>CM068376.1:329854463-331225713 GCA_034769895.1 Magicicada septendecula
ATAATGACTATGACTCAAGAAGCGATTAAAGGTTTTGTCAGGTTCGTTTATTTACCAGACATTTGAGTTGACGTTTAGACAAAATTTACTGTCATCACGAGTAGGCCTACGTAAATACGCTCAATACAAAAGGGATTAATTGCCCTACACATGAGTGCTGTATTTTGTGAATGTGTGCGTATTTGGTATATAAAGATCTATATAATTACTCATACGTAATGGGTTACTCATACCATTGTTATTATGCGTATTCGTATTGTACAATTGTAACATCCGACACATGTTAATGGTAATTATAGGCTACATATTAATTAATTTTTTATTGCCCGTATACGCGACCCCGCACATGGTGGTGATGGTGATGATGATGACGATGATAATGACGGTAGTAAATGTTGCCAAAACGTTGAGACTGTTTTAAAACTGTTTATTCGGTCCCGTGGCCAGAGCGCCCATGCTATGAAAGCTGTAAATGGACTACTACTTCAGCTTACTAATCCAGCATTAATTGATCCCCTTTGTGTTTTTAATTGACATAGACAATAAAAATTGTAGCTGAAAATCACATACAACATCGTAAGCTGTCTGTTTACATTAATGAGACAAGTCTTTTTAAAAAGAGTGCGATGTAGAACCAGAAGTAGCAAATGCATTAAAAAAACAGCGCAAGATGTTCATCAGGTTCCGGCAGAATTTCCAATCAGTTTCTAATGAGGATCTCGATATGGTAAAAAAAGTACCGAAACACAATACCGCAAAGTGAATCGTTGTAAAAAATTGAGAAAAGCTCTAGGAACTATGCAGAATCAGGATAAAACTCAAGAATTCTTCCTCATCGACTCTTACGAAACCTCTTGCGGAACACAATTTTGATCACCAATTTTGAAAGTAACAATAAGATAGGAAAGGGACAAAACATTTTTTTTAAGATTTAAACTTTTCATTACCTTGCGGGAACTTATAAAATTTTATCATAACTGAACACCCAATGTATAAAGGATACTAGAGTTAAGCCACTGAAACGACTATTTATCTCATAGTGTGTTAGCTTACAAAATAAATAATACGAAACTTATCTTCAAAAATTTACTGTTCTGAAAGAACTGATATAATGTCAACTATAACGAATGTTTCTGCAGCAAAATTCAAAATGTACGCTTCGTCGGTAATTATAAAGAAAGTGAAGAATTCCTTTCGACATGCAGGATAGTTGCAGCCATAGCTGTCAAATCTGTTTAGATATTTTATTTCAGTACTGCTGTCTGTGATTGTGGAAATGTGTCCGAATTACGCATGTTGGTTTTGGCCTATGTCGTATCGTAAGTGGTTGAACAATCAAGATGTATTGCTTTATTTATAGAATGTTTTTAGAGAAAGATAGAAAGTGTTCTACGTCCTAGTAAGAAGACATTTCTACGCCCTCTAATATATATTTATTAGAGGAAAACTTAAAACTGCTAAAAACTGAAGCAGAGAATTACAGCTCAAATCGCGACTTTTGAGGTAGTCTTGCGGACAGAAAAGAACTTGACTAACTGAAATTCTCTTTATCAAATCAGAAAAGAATTAGAAAGGAAGAAAACACGAGGTTACAACTAACTGCCTAAAATTTAAAATTGATAATAACTAATTTATAAAACTAAAAACTGAAAGCACTATTTAAAAATGTATTTGAATATTTAATTTTAGAATTAAAAAAATATTTTAAATACACCTGCGCTTAAGAACTCGTTTAGCTTGAGCGAGATGTTCTATAATCATCTTTGTAACAAGACGCTCAAACCTATCCAGCACCGGTACAGAATGTTAGAGCAATGTTTAGATTTGCGTGAACTACAGAATAGACAGAAACTTATAAATTCCCTTTCAATGTCCATTTCCATTCCTTAAGTCGAGTAACCATGCCTTAATTTGTATGTAATTGGACGAGAGAAACAGGTCCTCAGCTTAAAGTCGACCGTTTGGCATTTGTCTGCCTGCAGAAATGTAAGATCTTGCCGAATTTAGCCTGAATGGAATGTTAACCATATTTCTAATGCTACCTTTACTACGACAAGTTTCTTGATTTGGAGCACCAAGAGCCAAAAATTGAACTCAAAATTGTAATAAAATTTTTAAAGTTTATAAGACAATCAACTGAGAAATTTTATTCAGAATATAAAATGCGATCTGTAATAGAACAGAAATTAATATCTCTCAACACTCCTTACAAATTTTGGATCGCTTTCAAAAGTTTGTAAGCTGTTTAAAAAAAAATTATATATTGCTATCAGTTACGTATATCTGCGAAAAGTAATTTGCGGGAGCCTACTAGTGCTGTGATAATGTCTTTAGCAATGATTTGTAGGAATTTTCAGAGGACCGATAGTGTTGGTTTACGGAGTTGGCGAACAGCGAATAGACAGATATATAGCCAGGTGTTATCGCGTCTAATGTTGCATAGATAAGCTCGGCGCTCAGAAGACGGGTTTATCAGTCTCGGCGCACATAGCACGATTGCAGCGTTGGCGCTCAGAACACGGGCGCTCTGAGCACGCTACGTCCTTGAACGTCGTATGGTACAGTGGAAAACAAAATACATGACACCGATGATATCGCTAACTACCAGCTTTAATTGTCACAATTAAACAGTTTGTAATCAACAGGTTAGTATCTTACAACAAATCAAATAAAAATTATTCACACGCAATAAAATAATGTCAACTAATATAAAACCCAATTGTATTACAATTATTGTCCCGCACAATTATAAAACACATAATATTTCGCCTCAATACTTCAAACCGCCCTATGTAAATCGCCGGACAATAATTGACTTCGCTTTCGGTGAATGGGTGTATTTATACCCCGTTGATTTCCAGAATAATCTGTCACTTTGGATAACTTGTTCAACAAACATTCGCTCTCGAGAATCCACTAGAAACAGTGTCATTGAACACACTGCGCTGACCGGTACTGTCTAGTATAGACTCGATAGTTGACGCGTAATTGTCTTTCATCACAAAGTAGCAGCAATATGTACGCACACACACATTACAGCTGGAATATTCCAGATACTTGTACAAGTATTACGTAACACTTTTCCACATTACGTAACAATATTATTGTTTTTTTACCTGACGCACGTTTTACACAATTATTCTCTATCTTCGGAGGTTTTTATATAAATTAACTAATTATCGATTTGTACTGATTATTATACAAATTAAAAAATGATCGATTTTACTTTGATTTAAATTGTTGTTTGATTAAAATAGTTAAAGTTTTCATTTTTATTATTTTAATAAATGTATACCGGTAATATTAAGTAAATTATATTGTTTGTTTATATTTGAATTTATTTTTTAATTAATAAATTATTGTGTTTGTAAACATTGAGATTTTCCCAGGTATTTGTTTCATTACATTTTTTATGCTTTTAATAAATTTGACGTTTTGTATGTGTGGACATTGGTGGTTATTGTTTATGGGGAGCAGGAAAGCAAAAAAATTTTGTTTAAAAAATTTTTTTATGTTTGATTTTGTTACGTGAAAATGTCCTTTTTAAGAATATATAAGTTTTTTGTTCAAATATAACAAGAAAGTCACTAAAAAAAATAATAACCGAACCAATTTACGCGATATTGGGCAGGAGATCGAGCGCGCGATCGGCTAATGTGAACGCCATTTCATGTAATTTATTTTTGCACTTAATGTAGGGATTTTCGGTTTTTGTATGTTGGCCAGCTTGTTATTTCAGCACAGCTGACTCTCTTTGTTTATGTTTTATGCTTGTTTGAGGTTAGTTGTTTGTTTCAACATTATGTTATTGTGAATAGTGTTGTGTGTTGTCAAGTGAGATTATTGAGTTTATTTTCTTACTGTATAAAGTATTTATAATTAGTGATTTTCGCATTGTTATAATGCCTAGGCAACGAGTGAGTTACAAGACCAAAAAACGACATCATAATGGTATTCAGTACACTAAAAGGAAATGTGTTGTATTTGAATCTCAACTCAATCATTCTGCTGATACAGAAATTCCTGAATGTACGTCTACCTCATCCAAAAAAACCTAAGAGCTCTTCAGGTAGAAAACTTTCTTTTGATAATTATAATAATTTGAACGTTCGGGAAAAGGAAATTGCATTTTTGATGTTTCAATGTTGTCAGATGCTATCAAACAATTTGCTAGATGTAAATACTGTAACAGTGATGACTCTATTGAACTTATCTTTATTGGCAATTTTAAGAATGGTTTGGCTGTTTCTCTAAAACTTATTTGTACTGTATGTTCAGAATCAAAACAATTTCATAACTCTAGGCTGTATGCTGATGGTAAATTACATGATATAGATTTTGTTTATGCCATGTGAACCATTGGGAAAGGATTCACCGCTGGGAATGTGATTTGTGCTCTGTTGGATTTGCCTCAGCCCCCACAAAAATATGCTAAATATCACACTTCTTTAATACCAGCAGTGGAGGCTTGTGCTGAAGATAGCATGCTGAAGGCAACTCAAGAGGCTATTATATAAAATGGTAATAGTAATGATCTTGCAGTAGCACTCGATGGGTCCTGGCAAAGAAGAGGCCATACTTCCCTAAATGGGTTTGTTAGTGTTACAAGTTTTGACACAGGTAAAGTGCTAGATGTTGCTGCCATGTCTAAATAGGCCTACTGCCAAACTTGTGCTACAATAAAAAAAAACTAAAAATCATGAGTGCACCAAAAATTATGACGGATCTAGCGGTGGCATGGAGGTTGCTGGAGCCATTACAGTGTTTCAAAATTCGGTCAACCGTGGTGTGCGTTACGTTAAGTACCTTGGGGACGGTGACAGCAAAGGATTCCAAAGTGTCGTTGAAAACAAACCTTATGGTAATGAGGTAACAATTCAAAAACTAGAGTGTATAGGACATGTACAAAAAAGAATGGGGACAAGACTAAGGGGGCTGAAGAGAAAGGCTAAAGGGCAAAAATTGCCGGACGGTAAAGGAATTGGTGGGAAAAATAGGCTTACTGATCTCCAAATTGACAAATTACAAAACTACTATGGGTTAGCTATAAGAAGAGGTGTTTCAAGCATTGAAGAAATGAAAAAGAAATGTGTGGGCAACTTATTTCCATAAGTTGTCAACAAATGATAACCCACAACATGGTTTGTGCCCAAAAGGACCTGAGTCCTGGTGCAAATTTAATAAGGCACAGGCATTGAATCAGACATACAACCCTGAAAGTAGCCTTACATCAGATGTGTTGTTATCAATAAAGAAAATATATCAAGACTTATCTCAACCTGATCTTCTAAAAAAATGCCTACATGGCCGTACCCAAAACCCAAACGACAGTTTTAATAATGTAGTTTTAAAATTTAAATCATACGCTTTAATGTGATACGTCATCATCATCTTCACGGAGTAAACCAAGGATGGTTTCATCCGGTCTCAAATAGGCAAAGATTAGAACTGGTAACTCCAGCGCTTCCTAGGACGTCCCACATCTATCCGTCCCCTCGGCTTAAAGTTCCAGAGTTGTTTGGGGATGCAGTAGTCATACGTTCGGCAAAGATGTTCCTACCAATGCAGTCGATACTGACCGATCCTGTCAAGTATACTCATAATATTCAGCTCCTGCCGTATATCTGTGTTTCTTCTATGATCATGGAGAGTACACCCTGCCACGTGCCTGAGAAATCTCATTTCAGCCGCTTGGATGCGACTGGCCTGGCCTTTTGTTAGAGTTCAATTCTCAGACCCAAAAGAAGTGTGGGAAGAGCCTTGTCGAATTTTTGGCGTGTTCCTTTACTTGCTGACTTAAGAGTTCGCCTGATGACCCCACACATAAAGTTGACCTTATTCACAACGTCGTTGCGTGCATTTAAGACACACTGTAGCTCAGGTATTCAAAATTGCTAACTTGTTTCAGGACAGTACCATCTATAACAATTTTTGCCTGTACGGAATCAGTTCCACGAAAAGCCATCACCTTGGTCATACGTGTGGATATTTGCAATCCAGAGTCCGCATATTCGATTAAACGACTGTATACCCATCTGCAATCTGTTTTCAGAGTCTGACAGAATAGCCTGATCGTCCGCAAACAACAAAGTGTCAATTATGCCAATCATAAAATGTTCTGGAAAACACATCTACCAGTTTTGTATGACATCGTCAATATATAAATTAATAAGAGAATGCGATAATGTACACCCCTGTCGTATCCCCAATTAATCAGGGCAATTCTAGGAGCTGTTGTCGGTTTCCCTGCTTCTATTAAGATTTTATTCTCCACATAAAGACTCTGTATTGCTCTAATTAGATGTTGTAGGATCCCTTTCCTTGCCATTACTGCCCATAGTTTGTCAGTGTGGTACATTTTGACACAAACACAGTGATTCAAAACCACAATTACTTTGGTGAACAAACAAAATGAAATTAGTCTCTTTCCACTACCAAAGTAGCCAGTTTCAACTAAAATGTGGCGAGAGAGCCGGTCCATCTGACTCCGGATGGTAGCACCCGGTTGCAGGGCCCCGGCCTAGGGTAACAGCTTCTAAGGCGGAGGAAGAAAATTCCCAACGGTGGAGAGAGTGGAAGACTCCCAGGAAGTGGGTCTCCGAATGAAACCTAGGGCAGGTCTGGAGGCTCGAAGGTGGCAGCCCCACTACCGGACTTTTCTGAAATAGGGTTACTAGCACATTCAGGGAGTCTTTAGCGTTTTCAATCGTACAAAAAAGAAAAGCTGGACTGGAGTCAAGTTGTTTTGATCACGTAGAACCTATAGGACCCGTCAAGAATACCACATGTGAATGCAAAATATATGCCTAAAAGTAGAATAAATCTATGACGACCGATCAAAAGATGGAGAGATCAGTCGTACGACGGCCGACGTAATAGACTTTGTCAATGGTCGGCTCTAGTAGAGGGTAGTAGAATATTAAACGTGGCAACGTTGCGTCTGAGGCCTATAAGCACTGAGTAACAAAATATCTAAAGTGAACACATTAAATTTTGATTTAATTTTATAACATTACTAAACCATGAGTAGGCCTACTTGTAGCGAAATCTAAATTATAGGTCTGTGCGCATTTAGTACTATACGTTTAAGTTGAAGAAATTACTGAATTAGCGTTAGGTCTAATGAATTAATTTTGTTCGAATTATTGAATTCGTATCATATGAATATTATAACAGTATTTTACGTAATAAACTTTTAATTTTCAAAAAATAAAGAATTATAAAACTGCTGTTAACCGGCAATTAAAAATACTGCGATTAACATACACTGACATAACTGACGCACATAAATTAAGAGATCATCTAGTTGGCCTCAAATATCAGCTGGCTTCACGTTTAATAATATTCCGGTCTTCTACTAGAGCCAGCCATGGCTTTGAGCCTTATACTTGCAAAGAAGAAGAAGACGAAGGAGAAGAAGAAGAAGAAGAAGAAGAAGAAGAAGAAGAAGAAGAAGAAGAAGAAGAAGAAGAAGAAGATGATGATGATGATGATGATGATGATGATGATGATGATGATGATGATGATGATGATGATGATGATGATGATTATGATGATGATGATGATTATGATTATGATTATGATGATCATGGGGGAGAAAAAGAAGAAGTTACGTAAAGTAGTTATAAAGTTATAGTTATAGGTTTCGTGTTTAATTCTAGATGTTGGGTCTTAACAATTACCAACAAAAGAAACTCGAAGCAGCTTAAATGAAGCTTTTGTGCTGGCTTTCCTTGCAGGGCCAGATAAAACATCAATAATATTTATTAGGAATTAAATGTCTTCAATTAAATATCTCCGAATATGAATTCTAGTGGAATCAACTTACTGAACGGGATGGCTGAACAGCCAAGCAGGTCTTCATATATACGTAGCTTGTGAGGACAGCTTTAACGATCCAAAAGGACAGGCTGATAAATGATGACAATTGGTAATGCGAAACATAGAACTAAGAACCTTTTGGTTGTGTAAGATTCTACGGATCTTTATAAGCCATGTTAATTTAAGATGCATTAATTGTCACAAGAAGTTCATGAAATTTTAGTAAACCGTGCCAAAGTACATAATAATTTGTGAGTTTTGAGACTTTACTGAATCCAATATGTACTCAGCGTGAATAATTATTAACTTGAGACACAATTCATATATTTAATTACCTCGCCGTAAATAATTTACCCAATTTAATTGTGGCAACTCCGGTTTTAAACAACTTTAACTTTCGTAATCACCGTTCATGGTTGATTTGCAAGAAATCAATAAATTCTTCATAACCGTGTTCTGTCGTACTAAGAAGTAATAAACATTGGAAGTTTTTTTATTTTGTAAAATCACTGACTCTCCGACTAACTTTTTAACTGGTATTTTGCAAAATTATATGTGTCATAACATCATTTAATTTAGATTTATCCTTAATCCATTTTACCTTCTTTCTGGCTTTACTTGTTAATCACATGATCCACTTTATGTACCCCCGTTAATTTCTCACAGTTTCTGTAACCCTTCAGCGCCCGATCATCATCATCAGCCGTGGTTCTACAATTCTTGGTGGGTCTTGGCCTGCTCCAAGAGTCGATTCCATTCCTCCCTATTGCATGCCCTGGCTGTCCAGTTTCTTCTGTTCAGCTTCTGAGGTCCTCCTCTATCTGGTCATTGAATCTACTTCGGGGTCTTCTCCTTTTTCTACTACTCATTGGTTTCTGGTAGAAAATATGTTTCGTAGGCTGTCCTTCCTATATTCTCTTTATTGTAACGTGACATAAGGTAGTAGAACGATAAAACAATTACCATTAGAACTACAAAAGAATTGATGGACAGAATTTAGAAAATAGAATCAATATCAAAATATGGACTATACAATGACAGACTAAGACAATACCCAATTGATTGGTAGTGTGAGGGAGAAGCAGATTTAACATTATGTCATTCCCCAACCATTTTCACATAATAAGAATATGATAAACAAAAGTGGAAGTACAAAGCTGTAGATAAAAAATATGAATTAGAAAATAATAATTGTTTCATGTAAAACTCTAGGGATATAGAGGTGAACTAGTTAATGATAATGATAATCATGTTAATAGAATATAAAAGAATAAAAATATTATAAATGTACAATGTTTAATGGTAAGTTAAGATATGTGATTAGTTTAAAGGGAATAAAAGGAATGTGAACAGTGAGTGCTATAAATAAAGAGTGTATAGAAACCTTGAATGTTATACTAACTGGAAATCAGTAGTAGAAGCAAAATATAATTTTAAGAGTAACTAATACTTAATAAAAGAAGGGATAAGATATACTGTGAAATACTAAAAGCAATAAAAAAGTAAAAAAAAGATTAATGAATGATTATTAGTAGGATAAAGAGTGTATGTTATGTATTGAAAAATGGTACACTATTTGTATAAAATGTTTAAAAAGAGTTATATTATGTTTGAAAATGATTATGAATAATCAAATGTTGTGTATTAGTTGACTTATTTC
The DNA here is from genome assembly GCA_034769895.1 of Magicicada septendecula. NCBI lineage: Eukaryota > Metazoa > Arthropoda > Insecta > Hemiptera > Cicadidae > Magicicada > Magicicada septendecula. The sequence goes on from CM068376.1 coordinate 329,863,945, forward strand.
ATTGTATTTGCATTGTAAGGTGTGTAAGGTTAATAAAAAAACAAAGGAATATATTATAATAAATGTATAAAGAAAGTCAGAAAAACTAGGCCTTAAAAGCCTATAGTACATTAAGAACTTTGGAAAATTAGATATTAAGACAGTAAAAGTTAATGGTACAATGTATATTATCATATTAGGTTTGATTATATAATGTTAGAGAAACAAAATGTATACAAAAGAATTAGTTTTGAATTAATTAATGATAGAAAACAAAATTGTTGAAATTGTAACTTTGTAAGTACTGGACAGAAATCATTTGTTTGATTTCAAATTAATTTATGTAAAGAAATCAAGACAATGATGTTATTATCTTTAGGATTAGAAATAGTGTAAAAAGATTATACTAATTTAAAGATATTTGTTAAATTTGTATCAAAAACAGTAGCCATGTTTAGCAATGTAAAACTTTTCAACCAATGGGAATTATGTACCTTTTGCGTTGACAACCAAAATATTACATGCAAAAATATTTAGTTGATTATTAGACTCAGAGAAGAAAAGATTAAAACTTCCATACAACCAGATAAATAAAAAAATGATACTGAATGAAAATGAAATGATGTTATAAAGAATAATAATGCTACGACAGCATAGAACAATCTAGGCGTTTATCGAATGTGCCAGAAAGATCTCGACGTAAGCGTGTGGTGTACGTGCTACTAAACGCATGTTGCGAGAATTTTCTCGACTTCGCTCGGGCGCTCGGACTGTGTCAAGGCCGCAGCAATTACGTAGTTCGCGAGAGATAAGACGCAGTTTGGAAGCTTCTGGTGTGTGTAGCGTAACTATAAATACATCGCGTCGCGGCCTTAGTTTTTCAGTTCAATGCGAGATTTTTGACTGTGCGGTTCGAGAGTATTAGTGCGATATATTTACAGAGCGGTTCGGGTTATTACGGTGTACGTTCAAGTAGTTATTAGTGAAGTGTTGCGTTTTATATTCGGACGGTATAATTGTAATACAGTTGAGTTTTAATATTAGTGGACATTTTATTGCGTATGAACAATTTTCATTTGATTTGTTGTAGACACTGTGCTGTTAATTACGAACTGTTTTACTAGAACAATTAAAGGTGTGATTAGTGACTTAATTGGTGTCTTGTACTTATTTTGTTTCCACTGTACCTACGACGATCGAGTAGACCGTCGTAACAGTGGTGTCAGAAGTGGGATAGAACGGTTAACAGTGGAAACAGTCGACGCTTTGTACAAGACGTGTGTGATTCGTAATTAATCAGTAAACATGGATCCCAGTCAGATGATGGAAGCTTTACAAACACTGCTGCGGCAGACACAGGAAGAAGCAGAAAGACGACAAAAAGAAGAACGAATACAAGAAAGAGAAGAAGCAGAGAAACGACAGGATGAGAAACGCAGACAGGAGGCAGATGACATCAAGGAGTTAATACAGCAGCAGAAGCAGACACAAGAACAAACCGCTGCAGAGTTGGGTCTCCTACGAGGTGAGCTTAATAAGCAAGTAACTAAAATATCGGAGGTACAAGAATCAATGACATTAAAAATAGCTGAAGTAGAAAAATCTGTCTTGACTGTGGAGGAATCGATGTCTACAAAAATATCTGTTATAGAAGAATCTGTGTCAAATAAAATATCTGCAGTAGAAAACTCAATGGCAAACATAAGAGAACAAATTAAAACTGAAGTTGAACAGTGCATGAAGATTCAACCAAAACAAATTTCTGAACAGACTGTACCAGTGATCAAGACAGAAAATAAGTTAACAGAGAAAGTCACTTTGCCTGCAGTAGGGACAGTTCATGTCAAAGCTCCAACCTTTGACGGAAGCACTCACTGGGCAACGTACCTCCGCCAATTTGAAGCTGCTGCATGCGCAAATAATTGGACAGAAAAAGACAAGGCTGTTTCACTTGTTCTTGCATTAAAAGGACCCGCGGCAGAACTACTACAGAAAGTGCCACCTGACAGCCAGAACACCTATGCCGAGTTGATAAAAGCTCTGGAATTACGGTATGGTGATAAACATTTGCGAGATGTGTACTGCACCCAGTTGAGAGCAAGGCGACAGCATTCCGGGGAAAGTCTTCAAGAGTTTGAAGCAAGTATCGACAGACTAATTAGACTGGCCTATCCTAAAGCGCCAGAAGATTTTCGAACGCGTTTTGCGATGCAGACATTTACTGCCGGTGTCCGAGATAACGAACTACAGCAAGTGTTACGAATGGCAAGACACCAGAACAGTGCGGACGCCCTGGTACATGCTTTGCAATTTGAGGCCGCCAAATCAGCGTCTGGTTGGACAAGTCATAAAGTGCGCGAGCTAAAAGATCGCGACGGCGCAGACGATGAGGAAGAAGAACAAGGAACAGAGACTCGACGGTCGGCGCCACAGAACAAAATAAGAAAGGATGGAAGACCGAAGTGTTATCGATGTGGGAAACCTGGACATCTACAACGAGATTGTCGGGTTAGAATTCAGCAGCAGGGAAACGAGCAATAGTCGGTGCAACGGGGCGTGTGCTGACTAACTGGAGGAACGAAGCCCCTAGAGAATACGCAATTTCTACGCTTCAGAAAAACACCGGGAGCTTGGTAGTTACCGGATTTGTTCAAGAAAGGCCAACCTCGATTACAGTTGACACAGGCGCAACAGTTTCTATTGTGCGCCCCGACGTGGTGAAAGATCTCAAGCCAATCTGGTGCTCTTGCAGCTTGCGAACAGCTACTGGACGGCCTGTAAAAGTGTATGGAAAAGTGGATATACACCTTCGCCTCGGTAGACTTGAGTTTAATCATCAAGTACTTGTTGCAGACATTGTGGATGAAGCAATTCTTGGTGTGGACGTTATGAACGCATACGGATTTATAGTCGACTTCAAAAACAATGTCTTGAGAATCGGAGGCGAAGAGGTAATGCTATCAACAATGACGACAGCAGAAAAATCGATGGACGTCATAAACCAAGTGGCCGTAACTGTTCCGCCAAACTCCGAAAAGATCATCACGGTTAGAACTGCGGTAGATACTAGGGGCAATGAGTGCTCTATATTCGAACCCCAGGTAGTCAGCACACCGGGCATACTAATTGCTAGAAGTTTAGTAAAACCTGACGAAACCGGAAATGTACCTATTAGAGTGGCGAATATTTTGGATCAAGCTATCACTTTACAAAGCAATACGCTCCTAGGCAAATTGACTCCTGTGGCCTGGGTAGCCGGAATAACGCAACGAAGACCCAGTTCTTCGGATACTTCTAAATTACCAGAGGAACTGCAAGAATTATTGAACAGATCTTCTAACGACCTCTCAAGTGGTGAGGTAAAAGAACTCGGACAGTTTTTACACGAATTCAAAGATTGTTTTGCAGTTCGGGGACAGTCACTGGGAAGAACCTCTCTTGTGCAACATCGCATCAATACTGGGGACACAACACCGATACGCCAACCTCCTCGAAGGCCTCCATTATCTAAACAAGAGGAGATGTCTCGGTTAGTACAGGACATGTTGACAGAGGGAGTAATTGAACCTTCGTCAATTGGTCTTCCCCTGTAGTGCTGGTAGCGAAGAAGGATGGTGGATTGCGTTTCTGCGTAGACTACCGGAGGTTAAATGATGTTACAAAGAAAGACTGCTATCCATTACCTCGCGTTGCCGATACACTCGACACGTTGTCCGGAGCACAGTGGTTTTCCACATTGGACCTGAAGAGTGGATATTGGCAAGTGGGTCTCCATCAAGAAGACAAGGAAAAGACCGCTTTCTCGACCCCAAGTGGCTTATTCCAATTTAACGTCATGCCATTTGGACTCTGTAATGCACCGGCAACATTTGAGAGATTGATGGACCTGATACTCCGAGGCCTGACGTGGAAAACTTGCCTTGTTTACTTAGACGATGTCATAGTGATCGGGAAGACTTTCGAAGATCATTTGGAAAACCTTAAGGAAGTTCTAACTAGAATTCACGGTGCACAACTGAAGCTGAGCCCGAAGAAGTGTTCTCTATTCCAGAAGGAAGTACAGTATTTGGGCCATCTAGTTTCGGCAGCGGGCGTTAGCATGGATCCTAATAAAGTAGACACCGTAAGAGACTGGCCTGTGGCGAAGAGTAAACAGGAAGTTCGTAGTTTCCTGGGGTTATGCTCATATTACCGACGTTTTGTGAAAGGCTTCGCTACTATTGCTAAACCACTACATGAGCTAACGGAAAATAAACGAAACTTCCAATGGTCGAGAGAGTGTGAACAAGCATTTAGAACGTTGAAGATTGCATTATGTTCGCAGCCAATTCTCGCTTTTCCAGCTTCCGAAGGGAAGTACATCGTAGACACAGACGCAAGCAATACTGGTCTAGGAGCAGTTTTGTCTCAAGCGCAGAACGGTGAAGAACGAGTAATAGCGTATTACAGCAAGACGCTTTCTAAACCAGAGAGAAATTATTGTGTTACAAGAAGAGAGTTGTTGGCAATTGTCAGAGCTTTGGAGCACTTCCATAAATACCTCTATGGGAGAGAGTTTTCACTACGTACTGACCATGCTGCACTTGCATGGCTCTTGAGATTTAAAAATCCGGAAGGACAGTTGGCAAGGTGGCTCGAACGTCTGCAAGAGTACAACTTCAAGGTACAACATCGGCGGGGGCGCCTGAACGGTAATGCAGATGGCTTATCACGAAGACCGTGCCCGGAAGACTGCCGACATTGCCACAGAAAGGAAGAACAAAACTCAAGCGAACATGTTGAAGCCATCACTCTAGATTTCCTGGCTGACGGCTGGACAACACAAGACTGTAGACAAGAACAGATGACTGATGAAGACATTGGACCGATCTTGACAGCAAAAGAGGAAGGTCGCCGCCCGGATTGGCAAGATATCTGCCATGGTTCCGAAGTGCTGAAGGGCTACTGGGCACAATGGGAATCTCTCACCTTAGAAAACGGATTGCTGAAAAGGGCTTGGGAAAGTGCAGATGGACGAGACGTGGTCATGCAGTTGATAGTTCCCCGAAGTAAAGTGCAGTCTGTTTTGAAGGAGATGCATGATGGAACATCTGGAGGCCATCTTGGCGTTAACAAAACCCTTGACAAAATACGGAAGCGATTCTATTGGCTTCATCTTCGCCACGACGTAGAGGAATGGGTTCGGACGTGTGAAATATGTGCTGCAAGCAAGGGCCCACAAACCAGAAGCAGGGGAAAATGAGACAGTATAACGTTGGACAACCTTTCGAGAGAATTGCCATAGACATTGCTGGACCATTCTCAGTTACTGACGATGGAAACCGGTACATCATGGTTGTAGGTGATTACTTTACTAAGTGGGTGGAAGCCTACGCAATTCCAAATCAGGAGGTTACCACTGTGGCAAAGCAGTTAGTTCACAACTTCTGTTGCCGTTATGGAGCCCCTATGGAAATCCATACGGTTCAAGGGAGAAATTTCGAATCAGGAGTGTTTAAAGAATTATGCCGTCTACTTGGAATTCGAAAGACCAGGACAACGCCTCTGCATCCTCAGTCGGACGGGATGGTTGAGAGATTCAACAGGACACTTGAGCAGCATCTTTCGAAAGTTGTTGACGAGAACCAAACAGACTGGGATCAACGTATACCACTATTCCTTATGGCGTATAGATCATCAGTACATGACACAACCGGCATGACTCCAGCAAAATTGGTGTTTGGGCGGGAGATTCGTCTTCCTGGGGACTTGATGTTTGGATCACCTGAGACTCAGTCCCAAGAGCCAAAGAACTATTCCTCGCAATTAGAAAACCAACTGCGAGAAATGAATCGCTTGGTAAGAGGACGGCTCAAGATTGCCAGTGATAAAATGAAAACTCGGTATGACATTCGCAGCAATAGTGTGGGTTTCCAAGAAGGAGATCAGGTCTGGTTGTTCAATCCAAAGCGCCGTCGTGGTCGCTCACCTAAGCTTCAGTCTAACTGGGAAAGACCCTACACTGTAAAAAAAAGGATTAACGATGTTGTTTATCGGATTCAACAGGAAGGACAGCGAAAGTTCAAGGTCGTCCACCTAGATCGCCTGGCGAAATACAAATTTAGAGACGCTTTGCCAGTTCGGGACGAACAGGCTTAAGGAGGGGACAGTGCTACGACAGCATAGAACAATCTAGGCGTTTATCGAATGTGCCAGAAAGATCTCGACGTAAGCGTGTGGTGTACGTGCTACTAAACGCATGTTGCGAGAATTTTCTCGACTTCGCTCGGGCGCTCGGACTGTGTCAAGGCCGCAGCAATTACGTAGTTCGCGAGAGATAAGACGCAGTTTGGAAGCTTCTGGTGTGTGTAGCGTAACTATAAATACATCGCGTCGCGGCCTTAGTTTTTCAGTTCAATGCGAGATTTTTGACTGTGCGGTTCGAGAGTATTAGTGCGATATATTTACAGAGCGGTTCGGGTTATTACGGTGTACGTTCAAGTAGTTATTAGTGAAGTGTTGCGTTTTATATTCAGACGGTATAATTGTAATACAGTTGAGTTTTAATATTAGTGGACATTTTATTGCGTATGAACAATTTTCATTTGATTTGTTGTAGACACTGTGCTGTTAATTACGAACTGTTTTACTAGAACAATTAAAGGTGTGATTAGTGACTTAATTGGTGTCTTGTACTTATTTTGTTTCCACTGTACCTACGACGATCGAGTAGACCGTCGTAACAATAATATAACAAGAAGAAATTTGAAAGTAAAATCATATTAAAATAGAAGAAGAATTTCTAAAACAGTGAACTATGTGTTGAACCTAATAATTGAAGGAAGATGATAAGTATAATATCAGATTATACAACTTAATCAGTATGATAAACTATAATACACTTGTACACATTTTCAGTCACACATAAACTACATTTCACTATTCACTTGATAAAGAACTTGTAATAATCATCATTAAATTATTAATCCATGGTGATCGACTTATTGGAAGTGTAATATTCATCAGGACACACTTAACCTACAACACGACTGTTATTAAACCAAATATTTATAACCTTAAATTTAAGTTGTTCATAACTTAGGTAATATTTAAATGCTGTTTATTTGAAGCTTTGTACTGCCTAAAGGGTGTTTTTTGTCAACTTTCTGTAGTCCAAAGGACCTAACAAACTAATTTTAGTAAACAAAAATTGTATAATATTTACTCTGAAAGCCTGAGCATTATTGGCAACCGCTGAGCATTTAAACATCATAGCTGAAGCAAATATATTATTATAAAATTATTGAATTGTTTTAAAGGAAAGAAATACACAATCAAAACCCAATAAAACCAATATTGGAGATTGTTTTAATTGAATGGTTAATTTATTTCTATGTTAACAATATTTTATTTCTTCTTACAGCAAAAAGGTGAATTTTTTTATCACAAAGAGAAGTTGGTAACAATTATTTTTAGGAACGGAATTCGAATTGAATTACTAAAATGGTAAGTCGACTAAACCCAATAAAGAGAAGGTGAATAAATAAAAAAGTGAGTAATTTTAATTGTTTTAATAACAAAACAATTTAGCGCCTAAATCGGGAAATAAAAAAATAAAAAATAAATAAATCATTAAAATAAAGAAGAAACAGTTTGTGATCTGGAATGATATGACAAATTCATAAATACTTGTGACAGATAAATCACGTCTGGTTGCAAATTGGCACACAAACGTGGGGCTTATAAACACACGAAATTTCGTTATCTTACAAAATTGGCGCACCAACTAGTGAGGCTAGGATTAAAAAGAACATAATATTACTGTGATTCTAGCGGCGGCTACAGAAAAAATAAACAAAAATGCGACGAAGAGATACTTCACAAAGAAGAACAAAAAACCAGAGACAGAAGAAGATAGGCAAGAGCACGAGGTAGAGGCAGTCATAGATATGGAAGAGAAGGAGGCTCAACCAGCACCTGAAGTGGAGGTGAGAACAGGTGATACACTGGCGAACCAACCGGATAGATCCGCACAACCGGATAACGTAGTCATGCAAGAAATGATAAGGCTAATGATGGAGATGAAAGAGAAAATGGAAGATAGTAGCAAGAAAATGGATGATAATAATAGATTGTTAAAAGAATAATTAAAAGAAGATAACCAGAAAAATATAGGAACGTTAAAAGAAGAATTAAAAGAAGATAACCAGAAAAATATAGGAACATTAAAGGAAGAATTAAGTAAGAAAATAGAGGATGCTACTAAATCCACAAAAGAAGATAACCAGAAGAACATGGAAACACTGAGTAGAAAAATAGAAGGAAACAATACCCAGATGAGTAAGAAGATAGAGGAACAAATGACAGAAATCCGTAGAGAAATGAAGGACCAAATGGAGGAAAATACAACGAGCATTTTCGGAAAACAACAAATTGCGGAGGTGAATCAGAAATGGGAAGAGGAAAATCAAGAAATACAAGTCAAGGAAGACGTCCAAGTGCGAATTAACAATATAGAAGAAAACAACTTCAGTAGAATGGAGTCGATACGGAAGGAGACCCAGGAAGAAATAGTGCAAATACAAGCAAAATGCGGTGAGAGATGCGAGAAACTAGATGCATCCGTGAACGAAGTACGGGGTCAAGCTATTTACAGTAAAGAACGGATAGAGGAGTTACAGAAAAGAGAGATCCCGAAAATACAGGAAGAACTCGAGAGAATGCGGGAGAGACTAGACCAAATTTCGGCTGTACAAAACTTTGATAATCGAGAAGGTATTAACTTCAAAGTGTATCAGAAGAACCCAATGGAATTTCTAGAGAGAGTGGAGGAAAACAGAAAGAAATCGAAAGAATAGATGGACGGCAATCCGGAGCATGCTGGACGAATGCTTGAAAGATATACACGACAATTGGTGGACGGCAAGTAGGCATGATATTCAAAATTATCCGGAATTCAAAACGCTCTTCAAGGTAAAATATTGGTCCGAATCTACTCAAAATATAGTGAGGGATGATACTTGCCACGGGAAGTATGATGCGAATCAAGGAATAAAACCAACCGCATATTTCCTAAGTAAGGTGTGCCTAGCCAGAAACCTAGAACCCAAAATCCCCGAATAATGCCTCGTCTCGAAATTGGCACACCATTATGAAGAGGTGATTACACAAGCTCGATTGGGTAGTCAGTTTAAGACAATACCAGCCATGGCGGCTTTATTAAAAGATTACGAACGGGAGAGTTATTATAGAAGAAATCAGGAACGTAATGATCAGTAGGCCTATATGGGAAGGAATACTAATTATATGAATAACAATAATAATAGGCCTAATAATAATAATAATAATAATAACTACCGTAATAATCAAATAACCAATAATAATAATAACTACAACCATCATCGTCCAAATAACTATAACAGTAATTATAATAAGTCAACGGCCTAATAATAATAATAATTAATAATAATAATAATTATTATTATTATTATTATTATCGGCAGAATAACGAGGAAAATAACAACCAAAATCAAACATGCCGACAACGAGTAAACTATGTGAGAGCCGATAATAGGGGTTATGGAAGACGTTATAATCATGGACGTAATAGTTTCTACGGGAATAATGATCAAAACTACCAAAACGAGAATAACCAATACTCCAGGAATGGTAATCGAAGAAGTAGGAGCAGTGAAGATTATCAAAGGAGCAGGAATAATGAAACTTTTAATAACCACCAAATAGAAAGACCGGAGGTAACTGACAATAACAGGCCGAGTCAACTGGATGAACGGACTGAAGAAACGGATCAACTTTTAAACGAGCGGCGGCAGTGAGAAACCACCAAGACCCCTCACTGAACCAATCCAGTGGGTACAGACTAAGACTAAACGACCAGACGATTGACAATACCATTATTATTATTCAAAACTATTATTTAAAAAATATCAGAAAAGAATTATTACAAGAGGAGTCCATCAACACCACCAAGTACACTAATGAAATCGCATATATCAGAGCTTAAGTAAATGGAATAGTAACAAAACTCATGAGTGATACTGGCGCTAACGTGTCTTTGATCGACAGTGCGGAATTCAACAAAATTCAAAAAGAATGTAAGAGCATCTTACCTACTCTACCTATAAACAACATAATTTTAATCGGAGCAACGGGAAAGCAAAACAAGACGAAAAGAAAGCAAGTGTCATTGGAAGTTACCGGCAACGGCGTAACCATCCCTATGATATTTCTGGTAGCGAATGGTTTACCTTTTAATATTTTGGTAGGCTGCGATATATTGAGAAAATATTTCGCTATCATTGATATGAGCAGAGCAAAAGTGTCTCTGAACTCAGAGAATATAGAATGGACAGCTGAGTTAATTGGAAGCAAAAGCGCCCCTCAGGCTAGTACCATCTATAATATTAGGGAATTTAATAATTGTAGGGATGACGCACGGAAAGGAAGAATAGAGTATCAAAGTGACAATCATAAATTGTGGAACGAGAAATTGGAAGAAATCCGACGATTTAAATACGAGCAAAAGGAAGAGCATTTAACTGAAAGTCAGGTAGAGAATTTGATATCCGAATACAACAAGTATCGTCATGTATTCTCCGACGTACCTGGGAAAGTTAAGGGTTACCAGTGCGAATTAAAATTCAAGGAACCGGTAAACTTCAATAAGAAATCCTATCCAATAGCGTACTCATTAAAGGAGGCGGTAAGAACCGAAATCAACAGAATGTTGGTAGATGACATAATTGAACATAGTTTCTCTCCATATACCAGTCCCATTGTAGCCATCGCCAAGAAGGACGGAAAGCTACGGCTTTGTCTGGCTGCGAGGGAAATAAACAAAGTTGTAATAAATAATAGAACATCTCCTGGAGAAATTGAGGAAATACTAAAGAAATTTCATGGGACTAAATTTATCAGTACTTGGGATACGGTTTGCGGGTATTGGCAAGTGGAGTTACACCCAAATAGTCGGAAATATGTGGCGTTTATTTTCGAAGGGCTTAACTACCAATTCAAACGACTACCATTTGGACTAGTCAATTCCGTAGCAGTGTTCGTGAAATGTATGGACCAGATACTGGGTCCAGAAACTGGGCTCCGTGCTCGGATCGGCTTCATACAAAACAAAAAACAAGTTAAGATGAATCAACATTACTATCTTTAAAGTGGCTGAAAACAGGTCCATTAAAGTAAACGGTAATAACACAATAAACATATGCGTTATTGGAACATTGTTTACAACATATACTTATTGACTGTATTGATTTTCCTATATTTCATATTTCAAACGTATAAGCGAATGCTGTGTAATAAACCTGTTTGTATATTTAACAAATAGTTACTACTATATTAGCGTACACAATTGAAAAAATAATAAAAGAGCTTAATTAAGAAGTTATCAAAAATTCGTCAACTTTTTTGACCTTCTGGGAGGTCCGGTCCCGTTAGTCCCCCTCGTCGGTCCGGATTAAGGGGAGGCTAGGGAGGCTAAACCCCCGGGCCCCGCTTGTCGGGGGCCCCATGCCCGACCATTTAAAAATTCTCATTTTTAAACGAATAAATAAAATTTTCCGACAAGGAGATTACCTGAAGTGCGGATCACGGATTTAAATGAAACTTGGGGACATGTTTAGGTACAAAAGGTTATGATAAAAGCCAAAGCAGTAAAGTTTAACGCTCAAAATTTCGCCTGTTATAAGCTATCACAATTGATTCACGATGATTTTTGGAGAAGGCTCGAGAAAAATATACGTCCCTTTGAAACCAAATAATTCAGATTTTAATGTGCTTAGAAATAGTTACTAAACACAAAAAGAAAGTATAAAAGATAAGCTTATTTTATCTGTTTAATCAGTATAAAATGAAAAAATATATGAGTAAAAATACGGTTTAAGAACAATATTTTGTTTATTATATTTATTAAATGATCGTCTGAATAAAGTAAAGTATTGTGCAAAACGCGAAAATTTCATACGTGGGCCCCTGCTCTTAAATAGCTCCGGGGCCCCGATAGCCTTAATCCGGCAATGTCCCTCGTAAATGCTCTCTTGTTTAGACCAAGATGAAAAGGTAAAAGACATTAAATGAATTTAACATTAACAACCACCACTTATTTATAGTTTTTAAGACCGCTTATAATAGCATAAATAAATACCAACTTTTCTTGGCAATGATGGATGTCAATATCCCCTTAAAAGTGATCCACCTGGTGAGGATGACAATGGAGGAGTGCACGGCAGAGTTGAAATTGAGGCTGAGCTGAGTGCTTACTTTGACTGTAGTACGTGTGTGTGGGTGTTGGTGTTGCCGATCTGTGAATTAGAGGTGGGACGATATACCTATAACAGGTATTTTGGAAAGATTATTTTTGTGGAACGTACATAACAGTGACTGAAAAGTTGAAATACCTGTTCCGATTCAACGACAACTCAAAACTGAAAAGTCGAAATACCCTTTCCGATTACTCCCGGTTCCGAGTCGCGGGACCCCCCCTACGCACTAACGAATAAACAAGTAAACGAATATTAAGCGTACTCGAGTACAAAGCCACTTTTTGGTGCTGAATATTTCATTCTACGCATGTGCCGATTGCCATTTAAGTACAAAACAGAGAGGTTCAGAATATCTCTATGCTAAAGAGACTAAACAGTTTTTAATAAATGAAAAAAATTCATACTGATGTTACATTTATTCTCGTGTGTTAAGCAGATATATAATACAGATTATAATAACAAATTATATATTATACTACTCACCAACTTGGTAAATTTTGAAAAAGCAAATTATATTGTATTATAACCTACAGACTGGCGATAGGGCATATAGTTTAGGGCTTTATGTTAGTGTGATTTCGGAGATGATTTTAATTTCACTGCACATCTCACGTAAATTTTTTTTTACATTATTTGTTGTGCTATTTACGTTTTAAAATTCATTGTCTGAGTTTCGCAACTGATTTGTCTAACCAAAATGGAATAAATAATTTAATATTAAATCTACATCAGTTTATTTACTCCTAATAAAAACTTAAATTGGGGTCCAAATGGGGGTATGATGCGAATACAGTAGAACCCCGTTAATACACTAGTCAAGGGACTGTGGTTTAAACGCTTAATAAGCGGGACAGCGCTATAGACGGGAAATGATTTGTGAGGTGGGAAAACAATTTGTACACCACTTCATAGTAAACTATTACAGTATGCGTTTTATTATTACTGTATTACAGTATTATTATTATTATTATTATTATTATTATTACAGAACTGTATTTATAATTATAGTATTGTTCATTAGTTACAATCCAAAATGCAAATTCTAGCTCATTTCCTATTTAAAAAGTCTTTGATTGACGTTTGTCGAGTGTATGTACTACTGTTGTGAATGATTACATTTTCTATGCGGTTTAAGTAGCTATTCACGTCACTTGTATGCCGCCAGGAGTAACAGTGATATTGTATTTTCGGAGCAGATTTATTGCTTCGAGAGCTTCATTTCGTGTGGGGACATTTTCCTCCGCAGATTCAATTTCCTCATCACTGTCGTTATCTTGGACTGTAGCGGCAGCATGATCCGCAATCATGTCGTCGACATCGCGGATTTCTGATGTCACTAGACCATTGTCAACTGATACAAAATCTTCCAAGTTAACATCTACTAACTTCTCCCGTACAGCAGCCCAATCCTCGTCATTATCAATTGTGACAGGGGCATTTGTTTCACCGGGTGTTGCACCATATCCCTAAGAAATTAAAAAAAGAAAATTAACCCCACGTCGAAACAAAAAAAGTTTTACATAGAAGCTCGATAATAGCCTAACCTAACAAAATTTAGAATCTTACCTTAAAAAAGCCTGCTTTATTGAAGCAATTGGCAATGGTCTGTGCATCGATCTCTTCCCAATCAGAGGAGATGAAATTCATTGCGTCCAATAAGGTAATGCGGTTTTCGGCTCCACTGTCGATGCACTGCAGATATCGTAGAACAACACGCTTTTGATAAAAATGCTTGAGCACTTTTATGTTCCCCTGGTCCATTGGTTGGAGTTTACTGGTTGTGTTGGGGGGCAGGAATGCTAGTTCTACATTTTTCAGATTTACATTTTTCGGGTGAGCTGGACAGTTATCGTCAAAAAGCAGGATTTTGCGATTGGTTTTTACCATTTTTTGGTCTAAGTCTTTGAGCTAAGTGACAAACAAGTCACCAGTCATCCAGGCACGTGCTTGGTTTTCGTATTCACAAGGCAGTTGTTTAATGTTTTTAAAACATCGGGGTCTAGGTGACTTCCCCAACATTAACAGTGGTAATTTTTCAGATCCATCGACATTTGCAGCAACAAGCACAGTTACCCTTTCTTTGCTTAATTTGCCACCGTGACATTTCTCCCCTTTGAACACATATGACTTATCGTGCATTAGCTTAAAGAATAAGCCACATTCATCCGCGTTAAACACATCGCGCGGCGCATAATTATTAATGAGCCTAGGTAGCACTTCACTTTGCCAGTCATTTACATCACTGTCACTAACAGACTCTGATTCACCACTGATTTGCTCTATCAACCCAACCATTCGAAGCAGAAAAGTCTGTGTTCAATTTACCTGCTATTTCTCATGCTTTCTCTTGTATGATTAGGCCACTTAATGGAATTGAAGCATCACGGGATTGGTGAATCCATTCAATAACAATTTCCTCTACGTCTTCATATTTCCTGGATCTCACTTTCTTACGTTTGCAACCACCCTTCGCTGCATCGCTAATAGAATCCCTACTTTTTATTATTGTTCTTAAACTGGATGAAGGGATTCCCACAGATTCAGAAAAATCCTTTTGATTCAGCGTAGAATTTTCGTCGTACTTACGGAGGATTTGTAATTTTTCACTTATAGAAAGAGATTTCCGCTTTGCCATTTATGCACTAATCACAACTGCACTGCCAAGAATTCAAAGAACAACTAATAAGAAAGGACAGAAATGTACTGTATTGACAGGGAGATATTTGAGTGTTAAATTCCTTTCATCCAAAGGAAAGTACCATTAGGTACAATTACCGACACTGCTGGCCGGAGGGTTTCTTCAGATAGAGTGTGGAATTCCTTTCGTCTACTCGGGGTGTAATCACCTTCAGTACAGTCAGAGCAACAATATCTTCACCATGCTTTTAAAACATCTCAAATACAGTACTGTTTCACAATTTATACGGAATTTTTTCCTCATTTTCGACCGGGAAAAAAGCGCTATAAGCGGGACTTGGAAGCGTTATAAGAGGTTAAAATTTAAGGGGTATGTATATGAAACGTCCAGGGACCGTATAAAAAGAGCGTAATGGACGGGATAGTGTTATAAGCGGGAGCGTAAATACGAGGTTTTACTGTATATGCTTTCATAGAAGATAAATGCACCAGCCTCTCCACCGCAATTCCACTCTCACCTACACGTCGGTGGGCTCTGTTACGCAATCCACTCCAAGGTTGTTGTAACCAATCCCTTCGGCGGAGTGGATCGGTAAGCGAACGAGAGATGGGGGTTCTGTCAGGACAGCCTGGGGGTATCCTAGGTCCTGACCGGGCAGGATGGTGCACATCGGCAGCAGGGTGTGCATCTAGTGTGGAGGCGGAGGAGGCTATAGTAGCCCAATGGCTGAACACATGGGCTGAGTCAGTTAGCCTACTGCGACCGGGCACAGAGAGCTCGTCAGCTGAGGTGAAAGCAACTCTCTAGGGGAAGAGCACCACGATATCAAAGTTCCTGGTCCGCCAGGTTGGGGGTTGGATCGGAGAACTCACATAGCCCATCTGTAAAACTTTTATGTGCAGAAACCTGTCAGCTTCTTTCGCCAGCCTGTTTTACCGGGACAACTGGCGGAGGCTGTTAAAGAAAGCCTTGACTCAGTAATGGGTTGTTGCGCCGCTGAAGAAGAAGAAGAAGAAGAAGAAGAAGAAGAAGAAGAAGAAGAAGAAGAAGAAGAAGAAGAATTTAAATTAGGGAGATAAGCCTATACGAAGGCCTGTGCCGCTACGAATAATATCGAATAAGTAAGGCTTTAAATTAAGTACTTTGTACACTACGAGTTGATTTTGTCTTTCGCGTAGCATCGTTTCGTCTTACACGCATGCTTGTCTGTCTTCGTAAGCATTCCCCCCCCCCCCCCGTCACTTGTCAGCAAAGTAAGTAAAGCTTGAACTTTCTCATCGCCTTGGATGCACATACTACTAGAGTATGTGTTAACCTTTACAACCCAACAAGGAATGCGGTGACGTTTGCCATTCCACTGCCCTTATCACGGTACTACTACACATTTAAAATACGTTTAACACTGTCTCTCGCACTGTATTTCTAATTGCATATAGCTTACTGAACAATATTTACAGAACCAGTAATACCGCACCAACACAAGCTCGCGTTATCATTCAGTAAACCCTCCGCTCTTCAGGCGTCTCGGTAGCACAGCTTGTATTCGTGCAGTACTGTACTTGTACGGACAGCATCCTGTTTGTCAGTCACTGATAACGAAAGTGTACAGGTTTCTAATTCTGCAAGTCCACACCTTCTTGGATGCCACTGTATGATTTTAATTAGGTGTTATGATAACACAGCGACTATGGCAGGCGGGTTACGGCGGGGTACACAGATAATCAAGTTGAGCTTTTATCGCATCCGGTCACCACACCGGTGTAAGGTGTTCATTACACCCAGCGGTTAATGCGTGTTTTTTTTTCCACTAACTTAGCAACACATTTCTCACGGTCGGATTGATCTATAGTAGCTGTTGTCAGTGCTAAATAGTGTAGACGGATTGACCATGGAATCTATTCCATGCCTCCAGTTTGTATATCCAACGCGATTCGTTGTGCATGCTATCGTAAAGAAATTCTTTTACAATAAAACGTGTGTATATAGTCTAAAGTATTCAGAATTAGATACTCGCGCATTCTACAACTTAAATAACAGCGTTAGCACTAATTAAACATACGAACAGTATTGACCTGTACTTTACGTAAAATTACTCGTCGTTTTGGTTTACTTTTAGATCATCTGTAGGCAAACGAAATATCCACGACATGGCCCAGAAGAATTATAAACAGAAAAAAGTTGTAAAACTGTGATAAGATTTAGAAAATAAATATAACTAAATAAAGGCAGATTGAAATAATAATACATAACAACCACCCGACAAGCTTTTAGTGTAGCCACGCGAAACTTTGAAAATGTGTTTGTCACGTGAACGCAGAAAGTGAAAGCGTAATTGATCCGATGAAGACAAGCTATGCTGGAACACATTATAGGATGATTCGTGAAAGAAGAGACTCCAAGAAGAGTGGAATGCACAGCTACAGTTAAACGGTAGTCTCACTAGAACATGATGTACCATGGAAAAAATGAAGAGAATTCGGTGGATCAGCGAACAGGAAAACAACTATACCAGAAGACAGCCGAAGTGATATGAGATTTCATAGTGCAGTGACAAAATGTGCTGTTATAGTGTTGATAAATAGTGAGTAAGTGATAAGTGATTGAAAGAAGCAACGTGAAGAAGTGGTAAATACGACAGAGCGAGAGAGAGAGAGAGAGAGAGAGAGAGAGAGTGAGAGTGAGAGAGAGATTCATATGGTAGAACAACGGGACTATTGGATTACAAAATTAAGAGGTGAGTTTTTTATACGTTTGTAATAATTGTAGTTTACCTATACGTGATAGGGGACAGATAGAGGAAACTAGTGAAAGAATATTAATTTTTCTAGCTTTTAAATTTTGATATGACGTGTTTGGTTGTATCTATTACACCGATGCTACAAACATTAATTGAAATGTTTATATAGGCACGCAATATTTATATTTTTGCCCAACAAATATTTAAAATTATTTTTGTTGTTTATTTAAAAAGAATTTCAAATATAGGCATTTTAGAAAAACTGTAATTCTGTCTTTATAAATATAATTAGTTTTTTAAAAATTATTTTTTTAATAATTTCATATTATTAAAATATAAATTTATATATATATATAATCAAATATAATTTGTTCTGCAAGTAGTTGTAATGTATTTTTATTGATTAACTGATTGTTGGATATAGGTAAATTGAAACATTACAACTAGTTTCAGAAGAAATTATATATTTAATAATATATATTATATTATACAATACTGTAACAAACTGATCGAGTTACTTATATAATTACTTAAATATTTACCTGTGCTACACCATACAATCTTGAAGTGAAATATTTTTTTTTTTATTCTTCTATGTTATATAAACACGCGACAATTAATTTTAAACGGGGGTCGAAGCTATTTACGAAGAAAAAAAATAAAATAAATACTCCCATAAGGATGCATGCAAAAGTGAATGATCGCCATATTGACTGTGTAGACGGTGAGCCGAATTTGACTGGAAATCATGTTGATGCGTTTCCAAAACAAAATTTACATGATTCTTACATGTTCAAAATTGCGTTGAGCCCAAACGGCGGTTTAAAGCTTTGCGTTGAGCCCACCGCGAGTTTATTATTAGTAACCTCGGAGGCGCCGAAGGCGCCGTAGACTAAAGCATGTGCGGTGAGCCGGCTACCCAAAATCACTCTCAGCGGTGGATACTGTAGGAAACTGATGAGTCGGCCACCCACGAGTCTGAAATGTAATGCTTTGCGTTGTAGGCAATTGAATTACGTTAAGGCAAAATGTAGTGGTGATCCCACTAACTACTCAGTTAATATGGCGTCTGGTGTAGCACAGGTAAATATTTACCATAAAATATAACTGCATAGCTAGAGAGATAATTCTTTTTACAAAATCCCAGAAAACATTCCCTTTGAAACTACAGTATAAGACATTTTTAGGGAAAATGTTCTTTAACATCAAATTAAATAATGAAGCTTTCTTCTTCTGAGAGTTCCTATCCGTTTTGGATATTGGATATCATACAGACTATTTTAACTTTCTGTTCTGCTGCACGGAATAAGCCAGTTGTATTCAAGCCAAACCTTAAATTTCTCAGCCATGATATTCTCGGTCGCCCAACTCTTCTCTTTCCAAGAAGTACTTTTTCCTGTAGTATGGACTGCAATAAGTAAAAATCTTTGTTCATTTCTCATGAGATGTCCCAGATACTGAAGCTTTCTTATCTTCACTGTGTTAAATAACTTCCCTATCTTTCGTAATTTTTCTAAAAACTTCAACATTAGTTATATGTGCTGTCTATGGAATGCTCAGTATTCTACGGTAAAGAAACATTTCGAAAGATACAAATTTTTTAGTTGTAGCTTCAGTCAAAGTCCAAGATTCTAACCGTAGAAGAGGACCGAGAATACGTAGAAGCGTACAAGTCTCATCTTTTTGTTTATTATTAAATTGTGATTTATGAATAAAAGCTCATTCTAGTGCACACTGCTCTTGCCTTTTCAATATTACTATATTAAGCTTTACTAAATGCAATTTCCTAATTCAAAATAAACACACACACACACACACACACACACACACACACACACACACACACACACACACACACACACACACACACACACACACACACACACACACACACACACAATCTGAGGCCGTATTATTTCAAGGTTCAACCAAATTTTTAAAGTGTAAAATTCAAAGAATAGCGTGAAAAACAGAAGAGTATAAAAGAGAGAATACGCAGGAATAAATGAAGGTTTTGTAGTGAGAAAAAAAAAATGCAATGGGGGCGATGAACAAAAATAAAATGTCGGATTGATGACGCAAACAAAAATCCATAATCAAAGTCACTACCGCTAAGCGGAGAAACTGAAGAGAGAGAGAGAGAGGGGGAGGGAGAGGAGATTCCACTATTTCAGTTACACTATACTCTCACACAGGTATCTGTGTAGAGTAGTAAGTATATTACTGGAGACTAAAATAAAAACTGCACTAAGAATTGTACAATGTTGCTGCACTTTGTTGAAATAACCTTTGCGTAGTCGCTTTAGATAAGTTAAACCTCGTATCCTAAATTGTATGTAAAATGCAACATTTTTATGAAGCTGCGCTTCTTGTATAGGTTCAAATTCAGTTTAATTCAATTTTTGTTTTTTCAAATTAAATTTATTTTCCTTTTCCTGTTTTAATATTTAAGCCTGCTAAAACAAACGTGCGCGCTCACACACACACACACACACACACACACACACACACACACACACACACACACACACACACAGAATAGTATAACTAAGTACGGATGCTCTATACCGCGGAAACGTCGCAATACACTCTTTTTCAACATAGGATACCAAAATGTATGCAGTAAAATTAAAAACAGCCCGTCTATAAACTAATTAAAAGGATTTTCTGACTTAATAGAATGTATCAAAACAGTAAACTTATGCAGGAAAATTTTTTTTTTAATCTTTTAGGTGAAGGTTTTTATCTAAATTCTTTCTAATTTAAAGCGCGCGTGCACACACACACACACACACACGAACGCATACACAAATTTATTTAATATTTTAATTTAATTTATTTAATATAATTTATTTATTTCAAGATTTTTTCCCTTATTTGGAACATGTTACACGAATCATATTGTTCTCATCCTCAGCTTTCTTAATTTTGTCCGAATCAGCCTTCTTAAGTAACTCCAAAACATCTTGAGATAAAGAAATTATAAATATTAAATAAATTATATATGCATCAAGAAATAGACTGTAGTAAAACGTGTTTGAACACACACACACACACACACACACACACACACACACACACAGTTTACGACTTTGTATGTACAATATTTAATAGTTTGAATGCACTTTCAAGTATCGGTATTAACCAAAATATTGCGAGCGTTCAATGTGAAAAAACCTTTGTAATGACATAAAAACTAAAGATATGTTGTTAAACTTTGAATCTTAATATCTTAGGTAGGTCTGATGAAGCGGCCCTACAATAATGGCATTGCAGGCCCGTTAGTTTTGTTGCCACTGCGCTCTCTCACACACACACACACACACACATCGTATACGTCTAACGGTGCAGACGACAAAAAGACCTCGTCGTCTAACAATGGGCGTACATACAAAACATAGTCACAGAAAATTTTCGCAGTACCTCACTGAATCGCTTATCAGCGTGTCGACCTTGATCACCTTTGGAAACCCGAAAACAGTATTGGGCAAAAATTATCTGTATGTGTCCGGTTTTGTAATGTTAATACTCGCTTTATATTCCAAGCAGGGAATCCGTGTTATTTAACCGCGTGATCCATCCCCATTGTTAGACGTCGAGGTAATTTTGTCCTCTGTTAGAAGCTATTGTAACGGTACCATACTGATTGTGTTTACGGGATAAGGGACACATTTTGTCGGACAAAAATTCATGGCTCAAGACGGTATTTCAGTGAGACAGTAAACTGAGATGATGAGTATTCGCAGTAGGCAGAGTATACCGTCACGAAGACGGTACGGCATGCCACCTTGATCGCAAATATAGAAAATAGAATTAGTTGTTCAGTATACGACGGTCAGTTGAATTGTTCGCGGCTCGACATCTGTAGCTTAGCGTTAAAACTAAAATTTGTCTGTGGTATTTTATATAAACGCCTGTTAATTTCCAAATCTGTCTATCAATTTATTCATTGTTTAGAAGTTGTTTAAAATTGACGTCTCGTGCGGTTTGAAAAAAAGGACAAAATCAAATATCGTGGTGTGATTCCTTGTTAAAAATTGTTTAGCGCCTATGGAAATTCAGAATGAAATTGGCAACGGTTTCTAAATAGGCACTTCAGTTTAAACGTAGTCGTACGAGCAATGAAGATGTCCCCTGCTGATGATGTATCCATGTACGAGGGTTAGTTGAAACGTTCACGGAGCGACAGCTGTAGCTTAGCGGTAAAACTAAAATTTTTCGTCTGCTGCAAGATTTGTATTTTATGTAAACGCCTGTTATTTTTCAAATCTATCTATCAATTTATTCATTGTTTAGAAGCTGTTAAAAACTGACGTGTCATGCGTGTTTTGAAAAACGGACAAAATCAAACATCGTGGTGTGATTATTTGTTAAAAATTGTTTAGCGCCAACAAAAATTCAAAACGACATTTTAAATGTGTCAGGAGATACTGCGACTTCAAAGCCAACGGTTTGTAAGTAGACACTTCAGTTTAAACCTCGTCGCACTGAACACCCGAAAAATGTAACAACTTCAGATGCAGCCATCTTGCACAACCCATTTTCACACCAAATGCTTGAGTTAAAGTATGATGCACACGCTCATATGAGATGACGTCATTCACTCCTTAATCTGCGGTCTTCCAACAACCTATGAAATTTTTTCAATAATGCCATTTTTGTTGCAATTTTTGGACGTCCACTGCTGGGATCGTCTTCAGTGCTTGTACGACCACGTTTAAACTCCAATGTGCCCCACTTAGAGTTGTTTCTGAAGGCGCAGCATTTCCTAACACATTTACAATTTCGTTTTGTTTTTCCGTTGGCGCTAAAAGGTTTTGAACAGAGAATTCGTCACAACACGTTGTTTGATTTTGTGCGTTTTAAAAACACGCGTGACAGGAAAATTTCTAACAGCTAGTAAAAAGTGAATAAATTGACAGATATATCTGAAAATTAACAGGTGTTCATGCGAAATATATGTCTTGCAGCACACAGAAGATTTTAGTATTACCACTGAGCTACAGATGTCGCTCCGCGAACTTCTCAACTGACGCTTGTACTTCTCTACCTACCATAAGACTATATACGTACCCAACAGAAATAAGCGTATTTTATGCCAAAGTTTAAAGAACACGGAAGTGGAAATAAGAATTCAATGAAACGTCTTTATTGATTAAATTATTTAAACTACTGTTGCTATCAGGGGACCCATCCCAGAGGTATTAAAAATTGCAGCAAAATTCTGTAATCACTTATCATAGGCTTATTTCTAAATCAATTGTAGGCTACGTGTTAAAATATTTGAACCAATTCCAGTACGTATTTGATATTAGATATAATCAAATTAATAAATTTTAATTTTTTTAAAGCTCTGACTTCTTCGTATGTATGACTTTTAGCGTTAACCGAGAAACATAATGACCAGATGACTATACATGACCGTACACAAACATACATGCATTTATTTATGCATGTTTCCATGGAGATCTTACAGGTCCTTATTAAATACTTTTACAAACGTATAAAAGTGGTGACAGCATTTAAACTTTTCTTTCAAATATAGTTACAAACGTTTTGAAGGTGAACAGAAATCTGCATGGAATGTTGACAAATATTAGTTTCCTCGAATTACTAAAATTTTGAAAATTTTTTTAATTTGTATAAACAATTGTAAAAATAAAAAAGCTTTTGATGTTTGTAAATTAATAAAAGTAAAGGGGACTCCGAGCTTCAGGCTAGTCTCATCTCCCCCAGAAAATAGCCTCATCCCCCCCCCCCACGAGCAAATCCTACTTACTCCACTGATGGGTACTCCTGAGTTCTCTTACCTGAATTCCAGTAATAAATCTGCTGGCTGATACTGTTTTAATACCCGCACTTCAGTGTTGTTGTGTCGACTGTACTTACCCTTGCATTGACGAACCACATTTTTGACAATCCCAATAGTACATTTTTGACAATGCCTCGTATATCACACTGAATGACATTGTCAAAGACACAAAGGTCATATCAGCAAGATGGTATGGTAAAGAAGTATTCTTTCTTGAAGTTGTTTACAGTACCTGATAATTCCCAACAGATTCTACTCGTTCAGGCGGACTTAAGAACTGCTTTGTTTTTGCAAGATCCTCTTTTCAAAGACAGTTGTTGTAATTTCCATGGATGTCTGATGCCACTGTGTGTTCAACTGAAAACAATCTCCAGACATCAAAATGCAGCATGAAGGCTGGCATCACCAGGCTGCGTTTAGTTCATTCAAGCCCTATCACTGCGCCAAAGTACCAGCCACGATAGGGACCTTTTTTGGTTCTGGACGCGGCGGGAGAGGCTTGATATAGGGTGGTGACAACCTCATACCAATGAAGAACCCGCTTCTTCAGTTATTACAACAGGAATGTTGCTAAGTCTAGTAACATTCGTGTTGCACAGCCTATATTTAACAATACTTCACGCCCACTCCATTAATTTGAAAATGAAAAAATTAGTCAGCTTTCCCACTGGCTTTACATGAACAATGGATGTTTACAAACATTAGAAGAGACAAACAGAGAACCATACAAAATAGAAGGTTCTCTGTTTGTTTGTTTACTATAATAAAAAACGCGCGTGTGTGTGTGTGTGTTTGTTTGTTTGAACTTAACTATTAAGTGATAAAAACAAACTACGCTAAACTAACACTAAACATATACAACATAGCATAAAAACATAGCATAAACACAACACTAAGAAGACAAAATTAGTTTACTTTTTTTGCTTACATTATTGTAGTTAAGTAGCTGGTCTTCTTCTTTCTTCTGTTTTTGTAAATCCACTCCACGGTATCTGAGTAATTTTGAAATTCGAAAAAGTATTTACGAAAGACGTGTTTTAAAATATCGGTCTTAAGCGCTTAAACGATAAAAGGGTTTGAGTTTTTTTTAATTAAAAAAAAAGCATCAAGAGTTTTTCGTGTACACAAATGGTACAAATACATAATTAACAATAACAGAAATAACGTTTCATTTATACACATAAATATGACAGAGCCTGAAAAAAATCACACTTACATACTAATAAGAGCCTAACCAAAATTTAATCACCGCGAATTTCACACATATTGACGATAAAAAAATGGTTTTGCCTCAGGTACGTGTTTGAGGACTTAAAGTCCCCTCAACGAAGTGCAATGTTGAGGGGTTGTGTAAGGTGTATTGTTATTGTGTGGTGTGTGACCAGCGTGACAAACGGCAAGTGTGGCCTTCAACCGTGAGAAGGTCAGACATATTCATTGGCTAGATTAGTCTAAAAATGGTACCTCCGGGTTAATGAAACCTCACTAGCACAATGCCACGCTGTACAGTACAAACGTGAACCTGAAAGAGAAAATTCATTAAATAAATCTGAAGATCTGAAGACTCTCCGACGAGGGCCTACCTGAAAGACTGTGTAAGTCCTAACATTAACGCGAGTGTTTATTGATAAGACCATAGGAACACATGAAGAATATTTATGTAAAAATCCAGTTTCTTATAAATGAAATCAAGGCGATAGACTTAGATTCATGTTGGACATGTTATACATAAGACAGAAGAGAGGTGTTCGAAGAAGGGCTCTAATGATAATTTGTGGGGATGGAAACGGAAGAGCAGATGGAGCGAAAAATGGATCAATAATAAGGAGAAAAAAATGGGAATCATAAAATATAGGAGAAAGGCGGTTTACAAGCAGTAACTGACTATTGTCTTTTGGGAGACCATGACCCTGCAGCCAAGGACTAAATTAAATAATCACAAGCCCTTAGGAAGATATCGCATTTTAAATGAAACGATCAGACGAAAATTTGGAGTAAAGTCGCTAATGGGTTTGCTGGATAAGAGGCTATAAAAAAGGGTGTTTGCTGCATGTAAGTACGAGAGATGAAGGTGAATAATACAGAGCCGTAAATAACTCCGAAGGGTCAGATGTCAAGTATTGAGCGATTGGTATCAGTCATACATTGAGCGATTGGTACAGTTTACGGGAAATAGAGGCATGGACAGGAACATACGAGATATGTATGTACATGATATATAATTTAATAATTACCCCCATGTTTTTAAATAAAAGTGTTGTTTTCTTGTTTAACTTTAATGAACGGAAATAGGTGGAGTGTTTTCTTCTTTCTTGAAGATATTCTTAAAAACTAAAGAGTATTTGGAAATTAAATATAAACCAAAAAAATCGTGTTACAAAATACGAACACAATTTATACTTTTAAAACTTTTGAATATTCCAATTACTCGTCTTATACAGTACCAAATAAATTCATTGATTATGTTTTAAAGTGAAACAACATATAAAGACTGACACACCCACTTCCTTATAGCTACCTAATCTTTTGGATAGTGATAAAACCTACATCAAAAACTACTACACAAATTACAAAATAATTGCAAGCTGTGCGTGTGTGAGTGGGCTTCTCATGATGATCTTGAAGACCTGCAACAAAACACCAAGTAAAACTTATCTCCCTAAGAAAAAAAAAGGTTAAACGTTATTTCGCGATGACGAGATTACAGGAAACCGAACCGGACCGACCCGACCCTTAACCACCAGGGGACATTGTGAGTGTGTCAGCTTTTATAAAATTTAGTTGGCACTGTTAACGAAATGAAATTTGACTCACCAATGACGGCTGCAAAAACTGCTACTCCGACGACTGCTACTACCTCACTTACCTTGAGGGTCTGAAATACACAATAACAAATACCTTTTTACAAACAAAAACAAAGACTATATGTATATATATATATATATATATATTTCATTCACTTTCTGCTACAGTCCGTTTCTTGATGTATATAATACTATAATACTTATAACTATTTTACCTCAAGATGTATTTTTTCTTTAGGGACATGTTTCGGGAGATCCTGTTCTCCCATCTTCAACCTTCGCCATCTTGCTTCTGGTGCAGTATTTGTGTGTTGGCTTCTGGATGTTATTATGGTGGTTTGTTGGTCTTTGGTCCTTCAATGTTGCATTATTGTGTGTGGTTGTGGTATCTGTTTTTGTATTTTGTGTATTTTCGATGTTGAGTGTTGAGCACTCAACATCGAAAATACACAAAATACAAAAACAGATACCACAACCACACACAATAATGCAACATTGAAGGACCAAAGACCAACAAACCACCATAATAACATCCAGAAGCCAACACACAAATACTGCACCAGAAGCAAGATGGCGAAGGTTGAAGATGGGAGAACAGGATCTCCCGAAACATGTCCCTAAAGAAAAAATACATCTTGAGGTAAAATAGTTATAAGTATTATAGTAATATATATATATATATATATATATAAAAATATTCAATCACTTTCTACTATAGTTCTTTTCCTGATGTATATAAAATATTTAAAATTTTGTATTTACTTTACCTCAAGATGTTATTTTTCCCTCATTTAAACATGTTTCTAGAGCTATTGTGCTCTCATCCTCAGCCTTCGCGATTCTGCGTCTAGTGTATTTTGTATGTATTGTATGTATGATTCTGTTTTTTTTGTATGTATTTAGATGTTCAAAATAACGTTTTTTAGCTGTTTTTTTGTTTCTCCTATGTAACATTTATTGCAATCTTGCCATTCAATTGTGTATATACCGTTAGTTGTTGTATTATCTTTGTTGTGTGGGTTATTTAGTTTTTGTAAATTATTTTTATTAGTTTTGTATGCTATTTTGAGATCTGTGTTTTTAAATAATTTTGTCAGGTTTGTCATTTTATTATTTATGTATGTGAATGTGGCCCATTTTTGTTGTTGTTATTACTTATGTGTTGTTCATTTGTATTAATTTTTAATTGTTCAGTTTTTATTTTATATTTGATTTTATTTTATATTTTGTTTATAATATTAAAGGAGGTTATTTTGTTTACAGGTTATTTTGTCTTGCTCTGTCTCTACGTTTGCCATTTTTCCTCCTCTCAATTAGCAGTAAGCAATGCTATTTATGTTTCACATAATTTGATTAAAGTTAATATAAAAGTTATAAGGAATACTGTTACGCAGTAAAATACTGGTGTGTGTGTGTGTGTGTGTGTGTGTGGTCTGGGTCTTATCTGTGTTGTACTGCCTTGGTGTAAAGGAGTGTATTTCGCATAGGAGTGAGCGCGCGCGCGCGCACACACACACACAATTTCCGCTCAATTAATTGGTCGGTTTGTTTTATTGTTTCTGTATTGTCCATACACAGGTACTGATGGAGGCAATAAATAAAATCAAATATTTGTAGATGCAAGTGATCCATACTTATAGGAATGTATGATGACTTTATTGGATTGTAATCCATACTTACAGACCAATCGTCGCTACATCTTTCATCATTTTAAAATTTTAATATTTTCAGTACAGAAAATATCTCTGAGAATTGGTAATCCTCGTAATTACCTTCTCATGATGATCCTGTTGCAATCCGAGGCCTCTTGATGACTGCAGAGCCGCCCTTGTTTGATTCCTGTACTTGTTGTTATCAGTTGCATGCTGTCAGTTGGAAAACTTATCTCTTGGAAATGTTGTACTCTTCTAAGCCAAGAAACAAACCAAGAATATTTGTATTTTATTTGTATTTTAACATCTATACACTTCAATGTGTTTTGTGTTTCCATAGGCTATGTAAATAAATATAGATATGTAAACACTAAGTATGTAACCCATAGGTATTTATGTATGAAGCTTATTCTGTGTCTTCAGGCGCTCATCTGTTTGAATAATTAACTTTTTGTAATCTGTTTGATTAAGACATTTGAGAGACTAATATTTCCAAACAAAAATTAAGTAAACAATGTTATTTAAAAAATGTAAATATATATATATATATATTTATTTAATATTTCATATTTATTTATTTAATATTTATAATATCTTTACCTCAAGATGTTTTTTCCTTATTTGGAACATGTTTCGGGGCATTTAGTGTCCCATCATCAGCCTTCCTAATTTTGAATCTTGTGAAGTACCTGTATGCTGGTTGGCTATTGTTATCGCTTCCTGTTGGTTTTTGGTATTTTTAATTGGTATTATTGTGTGTGATTGTGGTGTATGTATTAGTATATATTAGTATTTTGTGTGTTTTCGATGTTGAGTGCTTTGAAAATTGTGTCATGTTTTGTATTGATTTGTATTTGTTTAGGTATTAGTTTGTTTTGTGTTTTGTGTTTGTATATTTGTAAATTTGTAAATTTTCCCAAATGTTCATTATGGTGCCTTCGTGTGGTATGTGTTTTATTAGTGTCATGTTAGTTATGTTTGGGAATTAATGTCCAGTGTCCCGAAACTTGTTCCAAATAAGGAAAAAACATCTTGAGGTAAAGATATTATAAATATTAAATATACTATATAATCAAGAAATAGACTGTAGCAAAAAATGTTTTGAATATATATATTCCTCTGTAATATATATAGTTTATATAGTGTAATATATATATATCGTCCAGTTCCCTGCAGGTCTCCCATGTAATATCCTCAAATAAATACAACTGAAGACAAATAAATAATATACAATAAATAAATAAAAGTACTTGCAGCTGTATTTATTGGAAGATATGTATTTATTTCATATATATGTATATGAAACAATGTTTGAAATTGTTTTTCAAACATACGCCACACACATACAACACGTGTTCCAGTCCTAGCATGTTTTTTCAGTTTATAAACACTCATATTTTTACTTGCATGTTCCATAAGGAAATGGAAGTATGGCCATGGCGAAAAAAATCGTGTTCGAGATAACGGCAGATTCTGATTGTACTACCATCAAAACATGAAAAAAAGTCATTTCGAAAAGTGTCTCTGTGTGTGTCTGTCTAGACAGACAGACACACACAGAGACACTTTTCGAAATGATCGAAAAATCTATCTATCTGTAGATATCTGTCTATCTGTAGAATGTTTTCTATGGAAAACGATAACAGCCGTAAATTCAAACAGAATTAAATAATTTTTGCATACAGTCCTGAATTGTAGAGGACTCAGGGCCTATTGATTTTGGTGAAGATCGGTTAAGGGAAAGGGGTAGTTTACCTGCAACGTTTTACGTTGTAACAAGAGCAAATTGCTTAATTTTGATTAATAAAGTATCCTGAAAAGAAGGTCATAATTATCCACTGTAGAAAGGTAGATGAAATATCTAAATGAAAAGGGTAGTTGAAGGGGGGAGGGGGTAATTTTGTTTTTAAAATGGTAGTTGATGATGGAGTAAGTAAATTTTATAAGTTGTATATGTGTAATACGTTACTGACAACAAAGAAGTTGTTTCTATGGAAACATTTCATTTCACTTTAACAAAATTCTATATTTTTCATTTTAATTTAAATCACATATGAGTGAAAATATATCGTTCCTGGCAGGACACACACACACAATTCGCGTTATTTCTGGCCTCAATAATGTTTACTTCCTTGTTTGCACGCTCTTTAAATGAAAAGTGCCGAAACCCACACCAACACAACGCGTTCAAGCCGAAAAGGTGGACAGCGATTTGCTTCCTGTGGATCGCTGGGCAGTGTTGTATTAAAGCAATTAATACAATCTTGTACTTATTTCTATTATGATATGAGAATTATAAACTAATATGTGCATGTGTGTATGTATGAAAAATATATAAATATTTTTCTCCTTTAGAAAATTGTTTGCCCCTCCTTGAAAATATATTGACCTCCCTGATGGCTAGTTATTTACCAGCCTGTGTGGAATATAGCGTTATGACATGGATCAGAATGGTGGGTGTTAAACAAGAGACACAAACGTATCAAGGAAGAAATGTTTTGCTGAGAAATTTATAATTATACGGGTGAACAGAATAGCCATTCAGGAAATCAGAACAAATGGAAATAAAGAAATTAAGACTCGATTTTAAAAAAGAAAAATGACTAGTATAGTATTGACAGGAAAAGCTTTGATAACACTATAGACATCCCTCGGCCCCTCGCAGCGAGAGTCCAATTTCATTACAGGAATCAAATCGCAGCTACCTTTAGCTACCTCTTCGTTCGACCTACATACATTTTATCCAAAAGTACAGTCCTTCCTCACGAAGGTTGAGGATAGTCTTAATCCACCTGACATGGTTGTACCATTTTAGGTGATACGTAATTTCTTCAGAACTCAAGCATCCACTTATTTAATTAATATTTAAATGATTTTAAATATAAATTTTAGGACATGGAAGTCATGTATCTCCTAGTATTTTTTTCAGCCTATACGCATGTTTAAAATAACACTATCTCACATTTCTTCATGAAGCAAACAAGATGTTTTTAGCTGTCCTGTAAAGTACTGTGTATGTGATATGGTGTCTTATGCCTCTGGTGCACAGAATTGTTTGTTTATAATGACCCCAAAAGCATATTTTTAATAGATCTTTATTTTAATGAATAATATATTAAATTATATTCATAGTAGGAAACTTACCTTCTTGTCGCTTGGTCAGGTGCCTCCTGATGACAGTAGGAATCCGCTAGACATTGAAACCTACAAAAAGAAATTTATGACAGAAAATATACACTTTCTTTGTCCCACTGTGATCACACTTTGATAGCACATATGATTTCACAAAACTCACTGCAAATTAAAGAACTTTTCACTGTTGACTAATTTACCACTGACCCTTGATGGGATGGAGAAACCTTCTTTCTTCAACTGATCACTGCACACTGCTTTCATAGAACCATGTCTGCTGATGACATATGGAACATCATTGTTGAATCCACATGTTCACTGTGACTGCTTCACTGCAACCCTCCTTGAGATGGAAGAACATTCTTTCTTGAGTCTACAGCTGCATCTGATTGCTTCACGAGTCATCTTCAATGAGGCTCTTGCTGAACTGAAGAAATCTTCTTTCTTGTGCTTAACCACTGCATAACACTCAAAATACGCTACAGTTATTAAGAAAACACTATTAACTTGAACTATGCCAGCTCCATTATAACCATTCTGGAAGTAGAGTATTTTCTCTCTTCACTTTACTGCTACTGTATAATGTAATGTCCCTTCTGGAAGTGACAAAGACGTCTTTCTTGAACTCACATATCCTTGTGGCTCCTGCTGAATTGAAGAAGTATTTTATCTTCAACTTAACTATGGAAATATAATCACAATACACTATGGCTATTAACGACACTATTGTCTTTAACTGTGACAGCTTCATTATGACCATTCTTGATTGGTCAGGAATTGTTGATCATTCTTTATTGTGGCCCTGATGACATGGAGAATATGACTGGAGAATATGGCACTTACTTGAAATATGACTGTTTATTGTGATCGTTCTTGAAGTTCTTTTATTTTCTTTTTTCATCTCACTGCTGCTATATAACAAGATGTCTCTTATGAAAGTAACATAGTATTTTTCTTGAACCTGTGTCTTCATTGTGGCTCCCGCCGAAATGGAAAACTTCTTTCTTCAGTCGATCACTGCGTGCTGCTTTCATAGAACCATGTTTCCTGATGACACAAGAAACATCAATGTTGAATCCCTTGTAAACACTGCAACTCCTTCACTAGCAGTCCTAGCAGAGATGGAGGATACACCTTCAATAAGGCACTTGCTGAATTGTCAAAAACTGCTTTCTTCTGCTTAACCACTACAATACACTCAAAATTATACTATGGTTTGTCACTCAAAATAAAACCACTTGTCACTTCAACTATGCCAGATTCATTGTGACCATTCTTGAAGTGCAATAAATTCTTTCTTCTTCTCAATGCCTGCTATATAACATGTCTTTTCTGGAAGTGGCAATGACTTACCTCAAAGTAAGTAGTAGTAGTAAAGTAGTTAGTGGCAATGTCTATTCTGGAAGTGGAATGTTGTACCTCAGACTTACAACATCACTGTGGCCCCTGCTGAAGTGGAGGATCGCCACTCTTCTATTTAAAACTATAACATAATCATAATACACTATATCTATTAACAAAACACTTTTGTCTGTAACTATGACCTCTTCGTTATGACCATTCTTGATTGGTCAAGAATTCTTGATCATATTTTATCTACATGATTGGATCACTTGTTATGTTGAGGTTTATGTCAGGTGATCACTAGTACAGTAGTATAATCGCGTTACTTTACGGTGGCCGCTCCATAGCTGCGCGAAAAGTGAGAGTAGTGGGGAGACTAAGTGTAACCCTACATTTCAAAAACGTCCGTCTTTTTACTTTTGCTACAGCCGGCTTTATGGGTGCCCTTAACTATTTAATTATTACAACTCGGGTTTTACACGTTGTTGACATTTCCGGATTACATTAAACTAACTACTATCTGTAATTTTACTCAGTATTACTCTAAATTCTATCAAATATGTATTTTTAATCCCAGAACAATGTTATTTGTTACATAATGTCAATAATAAATAATTACTAGCATTGGCCGCTTTTCTGTCCTAAATTGTTTTATTTTCCTGAGATATTCAATTCCTTTTGCCCTTATCTCGTGACGTTGATTTAGTACACTTCTATTAATTCTAATCTTCTTCCATAAGTTTATAATAAGTTTTCTTAAACGTAATAACCTACCTTGAAAGTTTACACTAGACGTAAGAAGTTGACAAACTTTTCGTAGCGTAGGTTATGCTTTTTGTGTTGAAAATAATAATGAAATGAAATACAGGCCTATATGTTTCACGATATATGTTTTTGAAAACGCATCAACACTTACGCACTTAGTGACATGTGCCGTATAATACACAAGTAGTATCTATTATGAGTACTGCCGCGATAATATATGGAGGATCATTTTCGGTTCATAAAAGTCATAAAAAACAATTCAATAATGTTACTCATATGTATTACCGTCGCAGCAGCTTTGCTACGGAGGCAAGGATGCAGTGACGTATACCATTCCATTGCACGCATCACTGTAATACTACACATTTAACACAGTTTTGGCGTGATTTGACTATCTCTCACACGGCATTCTTGTAGCGAATAAGAAAACGCAATTTAACAAAATATTCTATAAATTACACTGACATATAATGTACGAAAGCTCAATCTAATACGCATACAAAATCACAACTAAATACGTGTTGAGAGCAACTGACAGTGTTTACAGAACCAGTAATACGCCACCAACACAGCACGCACTGTCATTCTGTAGTCTCGGGCGTCTCGGTAGCAAAGCTGATGCGCGTACAGTACAGTTTACCTGTATTATTTATTGTTTTAGTACCAGTATGTAGTAATGCAGTATTAATAAAGTATTATTAATAGTGCTACGTTAATGGCGTTATAATAATAATGGAGAACAAAATTATCTCTGCGAGAACCACTTATTCCTCTCTGGATCAGTGCGAACGAAAAAATGCTTTACACGTTGCATACGGCGAGCGCACATGAGCGTTCACTGGAGTTCTCGCATCTAGAGTTCACTTTGTTCGCATGTCAGTAACAGAGTTGACGTTGTGTGTTCCCGTGTTACAAAGTATATATTTGGGGAAGTATTTTGTTACATCCAGAGTATTTAGATTTAGAAAACTCACCCCTAGTGAATTGGACAGAATCGTGTTTGACAGTGATGAAGAAGGTAAAATGTCTGATGTCATTCGTGAAGGATTTATTTTAAGTGACTCCGAATAGGAAAATAAAGTCCAATGTGAAGGAAGCGATACTTTACGTAAAGCAGTAAACCATACTGTAATAAGTGGTAGTGTAAATATTGTATAGACAGTAATGTAAATAACGTCGATACCCTTTAAGTTATGTGGTCAGATGAGCCAGTTAATTTTTAAAAAGGCTACAGTTTACAACATATATATGAAATTCTCATACCAGTTGCTTGGAAATAAGGAGCCGTACGATTATTCAGTGTTCTGTTAGATGATGAGTTTTTAAACAACATTTGTGGTGTTGCTTCTGCTCAAGGAAAGAAACGTTCTAGAATTAATACGTGAAAAAACCTTTTGGTAAATGAATTGTAAGTGTTTTTAGGACTCGTTTTGCACACTGATTTCTTACATTTGTCACGGTTTTGAGGATTATTGAAAGACAGATTCCCTCTTCAAATCAGTGTTTGCAGACTACATGAGTAGGGCCCGGTTTCTGCTAATTCTTAGATGTTTGCATTTCCACAAAAATATTCAACAAAATGAGCCAACACCTGGATATTGACTATACAAAGTCCGAATGGTTTTAAATTATTTAAAGAGTAAAATGTTGGCATCATACTATCCTGGTCTGGAGGTTCCTTTAGACAGAGCGATGGTATTCTGCGGAGGCCGCTTACTTTTTCGGCAATATTATCACAGGTATGTTATAAAAATCTATGAACCAAGCGTACTTATGTTGAAAACTACGGTGTATGCTGGCAAACTGGAGAATTTAGCGAGGACAGATCAAACATCTAAAGTAGTTAGAAACATAATGATAGAAAAATTTGGTGTTGGGCATAGTGTACACATAGACAGTTTTAATAATTACTATAACGTCCCAGAATCTTTATTGACAAAGAATACCTACTGACAGGACCCTTACAGGCTAAAAGAAAGGACACACTAGGTTTTGTTGCGCAGGCAAAACTAAAAAGAGGTCAGACTAAGTTGGTATTCTGTACTGGAGTGATGTTTTGTATATATCTACACAGCGTGCAAACAAAATGATAGATTTTTTAAAATAAAAGCGGTACCAGTTAAACAAAACCTTTTTCTGTTGTGGAATACAATGCTTACTTGTTTAACGTAGACAGAAACGATCAGATGTTAGGTTACTATCCGAGCCAACGGAAAACTCTACGTTGGTACAATGAATTATTTTTTCATTATCTTCAAGTGATAGTTATAAATTCGTTCATACTCTATAATAAATACACAGTGACTCAGAAAATGCCTTTGTACATCTTCCGTTTGGCTACCAAGAGAAACCTGTTACTACACAACTCAAAAGCGGAAAGGCTTCTTGTGAATTCGACAAAAAAATTTTGAACACTTCCCGACAACATGTAAAACCGTTCCAAATGAAATATGTGTGAGAAAACGAATGCCTCGCTTCAACCTCCTGTTCTGAACTTCCATGACTTTGGAGCCTTGCTTCAAAGATTGTCACCAGCGATTAGGCGGAAAAATGCAAACATGCCGCTTACTTATTCTTTTTTTGACGGTATGAAAATCATTAATACGAAATAAATTTGTCGTGTAATACGAAACATTATGTTATTGTCTCTAATCCTTCTGATAAAACATATTGTCTTCGAATATCTGTATATTTTTACTAACCCAAATTGAAAATATTGATTCTGTTATACGAACATCGTAACGTGCATTTAAACTCACGCACGTTACGTGCAAATAAACATAAAATTACTTGTTATATATCGTGTAACAAGTTTTGTAACAAATTAATAGATTAATGAAGAAAGTTGTGTTAGTGGTTAAAATTACAAGCAGAATTATCACTGTTGCACATCACTATATAAAAATATTCCGATTAGCGCTTTCAAGCTTCACAGCTCATCGTCAGATCGGAAATGAACGAATAACTTAAAAATAAACCCTTCACCCCCACCCCACCACACCCTATTGACGATGAGCTGTGAAGCTTAAAAGCGCTAATCGGAATATTTTTATATAGTGGTGTGCAACAGTGATAATTGTGTTTGTTAACAAATTAATAATTAGTGTAAATTATTTGCTTGCAAATACAGTATTTCGGTATACAAACTGTAGCCTCGCACATATATAAATATTATTCACTTAGTTATCACTCGTTACCGTGTTAGTAACGAGTAATGACAAACTGAATAATATTACTATGCAGTGAGCGCACATTAAGTAGCGTCAGGTGCAATGTTTCTCGACCAGCCCAGCGTGCAGCGTCTGTGTCAACTCAAGTAGCTTCCAGACTGTTAACTACGCAAATCACGCCCCCAAAAGAATGAAAAATTATTTTGGAACATCCGCGGGACCTATACAAGCAACAGCGACCGGTTCAGAACTTATTTACATTTGTGCGAAATTGTAGAGTGCGGATCAAGAGATTGTTCCACATTAGTGGAAAGTGATTATTGCGTTAAAATTAGTGCGGAACTCAAATAATTGACATTATTATTGAGTGTGAACAAATTTAAGTTGATTTCTTGTATGAGAGTACCATCTCGATTTTAAATTGTTAGTTTTGACTAATTAAATGAGTAATTAGTGACTTCATTGGTGACTGTATTTTGTTTCCACTGTACAACATGACGATCAGTGTGACCGCCGTGACAGTGTCTTGTAAGAAACACAAAATACATTCATATTATTGAAAAGTAACCTCGGAAAAAGTACTACAATTTAAAAAGAATTTCCGCATATGGTGTACCCCTATACAGTCATTTAACGCAGCGAACGTGTTTAGCCTAGAACAGCCCGATCTACAGATAGGCAGAGGTTGATTGGTATACGAATGCACCAGACGCCCTCTCATTGACAGAGAACCGTCTTACAACCTTAAATTTAAATAGTTGTACCGTTGTACAGATTGAGGATATAAAATTTTATAAAGACTACTTAAACAGAAAAATAATCAATTTCGGGTCCGATGCAAATCAGCAAAATACGAAACCCAAACACTTTGACCTTTGTTGTGTTCACGATAGTCACCCTTGCTCGTTCTTTTTGCCTACCTTTGTTCCTGTTTGTTCGCTTCCTTTGTGACTCGCCTTAATAAGCAGCTTACCAACCGATACGGATAATGCACTTAATGTGTAACTCATGTTTGACAGTAAACAAAATCTTGTCCGTAGTGAGAAAAGGGTCGCCCTCTCGTCCAATCACACTGGGTAAACATGATAGGCGCCGCCATGGCCAAACTGTAACCGTTCAC
Organism: Magicicada septendecula; assembly: GCA_034769895.1. NCBI lineage: Eukaryota > Metazoa > Arthropoda > Insecta > Hemiptera > Cicadidae > Magicicada > Magicicada septendecula. Next base: position 329,901,370 of record CM068376.1, read on the forward strand.
ACAGCCCTAGCTACATATTGCATTCCTACAGTCTGAACGGACAATTATGAGGATTTTTATAATTCCTTTTCATTTGCGACTACTTTCAAGCACACATGATAGAAACAACGAAATTAAACATTTTTCACCAAATAAAATTGCGAAATAAGTTTATAAGTAGAATTTTCATTTAGACATAATTAGTATTGTCCTTATATTTTATATAGAGAGACTTATTAAAATATATATTAACTTTTAGCTCTACTGTGCATTATTTTACTTGTTAACTTCTGCTATGAGTGAAATTTGTATTTTCTCATCTATACGAAGTAGACTAATTGAAACACTGAATTCACCATTTCACAAAACTATTATTTTCCTCAATTAAACAGTAATTAAAGGCAAATTATAATCCAGTAACATTCTGCTTTAAGGGAAATCGGAAAGCTGATTGATACGCTGCCTATTGGGAAGCATACTGGCTAAAGACTTTTTAGAATCCGTCAAAATTATAATCATCTTTCCAATTAAGATATGTTATAATTTAACGTAATAAAATGTTGAAATGACAAAACCTTTATAACTGGTTTGCTAAACATATATTTTACATATCCTAGTTAAAAAGTCCTTAACTAAAACTACATTAGCGCGGAATATTGTAGGCTATACGAACAGTCCATTGCGTACGTTTGTTGTATGCCAGAATATACGAAAGTAAGCCTTAAAAGGAAAGACAGACCTTATTGATTTATTAACTAAATCTCTAATATTCTTTGTAAATGGATGTCTAAAGATAAGCAAAACATTTTGCACCGTGAAGTCTTTTTTAACAACAATAACTGTTGATCATGTTGTGGATTTTATATATCTTTCTTCGAGCTGTATTTGTATATGTACAAATTGTAACATACAGTCGTAAAATGTACTGTCTATACATCTAATATAAACCGTTGTAACGTATATTATGTAGTGACTTATGGAAAAGAAGTTAATAAAAGTATAGACTATTTGACAAATTAGGACTGAGAAATATGTTGTAACCACATAGCACAATCAGTCCCAGCTGCTGGTCTAAGTATATATTTTTATATTTATAATTCAACCTGTTTTTAATGATTGCACCAATTGGAGAAGTAAAGCCCCATAACAGTACACAGTTTCCACGCTACATAAGACCAGTGGAAACTTGATCGTTAATGGATTTGCGGAAGGTAAACCAACATGATTTACAGTTGACACGGGCAGAACAGTGTCCATTGTGCGCTCCGACTTAATCAGCAACCGTCAGCCTCTAATTAGCTCTTGTACAATACACACTGTGACTGGAAGCCCCGTCAAGGTGCTAGGAAAGGTTGGCATACGTGTACGCCTGGGTCTTCTGGAGTTTAGCCACCAAATGCTCGTTGCAGACATTATCTATGAAGTGATTCTTGGCATGGACATTATGAATGCCTACGGATTCGTTGTGGACTTAAAAGAGAATGTTCTGAGGGTTGGCTAAGAGAAGATAAAGCTTTGCATGGTTAAAATGACAGGGTCTACCAACCATTCGACTAATAACCATAGGTTAGGAGGCATAGGTTATGCCTTGGCAGCTATAGCCTATCTGTAGCATAGGCATTAAACCGGCTTTAGTAAGTGATTGTGTGACATTTTTGAAATAAAATTAATTACCAAAGAATTACAGAACAACTGTGTAATTTATCGTTTTAAAAATAAATATGCAAGACGAGACAGGTTAATTTTAATAGTATAAAGATATTTGAAAATTTGTATACATTGTCACCGGACAAAAGGCTTGCCGCATGACAAATGGCGCCAATCGTACACTCTAGTGTTTTTGGTTGCCCTAAAAAGGACCTGGTGGCGAGAAAGCTGATGTTGGCCGTGCCGGGCTAAGATGTTCGGCGGCTGCGCCCGCTGTTCGTGGCGTACTGCAGTCCTCTTCTTTCGGCATCGGGTGTAGAGTCGGTTGCCGGCCCAGCGACGTCCTTTCGCTGGCGAGGAACTGGAGGGCGAAGATGCAAGAACGCCGGTTCTATTCTTCGGCCGTTCCTTCTGGCTGACTCCGCGCCGATGTCGTCCGAGAGAGGAGAAATGAAGTGCGTCCGATGGTGTGGCGATGAAGTGTGTGTAAAATTACACACACGACTGGGGGTTGCACGGCCCGCCCGAAGCGCGGGTCGCGAGTAGTGCAGTGTCCCGAGTGTCAGAAAGGACTCCCTCGACGGGGCCTACTTTAAGCGGCCGAGGCCGCTTGCGTTTGCGCGAGAACATTACCGCGGCGCTCTTGGAAGCGTTAACGGCAACTCTCCAGTCATCGGTCCACCCGACATACGTGTCGAGTTGACGCTGGAGATTAATTGCCGCATAACTTGCGTTCGGCTCTGAGGCAAAAGCCGCAGTGTCGTCCGCGAACAGCGACAATTTAACTCCAGGAACTCGGGGCGTGTCATTGACAAACAGCGAGAACAGGAGAGGCCCAAGGACACTTCCCTGAGGGACACCAGCGGTAATACGCCTCTCCGAAGAGAGAGCGTGGTTTATTCTCACTCGGAAGCTACGCTCGCAGAAAGCTGCCGATCAAATGAACGTAGCAATCTGGAAGAAGGTCTTCCGTGAGCTTGTAAAGGACACCCTCGTGCCACACGCGGTCAAAGGCTTTCTCTAGGTCTAGGAAGATCGCAGTCGTCTGTTTGCCCTGGCAGCCAGCCTCGGTAATGCATTCCACGAGTCTCGTCAGGTGATGAGTCGAGGAGTGCAGCTCACGAAAGCCGAACTGTTCGGGGATCAGCACGTCTAGTCTTTCTAGATGGTCGCGGATCCTACGCTGGATCAATCGCTCGAAAACCTTGGACATCGCGGACAAGAGGCTGATGGGTCTGAGGTTTTCCACGCGAGAAGAATTCTTTCTCGGCTTGGGTATCACTATTACTGTAACTGTTTTCCATTTCACCGGAAAGTAGGCCAGTCTGAGGTATGAATTGAACAGGTCAGAGAGGAACTGTGTTCCTCGCTCCGGAAGGTGATGGAGGGCGGAATTCATGACTCCGTCCGGGGCTTGAGCTGAACAATCCTCTCAGAGACCTCCTCCGGGGAGATGGGCTCCGGCTGGACTGTGATACCGGCCGATAGAAAGCGCTCTACCTCGCGGCAGATTTGCTCAGTGAAAGCCGGGTTCTTGGATGGGCTGGGAGCGAACTGTCGCTCTAAACTGTCAGCCAAGAACTCTGCCTTTTCGAGGGGGTGGCCAAGGGGTTGACCGCCGGGTCCGACCAGTGTGGGGAGAGGCGCGCGTTTACACTTTCCCGTTAGGGCACTGGGAATCCGCCAGACATTACGGTTCTCGGCAGGGCCATCCATCTGTGTTACAGATAGCTCCCAGTTGCGTCTACGGAACGCCAGCATGTCGCGACGCAACTTGCCGGACGCTCTGTTGAACGCAGCCTTGTCAGCCGGGTCACGAGTCCTCTGCCAGCGTCTCCGGAGGCGATTCCTCTCGCAAGCGAGCTGAGACACCTCTTCGAGGATACGCTGATAGTCGGGCGTGAGCCCCGGCTTCATCCGAGAGGACAAGTCTACCGCCGAGACTACGGCTGTGTCGAATAAGGCAACTGCCTCATCGATATGCTGGGTAGTGTCGAGCGGGATATGCTCATGTAGGCGGCGACTGAACGCCGGGCCAAAGCGTTCCCACTCCATTACCCGCCGCTCGTCGCGGACGGTAGAGTGCTGGGTAGCTATATGCACACTGATGGGGCAATGGTCCGAGGACAGTTCCGAAATGACGGAGACGTGGACCGAGCAATAAACACCCCTGACCGCGGCAATGTCCAGTACATCAGGGCGGGAGTTAGCCCTCGAGGGATAGTACGTATGCCCGGTAGGACCCACGACTGTGACCCGAGCCGCATCAGCATACCTGCGTAAGCGGGCCCTGTTTGGATTCACCAAGCGGCTCCCCCAATCAGGGTGCTTACAGTTCAGGTCGCCCGCCAGGACTACCCTTCTGTGTGCGCCAAAGACGGCCTCCAGATCGTTCGACAGGAGCTCCGTTTGTGGAGGCTTGTATGCGGAAACCATGAGTAGACCGCCGAGAGCACCATGGAGCTCAACCGCGGTGCACTCGAGGTTCCGCCGCTGAGGCAGGACAACGCGGTGATGGCGAAGACTCGCCTTCACCGCGATGGCTGTGCCCCCTCCTGCACGATCCGACCGGTCACCACGGTAGCACACGTAGTTGGGTAGTCGGAATCGACGATGCGGGGTCAGGTGCGTCTCTCCAATAAGAAGCACATCGGGCTTGTGTCGGGCAACGAACTCTAAGAGCTCAGAATGCCGGGAAGCGAGGCCGTTGGCTCGTCGCTGCCGCACAGTGCTTCAGGGACACTAACAGCAGGACCAATGCTGACTAGCTCAGCTCTTTGCCCAGCGGGTATCCGGGGGCCGAACTGTGACACAGTGGCGGCGCAACCCGCATCTCTATTTGTCAGTCCTGATCTCGGATTCCGCTGGGTAGCGCTACCTAATCGACTTACCGGCACTGTGCGGCTGGTCCCAGTCGTGTTAGGTGAGATGTCTTCGCCTTGGCAAGGCGGCTGGTCCACTTCCATCGCAGCTTGGTGTTGGCGCTGTCGATGTGGCGAGTGTTGATCCGGCGGCTTATTCTTAACTGCCGCCGTTGCTTGCTGAGATGGTCTCTTCATAGCAGTAGTCTAGAGGTCGAGGCGATCCTCTTCTGCGATGTTCTTGTTCAACGTCTGATCTCTTCGAAAGCTGAGTGCAGAGTCTGTCTCGTCTCGTCATGTTGATTCTGCTGTTTAAGTTGTTTGTAAAATTGTAGCATGTAGCATTGTAGTAGCGGGGCGTCTTTGCACCCGGTGCATGACTGCAGCATCTGGGTCGAGCCCAATGGCTGCCTAAGGATATACGTAGTTCTAGTTCATTCGACTGGTGCCTAAAAATAGGAATGGATAACCGCCAACCAGTTAACTGAGAAGGCGGGGGAGAAAGGTGTTTAATTTTTATTTATTTTTAAAATTTGAGCAATCAGTGGGCACTGCCGCATGAACGGGTTCAGGTGACAGGTGTCGCCCGTTCCCAGTCCCGCGTGCAGACGCCGTGAGGCGTCGGTCGCTCCCCACGAGGCGGAGAGCCTCCGTGCCAGTGATAGCGCGTAGCAGCGGCATTCAGCGCGGTCGGCATACTAGGAAGGGAGGAAGGAAACAGCTTTTCAGGTAAATTCTGGGGCATGGTCAGATGGTGAATATGCAAATTTTGATTTAAGTAGTTTACTTAAAGTTATGGCGGGTCATCGAGAATCGCCCGAGGGCGTTTGACCCGGACAGGGGGAGGTGGTTGCGTGGTGCTGATGGTCCTGAGGTAAGGGAAGGAAGAGGTCTCAGCTGCGGCAAAGAGAGTCGCAGCTAATGACCAGACAAAGGCGGAGAGAGTAGGAACTCGTAGACCTCCTCGAATTACACTGTTTCTAACAAACGTGTGTAAAATTTTCTGCCGGCCCTGGTTTTATTAACTAACCGGGATCGCTGATTGGCTAGCTCCGAACACGTAGTTGGTCACGTCTCGGCGGCTGCTGATGCCGGATTGGCTCGCCTCGTATTCTTCAGGTGTCACGCGCCGTGTCGCTGGTACCGGAGAGCAGACGTAATGAATCGCTGTTGCCACAAGATGTTAAAAATTGTCAACCTATTAATACAATTTGAAACCCACAGTAGCACAATGAGACTACGACCACTTTGCCGCATCATAGTCATACTGCTTTCGTTACATTAAAATTTATAAATCCTCATCAGTTTTCGCGAAATACTCAACCTTTAATATCTACTTCGTGAAAACAAAGTTCATCAAAAATTTAAAACAGTATATGAAGATGTACATAGCCTAAGGATACTAAGAATTTAGTATCTCTTCAGTCTTCAAATCTGCAGTAAATATAATCGTGATTTATCGGATATAAATATTTTTCTTACAAACAAGGGCCAGTAATAAGTTTTGGAATGCAATACAATCAATTCAAATGTTTCATTGATTTTGATTGAAGACGCGTTGGGCACTTGGTGAAACCTATTACTACAATGGTTAACAAAACACACACAGACACTTGGTAGTTTTAAGTGTTTGTGTGGTTTTTTAAAGAACCGAGCAGCGGGTGTGTGTAATGAGTGATTACGTCCGTCTTCTGCCATTACTGCATTAGTACAATGACAGAATATCTAATACATTTCTATGCACAAAGCGTTACAGTTTGTGCAAACATAACACGCGCCCAGTACATGGCTTTCTTCTGTTAGTTCTGGCCATGATGTACAGATCGTTTCGATATTTCGTACACCAGTGTAATTTCACTTATATAGGCCTACTTATTGTTTATTGGCTTACAGGAGCATACGAGCTGAGATAGGGGGCAGGAAAGAGAGATGTATAGATAAAAACTGTGCAAATAGTAAAATGTTTAAACGTGCAAATAGCGATTAATATCAAAGGACATACAGGTAAGGCGCCAAAATTTAGATTGACTCAGAAGAGTGAAGAAGCATGCACAGACGAGTAACGTGGGGATAGATCACGGAGTAGGGACGGAGTGCCGCCCTGCGTTTAATGTACTTCATGAAAGTTCACAGTTCTGCTCAAGTAATTTTAGCGATAAACTCCCGATAACAAAATACTCGTGACAGCGCGGACTAATCGAGTGGTAGCAGAGTTTGGGGGGGGGGGCAAACCGCAGCGGGTGTGTGTGTAATTCCAAATGCGTGTAGCTAGCGATGGTGGAAAACTTTTTAAGGTGTTAAGTTTTCTTTATGTAAAATAAGTTTGATAATAGACTGACTCCGGCTAAGGAATTGTGAAACTCTGCAGAACTAATCGCCTTACAACATCCTACTTTCATAACTTTGCAGGTCACAGTACAAAACAACAAACTATAACTTTAGCTATTTATGTCGAGTAAAAACGTTAACTCCTGCATAAAATATTACGAATACGTTATGACTACGGTCTCACATTATTTCACTTTATTCTCATCGTCTCACTCTTCTTACTTAGCCATGCGATTCTTAACACCCTAAGTCATTTATCAGTCTTCAGCATCATATTGTGTTGTACTTGTGTTTTCTTAACTGCTTTGGTGACACCTGGTTTCACATACCTCGATCAAGGCTTAGCAAACATAACTTTTCTCATCATCGCGTCATAGCTAGTAATTGGTACATAGTTGTGAGCCCGTGTATGTATATAAATAGTACAATAAGACGTATATAATATTTTGAATATTTTTAGTACAACTGTTTTTTACGTAATTCATGATGTGTAAATAAATGACAGTTCTGTAAATTTTATTTTATTTTCAAATTTATTATTTTATTACGTAAAATTAATAAGATCTGGAAATATCTACCCCACTCTTACTAAGTACGCAACATAATCAGTAGGAAGACGATGGAGAGATTATCAATTATCAAAAGTAATTGTAACGCTTTAAAAATCTTGATAATTACTCAAGAGAAAAGTTAGGATTCAACAAAGACATCTAGTGAATCTAGAATAGAGCAAACAGCTAGTCAAAAAGACTCTGGCACTCGTACTCTTTAAAATGGCGTTTAAAAAGAAAAAAGAATAAACAATATCAGAGTCGTACAATTATTTATAAAAAAGCATATTATAACAAAAGTAGATGATATGAACATAATTTAATATGAGAAATGAGCAGTTATAGATTTATAAAAGTATCTGAAGAAAAGGAAGAAAGATAGGGTTGAAGATAAATGTAAGGAAATTCAAGTATCGATAATGTGTCAGCAGAAGAAATCAAGTGTATGTAAGTGAAAAATTTTCAGCATGAAAGTGGTCAAGGACTTTGCGTATCTAGGTAGCTAGGTTTCTAAAACTGACGACATCAGAGAAGAAATATGACTCAGGTTAGTGAAAGTACAAAGGAAACGTAACACATGTCACGAGATTATGAAGACCACGTTAGTTACCTATTCAGAGCCTGTAGTTAGGTATTGTTAAAAAATTGGAGTACTCACAGGAGATCTGGGATCACTTCAACCGGATAAATGATTCCGTTAACTAAACAGTGTCGGTACATTGAGCTTTAATATCTCAATGTTTCTAAACTTACCTTGATACTAAGGCGCTGTCAGTAACTGCAATCAGATGCTTCAGAATGGTGTACTAAAAACATTAAGCAAAGGTTTGTTTTCCGGAAATGGGTGATTAACATGAAACCAGAAGTATCAGGAAATGTAGCATTGCCCGGCACATTGGAAGCTCTGGGGACTCATAACCGCAACGGCTGTTCTGCGATCGTAGGATCGACTCAAGTTCACGACACGGCTTGCATGCCTACATCAATCGCTAGGGATATAATACAGCTGTCATATGTGGCAGGCTTGGCTCACATAAGTGATAAAGGCACACGCGCATAAACACACACACACATCTCTCCCCACTGTGGCCCTTACCAACCCACGTTTTTAACAGCTAGCTGATGTGTCTATAGCGGTCGTGGAACATGAGTTGTACCATGGCCAAGCCAACGGGCGCAACAGGCCGTAAACCTGATGCTGGAAAGCGAAATAAGAAGAATATAAAAACTATTCATTGTCTCAGAAATAGTTTACTTGAAACCGGTATCCCAAACAAAAAATAGACTCTTGCTCAATATTGTAGATCGTAGAATAAATAAGTAAACCTAAATATAAAGTTATTTGTCTGACTATATACGTTTTTCATTTGTTGATATTTTCTCTGTTTCAGCGTCAGCTTCGTTTGTGGGCCCATCGTTCGTAAAGGAGCCGCCGTCTCGCGTGGATTTCGCTAACGAAACCGGCGCCCGCATAGACTGTTCTGCGGGCGGCAGCCCATTGCCAACGGTGTCATGGATATCGGGAGACGGGAAACCGGTGTCGATCATCCCCCAAATGTTGGAATTGTTCAACAACGGCTCTCTTCTCTTCCTTCCTTTCAATCCCAGTGGGTATCGTCACGATATCCATGCCGCTACATATCGCTGTGTCGCTACAAACTCTGTGGGCAGGATCGTCAGTCGGGACGTTCGTGTCAGAGCAGGTACCTTTTAACAATTTCTCTCAGAAAATGTGAAAATATTTATAAACAATAAAATGTTATATCTAGCTTACTAAAACAAATTTTGTCCTCCTGTCTACATAAAGGACTACAATATTAATGATAATAGTAATAATAATAATAAGTGGATTTACATCATGCAAATACAAAATATTAATAAGTAGTGCGTTCTCTCATACATAATTTCCATAAACCGTAAAAATGTAGATACTTGGTGGTTCATCACACAACTCGTTATCGTCATTTACCAGTCCATCTAATAAGTTGGACTGTAATTGTTAACCATTAAATAATTAAGTTAAATCCTTCAGTTCTATGTATGCCCTTAAAAGGTTGGTACAATTATTAGAGTATATAATCTTGGATTTTCCTATTCTAACCATCTCATGTACTCCTTTCTTTTTTCCATTTTACATCATCACACCACACTCATTATTTTCTACTCATTCTCTGATTCTTCTAATTCATTTACTTTCTTTCTTCATATTTTCCGTCCTTTTACATTTAGGCCTACATTTGTATATATCACGAGTATTTTTTTCATTTATTTGACAAATGTCTTTTTGTCTATTCACTTTTGGTCTCCTACGTTATCACAGTCATCTTGTAGCAGTGAGAATTTGCTACAAATTTCTATACAAATTTGTATTACCTCCTATATCTCATTTTTCTAGCCATCTCAGTTGTTACCGAACGCTTCTTGAATCTGTTGGCCTCCTATTTGTCTCTCTACTTTTTTTTATAGACATTTGCTATTCTTTGGCAAGTTCATATTTTGTCTTAATTGTGTTTTCGTTTATTCTCACTGATTCATTTCGCGAGCAATTCTCCAGCTTTTTTACCTACGTTCTTCGTTCAAAATAAATTCTATTTATAAAATTATTGCCACTTTCATCGTCTATAGTTTTATTCTTATTTCCATTATGAATACCACATTGCCACTGCCGATATGGCATTTAAACTCATAATTCTCTCGGAGCTGTACGAAAGCTAAAATGCTATGGGATATTATGGCACGTTTGCAGTTAAAACGTTTGCAGTAAATTACTATGTGTCAGGGGGCAAATTAATACAGTTCTAATAAATAAGTCTACATAATACTTGAACTTTAAAAGATTTTTTTAATTCTTAAAAATGTACAATAATTCTAAAAAATGATGCATGTAATGCTTTTATAATAGCATTTCTTTTTCCGATCAACAATTGTCTTGGACAGTGGTACAGTAACCCGAAAATTTTATAGAAACTCAACCAGTGCATTTACATTTAAAAATTTAGAGAATCTACATATTTAGCATACGCAATCTACTTATTCTCAAATTAGTCATTATGCTGCTTACATAAATATTTATTTTTGTCAAACTTTCACCATGCTTCTTGACATATGGGACATTGCCTGTATAATCAATCAGACAGACACATGCTTTGAACCGTGTATACTTTGACACATTTACTAACAAAGTCCTGTTCTCAGTCAAGGAAAATGGAAGACGGTTCATAATGTGAACATTTTAATTTTTTAATTTCTACATTATACAATTGTTCTAAGCTTTGTTATTTTAGATACAAATTTTACAAGAATTATCTTAGCAACTGTTATTTTTTACTAGAAATCAAGAATTTCCAGAACATTTATAATTGTGCTGTACAATAACTAAAACAAAATATATAAATATAGTGTTAAACGTATATCAAAACATTGCATGTAATAACGCAGTCGTCAAAATAGACAGGTAAAGCCAAAGAGGTTTGCAATTATAAATAAATAAACTTATTAAGAATACGGTGTCTTTCTTTTGATAACTATATTGTAGAAGGATAGGGTGCACTTTCATGACTCTTTCCTTATTATAGACGACGTTTTGTGCTCTATTAACTTCTTCTTATACGTTTATAATCAATATAACTGTATTACTTTACTTGCTTACTTTGTATGATTGTGTTTTTGTACGTAACGTTTGGGTTTTTGTGTTATATGCGGCGGTAGTAATCCGAATACGCCTTTTGACTCTGAGGGCAAAATTATGAGAACAGAAATAGAAATTAAAACAGTGTTACATCAGATTTTAACAGAAATAATGGATGATACCACGCAGTTAGCGTCTTTGACGCTATGTAATGATGACGCACCTTTATATGGGACTAAGAAATTTAGTGTCCTTACGAAAATCTGTAATACCTTTTAACCAACGTATACTTAATTCAGCAAATGTCCATCAGTTTTCAGTATTTACAATTACCAATAATATTAAAATGACTAAACTGTCGGTAATAACTTCATTAAAATACTAATCTAAATTACGACGATTGGCTGTACTGACAATAACACTGGAAGCTTGCTCCTAAGGTTGCACAGCTGACTTCTGCCACAAATTGCTCAGCCACTTCACAGGGACGTTCTAGTAACTTCCGCACAGTTCTTTTCATTTCATCACGTTTTTTAGCATTTACTTATTATCCAAGAATTGTGTACACAGTATTTTATTAGCAAGATAGTGAAGAGAATGTGTGATATGAGTAGGTTTATCGGAACCGGTGAGTGAGCACGATTCGCAGACTTATCTACTCAGAAAATATGAAAACGTTTAAAGATAATAAAGTGTTACATCTATCTTACTAAAACACATCTTGACCTCAACAAATTGATTACACATTTTCCTATAAAATGAGATATTATAAATATATTAATAATATTAGCTGGATTAACTGCAGCTTATAAAAAAATGTTATATTAAGTAGTATGTACCCTTATATGTAATTGCCACGACATGTACACATGTTTAAAAAGAAACACCATACAAACCATACACCATGTTATACACCATTATATAACAAGAACGAGTAAAGTGACATAGAATAAATAAGCCTAGACCAAAGCTAACTCTCAGCCGAAGTTCTCATAAAAAACGAAGGGAACATCTTATGTTACGTATAATTTCTTATTTTATTTTACTCAATTCCAACTTAGTTACAGTTTTTGTAGAACATCACAATCCAAACATTAATAAGTACAAATTTCTACCATCTCGACAACTAGAATATCACATACACACACACGCGCGCGCGCACACACACGCACAGAGGTTATATGATATTTTCTACGAAAGCGTGAGAGTAAATTAAACTAAAAAAATTATTTTAATTTTCAGCCCGCTGCAACGTCGTTGTTGTAGCCTACCTTGTGTCTGTATTTCGAATGAGTTACATTATCTAACATTACTATTAATTGTGACTGCTTAAAACATGTGTGTGTGTGTGTGTGTGTGTGTGTGTGTGTGTGTGTGTGTGTGTGTGTGTGTGCGCGTGCGTGCGTGCGTGCGTGCGTGCGTGCGTGTGTGTGTTGACGTAGTGAAGCCCAGATGTCACGGTGACTCGGTAAGCCTCCCCGCCTAGCGGTTGTCTTGTCACACCGGCTTAAGGCCTCTTCTAATTCAACTGCACTTTGTATCTCTGATAGGTTTAACCCGGTAGAAGCTCAGAAATAATTATTTTCTCTTATAAACATCATATTTGGTGAAAATAATTAGTGAAACAAACATTTACAAGGCGTAGCACACATAACGAAGGTTTTCGTAATTAAAATGCATATCGATTTAACTAAAAAATAAATGACATTATCATGCAATGTCAAAATTATGAAAGATTGTGATAATTTTAAGACAAGATATTATGTGAAGCTAATAGGCTACCATGTGTGACAAATAATCTACAAAAAAATATAACAATACAAAAAGGTTTCCGTAAGAAATGAAGTATTTTGCCTATAGATTTAAAGTAAATTTAGCTCAGTTAGAGTAATTCGTTTCAGTAAAACAGCGTAATGACGTTGAAAAGTGGCGCTGAAAGTTGGAAATTATAAAAAATCACAAGACACAATTGCAGACGAAGCGGCCATTTTGAAACTACATATTGTGTAAATTTGTGTTTGCGTGACTTTCGTCAGGATAAGCGAAAGGCAACAAAATTGATAGAAATTTTTACTGGCACAAGTAAAATGAATATTCGACTGATTGTTAAGAATTTTGATTTAGTTGAAACGTACAAGTTGATTGACTGTAAAGCTTTGTTGAATGGAATATCCGAATATAGCCTTAACGATATGATAACGCAGGCAAAAATAGTTTTCTGTGTAACCTCAGACATTATTACGCTGTACGTTTTTGTGCGGGACATACATAGAATATAGTAAAAAGATTTTAGGAACATTTAAAAGGTTCTAAGAGATATTACTGGAGAAAAACGGAGGATTTTAATACATCACGGAGAGCGTGCAATGGGGAAATGTGTGAGAAGATAGTGGAGAAGGAAGTAGTGAGGTACAGACTCATCAGAAATAGTCTCATGTTTAGGTACAGTATCTATATGACAGTAGTTATAATTAGAAGAAACTGTTTGTACGAGAAACGCCGAGGAAAGTCAAGAATATAGATTTGTAGATTAAATTCAATGCTCGTAGAAATATGTTTTTAGAACATATAACGCTATGCGCCTACCGACATCACAATACTATCACCCAACAGCCAATGTTTCATAGTGGCAGACAATACACGAGTTATTCTATTAAACTTGGAATCAAACGTAACATAAGTCAAGTCGTAGTGTACAGGGAATAATGTTACGGAGGTCCCACTGATCGTGGTATGGTACGGTAGAAACGAAATACAAACACCAATGAAGCCACTTATTATCAGCTTTAATTAATCACAAATAACAATTTTTAATCAACAGGGTACTATCGTACAATAACTCAAGTTAAATTTATCCACATGCAAAAATAATGTCAGATAATAGAGTTCCGCACTAATTATAACACAATAATCACTTTCCACTAATCCTCAGCAACCAGTCGATCCGCACCAAAAAAACCGCTCACTGTAACTGACAAAGCCAGCCGTTGTTGTTTATGTAGGTCTCGCAGAGGTTCCAGAATAATGTACCATTCCTTTGGCATAATCTGGGTAGTAAGCAAGCACTCGAACACTGCACGTGCTCGACGTGTCGAGAAACGTGAAGGACACTCCCGTAATTGTCGTGACAATATAGGCTATTACGCTTTTCGGATCTAGAAAATTAGAGGAGCTGAAAAGAAAAAAAAAACTCTTTGTAACGTAGTGCTATAGGTGGATCGACAACGTTGGTAACGAAAAAGTAGGGGAAGGAAGTGTTATAGACACATACTGGATGAAGGAATTATGGCTGAGGGGCATTAAATTCATGAACTTCAGTACTAATGAAAAGGAAGACTACAAAACTGAAAAAAATGAACAGCTACGACATAACCTATGGATTGAGAACGAGAAAGGTGATTGGAAGATACTAACAAATAAGGTAGGAGAACAAAGAATTGAATGTAATTACTTCCTTTGTACCTACGCCCCCTGTGTATGTAATTTTGTGTAGGCCTATCTATAATATTTTTCAGTGTTTAAATAAAGAAAAAAATAACGCCAATTATTTGTAGCAGCTGTTATTTTGTTAAACAGGTAACATATTCTGAACAATCTAAATTACAATTTTGAAAGGTCGCCAAAAATCAAACAAAAAACGAATATAGAAAGAAAGCAAACTTTGAAACTAACAAAATTAACTATATCAAATTCTTCAGAGTAAAACTGGTTGGTATTTAAAAACGATATTGTTTACATTTAACTGGAAAATTTTGCCACTTGTGTAACACGACTTATAAATATCCCTGAAAGATGAAGGAAGAGAAAAACGTAATTGGCTAAGAAGGTAGGTGACAAGGAAGTATCGAAAGATATTGCTTCGGTAAGAAAAGAGTGCAGAGCAAAATCTGATTTCTATTTCTACTTGCGACAAATCGAAAATGAAATTCGAACAAAATCCCAATGACATCAGTTGCTAACATGGTAACCATATCAAACGATGGTATCAAGAAAATAAACCCAGTCCTTCAGTTCAGTAATCACAAAGTCTGAAATACCTGGCACACGGAGACAATTTGTACTGGACGAGCGAAGTGAATATTCATTTATTAATACGAAGACGTCATAGACTTATAATTTATATAAAACCAAGCAATCGTCTACGTATCCAGACATACACATAGGAGCATAAACACTTTTCTCACTGCATTTGTATTAGTATTACTTCCGCCCTTGCCTCTCGATTCATTCGACTGTAGTTTCGGTCTGCAGCAAACCTTGCCCAGTTCATTGCACCACTGTAGTAATCCAGGCTATTCTTCTGTACTAGAATAAAGGTCGTTGCAATCTACCGGCCACCGCTCTAGTTGTGCAATTACTTTCTTTTAAAAACTCCGTTTTAATTATCTCCCCAAATTCTGTTCCACTATTATAAAAATTAGTTTTGATCAGAAGCCTTTTCTACTCTTTTTCTACAACCAATAATCAATATAATCGTTACCTGATATTATTTGCCATGCCCACGAACAGACATTTCAGTGTTGTCTGAAGCACTTCTGCGTTTTGTATTATTTTGCAACAGTTTCTGTGTTTCTGTTCCTCAAGGTGTGCCCAAAGACTTTCCTGTTTAGTCATTAGGGCAGATTGATTTTTCTCATAATTTTAACAGCGAGCAGTGACGTTCAAGCCAGTGTCAGGGAATGTAAGACAAGCAGGTCTTACAAGCCGTAGTCGGTGGTTTTCACGTCCTTTGCTGAACGTTTCAGACAGTACAGGTCGCACAGTTGGCAACAAACAACAAAAGGCATTTTCTTACATAAACATTTGGCTTATGATTATTCCAGATTCATGAGCTCACAGCCTTTTCTCATTGGCCTCGATGTCACACGAAATCGTCGGGAAGCCACACTTGAGCTTTCCTAGCACTTCGCGTGTAAGGCAGGTTTCAATTACAAAATTACAATTTCGAAATTGTTCTTGTAATTTCTATGAACAAATTTACAAACGAGAGGTACAAATTTACTTTGAATTGATGCTCAAGTTAAATAAACAAATTTAAATTTAAATCTAATCACTAATAAAGGAGCCGCCAAACACCATTTCGTTTTGCTTGTCGTGCACAGGTTATTGTTAAAAAATAGGCGTTGTTCTACTTTTTTTTCATTATCACAATTATAATATTTTGAAAAGCAGAATTATAATATTACACAATTATAATATTATAATTAATTCACAATTATAATATTTCGATCCAAGTCTGTGCATCTGACATGTGTCTGTGGAGAAGTGGAAGCGTTGCTACTTGTCAAGTTATTAGAGAGGTGGTAATAGATTATTGGAAGATTGAAATCTATACTAATATTACATGCAACTGTTTTAACAAAGTCAAAAATTGATTTACATTCTCATTCAGCATTTGTGCATAAGCTATAGCTCAAATATGAAGACCACGAAATCAGATCTTCGTATTTTTTGGTTTGATTCCAAAGACCCTTCACTCAGTGGTAAAGAGTAAGCAAAAAGAATGATTCAAGAAGAGGAATTATAACACAAAACGTAACGCTTAGTAAAACACATTTTAACGAGTTTGATGTACAACTGCCTTCCTACACGGAGCGCGTATTGTTCTCTCTCTGAAGTGTTGTAACGTGTGCAGTTTTGTTGAAAGCATCATGACAAAGTAAACTTATTTTTATTGCGTTACGTAAAAGCCATACTATTCGAAGTTACTGCTGAAAAAAAAACAATAAAAATTAACATTTCAAAAAGATTTTTAAAAATGCGGTTCCTTATAGAGGGGGGTCCATGCAATGTCCAGAACACGCCAAAAAACTTGCTTATCCCAGTTAATTCCCTTTTTTCGACATTTTCAGGTAGAAGCACTCCATGATGTGCAACTTATTTGCGTACTTATAGTCTATGCAAAGGAAAAAATCGTTTCTTGCAACGGTTGTAAATCAAATGTTATAAAATTAAAACCACTAGACCGGAAACTCTAATAATTTCATCAAATTAAAGCTTACTCGTTTCTGCGTTTTGTAGTAAAGTTATTATATATCTAAAACAAATCTGTAGGAAATTCAAAAGCGTAGGCATAAATTTAGGCCTTAATAATAGTTTTGATCCATTAGTGCAAACTCAACGTTTCACAAATTTTGTAAGAGAGTAGGTAAAAAATGTGTATTAAATTGTTACTAAAAACTGAGCTTCCTCTATCCTCCAGACTTGAAAAAAAAATTCGGTAAAGGTAGGAATGTAAAAAAATTTGGTAAAGGTAGGAATGTAATTTGCTTAATACAGTATGTACTTCGATAATATTATTACTAAACCAGCAGGTTGTCTAAACTCAAAATAACAACTGAATTGAAACAGGGTTCACCGTTTTTGGGTTCACCGACGCTTATAGGATCGATCTTCCAAAGTAATATTTTGCCTTTTGTTCAATGATCTTCGAAAACACGAGGAAAATATTTTTAACTTCACAAGAATGTCTATAGCATCTTTTGACAAACTGATTCTACAGTTAAAGAATGGTCTGACTGGTGTGGACACCAAAATGGCGTCATATCATATTCGTTTGACGTCAAATCCCACATCGCTGATCTCGATTGTATTTCACATACAAATTTTTCAATGTCAAAGGTGTCACGACTTCTTAGAATCGGAACAGCGTTCTCGCCTTCCATTGTAAAATATTTGAGACTGTTAAGACAAACAGGCGAGAGTGACAAAAAAACTCCGCAAGGAACTGCGAACGGCAATTAACTCTTGACTAGGGATGAGCATCGATAGCCGATGGTCGAAAAACATCGATGGTTAACATTCGATGTTCGATGTTTTTACAATCAATGGTTTTGTTTCTATGTTTTCCCTTTGAACATTTAAAAAAATTTGTATTAAGAACTTAGATTTATTGTTAAATTTTGTTTATTTTATATCAACAAATGTTTATTTTAGATATTAATGGTAGATCCTATGTAGTTAGCTAGTTGGTAAATGGTAAGTACCATGTACATGGAGTTACGTGGTAGCTTAGTGACGTAATACGGTAAAACTAAAAATAGAACAAAACCGTTTCATAGAAGATTGTTACATATGTTTCAACAGTTTCAATGTTAGCTTACAAACGTACGGAATAACGGTTTACCCTATCCGTTAGTCGTATTTGGTTTTCATTCATATTTAGTTTTATGTCTTTTACAGTTATTTTTCATTCTAGTTGTAGCGTTTCTTTCTTTTAATTGTGATAGTGTTACAACATAATTCAAATAGCTTATATTTGAGTTTTTAATATCATCGGTATCGTTCATAATTATCCACCCGTTAATTACACCACCTAAAAATAAATTATGGAAACATTTTGTAAAAAATAGTGACAATAAAAGTGCAGTTTCCAATATCGGCTTGAAAACATTGATGTACTCTTGTATCGGATGTTAAACATCGATGGTGTTTTGGCGATGCTCATCCTTACTGTTGACTTGGTGGCGACGTCTGGTTACGCCTCGTGTGAAGGAGCTCATTTAAACTTACGTGTTCACGTGGTGGCGCGGCCATGGTGGCCTCGTGTGAAGGCGCCCTAAATGTTTTTGATTCTGATTGTCACCGTTTTATAGTATAAAATAACATCCTAATAAAACAAGCAAAATATTCCACTTGAATGAATAGCTCATATTGTTTACTGAAAAAGTCTGCTTACTGAGACTAGATTAGCCTCACATTATTCATTCTCAAAGCATCCGTTACTCGTTTTGTTTCTGTTGTCGTTTTATAACTTTTCATTTCCTTGTATTCTAAGTATTATAGGTACCCAGTTTAAACTAGTTTTTGTTTTCTACAAAAATTTTTCTCCGACTCTGGTGATTCTAGACATGGGAGAATTTTTCTTCAGGAGTATTTAAGAGAGATTTCTCACCCTAAAGCAAGAACGCTCCATGATTCTCTGGTCTCCTTAGCTACCGTTGGCAGTTAACAGATACAAGTGCAGCTTGGGGACGATGTTGGGATTTCTACGTGAGAGAAAATGGGACGAGCATCACATAAGTTACACATACGCGAGTGCGCGCGCGTTTGAGGAGCCTGTACGTGATTCATTTTCCATTTAGTGTTTGGACTAGTGACTTACGCATGTTGTCATGTCCGATTACATATACTTGAAATTAATGCAAACGAGGTAGGCAAGTACAGCTCTTTCTCGAGGCTGTGTCTTGTGCCTGCGACAGTGTAACGGAACACAGTGTTCCGGACTAGAATATTTCCACCTAGTTTGATTGTTATTAGAGCGGAAATATGACAAACAAAAACTTACTGAATGTTTCTAAACAAAAAATAAAATGTCATGGTCAAACTACAATAGTATTGTTATATTTATAAATTACTGGTTGTAATATTTTTGTCACCCAGCTGATATGTTGTTACTATTTTCGTTTTTCAGTGGTGTTACAATCGTACGAGTTGCAAGTTCATTACTCAAAGTCTGTGATCCGAGGAAACACTGCAGTGTTAAAATGCGCCATACGGAATTTAGTGAGGGAGTATATAACAGTGACTTCATGGCTTCAAGACTCATCGTTCAACATATATCCGTCCATTAAAGGAGGTATGTATATTCTAATTTTTTGTAATAAGAAGTGTGTGACTTTCACGAATTTGGTGAAATGCTTGCTTTACTTTGTCAACTTGTCCCATACTACTTTTTTTCTTTTTTCCAACATTTTCCCACTTTCATGAAGAACGTGTGTTTTTCAAAGAGAATGTGTTAACGAACACAGCAAAAGTAAAGCATCATCAGATGGTGAAACATATGTGTAAACCTATGAGAGTAATGAGAGTAATTTCTTTATGTTTCAAGCTGTGAAATCCGATGTGTCTGATAATTTGATGGATTCAATGTACACCAACAATGATTGCCAAAACAAATCAGATTCAGCTTTGACACAAATGCATGTTGGCTAGGACTGGTGCTAAGTGTTACATACTCTTTCTTATAAGGTTTGTAGAAACAAAATCTACCTTTAAAACCTTTTGATTCCCTACTATAGTAGGTTTATTCTCTTTTCAAATCAATACCTTAGTTTCCTCTAATAATCGTTAACTCGTCTCAAATAGCTATATCATTATACTCGCTTAATATATACACTGATCATGAAAAGTCGTGTCCCTGGTTTGAAGCTAAGTTTAACTTAAAATTTGTTTTTGAAAATTGAATGAGAAGTACATCTTTATTTAAACGCTCATCAAATTTACTCAACATTTGTCAGAAAATCTTAATTGACAGGTGGTAAGTCCGTCCACTTAAGGGCACTCCTAACCCGCAAATTGACCCAAACATCGCTTTTTGTTTTAAAAAAGCTATAATATTTTATGAGTAATTTGATACCAAATTTATGTAAATACGCCTAATTTTTTTATGATTTAAAAAAATTCAAATCGTAGGAAAAGTAATTTTAAAAGAGCTGACAAAGTTACCATTTTTTACAAATATGTAACCCCCTTATAGCAAATCGTAAAGACATGTAGTTTTTAATATTGGAAAGGGAATGTCAATAAACATTCACTACTAATGTCCGTAATAAAGCTAATATTTGATGACGTGAGTATCGTAATTTGTTAATAATGACTTCATGGTAGCACACAGAATGTAATCGATTCGCTAAAACATTTGATTTGAAAAAATTGGGAAAAAGTATATTTGTTTGAATGGATAGTTTGATTTTGGGTGTACAAGATGCTGTGTTCATCTTTAATGAAGGCGAGTGTCAAGTCTTACAAAAAGTAGGGATCCAATAGGATCAAATAACGTTAAGGTAATGAAAAATTAACTTGCACGGAATCGTTTGGGGCAGAGACAGAAGTAGATAAATTGATGGAAAAGGTTACACAGTTAATTAAAAATGTGAAGAGGAAAGTAGACGACCAAGTGGACATAAATGAAGACCTCGAGTATAGAGCTGGACAATTTTAAATCAAGGAAAACAATAAAAATGTGTTTTAAAAACTTTATTTAGGGTTTTCCGAAAATTAATTTTTTTAGATAGACGACCCGTTATTTCAGAAACAAAGTGGACTAACAAGGTGAATTTGTTATTGTTACTGGGATAATGGAGATGTAAATACACTACTAGAACTATACAATTTCACCAAAAAATAAAGACGTGAAAAAATTATAAATATGTTGTTTGTGTGCACATTTTTAGAGAAAAAAATAAAAAATCATAAAATTAAGATATCTTTCTAATTATACTAGCGTTTGTAGTCTATAAGCTGCTTACTTGCATGCTAAAATTTCAGACTTATATCTTTTATACGTTCTGACATAATGCGTCTTAAAATTGATGAATTTAACATGGTAAGCATAGCCGGTTACGGGTGCCCTCAATTGATGTAAAACATTAATTCACTTGCAGGAAATGATGTTTGTCTTCTAATAAATCTTTCTTTTGCAATTATTTATTATTTTCCCGAATTGAAGATCTTCTTGACGGTTCAGTTACTCTGATTAACTTTTCCAGAAGTGCACACAGTAGTTCTAATCACTTAATGCGTTGAGACAATACGATAAGCTGGGATTATAAGCTTCTCTCTATGAAGATGTTTTATTCTATCGTTTAATTACCTTAGCACACAATAGTGAGTGGTCACCATACAGTAGAAAACGGGATCCAGGCTAGCCAATAAACGATGGAGGCCAACAAACATCTTGGTGTTTGCACATTTAAATAATTATGAATATCAAGTCGAATAACAGCAAATATCATTCCGTAACTTGTGGAACCAACCTGGTTCTGTCTTGAGTGAAAAATTAATTTTTATAGATAAAAAATATTGTCTTTTACTAATGTTTCAGGAGATTTAAGCTACGTCTGTTATTATGATGTTTCTATAAGAGCGATTTTGGCAACTGTAACCTTTAAAAAATTTAGTACAACAATAGCGCGACAAAAATAAAATAAAATTGACGACCTTATCAACTCTGTGTCACAGGACAGTTTTAGAACCTTGGTTGCAAAGTAACTTAGCGTGGCTGTCAAACTTATTTCAACATAATGGCTGTGTGCAATAATGGCTCTGGCATCTATCTTTTGTATCTCCGGTCAGTGCTGACCTATGCTGCTCCCGCCTGGTGTTCGCTTTTGTCGACCACTAACAAGTGTAAGCTGGAACAATTCCAGTCTAGAAGCCTCCGTTTCTTGTCGGGGTCTCCTTGGTTACTAAGGAATTATGTCGTACGTGGAGGCCTTCGAGTTCCTTCTCTTGCCGTAATTGTCCGGTCACTCGCCGAAACCCTCTTTGCTTCTGCAACGACCTCTTCCTTCCCCTACCTCAGAACCATTAGTACGTCTCAACCACTTCACTCTATCAGAGCCAAACGCCCTCGGGCGATTCTTGGTGACACCCCGTGAGCCTACTACTTAGACTGCTGACGCAAAGATATTGTGGTATTTATCCACTACACAACAAATGAAATAAAATGTTGTCACAACCACTAATTTATTATTTTTAATATTACATAACTGTTTTGGAGGTACTGATCACCATCCTCAGCCTACGTTAAATTAATGCAGCCTGGGGACTGTGGCGAGAGCCACCATAACAATTGCACCGTATTCTTATATTGAGAGTGATATTGTTTCCAACTTTACCGTATCGGTCTGATAAAAAATTGTCTTTCATTCTGCAAACGTTCACAACTTTAAAAGATAGGCCTACTGACACAAATTAGGGGACTAACAGAAGTAGACGATTTAGAAAGTAGGAAGCAACAAATATTTTATCTGACACAAACATACAATGCAGAAATGAAAGGTAAAGTTGTATTGTAGTTGTAAAGTTTAATATGAACAAAGCTATGACAAGTAGCACAAATTAATTTGGGAATTCAGTAAGATAGCAACAGGAAAGTACTATTTTCTCCTGGCAATACTGAAAAATTATTGAACAATTGTGACAAAGGACAATACTGAATATAAAGAAAAATAGAATACTGCAATGATTGCAGTATTGGGAGATGAAAATGTAATTATCTTCACAAACATGAACATTTTCTCGTATTCAAATATTACCAACTGTGTTAAATTAAACCAAATATATGTTTAATTCAAACATTGATGGTTGTTACATAAAATACGCTATGGTGATTGAGGTTTGACTTCACAGGTCTTATACAGAAAATCTGAGAAAAATTAAATGTTTGAAGATATTATATAGAAATTTCAAAAATTTCGTATAGTTCATACAAAAAACAATTTATTGCTCTCTAAAGTAGGATTGCGCATATGTATTACATGCAGAAATGTTCACTATTTATTTTTTTATTCTGAACTTTCGTTTAGATAAACCTTTCACCACTTACCATGTTGATGAATAAACGTACAGTAAGATCACTTGAAAGACATTGCTTTTTTCCATATTTTGAGTGATGTAGTGGATTCCACCTCTACCAAAAAACTGGAGAATCTAAGTAAACCATTTGCGGTCTGAGATTTGGAGAAGGGAATACCCTGACTTTTACTTCGCAGGGTGGAGAGGGGGCGACAATTGCATACATTAGCTTATTGGGTATAAGAAAGCGGCTAACGAAAGCAGGGACCGAGTATCTCCCGTGGTAAGGAGACCCCCTACCCAAGTCCCAATGGCCTCCTCTGAGCGGGTGTAGGTTAGGGTACTCTCTTACCCTTGATGTGACAAATCATCTCAGAATGTGAACGAGCAACAAGGTGGCCAACAGCAAAGGTTAGAGAAGGCAAACGAAACCACTTCATTAAAGGTCTTAAAGAAATTCATAAAATTGGTAGTTTAAGATGTCTAGTAATTTTTGCTCTTTAGTAAAAATGTCTGGTAATAGGAAAGAGTCCTGATTGATTACATACTGATGAAAAGTAGACACAGAAACCAGTGCAAGGAGCTTCCCGAGAGAAAATGCTGATGGCGGACTACAACAATAAAGTATTCCAAAGTGTAGATTACAATTCAAGATATCAGAGAGGAAAAACCTGGAAAAATTGCACAAAATGAACAAATTTCAAAATGAAAAAGTTACTAAATTGTACCAAGACTCATTAACCAAGCAATGTTAGAGGAAGGGAAGAAATAATAACATCAACGATGAGTGGGAAGAAATGGAACAGAACATCCTTGAAACGGCAGAATTAGTTGTGGGAAGGAAGAGAATGATTAATAAAAAGTGATGGATAACAGAGGAGATACTGAACACAATGAACGACAAAAGGAAATTTAAAAATTCGATTAATCCTGAATATCAAAATAGTACAAAGTACTGAGAAATTCTACAAACAGAAAAGCAAATGAAGGTAAAAAGAAATACATTGATGAATGATGCGCAGAAACAGAAGTTTGCATGAAAAAGAGAAATATTGGAGCAATATTGGAACTATATATGGGAGGAATAAGCTGGTCAAAATGTACTTTAGAAACCCAGAATATGGTGGAAATGCGAAAATAAAGTATTGCGAAAACCCAGAATACGAAAGTAAAGTATTGCTCTTTGAGGAAGCACAAATAGCAAAAAGGTGGAAAAGATACATTAAAAATTGTAATGTGGAAGCTGAAGAAGAAGAGAAGTGATTTCAAAGAAACTATGAAATATCTTAAGAATAATAAAGCCTTTGGAGTGGACGCAATCCCTGCAGAGGTAATAAGAAGCGGAGGAGAAATTCTGACAGGTAGACTGTGCAATTATATCTAAAACATCTATATATATGGAATAATTCCAGAAGACTTTGAAAAGAATAAACTAGCGCGCAATTATTTTTCAATATACTTTTTACGCAATTACTATGCCCGGTGCCAACTACCTGAGGTTTGAATATACAGCACTGGTTGCCCCTAGTACCTACCTTATAGTTCTAACCGTGATAATCTTTTTGGAGTTTGACGGGACAATTACGGAAACTTGATTTATCACGTTCATCGATTTCTGTCATGCACTTATTGTGTAGAGCATTACCTCTTCTTTCCCGATTCTCAAGACATTGTTTTTGAAGTCAACTGTAAATCCATATGCGTTCAGGACGTCCACACCAAGTACCTGATGATCAAACTCAATGTGTAGGTGTATCTCCACTTTTCCAAACACTTTTACAGGTCTTTCAGTAGCTGTTCACAAGTTGCAAGAGCACCAGATTTGCTTGAGATTTTTCACCACATCGGGGCGAACAATGGAAACTCTTGCGCCTGCCTGAACTGTAATCGAGATTGGGATTTCTTGAACAAACTCGGTAACCACCAAGCTCCCGCCATTTTTCTGAAGTGTAGAACTTGCGTATTGTCTAAGGGCTTCGTTCTTCTAGTTAGTCAGTACACGCCCCGTTGTACCGACTACTACTTGTTTCCCTGCTGCTGAACTCTAATCCAACAATCTCGTTGTGGATGTCCAGTTTTCCCACATCGATAACACTTTGGTCTTCCATTTTTTCTTACTTTATTCTATGGCGCTGCTTGTTGGATTTCTGTTCCTTCCTCTTCTTCTTCATTGTCTGTGCCGTCGCGATTTTTTAGCGCGCTCTTTATGACTTGTCCAACCAGACGCTGTCTTTGCTGGTTAAAATTGCAAAGCATGTACCAGGGCGTCCGTACTATTCTGGTATCTTGCCATTCGTAACACTTGCTGTAGTTTATTATCTCGGACACCATCAGTAAATGTCTACATAGCAAACCTCGTTGGGAAATCTTCTGGCGCTTCAGGATAGGCCAGTCTAATTGGTCTGCCGATACTTGCTTCAAACTCTTGAAGACTCTTCACGGAATGCTTTTGCCTTGCTCTGAACTGAGTGCAGTACACATCTTGCAAATTTTTATCACCATACCGAAATTATAGAGCTTATATCAATTCGTCATAGGTTTCTGGATGTCAGATGGCACTTTCTGTAGTAGCTCTGCGGCAGGTCCTTTTAAAGCTAGAAGGGGTGAAACTGCCTTGTCTCCCTCTGTCCAACTATTTTGCGCATGCAGCGGCTTCAAATCGCCGAAGATACGTGCCCAGTGTGTGCTTCCATCAAGTTTGGCCCTTTGACACAAACTGCCCAACCGCAGGCAAGGTTACTTTTCTCTATTGTCTTTTTTGTCCTTATCATTGGTACAGTCTGTTCATAAATTTGTTTTGGTTTTATCTTCATGAACTGCTCAATTTCACTCTTAATCTGCTCTTTTGTATTTGAAATTGACTTTTTTATAGTTGAGACTGAATCTTTCACAATTGCTACAGTGTCCTCTACATCAGATATTTTATTAGACATAGTTTCTTTCACACTCGAGACAGATTTTTTTCTTCAGCTATTTTTAATGCCACTGATTCTTGTACCTCCGATATTCTAGTAACTTGTTTATCAAGCTCACCTCTTATTAGACCCAGCTCTGCAGCGGTATGCTATTGCATCTCCTTTTGTTCCTGTATCAACGCTTTGATATTTCCTGTTCCGCGCTTACGTTCCTCTGCTTGTCGTCCTTCAGATTCCAAAATTAGTGTTTGATGTTTTTCTGCTGTTTCCAGGATAAGTACCTTTTGTCGTCTTTCTGCTTCCGCCTGCCTTATGCGTTCCTCTGTCTGCCATAGCAGCAGATAAAAATTTTCCATCATCTGATTGGCATCCATTGTTTACCGATTAATTACAAATTACTCTAGTATTGTACTGTTTGCACTGTTAACGGTTCTATCGCATTTTGTCGCCATTGTTACGACGGTCTCAGTGATCTTCGTATAGTACAGTGGAAAACAAAATAAACACCTATTAACTCGCTAATCACCAGTTTTAATTAATCACAATTAACAGTTTGAAATATACAAGTTATTCAACAAGATTGTACTCATACAATAATCACTTTTCACTGATAACCACTTGAACGCACTGTGTAATCGCCCGACGTAAACTTAACTGGCCTAAAACAGTGCACGGACCAGCGCGGTCTGGAACAGCCTCGATTGTTGACGCATAATAAGTGTCACGTAATTGTCTTTCCTCAGAACTTAGCAATTTTTCCGCACACAAACATTACAGCTGATCTCTGCTGGGATAGCCTAGAAACACGTTGAACGACACACTACTGTTCGAGAATGTCCCGTTGTGTAACATATTTATTCTCCGATACAAACACACACGCACACAAACATTACAGCTGATCTCTGCTGGGATAGCCTAGAAACACGTTGAACGACACACTACTGTTCGAGAATGTCCCGTTGTGTAACATATTTATTCTCCGATACAAACACACACGCACACAAACATTACAGCTGATCTCTGCTGGGATAGCCTAGAAACACGTTGAACGACACACTACTGTTCGAGAATGTCCCGTTGTGTAACATATTTATTCTCCGATACAAACACACACGCACACAAACATTACAGCTGATCTCTGCTGGGATAGCCTAGAAACACGTTGAACGACACACTACTGTTCGAGAATGTCCCGTTGTGTAACATATTTATTCTCCGATACAAACACACACGCACACAAACATTACAGCTGATCTCTGCTGGGATAGCCTAGAAACACGTTGAACGACACACTACTGTTCGAGAATGTCCCGTTGTGTAACATATTTATTCTCCGATACAAACACACACGCACACAAACATTACAGCTGATCTCTGCTGGGATAGCCTAGAAACACGTTGAACGACACACTACTGTTCGAGAATGTCCCGTTGTGTAACATATTTATTCTCCGATACAAACACACACGCACACAAACATTACAGCTGATCTCTGCTGGGATAGCCTAGAAACACGTTGAACGACACACTACTGTTCGAGAATGTCCCGTTGTGTAACATATTTATTCTCCGATACAAACACACACGCACACAAACATTACAGCTGATCTCTGCTGGGATAGCCTAGAAACACGTTGAACGACACACTACTGTTCGAGAATGTCCCGTTGTGTAACATATTTATTCTCCGATACAAACACACACGCACACAAACATTACAGCTGATCTCTGCTGGGATAGCCTAGAAACACGTTGAACGACACACTACTGTTCGAGAATGTCCCGTTGTGTAACATATTTATTCTCCGATACAAACACACACGCACACAAACATTACAGCTGATCTCTGCTGGGATAGCCTAGAAACACGTTGAACGACACACTACTGTTCGAGAATGTCCCGTTGTGTAACATATTTATTCTCCGATACAAACGCACACGCACACAAACATTACAGCTGATCTCTGCTGGGATAGCCTAGAAACACGTTGAACGACACACTACTGTTCGAGAATGTCCCGTTGTGTAACATATTTATTCTCCGATACAAACACACACGCACACAAACATTACAGCTGATCTCTGCTGGGATAGCCTAGAAACACGTTGAACGACACACTACTGTTCGAGAATGTCCCGTTGTGTAACATATTTATTCTCCGATACAAACGCACACGCACACAAACATTACAGCTGATCTCTGCTGGGATAGCCTAGAAACACGTTGAACGACACACTACTGTTCGAGAATGTCCCGTTGTGTAACATATTTATTCTCCGATACAAACACACACGCACACAAACATTACAGCTGATCTCTGCTGGGATAGCCTAGAAACACGTTGAACGACACACTACTGTTCGAGAATGTCCCGTTGTGTAACATATTTATTCTCCGATACAAACACACACGCACACAAACATTACAGCTGATCTCTGCTGGGATAGCCTAGAAACACGTTGAACGACACACTACTGTTCGAGAATGTCCCGTTGTGTAACATATTTATTCTCCGATACAAACACACACGCACACAAACATTACAGCTGATCTCTGCTGGGATAGCCTAGAAACACGTTGAACGACACACTACTGTTCGAGAATGTCCCGTTGTGTAACATATTTATTCTCCGATACAAACACACACGCACACAAACATTACAGCTGATCTCTGCTGGGATAGCCTAGAAACACGTTGAACGACACACTACTGTTCGAGAATGTCCCGTTGTGTAACATATTTATTCTCCGATACAAACACACACGCACACAAACATTACAGCTGATCTCTGCTGGGATAGCCTAGAAACACGTTGAACGACACACTACTGTTCGAGAATGTCCCGTTGTGTAACATATTTATTCTCCGATACAAACACACACGCACACAAACATTACAGCTGATCTCTGCTGGGATAGCCTAGAAACACGTTGAACGACACACTACTGTTCGAGAATGTCCCG
Source organism: Magicicada septendecula (assembly GCA_034769895.1). Classification (NCBI taxonomy): domain Eukaryota; kingdom Metazoa; phylum Arthropoda; class Insecta; order Hemiptera; family Cicadidae; genus Magicicada; species Magicicada septendecula. Next base: position 329,930,544 of record CM068376.1, read on the forward strand.
TTGTGTAACATATTTATTCTCCGATACAAACACACACGCACACAAACATTACAGCTGATCTCTGCTGGGATAGCCTAGAAACACGTTGAACGACACACTACTGTTCGAGAATGTCCCGTTGTGTAACATATTTATTCTCCGATACAAACACACACGCACACAAACATTACAGCTGATCTCTGCTGGGATAGCCTAGAAACACGTTGAACGACACACTACTGTTCGAGAATGTCCCGTTGTGTAACATATTTATTCTCCGATACAAACACACACGCACACAAACATTACAGCTGATCTCTGCTGGGATAGCCTAGAAACACGTTGAACGACACACTACTGTTCGAGAATGTCCCGTTGTGTAACATATTTATTCTCCGATACAAACGCACACGCACACAAACATTACAGCTGATCTCTGCTGGGATAGCCTAGAAACACGTTGAACGACACACTACTGTTCGAGAATGTCCCGTTGTGTAACATATTTATTCTCCGATACAAACGCACACGCACACAAACATTACAGCTGATCTCTGCTGGGATAGCCTAGAAACACGTTGAACGACACACTACTGTTCGAGAATGTCCCGTTGTGTAACATATTTATTCTCCGATACAAACGCACACGCACACAAACATTACAGCTGATCTCTGCTGGGATAGCCTAGAAACACGTTGAACGACACACTACTGTTCGAGAATGTCCCGTTGTGTAACATATTTATTCTCCGATACAAACGCACACGCACACAAACATTACAGCTGATCTCTGCTGGGATAGCCTAGAAACACGTTGAACGACACACTACTGTTCGAGAATGTCCCGTTGTGTAACATATTTATTCTCCGATACAAACACACACGCACACAAACATTACAGCTGATCTCTGCTGGGATAGCCTAGAAACACGTTGAACGACACACTACTGTTCGAGAATGTCCCGTTGTGTAACATATTTATTCTCCGATACAAACACACACGCACACAAACATTACAGCTGATCTCTGCTGGGATAGCCTAGAAACACGTTGAACGACACACTACTGTTCGAGAATGTCCCGTTGTGTAACATATTTATTCTCCGATACAAACACACACGCACACAAACATTACAGCTGATCTCTGCTGGGATAGCCTAGAAACACGTTGAACGACACACTACTGTTCGAGAATGTCCCGTTGTGTAACATATTTATTCTCCGATACAAACACACACGCACACAAACATTACAGCTGATCTCTGCTGGGATAGCCTAGAAACACGTTGAACGACACACTACTGTTCGAGAATGTCCCGTTGTGTAACATATTTATTCTCCGATACAAACACACACGCACACAAACATTACAGCTGATCTCTGCTGGGATAGCCTAGAAACACGTTGAACGACACACTACTGTTCGAGAATGTCCCGTTGTGTAACATATTTATTCTCCGATACAAACACACACGCACACAAACATTACAGCTGATCTCTGCTGGGATAGCCTAGAAACACGTTGAACGACACACTACTGTTCGAGAATGTCCCGTTGTGTAACATATTTATTCTCCGATACAAACACACACGCACACAAACATTACAGCTGATCTCTGCTGGGATAGCCTAGAAACACGTTGAACGACACACTACTGTTCGAGAATGTCCCGTTGTGTAACATATTTATTCTCCGATACAAACACACACGCACACAAACATTACAGCTGATCTCTGCTGGGATAGCCTAGAAACACGTTGAACGACACACTACTGTTCGAGAATGTCCCGTTGTGTAACATATTTATTCTCCGATACAAACACACACGCACACAAACATTACAGCTGATCTCTGCTGAGATAGCCTAGAAACACGTTGAACGACACACTACTGTTCGAGAATGTCCCGTTGTGTAACATATTTATTCTCCGATACAAACACACACGCACACAAACAAGCGCGCTATACATAATTTCTTAATTTCATAAAGTTTCCTTCCTGGCGTATTGGGTTTTTAACATCTAATTAACGTTTACTGTTGTTCTACGAAATTGATTCTGATATAAATTTTCTCCAAATCAATGATATCAATGGACGTATTCGTTAATGTCCGCAACTGAAATCGTCCGAAGAATTAATTTACCTGCTCGCCTATTGAAACTAACACACACTCAGGTGTATTACGCGATAGTTCATTCGCTCTTCCCTCTGCCTTGGACTGTGGCGGAGGGATACATTGTACAGTTCGGATTGTATTGCACCCGCGGGCGTTTACTAAACCTTCGTTTTGAAGTAAACCGTTTCGAAGGACAGACTCGTTCGTCTTTAGTAGCTAATGTTAGAACTGAGCATTGTTTACGTATCGTGTTTATTAAGTGATACTGTTAAAACGTTTTCAGCTTGCATTTTTAGATTTACAACAGTCAGTATAACTTTTTTATTTACGCTTTATGGCGAATATAGGTAATATACTTTGAATATTAGCCTACTATAAACGTTTTATTTCAAACTGTAGTCACTCGCACTGAGAAAACATAATCCACCTTACATAAGACTACGAGGTAACTGTGCAGACAATAATAATCCAGAAACAAACGATTCCGCGCCAGTTTCTCGATCAAAGTATTAAGAAAATTAAGACATTAGGACTGAAATCGTACAAGCCATGATTTTTGCAGGAATTGTCACTGATATTATTGAAGCGTCGCAGTAGAACAATTTATAAAATGTAAACAGAATTATCACTGTTGCACACCACTATAGAAAAATTATTCTGATTAGCGCTTTCAAGCTTCTCAACTCATCGTCAGATCGGAAATAACAACAGAAGAATAAAACAAACTCTTCACACCCCCACCCGCCCCACTGTCCACACACACCACCGCAAACAAGCTATAAGTCAAATGTCCCTTCCCAACCTCCGAGGCCTATCAGCCCCGTCTGTACAGTTACATTTGTCTAGCACATTCCGTGTGTGTGTGTGTGTGTGTGTGCGCGCGCGCGCGCGCGCATTCTTTTCAAAACCTAACGTTGCAAAGCCCTTCTCATTCACACTTTTGGGCGCGGTCACTCACCCTTATTTCACAAACATGCATATATGCAAATGTTAATGTTAATCCATATATCCAATTCTTAATGCTATCTATCCGTCCTCTACCTTTTACTTCTTAATTATATTATAAAATATTTCTTCATTATCAAATTTAGTTTTAGTATTCATTAAATTTTCTAACCCTTTCTCTCTTTCTTTCAGTACTTCTAACTCCTCCCTAAGCTTTCTTTCAGCTGTGTTATTTACTACTTTTAAAATTTTATAGTCTCCCAAAGGATTAACAAACTTATGGTTCTCTTCTATGAAATGTCTTGCATATAATGAATTCGTTGTTCTATTATCTTCTCCACGTTTGTGGTCAGACAACCTGCATACGAAGGGTTTACAACGTTAGGTTTTGAAAAATGCACACACACACACACACACACACACACACACACACACACACACACACACACACACACACGGAATGTGCTAGAAAAATATGTAACTGTACAGACGGGGGTGACAGGGCTCGGAGGTTGGGAAGGGACATTTGACTTATAGCTTGTTTGCGGGGGTGTGTGTGGTCAGTGGGGCGGATGGGGGTGTGAAGAGTTTGTTTTATTTTTCTGTTGTTATTTCCGATCTGACGATGAGCTGAGAAGCTTGAAAGCGCTAATCGGAATAATTTTTCTATAGTGGTGTGCAACAGTGATAATTCTGTTTGTGATTATAACCACTAACACAACTTTCTTAATTAAATTTAAAAAATATAAATGTTAAGAAGTGTTAATTTATAAAATATAGGTGGTTAGTTTACATTGAATTTGTTTCATTTGATTTCAATCTGAAGAACATTTTTCCCGTATTATGAAAACATAAAAATAGAAAGTGATAAAATTTAAAGAAAATTAAACTCTCGGTATTTTTATTTCAATTTCAATTAATGCAGCATAGACCGGGTACAGGTTTCTAAAGCGGAAACAATAGTGCTGACACCTGGATAGTAACCGGACGTGCTACTAGATGTTAATTAATTGAACGTAGATTAATTGTCTCTGCTGCTTCCAGTATTTATTGGATATTTACTTCAGCTACAACTGGGCCAAACATGACACCTATAGTGACATTCAAAGTTCTCAATCTTCCTATCAACTATGCAATGACTCTAATTATAATATATTAAATTCATGTCTTTACTCAGTTAATAGTTAAACTGTTTAAAAGGAATCTGAGTGTTTTTATTTAAAGACAAGTTAAGGTCTGCAAATATGATAAGTAAAGTAAGCAAAATAAGTCACCGAATCTTTTGAAGTATTGGTAGCCTATGGTAGATGTAGTTAAGACGATTACAAACAGCTTACTGGTCTGAAAACCGCCTAGGACGCTTTGCTCCAATGGCCGTGACTCTTCCGAGTGATACTTTGGCCAATGGAGATTACGTATTTATTGAAAACTTAGGATAAAAAGCTTTACTTGTGCTCTCGAAGTTGCTTGTCTGCCAAATTCCAGAACTACCGTAATTAAAAACAAGAGCAGATCTGTGATCAACGCTTAGATAGCAGTGTTAACGCTTGATCAATAAAGAAGCCTAAAAGGAAAATTTATGAACCTAAAATATTTAATCTGAGATTAGGCAAAATCCGGTTTTATTTTGTCAGAAAAGAGATAGGATAAATACAAATTAACCACAAGATTTACACGTGCGTCGTGTGCATTCAAATTAGAATTAAAAAAATGTAGCAAATAAGATTGGTTTGAACTTAATCAAGAAAAATAGGCATCTGGACCAGTTATGTACACAGAGTAATTACAGCAAACTAATGAAACAAAGAATTTTCTGTGAGTCCTGAATGGGTCTTGACACTACATTTGCCTCTTTATTTAGAAAGTAGTTAGCTACTCCCGCTCTTCGATCTTTCAACAAAAGGTTCAGAGTCATCTCTCAGTATGTACAAGCTTTCTTTTTACTCAGAGCTATCCTTTATCCTTAATGCACTGTTTCCAGGGCATTTGTTTTCAATTAAAATAAGCAATTAAAGCGATATTCAATTCTTGCATATAAATGAGTATAACTCATATAAAAACGGTTAATACGATACTTTAATAAATTAGAATCAGTCAAACATAATCGTAATGACAAAAAATGAAAATATTATTATTATAACACAATAAATATCATATTGTACAACCAACAGAATATAATATAATCACTGAAGTAAAACGAACAAAATTAAATCAAATTTCGGCTAATAGGCTATTCATTCCATAGTGCATGCGAGTAAGGGCTCAATAAATGAAACAATAGGCCTAAAATTCTTATTAGTCAACAAAGGTTTTTACTAATGTAGCAATTAAATACATACATATCCGGAGTCCAGGATGGATCTTGGCCTGCCTAATGATCGGCCTGCAGATAGTCCGGTCATGTGCCATGGTCTTCCACGAGCCGACACCCATCATAGTCCGGTCTTCTTCCACGTCGTCTTGCCATCGTTTTCTTGGCCTGGCTCGTCTTCTTCGCCTATCTATATGCCCATTCATTACCCTTTTGGGGAGTCTTTGGTTATCCATTCTTTCTACATGTCCTATACAGCTGATTCTTCTGTACTTTATAAATCGGACGATATCCCCCTGTTTTAGAATAGAGTCTATTTCTTGATTAGATCTCGTCCTCCATTCTCCATTACAGCATACAGGTCAGAAGATTCTTCCAATAATATTTCTTTCAAAAGCCCTCAGAGATTTCTCATCAACTGCTCTTAATGTCCAGGTTTCGGAACCGTGTGTCACTACACTACAGGCCTGATTATTGCTCTGTAGATTTTCAGTTTAGTCGCTTGGGTAAAAAGATTAGATCTTACAAATTTTAGTAAGCCAAATTAAGCTCTATTCTTTGCCATTATACTTTTTATTATCTCATAAAGTACCTTGGTTGCACTATTAACATAAGCTCGTAATAAGTACGTGAACTCATTTATTCCTTCAAAAGTGTAATCGTTTATGGTCAGGTTTATCGGGGTTCTCCTTGCCTGCAACGTGGATACTTTCATATACGTATTTTGTTTTGCTTGCATTTACTTTAAAACCCCTTTTTCTTCCTTCTCTCTCTAGTTCTCTAAAAACTTCTTCCAGTGTAAGGAAATTTCTCCAAATAAGTGTAATGTCATATGCATGTGCCAGGATTTGCCTTGCCTAGCGGGCATAATTCTACCAGTTTTGTGCAGTGCCAGATTAAATAGAACAGCTGACAATAAATCACCCTGTTTAACTCCTGTCTTGATTGGAAATGCTCGACTTGTTTGTCCTCCTAGCATGACTTTGGCTCTCTTTTTTCTGCCGTCACTAATAATTTCAGTGGCTCTGTTGCAGCAATTAAATAAACGCCAAAAATACTTGGTAATCAATTGAATGAATGAGATGGTCTGACTTAGAGGGAGTTCACCGGTCATTGCAGTAAGATAACAAGTCGCCAACTTGTGCACTACGTCCTAACAGCTGTAAACATCAAGTTAACTATAGATATGGGTGAACTCGTGCTTATGTCCAGTTACTTAAAGTAATGGAGGCATTTAGTTATGATAAATAGCTTGGTATGTTTATACATCATCTCCCCTCTTATTATTATTACATTCGTATTGTACCCCTTGTATGTACACAATATATGTGAACATTTATGTTGTTACGCCGGTTTACTAGGTACAGTGGAAACAAAGTACAAGGCACCAATTAAGTCACTAATCACCAGCTTTAATTTTCACAGTTAAACAGTTCGTAATTAACAACACAGTCTCTTATAACGAATCAAATAAAAATTGTTCACACGCAAATAAATGTCAATTAATATTAAAACACAATTGTATTACAATATACCGTCCGACTATAAAACACAACACTTTACTAATAACCACTTGAACGCGCACAGCAATATCGCCCTATAATAACTCTCGAACCGCACTGTAAATATATCGCAGCTATACTGAACTGAACATCGTTGAGTACTGGTATTTATATCCCGCCGAAAATCTAGACGATTCCACATACTACGTATTACCACTAAACTATGACGTAATTGCTTGCGCCCTTGACACAGTGAGAGCTGCCGGGCGAATTCTCGCACCGTCTAGCAAATGCGTCGACAAGCACGACGCCACACGCGTTACATTCCGGATCCGTCTGGAACATTCGATAAGCACGTAGATTGTTCTTTGATGTCGTAACAATATATTTTAATTTACAATTCACTTATTCTCCATTTAATTTACTCAATTCATTTTAAGTATCTCTCCTCATGTACACCGTCTGTGTGCGACTGTTTAGCCTACTTATCCATTTTATTTATTATCATACTGATTTCTTTTTTTTTTGTTAGTATTAATGGAACTTTATTTTTTCATTTTATACAATCTTCCAACTTAATTTTCCATGGTACGTTATCATTAACAGAAACGTTAGTTTAGACTATAATTATCGTTAGAATTTTTCATACAACTGTTGAATCTGTGGTCGTCTTTAAATTTAATATAAACTAATAGATTAAATACAAACTTAAGCCTGCCCGAGATTCGTTCACTAACAAGCGTGACCCACAAAAAGGATAAACCACCGCTACCCAAAACGTTAAACACAAATATAGAAAAATTACATAGAAAAGAACCGCTATGGAGCGGTTTTGCTTCCCGGTTCTGTCCAGCTGCCTCATACATCGTCAGTAGTTGTTCTTTTTTGTAGAATTGTTCTATAGTTACGTTTAACTTTGTGTTTTATACTTTTGACGGTTTATGTTTGTTAATAAACAAATCTCGGGTAGACTTAGGTGTGTATTTAATTTATTAGTTTAACGTACACCTGAAGAGGACCACAGGTTTTTTAATGGTTGAAACGACGTGTCAAATTCTAACGACATTTAATTTTTCATTCTAAAACTATTTCATTGGTAACGTTTAATCTAATATCAAATGTAGGTGTTAAGTCCTACTAGTTCCTGAGTATAGTATTTCATTGTTTATCTTTGTTTAACAACTATTAGTTTAATACGTAATTTTATTGCATTTTTGTATGATATATAAATTTATTATTATAATTTCTGTAATCGGTAATGGCCGGTGCTGTTGCAGCAACCTGATAAATAAACAATAACATTGAAAAAATATTTCTAACGATGGGTATTGTTCGACTTAACACTCATTCCTTTTTGTTGTTAATACGTATTTACATTTTAATCATCTTTAACGCCTAATGCAATAAAATTACTCGATTGGAAGGAATATCAGACACAGGGCTAGAGAAACCCGTGATGTCCAGTTACGAGCCCCTGTATGTTATTTTACAATGCGTTTACAGATCAACGTACATCACTGGTGTCTTTCTTGTTACTCAGTGGCACTGTTAGTCGTACACATCACTGGGTATGGTGAGTCGAATGTAAATGCGACGAGTTGATAACTCCTCAAGCGTATGTTGGCTCTCGGTTAGTTGTGCTGACGTCGGCCGGTACACGCATCCTCGTGTTGGCGCCTTTCCACCCCAAGTCGTTCCAATTCTGCTGTTATGAATCCTCGTTTGTCTTGCGCTGACGTAGCGACAGCATAGCTTTCTCCAAGTTTTTCGTTTGGTAAAGGTGGGATGTTGAAATTGTTGAAAAATACGCTATGCTAACGTGTTCGGTTTATAAAAAAAATGTTGTCCGTTCATGCGTACAAGGAAATCTCATAGCAATCTTAATAGAGGTAACAATGCATGGTATTATTCAGTATACCTGTTCTCTCGATGACCTCAGTTTTTACAGAAGTATCCCCTGAAAAATTCCTGTGGTCTCAACAGGTTCCGACACAGTACTCTGTAGAACATTATAGTCTTAAAATTAATTATAACGTTTCTCGTGCAGTAAGGAATGATCTCATTTTTAGCGAAAAACAATGAGTATACACCATCGCGTTGCTTCTACTGTAGAGTAGATAATGCTGGGCACATATTCATGTGCTGCTAGGCACACTGTATAATGTTGTATACTTTCATATTGGGAAAAGTCTTGTACTATTTTCATAACATATATTTGTCTGTATTTTAACAAGATAAAATAATCACAGTCAACACTTAATTTTATAACGTTTTTATATATTTATCATAAATTTGTAATTATTTTATATTCTACAATTCAAAATATCTATTTTCAGCTGTGAGAGAAATATATTAGTTTCATTGTTTTCTTAACAAGTAGAGCATGAGATTTTGCAATCTGATAGTATGTGTATGAGGCAAACGTTAGTCCCCGCTAACAGAGTTCGGAATTATAGTATGTGTATGAGGCAAAACGTTAGTCCCCGCTAACAGAGTTCGGAATTTACATGGTATTTCAGAATTCACATCTTATTAAATGTTGGCTAACTGATGATGTTTAATGAATATTGAACTATGATGGTTTTTGTGGTAGTAGTAACTAAAGTAAGTTGAGTTTGAACTAACACCCTCACTATTGTCACACGCTCCCTCCATTAATTCCAATATACTTTCAATTATAAAAGTATTTATAATTACTGTGACACTATTGTTACATTATGAATTATTAGTTTATTATAATATATTAATAATGTTTTGAGGTTATTATATTTACATCTATTTATTAAAATATAACAATATTTGAGGATTGCGAACATTTTTCTGATGTAAATCACACACACGCACAACACACACACACACACACACAATTAAATAATCAGTTTACTTGTTAAGTAATTTATGTATTGCTTACGCACAGGTCCTGATAGTGACAACAGGAATTGTCGAAACATCGACACAGATGGGTTAAAAATTATTTGAGATTAACGTTGAATTCTCGTGGAACAGATAAACTAGGTTTTAGACACAAGTGCTTTCGTCATTTATGAATTTCCTGCAACCGAGCGTGTGCGCGATATACAATATTGTTGTTTGACACTAAATACAAATTTAATATTACGTTTAATATCTACTGCATTAATTTGAACTTTATTATTGGTTGATTCGTTAGTCAGATCTGCGTTTGTAACGACTGATCGGCGAATTATGAGCTGAGTACATATTACGTATGTTTAAATATTCAAATTATGTTTACATTTCAATAACTAAACTAATAAAATTTTGTTTTATGTTTTACCGATAACTTCACGATCTAATATAAATGAATGTAAAAGTATTTTGAAGACAATAATTGTCCCACCTTGTCCGATATGAGGATGGGATAATACTGGAGACGCTTGTCGGAAACCACTTGAAGCAATGCGTTAAATAAATTCTTTGTTGCATGTGTAATTGTTCCATCTTCTATTGGTTTGTTTTCAGCTGCAGGTCAGTTACATAGACGCTAAATTATATAATGTGTTAAGAAATGAGCCTCTTATTATCTTTATAGATTTTTAATTGCTGTATGTTTAGAAAAGTCATGTTTATTCTTTATGACCTTTGATTTTGTTTGGTGAATTTCTAAAATAAAAAATTTTCATGTTTTGTTTAAATTCTAAAATGTTAAATTAATTCAAGTTTTGGATATGATGTTTCAACATAGATAGATTTAAAAAAAAAACTATTTAGAAATGAGTTATTAAGTTGTTTTTAACCAAAAAAATGTATGAATTTGTCAGTTTTTGTTTTTATGAATGTTTAATTGAAAGGTTAAATATAACTCTACAACGAAAGAGACGACTAGGCGAGCAAATATCTAAAATGCGTGTCTTTAAAGGTTTAAATGTATTGATATTGTATTGTCGTCTTTATATTTTATTTTGGACGTGTTCTCAATTCTTTACCCTTCATGTGTAGATGGGCTTATGTAGGATAGATAAATAATTATAATATCTTCTTTAATTTTTTTACAATAATAATAAAATTTATGATTTCCAAAAAGTTATTAGAAATTTATAATGCTTAGAGTCCAGTACCGTTAAAGGTTTAGGTATTAAGATTAACAAATTGCTCTCAGTTTCAAACGATTATATATGGGTAAATTATTGGAATTTATTCTTTATTAAAGACCTGATTTGAGAGCTTTAAAACATAAACGAGAACGTCTTTAGCTTTTGGCTTACTATTAAGTCGTATTGTTTGGGGACATGTCTATTTATTCTACAATAATGGGTTGTCATTACCATTATATTTAAATATATGTTAATTCCTTAAATGCAAACAGCTAAATTTAGTCTTGTTTGATTCTGTCAGTCTGGAAAATATATATTAATATTTAATTAGTCGATTTCGAGTTCTTTATATTAGGAAATTAAGGCGTATTTATTTCTTCATTCTATTATTTATCATTTACTTTTTGTATTCGTAACCGTATAGTGTGTAGGCCTATGTGTGTGAGGGGACACGGTTTCCAGTAAGCATTTCTTCGTCAAACGCTTGCAAGATGTGTCCCGTATAAACCTATACATAGGCATATGGTATTATGCCTACACTTTGTTAGTCTGTCGAACATTAAATTTATTGCAGCCTACAATCCATTAAAAATACCTGCCTCAGTTTAGCCCTCACGGTGACTCTATAGTTCATATTTGTAAGACATTAATCTTCTGTATTCAACTAGGAGCGTCAAACATATTGCTGATTACGTAACTGAGGGGCTTAACTAATGATTTACCAGCGTATTCCATAAACATTACAGATGTTGTATTGACGGTTGCTTCTTCATTGGCGATCTTGTCTATGTAAGTGTGGACTATACAGTGTTAAGTCTCTCCTGACGTTCTGTAGTGATTATTTTTTTGTAATTCGTAGTTATCAAACTTAATTATATTAATGATTAGTATCGTTTATTACTATTAATGAGTAATGTATTGCTGTAACGTTGAAATCGTTGTGGTTGGGATAAACTGATTAATAGAACTTGTCTGTTTCTGTCTATTGTCAGTTTCTGTTCTAAGTCTTCATCTTACAGAAGCTTAAATTCATCTTCGTCTTACAAAATAACAGCATACTAGTAAGCTTCCTCACCTGCAAACCTCGCTCACTGTTTTGAACAAAATACGCTTATTGTTGTACAAAATCAATTGATCACGTTTTTATTTTTAAATCTGTGAGTAAAATGCATCCATGATTCTTGCGATTGTCCGACAAGCAATAAGAGTAGGTTATCGTGTCGTTACTACAGCGGATGTTCTGTTTTATCTTAGAAAATAAAAAAGTAAAAAAGAAATTACGATATCGCCGAATACTATTTTTGATAATTATTACTATATTTTGTAAATTACTCTGATTAAATCTCTCTAATTACTCTGCTAATTTTTTTATTAAAATAACATTTCTAAAGCGACAATATTTTATAACATTTTATTGTTGTGAATACAGTAAACACAAAAATCCGGACAACACTGCATTAGTTAATTAAGGAAAATTTTTAACTATAATGCCTAAATAGAAAACGATTTAGCCCTTGTTTTCCATTTATTTATATATGATTCCATAGATGTGTATAGGCTTATACGGGACAATTTTAGCAAATATGTGTAACTGATAGCAATATCTCAAGTCTTTTTGCAAATCATAGCTTACAAAATTTTTGAAGGTTTCAAAATTTGCAAGGTATGTTGAGAGATATTAATTTTTCGGATTACTAAAAATACTGAGTGCGTGTTTTGGAATAAAATTCCTAACAGTTTACAGCTTTATATAGATTTTCAAATTTAAACAATTTTTGACTTCTTTTGTTACCTGTGATCCCTCTAAAGTAAAATAATTTACTGTAATCACTTCGTTAGGAATCAACTTAAAATTTCCTGTAGTCTAATACCCAGCAGAGATTTTTAAAATATTTTGAAAATGTTCACAATGTTTTGAGCCATGATGCTCCAAAACTTTGAAATTACATAAACTGATCACTTTACTCAAAGTGTGGTTACAAATTGTATGTACGTAATTTGACTTCCGACATGGATATCTTAGATTTTTTCTACGTTTTGATCAGGCGTATGTATTTTTGCCTCCCACCTAATATATGTGGATATATCTCTCCCCAAAACAAGCGAAGTTAGGGATACCTATGCTATGTTTTACAGGAATCTCTTACGCACTCAAAAGTTATTACCAGACATACTCTAGAAAGACACACAGCCAAATAAATAGTAATACAGGCAGACAATTCAGAACAGACTAAGTGAAAATTCGCTCCGCTAATTCGATAATTAAGAAATATGTTTGACATTTTAATGAGTACATTTCCTGTATACAGTGCTTGATTATATAAGCTGCTTTTTATGAACAAACAGCAAGAAACCAGTAGAGATGAGTTTAACAACCTAAATTACTTATGGGCATAGTAGTTTCATATAATTAAACTAGTATTGTTTTCATTTGCAGTACTGGGTTAACGGATATATGTATGTGTATTATATAATAGTGCTACGCTATTACGGAACAGTGGAGAGTGTCGTTATACACGTTTCTCGGCTAGCCCACTAGCTGCGCGTGTTTCCGCTAAGGCCACACTCAAGTATCCTCTACAGTTTTCGAGTCCTTGTTAAGGACGCAAATTATGGAACCGTGCAGGCTATAAGTACGCAACAGCTGCTGCTTAGCTAGTCAGTTTACGTTGGGAGAGTTACCAAGTGCGTCTCAAGCGAAAAGTGAAAAGTCATTATTGTGCGTAACTATATTACTTGACATTGTTATTGCGTGTGGACAAACTTAACTTGAATTATTGTACGAGTATAGCCTAATCTAATTGAACAACTGTTGATTGCAAACTGTCATTTGTGATTAATTAAAGCTGGTGATTAGTAACTTCGTTGGTGTCTGTATTTTGTTTTCACTGTACCATACGGCGATTAGCGAGACCGCTGTAACAACAGACAGACTAAAATGAGTGTAAAAGTATAATATATAACAATAAAATGTATTAATCCTGCTGTAAGAATGATTGGATTGCAGTGAACATGTGTGTTAACCTGAAGCTAGAATTATAAGCTTCCTTGTGTAGGTTTAACCGATTCTAAGTTGAAAACAATTCATGTTCAGATTTTTTGATGTAAAATAAACTTGTAACAGAAATCAGTTGAGAACTTACTTCAGAAACAGTTTGGAATAACCTCTTAACTTGTGGCAATAAATTTGCCGTCCCCGGTGGAATTCACACACACATGCCGTACACGAATCTAACATCCATAATTTTACTAAGGTCACACGGATCGCCGTGTTAAAGCAGTGTAATTTTCTACGAGGGATAATAATAATTTAAAACTTAGCTTCCTTCTCGTGGACACCTACTTGTCCCAGCTGTATTTTTACACACGCAATACCTAAACCTAAACCCTGATTGTTTCTTATCTTTATGTTGTCAAATCACCAGATACCAGAGAAACGATAGGTAAAGCCAAAAAAACTAGAGAATGGCACTGATACAAACAAGATGCAGAAAAATTAAAGAGATAATTCCTGAAGAGAGTTGAATGGCGAACGAACGAGGAAGTGCATAAAAGTTATAGTGTTCGCAACACTGCAGCAACAAGATTGCGTAAGAAAAAAACTAGTTTTATTTACTTGTTTGAGAGTACAATTAGAAAAAACAATAATATCTGTAAGCTATATTCCCTGACTTGAGAACTATTTTTTTAGCTCCTGTTATAGTTTGATGAGGTTTGTTCAATGAGGAAAACACTTTTACTCTACGTAAGTTTCATTACCCAATTTCTTTCCAATCGCGTGGTGTGACGCTCTAGTACAAGCGGTTGGATTAGGCCTTGGTTTCTATGAATCACGGGCGAGAAAGAAGTGATGCAGAAGTCACGCTGAAGTCTGCCGCGGGTACCAACAAGGGGGCGCTGCAGTGATTCCCGCCAGATAACAAGCGCAACACGGATGCTTGGCACGCCAACAGTCAATATCCAGTAGACTCGAGCGTGACACGGAGCGGTTTTGTTCCGCAACAAATCACAGAATCGTCGAATATCATGAAATACGTCCTTTTAAAGATTCTTTGCGCGTATTAATTTTGCTTCTGCATTTTCAAAGTTCTACTATCATTAGTCTAATAAACCTAAAATTATTAAATTAAAAAAATAATACTTTTAATTTAAAATCTCTTATCTCAGTGATAAACAGCTTCTGCAATGGTGATATAATTTCCTTGATTTTGTTGTAAGGTATAGTCGTTATACCATCTTTAATATGTTTAAAATTTCCTGGAAAAGTTCTGTAGAAACTCGAAAATATTGTCTAAACTTGGTTTCTTTCTCCATCAGATATCCTAAAATTATAATCTTGAAACATCGTTTTTCTTTCCTTTTAGCAAAACATCGGCAGTCTCTTCATCCTCTAAGAATACCCATTTCTCACTTACTAAGCTAATATCTCACTCGAACGAGGACGTCCGCAGTGCGAACAGCGCAGTCTTAAAAAACGCCCTCTCTGTGCAATTGCGGAAGCGTGAATCCCACGTTTTCACATTACGCATCCCGCATTGCGGATCCGTGGTTCATAGAAACCGTAGCCTTAGAGGATTGGCCTGAGTTTTGTAACGTTGCTGGTGTTCCCTGCGAGATAACGTCGTGGTGGTTTATATAAATGGAATGACGCCTGGTCTCATTGCAGAAATATTATTATTGAACTCTGAAGGGAAAATAAGTCACTTACAAATTCTTACGAACATAATTTTTTTACAAAACGACATTCAACGTGTACACGACATGCCTATTGCCAAATTTCCGGTTCTGTGTACATTCAATACAAGTGATTTAAAATATTCATTATATTTTTGCCACCTGAATCCTCCATTAGCGTTTATCATGTTTTATTTTACTAAAATTTATATACATTGTCATAATGCTTTTCGTAAGTCTGAACGTTCATGTGAGTGACTAGCGTAGTAATGAATGGAGATATTATTCTTATTCTTCCACACGCGTTATTAATGGCAAGAGCACAAAATTCATTTTTGCACACTTTTAAAACACAACAAATTAGCTTATGTTTGTAATGTCTTGATACGACATTAAATCTAAGTTTTTAACCTACTTATATAATGTTCCTAATCACTAGCACATTGGTCTTTAATAACTATGGTATTGACTTACAATAAATCAAGTTTCTGTTAATTATGTATAAGGTAAAATGCTTGCACATTGCATATGATTTCAAGCCCTACAAAAATATTTCTTTTAAAAATGAATATTTTTTCATTTACGCAACACAAACACATAGTCAACAAACCAAATCTAAATTACTTAAATAACAAACTGCTAACAAATTATTCTGTTAACGCAAATTCATGTTATGTGCAATGTGGCATGTAAAAGATTAGCCATCTTTATATTATATAAAGCGAACTTTGTCACTACACGATCCCATTTTCGACAGTATAATATATACGTGAGTGCCGCATATCGTTATTAATTATTGGTATTACGTTACGACCAAAGCAATAATTATTATCATCGTTATCATTATCTGATAATGCAACAGATGGAACAGGGTCTCTGTCTGTTGTAGTGAAGGTCATCTGTGCCTGTGTCTCTCAAAGCGGCGATTAAACTCATTAAACTATCTCCATGGAGCCCTTCAGGCCTTGGTGTTCACCGAAGAACGTGCCTGCCAAACGACATATAACTCAGCAGTGTATGCACTCGCTGTCCTCGGCAACTCCCCATAAATAAGAGGCGTTCTGGGCAAAAACGCGCTTCCAATTCGTTTGGTGTCTTCGATCCGTCAGTATAAGGCTCGACACGTGATCTTTGTATTCTACTGTCACTGAACTAGATCAAAGCTCCCATACAGAGGGGTGGTTTTCCAAGTAGTCTAGGTGGTACTTGAGATGGCACAATCGGATGTACATTCCGAACGTTATAGTTATTGGAACGTAATAGTGGTTGAACATTCCAAGATATGTGCTCCAGTGGATATGGAAGGCCAGATATACACATATGCCCACCTGTTCTCAGTGAACGACATGTGGTTCACATGAGTTGGCAACACATGCATCTTTGAAGAATATTTCAGTAACAACTTATGACGTCTAAGCTATAGCTTAGACCTAATGACCTAATGTCTAGATTACAATAAAGGCTCACTAGCAGACTACTGCGAATGCAGCAGTGGGATAACGGATCCCTGCATTATGCGCAACATAACTTTTAGACCAGACTTTTTGGATGGAGTTTAAGCTACGCACGCATAATTCATTATCATAAGGATCATGTCTGTGTATAAGCGCAGCAGCACTTTTATATCTGCTCCCCCGTTGATATTGGTGGTACATCTAATTGGATTGAATGTAACGCTTAGCAGAGAGGCTTAACGTACCCCCGCGCAGGGTAGAGATGGTTTCCCCGACGCGGGCACAGAAGGAACGTCCTGAAAGGAAACTTGCAATAAATTTTGAAAGAGTCCTTCAAAGTCGCCATATGTACAGCTTTTGCAATATATTGTGGGTCCACGTTGTGTCGAAGGCCTTTTATAGGTAAAAAAAGACCGCTTGCAATAAATTTTGAAAGAGTCCTTCAAAGTCGCCATATGTACAGCTTTTGCAATATATTGTGGGTCCACGTTGTGTCGAAGGCCTTTTATAGGTCAAAAAAGACCGCAAGCATCTGTTTTAATTTTGTAAAGCAAGTTTGGACTGTGTGTTCTAAGTACACCAGTCGAATGATGCTTTTTACATCCACACTGGTAAACGGAAGGTAGGTAGTACCGTTCCAGAAATAATGTTAGCCGATTTTTGACAATTTTTTCTAATAACGCTCTTAAACAGCATGTTAGAGACAATGAACGATAATTCTCCGTTTTGACTAGGTCTCTTTACTTGATTTAAGAAGGGGAATAACAATTGCTTCTTTTAATGCTCGTGGATATACTTCTAAAGTTCATATGTTATTATATAGACCTATGTATATTAGGATATATTCCTTTGTCTCCGACAGATGTTTAAAGATTCTGTAAGTAATGTTTTCTGGTCCCGTTGCAGTGTTGCAGCAGCGTTTAAAGCAGCTTTTAATTCTCTAATTATAAACAAGTTAATGTACGACCTGTTTCCAGCGTTCGTAAAGTCTACAAAATCTTCCTCTGCCTCGCCTTTTTGCCTGAGGCAGTCTTCTCTATATGTATTCAAACTACAGATTGGAATAATAAGCAATCACGATTTCTAAAATTTTGTCTCCGTTTCACACCACGCGACCGTCCTGACCAAGGGCAGCCTAAGGCTTGTAAACCTATGGACCACTGATCACCTGCACTTGACTCCAGACTTCCGACGCTGGGGTCGACCGTAAAATTTCTCTCAACTAGACTTCTTCGCCGCCAGAAACTTTTGCAGATATGCTGAACTAAGGCGCGTGTAAACTATAAGGTTGTCTAGAGTCAGCCCCCGTTTAAATCTGATGCAAAACCCTCGCTTTTCTGTAATCACTTGCTTAACTTCCGCATACCACCTCGGCACTGGTGTCCTTCGTAGAGAACCTCTAATCCATGGGATGCGACCCTGAACTGATCACGTAATGGCGGTAGTGGAACGACATATATCCTGTACCACATCGCCAGCAACATCGAGAGGTCTTAAATCTTCAGCAAACCAGTCCATCGGCACGGTCGGTATAGGTCGCCTTTCTTCGGGGCGTTAGTAGTGCTGAGCAAAGGGAAATTATTTTACTGTTTAATAAATTGTCATTTAAATATTTAAAAAATAGGAATCTATGTACACACACACAAGTGAGTGTGTTTTGACTATATCTCCAATATATTTACGTGCTGTACCAGGTTGTGGGATTTGCGTTTTTTAAATATTACCTCCAAGAACTACGTCACATTTAAATGGAAAAACACCTTGAAATGAAGTAATCACTATACATTTTAAGGCCTGAATAAAATCATCTTGTATTAAAAAAATAAATAAATACACTTTTATATTATACCCTTTCTTATAAATGTTCTCTTACATCAAATACACATGTCATAATAATATTAATATCTGATTTAACATTAAATTTTCAATAACAAATATTTTAACATATAATTAAATATCAAAATTTTGTTAGAATTCAGTGTTAGTTAAAAACTAATAATCAAATAATTTAAAAGCAAAATAATATTTTACAAGTTAGACTAGATTCATTGTGAAGTAATCAGTATACTCTCATAGAAATATTTTAATAAGTAAGCTCAATTAAATTATTATAGAACGTAGTTTAACCTGTATTATTTTTTAAATAGTTACATTATTTACTTTTAGAAATGTATATTAATTATTTTGCAACTTCATATTTGGTAGTAATTTATGTTGCAATTAATTTTTCTCTGTTTTCCTTTTTTTTTAATTATAAATAAATCAGTTCATCGCTACCAAGTTTTGTCCATTGCTTTTTATAAAGTCTCTGTGTGTGTGCCTCGGTGGACCTTTTGAAATTTGCGCCAGCGCACATTGTAACTGTGGTCCAATTTTACGAGACATCCCGACGCAATGCTGAGGTGACGCAGGCTCGTTACCGAGCAGTTCATAATTCGGTTGCTACCTGTTGGTACACTTCGTTTTTGCATCGCATTGTACAGTTTTGCATATTTCACGTAAGGCATGTAGTATTGGAGAGTATCAAATTTTTTTTCAGAACACGTCTCATTATCAGAGGCGGTTACAATATGTATTTATACATTTCTCACGCCTTTCTTGGCGAGAAATCATGTGATACACGCCTGCCCGCTCTTGCTGTTCAAATTGCAAGGTGTCTAATAAGTGTTATACAGATTCTCCTTGATGTAACTGTACAGATTCATATTTGTTCAATCTACATGCAATTCTGTACTATTGAAAACACACAAACACACACGCACCCGCTCCCCACACGCACACGCACATATATATACAGAATTAAACAACTATAAAGATTTTCACACTAATAACTGCATTTCAGATGGAAAATACCATATGCTGCCGAGCGGCGAGCTACTGGTTCGACGCGTCGACGAAGCAGACAAATACCGCAGTTACCAATGCCGTGCCATGAACCGGCTGACCGCCTCTACTATACTCAGCGAAGGCCACGCCAGATTCTCAGTTATAGGTAATCAAACTATTTGATCATAATTTTCATTCATGTTTTTTAAAGTGGGATGTTTAGGTACCTAATAGAATAACTTTCTTCCCAATTGGAATCTAGTTACGAGACTGTTAAATATTTTACTTACTCTATGCTGTTGTTACGGGTTGTATTACGTTACTGAACGTAATTGTCTTTCATCTCAACGTAGCATTATTATAAATTCTGCATCAAATATCTCACATAAGACAATAGTTATGTTAATAAAACAGAAGGGTTTCATTTTACGATACTTTTCTTATTGAATTGTATATTATACTGACAATTAATTTTTAATGATAAAGTTTTTCAATATCACTGACTGTTTGTTTCTGTGTATTATTTTGACTTGTATCAACCACAAAAACCAAGCACACAAACTTTGAAAAACCTAAGAAATTTATAAAATATTTCAATTGCTTGAATTGCGAAACATTTCGTAACAATTGAAGGCAGGAATAATTTAAGCAAACAAGAACAGTAATGGTCAAATGATTTGGAGAGATAAAGACATTAAAGACAGGTGGCATCCAACCTGTGCTAGGAATACATATACAACATATCACTATCAGAACTCTTAATTGTTTAATGTAAATATACTACCACATACAAAAATGCATATTTTGACAAAAAATAAAAGACAAATGGAAATATTTTTCAACTATCACTATCATCATTACCTTGATGTTACTCTCGTTTACTTGCAAATTTCTATTTTAATATCCAATCTAAAGCTCGTCATTATCATCATAGCTCATCATTGGGATGAGGCGGTTAAGTTGGCTCTATCTGACGCGGTTGATGGCAATTTCTTAAATTTCTCAGCAATATTTTCCCAACATCTTTTCATCCTCGAAGATTGTTCTTCTGCGTGCAATCGTCGATTGCCCTCTGCCACAAAAAACATTGTATGTTCCATTACTGAAGGCCGAGCCAAATTTTTAATCTTCTTAGAATTTTTATTCAACTGGTTTCTGCTGCGTTGTTGCCCAGAGTTGCATATCGCTGGCCTTGTGTGGGCAGACTTTCTGCAAGTCTGTTTATGAAAACCTGACTTTTCTTGTAATAATTTCTCATATTTTACAGGTCTCACACATTTATAGAGGGATATATTTTACGGTGAATTAAAAAATACAAATTTGTGTTTTTCCGGAGTAAAAGTTTTACTTTCAGATGATTTTTAACGTAACAGACGCCTTTATATCATTACGTTCCGGCTTTATTTATGACAGATGGACGATAAACTCTGTAACAATCTCAATGGGCTTAATTTTTATGCAGATTTGTTCAAGAATGTATGAATAATATTCTTGAATATTCATTGAATATATTTTTATACCGAATATGTAGGTTTCCGGTTGCATACGTTCTGGCGTTTCTTTCATTTCTCCTATAGTGCACAGCAAGCATGTTATGTGTACGCGTATATCTAAATCTTCGAATAACCCTACCTTATACGTCAAGGAGAGTCCGTTACCTTGCCCAATACGTACGCAATCACTACGTCAATAAATAATTTTTAATGATAAAAATAATAAAACCATTTTAATTGGGTGCATAAAAGATACGTATTTTAGCCTCGTTTCTTATTTTACATCTTTTTGGAATGTACCAAAAACATCGGTTGAAAAATTATCCGCGTGACGGAAAGCTGGAAACGATTCCTCTTTGATTATTTACGCGCTCTAAGCTAAGCATTTATAACCTACGCGGCCGTGATTCACGAACTGGACATTATATCTAACAGTCTGTATTAAGCTGTTGAACAGCTCGTGTCCTACACGTTTTGAATCGCGTTTTTTGTTGCGTCTGTCATTCCAAACGTGTCTGAATCTCAGTGGATATGTTATAGAATACCGGAGGGTATGTGTTAAAATATTTTATTACCAGTTGTGCGGGGCAACATTTAAGCTGCAACCTAACTTCTCAAGCTGCAATGTAAACAGTGTGAAAACGCAGACAGCCAGTGTGTTTGTGACGAATCGAAACAACATTTTGCAGAAGCCTTTGCTAGTGCTTCACAAAGTGAATCTGAAAGCACACATTACTTTATGGCCTTAATGAAGACTTTCTTGCAGGAAATATAAGTTTCTACATAATGAGCGACACTTGATTGAATCCTGTTCTATCAAAGTACTCGGTATGAACACATCTACCGTTCCGATTGTAATAACGTTGTGTTAACACAAATGTTTCGCGAAGTCTCTGGCTTGACTTCGTGAAAATTTTAGTAGAGGAAACACTGGATGGCAACCGGATATATTCAGGCGTCAGCGGACATGCTTCTGTTAACACATCCAGTACTCACAACGTATGGGTCAATACATCCGTGTATTTCGCCGGTCACCTTGATTCAACAGAGTTGCAGAGAATTAAATGCAGACGACATTTGCTACTTTGCAAGAAGAAAGTTGTTAATACCTGGTTAACGACGAGAGCTCGAGCACACCTTAATAAAAAATCTGATAACGGTACACGTTAACTTTCTATACAACCAACGCAAATAAAGTGCAGAAAGTTGAATAATTACCTACATAAGTGCACTGATCACGGACTCCTGCAGTCATGAAAAGTTATTAAACCAATAGAGTGCATAGCACATCACATTACCACCAACCAATTATAATTCCAAACGTATTCTAAACCTAATCAACCTTAACTTTTTACTCCAGTTTCCAGCATCAGAAATAGGAAGAAATATTAATCTATTTATTATTGATTTTAAAATTAGGTTATTAATTTTTATGTATGATATAAGTTTATATTGCGATGTACATGTGTCGCATAGAAACAGTAGTCGCTAAACCGTGTATTTGAAAGATGTCGGATTTATTAATGATTTAACTACAAATGAGTACTACAAAATTTAGTACTTTGATTTTAATATAGTTTATGTAAAAAGAACAAACTAATTACTCTGTCTCTGTTGACCTGAATATAAATTAAAATAATTTTTATCACTTATATAATCTAGTACCTCAAATATTTTTTTAAAAGTTATTTGTCTCTTTTGTTTAATATGTTTTATTAGAGTTTATATTAAAAAAAATAAAGTCGTTTCACTTTTATGAACAATGTAGGTCGCCGAGATGTTGATGATCCAGTCTGGATACTGAATGTCGGTCGTTCTATCTGGTACAGGTGTGGGTTGCTACACTCTGGATGCAGATATGTTGATTCGATCTTGTGTCCGGATTTGTTCTCGGGTTAAAACAATTACAGAAATCGCAGTTAATTAATTTTACCGCTATTGATTTTTTTTTACTGCAATTTTGTTTATTGAGCTTACACGTAAATCCAGAAAACTTGAAGTGCCTATTCATAAATCTTCTACTTCCCGGATTCCCACTTCTTTAAATTTTACGATTCAACATTATCTAGCGAACCTTTTTTACATGTGTTCGTAACACCTAGTAGACTAAACGCCTAAACTAGTACGCACGTCCGCACGCTTCCGAGTTTACAGAGAGACTGGTTGTAAACTAGAAATTTGAATTCAACTGAAAATGTGCCCTAATTCTTCTATTTTGATTAGTTAACTCGTATCTCTTCCTTGCTTCTGTAGACAAGATAACACTATAGTTGTATTAGACTGTTTGGAAGCAACTTGCAACCTGTCCAAAAACAAGTATAATTTCAAGACCTATTTAATGGGCCATAATATATTCTTTTAAAAAAAATTCATATATTCGGATCTTTAAATTACTAACAGTTACTGACATTTGACAGGTCTTTCCATTAAACGCATTCTGGTACGTCTCATCTCAAATTTCCACATATAACAAAATTTATACGATTTAATATACGTATTTTGTAATTATTATTCCGTAAAATATTTAAATATTCTCGCACACGCGCACTTACTACACGTCTACGTGTCTTTTTGCACCATTTCAGAACACTACCAGTTTTTTTATTGTCTAAAAATACTTAGAACTAACTATTTGTACACGTCTCTTATCGACTGACATACAATGTACAAACCTGCAGTCTTTACTTATACAAATTTTTATTTTAAACATGCTGTCATATGCTTTGAGGCCCAGTAGGCCTAATATTTTATATGTATATTGTACTCATAGAAATACACACCCACACACACACACACACACACACACACACACACACATGTTGTTGCTGATTTGTGGGCCCATCCGTGTATGTGATATTTGTTTTGGGGACGTTTCGTTCCTGAATCCCGGAACATTTTCAAGGCGTACTGGTGTTGATTTAACTACGGCGCGAGTTTTGTATCTTGCTTCACGGAATTAAGAAACAAAACGTCGATAATATAAACATCACATACATGGATGTACCCAAAAACCTGCTATTCACCGTGAAAGGTGTATTCTTTCTATTGAGTGAATAGCAACAACAGGTTTTAGCCTGTAACTTACAGAATTCGTTTCTAAAAAGAATTTGTGCTCAAAATTTAAGCAGATGAATATTATTAAATAATTTTCAACTTGATGTAAACTATTGCCTAGGCTGTACATATGTGAGCACAAGATTGAAATTGTTGTATCGAGCAAATCATTTTTTGTTAAAAATTTGTATTTAATGTATTATATGCATTGTACTGTATGTCTGCTGTCCTTCTAAGGACTTTTTGCCTCGACTTCTGTTAGCATTCAGGCAAGTGCTGAGGAGTTTTCATTTCCATGATGTAGCATACTTCTCATTCTTTGACGTGATACATATGTTATTATTTTTTAATCATAATTAAAATATATTTATTTGTTCCTAATTAATATTTGTGTTTGGTATTTATTTGTAGGATCTTTATTTAAAGTTACGCTTAATTATTAATTATTCCTATTTGTGTAAATATTTGTTAATTTTTTATTGTAAGTTAATTTGTTTTATTTTATGTTATCACAAAGTAATATCAACTTTGCCATGTCACTGTACATGACTTTGACCTACGAAAATGAGATAAGAATCTGTTGTTTTATCAATAAGGATTGGATCATTCATAATGTACAAAAATGATAATAGTCTTCGAACAAATAATTTTGACTCTGTGCTAATAATTTTATATTATTGTCACAAGACAGCTATTAAAATGAACTTATGTGTAAAATGTGTTTGTTAACGTAAATATTAATTTATATACTTTTCTTTATTAAACTACTAGCTGTTATCCGCGGCTTTGCACGCAAATATTTGACTTTTAAAAAGTATTTTAGTATAACTTTTATTGTCTATGTCTATATGGCATTCTGTCAGCTCGCATAACAATTTTGTACTCATTAGTCAAATTCTCTCCAAAGCTGTTTTCAACACTTTTGTAATATTTTAACTTGTACTAAATATTATGTTGGTGCAACACCCTTTGGAGATTTAAAAGTACCCGTTTACAAAGCCTTTTGGAGATATTTATAAAGTACCTGTTAAATCAAAAACGCTGAATTCTTTATTTTAAGTGTTACTGTGTTAGAAGCATTGTAGAACGCATTAAACTTTGTTTTCCTCAACCATGGTTTTATTTATTTCAGCAGTAAACTAAAAACCAAAAACCGTTGTCACCTAACTTCACAAATGAAAACAACACGTATTTTCGCTTTGCATTAAGTAATAGGACAATTTACAATTAGTACACTTGTTTTCCACATCGTAATATATCGATACACTCGCATATTGTATAAAAATCGAAAGTGTACTGCAGGAATGGATAAATGTACAGTTCCGATGCCGCTAAATAGTTTTTGTTTATTTACTTGTTACTATGGTATTTAATTCTAGTCTCCTTGGTGCTTTTGACATCTTTAGTAGTAGTATTTAATATATTTCGTTACTTATTCATTGGCATCATCAGAAATACGTATAAACATAAATTTTATAATTGTTTAAGATAATTACATAATATATAGACTTGTCTGTATACAAAATTACAAAATATATCGATACAATCGCATATTAAAAACACTAAAAACTGCAGGAACGGATAAAGATACAGTTCTGATGCCGTTAAATATCATTTGTTTATTTATTTGTTACTATGGTAATTAATTCTGGTCTCCATGGTGTTGTTGACATCTTTATACGCGTCAACGAAAGATATAATTAAAAAGGCCTAAATCGTGCGAACGGGGCAAAACATCAAATTCCAAGTTAGACAGTATTTTTTGCCTTGTATCAAAGGTTACTCGTGCAAAATTTGGTGGCAATCGGTGTAACGATATGGATTTGTATTCAGTACCCATAAATACTCATACTTTGAGTTTTATAATTATATAAGTTATATAGATGAGAATAATTTATGTTCCATATAATTATTTTTTATGTGATTTATTTATAATATCAAGATTAAATAATCTTTTTTGACACTCAGTAAACACTGCTAAACCAGACTTTACAAATAAAATATTTTGAGTGTAGCAAACTGGTGAATTTATAACGTTCCTTCCTCTCACTAAAAATATTTTATTTTTTGCAGATGAAATGTATTGGGGCCTTATACAGAAAGCGAACGCATTTGTAAAGCGGATGCCTTTTACTGTTGACGACCACATTCATTTATTTAGTGATAATGTATATGACATGTTTACTGACTGTTATTGTTGGAATAGCCAAATTCACACAAATAGAATATGAGTTGAGCGCCTCCCAGCATAAAATTCTCCTTTCTCGCTTTAGCTTTTGATTATACACTTTGTCGTATTGGTGTGAATACTCGACACAGGACGTTCGAAATTTACAGAATGATTGACGTTTCACGCACAAAAAGGATAGCACCATAAACTTCCCAACAATCCAACATAATCTTCGGACTAGGTTACAGTTTTTCACTGTTTGTATCCCCCGTTCAATCGGTAATACAACAGTATTTTGGATTGATCCCTCTAAAAAACCTATAGTTGAGGAAACAGTCTCCCGACATGATTTACACTGTGAAGAAAATGGATTCGTCTATGGCAACAGTTGATTTATTATCACCAATATAGAATCAATCAGTAAGACATCAGTGAATTTACATTTCTCTAATCAGTCACATTTTTCTCACATTTACTAATTTATCACATACAGTACTACTTCTGAGAAGTTATAGGCCTAATGACCAAAAAATTGCGCTTTACAAATGAATCTGCTTGGCGGATAAGGCCTGTTTATTGAACGAACAGAACAATAAGTAAGTTACTTGCGTTTATCGTATAATTTGTAGCAGTCTAATGTGGGATACGGATAATTTGTTTTTTGTGTGTGCGATTGTTAGAGATTATCAATGACAATAAATATTTAGATTTGAAACTCCAAATGTAAATGGATATAGTAAGTACTATGGCGTGTGCTACGAATTCATTTATTCGTCCTAAGTGTTAGGAATTCATTTATTATATAAAAATCATAATTATCAAAATATCATCATCAATAATGGTAAATTATTTGGTTTATACATTTTTAAATAAAGTCACACAAATTACTTGTTATTTTGGCTATACTGACACGATTATGTTAGACCGTACTGTCAGTAGCCATATTTTGCAGATGACCTGCTGTGCGTACACATTATGTAATAATAACTGCTGTTGATAAAATGGTGAGTGTATAGGTACGTGCGTGAGTGGTCTGGTCTGGTGCGAAACCGAGTGCAGGTGGCGGGGGACTACTTTTTGTGTCGTAGTAATTGTACGACTTGCAGAATTTACAAACTTGCATACGTTACATACCGGATAGTTATCAAGTAATTCGTCCTGCTTCCGCTGCTATGAGTGCGCCAGTATCGACAATGGAATTTTAAATTTAGCGTGAGTGCAGAACCTTAATGATGAAAGAGTACCGTGGTGTCCCGTCACATACAACCTGTGGTGTCAAATACCGCTGATAAACAGTTTCTTGACGTATTCTGTTTACCTTGTCATGCTGTAGTAACGGAGTAATCTACTCCCACTAGACGTTGAGTTCTTGACGACAATGCAAAGACCACAAATGGCAACTGTCTTAATTCACTTCTTGTTGCTGATCCAGTTATTCGGCAAAATTTATTTTCAATTGTAGTTAGGTTTAGAGCTCATGTTTACGTATTATCAGGTGAAATTCCAAAAAGGAATCGTCAAGTTCGAATTAATTGAAAGGATTTCTCATTCCGAAAGAATCCCGAGATATCGTGTTTAAAGCTCGAAGGTTATTTCCTATAATTTACAAACTATGAACTGTGGTGTTAACTCTTTTATATTTCTGAATTACTACTACTACTACTACTACTACTACTGATACTACAATTTGTTACAATCACCACACTGAGGTGATTATTATTGGCAACTGCGTGACGTCGTCTGGTTATGTAAAATGGCAATTTTGTGAGGTTTTACAGGGAAACTCACTTTATTGAAACTGGAATTACAACGGAAGAATAAAACAGTCGTTTCCGCTTTCATTAAACTATTTATATTTAAGAATTTCAAAAATAAATACTTTGATTGATTTCCAGTTATCAGGGCTCTTTCAAAAAAATCCGGTGTACATTTAAAATTCAGGAACGTATAGTTTCGAAATGCAGACAACCTCAATACCTGACTCAGTGACTTCATCCATTAAGGACCATTCATTTATTTATCCACTCGAGATGGACACAAATGCGCGATAAATGGCAAATAAATTATAGAGCACCTATAAATAAATGATAGTAATCTAAGAAACGAAATAAATTCGCCCACACAACATTTTTGTTAAAACTAAATTGTCCGAAAAGTTATTTGCAATTTTGTTTCCAAGGATAAGTACCATAATTAGAAAAAATCACGTACATTTTGTCTTGGCTCTACTTATTTGAATGAATTGGCATTTTATATTGAAAACGAAAGTAAACAAAACGCCTCTCGAATGTAACACCTCAACACACTGAAGTCTGCCCGAGATCGGCGTAGTCTACATATACGTCAAACTTTCTAAGCTCGTTAGAAGAAATTATGACATAGTCTTACAATTAATTGTCTAATGTAATTATTACGTTATATACTTTAAATTATTTTAACACGTGTATATGAATACATTAAAAAAATAATAAAACGAAATTGAATATTTTTATGTACCTCAAAAAATACTACAGATTTAAAGTTTTAGGGTCATAAGTGTGGCTGGGCGAAAAATTTTGAAGGAAGAATATTTAAATACTTAAGTATATCGTTGGAAACCGTGGTGTCAAAAAGTAGATCTTGATTCGGATTAAGTTAGCCAACCCTGTACTATGAAATACGACTTATGTTTATGTGACCGTGGGCATTATGACATTCGGCAACCGTATAGCCTACATTTTTACTACCGACACAGGAATAGACGTTAATGCGTGTGCGCGCGCGCTTGTGTAAATACCTCTGATTTCATCGCCGATAGGCATTTGGTGAGCAGTCACTTAATTTCTTTCTGGTCACTGTGCGTCACAGCTCTACCTTATTGCATTTTGGTAGTAATTGAAGTCTACTACATACGTATTTTACATTTCTAACATAATTGCTAAAAATATTGTGCACTGGATTTTAACACATAGCCTATTAGTTAAACTGTGCATCGGAGATGTTTCTATTTAAATTAAATTAATAAGCAAGGACCATCAAGGTGGCAAGGTTAAACTACTACATGTAACGACCTGGATCAACAGTAGTGAGTGTTCACGCTACCGGAAAGTAAAACAACATAAGGAGTTTTAAATGCTGTACGTATTAAATAAAATAAACAAATAGCTAATATCGACAGTAAATTCAACTAAGAGTGGTTTTTGTTGTTGTGATTGCCTTTGGTGTTCTTTAAGTTTCCCTTATGTTTATGAAAAGTTGCCAAAAAATTAAAATTATTTTTTCCGTCTGATATTTTTTAATGAATTCCACATATGGTGGTTAAGTCATGGTAAACTTATTTTGCTCTAGAGATGTTTACCTATATTTAGTATTATTATTAATATTATTATTAATAAGAATTTATTTTTTATTTATTTTTTTTCCGTATCGGCCATCTAGGGACCACATGCCAATTTCAATTCTTTACTCTTTGTTCTTTCCTTTTTTCCAATACTCTTTCATCTTCTCACTGTGTCTCCTCTTCCTGTCTTCAGTCCACTTTGAACCTGGGTTTTTCTCTCTCCTACCCTTGACTCCCTCCATTTTTAACACTTTTGCCCGAAAAACGTCTCCTTCAATTGCTTCTTCTGCGTGTATATTATTTTTTCTAAATCCTTTTGGACTTCTTTAATCCAACTTGATGTTGACTTCTTCCCCCACAGATATTTGAAGATTTGCTTTGTCAACCTATTGTCGTCCATTCTA
This sequence comes from Magicicada septendecula, assembly GCA_034769895.1. NCBI lineage: Eukaryota > Metazoa > Arthropoda > Insecta > Hemiptera > Cicadidae > Magicicada > Magicicada septendecula. The sequence goes on from CM068376.1 coordinate 329,960,844, forward strand.
TATAAATGTCCAAAAAATAATAGTCTACTTTTTCTCATTGTTTCTGTTATACTTTCTATACTTTGATATATTTCATCATTACTTCTTAATTTCCAACCTTCTGAAGTTTGTCGTGGGCCTAATATTTTCCTAATAATTCGTCTTCCCAAAATTTCTAATTTGTCTAAATTATAATTCAATGCTAGACATTCACTTGCATATAGGCATTCTGGGTTCACTACTGTACTGTAATGCCTTATTTTCGCATTTTTAGATATGCATTTTTTATTGTAAATATATTTAGTTATACCATATGCCCGTTCCATCTTATGAATCCTTTCTTCTATAGCAGATTTTTCCAAGCCATTCTCTCGAATTATCTCTCCTAAATTCTTAAATTTTCGAACCCTCTCTATTCGACCAATATCTGTTACCAGGAATTTTGGCGCATTTTTAATGTTTGTGAGAAATTTGTTTTTTTCTGCAGAAATTCTTAAGCCTGTTCTACTGGCTATGTCCTCTAAAAAATTAACTTATGATACTGCAGATGTCAGATGTTCAGAAAGTCATCTGCGAATGCCAAACAGTTTACTTCAATACGTTTGTTCCTTCTTCCCAACATGATTGGTGATATTTTGCATTCCTTTAATTTTTCATTCCAAATTCTTACTACTTTCTCCAGGACACAGTTAAAAAGAATTGGGGATAAACCATCACCCTGTCTTACACCTGTATTTATTTTGAATGGTTGAGATATTTCTCCCATGAATTTTACTTTTGAGACTGTGTCCGTAAGGGTTTCACGGATTAGATTTGCCAATTAAGATTTAACACCAAATTCTCGGATTATTCTATCTATAGTTTCTCTATCAACAGAATCAAAGGTCTTTTTGAAATCAACAAATGTTATTACAATCTCCTTTGAAATCAGTAGCCTGTGACGGATTATTGACTTCAGAGTGAATATTAGAGAATTTATTATTTTGTGAATTACAATGTTGAAATGGTATTCAACTATCATCATCAGATATGAAATTAGTAAATTAAAAAAAAAGTAATTTAATTTATTTCATTAATTTATTACAAATAGAATTATCACTGTTGCTCAGGAAAAATTATCCGATAATATTGGAAATAAAATATCGGAATAATTTTTCTATAGTGGTGTGTAACAGTGATAATTCAGTTTGTGATTATAACCACTAACACAACTTTCCTAATTAACCATTAATTTATTATTTACTTATTTAAATAATTTAATTAAATTAATTATTTATATCTAATAATGATAGTTGAATAATATTGAAACATTGTAATTTACAAAATAATAAAAATATGTTTTTGTAAAAATCTTTGTTATTATTAATAATTATATAAAAATATATATACAAAAACTTTCTGAGCATATATGAATGTAAACTATTTTATATATATACTATATTATAACAGCACCAAATATTAACTATTTGGGGTTATATGTTTACCGCATACTGAAAGCATATTTAAATAAAATGTAACAGTCAAAACTCCATTTGAATGTAGAGCGTTGAAAATAATGCTTTGTAAAGCGACGCACACGTGGTCATTATGTAATCAGTTCGCTGTACAAGGAAGCGACCACACCCCAAACTGTTAATTATTAATATCTCGGAAACTAATAAATAAAGGCGAAATCCAACATAGCCAAAATGTTTACCGAAATATTAATAATGGCGTGTACAAATTTTAAGCGATATAATTAACAGATGAAAGAGTTAATTAAATTAATTGAATAACTTCTGTAAAAATAGAGTTACAGTAATGAGATTTTAGTATGTTATAAAGATAATAATTTCTGACAGATTGTATATTTTAGATTCCACACAATTTGGTTTGCAACCAAGTTATTGCAAAATTAAATAAGCACAGGATATCCGGAGCGACAAATTGGTTCCGCCGGATAATTATAATGAGAATATTAGAAATAATATCAATTCTCCGTCTGTGGGAACCTAACTTCATTCTCACGAACCAAGGGAATTCAAAATTTTATGTGGTAGGGAGAGTGTGTCAGCCAATGAAATCACTTGACGCGAGCCCCGGCCAGCGAGGTGTTTTCACGCTGAAAGATCACTCTTTCGCCAGTACTCACGAAGTTAAGACGTAGTCCTTCGATCGTCTAGTAACCAAAGTGGTGAAGATCAACAAGAAGACTCTACGTGGTCAACACACACGCAATTACGAACACACTAAGTACAGATCATCTGTATAGCTCGTAATTGTTGCGTAAAGGCGAGATACTCTTCAGTACATCAACCAAGCTTATTGTGTACTACCAGTTAGTCATAAGCACGCAAGAGATCCACCAGACTTCAAGACCAGACTTCAAGAATACAGCAGAGAGGCCGTCTAAATCATTGGTGAACAGCTGACGAGCAGAGCGACCACCCGAACGAAGCACACACACACACGCTGACGTGCAACGTGCGAATCGACGAGGGACAGGAAGCAGTTCCAGCGGACAGTAGCAGACGTTAAAATATTCACAAACAGCAAGGAAGCAGAGTGTTGCCGAATTTTGAACTCCACGACCGAATCCAGCAGTTCTAAGCAGATTACTTTCTCTAACCAAGGACTCGAATCGACGAGGGACAAATCGGGACGACATCCTCTTCAGTAACAGGAAAGCAAAATCCACTTATTTATTTTTCAGATCAAATTTTCTATTTTTCAATTAAAACATTGTAATTCAAATAATTCAGGTGCCAAACAAAAAGCAAAGACTCTAGTAATTAAAAAGTAAATTCGTTGTGATAATCTGTATAGCAGTTTAAGACATTAGTAAGTTATAGTTAAGAAATAGAAGTAGTATAAAAGCGCTATACAAATCTTAACTGACAATCTAATCTTAGATCATACTGCAGTATATCAGAAGTAGAATCACTAGAAATGAACTAACGTGAACTAGACTGTCACGTCTAATTTATTTTAATTAATTATTCTAATTAATTTCAGAGTTTTATATTTTGTTTCATGAACATTTAGATTCAATTTAATTAAATAAATTTAATTAAATACAAATCAATTAATAAATTAAAATTTAAATTGCAATTAACTCGCCAAAGAACGAGTTCAGTTTCTTTCAACTATTGACCAATCGAAAAACACTGATTCATTGTTTAGACTGTAAGAAATTCATAATATAATAACCATTCTATTCTTGTGTGTTGTTGGTGTAATAAACAACGTTTTATTACCCCATATAACAGTGTTTTATTGTTGTACGATAAAGCCTACCAGTCTCACAAAACTCTTCTCCTTTAAAGTAACCTATTTTGTGTGTTGTTGTAATAAATTTGAGATTACTAGCTTGCGAACTTCAAATCCAAAATCCACACGCCCTAGTCGGAAGAATCTGCAAGATCAGACAGCAGGTAGGTACTCACACACAACACGACATAACAATAACGCATAGAAATAGAGTTATAAATGGCGTCCAACGTGGGGCAAGATCAAATTAAATTAAATTAATCAAAACCAATTTAAATTTAATTTTCACGTGTAAAACAAACTTTGCTGTTTTACTTCATAAAACAGCTGGCGTCCAACTAAACAATCCCCAAAGAGTTTTGTGACTGGTGTTTGTACAACAGTAAAGTTATTGTGTTTATTTGAAACTGTTCTGTGTATTTTAAATTGTTTATATTTGAAATTGTTGTGTATTTAAAATGGATATGGATAAAATACTTAAACAAATACAGCAAATGAACGCGGAAATGAAACGCGATTTAACGGAAAATATAAACGCGAAATTTGAACAGAGTGCAGCCAAAGCTGAGCTCAGTATAGCGGAATTAACTTCTAAAATCGAAGCGCAGAGAGTTAGTCTAACCGAGAAATTAGATCAAAGCAACGCTGACATAAACGCTGAGATTAAGCAAAGTAATAAAGAAAGTAGTAAAGAATTAACTGCGGAAATAGACGAAATCGCGGAAACCAATGCAAAAATCGGCGCTAAAGTCGTTGAAATCGGTGAGAGTAATAAACAATTAACGGAGAAGGTCGCAGAGATCGGTGAAAAAGTAAATACGGTCGATACTAAAATCAATGAACGGTTTAAGGTTTTTGAGACCACTATGCAAAAATCGTTTATTGAACAAGTAACACGTATGGAGGGCCGGTTCAAGGATCATATAAGCCGTTGCGAGAAGCAAACGATAGAGGTCTCTAGGAAGGTCGAATCCCTAGAGGTAAAGATTCACGCGGACGTGACCGAAACGCAACGACGAGTAGATAAATTAGACGCTTCAATTGTAGAGACGCGATCTAACATTGACTCTAATAAAGAGAGTGTTTTACAAACGTTAAACGACGAGATTTTGAAAGTACGACAGGAGGTACGGAGGAGATCTGCTCCTAATATTTTGGTACAAGGTCCTGTCGACGAGAAAAATCGCGTGTATTTTACGGGGGAAAATAACGAAAACCCCATTGAATTTTTATTAGCGTGTGAGAGTGAAATGGCTAGAGTAGGTTCCCGACTAGAAGATCAAGACAAAATACAGTGGGTGGTTAACGCGATGCGTGATTCGGCGCGTAAGTGGTATAACATTGTACGCGATAGAGTATCTACATACGCGGAGTTCAAACAAAAATTTGAAAGCCGGTACTGGAACTCGCATACCCAGAGACTTCTGCGCAATGAACTGGAATATGGCAGATTTGATAAGAAAATGGGTATTACCGCCGAAAATTATATAATCCAGCAGGTCGAACGCGCGAAGCATTTAACCCCAGCATTTGCGGAGATTGACATAGTCACGAAGCTTGCCTACCATTTTAATCATAACATTAGAGTAGCTGTATTTACGCAGGGTATTCGCACGGTAGACGAACTCCTCATTCTAGTGTCCCAAAGTGAGACGGTTTTTGATTTTGGTGGGTGGCGTTATAATCCCGATTTTCGCCGAAATAATGAAGGGCAGAGTACGCGACTACAGTACCATCAGCAAACGGATCAAAAACCGAGTACCAGTTCTACTCCACCCCAAACACCGTCAAAACAGCCAAATAAAACCTTTGAGTACAAGGGTAAACAAAATTTTGGTAGACCAAAGGGGCAGGGTAAGGGCAACGACGGGGCACAAATTAGAGCGATTCAAACGGTCGAATTAGCCAAAGCTGATACAACTGCAAAAGACAGCGACTCCCAGGGCAATAAAAACTCGAACAATAAATCGAAAAATTACCAAGCTACAAAAAACGTGCCAAAATGCGCATCCAGCGAGGACGCGCTATAAATTCGGCAAAATTTTGTAAATATAAGCATGTTAATTATAAGGATTATATATTGTGTGAAATGTGTACTTTTAATTATGTAACTTGTGTGCCCGTTAATAATGTGTTCCCACCGGACATCAGGGATCCGTTACTAGAATCCGGTCCCACGCAACAAAGGCCACTGAGCGCGGCGTGTCCGGTGTTACACGCCTTTGTCAATAGCGTTCCCACACGGATTTTGTTGGATACCGGTAGCGTTGTTTCCGGCGTCAGTGAAAGGTTCCTGCGTACCAATAAAAAATATTTTCGTACGGCCCCATCACTCCCAATCAATCAATTTTATATACGAACCGCTACCGATACAAAAGAAAAAATTGACACTCAATACTATCTAACTATCATGCTAGACAAAGTGCAATTTGAAGTGGGTGTAGTGGGTATAAACAATTTAATATGTGATATGTTATTGGGGGTAGATGTATTAGAACAAATACGTGCGGAAATTAACACCAGTGAACACTTATTAAAATGTACCATTGACAATGTTACTTACACTTTTAAATTGAACACACATACACACACACAAAACCATGGTGACCCAATTAAAATCACACGGCCACCAAAACAAGTGATCCATTATAAAGACGGTGAAGAGGGAGAGACAACCTTAGATTCCCGAACTGAACGGAGATTGTCGTCGCTGCAAGAAGAATTCAGCGATATCTTCAGTGAAAAACATTCAATCTCGTCAGTGTATGAACACAGAATCCACCTCACAGAGCCGGAGAAGTTCATAAGGAGAATCTACCAGGTCCCTATAAAATACCAGGCCGAGGTCCAGCAGGAGATACAGCGGATGTTGGAGGAAGATATTATTGAAAGATCTAATAGCAGCTTCCTCAACCCACTGCTGGTCGTCCGCAAGAAGACTGGAGAGATCCGACTCTGCCTGGATATGAGGAACTTAAACAGTCTAGTAGAGAAAGAGTTTGACTGCGCACCGACAGCGGAGGACCTCTTCATTAAATGTGAAGGAGCCAGGTACCTCACGAAGCTAGATCTAACAGCAAGCTTCTGGCAGGTCCCGCTGTGTGAGCAAGATCGTAAGTATACAGCATTTATATTCAATAACAAATGCTATCAGCACAAGGTGGTACCTTTTGGCCTTAGCACGAGTCTCGCTGCGATTGTAAGATGCCTCGAGAGAGCTCTAGGACCTGAGGTAGACCCATACACTGTAATATTTGTTGATGACATCCTCGTCATATCCCGCACGTTGGAGGAACACTTCGAGCACCTGCGGAGCGTCTTCCAGAAGCTGAGGTTAGCCAACATCAAGCTCAAACTACACAAGTGCGAGTTTGTAAAGTCTCAAATGAAGTTCCTGGGACATATAATCTCAGCTACAGGTATCAGTACGGACCCAGAGAAGCTCAGGAGTATTATGGAGTTCCCGGTGCCCAAGAACCTCAAAGCACTGCGAGCATTCCTTGGACTCACGGGATACTACAGGAAATTTACCAGCAAATACGCCGAATATACAGTCCCCTTGCTACAGCTGGTACGCAAAAATATAAAGTGGAAATGGGGTTCTGAAAAGAACGATGCGTTTGAGAGGGTTAAGGGCCTGTTCCAATCTAATTTACAATTGTTCCATCCACAGCAGGGTAGGAAGTACGTAATGTACACTGACGCTAGCGAGTACGCTATCGGCGCCGTGTTGCACCAAGAAGACGAACAAGGTAGTCTTCATGTTGTAGCATACGCCAATAGAACGCTCAAAGGCGCTGAGTTGCACTATTGTACTTCCGAGAAAGAAATACTCGCCATAATAAACGCACTCAGAAAATTCAGACACTACCTATACGGTACCCATTTCGAGATCCACACTGATAATCAGGCGTTATCGTTTATATTAAAATGTCGATTAGCAAATTCCCGACTAACACGATGGGTGTTAGCTATTCAGGAGTACTCATTCACTATTAAATATTGCAAAGGATCAGAGAATACCACCGCAGACACTCTAAGTAGATATCCGCCCGTAGAAAAGGAGGAGGTATATGAAGCAGCTGACGACGAGTTGAGAGTGTTAAATATGCAATACACGGTCGCGCCTGAAGCTACTAATATGCTACAGAACTTAGGACGCGAGCAGGACGATAACCTCGCACTCCTTGCTAAAAAGCTAATGTTAGCAGCTCACCCGAATCCTCACTATCTTATACAAGACAATATATTGTATAAATTGTTACAGGGCGAATGGAAAGTGGTATTGTCTCCAGCGATGCTTGCGTGTGTAACACAATCTTTACATATAAAAATGGCGCACGCATCTCCTGTAAAATGTGTCAAAATATTGCAGGAGGATTTTACAATTACCAACATGTACCGTAGGGTAAAGAAATTGCTAAAAACATGTTATCCATGCCAGACAGCGAAAGTACCAAACTTGCACACTTACGTTCCCATGGCCAATGTGATAACGGAAGGTAAGGGACAGATGATCGCCATCGACTTTCTGGGACCATTACCCAAGGCTACCAGGAATCTAAAACACATGGTAGTTTGCGTAGATGTGTTTACTAAAAAAGTTAACCTGTATGCGATCCCTAGGCCCACCACAAAGTCCGTTTTAAATATTATACTTAATAAGTATATCCCACAACATGGACCAATAAGGAGCGTACTTAGTGACCAGGGAAAGCAGTTCCAAAACAAACACTGGGCAGCCACCCTGGAACGTAACGGTATCAAAGCAGTCCTAACCTCGATACGACGACCACAGGGAAACCTTGCCGAAAGGGTGAATCGGGAAATCGGTAAAATGTTCCGTATCTATTGCTATAAGGAACAAAGTAAATGGCCCGAGTTCTTACCATTCTTCGAAAAGGCAATAAATGAGAGTTATCACGATACCACGGAATACACACCAGCAGAATTAGACTCTGGAACCACGCCAGAGAGGTTTTGGAATAATTATTTAAGTAGGCCAAAGACTTATAATCTACCTCTGCCGGTGCAATGTAAAAATCAACTTGTGAGGGAAAGAATAGTTGAAAAAGGGCGGACAAATTTAATACGACTCATAAACTAACGAACTTTGTAGTAGGTGAGAAAGTACTGCTCAAGGCGAATCCTGTAGGCCGAAGAGACATAAATGTGGCCGCAAAGTTTTTTCGTTTATATAATGGTCCCTATCTGTTGGCTCAACAACTCGCGCCTCACACGTTTATCGTTATGACGCTCGACCGAACGAAAACGATCGGTAAATACCATGCGAGCTCTTTGAGAAAATACTTTGAGTAGCATGGCGTTCCAAAGCGCGTCGCGACGAAATAATAAGACTTTAAAAAAATAAATAGTATTTAGAGTTAATAATAATTGTATTATAATAATTAAAATTAAAATAAATAACTTGTGATGTATAATATTATTAATAATAATTATAGATAACTTGTGTATTAATAATAATGCTTTTCTATCACGATAAACAGCGGGCGTGTAGGACTGAACTAAACGCACAGCAGGAAATGGTTACGTCACGCGATCACTGCTGACCGACATTTGAAAGTAGGTCAAGCAATTAGCCAGCAGCGGGCGATAACGGTTGTAAATAAACTGTCAGCAAATTCTTTCCTATGCGTGCTACTGTTTACAAACAAAGATGTTAGCCGTTCTAAAAACATTAATACACAGATAATTGCAAATGTAATATTATTAATAAATGTATTTAGAATTAAGTTGTGTGTAATGGAATAACATTAACACACATGTATGTTTTTCTTTTGAATAAGTAGTACAATGTATAGATAATAAGTATAGTGATTACAGAATATGTGTGTAATGATTAAGAAAAAAAAAATAACTGTAATTATTACATTCATTTTTTTTTTAAGCGGGTGTGGGAATATATAACAGCACCAAATATTAACTATTTGGGGTTATATGTTTACCGCATACTGAAAGCATATTTAAATAAAATGTAACAGTCAAAACTCCATTTGAATGTAGAGCGTTGAAAATAATGCTTTGTAAAGCGACGCACACGTGGTCATTATGTAATCAGTTCGCTGTACAAGGAAGCGACCACACCCCAAACTGTTAATTATTAATATCTCGGAAACTAATAAATAAAGGCGAAATCCAACATAGCCAAAATGTTTACCGAAATATTAATAATGGCGTGTACAAATTTTAAGCGATATAATTAACAGATGAAAGAGTTAATTAAATTAATTGAATAACTTCTGTAAAAATAGAGTTACAGTAATGAGATTTTAGTATGTTATAAAGATAATAATTTCTGACAGATTGTATATTTTAGATTCCACACAATTTGGTTTGCAACCAAGTTATTGCAAAATTAAATAAGCACAGGATATCCGGAGCGACAAATTGGTTCCGCCGGATAATTATAATGAGAATATTAGAAATAATATCAATTCTCCGTCTGTGGGAACCTAACTTCATTCTCACGAACCAAGGGAATTCAAAATTTTATGTGGTAGGGAGAGTGTGTCAGCCAATGAAATCACTTGACGCGAGCCCCGGCCAGCGAGGTGTTTTCACGCTGAAAGATCACTCTTTCGCCAGTACTCACGAAGTTAAGACGTAGTCCTTCGATCGTCTAGTAACCAAAGTGGTGAAGATCAACAAGAAGACTCTACGTGGTCAACACACACGCAATTACGAACACACTAAGTACAGATCATCTGTATAGCTCGTAATTGTTGCGTAAAGGCGAGATACTCTTCAGTACATCAACCAAGCTTATTGTGTACTACCAGTTAGTCATAAGCACGCAAGAGATCCACCAGACTTCAAGACCAGACTTCAAGAATACAGCAGAGAGGCCGTCTAAATCATTGGTGAACAGCTGACGAGCAGAGCGACCACCCGAACGAAGCACACACACACACGCTGACGTGCAACGTGCGAATCGACGAGGGACAGGAAGCAGTTCCAGCGGACAGTAGCAGACGTTAAAATATTCACAAACAGCAAGGAAGCAGAGTGTTGCCGAATTTTGAACTCCACGACCGAATCCAGCAGTTCTAAGCAGATTACTTTCTCTAACCAAGGACTCGAATCGACGAGGGACAAATCGGGACGACATCCTCTTCAGTAACAGGAAAGCAAAATCCACTTATTTATTTTTCAGATCAAATTTTCTATTTTTCAATTAAAACATTGTAATTCAAATAATTCAGGTGCCAAACAAAAAGCAAAGACTCTAGTAATTAAAAAGTAAATTCGTTGTGATAATCTGTATAGCAGTTTAAGACATTAGTAAGTTATAGTTAAGAAATAGAAGTAGTATAAAAGCGCTATACAAATCTTAACTGACAATCTAATCTTAGATCATACTGCAGTATATCAGAAGTAGAATCACTAGAAATGAACTAACGTGAACTAGACTGTCACGTCTAATTTATTTTAATTAATTATTCTAATTAATTTCAGAGTTTTATATTTTGTTTCATGAACATTTAGATTCAATTTAATTAAATAAATTTAATTAAATACAAATCAATTAATAAATTAAAATTTAAATTGCAATTAACTCGCCAAAGAACGAGTTCAGTTTCTTTCAACTATTGACCAATCGAAAAACATTGATTCATTGTTTAGACTGTAAGAAATTCATAATATAATAACCATTCTATTCTTGTGTGTTGTTGGTGTAATAAACAACGTTTTATTACCCCATATAACAGTGTTTTATTGTTGTACGATAAAGCCTACCAGTCTCACAAAACTCTTCCCCTTTAAAGTAACCTATTTTGTGTGTTGTTGTAATAAATTTGAGATTACTAGCTTGCGAACTTCAAATCCAAAATCCACACGCCCTAGTCGGAAGAATCTGCAAGATCAGACAGCAGGTAGGTACTCACACACAACACGACATAACAATAACGCATAGAAATAGAGTTATTATATATATGTATATATATATATATATATACACTATTACATATACATATTCAAGAAAAGAAACCTACCCCTTAATAACAATGCAGTTTTTTTTCAGACTTGTCTAGTTTTCTCCAGTTTTCTCTTCACACATTACTTATATATAGAACAATTCCACTTTATGAATATTTATTTACAGAAAAAAGAAGACTTGTACAACATGAGAAATAAATTAATACATTATCGATTTTGTCACTGACTTTTCAGACTTACAGGTTTTTTATTTTTGTTTTGATTATTTATTATTTGTGTAACTAAATTTAACGTTTTTGCTACAGTTTATACTTTACACTGACACTTCATCGTTAGACTGCAACTCATCACGGATGTCTAACTTACTGTCTGAGTCACTGTCACTGTCATAACGCGAATAATCGTCACCCAAAAGAAATCCGGGTCGTCTAAAATGTCTTCTGTTTGTGTGTCAGTAAAGGGTGTATACGTCATTATAAAAAATATTCTTAAACTGTACCTAAAAAAATCTTTTCAAAAGGTCACTATAATGTTACAAAAAGTAAACTATAATCATACGTAATATGAAGCACCACACCGTATGTACAACACTTTCACAACACAAAATTCAGTCCCAGTATAATATGATACAGTAAATAACAACAATTATTCATAGTACAAACAGAATAATCAAACCAAACCAAACCACATCCGTAAAGAGTCATGTGCGTCTACTAGAATCAGCTGTCAAGACCTCGTTGTGGGCCACCACAAGAGCACAGAGCCATAAAATAAGGTGAAACTACGTTTTTATATATTATGGGACTATAATCGAATAAAACAGCCAACGGAAACAAAAATTGGCTGACGTGGACTAAAATCGAATTAAGCACGTGAGGGTATGATAATTATGTCAATTCGACTGAAGTCGAATACAACACCGAAACGGTTAATGATATCGCTCTCCTGTCATGAAGTGCATAACAAAACAGGAATGAAGTAAGTAGATGGCGTGAAAAGAGGCTGATGTATTTTGGGATTACGTAAAAAATAAGGTGTGCAACAGAAATGATACTGCAGGACATTATACCAACAAAAAATTTTTTTTTAAATATCAGTGAACAAATATTACACTAACAAAAATGCACATATATCACGCCACATTTTTTATTTCTTGATAGAATTTACTTTTCGTTGCTTTTTATTATGTTCAATCTATACAATTAAAACTACATTTGGAATTTATTTTATTTTTTGTGTAACATCAAGAGAAAAGCATTATTGTTAATGATTACATTATTTTATCTAGAAGGTCAACACTCTATTTTTTAAAACCTTTTATTAAATTTGTCTCAGCCATTTCTATTAGTTACAAACAAAGTATTAAGAACATAGTAAGATGATAATAAAATATTACAGAACAAAATATTAAGAGTAATTGATGGACAATAGATATATAACTAGACATGACCAATAATAGTAAAAAATCAGATGGACAGACAGGTACATGATTGAAGAGATATATTTATAGACAGATAAGAAACGGATAGATAGAGACGTAAATATACTGTATACTTTACTGTCAGACTTGTCGGACACTTTACTCTCACGTCTAACTACGGAACGTGTAGCCAGATTACTATCACTATAAAGTCTTACTGATTCCCCTGCTAATATAGGAACGGGGGATTGGAAACTTCTCTCGATATGCAACAATGACATATGATTTGGCTTTGCTAATAAATATATATTGGCAAGCAAAATATTATCGAGTAAAGATGTAGAACATCATCTCCCCACTGCACGCAGACGCCACTGTTTGCGGATTCCAGAGACTTCTGCAGGTACGCGGAAACAAATCTATAGCCTACCGGAGTAGGTGCCCGTCTCCCCCAGTCTGGGCGTAATATTTCAGAGACCCATGTAGCTGATGTATCACTTATATGGGTTGTGTAAGCTATTGAGCATCCTTCTATGTAATAAATACATTTTGTTTCTTGGTCTGTGTGTTTTCAGACTCCAGGGTAACGTCAGCGCCGCGGACCACAGAGAAACAGACGTCCCTGCAGGTACGCAAAGACCAATCCGTCGTGCTTCCTTGTTTTGCAGAAGGGAATCCCCCACCCACCTTCAGGTAAATAATCCTAAGTGACCATGATAATAGTAATTTCCAATAAGTTTTTGGAAACTGAGTGTGTGTGTGTGTGTGTGTAATTTCTTGCGTCACACAAATGACCATTCTTTGTAACGCTTGCCTTCTTATATGAGAAACTTATTTTGGCTGTAAAGGTGTACTAAATGTCATCCCGCTTAATATTGATTAACGTATAATTGCAAATCTGAAACAGAAAGTGTTGTTATGGTAATCTTACATATGCACACTTGCCAAACAGCAGATAGATTTGTTCCAAACAGTTAAGAACTGTAGGACAAAGTGTAACAGCGCTTGCAAATTCTAGATTCACGGCGTCTGGAAGAATCTAGGTAACATTATACGCCATCAGGAGTCTTTCCTGCTTATAAAATACAGCTTATAAGAATACAGTAAAATACGCAATAAAATACAGATTTCTGTCAATTAGGCAATTCTAGGAACCATTAAGGGGTATCTGTAGTTCATTGACCACAATATGTTGATCAGAGTTTTATTTGAGAAGGTATATTCAAAGTGTCAAGTAACTAATCGCTTGAGGGACTATTGTAATTATTAATTAGTTCTTTGTTATTAGTTGCGTAGAGTGCTTGTTGAACAATTGTGTAATTAGAATTGTCGTAAAAAAGTGTCATTATTTTAGTTAACATTTAGACTATAAACAGAATTATCACTGTTGCACACCACTATAGAAAAATTATTCCGATTAGCGCTTTCAAGCTTCTCAGCTCATCGTCAGATCGGAAAAAATTTAGACGATAGATTTTTGTAGATTTCAATACTTGACTCCATTGTTTTTAGGTTACAATCCATGCAAACTTTGAAACAGTGGTATTTAGACTTGGAACATGCGGTCATTGCACGTTACCAGACGTTGTTACGATCATGAAAATCAGAATAGCAACAGGCCTTACTGTATGTAGTTAGTGATCAATGGATTTCTAAAACATATCTATGTATATTGTTACGAGACTACAGAACAATCTACGTGCTTCTCGAACGATCCAGTGTAATATTATGTGCGTACGTGATTCTCGACATGCGTTGCGAGATTGTTCCGGACTCACCGGTCCGCGCCTGCTGTGTGTAAAGCCGCAACCAATTATGTTCTGGTGTCTTCTAGTAGCATTCTTCACGCGCAGTTAGCGAATATTCTGGAACCTCAGCGGGGTATTAATACAAGTACTCAGCGACGTCAGTTTGAGTTTGAGTTGCGATACATCTCAGTGCGGTTCGAGTATTGAGGCGAAGTGTTATGTGTTTATAATCGTTCGGGACAAATGTAATACAATTGTGTTTTATATTAGTTGAAATTTTATTGCGTGTGAACAAGTTTTATTCGATTTGTTGTAAGAGACTGTCTTGTTAATTACAAACTGTTTGTGATAATTAAAGCTGGTGATTAGTGACGTAATTGGTATCTTGTATTTCGTTTTCCACTGTACCATACTAAGATCAGTTAGACCGTCGTAACAACACGAAAAATGAAGCAAGAAAATTGGAGCCGTTAGAGAGCTGAACACCAGCGGAAATCATAAGAAGCTTACAAAAAAGAGAAGACGGTGATGGAAGCAGTGGAAGAACACTTATGAGACGTACCAGAAGAAGAAAAGGTGGAAAAACAAACGCAAGCGTTAAACTAAAGAAGCAAACCAGTGGAACGGTAGAACGCGCTACAGCAAAACGGAGGAACGACAGGAAGAAGAACGTAAGCGTGAAACAGAAAACAATGAAGAATTGGTATTGAACGTCCGCCTACCCTCAGGTGGCAGAGAAAAAGGTGGGAATACGGTTCGATATCACTTATTTGTAGATGATCTTGAAGACTCAAACACTACAGGAATGGTACTTTGTAGGAGTAACGAAGATGTTTCTGTTCACGCTCTCCTGTACACAACACTCAACTTGGCGTCCACATACATCAATAAAATTGTGTCATCACGTTAAAAGTGGCAAGAAAAACAATTTAAAATATTAAGGTTAACAACAGTTTCAACGATGGGCGAACGATGAAAGTCAAACTGCAACTCTGGAAAACGCGACTTCCTTAACGGGAAACTAAAACTCACAGAGACGCAAACAGCATTCAGCCTCTAAGCACTGCAACATTACCTATGACCTGATTGTTAAAGAATTCACTGAATATAGAACAGTCGCACATCACCTGAACAGGTCCTCCGTTGTAATTCACACGTACTATCCTAAATATACTCTTCTACAAGACAGGATTGTAACATTCTCGACTCTGGACTTTTTTCTTCGTATGAGACACTGTGGACTACGTTTGGTTCAAATGGTCCCTCCCTTCTTCTACTCTTTCTTCATCCTCTTCCATATCTCCTTCATTCTTGACTGATGTCTCCCCCTCCTTTTGCAGGTATAGATGGCCTCCTTTCCTGACAATCTTGGGTATTTTTTAATTTCCTTTTGAGTGGTAAGCGTTCTTTAATGTCTTTTTAAGAAATCCGGAGTTTTTCTATGCGATTTTCTGTTTTTTGAACCACGTATTGGGTATTCTGAGCTTTCTGAAATAGTTGAAAAGTTAGTAATTATTATTTCTGGCATGATTTGTCTGTCAGGATTCATTATTTGAACATGTCCGTAGAAAATAATTCTTCTTTTTCTAATTACCTCTATGATTTTCTCAATATGTGTGTACAGTTCATTATTGTGGCGTCTTCTGTATTGTTCTCCATCTTTTATTGATCCCAAGATTTTTCTTAATACTTTCTTTTTCGTGACTTGCAATTCTTCCGTCATCATTTCCTTGTTCAGAGTCAGACATTCGGTTGCATAAACTGCTTCAGGGCAAATTATTGTTGAGTGCCTCTGGAACTTTGTTATACATAATTATTAAATGGACTTTTTGTTTAAATTATTAATAAGGTTGTTGGTTTGTATTGCTGTTGTTTGTTATGTCTGTTTGTTTGCCAGTAACATCCACGTTCTTACGACGATTGATGTTAGCGTTGTGATTTTTATGTAATACATAATGTGGCCTAGTCTGAACATCGCTGCAGTGGTTAAGGAAATGACTGTTTCCACGCAATCATTTCTATGAGTGTCGTGTTAGTCCGTCAGAGGAAGTATTTTCTGTATTCAAAATATAATTATTATGTAAACAAATTACAAATTTAATAAACATTGTCTTATTTACTGCTTTCTTATTTATTATTGTTCTGTAACTTTACAGGTGGTTTCGCCAAGAGCGTCAACAGTTACGTTCCGTACAGGAAGATGAGAGAGTGTTCAAGGTGGGAGAATCTTTGGTCGTCCTGCACGCCGACGAAGCTGATGCCGGTCGTTGGGTTTGTGTAGCCAATAACTCGGCCGGAGTCGAAAGAATGGACGTCAGTCTACAGGTAACATACTTCACGCTCTACCAATTTATATCTTTCATGAAATAAAACAAAAGTTATAAACGCACGGTTTCCATATTATAATTAAACAATGAATGGAGAAGCCTCTTCAGATTTCGTGACATGCATCAGGAGGGGGTCTAAAATCAAAAGAATGTATCTAGAAAAATCACTGTCTTGATACATTGAACATATAATACACCTTTATTTTTAAACTCTTTCAATTACATACCTCTAACAAATTTTTACAAAGAGGTATTTACGAATTTTTGAAGTTCATGTTACTTTAGCTAATAACTTCTGGACATCTTATTCGTTATTTTTATAGACCTACAGAACACTTTTTATGTGGGTTTTGCAATTCAGATAAATATAAACCTAGCCTACACCCTTGGTGGTTTATAGTAAACACTGAACGTGTTGCTGACCGGAGAACGAAAGACAAATTTTCTTCCTGCTTCCTGTAGTCTTGTTTTAACGTCGTTACTAAAGCATGTAGAAAATGTTGCAGCAACCCAAAACCAATTATGTTTCTAAACATTTGTGTACGCAGATTACCTTAAGCGGGTTGCTTCCGTTTTCTAGGTAACGTCTCCGCTGGCGGTCAGTATTCAGCCAAGTGGACAGCTGATCGTTGACGTCGGGTCCCGTGCAGAGCTACACTGCCACGTTACCGGAGGCAATCCGGGATCAGGTAACTCAAGGACCTGGCTCAAGGATGGCCACGTAGTAGGCCCTGCAGGCAGTTCAGACCAGTTGGTAATACCGCGAGTACAACGCGAGGACGCCGGCATGTACCAGTGTCTGGTCCGCGGTGAGGAGGAAAGTGCCCAGAGTACCGTACAGCTGATTCTAGGAGGCAAGTTTGTATTTATTCTCTATAAAATATGTACTCGAGTACTGAAGAATGGTTACACATTTGACCACGTGTGTTTAATGTGTGTCCACTTATTATACTGTATCATTAATAATATTAAATTTTAATGTAATAATTCTATAAATATATCCTTGTAATACAAGAAATTCTTAAACTCCTTGCCTGTTCACTTTTCTTAACGGTCTATAACCCATTTTGGGCTAGCTGGCTAGTTAATTGTTAGCTTTCTTAGCTATCTGAGACTTTTTTCAAGTATTATGCTAGTATGTTCGCTGTTAACGCATTGTTACGACGGTCTACTCGATCGTCGTAGGTACAGTGGAAAACAGAATAAGTACAAGACACCAATTAAGTCACTAATCACCAGCTTTAATTTCATAGTTAAACAGTTCGTAATTCACAATACAGTCTCTACAACAAATAAAATAAAAATTCTTCACACGCAAATTTTATGTCAACTAATATTAAACACAATTGTTATTACAATTATACCGTCCGATTATAAAACACACTTAACTAATAACCACTTGAACGCGAACAGTAATATCTCCCGATAATAACTCTCGAACCGAACTGTAAATATATCGCAGCTATACTGACAACTAAGACCGCTTCCGCCATGTATTTATATCCCCGCTCACAAACCAGAAGCTTCCAAACTGCGTCTTATCACTAAACTACGGCGTAATTAATTTCGGCCTTGACACAGCCCGCGCGGCTGGCGACTTCGAGAAAACTCTCGCGGATGCATTGACAGTCACGTATGCCACATACATTAGAGCGAGATCCTTCTGGCACATTCGACAAACACGTAAACACGTAGATTGTTCTGTGATGTCGTAACACTGCCTCCTCCTTAAGCCTGTTCGTTCCGAACTGGCAAATCGTCTCTGAAGTAATACTCGACCAGGCGATCTAGATGGACGTCCTTGCGAAAGATAATTCTCCGGTAGTTCGAATTCAGTCTCGTGTGATCCGAACATCACGTCCCCAGGAATGCGAGTCTTCCGCTTAACCACTATTTTTGCTGGAATCACTCCCGTTGCGTCATGTACTGATGACCTAAACACCACTGGCTGATCCAAGTTTGTTTGGTTCTCGTCAACAACCTCTTGTGTAATCTCATCTTCAGCCAGTTAGACCTCGGGCGCTTCTATCAGCTCAGGAACAAGCAAGAGGTTTGTCTAGACACCCATAGTTGGCTTTCCAATCACTTTTTTTGTTGTTATACTTATTTGTATTTCCTCTGCTAGTGCTTCCTCCATTTCCGCTTGCAATAGGGAGGGATCCTCTTGACCAGACCCGTTAACTTTTTCTTCGATTAATGCCACTCACTTAATCGAATGGCTGGTAGACCCTGTCATTTTAGCTATGCAAAGCTTTATCTTCTCTTGGCCAACCTTCAGGACATTCTCTCTCAAGTCCACAACGAATCCGTAGGCATTCATAATCTCCGTGCCAAGAATCATTTCATCGACAATGTCTGCAACGATCATTTGGTGGCTAAACTCGAGAAGACCCAGGCGTACACGTACGTCTACCTTTCCTAGCACCTTGACGGGGCTTCCAGTCACAGTCTGTATTGTACAATAGCTAATTTGAGGCCGTAGGTTGCTGATTAAGTCCAGGCTCACAATAGACACTGTTGCGCCCGTGTCAACTGTAAATGATGTTGGTTTACTTTTCGCAAACCCATTAACAATCAAGTTTCCACTGGTCTTATGTAGCGTGGAAACTGTGCTGTTCTGGGGCTTTCTTCTCCAATTGGTGCGATAACTCTCTTCTCTCGGTATTTTCTTCTCCCAACAGTCTATACTTTGGTTCGAAAGATCGTTGTGGCGTTGCTGACTTCCTAAACTGTTGTTTTTGAATCGTCTCTTTATTCCGTCCGCTATGGCGATACTGTGGTATTGGATCCGTTTGGCTACAACGTGATGGCATACTTTGATTAATGTAGGTCGCCGACTTAGCAGCTTCAAACCGGAGAGCATGAACAAGAGCGTCTGCTTTATTATCATGCCGAGCCATTCTTAACACTTGTTGTAACTGACTATCTCTGATACCGTCAATAAACATAATGAGAGAAATCCACTTCCGGAAGTCCTCCGATTCTTCAGGATAAGCCAATCTCGTCAGTGGGTCGACATTTGCTTCAAACTCCTGGAGGGTTTCCCCGGAACGCTGTCGCCTCACTTTAAGTTGTTCACGGTACACTTCGCACAAATGCTTGTCACCATATCGTAATTCCAGAGCTTTTGTTAATTCGGCATAGGTGTTCTGATTTTCAGGTGGCACTTTCTGTATTAGTTCTGCGGCAGGCCCTTTTAAAGCAAGAATTAATGAAAGTTCTTTCTCTTCTTCCGTTCATTTATTTAAGCGAGCGGCAGCTTCAAATTGGCGAATATAAGTTGCCCAATATGTACTTCCATCAAACGTTGGGGCCTTTGCGAAAACTGGCCCTACTACAGTTTGATTTCTCTGATATTTTGAATCTTCATCAGCATTTGTTAATGGTCTTTCTTTATCAACTATTTCCTTTGCTAAATGTTCGAATTCTTTTTAATTTGTTTTATTGAATTTGCAATAGAAACTTCTGAACTTGAAATATTTGTTTTCATAGTTGACACAGATTTTTCTTCTTCAGATATTCTGTCAACTTGTTTTTTCAGCTCACCTCGTAACAGGACGAATTTTGCAGTGGTATCCCCTTGTACGAACGCCTTAACTTCATCTGATTGACGACTAAATTCTTCTTTTTGTCGTCTCTCTGGTGTTTCATTTTCACGCTTACGTTTTTCGTCTTGTCGTTTTTCTGCCTCTTCTCTTTCCTGTCTTTGTTCTTCTTTTTCTTGTTCCTGACTTTGCTGTTGCATTGCTCGGAATGCTTCTATCATCTGACTGGTATCCATTTTATTAATTAATTACGAACTACACTCGTCGTGTACAAAATTTCCACCGTTTCCACTGTTAACCGTTCTATCCCACTTCTGACACCACTGTTACGACGGTCTACTCGATCGTCGTAGGCACAGTGGAAAACAGAATAAGTACAAGACACCAATTAAGTCACTAATCACCAGATTTAATTTCACAGTTAAACAGTTCGTAATTAACAATACAGTCTCTACAACAAATAAAATAAAAATTCTTCACACGCAAATTTTATGTCAACTAATATTAAACACAACTGTTATTACAATTATACCGTCCGATTATAAAACACACTTAACTAATAACCACTTGAACGCGAATGGTAATATCTCCCGATAATAACTCTCGAACCGAACTGTAAATATATCGCAGCTATACTGACAACTAAGGCCGCTGCCGCCATGTATTTATATCCCCGCTCACAAACCAGAAGCTTCCAAACTGCGTCTTATCTCTAAACTACGGCGTAATTAATTTCGGGCTTGAGACAGTCCGCGCGGCTGGCGACTACGAGAAATCTCTCGCGGATGCGTTGACAGTCACGTATGCCACATACATTAGAGGGAGATTCTTCTGGCACATTCGACAAACACGTAGATTGTTCTGTGATGTCGTAACAGTATCTTACAGTGAGCATACTACATAATGCTCGAAAAGTATCTTAAGGATATACGTCTGGTCAAGGAACTGTACAAGGTTCTGTGTGTGTGTGTGTGCGCGTGTTTAAAATACGCGTAGAAAAGTTATAGGGCTACGCCATAATAGTAATGTGTTGCATAGTGTTTACAACGGTATTCAAGTCACTTGTATGAATATAGAAAAACTAACCTTTTTCAATCCGCTTTATCACTTCTTCTTTTATATACAGATGACCCGTTTCAAAGTATGTGCTTTATCATCAGTAATACAGTACTATATAAAGACTAGAACGTCTGTTATAACAGGATATAGCTTTCACTGTAGAAACTCAAAATGACATAACTGTTCCACGAACATGGGCAGACTGAAATGAAAGGAAGAGTGAGATTTGCTGACTGACGTGCGAGGGAACAAGGGGCAATGACGGGATGGTATCGTTACACGAGCCACGCACGTGTCATCACGGAATACTAAACTAAATAATTTTACGAATTTTACACAAGCATCTGTTCACAAAGTTAATTGGTGATTTCTGCTCATGTGTTTTCAGTCATGCCTATAAATATTACGTAGTCTAATCCAGATGCAGTATTTTTTTTTTTTAGTTTAAACAAAGTTTGCACTTTGACTTAATAAAAAATGTTCCAATTTAAAAAGTTGTTTTGCAAAAGGTTTACATAGGCCAATCAAGGGACCACGGTAAACTCGGAGTGTCCACGCGCAAATTATCCACCTTGAAGTGAATCAAAATAATTCAGATTCTACCGTATAATCCTTGTTCTAACAGACTAGCCGAAATAAAAAATGTTCCAATTTTAAACGTTGTTTTGCGAAAGGTTTACATAGGCCAATCAAGGGACCACGGTAAAACTCGGATTGTCCACGCGCAAATTATCCACCCTTAAAGTGAATCAAAATAATTCAGATTCTACCGTATAATCCTTGTTCTAACAGACTTGCCGAGAGAGAGTTTCAGTTTATTAAAAATTTGTGGCAACAATTTTGAAGTCGGTTTATAATGGTTTTCCACTAAAAATTTGTATATGACAACGTTTGATTCAACTCCTAGTGTTACCGGTACATCACATACGTGTCTTATGTTAAATTATGAACCTAAGTTTAAATTAATCTTACTGGTAATGACAAAAAACGTCTGTAGAAAACGTCTGAACAAAGAAAGTAAACTTTAGTTCATTAAAAGGCGTTTAGAAATATTGAAGGTCGTTGTCTCGCTGTAATTATTTACATGCATTGTTTGGAAAACAGTGTTTTGCAAATTATTAATATTGTATGTAAGCTGAAATGAATTTTATGTATTTTGTTAGTATGTTTAATTAAGACGGTAGTGAATTTTGTGACTGTGTGAATAGATAAGTATACAATAATAGATAAGATATGCAATATCGACATGACAGTGTTTGTATTGTCACTGTACTATAAATCTGTTTTGTAGTAACATACTTTACACTTGTATCATATCAGTCACTGTACGTAATACCTACAATATGGTCAGATTTTCTTTAAGCGGTTTTCGAAAGAGTTACTTAAGAGGACGCTTTTTCCAACTCTACTCTGGTAATTATCTGAAACTTGTAGAAACGTGTTGGTATAGAAAATAATAAAACCATACTATGTATTACATCATATTTGTACGAATAAACTAGACTTCGCGGACAACAATAATTATAATCTACCACTAATATGAAAACTAACGACAATAATAATAATAATGTAGTAAAAGCAAATACGAATAGCAGTGTCATGATTGCGAAATACATACTGAGCAAACATTTATGTTCAGTACTCGTAATCCACAACTACCGTGCAATTATTACTGAGTTTAATCAGTGCAGTGTTAGCGATTCTATCGTCAGGATTTGGAATAACATGCAATTTTAGTTACATTAATTAAAAAAACGTTTTGGATTATGGTTAAATGACATATGCTACATCAGCAGTTCTGATTAATGATGTAATTCTACTTATTATAGCCCCTCGGAAATGTATACTACAATTTTAATGGTAATTTTGGATCTGTTACATAGTAGGCAGTATAACGCGACAGAAATTTGCACACCCTAAACCGATTTATAAAACGTTTTAGAAGAAAGTGTACCTAGTACGCATAGTAATTAACTGAATAGCACGGACTCAAACCACCAACTTTGAGCCGTCGTTCCGTACATTCGAGGCATTTATACAAAAATAAAGAGCGAATTAAGAGTTGCGGTGAGCGAATTAACGCAATACTATAAGCAACTTGGTGAGTAAATTACACCAAATAAATCTACAATAGACACTAAGAACGTAACTTATCGTCTTCCGTGTGAGTGTGGGTCACAATATTTCGTCCAAACGGGCAGGCCTCATGAAAAACACATGAAAAACAACTAGACAACTAGGTAAGACGAACAATTCGAGAGTGGCATTGGGAAAACCCCTGGGATGGCGTGTCTATAGTATGTGAGGAGTGAAAGGTAAGACAACAGTAATTTAAGGGGACTTATTTCATCAAGGCTAACGATAACCTTGGTTAAGCCAAGCAAGCAAGGTCATTCTTCAAATACAAGAATGCAATGGGAGACCGTCACGCTTAGCACAGTCGCCAGAAGGTCGGAAATTTACTGTAAATTCCGTGAAAGTTTGGAATTTTCGTTTTATGTAGAAGTAAGGGAGGTGTAGTCTTCAGCATGTAGGAGAGGGTATAAATACGATAGATAAGAGCTGTCCAGCCGCTGTTGAATCTTTCGACAGCGTATTTCAACCGCAACTGGTAGGTACGATATTTGTATTTGCCATTATTTTGTAGTTTATATTTATCTATTATTTCTAACTTAACTAAGACTTCCACTGTTATAATAAGATGTTAATCGTCGTTATTGATAGTTCGCAAATATTTTGTTTATAATTTTTTATTATATTATTTTATGTTGTTTAGCTTTAGGAGGATTCAAGATTCTGCGGACCGAAACGCAAAGTAATGATAATATTACGATGTAGGCAGTCCAAGTATAGTGTTCGCTTGATAAAAATCACCGATCGCCTAGAGAGTCGTTACATTGCCATCTATGCTGGAATTTGAGTATCCGTACTGAGTAAAATTCAGCACCTTAGAACGTCACATGGCCTTTGTGAATTACTTTAAACATTCTTATACAAAGACTTACAGTATAGGTGACGCCGTTGCGTTGACACTGAAAAGAGTAATAATATGGAATCTAGCGGACCACCATAGTGAGTGTTGGTATAAAGTAGATTATTGTGACAGACATCTCTTCCATGTTCAGTAAAAAGTAGGCCAAAATAACAATTCCTTGGCTTATATGTTGAAGGTTGGAAAGCGAGCTGCGAGAAAGTTTAAGTGAAACATGTCAAAGAGATAATAAATAGTGAATTTAATAAGAAACTTTTAGACTTAACTTTATAGTGGTTTATAGAGATTTAGTTGAGAAATTTGTTAATCAAGATAGTAGGGAATATGTTTTATGTAGAGAATATTGTGAGAAATAATCTAAGTGTTGAGATTTGGCTGATACAGCTTCTTGTGAATACTCAGTATTGGAGTATGAGCGTGATTAGCAGGTATCGGATTTACAAAAACTTTAGTATTATAAGAAGTACAAAATTGAAAAAAAATTTTGTGTAGAAGACTTTAGGTTCTATCTAGGTGCTGATAGAGACCCTACCCGTGTTTGTTGGAGGAGAAAATTGGCCGCTTTTACACCAAACGAAAAGTCTCGTAAAGTAGTTTTTACTTCACTCAGCAGTAACAGGAGCTGGTGTGGCTGGCACCAGTCGTGAATACGTGACCAAAAAATAAATTACCTTTTGTCGGTTCTTTGGTAAATACCTAAGTTGCCTCGTTTCCGTTAAGGTGTAAGGTTTTAAGCATAAACGAATCAAGAAATAGTTAAGTCAGATTGCTGAGTAAAACATTTCTTATGAAGGCAAGAAAATAATTTTCATCACATCAGGTTTGTGTTGTCTGTGGTCGAGTCAGGTGAACATACTGTAAGTTGGCTTTAGATGAACGTATCGCATATTTTGAAGTACTGTAAGTTATAAAATCAAATAAATAAGCCAGTGCATATGATATGGTAGATACAAATGTTTTAAATAGAAACAACCATAGTGATTTACATTCTATTTCAGAACGGTGGTTGTAGCCCTCATTAACGGTACAGCTGTGTGCGCGTGAGTGTGGTCAAATTAAGAGAATATTCCCTTCAAAAGAGTGATTGAAAAAGTGTAGGGACGGATTTGGAAAAAAAAATCTCAGATAATAACGACTGGCGGATTATAGCAAGTTGGCCTTTTACAGAAACGTCCCCACAATGACGGCTGCCAACCCTCCTTCTTCTTAACGCCCTCTTAATTTCCTACATTTCATTAAAAAGGAAAACGCCGTAGAGTCGGTGCATTTTAAATGCAGTCTTCTCGACTCAGAGTTTTAACAAAGAGTGCGCTGTTGCATAACGAGACTTACTCCGCGTGCGTTGCAAAGCAAACATTCTTATTAATTATATACTATTGCAAATGCCACGTTCAAGTTTTACGCTTCTAAAAGCAACGATATAACTGAGGAATGAATAAACTGCTGGTTAATTGGACTGTTTTGCTTCCAAGTTAGTTTAGTTTAGTCGGGGACGTAGGAATTCAAAGTTTTGGTGAATTGTGATAAGCGTTAATAAGATCGGATATGCGTTAACGTTTTGTTATCAATAAAAAATACAATTCTCATTAAATATTTTATAATTCAATTTCCTGTTAATGAGAATATAATGAAAAATCGAGACACAGCAATATTTTTCCTAGAGTGTCGTACAAACTTTCCCTTCACTTTTGTGGTAATTTATTAGCTTATAAAAGTCAAGGGGTAATTTTGGTTCATAAAAAAGAATTTCATATTAAAAAAAACTCGTGCATTTGGAGCTAGTTTGGAAATTTATATTTTTAACTTCAGTCATTCTTAACTTAATAATAAGTTTAGTATAGTCCTAATGTAAATCATTAAAGTAGTTTTAATAATATTTATGAATGTGCATAGTGATATATAGGTTGAAGGTAAAAATTCTCCACGACAAATAATATTGTGGCAGGACAATCTTAAAGAATAAGATACGTTTAGCCCTCTCAACCTATCCGTTGCTAACATAAAATATGTATATGAAGGACTTACGCTTATTATTGGCATTATTATTTCCTTAATAAGTAGGCGTATTAGATCAAAAAATTGTACTTCAACTAAATGCATTTAATAATCTGCAGAATATCATTTATAAATATATAGATATATTTAATACTTATAATGACTTTACCTCAAAATGTTTTTTCCTTATTTGGAACATATTTCGAGACGATTTGTGTTTCCATCCTCAGTCTTCCTAATTTTCTATTAGGAAAATTCCCATCCTAAATTAGGAAGGCTGAGGATGGGAACACAAAGCGTCCCGAAATATGTTCCAAATCAGGAAAAAACATCTTGTGGTAAAGTCATTACAAATATTAAATATATTATAATAATACATCAAGAAATAGACTGTAGCAAAAAGTGTTTGAAATATAGAGATATAGGCTGTTACGTTCAGACTCAATTCTAACCGAAGCCTGTAAATAATTGAGTTATTTAAATAGCGAGTATGATAGTTCTAAAATTGTTGCTAATGATTCTTATGCAAATACCTTATTCTATTTTCTTAATTTTAAAAAGTAAACTGTGATTGTAGTTCTACTATAATTCCTTCTATTCTAAACATCCCGTGCTATAAGAATACGTAGTTATTGCTGGGAAATCAACCATTGTGTTGCGTTATCTTTACCATTTCCAGACCACAGAGGGATACAAAAATTAAAAACAATATTTTTGGTATTATCAATTATAATAAACCATTAACAAAAATTATAATTATGTAGAACGAATTAAAATAGAATCATTGTAAATAGACAGAGCAATAAAATGCCAATAATGATATGACAGCGAAATTGAATTGGACAGTAAAGGGACATTACTGCAGGGACATACGTTTGTCAGTCAAATATAGTTTGTTAGCTGGTAAAAAACAGTAATGCAATATTTGTTTTCCCATAAACCGAAACTGTTATAAATATTATTTCTCGAATGCATTAATACCTCTGCGCATAGTGGTACTGTTAAATATAAAATTTGTATTATCAAGATGTACATTGTCTAACTCTCAACGAAAGCATCGTTTCTACTACAAACCGCAAAGTCTTGGTATTTGTAACTCTTCTTTTTTGTAATCTATTTCTCTGAAGCGTCCCAACACATCTAATTCTAACTCCTACGTCTTCACGAAGGCTATGAGTTGTTTCCATACTTTGGCTACCTACACGGTAAATCATTGCCGTTCTCTGACGTTTCCCACTAAACTGTTCCTCCAACCTCTATATGAACCTACCCAAATTATGAATTGCATGTATGTAATTTCTGTTAGTGCAATTCCTCAAAAAACATTATTTTTTCCTAATATTCTCAGAGTGTCTTCACTCCTTACATCATCAAGCCCATTTACTTTGACATCACAACATAAGGCTCCAAATATGCTTCCTTCTTTAAAACGTAGGCCTATTGTTTGCAAACGCTCCCTCTTTCTCTCGTTCCCTCTCTTTCTCCCTCCCTATCATTGTCTCATATAAAACGGAACTGTAAACATATAATTTTACAAATTTTCTTTACTTTATGATGAAGTTTAAGAGTAACGTTTACATTCTGTGGAAGAAATCTTTCTTACCTAGCACTCCTGTGTTTAGACATTACCCCATACTAGTCACCACATTGGTGACACAAGAAGAGGAAGCTATTTGTGCTGTCAGTAAGAATTCTAACTTGTGCTTGTAGGTAAACAGCCATGTGCTGTTCCTACAGGACTACCAGGCTCCATTTCCCAGTGACAAATGTGATTTTAGGATAATGGTTATTGCTCTTAATATTGGAAGTCCTAGTTCCTCGTAATTCCTGCCACACGTTGAGACGTCAAATATAACTCGTTTCTTTTGTACAGAAGATGAAACGGTTTCGGTCTTTTTAAGCAAAAATAAACTTCACAATTGTCAAGGATACAAGACTCATAATCTCATGATGTTGGAGACTCCCTCCATGCTTAATTGCATACATTTTGATCTCTTTTAAGACATGTCCATTATCTAAATCGCGATGCTTATTGTCATTATTCTCTGTCCCTATACCCATTGAAATATTTCTTCGCATCCAGTATATTATTTTGAATTATATTCAAGTAATTTTTTTCTTCTTGACAAGATGCTTCTGTCTATGCTAGGTTTGAAGCATCGTACTGAAATATTTTGCATTGTTAGCTAAGGAATGATATGCACATTGATCAAATAGGAACTGGGTTTACTTTCTTATTGGTTAAATTTATCAGCTGATTTCGTTTCATTTTTAATTGTGCCCAACATATATGTATGCAGGAGCCTAGACGGAAACAAAGAAAACAAAGGGACGCTGAATAACCGTCTAGTACTGGATTAATGAAATTACTTAATCTTACGGTCCACTGATCCGAACAAAATTCAAAACGATATCTCCTAGGCTCTTTCATACCTAAAGTTGTCTCAGAAACCACATAAACTATATTACACTCACCTACCAATCGTTATTGGATCACACAACAATTTTACTTAGTACAGCTACTGTCATTATAAAAACAGAAAATATACGTGTACTATGTAATAAACAGAGAACTGGTAAACATTTAAGATTATGTATATCATAATCTTAATATTAACAAGGGAGATATAAACATCTGTAACCTTGATAATGATAGAACGCGACACCACAAACAACAATCGTACTCCTAGAACAAGAAACAACAACGAAAAAATATAGTAAAAAGGGAAGTAATAAATACGCGCTTCAAAATGTTGCAATCAATATAACCAAAGGCCTATCTGCTAATGATAATACTACAGGTTCAGGAGAATTCAGTTGCAATTTCCTCCAATACGCGACCAGGACACTTCTTGGGTTCTTGGGACAGGCCGGAACATGAGAAAGCACAGAACCAAACACTTTAAAACTCCACAATGGCACAGTCGACGAAAATATTAACAATTTTTTCACTACAATTACTAAACTACTATCTCCTTTATTATGAGCAGTTAAAATTGGTTAGGTTAGGTTAGGTAAGAGATGAGATAAAACGTTTAAATAAAAGTGAATTACAAAGGTATGATCTAATAGGTTAGGTTAGGTTAGGTTAAGTTAGGTTAGGTAAGAGATGAGATAAAACGTTTAAATAGAAGTAAATTACGAAGGTATGATCTAATAGGTTAGGTTAGGTTAGGTTAGGTAAGAGATGAGATAAAAAGTTTAAATAAAAGTAAATTACAAAGGTATGATCTAATAGGTTAGGTTAGGTAAGAGATGAGATAAAACGTTTAAATAAAAGTAAATTACGAAGGTATGATCTAATAACTGCATCTGTTCTAAACCAATAATCAGTTGTGGACGAAGAATTCCTATTGGCAGTATTGAAACCAATTTCGCAACAGTAATATTGGCACCATGGTTAAAGTTTGTAATATTGTGTTAATACTGCAGCCTGGGAAACGGCTGAAATTATTTAATTTTGAATAAACAGCGTACCACGAATAGAATCTATACTGTCATAAAACTATTATCAAAAGTCTAAATTACGACAGTCTTTTTTACGAGTGGATTCCAAAACATCAATTTGTCTTCAGACAAAGCCACTTGACTGCTGAAAAGTGTCATTGTGTAATGGATGTAATAGGGAAACCTTTTGAAATTAAGAAGTACTTTTCAGGTCTCCTGATCAATAGAAAATATATCCTTCCACATCAGCATACGTTCCACTGGAATTACGTCTTTTTCCTAGAGTTCGTCAAGTAAAATTTGGTCATGTCACTTTTTACCTTCACCCGATTACTGTTGGAAGTGTACTGAGACCAGTTTCCTACATTCTCTTTACAGCTGACCTACACAGTACGTTCAACAGAATATTTGGGACATTTGAAGAAATTCGTGCCTACCATGAACTTCCTCAAATCGTATCTAACTATTTACAAAAATATATTAACAGGTCAAAAGGATGTATGCACAAAATCAAAGTCAATGCACACTTACAGCATTTACACTAAAATGTTCAGTTACATTTAGTAGCATACTTTACTGTAGTTAGTTGAAGTTTGGTATCTTGATCTTATACTGTTTTAGACTAAACTACAAGTCTCTGAGAGGTACAGTATGTGACTTAGAAAGAGAAAGTAAACATGCACACGCGTAGGTACGCTCAGTGGTGTAAACAAACCAACGACTGCCGAGAAATACCGATTCACATTACATTATCAAAACTCAATCAACGATGACTTTCCTCTCATGTAAAAAAAATATGTTTCCCCCAGATTCACGAGAACTTTTAATTTGCACAAGGTACTTCTGGTTTGGATCATTACAACTTCTGTTTTGTTTTAATTAACACTTTTCTTTTACTTCTACATTTCTTCGACTTGAATCCCACACTTTTTAACACTTGCTGTAATTATTTAGCGCCCCATGGAAAATTAATTCTTTCTTTCACGATAGGTAGGAGTTTTTTGACAGTAAGCACAACATTTTGATTTTTATAAGAATCGTAAACAATAGTTCTTACTATACACTTATCATAATGATCAAGAAAAATATTCCTTTTCTCACGTTTTACGTTTTTCTTCAGAGATTTCCGGGAAGAGTTTTCCTTCTGGACTGTCCTTCATGTGCTGTGAACAACGAAACTTTATTTTTTCGATGACCCTTGAAGAGACATTGTGAATAGACAGCTAAAAATAAGCAAATAATAGGATAATTCACTCACTAACTGAAAGTAACTAAAAGTACACTAATCCTGAACGATAGTTCACAAATTCGTGTAGTTAATGTTACTATAACACAACTACTTGAAAATTACTAAATTGTAAACACAGAACCAATTTCGCGACAAATTTTTTCATCTGTAACGGTGAATACCAGACTGATGCCACAGGACGGATGCCAGTCTGACTGTGAAACAGGGCGTCGCAGTTATCATGAGTCATTGACCTTGACAAACTAACGCTACTAACACACACTCGCTCATAGAAGCAGCACGTACGGAATAAATAAAAAGAAACAGGCCTAATTATAACTTAAAAAATGCACTGGCTTATAGATCCAAAGTGTGTGTTGTCAGCAGAGGACAAGCTCGTAAACTATAAAACTGTAATACGCCGTATATGGACATATGGCAGTTAGCTATGAGGGAACATTACACGAAGACTGCAATATGAGACACTCAGAAGCATCATAGATCAGCCTACTCTGCACAGATCCTAGTATCTGTACAGAACCGTACACCGCACAGTGACTCAAACACCCGATAAGCCTATTTGTGTAATGTTATTTAACGACGACAACAAAGCACTACACGTCTCCTGGTAGTATCAACAGTTAGACTCACGCAGGATTCAACGAACTTATCCTCTGGACCTAAATATAAACATCTACCCTCTAACTAACTGAAGGCGGCGCCGTTGGGTAGTTGGCCTCATGGCGTCTCTTTAGGTTGACGAGACAATTCACTAATATATTTTTTTTAATCTCGTTGTTAATATTCAATAAAAAACAGAAGTACCGGTATGTATTCAATTGCTCATAATATTTTTTAAGTGCTCGAAGTGGATTATGTCAGGTTTTACTTCTGTTTTTTCAGCATTTCACGGCATGAGGTGATTAGCCCCTTGAGAAATGAATTGTGTTGTAACGTTTTCATGGGTGATCTTCTACCTGTGCAGTATCCTGTTCCTGGACAGGATATTTGATAGGAATACAGTACTATGAATTATGTCGAACTATCGCAGCGCTTCTTTCACGGGAAAGTTAACAATCGAGCACAGATCGTATCCCTCAAATATTAGACTTGCATCCAACAACAACCAGAAACCATCTTGCCTTTTATTTATTTTTCTGCTAAACCATAATTTGTATCATTGCACAATACTCAGTGCTTTACTTTGGTGGTTTTTGGGTACACGTGACATGGGTGTGCTTAATTTTTTAAAGTAGTAGATTCCCCCTTATGTATTTCTTCATACAATTTAACGTCCTTACTATTTTATAATTGTCCTGAGTCTAAAGATTTTCATTGTCATATGTATGCTGATTCTTCATAAGAAAGACTTAACACATAATTACTCCTTACTACATTGCAGCATATTTAAAACTTGTTTAAACTGTTTGAAATATCGTAGCAATTAAATGTAAAAACACGTAATGGTTTCAGTGGACGTTAATTTGTACTCTCCCATTTTAAATTATGCATACACTTTAATCTACAGTCTGTAGGTATTAAAATCCTTTTGCTTGAAGCTAAAAAACTGCAGCGTATTAAAAATAAAAACAGTCAGCTACTGCTAAGACAGTAGAATATTTATTACAGGATTATAGAGGTTTGTGAGAACCAGGTGCGTACTGAGGATATAGGTCCCTGGGGAGGAGTGATCTCACCGGAACTATTTGTACTCATGCTGACAGACCAGATTACTGGAAACATTTTCTTCAATTGTTTGGCTCAGATACCTCTAGTTTAATTTAGTTCTAGCACCCTCTGTCTTTATGCTGTATTTACGTAACTATTGTTTTCGACTTGTGTTTGTTTCGACACCAAACCGTGTACAGTATCTCGCTATGTTTTAATGATGTTGAAAATTAGCTTTAATTACCGTTATTCACGAGGCATTAAAAATAAAATACTTGGCTAAGCAATTTACAGCTGATGTGCTTGTTCATCTCAGTTACGTGGCTAGTTGTGACTGTATGCCCTTCGTGTGTGGTACAATTATACACCGTATTCCTTGTTCGTACGGAAATGTTTAAATACATAAATGTGTGTGTGTGTGTGTGTGTGTGTGTGTGTGTGTATGCGCGCGCGCGAGGAAACCTGTGTTAATACTGGCCGACAAGTAAGAGATCTTTCGGATGTTTTGTGTAAATTCAAGCTTTGCATGGCAGCAATCGAATATTCATCATGCAGAATGCATAACAGCATGAATTATTCAGTATTCACCCCCTCCAAAACACACACACACACACACACACACACACACACACACACACACACACACACACACACAAACTCGCGCGCGCGCGCGCGCGCGCGCGCGTACACACAGGCACACGCATACGACGTCATCTTCAAAGTTGGCTTTCTAAAATACTCTCTTTCTCCAGCCTTGTATTGTACACTCCCTAGATATTGTTTTTGGCTGTTTCTATCAGATTATGTTATTTAAATTTACGACACAATATGTATAGATTATAGTTTATAGTTATATATGAAATTATTTATAACGAAGATAAATTCAGAAAAATATAGGAACGACTAACTGGTTCTGTGCCTTCTGGACTATGTCTTGTTCAGATTTTTTTAAGTTTCGGTGAGACTGCTTCAAATTCCTAAACACATAACGGAGTATAGAATGTGTAAAATTTGCAACGTATCCAGCTTTGAAGCCACCAGATATATGCAGACAACAGAATACTAAAACGTAAGCAGCCAACGCTACACAGTAGGTCCATGAGGCTTAAGTTGTGCGTTATAAATATGATTTTAATTATCTTTTGTAAATTTTAAACACCTATATTTTCTACTTTTAATTCATTCATCTTTTCTCTTTTCATTTATTCCCAAATTTTATTATTTGTGCATTCTTGTTTGGAATATTACGGTGTTAAGTATTTCCTTTGAGTGCTCTTAGTTATAGAACTATCTCTCCCTTATGGCACATTTTTATATACCTTTTTTTTATATACCTTCCGTTTTGTCCTAATCATCTTGTCAGTTATCCTTGTTTGATTACACTGTTTGATTACACGAATTCAGGTATTAATATCCAGGACATAGGTAATTTAAATACATTCCATTATATTATGTTTTTTTCTTGTTTCTATGAATTCAGTCCATTTTTGTACATTTTTAGGCGATTATTCACTCCACAAATAGTTATTGAACGATGCACTATCAACATGCATGATGTTAACAGGAAGTTATTACCTTAAAATCGCGTTTTATTGCTTTAGTTGGTTTTTCCAAATGGATACAAGGCTCAGGAGATAGTACAATTATCTTATAAAAATTACGCGTAGACCATAGACAAGTGTATTTGTAGAGAGAAAGGTAATGTGTCGAAATTAAGTATATTTACTCGAGCAAACTCACTCTCTCTCTCTCTCTCTCTCTCTCTCTCTCTTTCCCCCTAATACAGACTACACACACACACACACTATATATATATATATATATACTATGTTAAGTATTTCGCTATTAATTGATTAAATTGTAAAAACATGTACTACTACTACAGCTACATTAAATGCTTCCGTATAACAACCTGAGGTCATCGTCTACAATCGGTAGCAACAGAAGCACAATTATAGTGTTCCTTGTATATTACTGGCTAATTTAGCTCAGGGGGATACAAACAACATTCGTTATACTTATATTATAAACGATTATTCGAAAATATTGTTTTTTCAGGACTGGGAGTTGTAGAGAAATATTTTGTGCCTCCAAGTAGACACAACGCGTTAGTTAACTGGGACACAACGTGTTTGGGACACATAACGCGTTAGTTAACCTTATCAGTAAAACATTAGTACGTACGGTATGTAATGTAATCACAAGCGCTAGCCGCTACCTCAAATAACACGACAGTAACTGTAATACAATGGGGCCGCAACTCAATACTGCGTATAGGCCTATTACTTTGTTCCGTACCCGCTCGAGGGCTCGTGTTTCGTAGAATGTTTTATGCTTGAAAGTTCAGCATGTGCATGTGATAACTTGTGGTTTGATTTACGTCATAATTCTCTCTCCTCATTTGTGCAGTCTCGTTTCCTGAATGACTACTTTGCCGCTGTATTAACGTACATGAAAATTGCATAGCTTAGGCCTACATTAAAAATCGCTTCTCAAAAGCAAGAAAGAAGACTCGCTTTACACTGTTCCTTATAAGTATTTTAATTTCTCAGTAATTCCTTTTGTACTTTCATTGGTTATTAATGTTTCCAGCCATTTAAGGTCATCCATTTTATTCCCTTTGGTCCTCGCCACTAACTTTCTGACGTTTCATAAGCATTTCCTTATTTATGAACGCTTTGTTAAGGAAGCTTACATGTATAATTCTAGATACCTTAAACATTTGTAAACTGATTCGCAGGTAAGCGTATTTTGTATACGACTAACCTAACGTTACCCTTGCAACGTTCTTTAAAAACCTTTGAGTCTAAAATAATCTACATAATTAATTAATTGTTCTTTGTATTATACATACAAAATGTAATTTTATCCCTTCAATCCTACTGTGTTTACGTCATGTCCGCAATTATCTATACCTACATTTCGTCGGTGTAGGCCTACTGCTAAAAGTGACCAAGTTAAAAAACCCTACTTTGTGGGGAATTACAATTTAGAGTTTCAAATAATGTTAAAAATCAGAATTTAAATATTTCCGTCATAATGCAACGATTTTCCTTTTTTAGTATCTTTTACTTTCTATTCTTAATTCAACATTTTTTCTTAGGTAAGCAATTTTGGAGGGAGGGGTGAGTTTTGACTTGGTCACGAAAACATTTTCCGTATAATGCGACTTGGTCACTTTTTACGTACTATTATTGATTCACAAGACGACTAGTGAAGAAAGCTTCTTTCTCCAGAAAACAATGTAATTTAATTACAAAACTGATAATAGCATTTGAAATAATATTACCCTATGCAATAAATGTAGCTGGTCGAATTTATTAATTTCAACTTTAATAAAGAAAGAAGTTGTTACGAAAATTAAGAACACCACTACAAGATGAGCAACAACAAAATCAATGAGAACAATCTACAAACCATAATTAAAAATACAAACAGTAAGGACTAAGACAGCAATGTTAAAACTAAAAAAAAAAATATTAACACATCATCATGATAATAGAACCGGTCGTAGATATAATAGAATCACATTATTGTCCTGAATCAAGTTTTCAGTTTAAAATTTTCAGTCTGTTTAAAGTCCTGTTTAAAGTTTTCAGTCAAAACCTCAGTTATACTTAAGTTGAAACTAAAATGTCAACATTCTAAATTAAGCAAAAAAATGAGGTAACTATCAATAGAATCGGAATGATTATCAATTAAAATTTAATAAGAAACAATTTTTTAGACTTACAAAGTAAAGCAAAAATTGTTCATAAATATAAAAAGAATTAACCCCCTCCCCTAGAATTACGTTAAACAAATAATAATAAAAATAAAAAATTACTACAAATGCAACTAAGCTGAGAAGATTATAACCAAGAACAATTGAAACAGAAACAGTATTTGTCAGGTAACATCTAAAATAAAAATCTTTAAAAGGTTCACAAAACCATTTCATTATTTTCTATTAAAATTATAATTAAAACACCCCACTAATTACAAAATAACAATCTGACTGTTACACTAACTAAAAATTATTGAATCAGAATACAAGCAGTGTTTTGTAATAGATAAATATAAGGTAGAACATTTTCTTTTTGAAGGTAAAATACGTCTAATAATTTTTGTTATAAAATCACACAATCTTAAACTAAACAATCATTTTCATCACAAGTCATCAGAATCAATAGCTAGTTCTGGAGCTCGATCTTTCTTGGGTTTATCGACTGAAATCAACTTGTACCACGCATGAAATTCTTCAGGAATAACACTCATAGTACACAACTTAATCGGGTCTTTCTTTTTTACTTCTGAAATTGGTAATAAATTGTATAATTTTGGAAAATCTGCTGTGATAACTGGAGGACGACCAAAACCATAAGTTTGAATAACTTGGAATTGAGGATCTTCGTGACTGTACTTGTAAAGAATAACTCCTGGGTTTTCCGTTTCATATCTTATAACTTTAATTTTAAGCTATTTAACCTGTTCATCTTGAGTATTTTTTGTTCTGTTCTTAACAATTTAACAATTTTTACAAACGGATTCTTTCATCCCAGATTTTTGAAAAAAAAATACACTTTTGTTAATTTCTGTTCCTGTCCGAATTCTTTTAGTTTTAGTTGGCTTACTTGAAACATGGTTTTTTATAAAATTTTTATGATGACAGTAATCTAGCTTCCAAAATGCTGAACAAAATTCTTTTCTAAATTCACTATCTAATTTTGAAGTATTTGCCACCTACACGAATCGCAGTTAATATCTTTAGGTGTTTTACCAACCTTTAAAACATTTTTTGAAATGTTGTTTCATTTAGAACACAGAAATTAAATGAACAAAAATTAGAATACTCTCTTCCTAAACAATAAATGAGGTTATGATGGATCAGAAAACTTACACGGGGTAGCCAACTGTATGTTTTTATCCAGCTAAAAATGACCAAGTCAATTTTTGTAGACAGTTTTCTACAAGTAAAAGTGATCAAATATAGTTAGTCACATTTACTTGTATTCTACCATCAGCAGCACTGTTATCACATAAAAATGACCAAGTTGATTTAGACATTTTTAACTGTTCTGAACAAGATCTTTAAGACTTGGACATTTCTGGTAACAAGGTAATTGTAGCACAGATATTGACTTGGTCAATTTTTCATGACATAGAGAAGGCATTTCTAAAAGACTTGGGCACTTTAACTCAATTTTCATATGTTTTGACTTGGTCACTTTCAGCAGTAGTCTACACCGACGATTTATGTAAACATAATTCAATATTTGGGGCTACACTTAAGTTTCAAAATTCCATACTTACCTCGTTTTGCCACTAGTTGGCAATATGTAAGAGTACTCTCAACGATTTTTTAATTGTCATTCCAATTGGCATATTTGTTTCAGTTACTACCACTTTTGTATTCCATTTTTGGATTCTCTCCGATTAATACATAAAGTACTTAAGAGTCATGATCTCTTATGACAAACGCGAATTCATTACGAAGGCTTCTTTAGATATTAAAGAATAACTATTATTTTAATCATGTTTTGGTTCAATAAAACAAAACTGATACACTCAGCCCAGTTCTTCCTTAGAGCCGCGATATACTATGGAGTATATGTCAAACGATAATGTTTCACCAAATAAACTGTAGAATCTTGTGTATGTCTACACCACTTACAATATGTATATACCATTGATCCGTTGTTGTATATTCTAAACTCAATGCCATACACTCAAAAAATTTAACGGCCTCTTTCAAATATTATTTAAATTTTCTCTATATGTTTAGTCGTAGTCCTACGTACAGACTGTCTCCCAATTATACCAGTTACGTTACCTGTCTATCTGTTAATATAAACTAATCTTGCGTAACAACCGTTATCGAACGTGAGATATCTAGGTCATTGTAATGCTTGAAACATGGGAGAAACCGTACTTGAATTAGGCTCTGGTAACTTCAATGTTATCCTGTATAATTATGACAACGCGTTAATATTACTCACCCACAGCAGGTCGCGTTAAACGGAGGTGATACTGAGTTGAAATATAACCTTTATCAGCGAGGAATGTGGTTATTATAGCAAGTAACTACTTATGTAAGATTACGTAGGGGAACAACGTTATTATCTGTGACCTGTCAGTGATCAATGTTTAAGTCAGAGCCTACTTAGTACAGGAATAGTAATGTTATTCACCAAAAATATAATATTTTGTTACACTTACAAGTATTATGGAGCATTTTAACATTTTTTGTTCTATGTAATGATTTTATATTTACGTAGGCTTCCGCGGCCGGTGTCCATTATATTTTTGAAGTCTTCTTCCGGTACGGACCGTGTCAAAAATGTCTTGTATGACAACACTTCACTCATATTACAATGAGTATCCTCAGGTCTAAATGACAAAAGCGCTGACAAGCGAACTCAGTTATATAGTGATGAAGTGGCGGTGGGTGGTCCGGTAAGTAGACCCTGCCCTGTAGCCGTCACGCTGTGTGCATTATTTGTTCGGTCAGTCAACCCGCGCGCAGTCAAACCAGATAGTAAAAGATACCAAGTCGCACTTGGTCGTACTGTAATAGTTATTATGGCAGATTGATCCTAGAAGCAATAGAAATTAATAAACACAAAGATAACAACAAGAGAGAAACCGCCACGCTTAGTACGACTTGGTATCCTTTACTTACCACCCACTGCCACTTTTACACTATATAACTGAGTTCGCTTGCCGACGTTTTTGTCACTGAGACTTGAGGATAATCATTGTAATATGAGTGAAACGTTGTCATACAAGACATTTTTCACGCGGCCCACACCGGAAGAAGACTTCAAAAACATTATGTAATAATTTACCGTGAATTTGACTGTGAATATAACTGGTACCGTGTTGCCAAGTTTCATTATCGTTGTTATAATAATTATTATTATTGTTACTAACATTACTACTATTATCAATACTGCTCAGTTCTATGTGAAAGTAAGTAGTGAATCTAATCAACATGGATTAATAAGAACAGATTAATACTAGCATT
This sequence comes from Magicicada septendecula, assembly GCA_034769895.1. Classification (NCBI taxonomy): domain Eukaryota; kingdom Metazoa; phylum Arthropoda; class Insecta; order Hemiptera; family Cicadidae; genus Magicicada; species Magicicada septendecula. The sequence goes on from CM068376.1 coordinate 330,000,466, forward strand.
TAATGAGATCATTACCTCATAAGCACGCAAACAGTTACACAGTGCACTGTGCTTAATGGATCAGTGTAACTCTGTCAGTGTATGAAGGTCCCACTATACAAGTCTCTAAAGATTCTACTACATACACCTGTTCGACGTCTTGTACATTGGGTAACCATTTATAACTACAGACATTTGCAGCTTTGCCGAGTACCTACGACTTTACGAGTATACAAAAGACGGACGGCAAAAAGGCTCAACGGAAATTACAGCAAAAAAGGGTTCACAGATAAAACAGGAGAGACGGAGAGAGAAACAACGCAAAAATCAGAAAGGAGTAATGAAAGAGTTAGAGGGAGAGAGGGAGACAGACAGAGAGAGACAGAAACACGGCGGAAGAGTGAGAGTGAGAGAGAAAGCCTGAGGAAGAGAGAGAGAGAGAGAGAGAGAGAGAGAGAGAGAGAGAGAGAGAGAGAGAGAGAGAGAGAGAGAGAGAGAGAGAGAGAGAAACGGAGGAAGATAGAGAAATTCATTGAGAGATAACAAGAGACAGTGAACGGACGACAGACATCAGACAAAGACATAACTTAGACTTAGATTAACTTGGACTTAAGACAGAGAAAGAGTGAGTTAAATACAGAGGCAGAGAGGGACGGATAGAGACAAATAGAACTGTAGACAGGGTAGTGTAGAAGCGAAAAGGAGCAAAGGGACCAAGAATCGAGGTACGGAGAGATCGAAAATCTGACAGAGACAAAGACAGGTAGTACAGAGAATTTCAGAGTGTATAGATCTATGTAGAGTATACAGAGTACATGTCCCTGTGAAGTGAGGTACACCCGTCAGTGCGTTGAAAGTAGACGACATTGTACTTGCCTTTTCTACCAGTTGGGTACCAAACACAGACAAACACTTTCCAATATTTGCAATGTTCAGGAGGGCACCAACATATATATGTAGCTACTAGGGTATACAAATATGGGTAGCTGCAAGCATTGTTTACTATAGATCCAAACTCGCTTTCCGCGGTTGCAGCGTTCACTCTCGTGTGTTTCATACCACTTGCTTTATCCAGCAGAAGAGAAGAGTTTCCTTACAATTTCTAGTGGATTGTTACTACACGTAGAGCATAAGATTGTCGAACGATTGTTGTATGGTTGAATTTGCTTACCTTCTCTGCTGATATGACAAATATAATGTGTACAACCGCCTAGATTGTAACTGGGTTCGCCCATCCATGATGGAAGAAATACAGGTAGCAGACGAGGCAACTACGACATTCTCACCGACTACGCTCAGGTAAATCTTCAGACAGACTGAAGAAAAAAAAAGAAAACTAATCCCTCTCATAAATTAGGGCCACTACTACATTTGTATTCTGTTAGTAATATGTGTTAATAAAACAGCTATTTAAAAAAAATAGATAAAAGTTAGTCTTTCTTTTAACGCACTACAATTCAGTTTAGTTGCACGGACACTGTAACGAATATTACCAATTTTAAACTTGGAACATAAGTAAAATGTGTTATCGTTGATTTTTAGTGACATTAGTATTTAGTGCCATTTTATTCCAGCAAAATTCTGGGATTTAACAACTGACTGTGAAATTTCCAGCTGCTCACCCTCAACTGCTGTACAAGTTCATCCAGCAGACTCTACAACCCGGACCGCCCGTGTCTCTCAAGTGCATCGCGACCGGTAATCCCACGCCGCACATCTCTTGGAAGCTGGATGGTTTTCAACTTCCTCAAAACGAAAGGTACTGCTCGCAAACTATGTTATGGAGTTCTTAATTAGATTTATTAGGAGCGCGTTCTGTAGTAATTGTATGTTTGTGTGTGTGTGTGTGTGTTATAAGTATTACTTTTTAAGCTAACAATTATTAACGAGCAACATGACATAAACCGACATTTGAAAATTTAAAATATTTAGAAAAATAACCTACAGCACCGACTGAAATAGTATAGCGACTGTATTAATATAGTTTCACAGTAAATTCTGATTCACTTTCGACAGTTTTTTAACTTATAGTGGTGTTATGCATAGCACACTGTATTATTAATTTTAACTCAAGAAAAACATGCGGTGTTTTACGAAAAACGTTTTTTACATAAAAATACATAGCCCGGAAACTAAATAGACACGATAGCTGTATTAACACATTATTGAAGGAAACGTGTGTAGCCTGTAGTGAGTAATTACTGGTATGAACGGATTTTAATCAGCGAGAGATACTGAAGATTCCAAAGCATATGTGTCCACTGAGGTTCTGATGTAGTTACACTACGTTTGTGTCGTGTGTTTAATGCACACTGGATTACTAACTCAGCTGTTATTATTTCAGGTTCGTTATTGGCCAGTACGTAACAATGCACGGTGACGTCATCAGTCATGTGAACATAAGTAATGTTCAGGTGGAAGACGGTGGGATCTACCAGTGTACGGCCAGCAACAGAGTAGGAGAGGCGTCGCACTCAGCGGATATGAGGGTATACGGTGAGTGTGTCGGTACATTTGTTAGGCTGTGTGACTGTGTAGTTACATAACAATGCACGGTGACGTCATCAGCCACGTGAACATAAGAAATGTTCACCATTCAAACCATTTTGCGAAGCGTAATGAGTAACAAAATTATCAACAATTGTCCTGATAAACTCACAAATATGACACTGTAGCTACAAAAGTCTATACTTTCTCTACTGTCTTATAATTAAATAAATAAGTGTAAACTATACAATAGTTGAATGATAACAAGTATTTATGTAATATTTTTTGAGCCATTCTCCAGCTATTACTTCTCTAACGTTGAATAATTTTTAGACGCACCATATCAAATGCCTCTGCACCTTAAACAATTTTGCCAATTGAAGTAAAATTTATATCAACCTAAAACCTAATAAGGCCACTGGATACGACTTCTTTACATAAAGAATTCTAAACAACCTACCAAAAATCCTCATAATATTACTAGTTAGAATACATCTAATCGTAAGACCAGCTTATTTTATTCTCATCCCGTGGAATATAAATATATGTACAAATACTGACATTACTCATATTTGGAAACGCCCTGGAAAACGCCTTTCTTAACCTGTAAAGAAAGTAGGAAAATTATTTCTTTATATGTCGCAAGAAACCTTGTTTGCTTACTTTCAATACGTACATAATATATCAGAATGCCTTGAATGTAGTATGCAATGTTGACATACAAGCTGGCAGAAAATCAGTTAGTCAATCTGGGACAGATGACTATTTATTGTGATTTCTGTCAGAAGACTATAATTGAAGGCTTTTACTTGGTGAACTATAAACTTTTGGAATTATTTATACTGTATCGTGTTACACAAGAACGTTAAGTATTTCTTTCCTATATAACTACGAACTGTTGTAAAACGGTAAATCGTTTTTAGGCGGACACAGTCTGACATTAACAAAATTGTTATTATGTTATGAAATATGTGATTTTACTGTAATAATTTCATGTGATTATTTGTTGCTACGTTTCTCTGTCACAAAATAGAAACATATGAAATACTGAACCCAACTAATATATTCTGTGAACACACGTGCATAACAACAAGTAAAGTAAGTTTGTTTGACAACTGTCGGTGACTATTGTGTTGTCTTGTAGTAACTGCAATTGCACCTGTAAATCTGTTGGTGACTTTTGTGCCATACATACTGCACACATAAGATATGGAGTTATATAAATCAAATGAAAAATGTACGATAGAATGTAACGTGGAGTGTGCTTCTTATGTTTCATCTCTCGTGACTGAGTACATTGTAAAGAAAATATTTTGCGAATTTTAATTAAAACTTTGCAAAATGTTATCGAAGTAAATGAGATTATAATAACCACTAGAGTGGAAATTATCTTTTCCTTTGTCAGTTAAACAAACTTTGCTGTGATAGTAAACGTTATAATAGTAAACAGAAGTTTTTAAAACAAACTTCTCGCTGTGTACATTGCTTATAATATAAGATAACACAGCTTTTATGTTATGTGTCTATGTGCAAAATAAGAATACATTTTATACGCACTAACAGTCTCAAAAGTCTATTTGTGTTAGTATACATAAAATATAAAATTAATCCGATATAAAATAATATTATGCTTCATAATTTATATTACACATTAATACTTTTTATAACTATAAATATTTGTTCTATTTAAAGCGATGGCGCCGAATATTGTAATTCACAATGGGAGATTTTGACATTTCACTATCTTGGTGACGACGGTCTTGTTTTTATCAGTTGTCTATCAAGTTCAACAAATGTTAAAATTGCAAAAGAATAAATGTTAAGAATCAAAATCAGTTTTTTTTTGTGGAAGAAAAGTCTCTCGTAGAGCGTTGTAATGACAAATAATCATGTATTTTGTAAAACTTGTATTCGCAAACATTAAAAAACCATTTAAATTTAACATTAAATTGCACTTAAACATAATTTGTTTTACTGAAAGTTAAATTGTACAATTTATTCTGTAGAAATAAATAAGTAGGCCTAAATGAGATGAGGTATGCAACAATAAGGGGACTATGACCTGTCAGTGTAGCTCGTAATCATTTATTTGAGTTTATTTTTGGTCCTCTTGAATCTCCTGGGCTGTAGTAAGATATTAGAAACGACTGCGGTAGGGTGAAATCAGGCAGTACATGTTTTCTTAGACAAAAGAAATTTCGAGATCTCCGTGGATGGTATGATTACCACCAGGAAGCAGCCACCAATGCGTGAAGGAATTTATATTGGAAATATCTGGATAGTTTCGACTGGATTTGTGGATGATTTTACTCATTCCAAGAGCCACACTTCCTGTATCACAATAAAGTTTATTATTATTTTATAAACTATGACGTTCTTATTCTTCAATAATTTAGATATTATCCCAAGGGACTAATACAGTTCATTTAAATTGAGGTCAAGTTACCTTTATTTAACTCAGACGTGTCGTTACCTAGTCAAGAGTTAATCCAGATGAATCCCTAAGTGTTTGGCTCCGTTTTCACTAGAAACGTCTTAGGATGCTGCAGTAGAGAATTTCCTCACCTTCAAGGGTTTTGCAGCCTTTTGCCATTTTTAAAGTATCCACTACTTTCACTTACTTGTGGAATGGCTATCAGAGATGTAATGTGACGATTTCATTAATTAAAAAATAAAATAAATAATAAAATAGGAATTGTAAAAGCTGAGAAATTTAAATTTTAATAAATCGCACATTTAAACTAATTTTTGTCACTATCATAAATCATAATAATATTTAATAAAGAAATGCGAGTGTACAGATAGGGAAACCCTTATTAATTAACCCTGCATAGACATGCGCTAACCGGAATTAACTTGAATACCGACCCATAAACAAACTAATAATCCTTGTAAATTGATATTAAATAAATAAATAAACAAGACCACCATAGTGTACTATAATAAAGTCTGTAATAAAGAATATATTTGGATAATTAAAAGGTCAAACGTTAACCCCTTAAATATAGAATAAAGGTGGAACTATTTTGTTGCGACGCGTAAACTCCGCGCAATTAACTGACCCGTCCTAACATAGTAATTCAATCGAGATGAAGCGCTCGCGTAGAAAACACACGCTTGAACCAGGTCCCGGAGAACGACAAAATGTTTTTATTTAGAGGACAGATATAACAATGTGTAGCGAAAAGTAGTGGCAAATTAGTGTGCTAATAAGTTTAAATGTAAAAACCAAAAGGAATAAATAACTGTGTAAGGGATGACATCTCATTTGTGTAATTTGTAAGATGTCTATGTTGTTTTAAAATAATATGGTACGAGCTACCTAAAGTGAGAACTTTTATAAACAATAATGTAACGTGCGATTCTGCGACAAACAAGAACATTTACGGCACTTACTACTAACGATGTTTAACTACTAGACTTCTGAGGACCTCAACGCTACGTCATTATGAACTACTCACTTCAGGAACTTCAACAGGAAAGTTAACTCCACTAAAGATCAACCGCTGAGGAACACCACAAGGACCAAGGACCCGGACATCAAGTAAACTTCTGGATATCTCAGGTGACACGGAGACTTGTCCTCCGTGATTAATTGAAATTCTAACAAATGAATTGTTAAAGACAGTTTAAATAAAAATATAAAGACTTTAATGATAATCACTTTATAAGATGTAGTATGTCTTATGATTCAAAATATTTGTAGTACCGAGTAATGCTGATGTGTGTATATATATATATATATATATATATATATATATATATATAGCTTCACTGATACAAAATTTTTAGATTAAGTCCATTCTTCAAATGGCCCCCCAAATAGTATGATAGAATATGAATAAGTGAGCTTAACTCACAAACAAGTTTAAGGTCCCCGGATCCGTGGATAATGCTAGCACTTATAAATCCATACGTTTTGAGCCCCTTATTTACAAAATCTTTTGTAAATTGTAATCTTTTATTAAGAAAACCTTATGTGGGAATATTTATGTAGCTGTTGTAGCAATGGTTTAATAAAGAGATGTCGTTACTTTACACTAAAACATTGAGTGAATAAATAATCAGACCCCCATGTAAAAGTTCCTTTAGTTATAACTACAGCTGGTTTAATTAATAATTAAAAGTTAATTACGAGTATGGCAGCCCGTGCAATTGATCTGAGGTAAGTATGCACAGGTTCCCGATGTTATAACGTAGGTGAGACGTTATAGTAATTTCAATATCTTTGCATAGACGGATTAAAAGAAGCTTTCCAAACACTTTGTTTAAGATAAAGTGTAGACTGACAGGTCTGTACGTAGAGTTTTTAGAATCATTGCATTATACTTGAAATTATGACCAAACAAACAAGTAGGTGATGATCCTTTTGCGATGCAATTCACGTAGCAGCTTTAAAAGGTGTGTTTTGTCGCTCATATTTTATATTCCAAGAATACAAACTTGTATAAACAACTTCAATAAAAACAATACTATTTGGTTGGCACGACATTGAATTGTTTCGTTTTTACAGCTAGTGTGATAGGAACGAAGTGTCATGTCCCAGCCGGCCGCCTTACTAAAGACAAGTTCATAAACTTTCCTGCAAAAAAGGTGTTATCTACGGGAGGGTAAGACGTTAAAGTGTTATCCTACATTACAAAGAGTATAACAGTGTTTGTATCCTTACAGGATTGCCGTTCATTCGTCCGATGCCGAATGTCTCTGCTGTGGCTGGAGAACCCCTGTACATCGCATGTCCTGTGGCTGGGTATCCTATCGATTCTATAACGTGGGAGAAAGGTAAGATACTATACTTTTGTCTGTAAAGAGGAAGAAAAACTGGTAATGTTGTCTTACTTTATTATTTGTAAGAATTATTATTATAGTAGACATTATTATTAGTATTATTATTACAATCTGTATTATTGTTGTTGTTGCTATCGTTAATTTTATTGTTATTTCCTCTCTTATTTGTAATAGCTTACAACTACAGATATAAAACTATTCTGAATTCCGATTATATGACTTCCAAATTAAGTAAAACTTTTTCAGTAAGTTTCACTCACGAGGTCTTAATATTATACTTGCTACACGTCTTTTGAACGTAATTACACACTTACCTAATAATAAACTACTCATTATTGTGACGTTAATTCGCAAAAGAGTTTGTATTTTTGCTAATGGGATTTTTTTAACTTCTATCAACGGAAATTAACACCAACTTTGTCACTACTTTTGCCACACTGCTAAACATTTTGTTCTTGACGAGGCCTTTCGGTGTCTCCACCATATTCAGGGTAGTTTAAGACCTGAAGATGGTTAAGACATCAAAAGGCCTCGTCAAGAACAAAGTGTTTAGCAGTGTGGCAATAAATAGTGACGAAGTTGGTGTTAAGATGGCTGCTAATAAAAATAACAAAACTGAATATGTAAGGGAGTTGCAAGTGGAAGATACAAAGAAGATGAATAAGGTAAGGTTAATGTTTAAGTATTTAAAAATTAAATTAAAGGAAACGCTTAGTAAAGTATGGTTTAAAAAACAGTGCATGCACAAAAATATAACACCTAAATACGCGGAAATTAAAATAAAAAACAGCAAAGAAGTAGAGAAAAATGTAAAGAAATTAAGTGAAAGATTGTGGTTGAAAATGGAAATCGCGCACATTTATGAAAAATTAAATACATTTAACAAAGAATTATACGAAAGGCATTTAAAATTATACAAATTATTTTCGTTTATTGAGATATAAAAGATGTTGCAGGAGTTTGGTAAAGATTATGCGAATAAGCAGTTAAAAAATGAAAACAAAAAATTACAAATAAAATTAGATAAACTGTTGAAATATAAGTAAATTAAAAAAGAAAATACATTAAAATAAGTTAATAATTACATAGGCAGATAAGGTCGTTTAAGACCTGAAAACGGTGGAGACACCGAAAGGCCTATTCAAGAACGAAGTGTTTAACAGTGTGGCAATAAGTAGTGACAAAGTTGGTGTTGAGATGGCTGCTAATAAAACTAACAAAACTGGAAGTTAACGGTCTGAGCCTCTCTCCGACATGACAGTAATTAGCAGTACATCTTGAAGCTTATCTAAATGCCCGTGCCAAGTGTTTCCTTATGATGTAACCTTTCTCACTGTTTTACTTGTGATGAGATTATCTTGTGTTTTCCTTTTAATTAGTACACAAATATGAAAGACGTGAATTCATACATATGCTGTCAAAGCTTGGATTAATATCATCGCAAGGTGTCGGCAAAACGGTAGCTCAGTAAAAGCCTCATTATTTAAACCTTAAGTAAGTAAGTTATGAGGAAATGTATGTATTGTAACTAATACAGTGACGTGAATAGGTGTATAACTCATTTTATTAGTACATATTCTTTTATATTACAATACAAAAAACTTGCGAATAGAAATAAACACAAATGAGGAACACGGCAACAATATAAAGACTACACTGTAAAATGCGTAAGCCAGAATTCTTGTGGGTATTTTAAACAGAGAATATGTTTTAGGTAACGTACAGTAATCAGATTACAGACAGCGACATTTTAGTATTGGAGGAGTACTATTGCTAAGGAGGTTATTTAACTTAAGCAGTTAATGTGCTTGTTACGACTTTATTCCTTACAATAACGGACGGTATAAAACACACACACTGATGTTTGAAGAATGGTAGGGAATTACGTAGATGTGTGCTGGTAACATGTCTCACGCTACCTCTGCCTATCGGCAAACAGTTATGTAGGTATGTGTGCCTTGAGGAAACCGAGAAGTGTGAGTGAGAGTGAGGGGCAAGAAACTGAAGGGCTAAGACACTGCGAGAAGAGGACAGAGTTTGGCAGTTTTTTACTAGACGTCTTGCAGATTGCCTGTAATAACCAAAACAGTAAATTTAATAACAAAAAAGTAAAATAAAGTCTCACAGAACACCCATAGGCAGGAATCCAACACATATTTACTTTGGATCTCCTCATAATATCATATCTTTGCTAAAGATGTATTTTAATTTTTTCAGTTGTAAATTTTGTTGTTTCGTTCTTAATAAAGTTGGTTGCTTGTAACATATTGCATACAGCTTATTAATATTACACATAAGTTATAATGTGTAAAACATTAATTAATAATTTTTGTCATTGTGTAAACAGAAAGAGAAATGAGAATCAGCGTCATTGAATCGAGTATTGCATTCTCCAAAACAGAAACACTGAAACGTTGTTATAGAGTAGATTCATTATATGTTCTTATATGTTCTAAGTTTTCTTTAAACTGGATCAACACAGAAAGTTCACAAACTGTTTTTGTAAACACTTTCGTGTAATTCTGGTACAAACGTACCAAACGTAAAGATATTTCAACATTTTAATAACTAAAATACGTAGCATTAGCAGACTACGGGACCATTTTTCTAAATATTTAATGTTACTTATGGATTTCAAACTTACTAGTAGATTCTTCTTGAGGTGCTCAACAGACGAACGGAAGTGTCTTGGTATTCAGCTAGCCAGCACAGCACATTTTTAAATTGTAAATAATAAAGTTAAAACCCACCACTGGTTAAATATTATTACCACTAGATGATAAATTTGTAGTTCCGCTAGAGAGAAGCGCACGTATATACAAATTATAAAAACCATTTTTATTTAGTTTTGAAGACGGTAAATTAAGAATTTTAGGTTATCTTGAACACAAAAATTTGTATCCACTAAACACGTTATTTTTCACGTACAATAAAGCGAAAAAAACAAACTCGTGTATTCTTCTGAAAAGGTTACTGGCATTTTAACCTTCTTAGGGTTTTGGTGCGTACTGTACTCGTAAAACAATCTACAACTAATGTAACTTCAAATTCCGATCGCAACATTTATTTAAGTAACGGCAACAACTAAACGGCTGGCTCTTGTATGTCTTTCTCAATCTCCCTAATAATCCTACGCACTGTCCTTAATTTCTCTTCTGTATGGCGGAATTGGGGAAGAGTTGGGTTTACGCTCTTAGAAATCAATTATTAACTTGTATATACGTATAAATACTATCCATTGTCCAATTCAAACTCTGAGATTAACTAGGCGCAACGTGCTTTCAACCTTGCAAACGTTATAAACAGCCTCTGTCCTTGTAAACGGAAAGCTATTATATTCTCCTTATCATATTCTCTTTAGACACGCAAGTGAATATGTATTGGGCATTGTACTATTTTTTAAATAGTAGGTAGCGAATGTCGTGCACTGTACACGAACAATTGTATTACACTTAATAATACTGTTACACTTAAACAATTGCACCAGTTTTTGTTAGGAGTTTCAGACAGAGTAAACCTTTGATTTGCTTATTTCTTCGCAATAAATATTGAACGAATTCTGTCAATTTCTTTCAGTTGTCACTTATGAAGTAGTTGCATGAATAAGTCTAATGCACGGTCACATCTACAAGAATTACCTTTTCCCCTACAAATTACGGTTAAATTATATAGGTTATGGAATGGTTGCATCTCTTATACAGCTGAGTGCGAATTTTTTCTACAGCCACTTCATGGATTTTTTTAAATTATGAAGACAAATTTTGTGTATTGAGCCACCGTCCTAGCATGTAGGTCTTACCATCTTTGTCGCTATACCTACAGTGTGTGGACATTTACAATTTCAATCGTATCAACAACAAAGGCCATAATGTACGGTTTAAGTCTCGTACACTGATTGAAACGGGTCTAATTATTCACGGAGGTTTGTGTCCAGTTAAGTTTAACACAATCAACCTTTAACAACACTGTCATGCAGTGCGTTCTCTGTGCGTAAATACATCTTTCCCATGCGCCAGTCGTTATTAAAAAGTAATATCTTTTAGTACATAGTTCACGTGTTTTTAGACTAATTTGTTACATCGCCTTTTAGAGAAAACGAGCATTATTCACAGTATTTTTTTGTAAAAACCTGTCGGCCCCGGGTGTATCATTATTTTGTGGGATCTCATATGCAACAGTATTGTGCGAACGAATATTTGAATATGTGACAGTCAGCTGTCACACCAGTTTTCTCACTCTACTGGAGAAGGAGTGTCCGACAACAATGGGCGTGATTTGAAGGAAATTGTTTTATTTAATGAATTAAAATCAAAATATTGAATACCTTCTTCTGGAAGAAAGACCCAAGTAAACGTGATGAAGAAGAGAATATAGATCTGCTATTGATTATGCAATCTTTCATATTAAGAAGTTAATCTAAACTAACTTCAACTTAGTTTTGCTTTAACTTAGCTTAGAAGTTAGCTAAGTTAAGTTATGTGTAAATGAGTAAATGATATCAAGGTGAAAATGTGATGTGATATTAACTCGGACAACTTTTTGGTAGTAGTGGTAATAGCTGCCATCATTCTGTTGACTCCATGGCGAAGGCAACATATTAAACAAAAGGAGGCTGAAAATATTTCTAAATTATATTTATTAACAGTTCACAGTTTTCGGTTTATTTATCATAACATTTACAACTGTTAGATCGAATGACAAGAGATTGACACCCAAATTCTGAACGAGTGTATTAAGGAAGCTACTTTGAAAGCGGTAGTTGAAAATGAAAAACAGAGTTGTCAGAAAAGACGTAGAATATGGAATACAGTAATAGAAAAAACGAAGAAGTAAATGCAAAGAGCGTGTTTGTATAGTCTGAGACAGAATACAGTGGATCAGAAGCAGATAAACACCGTAAAGCCCAACTACGAGAACGACATTGTTAGGAAGCCAACCTGAATTTATGGATTTATTAATTTTGAACAGAAAACGATATACATGGTAGGCAAGAGATAGCCTACAAATTTATGGAGAATTTGAATAGATTGAATACAGGTACTGCCCGTTTGAATGTAAAAATCAAACAAACTTGGATGAGACACTACCAAAAACGTTGGACAGGAACTGAAGGTATGAGGGGTCTGTAAGTTTTTTATGAGGAGTCTGTAAGTGTGAGTTTAGTTTGTAACCACATTAGCTATTATTATTTTTACAACACTAAGAATTGGCAGAGAGATACTTTAACACTGGTTTAACACTGGAACAACTAAAAGTGGAGGGGGCTATATTGGAGTTGTACCCTTTATATATTTTGAATGGTTGCTGCAGGACGCTGCAGGACAGCGGTTATTCATTCGGAATTGGAAAATAGTTAAATTCGTATCACTGTGTGAGGAGGGAAATCGTAACTAATGTGAACATTACGTCTCCTAAATACGACGTAGCCTACAAGCTACTTAAAAACACCATAATTTTTGACATTTTAGACTAAAGTCACTGTATGAACGAATGGTTTCAGTAAAGGCAAATAAAAAATTCCCAATATTATACCAGTGAAATAAATTATTGCGAAACGAAAAGAATATTATATAGGAACACATCTGGCGTCTGCTGATTATAAAGAAGTTTGCAATCAGCTGAACAGGACGTCGATCCAGAAAAGTTTAGTAAAAAGAGGCTACCATGTGAATTTAGTTAAAGTTATTAGAAACCTATGTGAAAACTAAGTTTTATAGTGAGTAAAGACCGACGAGTATTGACTATGAGACATGGTTGTAATCTTTCTCCTACATTGTTTAATATATATTTAGACGATGTGATCAGGCAGTGAAAACTTGAGATGAGTATACTAATACAATTACATCCTGCAAACAGCTTATAATACTTTAATTGTGCAGATGATAAAATAACACTTCAAGAAAGTGAGGTCGCTTTGTAGCGACGTACACACTGCTTCAACCAATTACGTATGACAACAATGTTTAATATGTCATATATAATAAGGAAAAGACGGTTATAACCACTACAGGAAAAATACCCTTTTATTTGTAAAATAGCTATTGCAAATAAAATTTTAAAATTGGTGTGAAATATTGTTTTCCTAGATTTTGATATACGTTTTTAGTACGATCATGAGAGCAATAAAAAATTAAAATCAAATTATCTGACGTATGTAGCAATATAAAAAACACTAAAAAACAAAATAAGCCCAGATGCAAAACGTTTATAAAGTAATGGTATAATCTATTCTTATCCGTAAAACATTGACGATACGAGCGGCTCAAACAGCTAAACTGAAGGTTAATGTGAGTAAAAGGATATGGGATAAGAGACTGGAAATATTAAAAAACGTTATTAGAGCCAAACTATATATTGGTTTCTATGAATAACAACACAAATGTAAGAAAACAGCAGTAGAGGGAGCACATTTACAGAATGAAAGATCGGGCAGCAGTCAGGCTAATGGTGGACTACAAACCTATTGAGAGAAGATCTGCGGGAAGACTCTTGGAAAGATGTTTGAAGCGAAGACGGAATAGGCTATTACCCTACGCTACGAAATAAAGACGGCGACAACGATGGTCTTTGTAAAGTGTGGTTTCATTGTTTTGGTTATCACTTTTCCATCAGTGCAATTCCACCAACAATAACAGATGAACTACCGTGTTAAACATTTACTTACGTGTAAATTGGAACTTGTACTGTGCGCTATAATTATCATATTAAAGTTATTTTAAGAACACTATACAAGAATTTACAATACCTTTTAATGACATTGTACTTCCAACTGATTATGAGGGTATAAGGATGCAAATAGTTCTATAAATGGGAAATTTAAAAAAAATTATATAGGGCTTTGAATTATATATATATCTTATATATTGCGACAACACAAATTACTAAACTATTGGCGCATAGGATATGATAGTATGTGTATCTTAAATTAAAAGTCTATATTGGAGGGTTTAAGATTATTTATTGCACAAGACATAAGTAATTGTTTATATGGTATATTTGATATGTACAAAATGTAGTGTTTGATATAGAGTCTTTTTTAAAAATGTTAAATACTGTTCATACACATGATGTGATACGTTACATAAATGAAGATGCCCACGATGATGTTACTGAAGAGAAGGGCATGTCTTTGCGGTGTAGTTTGGACGTCAGGTGTGGCTTATAAATGACAGACGTTCACCCTGAAACGCTTACAGCTGGGCTGGTGTCCTGTAACAGCTGGGCTGGTGTCCTGTAACAGCTGGGCTGGTGTCCTGTAACAGCTGGGCTGGTGTCCTGTAATTCCCACGATGAATCTGACGCTTCGCACACCACAACGGTTCTATGGAACTTACTAATCGTTAAATTAATATAGAGTTTATGACCAACAAGTATCTCAGGTGACAGTGAGTTTAATCTAATAACGGTATATTGAACTTATACCACTCCGGACTCTTCAAGTGTTCACGCGAATCACAAGGTCTACCGCGATCAGCAGACCTCCCTATGCGGAAATCTTCCACTAACACGGAAACTTCCTGATGAACAACTTACTATTGCGTAACTATTAAATTTTACTGACACTGCAGAAAATCTCACACAGTGATACAGTTACACTCACTTATTACACACGTAATACTTTAATAATAATACCGTGTGTAAAGAGTTAATATTCAACTGTTCTGCGTCAACACGCGTTACTATCGCCGAATAGTCTTTACAGATTCTTGCAAGCGACAGAATCTTGAACAAGAACTGCACGACCCGATCGTGATAGATGGTAGAGAAGAACTCTCGTAATTATGCACACAATGCTGTAATAATAACACTGTGTGTAGTTGTAAAACACGAACAACTCTGAGTCTTCACGCGTTACTATCGACAAATAGTCTTTACAAATTCTTGCAAGCGACAGAATCTTGAACAAGAATTGTACGTCCCGTTCGCGGTAGCAGGCCGAGAAGAACTGCCTGTGTAACAACAGGCTTAAGAAAATTTCCGACCACCTTCCAGCATTCTATTGGTGGAAGGAAGTCACATGGTTACATACACCATGACATGCACTTTTCATGCTGTAAAGTGCATTTACTTTGTAAGAGCATGCATAGCAGCAATCAGAATACCCTTATCTCATGCATAACTGCATACTTTACTAATATCATATATGAACGTAAATAATAGCCAGAAATATACAGGGATTGTAGCGAATACATATGTCTATGTTCAGTTCAATGTCAAACACAACGATAATTTATTCACGCACAGCCAGGGAAACGTTTACCACTCGCGCACGCGCGCACATTTCCACAAACACAGTACATGAATAACAATAAATAAATAATACACAGTTTTACTAAACTTAAATCCTTATCCTTACTAAAATACAACTGATAACATAACCAAATTTAACCATCTACCAATATAAACATGAATGTCCATAGTCTGTGTATTATATGAGCTTGCCCCGCTTATCATGATCCTGTGATTCATTGCAATATATATCTCTGAATTAGAGCCGTAGATGAGGTAAAGAGTTGATCGTTACCATTGCTGCCTTCGTTGTTACCTGTGGGCACTAACATTTAATAATAGGGGTAAAACAACCATCATGTGTACATTTGCATATATGTAATATCTTCAGATAAATACACTACAAGCAGGTTTTTTTCACCTGACGCACGTTTCACAGAAATTATTCTGTATCTTCAGAGGTTTGTTTGAATTGTAATTGAATGTTTCGCTTACAATATAGTTAACGGATAATCGTTTTATTTGAATATATACAGTTCTTTTGGCTGAAACTAAGAGTATCTACAAGCTGAATCTACAAGCAATCTGCTTATTGCGGAAAGGTGAACATCGAAATAAACATAAAGAAAACAGACCACAAGAAAAACCGATGAAAAACATAAGCAATGTAAATATTTAATTGAGAGGGTAAACTTTTAAATACCTGGATAGGGATGTCTGATAAAGAATGCATAACGAGATAACTGATAAGGAAAAATACAGATATTTTTAGGATCGAATGGCTGTTGAGGTAGTTTTCTAAGAACACAGGTATTTTAAAATGAAGATAATAAACACAATTGGATAATTACTTCAGAAGAGAGAAACTTTGTATGATCCGGTTTATTCTGACGTTCTTGTAAATTCTGTGTAAATGATTGAAACGTAAAATCATTATTACGTTTATGTAGTATTCAGACATTAACAAATCAACATTTTTGAAGAGTGCCTACGATACAATGTTTTCAATTTTGTAGTGCGATTCAAGGTTTACATAAACAAAAAAAATCATTTGCCCATTACGAAATCAAATAATGTATAAAACTGTCTCATTATTCACAATGTTTTCTGGTGTAAGCATATTTCAGGATCCTTTCACTGATTGGAAATAGTCAAATTACACTGAAGAAACAGTAAAAAGCAGATTAGGGTAAAGCATAAAGTGCACTGTAAAGCTGAAACCATATCTATGCAACAGATTCAAACTAGGTATACGAAAAATTAAGTACATAAGAATGAAATTCATGCGTGCGTGTGTGTGTGTGTGTGTGTGTGTGTGTGTGTGTGTGTGTGTGTGTGTGTGTGTGTGTGTGTGTGTGTGTGTGTGTGTGGTTAAATTATTAGTTTAGAGTTTGTTGACCGTTAACTAGCAACGGTTATGTTTGACTGTAACGTTTACTTTATGGTGTTTCAGACGGACGCAAACTGCCGCTGAACAGAAGACAACGGGTATTTTCCAACGGAACGTTACTGCTGGAAAATGTTCAGCGTGATACGGACAGAGGAAACTACCGCTGCACGGCCGAAAACAAACAGGGTCGTTCCGCCTCCCAGAACCTAGCGCTGAACGTTATAGGTGAGTGCGCTGTTACTGTGGGACAAAATGTCAAAGTTATTCATATTCTTTATGCTTTGCACTGAATCAGGTGCACCGAGAAGGGCTATTAGCTACTGATGAGATGAGTTGTAACTACTCATAAGCTGGAAATGTAAATTAACTTGGTTCCGGTAGTACAATGTTATGACGGATTGTAACACTACTGTTTACTCAAAAATAATATTTTCAAGATAAATCATTATTTATTTTAAATCGTTTAAAAGTTTTCGTCAGTTGCTCTCGTCATTTTCAGTATTAATGATTATTGTGTAACACACCTGTAAATACTGACGCTTATAAAGGCAAATACAAGTTTAGCTGGTTAAATGACCGTCAAAAAATATAAAAATAAGTTTACATATTACCGACACTTAGGTATGTAAAGAATCACCATGCTCGCTTTTACTGAGACCTAAACTCTGAAAGATAAAAATTTACTATCGTTAATAACGCCGTCATTTTTGAATAATAACAGGAACAGATTTGCTAAGTAATTGGTTTAAGTTACCTAAAGTATAATTTGTACAGAGTTTATATACGAGTATGTATACATTAATCTCAAATTGGAAACAATTTAATTTACAAATTATTAGAAGTAACGTTATTGTAGCTTGAAGAGGTGATATTAAAGGAACGATACTTACTTCTGCTGTTTGTATCTTCAAGAGTTAACATCTGATCCTTCACTTCATCCCTGCATCGTTGACATTAAGAGTAGATAACATTGCGTTATGATTTAAACAGCATGGACTGCGCAACTAAAATTCTGTATGAATTTACTAGTATAATCATACTCATGTGGTTCTGATATGGACTGTACGAATTGTGCGTGCGGTTAGAGCTACTGGAACGTGGCTTTGACCAAGTTCGGCAATTTTTTATCACTTAACCTATACCGGTTTCTGATACCAAACCATTTTAGCGTATTATACATCAGGTCGTTTCCAAGTATCACGTTCCAAAACGCAATATGAGGGGCTTCGCTGGGGCCTTTAACGCGTTTACACGACAACGAGACAACAACCCCTCTTTAATTATTTAAATTATTATCCGGGCTGTAAGGACGTGGTCTTCTAAAATTTTTATGCTGCTTGATATTGTAATTATAATCAGACGTTTCGGGCTTACTCCTGGAAATCATCTTCAGTAAAAGGACTGAAAAAATGTGCGTCAATAAACAAAATCCTTTTCCACAGTATTGTGGTTTACTGGTGCACATCTTGTCAGTCGTTTTGAAAACCCTTTCACTGTTGATGTCCTCCAAAGGTGAGGCCAAAACGTCCGATTGTAATACCAGTCAGTATGAAGACCACAGCCCGGATAATAATTTAAATAATTATGTTGCCCGCCGTGAAAGGCTAAGAAACAGACCGCAACGCCCCTTTGTCGTTAATGTATGGGAGACTGTCTAAGCTAAAATCCCCCTTAACACCCAAATCGAGTTTCTAACAGAATCGTGAAACTCGGTACCATCTTTTTCCGTAATCATTATTGACCATTATTCGTAAGTGTCATTGGTATTTTCTTTAAAACTGTTGAGTAATTTCCACATTTACTTTTGCTCAAGTGTTTCCACCTGCGAGATTCCGATTTTGTGTTCTTCACTATTAATTCATCGCATGCCATACAAGACGCAGGTGTTGAGAAAGATTGTAATTCCTGTTGCCAAAGATGAGGCTTAACGCTGCTGAACTGATACAGATTGGATATGAAATAGCCTGAAAGGCTGTGAAAGATTCATTCTCTAATTAAAAAACGTCCATATCGCAAGGTGTTTATTTGGAATTAACTTAGTTCTGATCTGTAAGCAAATCTTTAATAACTCAATTATGTTTGCTTCAGAAGAGAAAGTAAAACATATTTAGAGTTTTAGAAGTGTATACGAATTTTAAAGTAGGGGTTAGTTTGGTAGTTGTAGAGGGTATCAAGTGTATGTTTCAGTTCCGCCTCGTATCACGCCATTCTCTTTCCTGACTGATCTGCATGTCGGAGATCGAGCTGGAGTACAATGCTTTATCACCAAAGGCGATCTTCCCTTAGCTATAGAATGGAGGAAGGACGGAGGAACTCTGGAAACGGATATCACAATTCGTCAACTGGGGGAGTTCACGAGTTCTCTGAGCATCGAATCTCTGGCGCCACACCACGCCGGCTCCTACACGTGTCTTGCCACTAACCAAGCAGCCAAGGCCACACACTCGTCAACACTCTTAGTTAACGGTAAACGTTTGTACAATTGTAGGTAACAATGTAAACAGGCATTGCCCTTAACAAACAAAGAAGTTTCGCAAGTTTACGTCAACTGTTCCGGTTTTGAATAAGGAAGCTTTCGTTTGTGTACAGGGCAATGGCTGATTCAGTATCTTATGGCTAAAGATGTATACGTGTTGTTTGCTCTGTTCTGTGTTGCAGTACCTCCTAGAATAGGTCCATTCGCTTTTGGAGAACTGATCGAAGGCGTGCGCACTCAAGTGCAGTGCGTAATTCAGGCGGGAGACGCTCCACTCAGTTTGAAATGGCTCAAAGACGACGTTCCGATCCCCGTAGAATTAGCCATTCAAATCACTCAGGACACGTACTCTAGCACGCTGGCTATATCAAAGGTGGGCCGAGAACACACGGGCAAATACAGCTGTGTGGCTGCGAACGCGGCCAAGTCGACCCGAGTAACGGCCGGTTTGGTGGTCAGCGGTAACGTCCTTCTCTCACTCTCTCGCACTGGCACTGGCACTGGCACTGTGGCACTGGCACTCTTTATTTGCTGTGTTAGCACTATTTTGCTTGAGCATTATATCACTGTAGGTAGTTATGTTAAATGCACACTTCGTAAATGTCAAGTCTGTTATATATATATATATATTCCAGGCGTATGACTTAGCGGCATAGATACGCTGAAGATGGCCACCGGCTACAATCTTTGTGATGTGCTTGATTTGCGTCTGTTTCATTTTCTTTGTTACAGACGTGTCTCGACGAGAAAATATCGCCTGCATTGGAGATGAAATGTTATGCAAAAGAAATACATTGTAGGTATCAAGAAACTCGGAGTAAGAACGGTGTGAGCGCGCACTCCCTACCACAAACACACACACACATTCACATTTTATACACATGTATGTAACAGATAAATGTAACGTTTTTATATGGAAACTGTTATATGATAGATAGCTGTCACTTATCAAGTGTATATTTCAGTCGAGCCTAATAATGATATTGATTTTCATTCCCATTCCTAGACTTACACATCGATATCCATTCGACATTGGTATATCCATATACTTTACATAATTTAATAAGGTTTGCCTCCGTTTTTTAGACAGCAAACAACACCCAAATTCGTCTCATGTAATCAGCATCGATTTATCTGTCTAACGTTTCAATTCTTTACGTATTTAACTTGCACTGAATGATACTTTTTTTGCTATAACGCACCAAAGAAAATAGTATTAGACAGCACTGTGTCATTGTCGTACGCTACGTGAAATGCATTAGAGTTTATCATTACACACACACATACAACACACACATTCACTGACAATTTAAATGAGTCAGCTGTTAAATGCTTAGTTGCGGTAATTAAAACCGTCTTAACAGACGTCAGAAGTATCTGAAAAATTAACAACAGTGTTCGTCTTTTAGTGTATAGAGGAGTTCCAGTAACATTTTATTGGAAGAAATAAACGACTGGTTTTAATACTTTCATATTTAATGCACCTTTCAGGAGTTACAAAACAAAAATTGTAGCCTATATGTTACCAGAAAACACAAAGCCAATATAGGGCATTAACAATGTGTCCGAGTCAGATAAGCGAGTGTAACTGAGATTGTACTGAATTAAATATTTTATCATGTATGATTCTTTTATAATTCCTTTAAAAGAAAACGTGGCAGTCATAGCAAGTGCTTCGTTACGCTAACATAATTTTAAAATATAAAAGCCTACCTTTGTCATGCCATAATGTATGATACAGTATCATTGTAATGAAACAGACTACGTTCTTAGTGTCAACGTAGCAGCTTCCTTTTCGCACAAGCTTCCTGTCTTAGCTTTAGACTTTTTGTTTTTATCCTGTCATGAGATTCATCAGAAAGGCATGGTGTTTAGTTTAAAAGTTTGCAATAATTTTATATTGATACTTATACAACGATACGTTTCAAATCAAAAATTTTTGTTTATTACAATTGTGAGGCCCATTGTATGAGAATATAAAAAAATGTTCAGAATAAGTTAATAAAATTACGAAATTATATTCTTCGTGCCAAATTTGCATGTTTCAATAATACCGTTATAATCCACGCGCAATGTCAGCATACATACTTGACATACACATTTCTATGCAAAAGACATGCAACTGTGAGTGAATTACTTATTAAAGTCGCAGAGAAACATTTGTAGGACGTACCGCTTCAATGAAAACCATCAGTCACGGTTTAACTCACCATTATTTCACTTTAACACATACATTAACACATTGTGAACCGTGAAAGTATTTGTTCGACAGTAAAATAAAAGCACGAAAAAGAAAAGCTGTCTGTATCTCTGGCATTATGCTTCTGTAAACAACATTATAATATAAGTCACTTCTTATGTTTCTACTGTCGGTATTACAACTCTCAGCTCGTTCTATTTGTACCGCATTTCCAACGTCGATCCACATATCGTACAAAGAGTCATCCATCCATATAGTTAGGCGTACACAGCGCCTTTCGTAACGGAGCACTTGCTGTGACTGCCGCGTTCACATTAAATCAATTAGAAATAATTTTATTTCTCGTCAATTAAAATATTTAATTCAATACAGTCTGGAGTTATGTATACTCACTTACATGAGTTCACCCGACTTGAGCACGTTATTAATGCTCTTTGTTAACTTCCATAACGGACTGAGACATCCAAAAACACAAACTGTTGCCTGTAGATGGTTAAGAAAAGTGGGCAACCAATCGTTGTGTGGCCATCCAGTTAGCATACACGTTGAGACAAATATAAATGGGTATTCATTTATTGGCGGATTTCAATGTTCTTGGTAAAGCGTCGCCAGACTTCAGAAACAAGGAAGAGCTTTCAGCTTTGTGATGGAGGAGAAGCGCAAATTTTGCACAGCACTGCACCGCTTAAGGCTTGCACTCTTCACTTACGTCATATGCACTGTATACTTAGATAGTAATAAGTAATGTGACAGCACTGGTACAGTTAATGTTGGTTCAATATTTCTGACCGGAAATATAGAATGTTGAAGGTTACGAGTGACGAATACCTAGGTCCTCACAGAAACGATACAAAGAAATTAATATTGAATATCACTTGCCTACGCAAACAAACCATAGGAATTCTTTATATAGCTTTGCATTCATGAATCTAATAAGAACGAAGCATGCCATATCAATATATTTGACAAATATTAGCTTTCGAGAATTTTACCCGATAATTGTACGCTTAACGTTTAATGTTGTATGTTCTTAATATTTATTTACCCAAATATGTGAGGTAAGGAATGATAAAAATGGTATTGTTTGATTATAACATTTAACTGGCGGTCAGAAAGTATGCCTAATTCAGAATTAAAACGTTGAAGTAAAGTACCAAGCGAAGAAATGTGTACCGACTACTGAAACTTCAAACTATTGTATCTTCAACTTTCTAAATTTCCGGTAAACAGTATAGCATTTAAATACACCTATTATTCTAAGTTTTTACTTATTTGTTAATTTTATTAATACTGTCTGCTACATGTTTTTCAGCTAATTACACAATTTAATACACACACTGTGGATCACTGTGGATAAAATTCTTTTCTTTCAGGAATTTATAACCAACTTCAAGTATTGTTAAATTAATTGTTTCTAAGCAACACGTTTGTTCAAAAAACAATAAATACTCCATAAAAGTGTATGTTACATAGTTAGAGCTGAAGAGTAGATTTGGAACATCGGCACGGGATATCGGTGTAGTTTCATTTTGATATGTGTATAGGGTGAAGAAACTTGAGACTATATCCTTAGGCAGTTTAATTCTTTATTTGTTGGGAAGTGGTAACAAACTCCCGTTAAAATCATTTATTATTACTTTTGAGTTTAAATAGAGCCCTAGTCGTATAGAGATTTGAAAATATTTGAAGTGATCGTTTACCAATCGTGAAGCCTATTGTCAGATAGAGACAAAGTAAGCTACATAATTGCTAACCTAAAATCACAATAAGGAATTTCAAAATGTTAAAAAAACACAATGTACAAATCTCTGGCTTGCTTTAAACCTTCCAGAACTTGTAAGAGCTTGCTTCAAGAACTCTGTAAAGTTCACTCCAATATGATCAGAAACGTTAATATTGAAAGTTTCATTAAAAAGGTAGGTTCCCTACTTAGGCAGTGACGAAGTGGAAACTAAATCGTTTTCGAGGAGTTAACAATAAATGACACTTCGCTAAAAGTGGCACTGTTAACCTTCTAATGCCGTTTTGTAATGTATTGGTAAATAACAGATCTTTCAACTTTTGAATAAGTAAGTCTTTTAGAATTGGATATAATTTCGTGAGGTTCGTCATGTCAGACTAGAAAGGATGTTTTAAAATATGAATTACTAAGAAAACCATAGTGCTTTCAACTTAACGTGTTCACGAGAAGCCGCATTTGTCTTAAATATATAGGAAGAACGTTATAACGAGTGTATAATGAATTTTTAATATTCAACTTATATTTCCATTTAGGAAAACTTTATGATAGTAAAAATAAAATAAGTATTATGGTTTACTGCATATACTGTACTGTAAGAACGAAACATGACTTTCCTTGGAGAGATTATTTTCTCTGCATAAGAAACAATTATTTTTGAATCGATACAACAAAATTTATATCTCTGGATTTCTCCATAAATTATGCATTATTGTAAAATTTATTGTATTATTTGATCATTACAGGAAGTAACTAAGTCAAAGTATTTCGTCGTAAACCTTCGTGGTTTCCGTTAATAATAACAACACTACTGTTTTTCTCTTTAACACACGTGGCCTACTTTTATTTATTTTAGAGAGAAAGGTTTCGCATATTTTTCGCTGAGACATCTTGAGCAAAACGTTTGGTTAAAAAAAAACAAAAAACAGTGTTATTAAGTCAAGTTATAGTCACGGCTTAGTTCACACTAAACTACGCAACAATGATGCGATGCACTAACAATTGACGAGTGCAACGAGATGGTCGTGTTTGTTTTGACATCCCTAAACTTGTTTCACCCTACAGTGAACGCCTGCTTTTGTTGCTGACCATCGTACCGATGTAATAAACTTTGTCCTAATGAAACAAAAGTAAGTTTTAACAAAACATGTTTTTTCATGGATTCTCATACCTAATATTACACGTCTTCCTTTTACATTTCTTTGTTATTTTTGTTCTTGATGATGTAAAATTTATCTCCTAATTCACGCGTATTTTTTTTTTACAAAAAAGAGCTGAGATTATAAGTATCTCTGGATTTCTATTTTGAAGTTTCAATTTATGGTTTTTCTAACTTACATGAGTACCTCTTTTAAGTACTAAGGGATCTAATTTGCTAGTTAACCGTAATTTTCTTCTGTCATTTATAAATACGGTTGTTCCCTTTTGAGTTAATGAGGTGCAGAAACTTTGAATATGTAACAATGAAAACGACTAAACTGTCTTAAACAAAATCAACAACTTAAAATGTATGTTCAATGGACATTAACATGAAGGTAATGGTATGTTATATAAAATGTGTGCACTTCTCCACAAGATACAAAACGATTAGTGGTTGGGCAAGTAGCCGGAACATGCAAATATCGTCTCGTTGTCTTAGTTAAATTTCTCTCATGCCTTCAGATCATCCCCAAAGTCTGAAGTGGTTTACAGTAGAAAAAACCCCTACAGAAAGAATCATAATACACTCATTATCTATCTATTCTTGTGCGGTAGAAAACACAGTTTCAGCTACTGTAACATTTCTTTAATTATAATTAATCATATTAAGTAAGAGATATATAAGCCTCGTTTTTCTTGTAATAATGTCTATTTTTACTACTTTAAATGTAATGTGATAAATAAATATGAAGATTACGATTAAAAGTATATACAGTGATTCCCCATTGACTTCTAAAACTTAAAACATATTTTAATAGATGTTCAATTAACGTGATTCCCCATAATTTAACAAAAAACTGTTCAGTCGAATTGTGTAAGTTAATAAGAGTGTATATGCTACGACATGGGTGCGCTCGTTTGGGTGCATTGTGTACAAACGTACATTTTCAGTAAACTAAAAACGAGCTATACTCGTGTAGAAATTTTTAGGTTAGAGTGCAAAATACTTTCTTAACATTGACAGTGCCAAATTCACTGCACAGAAAATTTTCTATCTGAAGATCATGTGTTTATGTTTGTATTGTATTATTACATTTAAAAATATTATCTAGTAAGCTAATATGTAGTCCAAACTAATTGTGGTAAGCGGACTACTCAAAGAGTATTCGTGAAATGTTTTAAAAAGTCAACAAATTTCTCTTGGTAGAAGACAGAAAGGTTAGTGAAGATGCTTTGTGCTTACAGTACCACCGCGGTGGATTTCCGAACCACGAGATATGAACGTGACCAGAGACAGTGTCGTCGTCTTCGACTGCCAAGCCGATGGATTCCCCACGCCTACACTAACGTGGCGCAAAATAATAGGTAATAATAATAATAATAATTTTGAATAATTATTGATGTCAGATATTCTTCTTCTTATCTAGCGTTACAGCCTTTGGTGGACTTTAGCCTCCTCAAAAATACTCCTCCATGCTTCCCTGTTCTCCGCCCTTCCTCTCCACCCAATGATTCCCATGCTAACAAGATCTTCTGTTACGCCATCCAACCATCTCTTCATTGTTGTCTGTCTGTCTCGGTCTGTCTCTACGTCTAGTAGTATATAATCTTCCCTTCAGCATTCTTTTAGGGATTCTTTCGTCAGACATTCTTTCCACGTGTCCCGGCCAACGCAACCTCAGTGATTTGATGAATTTCAGTGTCAGATATTGACATGCAGAAATATTGTTTTGAAGACTTTCGAAAACAGTATAATTCAGATGCCTACAGTGGAATACATTTAACATTTTATTAGACACATATGAAATATTATAAAAGGAGACAATTTAAGGTTTCAGACAGTATATGTATATTGGGAAAATGTAAAAGGTTTTTTTTTATAATTAGGTCCAAATTTATGTAAAAATGCTCCAGCAACAGGAGTAGGCAACCCTCCAAGGCCTCAGTGAGTTAAACATTCTTGTTACTGTTATTTACTATTACATTACGTGTTTGCTTATTACACTCTTGTTAAATTGTTTGATACTACATGAATGTGTTATCAGATGTTCACTTCCTTTTCCTTAATCCATGCTGCTCCTTCCTAACAAAGGATATAACCTTTAATATTTTCTTTAATGCACTTGCAAGCTCAGTCTTGTTTATAAACTTTACATATGATATGTTCAACGAAAGGTAAGTTTTGGATAGCACATCAGCTGTGTTACTTGCAGAGCACACTTTGAAATCACCAAACAACAGTTTATGATAACAAATTGCCATTTATACTCTTCTTATATGTTGTGAAGTTAGGCATAATAATCAGATTTACTTCGGCTGATGAAAGCAAACAGGTTACATTAATCAGGCGGTGACATTCGTCCAATTGCATACAAACCTAGCGCGCGCGCGCGTGTGTGTGTACGGAAATCTAAACCATTTCGAGTTTATTACCACCATATAGAGACTACGGTTGGCCAAGCTCTGACCGTCTGACATCAAGTAAGTCACAGCTAATATCATCATCCCTTGTTGAATTTTCCAACAATCAATCACCTCTGTGGTTTCTATTCTAGCACTCTGTAAAGTGTACACTGTATAGATCTTCTCGTCCCATATTCATTAATGTGAGGACTTATTTAGGACACTAGGACTCTCTACGTCACTTCCATTTCTGTATAGTCTAAGAATACTTAGCCGCCACCCACATTCCGCTTCTTCTATTGTATTTTACTGTCACTCCAATATT
The DNA here is from genome assembly GCA_034769895.1 of Magicicada septendecula. Taxonomy (NCBI): domain Eukaryota; kingdom Metazoa; phylum Arthropoda; class Insecta; order Hemiptera; family Cicadidae; genus Magicicada; species Magicicada septendecula. Next base: position 330,027,621 of record CM068376.1, read on the forward strand.
TTGATAAAACCCTTAACCAGAATCATGCGTAACTTAAACATTTAATTGTATAACTATAGTAATATTAAAACTAGTTTGGTATTGTCAGTTGTAATGAAAGGAAACAACCTTGCCACACAGTGACCATTTGGTTTGTACAAGTGAATAAAAGTGATAAACGATTCACATTCAAACAACTTACAACTCGTTTACGAGTGAAGTCTTTTAATACGGATTTCCAAGACATATAAGGCATCCAGAGGCGCTTCGGTAGCAAACTCACGTAACTTGAGTACATTGATTTCATTTTAATAAAACGTGGTTATTAAATATGTGGTTGCAATAACATGCGTATTATACTGTACATTACCTTAATCACAGTGCAGAATAATATGTTCACAATTGCGTAAAAAACGGGTTTTTTGTTGTGAAATGACATGAATCGTTAACATGAATGTTGTGAAATAACGCGAATTCCAGTTAAGTCCAATTCTTACACTTCTAAGAAATCTACAGCAGTTATGTGTACTTGCTCGATTAATACCTTTCTACCCAGAACTGTATATTTAAACCCCAAGTTTTTAATTACGGACCATAAATATGAATAGCTACGAGTTAAAAGCTATGCATCGTGAAGAGTAACTTGTAGTTTTTTATTGTAGGATACTCTGTCAACTCTTTACTGAACAGTTCTAACTATCAATACCAAACTAGTCTTAATTTCACTATAGAGTTAGATAGTCGGGAACATTATATAGATAATAGTTTGCAATGGATAATATCTCTGCTAGAGGTAAAAATTTACAAAGTTTTTAAGGGGAAATTGAAAGGTCAAAATATAAATTTTTTACTTTTTTCAAAAATTAGCCTATTATAATATTTGGATTTTCCTGGTTAAAATGATATATAAATTATATCTGTGGGGTTCTTAAAAGTATTTTTTTTATTTTATAAAAATTACAAGCACACACGTAAAAATTTGTCATTTTGGCATGTATATATTTAAATGTCTCTATCTCTGAAACTGTTCAACTTAGAAGTCTGTAGTTTTCACTAACAAACACAGAATATTTGGTTCTGTATGTTGCCTACCCTGTTGTTTACAATATGTTGTGCTTTTGGCTTCTATTCCTATCGCAACAACCATCAAACCTATCGCATTTGATGGACACACCTCTAAGAACTCAGTTGCAACAGTTACGAGTTTAGACACAGGTAAAGTAATCGATCTTGAGGCATTGACTAAACACTGCTACAGCTGCTGTGGTGAAAACACAAGTAATGAACACAAACCAAACTGCCAGAAACACTATAAAGTGACAAGTGGAGGAATGGAGGCTGCTGCTGCTGCGGTGAAAATTTTCAGACGCTCAGAACAAGAAAGGGATGTTCGTTACACACAGTTTCTTGGTGACGGTGATTCTAAAGCTTATAAGTGTGTTACTGAATCAGAACCATTAGGGGTGTACAGATAAGGAAAGTGGAATGTGTTGGACATGTGCAAAAGAGAATGAATGGGCAACATACTCTGCGCACTACGGTGCTATCAGATGGTAAGCTACTGACCGATAAAACAATCAATGAACTTCAGCAATATTGTGGAATGGCAATTAGAAATAATACAAACAATTTGGAAAATATGAGAAAAGCAGTCTGGGCCACATATTTCCACAAACTTTCAAATGGCAGCCAACCAGGCCACATATTTCCACAAACTTCCAAATGACAGCCAACCATTACATTCACTTTGCCCACCTAGACCTGAAACATAGTGCAAATTCCATGTTCAGCACTAAAGAGACAAGATCTAACAGAAGGAGAAGACTTCTTGAGAAGGAGGAAGACAAGGAAGAGGACCCTGACTCTAGTGCTGGGTGCTACTGAGTCTTCATTTACAAATACAAGTGAGTTTTTACTACTTCCAAATTTAAACACGATTTTCTCGAATTGACTTTTTTGTTTACTTATGTCCCACTATCTTAAAAATTACTTAAGCTAGCTACCTGAAAATATCTGAGTTGTTTTTTTATCACATAGGACAACAGCCACTGAAGCAGAATTAGAGCACAATTTTGCATACATTTGAAGCTAGAAGTTTTTAAATACAAATATTTTATTAAAAAATAGAATGTTTTTAAAAAATTAATAACTTTGCTATTTGTAGCTTTAATTAATTAATTCTGCTTCAGCGTACACAAAAGGTATTACAAAGAGAGCTGTAAAAATTTGGAAGTCCTACATCTAGTGGTTTAAGAGATACAGGGGCATAAACCTGGTTAATTTAACATTAGCGAGATAGGCCTTTCAAACTCCCCTTAAGACGTACACCTTTTACATATTCACTAATTGATTCATTATTTTTTGGAATCTCAAAAGATTTAGTGCCGTGTAGTTCTTATAGCTTACAATGTAACTGGGCTTGACTAGGTTTTCTATAAAACATTTATCAGGTTACACTATACTAGTTTAAAGTCTGTAATCTTATTTCATTCATAAATTTATAGAAGTCTATTTTAATTCTTCTGGTTTATTGTCTCTAATTATCCTTATATATTTTGAAATAATGTTAAAAAGTCACCGTTATAGTAAGAACTTTAATACGATATATATTTATAGGAAACCAACCAAACGAGTACCAGGATTTGAGTTCGAGAAGTCGTGGGCTGCAGATATTTTCGAATGGAACTTTACTAATACGCCAGGCGCTTCCTGAACACCAAGGACAGTATCTTTGCGAAGCGACAAACGGTATCGGAGCGGGCCTCAGTGCTACAGTCACACTAGTTGTCCACAGTGAGTTTCTCTTAATTTGTCCTGGTAAACACATTTTTGTACCTAAATTTATAAGAAAAAAACGGTTAATCACCGTATATTTTATATCAAACGATCACCGTATCAAGGATCAGACCGCATTTAAACTGAGAAAATTAAAACTGTGCCTTTTCAGGGAGTCATGTCTAACAGTTTTCATAAAACCTTATTGACGCGCAAATCCAGTTCTCAGTTTCAACTGCACTGTTTGGCATTTGTCTAACTGTCTGTCGTCTGTCTACTTATGTTATGTCTTACGATAACTTATGAACGTGTATAAACCAATTTTTTTTTAACTTGGCACGCATGTTTACACTTTTACGCTACAGTCCCATTTAGTTTTTGAGACTGATCCCCTCCAAAAATGGGGGCTAAAGAAAAACATTTTAAGAGGTGATCTAATTGAAAAAATATTGAAAGTATGCATGTAGCGTATCACATAATGGGAAGTTTATCAAATAGTGTTTATTTTTTAAAATGTCAAAATTTCACAGTTTCAAAGCTAAGACCTAAATGTGGCACAGCATTTAATTGAGATAAAAAAATCTATGTTGGGTGTTAAATTAAAGAGAATGTTAACTAAAATCTAAATATTTTGCATAATTTCAAAAATTCCAAAATTGTAAGTCACCAAGTCTAAAAAAGGGATGAACATTCTAAAAACATTTTAAAAATCTGGCCAGGTGTCAGTCTAAAGGAAATTTTAACCCAAATCCGCATGTACCTTTCACTATAAAAAGTTTTTACTTTAGGTGCACGACGGGCGTAAAATAGAACTCAATTTTTAAAAAACCTTTAAACGTCCATGTGGATGGTACTGTATATTCAAAATTTAAACTTGATATATTTAACTGTTTGGTAGAATTAATATATCCTGCAATACGCCTTGCACGTTTTAGATTGCCTTCAACAATTTTGTTAGCTACAACAACATTATTGTTAAATTTAACACAATTTGTTTTATTTCTCTTTAATCCAACGTTCCGCCCACACTACGATGAAACAGTCGAATCATTGAGTTCACATAAACGCCTCCAGAGATTACTTCTATGGCGAGCAAGAAGAGATATCTCTTTGTACCTCTACTGAAAAAATACCGTCTTTCGGCAAAAATTAGGAAACCTGCACAAGAGCTTCCGACTCGGAGTCGTCAAGCAACTATCTAACTCTCGGTAGTTGGATATCAGGTCGCTTTTAAACACATTAAATCTTAAGCGGTTTTCAAAATGACAATTAGCAGTTTTATTACGCGTTTCATATGCCGCCACCGCGATGCAGCCCCCCCCCCCCCAATTCTGTGACATTGGCCTTAACGTGACTGAGTTTCGACAGGGAAACTTAGTGGCAGGCAGTAAAACCCTTCACCACCACAAGGTTGAATGCGTCTTTCTAGACTGGTCAATAGTCAAGCGAGTATTAGTATGCGTCGTAGAATTCCCGTTGTTCATACTTTTACTTACGTGGCGAAGCTACTACTATAACAAGAGTAAATTTTCCTACGGTTACGGAGGTCACTGTTACTCGAGTTCCGTCACCGAGGTACTTTAGGGAATACTCTGACGAAAGTTTACATATGCCTAATCGGTAGCTAGGTGTTTCAACCGCGGTTGGATCCTGAAGAATGGGCTTGCGCAGTTGAGGTTGTAGTATTTCTTGTTGCTCAGGCCGTCTTACTGTGATCTCACTGCTGGTTAGTTGGCATAGTCCAACCTGTCCAAATGCTGTATGTTATCTCTAATTGCAGATTGATCAAATAACTTTAGTTTCCACTGCTGGAGCTCCTTATTGTACACCATAAAAGACTAAAAGTCAGCCGTTTAACCGCCACTTCCGTTAAAAAACGTTTCATGGTATAAACGAGGTCCTTCGCAAGGGGATCCTATGAACAACAATAAATAGAAACTCCCTTGTGAAGGGTCAGGGAATGCCAAGACATATTTTTGCGTCTATAGATATTCGTATAGATATTTTAAACGTATGTATCGCCCGCGTGGATCTCAAGATCTATTTCGTCGTCTACAGTCCATCTCCGTCGAAGGCACCTGGGGAGAATCGCTCGGACAGAGCGGAGGCTTGACTGGCGGAGAGTCGCTCCGTGAAGAGATAGCAGGACAGCAAGTGGATGTAATTTTGACTGATGGCAGACAATTACTGGTGACTCGTTAACGCCGCACCAGTAAAAACAAAGAGCTGGATCAGTGACCGGTTTAGATCGATACCTTAGAGTTTCCAAGATCTCTTGCCGCTGGTGGCTGGTCCGAAAAATCTACCTGGGCACTGGTAAGTGTTGATCTGGGTGGACTGAAAAGTCGTAGGGAGACAAGACACAAGCTGTCGTGGAAATATTGATCTCCTTGTCATTGTCTGATGTTTATATGCCACCGTCGTTCGTCAGCAAAGTTGTAGTACTATACGCTATTCAAATCACCCTGGCCATAAACCGTGAGATATCACTATGGTTATATATTTACAGGCGTTGAGGAATCTTTTCAGAGCTCTCAAGACTGTACACAATGAAAGAAGAACAGAATATCCAGAATAGATGATGATTTCGTTTCAGACGTTTAAAGAAAACTGAATATTTCCTGTGTTGATTAAAACAAATATGTAACAGTTTACATTTTTACATTACAGTACCACCGGAGTTTGAGGTGAAATCAGCTCAGGCCAGTGTACGGCGTGGGACGTCTCAGACTTTGGAATGTCAAGTCCAGGGCGACCAACCGATGAGCATCACCTGGCAGAGAGACGGTTCCCAGCCGCCTGTCAACTTTAACCCAAGGTACACGTAGAATGATTTTATTTTTATACAATTATTTTTTATAGACCTTAATTTTTTTCAGATTGCAGCACAAGATAAGTAACATTTTGCCACAAATTTATCGTGGCGGGAGTCGAAAGTCCACTTTACACTTGAATTGCAGTGACTTGAGTTCATATTTACATTGGGTCTTATAACTGTTTAAAATCCGATCAGAATCCAAGTCACGTGTTTACAACAAAATTTATTATTTGGTCGGTATGGCTTCGTTTTTGTAATGAGTAAAAAACACCAAGGAAGATGAGTGTCAATTGAAACCTTGTGTTAGACTCCATACCAGAATGTTAAGGAGAAATGGCGACGTTAGGGAATATAAAACCAACAGGCTGGTGAGTCTTCTTAGGGCGGACACGCACTGATGCGACATTTTGTTCCGCGACAGAACCGTTTTGACTCATCGTGTTGCAAAGCGTCGCTTCGATGGAGAGGGGCTTGAGACATTTGCTTTCGACAAAACTATTTGTCGTCAGCTGTTTTTGAGCTGTAAAAGTGTGTGGTTCGTGGGTTTGTGACCGGTATAATTTTGCATCTATTTCAGTTTCAACTACACCTATAGACCTACTTCTTGTTTCATTGTACACTCAATAGCACTTAATAATAATAATAATAATAATAAATACACAACAATATACTATAATCGGAACGAAAGGATATTGCACGTACTTTCCACGTAGAATTAAGTAAGTGTAATATAAACTCCCAGACTTTTGTGGTTAGAATCCAGCGCATGTTCAGTTCAAAATGTCGCAAGGCGTTTTGTTGCGAGTCATAAATTGAGTGAGCTTCGTCTTTGGTCGCGACGGGCCTCGTAACGCCTCGACACAATGTCGCAGCTAGTGTGTGGCGCTTTATAGATCATAAAGGCAATAGAGTCGTCTGCGACGCTTTGCGACACGATGCGCCAAAACGGTTCTGTTGCGAAACAAGATGTCGCTCCAGTGAGCGGCCGTCCTAACACGTCACCGTTGGGATAAACAAAAACATCAAGCAAGTGATTTGTTGAATATCATTTTAAAAACTCTTAGTTGCAACATGTAGTAATAATATATCTGGGTTTTTTTAAGGATAGATAAAGAGATACTTTATGTACTCAGTGATAATAAAGTAATTAAGCGAGAAGCTCTCTTTTTGAACCATCTGTTTTTTTTTTTAAGGATAGGTAAAGAGATACTTTATGTACTCAGTGATAATAAAGTAATTAAGCGAGAAGCTCTCTTTTTGAACCATCAGCGAAGAAGAAGACAAGGAAGACCGAGAATCTAGTGGAGGAGGACTCGAGATGGACGCAGAAAAGGAGGGGAAGTCCTTTGGAGACCTCAGAGTCCTCGCCCAAAATTGAGTCCATTGGTGTAGCTTCGTCGAGGGCCTATGCTCTGCAGAGGGTGACAGGAATTAATATTAGTAGATAATAAAGTATCATTAACCTAGATTGTCCTGTTTTACTTGACTTCGTCAACTTTCATGTGGACAAACTACACTTGAACAAGTTGTCGCAATCAGTTCTGTAACTGCTAGATCTACGGAGTTTTCTTTAATATTTTAAGTGTTCAGTATATTTGCAGTTTTATTTTTCAGGAAATTCATCCATTACAAATGTATAGATTTTAAAAATTCGGTTTCGAGATTGTCAGTACACAGTTGAATATTGTTTTTGTATTCGTTTACTGTAAAAAGTATGGTGACACATTACATGAAATAAGTATTTCCTTTATGTTTAACGTAATTTTAGTTTTAGTAACAACAAACGTTCGCCTTTTCACGGTAATGCATTCTCTGTGTGTCACCGTCCGATTATAAACATATAAGCGATTATAAACATTAAAGATATCATAATCTACTAGCATACAGTATTTTTAAAAATCTATTAAAGCATATAAGCAAGATAATCCAGACAAAAGCTTTAAATATGTTTTCTTTTTTCTTAGTGATGTGAAAAATATTTTGTACATTTTGAGATGTAAATTTGACATAGTAAATCGGGCAAATAAATAATAGTGTTGATATAAATTTTGTAGTCCGCCGTTAGCACGTACCGTTTAATAACTGACGTCGGTATTATGACGTCTTGTGTGCACAGTTTCACGTTTACAAACCTGTGAAAACCTCAGAGATATGCATATATTGATAAATGATTATTAATTCTAAATGTCATGAACTGTCAGAAAAATTTAAAGAATAACCGGAAAAGACAAAATAAGGTGTCAGTAAACTTAAAATGGAAACGTAAAATGATTTCAAAGCATTCATCTGAAAAGTGACTTAGTTAAAATAGAACTAACTTAGAGACTAGTTATCTTAGTTAACTAGAGAGAACTCCGAAAATCTTATGAAGTCGAACTCGGTTAAGAGAGATACGTTTGCCCTTATGATAGTGAGACTGGATGTTCATGTTCCAGGTACGTTGTCAAGGAAAGCGCCGTGAAGGGAGGGTTGTTGTCTGAGCTGATCATATCCAGCACGGTGAAGTCGGATAGCGGTACGTTTGTCTGTATAGCTACGAACCCGTTCGGAAGAGCTGAGAGAATAGTACATTTGCAGGTCAAAGGTTAGTACCGCTGATCATATCTTTTAAATTATCTACTAAAATTTCAGTTCTATTAACAACCTAATATATTTCTTCAGAGACCAGATTTTTATATTATTTATTTTTTTTATTTTATATTATTATGTGCACCTTACTAACGCTTAGCAGTAATAATCGAAATCTTCAGATGTATAAATTAACGATTAATCGATTATATTTTAATTACAATTTTTTCGATTGTTGTAACGTTTTCTTACTAACCAGATGTTGCAATGGTATTATAAAACATCTTTAATATTTACATTTTATTTATTATAGAAATTTTAAGGTTTTCAGCAAACGGTCGCGTTTTGAGTTTATTTGAATTTTTTCTGTAATTACCGAATTATTTTTATCGAGTTTGTAAATATTTCGGTTTTCCCATACACTCATTTTGTGACCTTCCTCTATATTTCTTATTACTTTAGCATTCCGTTTGTCTGAAAATTAATGCTTAGAAAGAGTGTGTGTTTGAATAAGATTAGCAGGTACTAGACCATACAAAAGCTTTGCTATATTATTAGAACCTATTTTGTAACTTTTCCTACGTCTGCCATAATTAAAACGTTTGCAATCTGGACGTTCCGTTTTGTATACTCTAATGTATATGTCAATGGATTTTGTTTTAGATTTACTTTTACTGAAAGCAATGTTACTTGTATTATAATACAGGTAATAAATTATACGTTTAATTTTGTATGTTTAAGTGGTTTTACTTAATTTTAGGGTGATATTAAATTAATAAGTAATAAATATATACATGTTATTTCAAAATTAATAATTGTATTTTTAGTTCTGTTCTTATTAGCCTACATATATTTTATAGTGTACTTTACGTATATCTTATGTTTTTTAGAAAGTGTTTTATTTTGTTTTCTAATTTGTTGATAGTTTTTATTTTTGTTTATTATCTGTTACTATTTGTTTAGAAATATTCCTTTCTTTTTCAATGAATGGAATTCTAAGCAATCTATATTTTTGGTTGTTGAATTATTATATAGCGGCGGTCAGATTTACTTGGAATTTTCTAAGTAGTTAGCAACAAATTTTCTGTATATTGAGTATTACAATCTTTTTTTTTATTTCTGTTATGTTTAAATATATGCCTAGGTAACTTTATTTGTTACTAAATTGTTCACTTACGTTGATTTTTTTGTATTACGCAAATCGTTTTTGTTTCATGTAAAATGTTTCACAATTATGGTTCAGTATTGATATGAATTTATGATTTCATAGTCTCACTGTTTCTGAGGTTGCTATGGAAAAGAAACTTTTACAGAATGTCAGCATGTTATATTAGATTTTATAATTATCACCCGAACACTTAAATCTTGTAATTCGTTAGAAAGGTTATATTCGGTCAATTTTACCTCCTCCCATCACCTTTTTAACTTCTGTAATTAAATATACTCGTACCTATTAGCTTTTGCTCATTTATCTTATAAATATATAGTCCAATTATTATGTGCATTGTACTGAAAACACAGGTAAATACTTATTGTATCAAATTAATGTGTAGAAACTTCCCGCCTTTTAATATGCTGCAATAGCTAATTCTAGATATTACATTTTGACCTCTGTAAGTAAAGCATTGTATTTTGATAATTTATTGAAACTTATTTGTTGTTTAAAAATGTTACAATAGATGTCCAATTACAGGTTTGGTCATTTTTATTTCCCACAGTCTTGTAATCTATAAACTTTGTTATTTTTAAAATCTCTATATGGTTTTCATATCATGTGATCTCCTGAATTATATAAATTAAGAAAAACCCACTTTCATACAAGTTTCAATAATACAGCCGTCAAAAATCGTGAGCTCTAATGTAATAAATCTCACCAAAAAGATTATCGCTATTTTTATATACTGAATTAAAACCATTATTAGGCTGAAAATTAAAGCTGTAAATAAGTAGTACTACTTTTAATTTTATTTCCTATAACAGGGTGTTGTACATTATAATCATACTGTGTTTCTTGCATCGACTCTAAAAAATATGTGATAAAAGTAAGTAAAATAAGTAAAGAATTATCAATTGCCTTTACATTACTATTCGGGACGCGCAGCACGTACTGTCATGAACTGTTCAAACACACACTTTCACAGTAACTTTTAACAGAAAGGAGCAGGAGCACGTGACCGTACTTTCCTGAAACTTACCTCTATGTTATGTAAATACCTGGAAGCGTCTAGCCTTTATTATGTCACAGGCGAATACGTCAAAACAGATAACGAGTATTGAGTTATTGATCTCTACAAACTTTTTATATTTTCCTAGAAATTTTTAATTATAACTTATCGCAGAAAACTGCCAATTTAAATTTACTTTGGTGCATAGCAACATATTTATTCGTTACAAACTTAATGGATTGTATTTTGTTGTAGTCCTTACTGTTTGTTAGGAAACACATTTTATCACGAGTGTGATTATTTAATAGAAGTGTTGCGATGACAGAATTTTATGAAAACTATTTAAATTGAACTATTTTCAACTATTATTTAAACTAAGAAATGTTGCGATGACAGAATTTTATGAAAACTATTTAAATTGAACTACTTTCGACTATTATTTAAACTAACAAAAACGATGTTTAACATTTATTTTAAACAATACCACAAAATAAAATTGTGACTATCTCTCTGTTTGGCTTTTAATGGTCTGTTCCTTTGCTTTAAAATTACGATTCATTGTTGTAAGAATATTAAAGATACAAAATAAAAATTGTACCTCCAACGGGAATAGTTAATTCAAAATATCTTAGACGTTTTTTATCAAAAAATTGTAACGACAAAAGTTACGCTTAGATTTTTAAAATATAAAATTCCATGGCGAGTTACTTTTCGACTTATTTTCTGTATTTCAATTTCTACCATCGTAAATTCTAATGTAGGTGTATCGTCTCAACCTCGGAGTAGTTGTCTTTCAGTGACACCTAAAAACAGTAATAGGTGTATATGGAAAATATTTTTTTCAAACATTCTATAAAAATTGGTCTGGAAACCAAGTGTATTCTTTATAAATAAATATAAACAAAAAAAATAAGAGAGAGATTTACTTAAAGTACAGGTAAAATTAAGGAATATTCACCTAAAGGAAAGTTATAAATATGTATTTAAGGTTAACTATCAGTGTTTTATTCAGCCAAAAATTTCAAAGCATCTGTGAAACGCTGGAAATTAATTATTAGAGAAAATAACTGTAAAAGCTTTCGTCTATTTGAAATGATTGTCTATGTAGCTTTCTTATGCCTCTTGCCTCTAGAAGATCATTATGACTGCACATACGACCTGCCGTCCCCAGTTGATTTCATCAAATCTGTAAAGTTAGGGAAATTTATTTTCCCCCCAGTAAAGTTTTCCTCATTTATTTTAGTCGTGTTAGTTATGTAAGAATTAAAGTATTTTATTGTATCTAGGTAAATTATTATTAAAATTTTAGTCACCCCTTCTTATTACTTGCGTCTATCTCTAATTGTTATCTACTGGTTTATCACTTTGTGTTTTCAGACGCACCAGGTAAACCGCATGACCTGCGAATACTGGACACAGGAAGCAGAAGCGTCAAACTGACATGGTCTGCTCCCACTGATGACAGCATCCCCGTGTTGCAGTACGTTGTTCAGTACCGCCAAGACAGTGGTGAGTGTCTTATGTCTGCAACTGCAGTAAGTGAATAACAATTAATTTTTGCAAACAGAATTATCACTGTTGCACACCACTATAGAAAAATTATTCCGATTAGCGCTTTCAAGCTTCTCAGCTTATCGTCAGATCGGAAATAACAACCAAAATAAAACAAACAAACAAACCAGAAATTTCCGATCTGACGATGAGCTGAGAAGCTTGAAAGCGCTAACCAGAATAATTTGTCTACAGTGGTGTGCAACAGTGATAATTCTGTTTGTGATTATAACCACTTACACAACTTTCTTAATTAAATTAATTTTTAAATGAATTCATAAAACCTCTTTTGTAATTTTGCCTCAACAGCTAGGCCTACTGGAAGAGCTGTTGCAGTACGTTCCGAATTCCTCGTAATTAGTTTTTCATCCCGGCGCATTTTGTATCAGCAAAATCTTCAGACTTTCCCTTTTGTCACTGTCCTCTTTGAATTTCAAAGTTTTGCGTCTCTAGGCTTTGGGACAAACGATTTGTAGAGATGCTTTCTACTCCCTCTAAGCGGGTTAACATTTGATATTGTGTATAGAGTGTATTAAGATTTTACGGATAGCGCTATCGCCTGGCAAAATTTATTACAATTCTATAAAATTGTATTTTTCAGTACCGATAAAAAACTAAAAAAAAGTACATGAAAATACACTAATACACTAATGAAAATGCATACATAATATACATGAAAAAATACACAAGACGCAAGATAAAATATCCAAATATTTCAGGAGATACGGAAACAAGTGCGACATTGGACTATAGACCTACAGTCCGAGAAATTTTAACTCTATTGATCTATAAACGTTAAATTCTACCTCATCTGAAGACCATATTCTAATCATCGTTATACGCCTTTTGAGTGTTAGTCTTAAAAGTTGTTTTGACTAAAGAATTTACAATTCGATTTGAATCTTTAGAAATGGGTCTTGTTTCTGGTCTAATTGCACTAAGCAGGACCTAGGACGTAGTACTTGAAGTTATTATGTGCACTTCCTATGCTCGCGTAGTAAACATTGTTAGTATTTTCGATAGCTAGTCATGCTAAAGTCTATGGTGGTTCCATCCGGAAGTAACACACGAAGATATCTTTAGCCTGAGATTTCAATTTGAGACTCACTCGTAACCGTATAACCACTGTACCAATCTCACTGTGGAAACTCTTATGCCATGTCAATTGGAATTTAAGGCTTTTTATAAAAGTTTGGTGAGTGTGTAAAAAACTGACAAACGTTAATAAATTATTAGGTTTCTGGTCTTTTTGTTTCAATGCCTATATTTTATACTTTATCATGTGCATTTTACGTTTTTAGTAGCTTTGCATGTGCAAACAGATGGTAATAAATTGAAACCGACTTTAATGGACTAGAGATTATATATTATTTCCTTGTCAGGTACATATTGTGTGATTGTCCTACCCTTTTCTCTTTTTCTATATCTATATCCCTTTTTCTCTGATATAGATAATTCGTTATTCTGCCGCGAAAGCAAGATGACTGATAAGGGATTGATACCGTATTGGTTAGCTCTGTTTCCCTTCCGAGGGTTTGGTACATCTGAACTTTATATCAAGTTGTATTTTACTACAAAAATTCGTTGCAGGGTCTTGTGCTGACTGTTGACAGAAATACGTGTATTTAGCAGCACTGCATATGAAGAATGAATAGTGTAACGGGCACAGTGCAATATTTGAATTGACTACACCCCCAACCAAAAACCTCTAATCGCGTTTAGCCATTGATACAAGAGGATCACAAAACCTAAATTTTATTATACATGATTGTTTAGTTAATTGTAAAGTATAATTAAAGACTTTTAAGTATAATAAAACATTACATACTTTTCGTTCAACATAACTTCAGTAAAAAACTTATTTCTAGACAGATGAGTAATTTAGCATTAGTGATGTTATAGAGCGGAATAGTTACTAATTTGGAATCTATACGCTCATATAAACAACATTGAAATACGCAATCGAACATTAATTTGTAATATTATACTGCGCATAATAATAAAATCATATTGTACAAATTATGAACATAGCGGAACGCATGTGCCTCATTTCTTACAAATTAAACCCATAAAGGACCTCATTGCTGACATTAGAGCTGAAGTGATTATAGGCGCGGACCTTATGAATATGTATGGTTTACAGTGGATTTGAGAGATAATTTTCTGAAAGTTGATCAAGAGATGACGACTTTCATACGGCTGCAATTGTAACAAGAGCTAGTTACTCGATTAAGCAGGCGATGGTGCCGGAAGGAGTGGATTGGTGTGGGGGAGAGGACCCTTTTTATCGAGTGAAGACTGGGAAGTTGAAGATGATTGAAGAATCGACTGTGGTCGTCACGGCGAGGGCCATGCTCGTTCCCAAATTGGAGGAAGCGACCGTGGACGAAACCGTTGAAGTATGAATAAGTTCGAAATAAGCAAAACTGGTGCCGTAAATGAACTAAACGTACCAGTATTGTCCCTTTCCACACGGTCTGATGATTCGGAAGAATTTTTATTTTACTGCCTCTATAACCACATAATCGTTTATTAACAATTTATTCGTAACAGCCGTTTTCTTTTCTTCTACTTTCTTTACATAAATATAGATACATTTGTAGTTACTGCAGTCTTTGCAAATAATAATTTATACATTCCGTGAAACCTTAATTCTCGGTTTCTATTATCCAATTATTAAAGTTTTTTAGTTCTTTAATCAGTCATTGCTTCTGTAAGTCAATTATTCTGTTACGTACTGCTATTGTTATTAAATATAACAAGCTACAAGTAGAAAGATGTTTATGAGAGTCCGACATAATGCAAGTTGATTTTAATAACAATATGAAAATCAGCATAAAACAAATGAAAACCAGCTTACCATAACTTTTCCCGTAAAATAAGAATTTGCGCACAAAGGAAAGATAAGTACACTATATTTGACTGACCTCAAGTGTCGTCTATTCTGCACAGAATCTCAGATAGAACTGAATGTACGAGAACGGTACACATTTTAATTAATTCATCTCTGTCCAAACGTACTTGTGTTCATCACAGACTCGAATTCTCAACTCACTTTCATTTCAAGTGGACTTTCGTAACTGTAACACACGCTTAATTTTGAGGACTTTATAAAGCGAACAGAATGTTACATATTTTTAATTTTTCTTCTTTATTCCTTTAAGATTTCTCATTGATTCTAACACTTATCGTAATATTTCCTTAAGAATCGTGTTGTTGACACACTGGTTACGGATTTATAGTGTTAAATGAATTAGTTTGTATACATTATAATACACTATAATAAATGATTAGTTTGTACTTTTACGTACTGTAAATACTGTTAATTAGTACAGTTCTTAAAATAACAAAAATATATTAAATATAAATTAACGACAATTGACCCATTCTTGGCGTATTATATCCCAGGCTGTCTGTACACCACTGCGTCGCCTGTATGTCAGTCGCCTGTTACTCATACCCTACTCATTTCCTCAATCTGAATACTTTGATATGTTGTGTGAAAAATATTATTTCCTTATAGTTATTCGTCATTTTAATGTTTTGAAAATTATATTTTTTTATCGTTACTAACGCATGTTGTTAAATTACTACACATTTGAATAAAATTTGCTATTTGCTTTCAATAAATCTGTTATCTTATTCTTTTGACCAAGGCTTGTTTAGTAACTTTGATAAAACACTGTGATTGGGGAAACCGTGTTGTTGAAGGTGTCTCCGACGAATGGCAAAGTATAGCGGTCAGTTCAGAACAGACGTGTGTCATCCGAGATCTGATTCCAGCGTCTGTCTACAGCCTAAGGGTCATCGCGGAGAACGAACTCGGCGCTGGAGAACCGAGTGAATCGATTATCGTCCGAACGGAAGGCGAAGCACCGACCGGTGAGCCCCAGAATCTCGTGGTCACTGCCACAGCTTCGGACGAACTGAGAGCCACGTGGTCGGCTCCACTGCTTCATCTGTGGAACGGAGAGATCCTGGGTTATTATGTCGGATACCGAGAACATGGGTGAGTATTCACTGTATGCAAAGCGTTTGAGCGAGTGTATGTGTGTGTGCGTGTGTAAACAATTCGCTTCCTATGAAATTATATTCCATTCGGTTCTCACTTGAAGACATGCAAGTGATATTTAAAGCTGTCTAGTAAGTTAATAATAAATCCACGTAATTCGTAGTATAAAACAATCTCAATGAAAATTAATTTTATGAGTGAGTAATATTTGTGCACATTTTAATATAAAATACAGTCCTGATATTCATTTGAGCGAACACATAGGTTGGTAACTATGGATCTCTGGGTCACATATCTATCTTAAGCAAGTCAGACCTCAAATAGTTAGATTCCTAGTCGAAAAAATGTATTATACAGTAGCTTTGTAAATGTGTGGATTTGTAAAATAATTATTAAATAGTTAGAGTAATAATTCTTCTGATATGTTCAGTAAATTTTGTTCAAATAAAACGTTTTGTTAACACAATATTAAGTGCAGACTGATCATACGGTTTTGAATTACCTTGTGAAAGAATTTTGTAATTCCCACGTTCCAAGCTCACTGAAGTAAAACATCCCTATAAAGACCGTTATTTGCTTACCATAAAGTATAAGTAAGAGTTTAGTATAACAGTAATAATTATTGTTACATAATATAACAGTATAATTTTGTTATTGTACGTTAAGACATTTCATAGCATTATTTAGGAATCTGGTGTAACATAAAATGTTTCTTTAAGTTCTGCCATGTTTATATTTAATTGTGTTGAAAAGAAATCATTTGAAGAGTATTGTAACAATTTAGTGCAGTACTATTTACACACATATTGTGCAATTAAATATATTTTGCAGCCCGTGTAAAGTATTCAGGGGCTATTGTTTCGTAGCGTTATCTGAAAACGTGATTTCAAATGATTATTGGTAATATTTTTTTCGCCATTAAGAATCCATTAAGAATTAAATTGCATATATGGATATTTTTGAAATAAGGGTGAGTGACCGCGCCCAAAAGTGTGAATGAGAAAGGCTTTACAACGTTAGTTTTTGAAAAGAACACACACCAACACACACACACACACACACACACACACACACACACACACACACACACACACACACACACACACACACACACACATGGACTGTGCTAGAAAAATATGTAACTGTTTTACAGACGGGGGTGACAGGGCTCGGAGGTTGGGAAGGGACATTTGACTTATAGCTTGTTTGCGGGGGTGTGTGTCGACAGTGAGGTGGGTGGGGATGTGAAGAGTTTGTTTTATTCTGGTTGTTATTTCCGATCTGACGATGAGCTGAGAAGCTTGAAAGCGCTAACCGGAATAATTTTTCTATAGTGGTGTGCAACAGTGATAATTCTGTTTGTGATTATAACCACTAACACAACTTTCTTAATTAAATTTCTGAATCTTGTTTATTACGTTTTATACTGTCTAATATGTCATCATTTAATATAAGTAGATTACATTTTAATTCAATTTCTTATTCATTAGTTTTACTTAAATGTTTTACTCCTGTAATGAATAATTTCGCCTTTAATGTTTGTGAGGAAGGGACATTTTTAGGTAAGTTATTCACTGTTAGGTCATTGATATAAAGTTATATTATTATTAAAATTATAATTAATATTATCAGTATGTCAAATGTGTTGCTATTATTTTTAGTATTATCATGCATGCTGAATTACTTTTGTTTCTTTATGTTTTCCAATTATAATTTATAATTTTATATTTTCTTAAATTTACTCAATTATGTGTAAGATTAATACCTCATATTATCACATTTTTAATTTAAAAAATTTTTATGGTGTATATGATTCTGAAAAGACACCCTCCCACACACACACACACACATACAATATATATCTATATATATTTATTTTCAATATAATAAAATAAATAATTTCCCAAGAGGGGGTCCAATACTGAAGAAGTAGAAAAACATCTTTAAGTGGATAAAATAAAATAAAATAAAACCTTCTCTGAAATTATGTTGACTGCGAAAACTAAGAAACCGCATATGTTCTGTATACATTTTTTGCAGCCACTTGTTACGTATTTTATCGACTTCATAGGAGATATCCTTTTTTTAAATTAGAAATATCTAAAACCTTGTAGTCGAAAAGATTCTGAAACAAAGGCATTGGTAAAACGTTCTAAAACATGTACGTTCTGTTTACAGGCTAGGCAGACTTGGTGGCTTCAATTTCTCGACAGTGCAACCTCGCGCCGGAGGTTCTGGAGTTGCACTACTCAGTGGCCTTAAGAAGTACCGTAAATATGGAGTGGTGGTGCAGGCGTTCAACGAGAAAGGACCCGGCCCCACTGCAACTGAAGTCATTGCTCAAACTTTGGAAGACGGTAAGGATAATGTAACGTGCCTGGTTGTAAGTAAAAGCGTACAGTCATTAGCGACTTACATTCTTGGGTTAAAAACCTTTGTTAGGATGGTAAATGTTTGAATAATTAAAGCAACAACATTTTGGATGATTTTTTTATAATGGTTACAGGAAACGCTAAGTCTATAAAACGAAGTATAAAAAGTTTTAAAAATAAAAATATTTAGTCGAGAAAGACCAGTTGTTGATAATGTGATGTCTACAATAATCGACTCTTGCACCTACTTTGTGGATCATAGTCCTTGATGCCTTTTTGTGGTTGCAGTTTTCCGTAAGATGCCAAACGTTGAGATGTATTGGCAGCTGCTTGTTGTTGATTTTTGTGAACTAAGGGAATGAAAGTTAGATATAGACAAGTAAGGCAAGTAAAGTGAATGTAAATCGAGTAGGGAAAATATTCTGCTGATAGCTGCAGATGATGATACTGAAGAGACGTTTGGCCAGAAAACCTATATAGTTTATTATTTTATGATCGAATAATTGAACATACTGTACGTATTTCAATGAACTAAGTGATGGAAAATGGAGTTTTGACAGTAATTTAGTGCAGGTGGCCAAAAAGGCTCTTGCTTTACTTTACAAAATAGTCTGGGCGGTTATTGTAAATTAGGGCTAAGGTAACGAGGCTTTTATGAGATATACGACGGTATAAAGTTACATAGCAGTTGATACCGTTATTTGGTGCAATAGTCTGGGTTCACAGAATGAGCGTGACTACGTCAAGGAAAATTCTGTTAAGAGCGCAAAGAATAATCCTACTTACGATCTATAAGCAATAGAGAATAGTGTCGAAGGAGACGTTGCTGGAATTAACGGGGGGCGCTGATTTGATTTACAAACACTGAAGACGAAGAACATCTATTTGAAAAAAATCGGAAGAACTAGGACATGATGTCCGATATTAACTACACGTGGACACGTTATTGTCAGTAATAATTTCAATTGTTTGCCTCAGATCATCTTAGTGGAAGTACAAGGGATTACCCGAAACAAATCAGTGGCAAGACCTGTGTTAGCCGTTGGTAATATTGTAGCTCCAGGGCAGGTATTTGGAGTCAGTGTCATCAGCTACAATGCTCGGCGCTCTATTAGAGCATTCCATGTGTCATGCGGGCTCCCCGTACACAGTCGAAGTCGGAGATGCACTGAAAAATACGCTTTTCAAATTTGGCGACTTGTAACTTGACGACGCAACAGCGTTTGGCTGTCCTGATTAGTGAAAGCAGGGAATTATGAGGCAACCGCGTGTAAACAGTTCAGCCGTTCCTCAGAATGAGGTGGCTGTTGGGCGTGATCCTGGCCGTAAAAAATGTAAGATTGAAAAGGAAAGTGATATAGAAAAGGCCAGATAGGCGTACGATATCGGAGTTTGATTACACTGCGAAATTCGTCAGATCGGATGGAAATAAATGCTCTTAGCGTTACACGTCACGTTCCTCAGACAAGCAGTAACAAGATGAAAGCAGGCAGGAAAAGGGAGACAGCTCAGCTAGCCCAGAGTAGACGCGATGGGTCAGAATGATTGCTGCCAACGTCTAATTAGGCCTTTTATTTATTCTGTCACTTTCTAGGTGCTACCGTACTTAGATTGACAGCTTAATGTAGGGACTGAATTTTTACCATACATGATTTTGAATTTTAAGCAGAACAAATTTCTAAAATAAGACGTAAAATATATCGCAAAGATTCTCTGACAACCCTGTACTGTGCGTTATGTTAATAATAACGTTTTTCTCACAGTGCCTTCAGCTCCACCGCTTGAGATCAAATGCGCCGCTCAAAGTTCGCAGAGCCTCCTCGTCAAATGGCAACCACCGCCTCAACTATTCCAGAATGGCCAGTTACAGGGTTACAAAATTTATTATGAAAACATGGAAGAAAGTCCACCCGGTAAGTGCGCACCTTATGTCTTTTAAAATTTTATTCTAAGTATTATACGATAACACTCACTGTCAATGCTGGAAGCCAATCTACATTTACATCAATGGAAAGCACTAGTTTAACGTCCTTGGGGAGGGTTGTAAACTGAGATTCTTTTGAGAGAAAGTAGAGAGTGAACCATCCTTTTACTGTCGCTTAATCATGCTAACTGTCGGTTTGTCTCTCCTTTTCTCTCTCACTATGCCTCTCTCTATCTGTCTCTAACTCTCTCTTTCTTTTCACATTTTATTCCATGTACTAACACAGTAGAGGTATTTGCGAACCTATGAAGTGCTGTCTATCGTCGTCTTCTAAGCAAGTTTCGCCGGGCGTTGGAACATCATCTCTCACGATATCTCTTTCCTTTATTATCTAAATCCAAGATACACTGTTTCGTGTTTCCATTAAGTAATCTGTTTTGTTCTTTACTGGATAGTTGTGATAAAATTCTCACAGTTGAACACTTATCAAAATGTGAAATTTACAATTTAACATCCGTGCCTAAATAGAAACAAACGTGGAATATAAGTATTCAAAAAATGTCACTCTTTATAATTGCTTTAGAAATTAAAGAATCCGGTAAAGCAAAGGGAAATATTAGAATTCATGTCAGCAGTGAGGGTCGTAATAACTATATTATTACTATTTTATTATAACGCTTTACATTTCTTACAGTAATTTGAAGCCCCAATCGACTTTCACTGCCCTATATTCGGGGGGGGGGGGGAGGAGATACTCCACATCTATTTTGCCCCAAATTCCCCACATTCTCGTTTTTCTTAACTTCGTTTGCTACTCTCCTCCGCAGTTTTATCATTGTTTATTATCTCAAGACCATTATTTCTAACAATTTGTGTTTGTACTCCCTGTTAGATTTTGTCATCCGTAGCTAATTCTTTGTGGCACTGGCTTCAGCATCTTGTTTCACATTAAAAGTTCTTTCATCCAACACATATTCTCAAACGTCGTTTTTGTTTCTTCAAATATATCATTTTCTTTAATATTTCACATATCTCGTGATTAATTGTTCGCCTGTGTAGTTATAGATCGATTATTTCTTTGGTCACTATTAAATATTTTTCTCTTAAAGGACTATAGTTTTTCGTTACACTACTGCTTATGGCAACATCGTTATTCCTATTGTAGTATACCATCACAGTATTGAGAATTTTTGTATTACTTTTGTTGTGCGTTTGCAGGTCACATCGAAGCCGAGACCAAAATGACAACAGAAGTTAGCACAGAGTTACACGGCTTACAGAAGTATTCCAACTACAGTATCCAGGCTTGGGCGTTTACCCAGGTCGGAGACGGAGTCAAGAGTCGACCTATCTTCTGCATGACCGACGAGGATGGTAATTATTTTATCGGTATAGCGAATCCTTTAGGTAATCTGAATGCCAAGACTTTGCCACCACTATAGTAACAATTAGTATACTACATAATATACCAAGATATATGAGTATGAGTATGAATAGCATATATGAGTATGATTATATGAACATAATATGTTTGTGATTCGATATAAGTTATATTTATGTGCATTTTCAGCCACAATTGTATTGGCTGAGGTTTATCTATAAAGGTTACCTGTATACAACACAGTACTTACCTCATTTACTTGAGGATGAATGAGTGAAATATAGAGATGACGCGAGAAACGGGAGATAATAGAAACGAAAAGTACGACAAAACTCTATTTTCTAATAATAGAGAATCATTTGCAAATTTGTAGTAAGATCGTAAAGTGCTTCAAACAAGTGTTATTTAAAATACCTTGTTGCTGTAGGCTGCGGTTACGAATCAAGCGAGTAGGCGAGGGCGGCGTGTAAGCTTGTACAAGCGGGTTCCAGCTGGTATGGTAATGATCGCGCGTGCGTTGTGGTTACGAATCGTGCGTGTTTGTTCAGTTTTATTTCAGTTGTGAACGTGAGAAGTGAATCTGTAAAGCATACACAAGAAATGTCTTATAAACTATTTCTGTTTGAAAATAGTTACCTAAAATATAAAATGTATAGAAAAAGAGGAGGAAGTCTACTGATTCTGTTTTCAAAAATCGTGTGATTTATGGAAAATTTCATAAGTTGTTTAAAGCATTGCGATCCAATGAAATCCGCTTTCATGAATATTATAGAATGAGGCCGCATACCTTCGATTACATTTTAGATGGAATTAAAGATAAAATAAATAAAACTGCTACAGATGGGTGGAAGTTGATAAGTCCAGCTGAACGGCTTTCAACAACATTAAGGTAAGAAAATTATAATTCCGTACACATAAGTAATACAAAAATGTATTTATATTTTGTTTTGTACAATTTATTCAACTACAAATCAGAGATAATATACCAAAAGGCAACTAAAATTCGAGTTATTTATTGAAATTTACGGTTAATATTTATACTGGTCAAGATATTCAAAACGACAATGTTCGTTATGCGAATTTCCAGAGCTTTCTGTTGCCAATGGTAGATCTGTAAAGTGAAAATGTGGATCACAACTATCCCAAGATCCAGGAGGCGTTGGCGTTACTGCTGATGTAGGTGTTGGCAGAGAGGCTGAAGATGGAGAAAATACATTTTTTGCTGTATTTTCCTCACTTTTAATTTGCATCAAAATTTTTGTTGTTTCCATTCGAAATTTTAAATTATTAATTTAGGACATGCTTTTTAAATGCAGGAGAAAGCTAATAAGAAAATTGTAATCAGAATCGTTTTTTAAATCATTTTCTGCTTTCAATAGTTTTAATTTTTCTTTTTCTAATTGCAAAACGGCGCCATTGAATTTTCTTTTTTGTGTCTTTCACTTTCAGTGACAGGGTCAGTTACAGAATTAAGATTTCCTTCCAAGTTTGCAGGTAAAAATACATTCTCGGAGGAAATCCATGGTTTCAAAAATTGCCCACTTCGTACTTTTAACTGCTGCACTCCCACTTCTTTTTTTCCTCATTTTATTTAATTCTACTCATAATCATCTCTCAAATTTTTCCATCTCTTTTTAACCGCCTCTCCTGAAATTCAAACACATACTTTTTTTGTGACTTTCATTAGTAAATTACATTTATAGAAGGTTTTTATCGAATATTAAATTGTGTCTATTAATGCTGTTACAGAACTAATAAGATCGTCTGTTTATTTATTTTTTTTAATACATCGAAACTTCGTAAAATGATCACTCCTTAGGGTGTGGCTAAATGGTACAATGTACAATGTAGGTCTATGCTATGTAAGGGAGGGAGGAGCGAAGGTAATTGACAAAGAGGAACAGATTTAAAAACCGCAGGTAAACAGTTAGGTGGACAAAGGTATTCTCTTATAATCTGAAGATAAACATAAACAAAGTACAGTTACTTGATTTTTAAATAATTGCAAAAAGTGTATTCGTAGTTCAACACTTTTGTGTCTAACAATAAATGGCCATCCAAATGTGTAATGAATTCACCGTGCACTGGATAAATTATACATATTAGTAGGCTATATATAAATTTAACATTAATTTACAGTTTTTATCTCAGTCTGTCCCTCTTTGTCAGGTACCTCCACCCTTTTCATATATTGTAGCCTACATTGTACCATTTTGGCATACCACGCCGTTCCAATAAAACCTCTGAATCTGCTGTAACTAGTGAAACAGTTGTCATGTGTAACAATAAAAACATTGTAGACCAAACCAAGTGTAAATATATTGAAATTAAAAAAAAAAAAAAAAAAAATGTTCTATCAAGTGCCTAGCGACCACTCAGTGTATGTGAAAGTACGATGTGGAAATACTCCGATTCCACGTTTTGTGGAAGTTTCGCTGTATTTTGATAAGGTTTGTTTTTAAAGAAAAAAATTAAGACTTTTTTCTTTCAGATTTTTATCGACTGGAATTTCGTACCGAAGTTTAGCATTTAGTTACAGAATGTCACATTCTACCATATCTTTGATATTTCGGGACGTTTGCAAATCAATCTGGGAAACATTTGTATCTGCTCATATGCCAGCTTTAAGTGAAGAACAGTTAAAAAACGTAGCTAATGAATTCTTCAAACGATGGGAATTTCCAAACTGCATTGGATGCATTGATGGCAAACACATACGCATTAAACCACCACTCGATTCTGGCAGTCTGTATTTCAATTATAAGCAATATTTTTCTATTGTTCTGCAAGCCGTTGCTGATGCTCACTATAGATTTTTTAAGTACTGAAGTCGGCGCTTATGGCAGGCAAAGTGATGGAGTATTTTCGCTTCTTCAAATTTATATGATCGATTAGAAAATAATTCGTACAACGTGCCAGAAGCAGCCTATTTACCCGGTACGAATATTTTGGCACCTTTTGTTATGCTAGGAGATGAAGCATACCTTCTTAAAGAATATTTACTAAGACCATATCGAGATAATAACGAAGAAGAAAAACTGTTCAATGATATTCACACACGAACGAGAAAAGTAGTTGAATGTGCTTCTGGTATTATGAGAGTAAAATGGCGCGTATTGCATAAACCGCTAGAAACAGATGTCAGAACTCCAAATCTCATTGTAAAAACTATTTGCTTGCTGCACAACATTATAATTGACAGAGAAGGTGTTGACCAAGTGGCACTGTTGCAAGCTGAACTTAAAAAAATAGCGCATCTAAAAACAGAGTAACTTCAAACAGATCAACATTTGCAGCAACTAACGTCAGAAATATATTCAAAAGTTATTTTGTATCAAGAGAAAAGTAAGAAGTTTTAATTAAAAAAAACATAGACATACTAATCGCGAATTTTGGAATTATCACAAATGTATTGAAACTTATTTTATGTTGAAATAAAAATATGTTAGAGTATCGATAATCGAACCATTCGCGACAAGAACTCGTTCGGATAATAATTATTATTATCTGTTATAACAGACCAACCATAAAAATATGGCATGTTTATGGAAAATAAATTCCTGTATTTTGAACTAAGGCACTGTTTCTTAACTCACTGTGTTAAGAGCATAATAAAATATAAAATCTGATTTATTTTGTATACAAAAGCCTATGTAAGCATATACAGTGCATTCATTTCAATTCATTCTATACAATTTTACGTAATATGAATATTTCAATAATTTTTTTAATTTTATTTTTGCTATAGAATTTTGGTTAGAAGACTAATTTGATTCAAGGAATGTTTGGATTATCGATGCTCTACAGTTAATAACAGTAGGCCTACTGGTGTACTTACTGTCACATTCCAATATTTCCGCAAATTCGTCCCACAATTTTTTCACTATTTCTCTTTTACTCTTTACACGCTACGTCCCATAAATGTTTCCGGTATACCATGTTTCCTTTTAAACACTTCATTTATTAAAATTTCGTTATCCATTGGTACTGATGTGAGATTTGTAGACACAACAGAAGCAACTGTCCTCCTCTCGCCACACGCTTAAACACGCTGGTACACGCGCGTGAGAAAACGCATGATTCATAACCAACGTCATTACCACTTATGAATTTAAAAATCCTCACGTACACGCTCACACGCCGCCCTCGCCTACTCGCTTGATTCGTAACCGCAGCCTTTACTCTTGGTTACCGATTGTCTTAGTAATATATGTAATTTACCATTAACTATATATATATACGTAGTTAACATCAAATACATATAATATATAATATATAATATACATCAAATTCTCTGAATAAAAGTACTGAATATACAAATTAAACCGAATTTGAGACATGCTCTTATTGAAGCTGTTCTCATTACAATATGTTCGATCTTTTATATGTTCTATCGACAATTGTAAACTTCTAGTTAGATTAATATAATGGAGTCCAGTCCCTAACATGTTGGGAGGCTGTGTACAAAAGGCGGGTCCGCGCTCAAACATCTACATTTAACAGTTTCAGAAAAAAAAAATGCTATGGACATTGAGGTCTGACTGTTTCAGTGCCGGAGCCTCCGGCAGGGGTCAAAGTGCTAGTGAGCTCGCCGACGTCCGTAGTTGTCAGCTGGGCACTTCCGACGCGCACCAACGGGAAACTAGTCAGTTATACTGTGTACTCTCTAGTACTGGAAGCGGGGCGAGAGCGTGACTCCTCCAAGCGAAGACTACCGCCAACCCAAACTCACTACCAGGTCACCGACTTACGCAAAGGCGAAGCTTACGAATTCTGGGTAACGGCGTTGACTCGTGTCGGCGAAGGCCAGAGCACCCAAGTTGTCTATGTAACTGTCTCCAACCGAGGTACATAATCGTATACAACTATCATAATTATAATTATAAGACTGTAAGATGGCGACCCTGTCGAAGCATGACGAATAAATTAAAAGCTTTAGTTTCTACCCGACGGTCACTGGAAAATAGGCAATTAGGGAAAATAAAAGAATGCTTTGCTTTAGCCTTATATTTTGTTTGTTATGAGATTTATAGTTTCGTTGATAGGTATGTTTCTGTAGATATCTGTGATGCCAAATGATGAAAATTTGGTGTCTTTGTTTATTTAACGTCGTTTCGTTTGTCAGTTGCCGGTGTGCTGTTTTCTATTGCAATATTTTCTATTGTAATTTCGTTTAACAATGTTTTGTCCATACGTTTTGTGATTTTCTAAGCTTGTACTGATTTTAAGTTGATGAGAGGTCTTATGGGGATATACTGTTTTATTTATCTTTAAAATTCCTTTAATTGGTGGGGCTTTTGCTTTGCTGATAAATTCGGTTGTTATTTACAAGTATTGTTTCCTTTTCTTTGATTAGTTTATTTATTTGGTTTTAATAATTTTATGTTGGGTTGTATTCTAATGCATTTTGTTTTGTGTTATAAAGCCTTTAGTTTGATTTATATGTTTGTTTTTATAGCAATTAATGCGTTGCTTTTGTCTGTCTTTGGTTTGTCAAGTCATTGTTTTCCATTTTATTTTGTATGTTTCTTCTTACTTTGTTGCTATTATTACTTACCTGTTATTTGGTTTATTTTATGTACAAAGCTATAACATTCATTCAAGTAATAATTAAACTTATTTATTAAATAATCTATTTCAATTTACGATTTCCTAAATGCTGCTAACAAGATTTAATGTTTTAAGTCTTAATTTACAAGAAATTTATTTCTGAAGATTTTTGTAATAGTACAATGGGTTGATTGAAACACGTCATGATTAATACAGTATGAAAAGCACTGGAACACTAGAAACTGACGTGCGGCAGTACACAGCGCGACTGCTGGAGTATATCTGTTTGGAAACCAATAATAAAACACATAGTGTTTTATGTGCATGTCCGTGCTTAACAAGAAATCTGTTGATAGTAGTTAAATAATCTCTTTGTAACAACCACAATTTACACACATTTAATTTCAACGTTTTAGACTCCTATTAATCCTCAAAATTTTTAACAGTATATATATATATATATATATATATATATTGTTGTGCTGTACATTTATTTACTGGTATTGTAATCAAGATATGTTCCACGTTGGGACTGCCATTTTATGTACTGTTGTTTTTTACTGATAGAATACAATAGAATACACAGGTATTGTAATTATTTAATAGTATAATACATGTAAAGAAACTCTTTCTCTCAGGGTTAATGATAATTAAGTTATTTGATCGTATTGACGATTGTATCTATTATTTTCTTTTCTTTAAACCAACCCAGATTCCGTTAATATGTAGTATTTTGATAATTAACCATGTAAGAAATAAATAATAAACTAATGTAACTTAACCGACTCTGAATTCTTCCAGCTGCCACGGGTTCACTTCTGGTTGTTGTTTACCTTTTTTTGAAAGCAATATTCGACTTGGCAATCTGTTTCTTCACCCAAATTTCTTATTGCTCTCACCGCTGAATGCCGCTCTCCAGGACTACTGCAACACAAATGTCTCCTCGGAACACTTAATGATCCTTTATGGCCACTTAAACTCTTCTCCAGTCCAAGATGTTCCTCTTCTGTCGTCGTTCTATCAAGGATATTGTTATATGTCTCGTATTATTATTTATTTATTAAATATTATAATCAAACTCTGGTATCACGATTCAAAATCCTTTACTTTATTTTCTTTTCCTTGTTACATTAACTTAATGATGTACAAATGTTATTTAATATAATTTAAGATTCTTCATGTTACTCTTAATGCATTTAATTTTATACTAATAACGTTTCTTTTCTCAGATATAATTGAAGACTAATAATGTTACTTGTATTAAATATAATTGAAGACTAATACATTTCCTTCATCACCATACAAAACAAATCTTAACAATTTAACAATTTGCCACTATGATAATTCCCTAATTTATTTACATCTGTTTATCATATAACTATTAAAACATATATCATATTTCTATTTCTTATTAAACATCTTTATTTTACCTCTAATATTCGTAATTCTATTGGTTATTTATTAAATTATAATTTTATTACTCTTTACTCTTCTTATAACATTCATTTCAATTTCATATATTATTTTCTGAACATATAACTAAATATGGTTTTATATCATATGGGAATCGACCTCTATGCTGACTGAGTAAGTCGATATTCCCAATGTTTTTTTGTTTACATTCAATACAAAATCTGCATCCGTTCTCTTTTAAAATTTATTATCTCCCTATTATGTACTGTGTGCATTTTAACAGCAGTACATAATACCTTCCCTTATTTCATAATTTCAGATCCATTTTTAGATGAAATTTTGAAATAACCAACATAGTCTAATCTTAACATTTAAACATCTAATTAATTAGGTATTTGTACCTCACAAAATTCTTTTAACAAATTAGTTTTTTCTTTTATTAATATTACCAATATGGTTCCTTATTATCATGAATCATGATATATTAAATACTTATTGATGACTTAAATCAACGTTAATTAAACCAACTGGTTTTACATCAAAATAATAAATAATAAATAACAATTGTGCCTAATTTTATGGCTAAAAAACTCAAAAACATGACTAAAACATTCTCTTTCTTTCGGACCTCACCTTCCCAATCCGGATTATACCTTTCCTGTATTCTTTATTTCAGAATTCCTACTCCTTTATTTATATATGAAATTATCCGTTGTATTACTATTATATCTTCTTTCCTTCTTAAAATCAATTATTTCCCAAGTTTAAATCTAACTTCTATAATCATTCTTGTGACATTCTTTATTAATTATACATTTTGGATCTGGTTTTATTTATTTATCTATATTTATTTGTGAGTTTTCCCTCTAATATTTAATTTTCCTAAACCTCCCTAACATTGTAACTGGAATCGAATCGGTGGTGCTCTATCGGCTTACCAATACCGTCGTCCATTACATACTTTCTGAGATCAGAGGAACATCATCTCTGCCCAGTTAAATGATTGCTGGAATATTCTACAGTCAATCTTCATTAATAAACCTCGTAAGGTAGTCATCATGTGACCTTCAATAAAATAATTAATAATAATAATACTCTAGGGATTATTCACTGTACTTTAACTCAGATCATATTATTTCTTCATATTAATTCTTCCTTCTATTATACACTTCTCATCTCCAATACTTGGCTATTTTATTGACATTTATTAATTGGTTTTCTTACAGATAATTCTTAAATATTTGTTTTTTTCTTTTCTTGTGATCCTTTTGACGGTTCCATTTTGGCTTCTTCATTCTCTTATCTTCCTTGGCTCATATTCCTTTATTACCAATACAGCTGGTTATGAGATTTTGGTTAGTATTATACATTACATCATGTAATTATATTCTTCTGGCACAATCATTATTATTCCTTTTACATTATAAATTACATTTCTCACAATTATATTACATCAGATACGCTCATTTTGTTTTTTGGTTTTGATGATTTTTTATTAGGTTTAATCAGTGTTATTTTTTTTCTTGCTAAATTATTTTTCTCGTTTATCTTCAATAAGTTGTTCTTATTATATTTTGAATTTTGATATTTTTCTCTTCAAAATTATGTTGTTCAAATATCTTGTGTAAGCTGTCCTTACTTCGTTTTGAATTTTGATATACTACAAATGTTAATGGTATCACCGTTCCATTGAATTGTACATTCATCATTATTTGTTTGCGAGCAATTCTACTGGCTCGTCCTGTTACACCCACTATAGTAATTTTGCTCACAGGTAATTCATAAATTCTATTAGCCTTTCCTTCGGATGACGTGATTCCCTTTTCTATTTCCTTTAATTCATGGTATTTAGTCATACTCATCAATGATATTTCGGCACCAGTATCAATAATAAAATTTTGATTGGTTCTCCCATATTGACCGGTAATAGACACTACATCACTTTCAATGATATTTTTATTGATTCTCTCGTTGTCCATAAAATCCTGACCTAAACTGGTTATCCAAGACAGTGATCGGCTATTTGACTGTGGTTGACCATTGCACTCACTCACAGTCTTCTCTAGTTTTCCTGATTTTTATTTATGGCTACTCTCTCCTCTCTCCTTCCTTCCTGTTGAATATTTTCTGACTGGGAAAGGGAACTATGTTGCTCTCTATTTCTTAACTGTTCATAGTTGTTGTTCACCTCACTCTGTCTCTCCTCACTGCGAGAATATCCATTTCGATCATTCTCCTCCCTCGGGTAACGACTATTGTAGATTCGGGAATCATAGTTTCGGCGTATAAAATTCCCTCGATAGTTATTTGAAGCGTGGTTGCCCCTATAATTATTATTGTAATTATTATTATTATCATATCTCCGGTCATTCCGGTTATCGTTTCTGTAGTAATTTCTTCCACCTTCCCTATCTTGGTATCTTGGAACATTTCTTTGGTCGTTCCTTTCTACTATTTGATTCCTATCACAGTTTTGTTCTTCCGGATATCTATTAGGGTAGCTGTCTCTTCTCATATTCCCTTGTTTAGC
Source organism: Magicicada septendecula (assembly GCA_034769895.1). NCBI lineage: Eukaryota > Metazoa > Arthropoda > Insecta > Hemiptera > Cicadidae > Magicicada > Magicicada septendecula. The sequence continues at coordinate 330,058,659 of CM068376.1, forward strand.
GCGATTGTCATAATTCATTTTCCTCTCATAATCAGTGAGTAATAATGTCATCGCTTCTATAGTACTGGCTTGACTGGCAAATTGTGCTAAACTTACAGTTTCAGGAAAATGGTGACTCAAAGCTTCCACCACATATCTGTCATCCATGGGTGGATCTAAATATCTTGCCCTGCAAACATGCGATAAAAAATACGAGGTCGGTGTTTGTCCTACACTTGGGTTGTACCTACCATATACTATGGTCTCCCGCACCCTTGTCTGTATGGATCGTGTCCAATATTTATTTTTATAGCTGTCCATAAATTCCTGGTAGCTATTCAAGGTGTTTCTAACAGCATCCCACCAATAATCATTCATTTCATGGAACCCTTGATCTTAATATTAGCTTAATTCTTTCCCATCTATTTTCCTTGGTACTATGCAAATATTCCTTCATTCTATTTAAATACTCCATAGGATTTTTATATATCCTTTCATATGTGGCACCTCATGACTAATATTCTTGTCTTCTCGTATAACACATGTTTGATTACCATTTTGTTCTATTTCATTGACCCTTACTACTAATTGTCCCATGGTATCCTCTATTTTGGTATTATTGCTGTCCAACTGTTGTCCCATGGATTGAATATTGCTCGTTACTTCCTGTTTGTGTTTTACCAATTCTCTCGTCATCTGTTCTATGACTTCTTGTTTATTTTCTCCTAATTTCTCTTCCACTTGTTCCTTCAGTGACTGTTGTTTCGTTTCTATACTGTCTAACCTATTTTCCATTGTTTCCATATTCAATTTCACCTCTGCAAATTGTCTAACATTCCCTTCCTCATAATTTTTCAATATTAACTCAACTTCAGCCTTTTGCTGGTCTAATTTATTATTCACCCCATTGATTTGTTGTTGAATGGTCTCCTTTAATTCCTCATTATTTTGTTTTAATAAATTTTCATTATCTAGTCTCATTTGTTTCTTTAATTCCTCATTATTTTGTTTTAATAAGGTTTCATTATCTTTTTTCATTTTCTCATTGTTTTTGTCCAACTTCTCATTTATTTTTTCTTCCTGTTTCTTAAAATTGTCATTAGTTTCTTCCTTATTTTCCCTCATTTGTTTCAATAATGTTTCGCTGGTTTTGTTATTCCCTTCCATTATAATTCTCATCATTCTGGAAATTTGCATCCATTGGTTGGTTTGGTTTCTTTGGTTGGTCCCCTTGGGCATCCTCTACTATTATTTCCATTTCAGTTTCTTCCTCTTCAACACTATTACTCCTTAATTCATATCGTTGCTCTAGTTTGTTAGCCATTTTACAATATTGAACTTAATTTAATTACAAGGAGATTTTTATGCTAATTATTTTTAACAAAATTGTGTTATTTGGTGCTGGTTTAAAGAAAATCTTTGCTTTCACGTATGGGCGCCCATTATTTGTACTGTACATTTATTTACTGGTATTGTAATCAAGATATGTTCCACGTTGGGACTGCCGTTTTATGTACTGTTGTTTTTTACTGATAGAATACAATAGAATACACAGGTATTGTAATTATTTAATAGTATAATACATGTAAAGAAACTCTTTCTCTCAGGGTTAATGATAATTAAGTTATTTGATCGTATTGACGATTGTATCTATTATTTTCTTTTCTTTAAACCAACCCAGATTCCGTTAATATGTAGTATTTTGATAATTAACCATGTAAGAAATAAATAATAAACTAATGTAACTTAACCGACTCTGAATTCTTCCAGCTGCCACGGGTTCACTTCTGGTTGTTGTTTACCTTTTTTTGAAAGCAATATTCGGCTTGGCAATCTGTTTCTTCACCCAAATTTCTTATTGCTCTCACCGCTGAATGCCGCTCTCCAGGACTACTGCAACACAAATGTCTCCTCGGAACACTTAATGATCCTTTATGGCCACTTAAACTCTTCTCCAGTCCAAGATGTTCCTCTTCTGTCGTCGTTCTATCAAGGATATTGTTATATGTCTCGTATTATTATTTATTTATTAAATATTATAATCAAACTCTGGTATCACGATTCAAAATCCTTTACTTTATTTTCTTTTCCTTGTTACGTTAACTTAATGATGTACAAATGTTATTTAATATAATTTAAGATTCTTCATGTTACTCTTAATGCATTTAATTTTATACTAATAACGTTTCTTTTCTCAGATATAATTGAAGACTAATAATGTTACTTGTATTAAATATAATTGAAGACTAATACATTTCCTTCATCACCATACAAAACAAATCTTAACAATTTAACAATTTGCCACTATGATAATTCCCTAATTTATTTACATCTGTTTATCATATAACTATTAAAACATATATCATTTTTCTATTTCTTATTAAACATCTTTATTTTACCTCTAATATTCGTAATTCTATTGGTTATTTATTAAATTATAATTTTATTACTCTTTACTCTTCTTATAACATTCATTTCAATTTCATATATTATTTTCTGAATATATAACTAAATATGGTTTTATATCATATGGGAAACGACCTCTATGCTGACTGAGTAAGTCGATATTCCCAATGTTTTTTTGTTTACATTCAATATAAAATCTGCATCCGTTCTCTTTTAAAATTTATTATCTCCCTATTATGTACTGTGTGCATTTTAACAGCAGTACAATATATAGCGAAATGGCTATATTAACAGACACTATAAATTGTGTGTAGTGCCAGCGGCAATCGTGTCCTTCGGACAGACAATTTCGGCAAGAAAGAGGAATACGGTGCAACTACCTTGTCTGGCTGTGGGAATTCCGCCGCCCAAACACTCGTGGGCCTGTCCGGATGGCAACCCGCCTGTCGGGGAAGGTCTGACCGTACAGAAGGACGGTTCACTAGAGATCATGGACATCCAGAGGCACCATCAGGGCAACTACACATGTTACGTTTCCAACTCTAACGGTTCCGACCAGATCATCCATACTCTTAGAGTTCTAGGTACGTAATATTAAGAACATTTACGCATGGTGTGTGTGTGTGGGGGGGGGGGCTCGCGGTTGGTGACGAAAGGTAAAAGAAGAAGAATGAGGGGGAGAGAATTTCGTGGACGCTTGTATAGAAAACTGTAGAAGTCAGTGTTGGCCTTTCACAAATAGAACTTAAATTGACCTATTGTCCTAATAAAGTGACACAATCTAGGGGTACATATATTTATTTTTACGATAAATCTTTTTAAGCGTCCTGCCGCTCAACTACGAGTAACTCTGAACTATTCTTGTAAAAACACACAACCAATACAGTGCAACTACGTCCAGACTTAAAGGGAGAATCCCCACATATCAACGTCAAAGGAATCGTAGTCGTACACACTCAAATAATTAAAAATACCTTTTCTTAATGTTTAATACAACAAAACTAAATACACTCAAACGCGATTTGAGTATTGAGTGTAAAGAAATATTTGTATACCGTCATTCTAGTAAGTGTTCATTATAATATATGGTGTTACATATAATACGATTTACCGTCCTTAAATACAGTAATATTCGTCTGCAATTTTCAAAGAAAAGAATATTGAATCTGTCAGAAGAATGTAACATACCAAGTGTATTGAAGGCGCCCTTAATACTAAACACGTAAGTTCCCCATAAAAGAGCCACCTTTTATTTTGTTTTGAGAACAAAACACAAATTCTAGTGGTTTTTGATTTACCGGAATCATTAAAATATCTGTAGTCACTGGTCTCTCCCACGATTGATAACGCTCGTACATTAATAACAGTAATATACACTATTGACAAACAAGTATAAAAATAAGTATGAAGTACAATTAATAAGATTATATATAATTACGATTTTAATTTAACATAATATTATTTATCATTTTTTTTGTTAATTTAGCAATACAAGAAATGTTTGTTTTTGATGAAAAATTGAGTATCTTTTATATTGTTACACGTATAAGCTACGCAATCTGCAGACATAAGGACGTATACAACGTCGGCCCTACGAGTACGCACGTACTCTCGAGGCATCACCCAAGAAGCGGTAGAAACGTGTCGCAATCTCGGCAGGATATAAATTCGTAAGCGGTTAGCCAATTATTTTGAGATTGCGATTTCATTCCAGTGTAAAGTGGTTGCAAAAAAATGATTATGTTAAAAAATTATATTATGAAAAACTATTAATAATGATTTACTACAATATATACAAATAGTCAACATTGGGTTCTAGAGAATAAATAGCTTTGAGTAAATATAATTAAGGAGGTCAATGTAATTGACTGGTCATTGACTAGACCCAACTTTATGGGTAGTTACCTAGTGGGCCTTCTATTAAACACGAAACAAAGTTTCCTAGTATTCTTATCCTAGACGTTGTTTCAAATAAACAGTTGCGTTCTTTTAGTAAAACGTATTGTAGAATGAACATAACTTTCTAATCAATGCTTGAAATAAAAATTAAAATTCTCGAGAGAAAATAAATTTTATTTTTTCTCCACATTAATAATAAACGTTAAGTAAGGCGAATTCTGGAACTAAATATAGGCGTTCTTTCATGTGCATCGTATAACCCTTTCCCTTCTTTATTAATGAAAAGACAAACGTTAATTGGCAACATTTATTGCCATTATGTATTTCCCGTAATAGACTTAGAAAACACTGTTTTGTAATTTTCATGCTTCACTATTGAGCTGTTTGTTCCCTTGATGCTAAGAACTGCTAGAATTAGCGATACATTTTTTTCTTTCTGCATAGTGAGATATGAAAATATATTACAACACATTAAATTTGTGTGTGATGGGTGAAATCGTAATAATAATAACACAACGTAATATGGTTTAAAATCATTTAAAAATTTATTAATCAAAAATTTCTTATTTGGTTGCGATTTAAAAATATCATTATTATTCGCATGTGTGTAGCCGTAGCACACATCTAATTATTAACATATAAGTAATAATTTCGTATTACACATAGACATAATATACACTCTTATACTATAATAAACATTTGTAATTATCTAATAATGCTCTCGGCTTGCTCATTAGTGTGCTAATTATTAGATTATCTAATCTCTTTTTAATAATCTAATTTCTTTTGATTATACTGCATACGCATTGCTTTGTTTTCTAATAAAAATTTTCTATTTACTTTTATATTAATTTAAATATCATTGACTAAGTTATTGATTCAAAATTATAGTTTCATACTTTTAAACATTACTCTAATTACTATACAAATAAATATTTACATTTTCAAAATTTATTAATTCATCTTTGAATTAGATTGTCTTTCTTTTCACATCGTTAATTATATTGTCTTTATGTGAGATTTTGTTTTACAAATACGTGGTTGTTTTTCATCTTATTGTCGTGGTAAATAGGCAGCGTATCCTCTTCGGTCCTAGGTCCTCGATCCTGGATGCGCCTCTGTAGTCGTGTAGTCCTGGAGTCCTTGATCCTCGTTCTTCAGATACTCTCCGCCGTCCGTCGCCTCGTCCCGTACGCTGGATTCTATTTCATGTACTTGGCTGCTCCCTCATATCCCGCCATGGCCTCAGGTTGCAGGTGCTCTCACGAAAGTGATGAGCAGTCGTGAAGAACCTCCGGCTGCTGCTGCAGTTGATAGACAAAAAGTTGTCGTTTGGCAGAGCCTCCGGCTGCCACGGTAGTTGATCGAGAAAGAGAATTAAGTTAGCGCGTCTCGAGTATTTATACCCTAGGGTGCAAAAATCATGTTTCGACAATATTCTGCAGGTCTGTGTCTGTCGTTGGCGTCCCTTTTTAAACTTAACTCGCACTTAATGAACCTTTTCACACTTAACTCGCTTGTCTTCGCGATATGCGAAGTCTTTTGCACATTACCCGATATTCATCTGGTCGGTAATTTTTGTGTTCACTGTGTATAAACCATTTTTCCCTATCTTAATTAACATAAGTTTTATTTATATTTATTTTCACTATAATCGCACTTTTTATTCTTTTCGCACTAATTTTTATACACATGTGCGCCTTATTTTTATACACACTTTGGCGTATTTGGTTTTGTGATATTATGCACACATTCTTTACAATTTAAATAAATTCATATAATTAATAGCGTTCATTAAGGGGTGACGGTTTGCAGGAATTGACATGTGTCACACACACATGTAAAATACACGTGTACACACAGAGACAGCAAAGTGGCGTGATTAACCTGTTCCAACATGAAATTTGGTCGTTCCATTTACAGTTAAGATTGAAAGCTGAACTATATTACTAACAATATGAATTATTTATTTTGTTTTATTAATTATTTTAATTAATTTGTGCAATGCACAGTACCCTATACATTTGTACTATTGCATTATTTCCCTGCTTAATAAAAAAAAATAATCAACAGGATTATTACATTTTTTGCCTTTTTAAATTAGACAAAATAGTACAGTACATTTTACCAATACAATATTTATTTACATTATGCTCATAATAATGAATAAACTATTATTCAATTTACCCTTATGTGTGGTGGGCTGAACAAATTATTCTCATCCCATACATGTTGTCTTGGTGCTCGCTTCGCAGTATCTGCTTTAATGCACGTTCTCCTTTAACTGTCACAGTGACCTAGTTATTCATTCATAGAACTTCCTTAAAGAGCATGAATACTTGGCATGGTACTTGCCCAATTCTTTCTGTCTTGTGTCATCATACACAATGTAAGTTTGTTTGCCAATTTGTCTTAGCAAAGTGTAAGGTCCATCATATAATCTGAAGAATTGTTTCGCAGTATTATCAATACGTTTTTCCACTGGATTGGTTTTTAATATTTTCTCTCCAACATTAAACTTCTACAACTTGTGAGTTCTGTTGAATCGTTCTATTCTTTTATTACCTTTTTCCATTATTCTTCTTTTCGCATGTTCAATCTTACTGTTTAACGGTATCGGTAACTTCAGATTAGCAGGTTTGAGAACATACCTCTTCCAAAATCTGTCGGGCTGACCATCTTGTTCAATCTCTGTCGGTGTGTAGCTCGTTGCTTCGCTATAATTCTCATTAATGGTTTTCTCAAAGAATGGTAAATACTCTACCCATTTATTGTGTTGGTTATGGCAGTAAATACGTAAGTACTTACCCAATTCTTTACTCACTCTCTCGGCTAAATTTCCCTGTGGATGTCTGATGGATGTGAGTATGGGTTGGATTCCATTTTCTCTTAATATTCTATTCCATACGTCACTTTGAAATTGCACTCCTTGATCACTAAGAATCGTCTTCATCTTACCATGTATTGGAATATATATATTTTTGTAACAGAATTTTTAGGACAGTTTTCCTTGTGGGTCACATAATAGGATACAGATGAACTGCCTGAGAAAACACGTCTATACAGATTAAAATGTGTTTAACCCCCCGACTTGATCGTGGTAATGGGCCTAAGAAGTCCACTGCAATTAACTCCCCTTTCGCCTCCTTCTGTATACTTTGCATTTCCACATATGTATGAAAATTGGGTTGCTAGCAGTCTGGCAATCGTAACATTTCTTCAATTCATTTCTAATTTTTCTAAACATGTTGTTGATAGGAAAATCTTCTCTAAGGGATAAATAACATTTTAATGCCGATGCATGAGCTAAGCTCTCATGAGTTGGTGTTATCAGTTTAAATAACATCTCGTTCGTCAACAAAACTTTCCAATCATGTCTTATTAATTTGAAAAGAATGTTGTTATGAAGCTTATGTTGAGCTGGTAGTTGAGATTGACGTTTTAAATTTCGTAAGGTAATATCTTGATCCTGTTCTTCTGCTAGATTTTGTAGCATTCTTCTTACTTCGTTGCTAGCTTCAATGCGAATAGGTAATAAACGTCCTTCGTTATCTTCTTTATTGTAGATCTCTTCACATTCTTCTGTAACATAACGACTTAAAATATCTGCAACGCTATTATCTTTCCATTTGCAGTACTTGATAGTGAATGTGTGCCGAAGTATTTAAGCTTAAATTATTCGGCGTACGTCGCGGCTACAGTGCCGTCTGTATAACGGGTTCAAGGGTTGCTTGTGCAGCCACGGCTTCACTGTATCGTTTAACCTTGACCGTGACGTGGCGATAATTGTGTGTGTACGTAATCAAGCATGCCGTGCCATTCAGCTGATTTGTGAATTTTCTGTTCGCGTGGGATCGCAGGTATCGACATTCGCTCTCATTTCTTCTTTTGCATTCAAACGGGACACTGGTCTGGCGGCGTTATGAATTAAGATTCATCTTTTGAACTGAGTTCGTGACCATTTAAAGAGCTTCAGGTGAGCCAAAGTGTTGCTTTAATATTAATTAACTAAGCGCTTGCGGGGGTATTATATTATGATATATGTACGTCTTTTTGTGTGTGTGATTTTTGTGTGTGTTGCGTCTGGGATGGTTAAGAGCACGTTGCCGACTTGCCTTGGCTTGCATGAAAATTAAATAGAACTTGCCGTTAGAACTATATTCCAATGTAAAGTAATAAAGATTTAAGGTTAAATATAATTTAATTCTAAAAGTGGATAATTTAAAGAGAAATTGTGAGGAGTAATATTTATATTGACACTTAATTTTCGGAATGGAATTGTGACAGTGAGTGTGTCTGTGATCTGTGCTTACTGGGGCGAGAAAGAATTGTGTGAGGGTACTTTTTCCTGACGGCTACTTACAAATAAAATGTTTTCCAGGGTTCCCGCCTAGCCGAGAGGGAAAAGGGGACAACGAAGATGGGGACAGAACATCGGTCGTCTTCTGCAGACTATCGCAGCACACCCCAATGCCGTCAGACCTCGAGAAATCCCCACACTGCCAGCCCAAAATGACTGCCCTAAGGAAGAAATGAAACACAGAATTTCGGAGACACCAGTGGTTACACCCCAGTCAACATCAGCGCGCATTCTGGGTAACAACAAATCGTCTAAGCACAGGTGGGACCTTTCCTATATTTTAATCCACAAAACACAAAAAGAAACAGCAACCTATTGCAGTTAAAACATGAAATGAAAGACATCTTCACAACCGTAATTTTAGATGTTCAATGACCAACTGTCTATTATAGCATGTCCGGTGGACTTATAGTGACTAGTGTAATTAAAGAGTTAAAGAATCTACCTGTTGAAGAATGTCAATTAGTATGCTATATTTTATAGCACACCATTTGCCCTTGTCGTGATTAGTGACCTAGCATAATTTAAAACTGGTAGTTGGGCAGTTTAATTAACTGTTTCTTATGAAGATAAAATGCCATTAACAACTTGTACTTAACGCATTGATAATAACTATGGAGTAGTTCCTTCCTAAATCTTCTTGTGGGTACAGGTCCTTATTAGGGGCTGTTAAAGAATTGAGCCAGTATAATTCTTGTAGTATGACACCTTAAAATTTTCTTAAGCGGGCAACTGGTGTGTGTAAGGCATGGTGATAGTATTAAGATATATATATATATATATATATACATGTATTAATCCTGTGATGCATAATTTATTTTAAAAGGAAAAGAAATATTTTATTTGGCAAGTATAAAACGGCATATTACATGTTCTTGTTAGGCATGATGTATCATTGTTTGAGGGTCACTTTAATTCATAAGGTATCTGCAGGTCCAACCTTTAGTAATTGTTTATTAGAACTTATTTAGAAAAGTCATGTGAATAAAGGTTCATACTAAGTGATGTCAGCTTATGTGAAGGCAATGCACTTAAATGTGTTTGAATAATTTGTTGTTGATTAATTATATTCAAAATTAATTCTTTGTTAATATTCCCAATTGTTATTCAATGTTGGAGAGATGCACGTTTATTAATGATAGTGGAAAATATAGCCGTGCATATTGTAATAAAGATGTTATTATTATAATAAGAGAACACTAATAAACGCTGTTATCGTTTGCAAGTGTTTTATTGCAAGTCCTGTCACGATGGGCTCAACTCAATTTTTCTTCCGTCTAGACCGCAGGTCTGGTTTTAATAATTAAGTAACGACCCCTGAGATAAAAAAAAACTTAACAAAAAATTTTATAAAAAATTCAGGGGGACGTTTCAAATGAGTACTCCCCAATGGCTAAAATTCATCTCAGTAAACGAGAGTTCGTGACTTTACATTTCAGTAGAAGTGACAATGCTTGAAGGTCAGTATGTATTTCAAAATGAGTACCATAAATATAATATCGAAAGTGCTTCAGAGCGTCAAAAATTGCAAGTATCTCCTTCTCTGATGTTGAGTAGTGCCGCTCTGCTCCTTTAAAAACTCTGCTCGCGTAGGCGATGACCCTTAGTTTTTCTTCGGAGTCCTTCTGGTATAGTACACTTTCTACGGCGTAATCACTAGCATCAGAATAAATCACAAATTTTCCTTCTCGTTGAGGATGATGTAGCATGATGTTCTCTACAAATAACCTCTTCACTTGGTCGAAGGCTTCCTGATGCTTCTCCTCCCATTTCCAATTTCGTCCTTTCTTTGTAAATTCTAACAAAGGTTGAGTCCTTTCAACATACAATGATGTAAACCTTCTGTAATATCCAGTTAAACCCAAAAATGCACGTAACCCTTTAAGATTCCTGGTTATAGGAAAGTTGGTTATACTGGTTATCTTCGTAGGATCTGGTTGTATACCTGAGGATGAGATGATGTGTCCTAGGAATTGTATGGAAGTTTTTATGAATTCACATTTGTCTAGGTTAAGGGACATGTTTGCTTGCCAAAACTTATGGAATATTGTACGTAGATTTCTGGTGTGTTCATCGAATGTCTTAGATATCACTAGTATATCATCTACGAAGATCATCGTATAAGGTTCCACTTCTGGGCCTAATGTTCTTTCCAAACATTTCACAATAGCTGCCAAACTCGTGCTTAACCCAAATGGTACTACCTTATGTTGGTAGCACTCGTTCTAGTACAGGAATGTAGTAAATTTTCTATCCTCTTCTCGGATTGGAATCTGCCAAAAACTTGAACGTCGATCTAATTTTGTCAAGTAGCGTGCTCCTTCACATTTTGTAAACAGCTCGTCCGCATTAGGCGCGCAGTCATACTCTTTCATTATAATATTGTTCAGCTCCCGCATGTCCAGCCATAGATGAATATCCCCGCTTTTCCTCTTTACTACTACAAGAGGATTTAAGAAGTTGCTGTTGGACCGTTCTATTACGTTATTATCCAGCATCCGACGTATTTCCGTTTCTACTTCTTCCTCGTAGCGCATTGGAATAGGGTGTGTCCTCCTGACGAATTTTGTTGGGTCTGTTACAGTTATAGTATGTTTGTAGACTGTCGTCTGCGTCGGTGTTTCATTGAATACATTTTTATATTCATTTATTACTTCTTGAAGCCGCTTTTCTTCCTGTTTAGAAATCTTGTCGGTTGTCTGACTTGTACATCGAGTTGGTACATATTGAACCTTGGGTTTAGTTGAGACAACAGGTGTCTCACTTACCTTATACTGTTTCTCTTCTTCACTCGTACTTATGAACACCCTTATAATTACATGTTATCTTATTATTAATGATATCAATCTTAGCATCTAGCACATTCAATAAATAAATTCCTATAATACCATCATATATCAACTTATTCATAATAATCATTGGACATTCTATTATCTAAATTGTCATATGTCATTGTTACGTACACTTCTTTTTTAACCTTTTCTCGCTTATTAGTAGCGGTTGTAATGTTCATATTATTCACAAGTAATATCGCTGTATTTTTAAAATAATTTTTATTTCGTTGCACCCAAGTAGCTTTCAAAACTGACAGTTGACTACCTGTGTCCACCAACATTTTAATTAGACAATTGTTGATACGAACAGTAACAGTAGGGCAAAATGTGTGTGCGTGTTCCACTTGGTTTACACCCTGGTCTGTACTAAGCAATTCGTCGCGTATGTCGACAGGATATATATTATTTATTGTGTACTGCCGCTTCCACATCTCGAGTCATTGTTTAGACATTGATGGTGCACGAGCCGTTTCCGTTGTGCATTCCGTCTTTGAGCTATTGTGCGTTTTTACCGCGTGAACCGCTCGTTCATAAGGCTTCGGAAATTTTGTCTTTGTTTTTGGCCAGTCGTATCCACCCTTCGCCCATCTACTACCTCTCTGATCGTTCTCCCTCTCTTGACGACTGCATTCCGCGCGTTGAATCGTAGGCTTGTGCGCGATGTTTACAGGTGATCTATTTTGCGTGTGTGGCATTGTTGGCTTATAATTATTACTGGCGTGATTATGGTTATAATTTTGATTACTGTGCGGTTGATAATTGTGTTGTGTGTTCTCACCGCGAGTGATGTTCTCAGATTGAGTGACAAGTATTAAAAATTCCTCAATTGTTTTAATACCTTGTGTGTGAACAGCGAGTTGGATATTCTTCTGAAAACGGTAAGACAATTTAGATATTATCTCATATTCTGAAAACTTAGGTTTAAGATGTTTCACTCTTTTAATTTGTACTGTTGTATACTGTTCCATACTCTGACGACCACGAACATTGTATTTACCATATTCTAGTTGATCACGTAACTGACGTTGCGTATGGATATTCTAATACCTATTTTCAAACGAGTCACGGAATTGTTGGTAATTTGTTACATTATCACGTATTATAGTATACCACTGTGCTGCCGAATCTTTGAAATGTCGCCTAACAAAATTTATTTTTTCATTATCGTCAATGGTACTACCAATTTTTCTCCATTTCCTTTTCGCAGTTGGATAAAAATTCCATGCTGTGTTCCCATTTATTTCCTGCAAATGTTAATTTAACCCTTTCTTCTACTGGTGATGGGTACATCATCATCTGCGCTGGACGTCTACGTAGCTCATCTCGAAGTTGGTCCATTTCAATCTTCACCTGATCCTTCATATTGGACATCTCTCCAGAATAATCTTTCGCAGTCTTGGATGTTTCTTTTATCTTATTCTCTATTACAATTGTGCGTGTTTCTATCTCACTCGTTTTACTAGTGGTCGCTTGAAGCAGATCATAAAAATCCTTTATTTTACTGTCTTGTTCATGCTTTATTGTATTTAGTTTCTCACTTACACTGTCATTCATTTGCTTACGAATGTCCTTTAAGTCTTTCCTCCATTCTACGCGTAACTCTTTGTTCTTATTCTCTAACCTAACAGGTTGTTCATGTAGAGCTTGTTTAACCTTATTTTCTAGTGCATCTATGCGCGTATTCGTGTCTATAATTTTATCTCCTAACTGTGTAGTACTATCTATGATATCTTGTTTTAATTCTTGTCTTAACTGTACATTATCTTGTTTTATTCTTGTTTTAGTTGTACATTATCTTGTTTTAATTCTTCTTTAATTGTACATTATCTTGTTTCAATTCATCTATTTATTACTTTGTTTTATATTCTCTTGTTTTAATTCATCTACTTTATCTTTTAAATTATCTGTTTGTTTTAAATTCACTTCTGTTTGTTTTATATTTAATTCGTCCATCATGCCTCGCATCATATTTGGAGTGCCTCCAGACTAAAACTTCCTGGTTCTGCCATGTTGAATTATTTTTATTTACATTCTGTTTTTAAAATAATTATTATTGCTGATCCCGGTTATACTATTCTTTATTTATTATTGTTTTGTATTATTACTGGTATTATTATTAATGTCACTATTACGGTTACACTTTTTACCCGTTGAGCGCCAGTTGTGCTATTATAATGCACAACAAATTGACATAACATTCAAATAATATTTAACATAATATTAGTTATTACATATAATATATTTTTGCATTTAACACACATTTTTAGAGCATACATTTAACTTAAAATTTTTTTTTTAAATAGTTAATTTGCATGGTCGCGCACCACGTTCTTGGCGACATTTACAACACATTAAATTCGTGTGTGATGGGTGCAATCATAATAATAATAACACAACGTAATATGGTTTAGAATCATTTAAAAATTTATTAATCAAAAATTTCTTATTTGGTTGCGATTTAAAAATATCATTATTATTCGCATGTGTGTAGCCGTAGCACACATCTAATTATTAACATATAAGTAATAATTTCGTATTACACATTGACATAATATACACTCTTATACTATAATAAACATTTGTAATTATCTAATATTGCTCTCGGCTTGCTCATTAGTGCGCTAATTATTAGATTATCTAATCTCTTTCTAATAATCTAATTTCTTTTGATTATACTGCATATGCATTGCTTTGTTTTCTAATAAAAATTTACTGTTTACTTTTATATTAATTTAAATATCATTGACTAAGTTATTGATTCAAAATTATAGTTTCATACTTTTAAACATTACTCTAATTACTATACAAATAAATATTTATATAAATCTTTGAATTAGATTGTCTTTCTTTTTACATCGTTAATTATATTGTCTTTATGTGAGTGTTTGTTTTACAAATACATGGTTGTTTTTCATCTTATTGTCGTGGTAAATAGGCAGCATATCCTCTTCGGTCCTAGGTCCTCGATCCTGGATGCTCCTTCGTAGTCGTATAGTCCCGGAGTCCTTGATCCTCGTCCTTCAGATCTTCTTCGCCGTCCGTCGCCTTGTTCCGTACGCTGGATTCTATTTCATGTACTTGGCTGCTCCCTCGTATCCCGTCATGGCCTCAGGTTGCAGCTGCTCTCACGAAAGTGATGAGTAGTCGTGAAGAACCTCCGGCTGCTGCTGCGGTCGATAGACAAAAAAGTTGTTGTCGTTGGGCAGAGCCTGCGGCTGCCACGGTAGTTGATCGAGAAAGAGAATTAAGTTAGCGCGTCTCAAGTATTTATACCTAGGGCGCAAAAATCGTGTTTCGACAATATTCTGCAGGTCTGAGTCTGTCGTTGGCATCCCTTTTTAAACACGATTCTTTTCACATTTAATTCGCTTGTCTTCGCGATATGTGAAGTCTTTTGCACATTACCCGATATTCATCTTGTCGGTAATTTTTATCTGTTCATTGTGTATAAACCATGTTTCCCTATCTTAATTAACATCAGTTTTATTTATATTTATTTTCACTATAATCGCACTTTTTATTCTTTTCGCAATATTTTTTACACACATGTGCGCCTTATTTTTATACACACTTTGGCGTATTTGGTTTTGTGATATTATGCACACATTCTTTACAATTTAAATAAATTTTCATATAATTAATAGCGTTCATTAAGGGGTGACGCTTTGCAGGAATTGACAGGTGTCACACACACATGTAAAATACACGTGTACACACAGACACAGCAACCTGTCCTAACATTAAATTTGGTCGTTCCATTTACAGTTCAGATTGAAAGCTGAATTATTATTACTAACAATATGAATTGTTTATTTTATTTCATTAATTATTTTAATTAATTTGTGCAATGCACAGTACCCTATACATTTATACTGTTGTGTTTGTAGATATATATATATATATATTATAACGTTAAATATTTGTGAGCCCCACGTTTTTGGGAGCCAAATATTTTATAAAGTTATTTGTATCTGTTGTATATATCGCTGATGCCCCCTGTTGAGTAGCACAAATATTTATAACGTTACAAATTTTCAATGGGTGTAATCGTAATAATAACAACAACGTAAAATTGTGTAAAATAATTAAAACATTTATTAATTAAATTTTTCAAAATAAATTTCGAATTAGAACTTCATTATTATCGCATCCATTATTATTATTACTTCATTATTATCGTAGTATCCATACTTATTGATTACATACACGTAATATCGCATATTCCATACAAACATAAAATACTCTTATAATTAAAAATACATTTGATTATTAATAATATGGCTCTCGAATTGCTCATTATATTATGAGTAATTTATTATATTCTGAAATCTATCTTTTTTAAAAATAAATCTTATTGTTATTACATATGCATTTATCATTTATATTAATTACTTTAGTAACTTTCTATTGTTTCTAAATTACATTTAAATATTTTCAATAAATTATTAATCAAAGAATTATGCTTTCATAATTCAACAACTTAAATTTAAATATTTTCCATAAATTATCAATTCAAAAATTATGTTTCATAATTACTATACATTTTAAATTTTAATATTTCAATAATTTATTAATTCAAAAATTATGCTTTCATAATTACTATACAATTTAAATTTAAATATTTTCAATAAATTACTAATTCAAAAATTATGCTATAATTACTATACAAGACATTTACATTTATAAGTTATAAATTACAATTTTAGAAATTATTGTCTTTCTTTTGACAATGTTTATCTGTCTTTGATTAAGTGTTTTGTTATGAGGAATACATGGCTTTCTTTCACCTTAATTGTAGCGGTTCTTCAGCGTACCCTTTCCTGGTCCTGAGTCCTTTGTTGGTGAATCCTTCGTAGTCGTGAAGTCCTGGATCCTTTCCTCGTCCTTCGGGTCCTCTGGGAAGTCTGATGATTCGTCCTCTACGTTTGGAATTTATGCCATGTAGTGTGCTACTCCCTCGTCCTCCGTGATGGTCTCTGGCTGCAGCGGTGGTGTTACGAAAGTGATGATGTTGTCAAGCATCGCCTCCGGCTGCCGCTGTAGTCAAATGAGAAAGAGTTGAAGTCGTTGGGCAGAGCCTCCGGCTGCCACTCTGGTCTGACAAGAAAGAGAACAAGGCTGATGTGCCTCGCGTATTTATAGTCTAGGGCGCAAAATTCATGTTTCCACAATTCTCTGCAGGAATAGGTTTGTCGTGTCATTTTACAAACACGATTATTCACACAATTTTTTCACTTGTCTTCGCAACATGCGAATCTTTTGCAAATTACCCGATATTCATCTGGTCGGTAATTTTTATGTGTACAACTGTGTTTAAACCGTTTCTCGTTATCTTAATTATTATTGGTTTTATTTATGTTTATTTTCACTGTATTCGCACTTTTTATTATTTTCGCACCATTTTTCATACACACGTGCGTCTTTATATTATACACACTGTGGCGTATTTGGTTTTGTGATATTTCATATACATTTATCACCATTTAAATAATTCATATAATTAATAGCATTTATTTAGGGGTGCCGCTTGACAGGAATCAACTGGTCTCACACACCCACGTAAGATACACGTGTACACACAGACGCAGCTGACTGGCGTGACCAACCTGTCCAAGCATGCAAATTTGTTGTTCAATTTACAGTTCAGATTGAAAGCTGAATTATTATTACTAACAATATGGATTATTTATTTAAATTATATTAATTATCTTAATTAATTGTGCAATTCACAGTACCCTATACATTTGTACTGTTGCAATATGTGTGTGTGTGTTTATAGTCTATGTGTGTACATACGCTCTGTTTATGGTCTATTTACATATTTCTCGTTCTTCTTTGCAGTTGCTCCGTCAGCTCCAATTCTCAATGTAGCGGGGACTGGGCCGTCATGGATACACTTACAGTGGACAGTTATGGACAATGGAGGCAGCGCTGTACGGGGATTCATAATCAACTACAGACAGGAGGAGCCGGCTGAATGGGAGGAACGATCGGCATCTAGAGACGCCAACACTTACAGGCTGACGGGACTCTCTTGTGGCTTGGATTATCACATACAGGTAGCTTTCCAGAAACAGCAATCTAATTTAATTATTGCTTTATTATATTGTTTCTTTATTTTCACATTTTTTTCTTACTACTGTTTTCTCCGTCTGCTTTATTATGGTTCATCACGACGTTTCTGTGTTCTATGCGTAAAGAAATGCTGTTTATGCCTTCTAAGTACAAGTTACATGCTACCAACTCACTGTTAGGGTACGGTCACACAGCAAGCTGGTTCGAGCAGGCTTGAGCATTGAGCAAGTTTAAGTAGTAGAGCGGCATGGAGCTGACCTGGTACTGTGGTCACACAGAAAGCTCATTCCGCCTGTTCTGTCTCGGTTTGCGAAATTACTACTTTTAAGTGAAATATTCCCTTTTTTAGTGGAAACAGACACTCAAAGAGCATGGACGCGTCCAATAAATTTACGACGAAATGAACTTGATGAATTTCATCATCTCTATCATGAATTAAGGAACGACCAATAAAGGTTTTTCGAGTATTTGCGCATGTCTGTTGGAACTTTTGGATTATTTTTACAAAAACTGCGTCTTACGATACAAAAAAATCCCATCCAGCAGCTGACACTTTTTGTCCTTAAAATGTTTGATACATCTCACAGTACTGTACGTTTGAACACAGCTGATATTAAGGCCTCATTATGTATTGAGAATATTATGCCATTATACAAAATTTTAAAAACTTTACGAAAAGACAACACCGAAGCGAGCGTGTAGCTAGTTTGTTTTTCAGCAGGTTGCAGCAGTAAGCAGTTGAGCTGTACAGGAGGTGCTGCTCTTGGTATGGCCATGCCCATTAACAAACATTACTTGTATCAGCCTGCTTACAAGCCCAACGCTGCTTCAACCAGCTTACTGCTTGAACCTGCTTGCAGTCTGGCCGTACCCTTCTCCGCTGTATGTACATTTTCTATCGGAATTCTCAAAACATTACGACTATCTCTAGAGACTAGTTCAGTACATTGGAATTAAAGTGTGTGTCGGTAAAAATAGACATTAAAGTACAAAATATTTTTTAGTAGACACCACGCATACTAGTATTTGTATTTAATAAACAGTGCACTGCGACGAATGTGTTTAGTTTGAATCGCATAAAATTACGTTTTACTTCTACACAGACTGACAAGTTGTCGATATATGGGGGCAGCAGATGGCAACCCACTGTTTAGTTTCAAGTTGTAATTCTGACCTTGTCTGGCAGGAGTCAGTGTATTTTTCCTATTAGTAGCCCATTATTCCCCATGGTGTTAGGTGTAGACAGTATGGACCTCGTGTACGCGGCGTAATATTTCCAATTTCTTGCACCAGATATGAAGAAGGTAGCCGCTAGTCTACAGATAAGTTGAAATAAAGTAAATTTAATTTACACGTCAACATAAATACGAACGTAAAAGTCAGAACGTATCAGTGAATAATAGGTGTTTATACAAAATAATATAACATTTGCCAGCGTAATATCAATTATAAGTTACTGACCTGAAAAGTGACAGGTGATTGGGCGGTAAAGTCAGCGCTTCCCTAAAGACACATTTAAGTGAAATTTAGGCTATCGCAACCATCATCACCTCCTGTATTTCATAATTTTTTTGTTGGAATGAGTTCAGCACTGAGAAAACTGAAAATACAAATTTACTTGCGCAATCGGGTTGGACAGTTTACAGCGAAATAACGTTTTGTGATGAGGAAGCAGATCGAGTAATGAGGATTTCAATTTTGTGAAACAAAAATGTAATTACGATGAAGTAGAATGACTAGAATATAAGTGGATAGAGTTGGAGTGTAAGAGAAGATGGATGAAATTTCATATAGCAACACGAGATTTACGCAGACACGCACTCAAGATGCTCACGAAGTTTTGGATGTATACGGTGTAACACAGCGTAGAGTTTCCAATTCATTAATCCAAAACATATGTGATATTGCAACATACTAAAATGAATAGTTTTTAAGTCCGTTGAGTTGAGCAGGATTGATTGAAATTTTTGTGTGTTAGTTATTTGTTTTGGTGTAATTTATAAGTAATTTTGTAATGGAAAGTCTTTAAATATATGAAAAGACATAATGATAAAATGTATTGAGATTTACAGAAAAATATATAGGGCCTACTTGTGGAAGCTATAAAGCTATACGGTATGAACCAGAAAAATTCTCCTAACGCAGACAAAAATTTGTAATGAAGAAAGGGCAAATGATTTTTATGAGAAAAGTTTAAAAATTGTGTAATTTACTGTCCAGGTCTGGAAAACTAAAATATTTAAAAATTACGCTAGCGATCTTTGATTTATCATTATCCAGAAGAAGCAAAGCAAAAATTTTAATATTATGAGATCAGAAATCCATGAAGGAGTGTTTCAAATCTGTTAAAAATTATTCAGTTAAGCTGACTGAGGTACTTGCATTAACAGAATACTTACTAATGAAAAAACAACTTCATTATCAATTCCATAATACAAAAAAAAAAAAAAAATAGCATTCATTTTCATCATATTTATTTCGATAATTTATTTGTTGGTTACCAAAAAAAAAGAAAAATTTATAGCACAATAAATTAACCAGTTGTTGTCACAGTGTAGTGTAGGAAGTTTTCTTCAAAGAATGTGATGCGTTTAACGTAACTGGGTTGTGCTTCTACAAGTACATCTTATTTACGGTATTTGGTATTCTTATGTAGTATTATGGTAAAATTTATTAAATTGAAATGTAGAAACTTCTAACATTATTTTATAATATTCTTGGAGCCAGACTTCTTGACACGAAAAATTGTAGCAAATTGAGCAAAGTCTAAAAAGGTACAACATTCGGTCTCCATTACTTTCGACCCCAAAGGCTCTAGAAGTAGCAAAATTGTTTTATGTCCATAATTGCTTTTGTACTTACGAATTAAACGGAAACACGGAGGATGGTTGTTAACGTATCCCAAGTACTGATGTTATTAATTCAACTCAAGTACCAACGAGAGAAACTTTACAAAGATATTCATTAATAGATAAATAAAAATTAGATAAAATTTAATCTATTTAATGTATGACTTTAATTTACATGCCTGGATAAGCTCATCCTTCAGTTTCTCAAACAAAGTCCTTTATGTTTCTGTGGCAACTGTCCTATCAAAACAACTGTGGTGATATAATTGTGGGAAATTTGATATCATCACATAAACAACCTCTAGCTAGGTGGTAAGGTTTCAATACAACGATCTTTTAGGGAATCGCTTATTTATGCATGTCAGCTTATCCTTTTTTATTCGGCGGTGTCTTAATTTTCAAGATAAAATTACCAAAGCATTGTCTGTTACTCGCAAACTATATTCAAAACTCCACCTTAAGTTTTTGTTAAATATCTGATTCAATTAAGAAGTTTTGATATGGTTGAATTCACTTCATTGTATTAATCAATGTTTAGTATAAAATTTTATCCGTTGCTTTGTTTTATTTATTTCATTTTTGATAATTATAATTGCTTTGCGTTTGAAAACGAACTAGTCTGATATGAAAGATGTGTAACTCCTGATATTCAAGCCGGAGGATTCACAGATTTCACTCAAAGGGGCCTGTGTGTTGTGACTGGTTGGTCCATTACGTACTGATGGTATGATGGAACCAGACAAGGCATTTATATTCTTAATTCCAAACAACGACGAATTATAGTAGTACGCGCTGATGGAATGGCCGGTGTTTTTTCAAATGTCTTTTACAGTGGAAAGCCAACAGGATTATCACTCGAATGTAGACAAAAATTACACAAAGTGCGTAATGGAAAGCTAACACCAAATGTGAAGAAAATTAGTGCTTGTAAGATTTAATAATCACTGTACCAAATTCATTAAAATTTCAACAACATTGAGAAAACCGAATTTATTAGTTATCAAAACTGACAAAAAATAAAATAAAATGCAATGTAGACAAAATATGCAGTCATCCTCTTTCCCTTTTTCTCCAAATTATCAGCGTTTGAATACGATTGAGGTGGTGTGGTCATACATAAATATTATGTCACTGACAACATCTTATTGAAAACCAATGGCGTTATTAAAACATTGATAGAAGGAAAAGTCCGTCTATAATCGGTTAAATAGGAAAACAAGTCAAACAAACATAAATAACTCCCATCTAATGAACGAAATGTACTAACGAAAATACACACGTAGCTTCGTACAAAGTTTAAATACAGAAAGAGCGCCGTCCAGCGTGCGTGGGACCACTGTCTTCGCGCTAATGTTTTGTCGTGTGAGTTTAGCCGTTTGCGTGGGAACGCTCTGTGTGAGTGGGAACACGTGCGTGCGAATGCTGTAACGCTGTCACAGTTATGTGTTGCCGTGTGCGCACGAATGCTGTTTTGTGTTTGTGTCGTGTGAGTGTGGACAATTTTTATCGGTACTGTAGTCGATTCTCGGAGCTTGTAGAACTGAAATAGAGAAACAGTTAAGAGCGGTCTAGCCATAACTGATGTTGTACAAGAAACTTGCATATCAGTCTTTCCAAATACAACAAAACGGTAACACAATCTAATATTACCATGACAGTTTTCTTCTTTTTACGAGTCCCTGATTTCAAAGACGCTCCAGAGGAAGCGTATAGCCTATTGCTGCGCACGAAGAATCAGAAATGGAGCGACATTAATTATGTAGGTTTACCGAAAAATGAAAACTCGGGAAGGGCTTCGCCAGATGGGAAAGGACACCATCAGATGAAGAAAGCGTCTGCAGTTGTGGAAATACGAGACACAAATAAATTACTCGAACCCAGTTTGCGGTATGAAAGAGCTAAATATTCATAACATAATGGCATATACAAAAAAATACAATTTACAAAACAACACAGTTTAAGGGAAAGTTTATTCCGTACTGCGATTATAACCACTCAAATTAAATGTGATAATGTACGTTAACGTGAACAGCCGTCAAATTTTATAAAGAATTTCATAAGAACGTGTGATGAATAAATTGTGTTTAGAGCAGCTGGTAAAACTGTTCAGTAAACACTTGACCCTTTTTACCTAAAACTGTTGATAAAATAGGTCACACAAAAGACACAGTTTGCTCAGAGCATAGCAATTAACCTATTACCTCAACTATATTATCCGGTAATGAAGAAAGTGTTTAAGCACTTCGGAGTTAGAGTCTTACTCAATGCTATGTACTGTTTAGCATTGCTGAGAAGACTTTAGATTCTATGCACGAAAAAGGCTTCGTCGATTAGGTGAATCAGATAGAATGTATATTTCTTGGACTTGTGTATTCAGCGAAGATTTCATAAGTGAGTAAAAACATAAGCTGTATTGGAATAAAAACTTTAGTTACTAATAAAATTACTTATTGGTAAGTATAAGTAGCAGATACAATTACAATCTTATTACAGTCTTATAAGAAGCAGATAGTAAGGATTTCATAAGAGTTTTTAAAGATAAAGTTGAGGGTTATTAGGTTACTGGATACAAGAAATTAAGCGAAAAATTTATAAGATATTTTAAAGACAAGGTGTACTGAAAAAATATTTTTAGTTACCAAAAACGTTTACCAAAAGTGTTTATTACCGAATCTGAACGTCAATATCAACATTTGTTAGAACAGGTGCGGATTTAGATGAGGACTCTGTATCCAAATTTTTTTATAACCTAAATATTTCATATTGAGATAGCTTATTAAATCTTACAAAAATTAAGTTATATACATAGCATATCCAATGTGTCAAAGGTAATGTGTCTACTTTATTCTCTGCAACATACCGCCATTCACCTTTTAGGACTCAAGCTAACGTATACGTCATTATAGAATAGAGCTAGTGGGTATAGGTTCTGCAGTTTATTATTATTAGTGCTTATGCAGTTTATTTCTATATACTTTTCTTTATTGTCGTAGTTTTATTAACAGCACCCTTCTTAATTCCTTTTAAATTTTACTGTGTTCCTATTCTCAGGGGCCGAAAACCTATGCGTATATATCTTCTAAGAGAACTCCGTTTGAACATTCCTATCACTTTCTGATTGTAGCATTATAGGATTCACGATCCTTCCTTACCATAGTTACTAGGCCGAATTCTTCAGCATGCTATTCAGTTATCTTAACATAATAATGAGGATCCTTCCTAATTTTCACGAAGTAGCTATCCGTATCAATACAAACAAAATTTAAGTCCTCGTGATATTTCTTCAAAATATGATAGTATATGTCGTACAGAAAAGATCCAGTACATAAATTCTAATGTAAATCGGTTTATCAATCTTTGTAGGCTTCGTCGAATATTGTAAACTTATTAAAAGTTGACTGCTTTTCTTGTTTTGAAGAAAACTATCAGACAAATAGATTAACCTCACACTTGTTTCTAACGTTTTATATAGTTTCCCAAATACATTGTTATTCATTGTCTCACAGAAGTCCTTTTTGAAATCACTTGTATTGTGTGCCTTCATTTTTATGTTACTTCCGATATATTCTTAGCTTGAAGCTTAAAGCTAATCATCTTGCTTACATGAGTCAGTCTCGTCCCCTTCTGAGGGTAGTATTTAAGATTCCTACTGTAGGCAACGTAATCTTTCTTATCAAATATTGTAGATAGTTTATGTTATACAAAGTCTACTATAACAATGTTCTGGAGAAAGCGAATAGTACTTGTGTTCATTATGTAGTTATTTAGAATACCCTACATTGCACTCGAAGTTATAACAGGTCTTTATTCTCACTTAAATCTAGTATTACTTCATTCCATTTTTCTAGAGATATAACTTTAGGTTCAGTCCACATAATGTCTTTGTATGGTGAAAATTGAGATTTTGTCCATTTTTATTTGAAAAGTGTTTGCGATGTCGGTATTTTTAATTATTTTTTTGAAACAATCAAGTTCACGCGCTTTTGCCTAGCGGTGATGGTTTCCACGCACGGCGCAAGGCAAAGAAAGTTTGAGATGGTGACAGTAAGGCTTATATGGAAGTTTGTAATTCAAAACCTTATGGTGAGGATGTACAAATAGTAAAAGATAATTGTATAGGCCACGTTCAGAAAAGAATGGAAAGTAGGCTAAAAGCTTTGAAAGCAAAATCAAGAAATTACCGGATGGTACTCCTGTTGGTGGGCAAAAAAGACTGACAAACGCAGCTATACTCCAAATACAAAAATATTACGACTTGCCAATAAGACGGAATTTAAAATCAGTTGAAGACATGGGGAAAGGTGTCTGGTCGGAGTATTTTCATATTCTCTCGTGAAATGAAAGACCTCGACATGGATTGTGCCCTGACAGCGACGACACCTGGTGTAAATATCGTAAAGCCATAAGAGAAAATAAAACATATGACCATAACAACCACTTCCACTTACTAGACAATGTTATGACATTTATCAAACCAATATTTGAGGACTTATGCAAAAACGAAGTCCTAGAGAAATGTCTCCTGGGTAAAACGCAAACCCCAAATGAGTCGCTCAATAACATCATTTGGAGTTATATTCCAAAAAGAATTTTTGTTGATCTGAACACTTCAAAATTTGGAGTGTACTTAGCTGTGACAACCTGTGATGGTGGGAACATAGGGAAATGCAATTTGATGAAGGAAGCTGGATTAATTCCAGGGAAAAACTTCGTAGCAGCTATGAAGAGAGTAGACCAACGCCAGATAAGGAAGGCTGACAAAGTTTTAGAGGAGCTTGAAAAGAAGATTCGGCAGAAGAGGCATGTGATGAAAAGAAGACTAGAAGACCAATATGAGGAAGAGGAAGGAAACAACCCATCTTATAACCCTGGAATGTATAAAAGCTAAAAAATCATGATTCTTTAGTTTATTCGTAGGTTTTTCCGCGTTTTCTGAAACTTATGTTTTTTCAGGTTTAGGTACACTGTTCTCAGGAACTGTTTGAGGTAAAAAGATGAAATTTTTTGGTGTCTTTTAGACACTACAATATGCATTTCAAAACTTAAAAAAAAATAAATAATTTTGTATAGTTTTGTTAGAAAAAAATTTAAATTAATTTTGAACAAATTTTTTACAAGTTTTATTCAAAAAATGTTTTTGTTAATAACTTATTCGGTAAACCGCAATAAGTGTCTTTAAGGATTGTTGGTTCCGTGAAGCCAAGAAAAGACAGTTTCAAATTTTAAAAAATTATCATGATAGCTGGTATGGTTACTGAGAAAAGTGTACCTACATTAACACGGCGGAAGATAGGGCGCTGAGCTCCCCTTAAATAATGAAGAAAACGAATATATAAAGTAATACAATATTTTAATTTTAGGACAATAAAAATTATTAAAATATAATTCAGTCACTTCATAAAAGCAAAATTCACCAAAAAAGGTACTATGTTACTCTGTATTACCGTCGTGGTTCCGAGTTTCTATATGTCTTTAAAACTCTGTAACCATATGAATGTGAGAAACTTAATGTCGGTTAACAATACGATTTTAATAGTATTTTGAAGGATGAAGAGTGTTGTGAATTGTGTGAGTTACAGATAATTACATAATTTTGTGGCAAATAAAAACTTTTGGCCCTTAGGTAAATAAGTTATTAGAGTGACTTCAGCAACAAATAAAAGAACTTTTATTTCAGTAAGATGATAGACGATGTTTAACAATGTACTACAAAAGGAATACTGCAACGGCAATCTACTACAAAGAGGTTACCATAGCATTGTAATGGTAGATATATTAGAGCTGTGTTGTGTTCCGAACGATTATGAAACAGGAAAGAGTCCTTTAACTCGTTACGTTACTTTGACAATAAAAGAGATGATTTTAAGTAGTGCTCAAGACAGATAAGCAATTGTTTTTATGGAAGGAAGTTAGTTCAGGCTTCATTTACAGACATCGATTATGTTGAAAAAAAAACTGTCAAACACGATAACTAATTGTATACAACTGCAGTGAAAACGTGACAAGTAGGCCTATATTATGCAATGCAATAATACAATTAAAGTTGATTACTTATTTATGTTAATTCCTAATGTGTGAGCATAATAAATCGGCCTTGCTTTTAGACAAAGCTGACAAATTTTAGTTTACAGGTGTGTTGTATTTTATGTGCCTTTTTTGTACGAGAAACACTGTAATATTCAATGAAAAAAAAATCCTTTTGCACTGATTAAGGTTGTAAATTTATAATAACTACCGTTTGGTGCCTGAACAATAATTGTGTTCTTTGAGATACACGTACGGATAAAAACAATTACACGGTACTGTAATTACAAAGAAAGTTGATCAATATTACTTGAACAAGAGTAAATAAATATATTTCTCTTAAGCGATGTCTTTTTTTTTAACATTTCTTTGAGGAATATACAACAATACTTTGGGGAATTTAAATTTTAAATTATCTGTTTGAATAATTATAGCTATTAAATAATCTTTTAACCTTGTCTTTGATGCTTATCGTAATATGTTTTGTTTATAAAGTATTTGTTTAATTAAAATTATTTTGTAAATAATTTTATTGTGAAATAAATAAGTAGTTAGTCATTGTGTACGACCAAATTGTACGCACCATGCACTAAGTATCCGTATTTTCATGACGTTGTTAGCAAACTTAACATGGACGGTGTAAACATTTTGCGTAATATTCTACCAGTAAAAGTGTAAGTGTAGTTTTAAGGAAGGGACATAATTATATTGACTGACTTAATGAGATACCTGCCAGATGAATAATGAAAAATTTTGATGTGCCGGGTAGGTAATGGCGTTCAACTCGGTAGGAAGCGGAGAGCCCAGTGCGATACTAGTAGCAAAGACTGATGGGGGGAAACCAGGCAGACCAGCCCATGCCGAGTTTTTAGAATCAAACACAACTAGCGTGACCCTGCTGCTGAAGTCTTGGAACAATAATGGCTGTCCAATCACAAGCTTCAGCATCGAATACAGGGAAGGAAATCAAGAAGAATGGATTACAGGTTGGAAACCATGATATTAAATGTTTATCTTTTTTTTTTTTTTGTTAAAAACAGTGACAAATAAACATTTCTGCCAATAAATATAATAATCATGTTTTATGTTAATTGTATACTAAACAAATATTGCTTGTGAACTCTTGAAGCAAATATTTTACCGGTACAGTCGACTACTACAGTATTTGAAAAACTGCAGAAGGAAACGAGCGCACAGTCTATACGGGAATTTTGCTAAAAATTTAACCTAGAAGTACACAAAGTATAAACTATGAGTTTAGGTTAAACTGTATTTTGAACGTATGTAATCTCTTAAAAATGTATTAGTACACATGCTTATCAAATGTTGAAAATTTAATTGCAAAATGTTTATGAAGTTTTTGAATCTGAGTATACCTTAAAATTAGGATTCGCAATTTGCAACTACAAATGTTATTAGTTGTAAACTATAGATGAATTGAAAATTACTTTTGTTTATTATCTTAGCGCTCTATTATCTTGAACTCTATACGCAATGCAATATTTGAGTAATTTAATTTAAAATGTGGAGCACTGTGTTTCGTGCATGTAATACTAGATGGATATTTAAGTTAAACAGTGACAACATACTTCAATACAAAATGTTACAGATAATAGTTCAGTTCCATTGACTAAATCCTCCGTAAAGAAAAAATGGACTGTGACATCAAATGTGCGGCTACGTGATAGCTGAGGTGAAATATTTTCCTGGGTGGATCATTCTGATAGTTTGTTTATATTTCCAGAAACCGAAGTTCACACTGCGTTCTCAAATTTAGGGGTAATGAATATGAACATTAACGCAGTTTCTACGCTGAGTTTTTGTGACACGTTTCATTCCACCAACCGCAAAAATTACACGGAAACGAGCTTGATAAGGAGTTGTATAATACTTTGAAAGGTTACCTC
Organism: Magicicada septendecula; assembly: GCA_034769895.1. Lineage (NCBI taxonomy): Eukaryota > Metazoa > Arthropoda > Insecta > Hemiptera > Cicadidae > Magicicada > Magicicada septendecula. The sequence continues at coordinate 330,086,992 of CM068376.1, forward strand.
AAGTGTGAATTCATAAGCTAGTTAAGTGTAAAGAAAAACCGGCTAAGAACTAAGGAAGCAAAATGTCATTAAAACTCAGAACAACCAATGTTGTTAATATTAGTATTTTAGAAGTAGACATAGTACATGTTTATATACAAATGTTATGTCTTCTAAAATGTAATAATTGGCAGTGAAGTGTGTTATTTGAATTATCAACAAAAAAGGAAGTATTACGAATTATATTTTTCTATACTGTTGTTATACGCGTACATACTGCCTTTTTCATTGTGTATTATCATTACATAACCAAGTAAACATTCCCTAAGTATTAATGAACAGCAAAGAAACAGTGACATGCAAAACAAGAAATACAAACATTACATGAATAGACAATGTGTTGTGTGGTTTTCTGAGGAGTGTATTATTATCGTCACTGTATAGCCTGTTAGCATAATATATTTTGTATATCGTGCGACAGTATGAATATCTCGTAACCATCAATATATTTCCATCGGACTCAAGAAGAGGTGCCGGATAACACGAACAAATATAACACATGAAGGAGTAAATGAAGTGTTAAAAACGAATTATATACAACATAAAAAATTACTGCTTTACGATAAAGACAGTAAAGAAGATGCTAACGAAATACGTCAAAAAATTAGTTTTAGGTTTTACTCTAACAGGCTAAAAGTTTGAATATACTTTCTATAAATTACAGACAAATTCCACGATCCAACTGTTTAATAAAAATTATATTTGTATTTTTAACTACTTTTTAAAGCTCTTGTCGTTACCGTACCAGATTATTAACGGACATTAAATAAAAAAAATGTGCTGATGTAGCATTTTTGGTAGTGTGATATTTCAAATGTACTCAAAAGTAATTAGAATAACGGTTAAAGAAGACGGCGATCATTGAACAGAAATATTCGGTCATTATAAACGCCGAAAATGATACAGTTGTTAGTGAAACGTTGTGAATATGTGTAAATAATTACTGAGTGATAATTATTATGTGAAGCAAATACAGTGATGTACACTCTGCTACTTGGTGTTATAGATGAACGGTTATCATCTATAGTGCGACGTCTGTTGATTGTGTTTATGTATATTGTATTGTGGAAATTTTGTTATGAATTAATTGTGACTGCTAAATATTGGTAATCTATATTTCTAAAAAATTTAAGACAATGTAAATATTTAAACATAAAAAAAATGTCCTTACTACACTCATCAGTTTCTAAAAAACGCCTTCTTAAAAGGTGACATGGAATGTGGCCCAAATCTACACCACAGCAAGAGTTCATGCAGAAGAAACAATTATGCTTCTTCAGACTTCAGTAGACTGGAAGAAGACGTGTCACGTGTCTTGCTAAAAGTGATAACAGCCCTACAGAGTAGGCTGCCGGTACTGTGCTCAGCTATTTGCAACGCCAAGTAGCCTATATTTCCTTTAGCTGGAAATTTTATTTACCTTCACACACCATTTATATCTATTTACTTTACTTAAAGAAATTACATTATACGGTGAAAACACATTTATTAGCGCTAATGTTCCTTGTCAATTGTTTAAACAGTGACTCTAAAATTACGAATACTGAAAATATGAATCAGCCGAAAGCCAAAGCGACGAAAGGAGTCGCACAGAATTGGAAAGTAATGTACCTGCAGATATAATTTCCAACCGCCTGCAGTGTCTGGAAATAGTGAGGCATGGTTACAGGTGCTCCTTTAATACTTTAAGTGACTTTATACTTAAAGTACTTAACACTTAAATTGACGTTATTAATGCGCCAAACTTCCGGATCAACACAACAAGGTTAATGCACAGAAACAATTGTTATTGGATTGCTATTAAACTATAATGCAGCAATCGATAGGAATCTAACACGTACAATGACAAATGCGGTTCAATATTTATTTTAAATTATTGTTGCCGACAAAGAGGACTAGAATCCTCAATCTACTAACGCATACTTTTAGAGTTTTCACTATACCCTGTAAAGAAAAGAACCTACTAAAAAAATATTTTGAGTGCTTCTAGGGATAGACTTATGGCCAAGGTAATTATGGTAGAGGATAAACTCTTCTAGAGGCCAAACTAATGTCAAAGGAAGAAAAAGAATAAATTAGACAAAGCGATACTTGACCGCTAAGGTATTACGGAGACGCCATACAGACGTACTTTACAATTTATATGAAAATTGTTTTACAGTCCTATTGTGTGCCAGACATACGTATACATACCTGCAAGCATATGCTAGGTATGAGCACAAGGTTGGATAAATGAATTTGGTCTTAATAATTTCCTGGTTTTCGAATCGGTATTAAAACATGTAGGCTATGCAAAATTTGAATTATTGCAATTATATAGGCCCACAGTATTTAATGATGTTGAGAAATATAACATTATCAGTGGTGAATAGTCTTATATCAAGTCATATGCAGTACAGACACACTCGCGCGCGCGTGAGCTCTCTCGTAATAGAACACAAATTTTCTACGTAAACATGTAACGTGTAGTGTAAGAATGTTTGGTACATAAGTACACGAACGTATGGACTAACGTTAAAGTAATTTTTTTTAAATAAAGTTTACTATGTTATTTATTATTGCTCATTTAACACTGTAACTACCAAGGAATGAAAGTGTCGAGACTTTGTCCGGAAATTTACAGAAAAATCGTGTCACAAAGGTCACACAAATTGTCGTGTTCTACAAAGGAAACAGAATAGTTGACACCACATGAAATCGCTATTTATAATTTTAATTACGTTTTACGGGTGTCAGAAGGACAGGAACGTGACTCGCAACTAATGCCACTTATTGCACTAAATGATACACGTCACTAGTTATTAACGTTCCCACACAATAATTCACGATAATAATAATTCCAGGACCGCGATCAGTTAAAACCCGATCAGTTGTGACCTAGGTAAAAATTTGAACCCGGTCAATTGCGATCAATTGCATCTTCATGTTTTTGTTATAATATTATAGAAATTACCGTTATAATTTAATTCATTCCTAGCCTAACCTAACCTAACCTAACCTAACCTAACAAAAATAGGTTGTTTCATTGCAACTGACCGAGACCGGCATTCCAATAACAGACACCAAATCGCAAAACTGACTAAACTCCGCATTTGAATTATGTACTTACATCCGACTGTGCGGCGTGGTATGTAAAAAAATTTAGCTGAACGCCGGCAGGAAAATTCCGGCCACAATCTGAAAGCTTCGTCTGGAAAAGTCGAGAATATAACGCGAGAATCGCTTAATTCGCCACTTACAGACCGCGTGCGAAGCGTCGCGTAGTCGCACATGTTATTTATCTCCTCAGGGTGGCACGTGACTTCTTCAAGCCTGTTTGCACAAACTGGATAATTTTTTTGTGTTCTTTGTCTTAAATCTGCCTCTGGAAACTTCTTTTTCGTCTTCCAGAGCACTTTCTCTACTACTCGCAAAACCTCGCCTTTCAAATTAGTTACCAATCTATAGTCTAACGTCCTTTTTACAGCATCAATGTAATAAGATCCTGTAACAATGGCCAATTTACAAGATCCTGTAACAAAAGTCTTCACAACTCTGAGAGTTTCTATTCCCTGTAAGTCCACTACGTCTTTATTTCCCGTTTCTACATTTTGTTTATTTTCAGTCAATTTTTCGTCTCCAGTAACTTCTCTCAAGGAGACTTCATTTAATTCAGGAACGAGCAGAGGCCTCTCTTCAGCGGCTGTAGTTGGTTACTCAGTCACCTCTTCTGCCGTCATAAAATTGGTATTTGATCATCTTGTTCTCTTCTCCGATCCTGTCGACTTCTTCATCGGCCACTATCGCCTGTTTGATCGAATGGTTGGCTCTACGTACAATTTAACCCGTGTAAAACCTTACCTTCTCATTACCAACCTTCAGGACGTCCTCTCACAAGTATGCAACAGATCCATAAGCATTTGTAATGTACGTGCCAATAGTAACTTAATCGACAAGTGAATGTAAACGGGTCCAAATATATCAGGGCGTAGCGCCCATGTCATCTCCAAATGAGACTGGTTTATCTACAAAATACCGGTGTAAATTAAGTTCCCACTGGTTTCCACTTAGACCGCCTTCTCTTTCCCACCATTAAAATCGTTGTGGCGCTCTTGAATCTTTAAAATTTTGACTTGAATCTTTTCTTTTCAGCTTCCATTGTAACGGTAATGCGATACTGGAATTTTCTGACTACAGTGTGATGACATAAGCTCATTTCACGGGCGTGAAAGAGAGCGTGTCTCAGCTACTCCCATGACTTGCAGTAGTAAAGTTGACCACCTTTGACACCGTCAGTAAATATCTGCATTGCAAACCGCATCTGGTAATCCTTCGGTGTTTCAAAACAGGCCAGTCTAATCACTTTGTCAATACTTGATTAAATTTTTTGAGACATTCTACGGAACGGGGGACATCGTCCTCTTAGTTGGGTGTAGTAATACACATTGAACAGACGCTGATCAGATCACTGTAGTCCCAGAGGTTTTACTAATTCGGAGTAAGTGTTTTGGCTATCAGATGACACTTTTGTAGTAGACTTGATGCGGCTCCTTTTAAATGGACAACAAGTGAAATTGTATTTTCTTCCTTTGTCCACTGATTTGTCAAATTCCCGATAAACGTCACCCAATGGCTGCTACCATCAAATGTCGAGGCCTGCCACGAACTGGGCCGATTAATGGCAGCGATATTCTCTATTATTTTTTCTCTCCCTTACACTGTTGTTTATCAATGGTACCGTAATTTCCACATGTCTTTTTAAAGCTACATGAATCTATTTGTACTAATTACTTACTTCACTTAAGAAAACTCGCACATATTCTCATATAAACTCTACACGACCAATCCTGTATCATCTACATCCATCTAAAATTTGGTAAGGTGTGACATGTAGAAATACCTATTATGTCTACGTATTATGCCTACCTGTTCAAATAAGTCAAACTATGGAATCTTGATTTCATAGAAACCAAATGTTTTAATATTCTGGAATTATAAAATTGTTCTATATTTTTGCCTTTGCTTTATCTATATTGTAAAACTAATATGTTTTAACAGGTCTTATTAAAATTATCTGTAAGTCGTACATTTAAATTGGACAAAATTTTACTTTTAAACATAAATGATTTTATTTCTAATATTATTGCTCTTCTTGGTTTGAGATAAACAAACAAATTGATTTCAAACAGATATCGATAGTAAAATCTATAAATGGAAAACGTATGTTGAAATATTTCAGTGATGCATATTATTCTTTGCAATATACTATTTGTAACATTCGAGTATAACATGCTTTTTAAAACCTATATTACCTATCTAAAAAGACTTTGAGACCAGAAAGACACTACTCTGAGCCTTCTTACTAAATTATATAGGCTGATGTAAATCATTTTTGTAATTGATTTTTAATAACGTTTAAGTGCAGCGTTTAAAATATTTATCATCGATGCACATTACTATACAGTAAAATTACACACTTACATATAAAGAACACTGCTAATTATGTACATTACTAGTGCTTTCCAATTGTGTTTACTATGGAGGAACTGTACTGTACTATTTGTAATCTGAAGATCCCACCTACCTTGTCAACTTAAATTTATGAATTGCCTATGTAACAATGAATATTGGTTACCAACACACAGTACAGAGCTCGTTCTTATTTTTATATTGTTTTCATTAATTTTGCTATGAATGATTATAGTGGGCAACGACGTTCAGAATAGGGACAGTTTTTTAGTTGTTGGTCTGTGGCCAGGAACGCAATACGTAATCAAAGTGAGGGCATCCAACAGCGCAGGATCCACTGTGGCAGAATATAAAGTCGCTACGCTAAGCGTTACTGGAGGTAAGTACTTTCAGTTTAATTCTCAAGATAGATAATTAAAATTAAAAAAAAAATAATAAGAAAAAAAAAAATAATAATAATAATAATAATAATAACACGTTTCTCGGTTGACAATTGATATTTTCATTAAGATGGCTTGGGTCATTATCTTAAAACACTGGAATACTTTATAGAACCGAAGAAAGTGAATTCAATATTTGTTCATCCGAAGAACTATTCAATCGTCATCTGATATCCTGTATTGAAACAAATAATAAAAGTGACCAATTTAAATAATATTCCTATAATCAGCAACACAAATAACGAGTTGAACACTTGAAATTTAAATTAATAGGTGTCTCAAATAAGATTCCCTAAGTCCGCTCAATAAAGACCCAGTTTGTTAAACGAATGTGAAACAGTATCGGGTACTTTACACTTACAGCAGCCAATGAGATAATACGTGTGGCGTGATGTTAAAGACAAAATTTCAGATATCGCTGGTATAATCCAGGAATCTCTTATAGTGTGCCTAGTTACATTCGCTTGACTAATTTAGATGGCATTCAACGTAATGTCTAAAGTCATAGGCAACTCAGGAGGATGTGCACTACTACACTTATAGCACTTCAGCATTTAGTCTGAAAAGCCAATTCCAATAATTCAACTACAGTAATTGAAGTTAAATTTGTCCACACCCAATATAATGTCAACTATTAAGAGTTCCGCACTGATTATAACACAGTAATCACAACAGCCACTTGATCTGCACTGAATAAATCGCCAACTGTAACTAACTTCTAATCCAGCCGTTGTTGCTTACATATAGCCTGTAGATTCCAGAATAATGTCCCATTCTTTTAGCGCCGTGCCAGCATAGTTTGCATAGTTAACAAGCACTCGAAAGGTCTAGAGCAGGAGTCTCCCCCCCCCCGGATCCGACCCCCAAAGGGCCATTGTCCGGCCCGCGGTAACCCGGCAGTTTTTAAATAGACCGTCAAAATACTTCAAATTTTTAAATAGTAAACTTCTTTTAGTTTTTTTTCATTGCAGGTCAATGATTGATGATTTCAAGGAAATAAAAAACTTTGTAAGAGCAATGCTTTCAATGTTTGGATCGTCTGAATCTGCGAACAAACTTTTTTCAAAAATGAACTTTGTAAAATCAAAGTACAGGGCTAACTTGTCAGACAAACACTTGAAATCGATTCTAGTAATAGGAGCATCAAAACTTGACCCAAAATGGGCAGACATTATATGTCAGAAGCAACTCCACACATCTCACGATTACATAAGAAAGCCAAAAATAATACATAAGATATATCTTTGAATGTTATTTTTTCGTTACTTTTATTTACATTAATTTGAATAAATGAATTTGTTTTCTTCGGATAAGTCTGCTTAATTTTTATTTAAATGCCTATTTTATTGACTTGATTATTTCGTAAACATATATATATATATATATATATATATATATTGCAACAATACAAATTAAAACTGCATAGATAGGTTACAATGAAAGTCTTATTCAACCAAGTCTATATTTGGAGGTAGGAAAATTTTATTAAATTAAAACATTAAAATTTACTATTGTTTTATTACTTTATAGTGTAAAATTGTTTATTAAATAATTGTCTTTCAATAAATGAGTCTTTTGGCATCGACTCAAATAATTTTTAGAGCATCTGATTGGTTGGAAATCTAGCAACCTCATAGGTGAGAACACAGATACACTAAAATCAGGCTTAAACTCTGTCCGATTCTGCAAAGGCCTGTCTAGATTTAATCTACAAATTTTATTACTTTCTATGAGATAACGAGAATAAAAGAAGACTGATTTCATAAAAAAACATATAAAAATTATAGTAGTGGAGAATTAAGCATATGGAAAATGTAGCTTATAACCATGAGAATACCCTGTCCAAGTTTCAGAACGAAATGTTAATTTTCAACGAAGTTATTAAATAAAATTAAATCATACCCCCACCCGCGCACTTCCACACAAATATTTCACATGACATAAAAGAGTATAAAATTGTGAACATTTTGACATAACATACTTTTTTAAACATAGCTTGGTTCAAAACTTATGATTATTTTACAAAGAAAGAACAAAATCAATTAAAAAAAAAAATATATATATATATATATATATATATATATATATATATTGCAACAGAACACAGGATAGTAAGTTCATTTAAGTGGAATACTAAGGCTATAACACATTTTCTGACGGCCATAGACATCTTTAAATTGATTTTGTTCTTTCTTTGTAAAGTAGTCATAAGTTTTGAAACAAGCTATTTTAAAAAAGTATGTTATGTCAATATGTTCACAATTTTATTCTCTTTTATGTCACGTGAAATATTTGTGTGTAAGTCGCGGGTGCACGTGTGATTTACATTTTATTTAATAACTTCGTTGAAAATTAACATTTCGTTTTGAAAATTGGACAGGGTATTCTCATGGTTATAAGCTACATTTTCCATATACTCAGTTCTTCAGAACTATAATTTTTATATGTTTTTTTAATGAAATTAATCTTCTTTTATTTTCGTTATCTCCAAGAAAGTAATAAAATTTGTAGATTAAATCTAGACAGGCCTTTGCAGAATTGGACAGAGTTTTAACTTGAGTTCGATCTATCTGTGTTCTCATCTGTGACGTTGCTAGAGTTTCCTCCAATCAGAAGGTCTACAAATTATTTGAGTCGGTCGCTGACAGCGTACGGATGGTTCAGTTTTTCCCGAAGTCTTGCCGTAGAAAGAAAGACGTACTCGCTGTCACGAGTTCTTCGTGACAAGACAAGTCGGTTTCCATAAGAGTTAGAAGTTTGTTCACGGTTCGATTTCTTCGTAGCCATTGCCATTATAATAGAACTCAAATAATTTTAAACAGATCGTTCTTAGTATTTTTCGCGTAGAGTGGAAGATTTCCGTTAGGGGCAGATTACCTACTCTGAGAGTTAACGCGAGAACACTTCAAGAAGTCGGATTTGCGTAAGCATAATACACGATCTATTTTTACCCAGTTTTGATCTTTGAGATTAAGAGTATTTGAGTTATAAACAGCAACAGTTCATATCGCAGAGCGTGTGAGTCGCGACGTAGATATTTCAGCGTGAGTGATCTTCGGTCGGTCGACGTGGAGCGTCCCAGCGGTGCAGAGGAGCAGCGTGGGGAGCGCCTGGTGTCTACGCAAACAGTTAGAGAATTCTACGTACAAGTAACATTTATGTAAAACAAGCCAATAGACTTATTTGTTGAAAGACAATTATTTAATAAACAAATTTATGTTATACAGCCATAAGACAATAGTAATTTTTAATGTGTTAATGAATAAAATTTTCCTACCTCCAGATATAGATTCTGTTGTAATAATTTCAATGTAACCTATCTATGCAATTATAATTTGTATCGTTGCAACACGCACACACACACACACACACACACACACACACACACACTTTCTCGGCTAGCCGGGAAACGTGTAGAACGACACTCTCGACTGCTCGAGAGCGTTCCGTAATTGTCGTAACAATATGTATAATTAAGGGCTTCTGGTAGACCTATACGAAACACTAGCGCCATGTTTTCAGATTAACGTTGTATAGAAAAAGCGGGACAATCGTTAGTATTGCGGTTTCCCCTCTGACTTACCAGGCGTACCAGGTAGGGGGGAACGATTGTTATTTATGTTGGCTTGGTGCTACATTATTATTGTTAATGTCAACTTTTATTCCTAATGTAGTATACGGTATACCCAGTACTCGAGCTAAGTTTTAAAATAAAGTTAGAGTATGAACAAATTAACAAATAAATATATTTTGTTTAATCGGTATAATTAACCAAAAATGAAAAATACTATAGCGCCATCTATGTTCTAATGTCAGATTAGATTCAGTATGTCCAGTCTTTTACTATTGAGTCATACTCGTTACAACCCCACTGTAACATGAATAGTTTTCCATTAACAGATCAAGTATTTCTACACCTTAGCTGATACACATAGATTAGAAACATTGAAAAATACAATAAAAATATTAATGATTGGCCTGTATTGTTTTTTTAAAGATATAACATTTTCTAATCTGTAGTCAGTGGACGAGTCGATACGGAAAATTAATTCTGACATCAGCTTCTGACCGTATTCAAAATATGTCAGTGGACGGGTTACTGTGTTCTAAGTCTCGAAATCTTAGTCAAAACGATTTGGATGATATGTTGAATTAACTGCTGGTGACTTTGCTTAACAGTGAGGCAAGAAGACCCTGTATATTGAACATTACCAATAAAATATACTTTTAATGATTATATTTAAGAAAAGCAACGAGAATGACGTATCAATAATTGTGCCTTTGGCATTCCTTACGTTGCCAGATCAAAATTCCTACATAGGCATTCCTTACGTTGCCAGATCAAAATTCCTACATAGGCATTCCTTACGTTGCCAGATCAAAATTCCTACATAATCTTCGAATAATTGTGTTGAAATGTAGGACGCCTTAAGTTAGAAATGGCTATTGTTTTGGGTAATTGCGCAAACTCGAGTGTGAAGTGCTGAGTTGTAGCAGTGAAATTATCGTAGCTTACACCATCATCACATTTGACTTCTGATACAAGATGTTAATTTAACAGCATCTTCTGTCTGCAAAATTAACAGTTTGTTTAATTAAAAATTCGATTACTTGAGAGCAGTGTAAAAAATCTTTTATCATTTCAATTATTAGGTACAAAATGTTTAGTTTCAGAGAATTTAAACAAGAAGCAGTCAACAGTGTAATACTACTAGATATGCATTTTCTTAATGCTAATTACAAGCATAATTTGTTTCTGTGGAAACTTGAATACTAGCATAAATAGCTTAAAGTATTTATATTGTAATAATAATAATAATAATAATAATAATAATAATAATAATAATAATAATATTATATCATAATAAATATCATATAATTAAAGTATTCTAAAATCATCAGTTGTTTGCGTGGCCGTAGATCAACAAGAACTTAGAATTATACCCTTCCAATTGCTTTTACTGTAAAGAAGACAAATTAATTTTAAACATAAAAATACCAATCTATAGCTGAGGTACATTTATATGTACCTCTGTACTATCTGCAAGTGTTCACTCATAGATCCAATGCTTTAAAATCTAAGTCAACATGTTTACATACACACACTAGATATGTTAATGTCACTTTAAATTTGCAATCCCTACGACACTGACAATTTACACTGAAATGTGTAAATGATAATACAGAACGCTTTCATGAAAATTCTTTATCTGCTGTAGTCGGGAATTAGAAACCCACTTTTTAAATTTCCTTTTCACTTAGTTATGTTACCAGCCACGTTAAATTTAATTTGTTTTGTGTTTCAGTTACAATAGGACCTGATTCTGTTAAGGTTTTTGCTGACGAGCAAGTTCCAATTTATTTTGAAGCCGGTATTCTGGTGCCCGTAACTGTCTCGCTTCTGGCGCTGATCTCGCTAACGGCAGCCATCGCCATATGTCTTCGTCGCAGTAAGTGTTTACATATAAATTAATATATTTCGTATAGTTGGCTTTGTTGGTGGACCATGTTTATGCTACTGCGAAAGAACAATGAAACAATATATGTAATTTGCATCTTTCGAAGTTTTTGTTACTTTTCGGGCGAAGAGCCCGATGGCGCAAAACTCAAATGCATCTGTTCCCTCCATTAAATTACGAGATTTTTTTCAAACCCTTGACGAAAATATGCCAACAATAAATAAAACAATCTTGAAAATAGTTACAAAAATTAGTAGAACTTAAGCAGGATGAACACTGCAACGGCAAGGAAAACGAATATAGGTAGTAGTCTACAGGTTTTAAATAAACTGACGTGGAAGAAATTACATTGGACACAGTAATGAAACGGAACTAAAAGAAAAGGGATAAGAAGATATGTGAGTAAAACGACTGCTATTCTCTTTTCAGAATTTATGAAACCGATACAAAGAGATTTTAAACACGTAAATTAAAATTACAAAGGAGAGTAAGGACCTACGTAGACTGCATCAGAGTGGAATCAAACTGTAAACACAGGGAATGTATTAAATTTTAAAGTAGGGTTAAAAACCCCACCTATTTAGGTTACGGGTTAAAGATAGTTGTAAAGTGCTGCCTACTCGTATATCTGCGGAGCACATTATCTCAAATAGCGATATGAAGCGGTACCTCAAGTCTTGAGCTGCAGATATTAAAATACATTTTTATAGCCACATTAAATGAAGTTTTTCAGCTATATATCCGCAATGAAAATAACTTCTATTTCTGTTTCATAATAAAATATATGCATCAGTGAAGAAAGACATAAATTACGTAAAAGTAAGTGCATCTGACAAATATTGACTTACACGTAATACAAAAGTGGCCATAACTTGTAAAACATTACCTTATATTTTTACGTGACGGCTTTAGTTTTGGTTATTAGAAATCCCACTAACGACTAAAATTTATTAAGTTTTAATTAAGTTAATACAAACTCGTCAGCCCCTCATGTGTATCTTTACATCCTATATCGCAAAAGAAAACGTTTTACCTTGTATTGTAAACTACCTTGTATTTTTCTAAAAAGTTAACTTTTAATATCTTTATGAAGAATGGGTAATGAGTTATTTAATCCATCCACTTTTATTCGTTTCCAGACTTAAAATAATGGGTATATTTCATGCTCTCCTCTGAAAATTTTTTTTTATATGTAAGAAAGTGCGTCCACGTAACTTAAAGAGCTCAAAATCCTCAATCTGGTTGCGTAGGTAAATGTATTATAAATACATCTGTAGATATCAGGTAAGCAAAAGCAACTTCGCAATACATGTAGCCTATATTTACATACCTATTCGTAGTATGGAGTTGCTATGTCTTGTTATCAACAAAATATTGATTGAATGATTGGCGATTTGGCTGTGAGATTCAAAGATAGTTCATTTTTACAGATCTGTGAAGAGCGCATATTGTAATTTTTTATTTATTATGAATGGTTAAATTAAATTTGCTAATAGGTAGGATTATCTGTAAATTCTGTTACTGTTATTAATACTTCAAGTTATCTTTATCCATGTTACAAAGTGTACACTTTAGTCAGTAGCGGATTATTCATAACGCTGGGGTATGCTGCACACCGGGCATCAGGGCCTCAACTGTCAAAGGTAGCACCACCCAGCCCTAAGCCACAAAAACGTTTTGAAGATAACAAATATGGAAAAAACAAGAAAACAAATGTCCTCAATCCAAAATTATAAAAAGATGTGTCCACAAAATTAATAAAAAATGGATCGATTAGTATTTTATAAGCTTAAGTAGTACTATGCTCATTGTAATCACTATTTAGATAAATATTTGTTGTAATTTGAGAGGTTAGTGAAATAATTGTTAACTTTAAAAATTGTGTATCCCATCAGCGTAAATAATGGATAAAAGGTTGGATGTTGAATCGAGGGGGCACCAGTCTGATGGCAGCATAGGGCACTACGCGCTTCTAATCCGCCCTGTCTTTAGTCTCAGTTATCTATGATGAATCCTGGCTTTGCAACTATTTAGTATATTGTGGGCAACTTTCCTCCAGTTGTCTTTGTCTGTAGCACCTGCGCTTGTGTTCATTAGTAACAATAATGTTATTATAATTATCTATAAATAATGTTGTTGATGATAATAATAACAATAATAAAAGTAATAGTAAAATTACTGTAATATTAATAGTAATATAATAATAGTAAGAAGAAGAAGAAGAAGAAGAAGAAAAATCAAAAGAATATTTCCCCTAAAGGAATGTTACCCGTACCTGCTGCGGTGTTGCCAACATCATTTGTAGCGGCGTTATATTCCCTCATTCTTGTACTACGCGTTTTCAGGGTTCCCGAAGTCTACAGCGCCTTTCCATAGTTTTTCTTTTCGTTTGAGGAAATGTCTAAAACTGTTAGAAATGCTGACTGTAGCAGATGCACGCTCAAGATTTCAACAATTTCACATCGCTCAAACGTCCTGCCCAAGGGTGGTGAAAGGTTCATACACCGAGACCCACTGATTTCCACTCCTGCTTCTATACCTTCGTTACTGGTGTCACCGGGTAGTGTCAAAAATAAATTTATCTCGTGTGGATTTTACCGTAACCAGAATCTTTTGTCTAGCTGCAGAACTAAGACTCTTTAAAGCGATCAGGTTGTTTGAAGTCGATACCATTTTGAAACTGTTGAAAGCCCTCCACTTCTCGGTGATCGTATAGTTATATTCTGAGTTCCACAAGAGCTCTTGTGTCTGCCCTAGAAAACTTCCGTTCGCGGGAGGTGACTCTGAGCTCTTACCGTGATGGCGGCAGTGAGACGACGGATTTCCTGCTCCAGACGAGAGATTACTCACCGTACTTGATTGTTTTTTTACGTACAACTGTTTTATTTTTCAGACACTAATGTAATCTGATGACAGTGAAACTTTTCACTACAAGTCGGCGTGATGCGTTTACTGGTAGTACACAATATCTTTACATTGCTCAGTTGAATGAAGTAGGATTTTACTTTCAAAAACAAACAATTTTTACAACGGCTGTCGTATAGAGCAATATAGATCGGGTCCTACTGAAGTCTTAAATAATATCTCAGTCAACTAAACAGTGCACTGAACTGGTTAATCAATTAAGTCTTGTTTCCCTCAGAGTTTCTCACGTTACAATTTGTAAACTGTCTTTACAACCTTGGCTTATATATTTTTCATTTTTACGTGGTACTGATCACGTATAATCAGTGTTGTAGCACGTTCGTTGGAGTCATCTCCAAAGTGCTAAAAAAAAATCAACACTGCTTTTTGAAATCCAACAATTTATACAAGGACATGAGTATTGACTGTGACAACAAGTGAACATCCATAACCATCGGTTCAAAATTTATTCTGCACCTTACCGACTAAATGCCTCCATACAAAAAATATATACAATTACCAATGTTCAGTCCAATACCGTATTCTTTGTAATATTGTCCTGCTTTAAACGCTTTGAAGGCTTTCTTTTTTATGTTGTTAAGTATATATCGTCTTATCATTTATTTTCTTGGTACGTTGTTAATTATATTTTATTGTAAATTATTTTCTTTTAACATTTCAGACACTATTAATATTATTATTATTATAATACATTACGACTGTTTTACTTTACTTTGAACGATTAAATTTGCAATTATTAATGATTACTGAATATTTCTTTGACTAACAGACGTCATTCTTCCGCTTTGATGTTTTTCGATCAGAGCTTAAACAAGTGAGTTGGCGTCTATTGTTAGATATCACTTTCTTCTACAATGTTGTAACATTCTTGTTTTTTCTGTTACACGGCTTTAGCTACATCGTTTAAATAAACTTATTTTTTATCTAATTTACATTTTGTTGACATTTAACACTTATTTATGATTTATCAAATTTATTATACTGCCTAACATTACATAATGTTTGTGATTCTTTTATTAGGTCTATGTATTATATCAATTGATGTTTCTTACAAACTACTTCAATATTTTATATATTATGATTATTGAGTTTTACTTATTTGCACTATTACACACATAATTCTAGGTTAATTATTTCCAGGTTTTTACAAACGTTAGTTAATGTTACATTACTATTTTTATTTAAAATCATTTACTGTATTTTAATGATACTAAAAGTTGCCCTTCACTGAATGCAATATGTCTGAAAGTCTTCTGGCCTCTCTCTACCATAAAATTTTCTACTAAAGTTAAAAAATTGGATTCCTTAGTTTCAGATTTAACTTATTAACCACTCTTACAAATTGACAACAAACTGATGTATTTAAGACACCATTTGGATGACAAGAGCTGAGTAGATTCTTCACAATTACTGAGACTGCCCTCTTACCTTCATGTAGCCCACTAACGCCTGATCATCACATCTATAACCAGTGTTAAATCTAAGTAAACTATTATTGAACACTGGTATTTATAGATATTTTTCTATGTAGGCTTTTAGTCGGTAAAGTGTATAATACATTTCTATATAAAGAAAACCATGAGGTTAAAGGTTGCATAAAGGCTAAACCATGAAGCTTAATTCCATATAGGAAGCATATAGAATTTGAACTCTTGTTCCACATTTTGTGGAAGTGCTTTTATTACCTCAGTTATTTCTTGGTTTCATTTTATATGCTTTATATAAACTCTCTGTTTCCCACTGCTATTTATTCGTGTGTTACATATAATGCATTACTGTCAACATTCAATCAAACGATTACCTCTTTCAACGTTCGATCTCTCTATTAGCCAAGTAACGATTGTTCTCATAACAATAGTAACATATAATGAGTCCTATCTGAGGCCTTCTCCCAGTCCTTGTAAGGTTTTTTTTACAGTAATAAGATTTCTAATTGGGCACTATTTGAACGAACACTCTGTTCTACTACTGGCAGTTCTCTAATTGCAAGGAACATTTACTACATTTGTGTATAGAAAATCTCTAACGTGTGATTACTTCGAACATTAACAGAGAACGAGAGAGAAGCGATGGAACAAAGGCGGCCTGAAAGCCAAGCTATGGTCTCGTTAGACAACAAACAAAATCTAAGTCAAAGGGAACAGTATTACGCGGCTGTACACAAAGGAATGCAGACTCCTGTTCGCGAGAGGATTCCAGGTATTGTGCACACTCTACTCTGTACGTATGAATACAAGTTTCCAGTTTTCTCTTTTTGTAGTATAAACATATCTTTTATTTGCATCGTTCTAGCTTGATACAAAACAATTTTCACTTATGTCCCTCATTATCGTTACTTTAATAAAATTTTTATATCGAATACAAATTAATATTATTATCATTATTATAATAAATTATTATACGTTGAATAAATTCTAGTGAAGTTTGAGAAGATATAGTCTAAATGTTCACAATGAAACTAAATCCAGAGGAATTTATTTGTCACTACAAAATACTAATTAGATCAACTGTCAATAAACCTCTTAAAATAATAATGCAATATATCACTAAAAAAATAACATTTTCTAATTTTAAATTTCCTCTTTTCAACCCCTTCAATAATTATTTAAACAAAACTGTAAAGTGTCGCTTAGCGGAAATAGCTTGTAAACAGGTTTCTTGTGACCGTATATAGAGTTATGAGATTTATTATTTCTGTCAAAAAACGATTATGTATAACACCTAAGCCTCACTCCCAGCGACAACTTAATTACATCAAGTCGAATAACACAATGTTACCGCTGTGTTTATTTTGACAGACACCAGACACAAAACGTAAGTCAACCTTACACTATAAAATCGCATTATCAAAAATGAGCGTGAAATGTAAAACAAGGAATCAGAAAATTCTAAAACGGGAAATTATCGGATCTTTGCACCTTATCTCAGTCTCCTAAATTAATTTGTCGTTTATAACAGTCATTCTCTCTTTGTCGTGTGCATTGTTATTCACAGTGCCCAACGAACGCACTGATGTCTGACATCACCACCCCTTACTAATCACATTTTCTCCATGAACGACTCAAAATTTACTGTGGATCTGAGACGTTTTATTCTTTGTAGCTAACAAAAATTTTATTATTACAACTGGCGGAGTACTGCATTGCAGTTGTTCTTGAAGGAGTACTACCGACACAAATAATTTACTGTGTGCTGTGGGCTTGGATACCATATGCGTAGGTTAGATGCGCTTGGAATCGCACTACACTGCCACGCTAAGACGGTGTTGCATGCATCGTCCCGCGTTATATTCGAAAAGTTATTCACGTCTCGAATGCCTCGTGAATGCTGTAGTCATATTCATTATTAGCGCAGCATCTTTGTTTTAGTACAGCAGTAATATCCAACCCGATGCAGCAATAAATTTTCAAGTCAGTATTTTACAGTCATACCCTATTGCAAATATCTCCAGACGTTCCACTTATTATACATAAGTGTTAACAATTCTTGAGACACACCAAATAAGAAATATTTCAATCCTACACCGTGGCTCACGAAAGGCGAGAGTTTTTGTAATACAGCTAATTATCCTTACAACCTAAACCTTCCGACATTGAATGATAGAGACTTATTACGTTCAGCAGCATACGTAATAAGTGATTACAAACCATCCATTTGTGACCGGTCTGGACCAAATGTTAACACCCAAATGATTAGACTGACCGTACTAGTTTGGATCTGGCAAAACACCTAGCGCGTATATCAGTAGACGGTCAAACTACCCACCAAAACATTTTACCCATTACGGCATGGATCTTAAGGGCCTTGATAAGTTGATAAATTGCATTATCAATTTAAATTCTCAAAAGAAAACCTATTTTCTCGAGCGACACTTGCTAGTTCTCTCCTTGTCTTTGTTTATACAATCCGCTCGATATTTACTTACCAGTGCTATTTTACAGTGTGACAAATGGGAGTAAAGTGTAATTAGATGGGCTTCCCTATTAGAGGTTTATAAATTTCCACCCACCCATGCATCCACACACACACTCAACGAAGGAGACGCATTTCTTATAGATAAATATTTATAGAGAAAAATATGTTAGTAACATCAGTTTTATACACGCAAGCATGCTCTTAATGACAGCATTCATTAAATAGCTGGAACACAATTACAATTTTTTAAGTAATTAGTTTACCTTTTTCATGCAATTGATAAGTGTACTTGTTAGTTGTAATGTTGAGTACATATGTTGTGTGACAGAATACGCAGACGACATTTCCCCCTACGCAACATTCCACGTGGCTGGAGCTGAGAGACCCACCTCATCGCCGGCCCACATTCAGAGTTTTGTCTACCATGACCATAGACTTGCAGCTATGGAAACAATGCAGCTTAAAAGTGTACGTACTCTTTATCAACAGTACATACTTACATTTATTAAATATATATAATCTTACTGTATTAGCGATCTCTCCATGCGTTTAATTATGCTAAGTGACAGGAATTCTAAATACGTAATACAGCCCGCTCTCACCTTCATATTGATAGGAGCCGTTAAGCCGAGCAACCTATTGTGGCCAATTACTGCGGCGGAATGCGGTGAACTGACTAGAAAAGGCAGTCATGCTAGAGCACATTGGGGTTACCTTGACTGCTGGCCAGCAGGATGTGTAGCCTAGCCTAGTAACGGAAGAGCCTCAGGTAGGCTAACAGAAGCACAAGTGGCCTGAGTAAGTAAGGCTACTGCGAATGTTGAGACAGACCTCGATAGAGATATTGAAAGCAGCTCTCTAAGGAATGTGAACCCCCAATTCAAAACACCTGGTTCGCCAGTTTGGGGTTGACTCCCCATCAACGTATACATTTTTTGTTACGAATGTCAGTCACCCAGCATCGGATGTTTGACGGACTTTTTGCAAACGACCTGGCAAACGAAAATGGATACATAATGTCTACAGAAAGGAAATAGACTGTCGTAAAATATACAGTAACCGACGCCGCCAGACTGCTGTATAAAAACGAGAGAGAGGCCGCCAGGGAACCATTAGTTTGACAGTGAATGTGAGAAGGTAATTGAAGAAGAGAATAAACGAAGGCAAATGTGGGTAACAGAAGTAAATGATAGAGGGAAAAGGAATATCATGATGCTAAGACACATGAAAATAAAATCATTAGAAACAAGAGGATAGGGACTCTAATAATTATTAGATATTATAATGGAAGTAGAACAGATGGAGGCCTCAAAAGTAAGTAACGATGCAAGAACAGTTTATAGACGGGTTGGTACCAAATCTGCAAATGATACACGCAACAGGATGAAATAATAAAGAACGAACAGGTAGACACTAGTCCGGGAGGATAATATGATAGAGAAGGCATTTTCGGTGCCTGCTAAAACCTCATGTTAATTTTTAAATGCAGGCAGGCAATTTACAGCGTTTAGAATTAATATTAGGCAATTACCTGTATTAATTTCCGTCTTGTGACTTCTTTAGTTTTTTCCTTAAAACAACGCGTTTCGAGAATAAATTCTCATCATCAGGTTTTTTAAAAATTATAAAAACATCAAATTCACCCAAAAGGGGTCGTCAACTATTTAAAATACACAAACACAAAAACACCACACATAATTAAACACCGACACAGTCACGGCACAGTCATACATGAACGCTGTGGAGGAATATGAGATATACAGGGCTTCTAAGTTACAAACGGACCAGCTACTTAATGACAAAGTTTCGTTCCGATCGAATCTGCTGTACAACACGGCCATCGATATCGATGGGTCAGCGGGCAATGATAACGGTCGTATAAGACAAAGTGCAACAGTTGGTCGTTGGCGGCGAGACGATGCGCATCGGACTGTGCCGTGACTGTGTCGGTGTTTAATTATGTGTGGTGTTTTTGTGTTTGTGTATTTTAAATAGTTGACGACCCCTTTTTGGTGAATTTGATGTTTTTATAATTTTTAAAAAACCTGATGATGAGAATTTATTCTCGAAACGCGTTGTTTTAAGGAAAAAACTAAAGAAGTCACAAGGCGGAAATTAATACAGGTAATTGCCTAATATTAATTCTAAATATTAGTAACGTGACTTGGAGACAATTAAAACAAAATGAATTTACAGCGGTACAACGATGAAACAGGTGATCGTGGTATCCCACCTCATGTAAAGAATTTTGAAGACATTGTCGGCAAACTTAACAACAACAGGGACCGACTGCCGAGCGAATTATTCCAGGCTGATGGGCACGTATTTGCTTAGAAACATTTAAGAACTGATAATTCACATCTGGGACGATGCGACATTTACAAGTGACTCGACAGAGAGGATACTAGTACCGGATCAGATTACAAAATTGCATATTAGCAGACATGAGAGTAAAACTCTCTATTGTGACGAAAATTTCTAAAACTTCAAAAATGAAAGTCTATATGTTGTTGTTTGAGTAACGGCTGTGGTTTGTTTTTACTACACTAATGATTTGAGTTTCGTTTACCAGAACCTCGGTACTTTGAGTCTTTATACTTTTCTGACTTTTAAGTTATTATTTGTATATTATTTCTAACCTCATATGATAATAATGCCTGTTTTGAAAAAATTTACATTTTATAAATTACTTCCGACCCATTGAGAATCAGCTTTTATTCAACGTTTGGGCCATGACCCAGAGTTTCAAAATTGTTGTGTTATTGTCCGACATTAAGGACCACGAGGTGACATCTCTGGATGGAACACCTATTAACGGCTCCAGCACACTTTTCGCTTCCTCTAGGCCGTTACAAATGTCCTGCCACCTTCAGGTCAGCACCCATAGCTGTTAGAACCACGCTCTGCTACCATTTGTGACAGCCACTTAGGCCGTTACGCAAAATTTAATAACTAGAAAACTTGGCCTAGAGGAAGCGAAAAGTGTGCTGGACCCCAAAGTGACAGGATTTGCAATCAACACTCTTGTAACCAGCAACAATTTTTTATTAGTGCCATTTCCTTTAAGAACATCAATTTAAGTTATCACAAAATATTTAGTTACAAGTCTTTCAAACAGTTGGATTCTAGTATCATTTTCTTTAAGAACATCAATTTAAGTTATCACAAAATATTTAGTTACAATTTTATTTGAAACAGCTAGACTTCTGGTACCATTTTCTTTAAGAGCAATACTTTATGTTATTACAAAAATTCAGTTACAGTTTTATTTAAAACAGCTGGAGTTCTTGTACCATTTTCTTTAAGAGCATTAACAAGATATTTAACCTGAATACCAGGCGCCAGTCTATTGAGTTGTTGTTGACTGAAGGATAATAATTAGAGCGCTCCCACCTGTACTTTTGTTGAAGAACTCAAATGGTACCATGTTGACCAGTGTGCCATGAGTGTTGCAGATGATCCTTAGAGTGTGGTGAATTTCCAGCGAGTCTCATTCCGGGCAGATGTCCTTCGGTGTTCTGTAGCAGGAGTATTTCTGGGCTTGATGGCTTCGGGGAGCATCCTGGTGCACTGCTCTGCGGATAGTGACAGATGTCGATGTTACTACCTCTGCTTTCCCATTCTCCCGGCTGGTGCGGGGACCCTATAACATTTTTATTTGTAGATCAGCTGTCAGTCAATACACCCGCGCATACACTCTCTCGCCTCGGAACATAGACACCACACTCACTGTCAGAATTTCTATCAACATTTTATCTGCTCTTATTAATTTAACATGGTTTATTTTATCCAGTTATAGTCATTATTTTTATTAAATTAACAATTTGATTAAATTAAATATACAATTAAATACAACGTCACCACGTGTTTCCAGACCGGAAGTAACGTGTAAATCAATTTTACAAAAGAAAGGTATTACAATAAAATAGGCTTTACAGACGTCTGGGTCGCGCGCGCGCGCACACACACACACACACACACACACACACACACACACACACACACACACAACTTTAACACATAACCCATCATTAAATGAACATACAATAATATAGTTGAGCATCACCTGAAAACCCTTTACTGGCTTACGAAGTCATATGAAGAAATCTACGAAATACTTAACCCTGGGCCGTCATACCATCGAACACTATATTGGAATGTTGGCGAAGAAATGAGAGTGATGCCTGAATTCTTCGGTCCCACTATGCTACATAAAATCGACTTGTTTCGATTTGCCGATCATAACCTTTGGTAAGCTGTTTGCTAACCGCTGCGTCCAGCAAGCAGCTGATACGTTTGACTAGGCCTTCTAGGTTGCGTTGCCGTGGCGCGTTGGCGGCACTGAACGTTCAAATCACGCCGGGAAAATTCAAACCCCGGCACAGAGCATAAAATTTGTAACTACGCTTTGTAGGACATTAAAATAAAATAATTTGCGTAGAAATTTAAACCTAATATAGCACAAATCCTTTTAACAATATTGTAGATAAATTTTGTAAAGAAAAGATTTTGTAGGGGAGGACGACATTTTTTTCATATTGAACTGAACTGCTTAGATTAGTAAATGTAGTAAGGGTGACGCAAAACAAAGTATTTTTTAAGATATTTTATGACATTATGCTTTAGACGAACCAGAGAGATGACTACACGAAGCTTCGAGGAAATTCAAAAACTCCATCAGCCAGACAGTGCATCAGCACCGGATCAGATTACTCTGGATCTACAACTGACCAGTGGTCCGAACACAACCTCGCTATATCGCGGACAGACAGGATACCAATGCAAAGTAAGTTAGACACTCAAAACTGATTTTAAATACATTACCCAGTGACTAAGTAATTTTAAATCATTATAACGTGATATTAAAAATGTAACAAAAATTAGGTTTAATTAATAATTATATTAATAATCGTTAGCATGTGCCGAATTAAATATTGTAATTTGTAACTTAGATTTTTACTGAAACAACCACAAAGCTTACGTTTATTAAAATTGAAGTAATTTAAATGCATGGATACAAAAAGGCAGAATATAACTACAACCGACCCAATTTCTTAAAAAAATTTTATTTTTCAACAATTTTAACCCGATCTGCACCTTTAAGTGCTTAATACTGTTTACAGTTTTACTCTGACGTTAATACAAAAAATTATTTGGCCACTATTCTCGGAAGTCTAACGTATCTATACTATCTTATACCGTCGACTTGATGTTACTGACCTACGTAAAATAAGAACGTAAGTTTGTCCTATTTTAAAATAGTTATATTTTCATTTAGTTTACAATTTTGAAACCAAATATATTTTTGTGTTACGGCCGTAAGTGTTAGAAACCTTACTGTACATAATCTTTAACGATTTTCGGATACTTGGATTTTTAATATGCTTATATTTTTAAAACTTATTGCTATTCTTAAGACCACATAGTTTATTATCAAATTCTCAATATATGGTGTCTTTGGTTTCAGAAAATTTGTTAATAACATTCCTCAAATTGATTCCTGTTAATTTTTCTTGATTAGTGGATGACCTTAAATAGTTTTTTATAATTTTTAGCTTAGAAAACAATCGTTCCCTTTTACTGTCAGACATTTTGATGATATTACAAATATAAACCGTATACAAATAAATACGACACGCCTCAGAATTACACCGCCAGACTGTGACCAAAATCAATACCGTACTTGGAAACGTCTTAAGCATAACTAACAAATTTCTGTTACTGCTTACAAACTGCTGTAGTTTTTAATACAAGTTGACAGTCATAAAGGCGTCCGTTCGACAAAAAAAAACATAAACATAAATAATTTCTTATCTTATTGGGTAGATACTTTATAGTTTGCCAGCGTTGACGTATACCTGCCTGTCTAAAAAACCACAAAGAAACCGCAGCTATAACTCAGTTATAAATGTCGTGCAACAACCTATACGCTTTCTTGTCAGTCAAAACAAAGGCTGATGCCAGTACACTGCGGCAATGCTAACAAAACAGATATCAAGAACAACTCAATAAACATTAATGTCATATATTATTAAAGTTATCCGGGCTGTTTGGCCGTGGTCCATGGTTTATTGCCGAACCAAACGTTTCAACAGCTCTGTGGCTGCCTTTACCACAGTACTGTGGGCCTGACGTGAACACCCTACGTTCAAGATCTCTTTAAAATTACACTGATGATGGCAGCCATTGGAGCTGTTGAAACGTTTGGTTTGGCAATAAACCATGGACCCCGGCCAAACAGCCCGGATAACTTTTATCATACGACTGACACCGGCCGTGAAAACCTTAGGACTATGTTATTAATGCCATATACCTAGACCTAGTCGGTATTAATTGTTTTAATTTATGTTACAATATCTGCTGATGAATTTGGCAGTCTACGACCGCCCCTTTGATATGGCCGTGAGTATGAGGTACACATTTCGCACATGGCAGCGGTGCTCCTGCTTCTATAGTCCGTTTCCAATAATAATAATATACTAGGCAAGTTATCGAATTAAATGTAGTTTTTATAGTACTTACTAATAAACTCCGTGTTCTTTTACTGTAATCTCAGTTTAAGGCCCAACACTGAATACCAGAAACAAAGACCCAGCAAACAACAGTATTTATAGTGTAGGTTATATATTTTTGTGAATAATGTGTAATATTTTATACAGATTAATAATTACGCTGTTGGACAGGCCCAGATACTGCATTATAAAAAAATGTTAATTTTCTACTTGGTCTTCAAAACATCATACATGGGGTCGTTAATGCTTGTGTAGGTTCAACAACCTAATCTAACTAATCAATGAGGTAAATTTATAATTCAAACAACTTTTAAACCGAAGAATATTCAGGGACTTTTGCGTAGTAATTGTGTAGGTATTGTTACGACGGTCAACTGATCGTCGTATGGTACAGTGAAAAAGAAAATACAAGACACCAATTAAGTCACTAATTACCAGCTTTAATTATCACAATGAAACCGTTTGTAATCAACAAGGTAGTGTCTTACAACAAATAAAATAAAAAGTGTTCACACGCAATAATAATGTCAACTAATATAAAACACAATTGTATTACAATTGTCCCGCACAATTATAAAACACACTTCGCCACAATATTTCGAACCGCACTGTGTAAATCGCCCGATAAAAACTGGCTATGGGTATTTATAGTCTGCAGGGTTCCATAATATGCGTTCTTAACAAGCAATCGAAAATTCTAGAGGACACTTCAGCGCGACCTTTGCAGAATCACGCACCGTTGGGCTGATTGGGAACCTTCTCGAACAACGCTATCGAATGTACGAGATTGATCCGTATTACGTAACACTGCCTCACGTGTTAAGTGTCACGTACACACACAAACATTACAGCTGGACTCTGCTGGGATAGCCGAGAACATTTAAACCGTTATGTAATGGCGTAATACTGCCCCCTCGTTAAGCCTGTTCGTCCCGAACAAGCAAACCATCTCTGAAGTAATATTGGCCAGGCGATCTAAATGGACGACCTTGAACTTTTGCTGTCCTTCCTGTTGAATCCAATAGACAACATCGTTGATTCCTTTTCGCACAACGCAAGGTCCTTCCCAGTTAGTTTGAAGTTTAGATGAGCGACCACAACGGCGCTTTGGGGTAAACAACCAAACCTGATCTCCTTCTTGAAAACCCACACTATTGCTGCGAATTTCATACCGCGATTTCATTTTATCACTGGCTATCTTCAGCCGTCCTCATATCAAGCGATTCATTTCTCGCAGTTGGTTTTCTAGTTGCGAGGAATAGTTCTGTGGCTCTTGGGACTGAGTCTCATGTGATACAAACATCCGTCCCCAGGAAGACGAATCTCCCGCCCAAACACCAATTTTGCTGGAGTCATGCCGGATGTGTTGTGTACTGGTGACCTATACGCCATGAGGAATAGTGGTATACGTTGGTTCCAGTCTGTTTGGTTCTCGTCAACAACTTTTGAAAGATGCCGCTCAAGTGTCCTATTCAATTTCTCAACCATCCCGCCCGACTGAGGACGGAGAGGCGTTGTCCTAGTCTCTCGAATTCCGAGTAAAGAACATAATTCTTTTAACACTCTTAATTCAAAATTTCGCCCTTGTTGTGAACTAACTTCTTTCCCACTGGGGTAACCTACTGATTTGGAATTTCGTAGGCTTCCACCCACTTAGCAAAGTAGCCATCTACAGCCATGATGTACCGGTCTCTACATCGTCAGTAACTGGGAATGGTCCAGCAATGTCTATGGCAATTCTCTCGAAAGGCCGTCCAACGTTATACTGTCTCATTTTTCCTCTGCTTCTGGTTTGTGGGCCTTTGCTTGCAGCACATATTTCAGATGTCCGAACCAATTTCTCTAAGTCATGGCACAGATGAAGCAAATAGAATCGCTTCCGTATTTTGTCAAGGGTTTTGTTAGAGTCTAGATGACCTCCAGACGTTCCATCATGCATCTCCTTCGAAACGGACTGCACATTACTTCGGGGAACTATCAACTGTATGACCACGTCTCATCCATCTGCACTTTCCCAAGCCTTTTTAAGAATCCGTTCTCTAAGTTAAGAGATTCCCATTGTGCCCGTAGCCCTTCAGCACTTGGGAACCATGGCAGATATCTTGCTTATCCGGGCGGCGACCTTCCTCTTTTGCTGTCAAGATCGGTCCAATGTTTTCACCAGTCATCTGTTCTTGTCGACAATCTTGTGTCGTCCAGCCGTCTGCCAGGAAATCTTCAGTGATGGCTTGAACATCTTTGCTTGCGTTTTGTTCTTCCTTTCTGTGGCAATGTTGGCAGTATCCGGGCACGGTCTTCGTAATAAGCCATCTGCATTACCATGCAGGGGCCCCCGTTGATGTCGTACCTGGAAGTTGTACTCTTGCAGATGTTCAAGCCACCTTGCCAACTGCCTTTCAGGATTTTTAAATCTCAAGAGCCATGCAAGCGCGGCATGTTCGGTGCGTAGTGTAAACTCCCTTCCATAGAGGTATTTATGGAAGTGCTCCAAAGCTCGGACAATTGCTAGCAATACTCTCCTAGTAACGCAATAATTTATCTCTGGTTTAGAAAGCGTCTTGCTCTAATACGCTATTACCCGTTCTTCACCTTTTCCACTTGAGACAAAACTGCTCCTAGACCAGTATTGCTTGCGTCTGTGTTTACGACGTTCTTCCCTTCGGAAGCTGCAAAAGTGATAATTCGGTGCAAACGTAATGCAATTTTCAAAGTCCTATATGCTTTGTCAACTCTCTCGACCACTGGAAGTTTCGTTTACTTTCCGTTAGCTTATGTAGTGGTTTAGCAATTGTAGCGAAGCCTTTCACAAAATGTCTGTAATATGAGCATAACCCCCAGATAACTTCGAACTTTGTCTATACTCTTTAGAACTGGCCACTCTCTTACGATGTCTACTTCATTAGGATCCATGCTAACACCCGCTGCCGAAATCAGATGACCCAGATACAGTACTTCGTTGTGGAATAGAAAACACTTCTTCGGGCTCAGCTTCCGTTGGGCACCATGAATTCTAGTTAGAACCTCTTTAAGCTGTTTTAAATGGTCTTTGAAAGTCTTCCCGATGACTATGCCATCGTCTAAATAAACAAGGCAAGTTTTCCATTTCAGGCGTTGGAGTACCAGGTCCATCAATCTTTCAAATGTTGCCGGTGTATTACAGAGTCTAAATGGCATGACGTTAAATTGGAATAAGCCACTTGGGATCGAGAAAGCGGTCTTTTCCTTGTCTTCTTGATGAAGACCCACTTGCCAGTATCCACTCTTTAGGTCCAATGTGGAAAACCACTGTGCTCCGGACAACGTGTCGAGTGTATCGTCAACACAAGGTAATGGATAGCAGTCTTTCTTTGTAACGTCATTTAACCTCCGGTAGTCTACGCAGAAACGTAATCCACCATCCTTCTTTGCTACCAGCACTACCGGAGAAGACCAAGCACTTGACGATGGCTCGATTATTCCCCGTGTCAGCACGTCCTGTACTAACCGAGACATTTCCTCTTGCTTAGATAATGGAGGCTTCTAGGAGGCTGGCGTATCGGTGTTGTGTCCCTATATTGATGCGATGTAGTACAAGAGAATTTCTTCCCAATGACTGCCCCCGAACTGCAAAACAATCTTTAAATTCATGTAAAAACCGTCTGCGTTCTTATACCTTACTACTTGAGAGGTCGTTAGAAGCCTTTTCATTAATTCCTGCAGTCCTCTGGTAATTCGGAAGTCTCCACAGTACTGCATCTTCTTTGCATCATTCCGGCTACCCAGGCCACAGGAGTCAAATTTGTCTAGGAGCGTATTGTTTTGTAAAGTCTTGATCCAAAATATTCGCCAATTTAATAGGTATATTTCCAGTTTCGTCAGGATTTACTAAGCTTCTGGCAATTAGTATGCCCTGTGTGCTGACTACCTGGCGTTCGAGTATAGAGCACTGGTTGCCCCTAATATCTACCTCGTTTTAAACATGATGATCTTTTCGGAGTTTGGCGGAACAGTTACTGACATTTGATTTATCACGTCCATCGCTTTTTCTTATGTATTCGTTGTCAAGAGCATAACCTCTTCTTTTCCGATTCTCAAGATATTGTTTTTGAAGTCGACAATAAATCCATATGCGTTCATAACGTCCACACCATGAATTGCTTCATCCACAATGTCTGCAACAAGTACTTGATGATTAAACTCAAGTCGACCGAGGCGTAGGTGTATCTCTACTTTTCCAAACACTTTTACAGGCTGTCCAGTAGCTGTTCGCACCAGCAAACAGCACCAGATTGGCTTGAGATCTTTCACCACGTCGGGCCGCACAATGAAAACTGTTGCGCCTGTGACAAATGTAATCGAGGTTGGCCTTTCTTGAACAAATCCGGTAACCACCAAGCTCCCGCTGTTTTGCTGAAGTGTAGAAATTGCGTATTGTCTAGGGACTTCGTTCCTCCAGTTAGTCAGCACACGCCCCGTTGTACCGACTATTGCTCGTTTCTCTGCTGCTGAATTATAACTCGACAATCTCGTTGTAGATGTCTAGGGTTCCCACATCTATAACACTTCTGTCTTCCATCTTTTCTTACTTTACTCTGTGGAGCCGCTCGTTGGGTCTCTGTTCTTTGATCTTCTTCTTCATCGTCTGTGCCGTCGCGGTCTTTCAGCGCGCGCACTTTATGACTTGTCCAACTAGACGCTGACTTGGCGGCCTCATGTAATTGCAAAACATGTACCAGGGCATCCGCAATATTCTGATGTCTTGCCATTTGTAACACTTGCTGTAGTTCATTATCTTGGACACCGTCAGTAAATGTCGGCATCACAAACCTCGTTCGAAAATCTTCTGGCGCTTCAGAATAGGCCAGTCTAATTAGTCTGTCGATACTTGCTTCAAACTTTTGAAGACTTTCCCCGGAATGCTGTTATCTTGCTCTCAACTGAGTGCAGTACACATCTCGCAAATGTTTATCAGTATATCTTAATTATAGAGCTTTATACATTCGGCATAGGTGTTCCGGCTGGCAGGTGGGACTTTCCGAAGTAGCTCTGCGGCAGGTCCTTTAAAAATGAGAATGAGTGAAGCTGCCTTCTCTTTCTCTGTCCAATTATTTGCACATGCGGCGGCTTAAAATGGCCTACATTACGTCGCCCAGTGTGTGGTTCCGTCAAAGGTTGGAGCCTTGACATGAACTGACCCAACCGCAGGCAAGGTGACTTTCTCTATTCTCTTTTCTGTCTTTATCATTGGTACAGTCTGTTCAGAAATTTCTTTTGGTTGTATCTTCATGATCTTCTCAACTTCATTTTTAATTTGCTCTTTTTTATTGGCCATTGAGTCTTCTATGACAGATAGCTTATTTTAGTAGATATCGTTTGTTCTATATTTGATACAGATCTTTCGCACAAGTTTCGTCGAAGGAGTCCAAACTCTGCGGTAGTATGTTCTTGCAAACTTTTTTGCATAGTTTCGAAAAGAGCTTCTCTTTATCTGCTTCCTGTTTACCTTTTTCTGCCTGTCATCCTTCCGACTCGAGCAACAGAGCTTTTTGTCTTTCTTCTGTTTCTCTTCCGCTTTCTCATTCTGTCGTTTATTGCTTCTTCTCTTTCTTGGTTCAATTCTTCTCTTTGTCGTCTTTCTGCTTCTTCCACCTCCTGTTGGCGTCTTTTCTCTGCTCCTTCTGTCTCTTGTCGTCGTCTTTTCTCTGCTTCTTCTACCTCTTTTTGTCGTTCTAATTTTTGTTGTTCCTGTGTCTGCCGCAGCAGCGTTTGGAAAGCTTCCATCATCTGACTGGCATTCATGTTTACAGATTAATTACGAATTACACTAGTCTTGTACAAAGTGCCCACTGTTTCCACTATTAACGGTTCTGTCGTACTTCTGACCCACTGTTACGACGGTCTACTGATCGTCGTATGGTACAATAGAAAACAAAATACAAGACACCAATTAAGTCACTAATCACAGCTTTAATTATCATAATTAAACCATTTGTAATCAACAAGATAGTCTCTTACAACAAATAAAATAAAAAGTGTTTACACGCAATTATAATGTCAACTAATATAAAACACAATTGTATTACAATTGTCCCGCACAATGATAAAACACATAACACGTCGCCACAATACTTCAAACCGCACTGTTTAAATCGCCCGACAATAACTGGTTACGGATATTTATGGTCTGCAGGGTTCCATAATATGCGTCCTTAACAAGCAATCAAAAATTCTAGAGTACACTTCAGCGCGACCTTCGCAGAAACACGCACCGTTGGGCTAATTGGGAAGCTTCTCGAACAACGCTATCGAATGTACGAGATCGTTCCGTATTACGTAACACTGCTTCGCGTGTTAAGAGCCACGTACACACACAAACATTACAGCTGGACTCTGCTGGGATAGCTGAGAACATGTAAACCGTTCTCTAATAGCGTAACAGCATTTTCTGGCCTTCATAACTTATTCCATATTACGGATTGTCTGATTCAGTGTACTGAGTTACATTGTCTGACTCAATATTTTCCAGTATTCATTCAATAACACTAACTCTAAAAATACTTAAAGCTGCTTCCATAATGTGCAATTAAAACCGCACGCTGCACGCTCGCACGCTTGGTAACGGAAATCACAATAAAAACTGTAACTCAAATATTACTTTCAAAGTGAAATAAATGTATATCTTTTGTTTAGGCATGGTGTATGGTTCATCAGTTGGTGGTCCAGAATCCAGCACCTCCCCAGAAGCATCCCCAGTCTCTGACAGAAGAGCTCCACGTCTCAGGGGACACGTCAGGTAAAAAGTAAGCCTCAACTCCCTTAATTGTGCAACCCTGTAATAGATCTTGGCGCTTTTTATACATATGTAGTTGTAATAAACTTTGAGTAGTTAGTATCTTTAACATTTATTCTAACTAAAAGTAAATTAAAATGTTTTACAATTTTTAATTTATTTAAATTTAATGTTGTCTGTATTGAGAGAGTAAGGTTTGATAATTAAAACGAATAATTTTAGCATTCCACAAATGGTTACATTATTACAAAATAATTTTTCTCAATTAATACACCTATTTAGATGTACGTATGTGCAGTTAACTCAGGTATATGAAAAGGAGGTATTTATGAAATACGAAAACATGGTATTGACTGTATACGGCAAAGTACGGAATGTTATAGATTTATCTCATTACATTGTGAACAACGTAATGGGACCGATACCGTTGCGTCTCACACACATCTACAGTGTCATTAAAATCGGAGGAAGGTGACAAAAGTTTCCAGTCCAATCATAAAGCAACAAAAAATAATCTAAAAATCTCTAAAAGTAATCTGTAAAGTAAGAATATTGTGTTACTCTTGTCAGGAAACCTTAGGACTATGTGTAGTAGCTGGGAACTATGTACAACTGAGAAAATAATATAAACTCAATTAACATTAATGCGATTTTGTGCGGAAATGTAATCCACCCTGAGGATTAGCATAATGTGTCAAGTAAACTCTGACTTAATAAAATAAAGCACTAATAACCGAATTACCGATTTAAACAACCTTTCATATTTTCTGTCAATCTGATAATTCTGAATCACGATTTTGTTCTAGACACCTTGGAAACTTCCAGTAATTCAAATTCTCAAATAACTATGTAATGGCGTAGTGCAGTCTTTACGGTGACACACAATAAGTTCTATACATTACTTTTGGACTGGTCCTGAATTTGTTTTCAGCTTTTACTACACTTGTCTCAACTAACGATACAAATAGACACTTGAGTTCATGTGCGTCTATGTGTGTGCGTGTACAAACACTTTACAAATACTTAATGCATGAATATCAGTTATTGTTTTGTGTTGATAAAAATGTGCTTATGAATGAATGGGAGAGAATCAGCTGAAATATTGCAGCAGAGAATTGGAGTGTAAAATATTGAATAACATTTTAATTTAGGCTCGTCAAGAGTAAATAAAATCTCCGATGTGTAATCCCTTTTACAAATTTACGAACGGACAATAAAATTAGTTCATTAATATCCTAATTTAAATCATCGCCTAGAGAAGTGATCAGCACTCAGGCATTACTCTCTGTCCGTCAAAAATTTGGGAAACCCCGATAGTAATGACATCGTTAATAAGTAATTTAGAGAAAGAAAGTAAACCTAATTAAAGTATAGTATTACCGAGAACGTGTAATTAATTGTTAAAGTATGGAGGTATCTCTCTCTCTCTTGTGAAGAAGTTGACAATATCCTTTAATCACGCACTTGACGTTGGTAAAATACCGAGAGAATGGAAAAACCAGCACACCTGTATCGATTTTTAAGAACTGACAAGAAAATGACTTTAAAAGTTATCGGTGTGTAATAAAACAACACACAAATTATTGGTAAAAATAATATCGCAGAAACTGCACACTTACTTAAATGTAAACAAAGAGCATCAAGGATCTTGCCTAAGTCGATCGATGACGGATGATATTGTTAAACATGATGTTGTCGGAAAAGCGATTGAAAATAACAAGTACTTTAATCTCACAGACGTGTTTCGTAGACCGGTTTGTACGTGTTTTGTAAACCTTCAAAAGGAATTTGATCAGGTAAAACTATCAAACTTTATAAACAACCTGGTGGATAAGCAAGTTATTAAATCATCCAACATAATTAAAATCCAGGGAAATTGTTAAACACTATACAAAGATACAAATTACAGAAGTGCAAGTTGGGTGAGCTAAAATCAGGTGCAATACGTTAACAGCTAAAATCAGGTGACTAGTTGGAATAGGTCTCCACTAGTATAATATGTTGGTACAAATCGAATAATGGGCAGATACGCATTGTGTGTTACCCAGATGACGCAGTGCTCTTACCGAATTCAAAAGATAATTTGCAAAGGCTTCTTTATAAATTCGTAATAACAGCGACAAACTATAACATGATAAACTCAACCGGTAAGAACATGTCAACGGTAATTTCAAAAGATCACATTTGATGTAAACTGGAAACTGGAATGAAATTTATTTAAGAGCAGGTAATTTGTTTAAGGGCAGACATCTCTAGCGACCGAAATTCCTACGCGGTAGCAAGAAGACTGGCAATGAAAGCACCTCATGTTTCTACATATTTGAGGTATGTGACCTGGAAAAATAAATACATCCGACTTGAAGGTAAAGTGAAGAAGTTACAGAAGACGATGCCGGTGCTGACTTACGGAGCTGATACGTTGGTTAACGCTAATAAAAGGAGACATGATAGATACAAAATAGTTATATCAAACGGCAGTGTTAAATGGAGGATGTACCCTATTCAAATTTATCAGAAAGTGAAAAAAACAATATAATGACTATATTAGCAGGACAAGCGAGGATAAAATAATGAAAATAGTAAGAGATTCTAGACCGTTGGGAAAACTGAATTCAGGCCTACCACAGAAGAGATGGACGGAAGAATTGGAATCGACCTCAAGCAAATCTTGATGCATTAGTAAAAACAGGCGATTAAGCAAGGAAATAAAAAAGAAGAAAAAGGGTTAAATCTCAGATAAAAGACCAGAAAGAAGAACGCAGATAAAAGAAGGAATGGAACTTCGACAAGCCGTATGTCAATGAGTATCATAAACGGCACATTTGGCTGTTTGTGTTTTCGCTAATTTCCGAACAATTTGTGATAAATGTGTTTTTTTACTATAATAAATTAAATGATCCGGTCCATGTCGCTTTCGCAGACACACACAAATACACATATACATGCAACTAACGTTACACAGACACATAATTACTCCTTGCTGTATGGACCTATATCGCGAAATCAACTGATGGCTGGTCTTTGAGTTGGTCACTCAGATTACAAGGTAATCAGTAATCACTAAAGCTAAACACAAGTCTCTACATAAATTTCTTAAATAAGCATACATATTATACACTACACATGCAGAATGTCCTGCTTTTCCACACACACACACACACACACACACACACACACACACACACACACACACACACACACACACACACACACACACACACACACACACACACACACACACACACACACACACACACACACACACACACACACACACACGCACGCACACGCACACACACACAGAGTATATGATACGCCAAGAGTTGCGGTGCTTGGCGCAGTAGCGCTGTAATATACAGCTGAGCGTTGGAACGTGGAAATTTCTAACAGTTTCTGCAGCTATCGCGAACTTCCTGTGCCGGTTATCCTACAACATAACGTAACTTTCTACAGCTATAACTGAGCACTTGGACTCGTAATCAACGCGATAAGACGTGTTGTAGTCGTGCAGAATTTGTGTAATTCGGTAAATTTGTGCGGATGTCTGTAAATTTGTCTTCTTATCTAGCGTTACAGATACAGTCTTTTGTGGGCTTTAGCCTCCTCAACACTAGGGATGAGCATCGCCAGAAAACCATCAATGTTTAACATCGATGTTAACATCGTAAAGAGTACATCGATGTTAAAAAAACATCGGTATGAAAACATCGATGTTTTAAGACTTCAAACATCGATGTTTTTATGCCAATGTTGCAATTCAAATAAAAACCTATGCTTTTTACATGTTTGTAATAGTACAAATAATTGGGGATGAATAATAAATAAAAATAATTAAAGAGAAGAATAATATACCCGATACTTTACTCACTTACCTTATCAGAACCAAAAGCCCTTGGGTCACCACCACATTTTGACAGGCGGAATGTGGAAACCTCAACACTGTACCCGAGAAAACAATTTAAATACATCTAACTTCCCCGTATCAGATTTTCCAGGGCCGTTGACGAACTCGTTGAGAACAGGTTATGTAAAGGCGAGGTGACGTTAAAATAATTTAACTCACATTCATAATTAACTAAATCTGGTCATTATTATTTATTATTATAATGATTATAGGTCATTATTATTTATTATTATAATGATTATAAAGTGTTTGAACAAACATACATAAAACCACCTCCTTTAACAAAAACAGAAACCTCTTTAAATCTATGTCAGGTTTGTTTACTCTTAGTGAAAGTTTAAATTAGTAAGTTACGTATTCCCAAAGAGAGATAGGCCTATAAATTCTCTTATTTTCTTTTAAACAGTAAAAGCTTAATAAAATCACAGTGTACAGTACCACTGTTAATACGTTTAGCTTCAATTTATTTATTGTAACAAATTATACAGGTATATGGTATATAATAACAGGTATTCGTAGTTCGTACCTGTTATTTTTTTGGAACGGTTACGTTGGTACCTGTAACTTTCGAATACAGTGTTGCCAGGTCTTCCGAAATTTCGGAAGATCTTCCTATTTTTTGTAATATTCCAGAAAATACGAAATTTGGTGTAAATCTTCCGAATTTTTTCCGACGCAAGTTTCGGTGAGAGTAGGGCACGAAGCTGCGATTCGCGCGATAACGTACCTGAAGTTAACTGCATGCGACGCGGGTCATTTTCCTACTCTCGTTTCAGTGCAATGTCGCATTTCTAGAGTTTTGTTTTTCCGTACGATATGACGTCAAATCTAGTGTTTCCTTGCAACCGTAATTATAATTGCTTTCAATAAAAGTTTATAGAGGTCTTGTCCAAAATTATAGTTCCTTCCTCCTGTCGCAAACAATTATGACCACCCATACACAATGATGTAATAGGCATTTTGCAATATCCACTTATTTTACCATACTGCTTATTCAACAAAGAGTGACTAATCCTTATTGTTTAGTCTCAAGCTGACAGAATCGCACGAAATGACTGCACCTGAATAAACAGATACTGTAATGTCTAGCCTACACCAGGTCATAATAACATCAAGTCGCCGTGATAAACATGAAAATATGTCACTTTCCGAACTTAGTGAAAGATATACAGGAACTTGACACCGAGTGGAGGATGCTGAGAAACACAAAGGTAGACATAGACAGTGAAAATCCAACAGAATTTTGGAATGCCGTGCGTAATGTGAAAAAGGGGGATAGTTCACCAATGTTTCCGAAGCTGTCTACCTTTATGCGGTCACTTCTGTGTTTACCCCATTCATCCGCAAGTATTGAGAGAGTATTTTCTACTATAAACCGTACGAAAACTAAAATCAGAAATAGACAGAGCACCCAAACGATCTCCAGACTTCTGCATACCAAAAGAAATACAAAATCTGCAACCTGCTTATGATTTCAAAGTTGACGCGGAGTTTACAAGTTTGGTGAACAACAGTATCTACATGACTGGCGGGGAAGAATAAAAAGTGAAGGAGGGGGAGGTTTAAAATATAAGACAACGTTGGTGTGTTAAAATTATTTTGTGATAATAATTATGTATACTGTATATATTCTTTTCATTTAAGCTTACTACATTTTCTTGAGATTTGACAAAACAACTTCCGAAATTTTCGTCAATCTTCCGAAATTTTCATGTCAAATCTTCAGAAAAAATTTTTTTAGACCTAGCAACACTGTTCGAATACTAGTTTAGTGCACCTCTATAAAGAACAGAATATGAGATAAAAAATAATACAAATAATGTACATGGAAAGACGCGTACAATATATAATTCATTTTAAAAATACCTTTAACGTTGCAATATATCTTTCGGGTGGCATAATTAACGGGTAGATAATTATGAACGATGCCGATTATATTAAAAATTCAAATGTAAACTATTTAAATTATGTTTTAGTGGATGGTTAGTGAGGATCGGTCACTAACCATCCACTAAAACATTCTCTGATTGACGGTCACTAAAAATTTAAGGATTTATTTAAATTATGTTCTAACACTATTGCAATTAAAAGAGAAAAACGCTACACCCAGTATGAAAAATAACTAAAAAATCTAAAACTAAATCAGAATGAAAACCAAATACGACTAACGTAAACAGTAAACCGTTATTTCGTACGTATGTAAGCTAAAGTTAATTTTGAAACTGTTGAAACCTATGTAACGGTCTCCTATAAAATGGGTTTGTTTAGTTTTACCGTATTAGTACGTCACTACATAGCTCATATACATGGTACTTATCGTTTACCTAGCGTAGGGAGCAAACTACGTAGCCATTAATATCTTAAATAAAAATTTGTTGATTTAAAATAAACTAAATTTAACAATCAACTTAAAAAAAAGTCTTCATTACAAATTTAAAAAAATTGTTCAAAGAAAAACATCGAAACGAAACCATCGATAGTATGAAAACATCGCAACTGAACCATCGATGGTAAAAACATCGAACATCGAACGTTAACCATCGATGTTTTTGGAACATCGGCTATCGATGCTCATCCCTACTCAACACTAGTCCTCCTCCGCCCTTGCTCCCATGCTAGCAAGATCTTCTGTTACGCCGTCCAACAATCTCATCCTCGGTCTGCCTCTACGTCTAGTAGTATACAATCTTCCCTTCTTCCCAACATTTCCAAAGACATTCTTTCCACATGTCCCAACCAACGCAACCGCCGTGATTTGATGAATTTCACTATGCATGAGAGCCTGTATTTCGTTGTTATTGCATATTCTCCAGCTTCCTTCTTCTCTTATTGGGCAACAAATTTTAAGCAATATTTTAAAGGTTAAGTGATTGTAAAGCAGTTTTGTCATTTTCTGTCAAAGTCCTCACCTCAATCCATATGTAACAATTGGTCTCACAAGAGAATAGTATAGTTTAAGTTTTATATCTCTTGCAACAAGATTGTTTTTAAAGATGTTAATATTTGCAAAGTAGGCTATATTTCCTTTCTCTTATAATCATCCTAATGTTAGTATCATTTGATACCTAGGCACCTAGATAACTAAAGCAGGACAGTCATTTACAACACTTCCAATTCACATTGAAATCTCTAGGAGCCCTTCTGGTCTCTGAGTTGGACATTACAATGTATTTTGTCTTGTTTTAATTCACCACAAGACCAATTTTCATTGCTTCTGCTTCCATTTATGCATACATGTATTTGAGGCTATCAACGTTTCATGCTACTATTGCAATGTCACCTGCATGTGCACATATTTGAGAATATTGTGCCCCTTTCATCAATTTTATTTACTGCAATATGCAGAGCTACGTTGAACAGAACCGCAGAGAGGCCATCTCCTTGCTTCACACCTATGTTAAAGTTAAAACTTGCACTCAATTTGTTATATATCTTTACCTTTGCTTTTGTCTCCTTCATTGTCATTTTAATTAATCTGACTAGTTTGGTGCTAAAACTAACTTTCCTCAGGACTTTAAATAATTCTTTCCGATTTATACTATCGAAGGCTTGCTTAAAATCAATAAACAGGAACTGTAAATGTACATCATGTTAATAGAATTTCTCTATCATATGTGTAATGATAAATAGTTCATCAGTCGTTCCTCTGTCAGGCCGAAAATCACGCAGTACGGTCTTGGCTAGGTAGAAGATAGGTACCCTACTAGGACTTGTGAGGGCTAGTACCCAGTTAACCCGGAGCAAAGGTTCCGGCCAAGCCGGCCGGCCGGCGGTTGGGGTTACGCCTCCAAGTTCCCTCGACCCAATGTCTGTAATTGATTACCTGTATTATTTATAGCGAGGAGGTCTATTAGCTGATATTTATTGTTGGTTATATTAGTATAAGTTTGAGAGTTGTAAACTTGAAGAATTGTATACAAATGACCCTGTTATTACAGTTGTCAGTAACTCTCCGGTGTTCCAAAGTTTTATACCATTCTTTGAAAACGACTTTCCGTGCAAACGCCATAATAATGTGTGTGTGTGTGTGTGTGTGTGTGTGTGTGTGTGTGTGTGGGTGTGGGTGTGTGGGTGTGTGCCTGTTAAATCTTCTTATCGAATTTCATAAACTCGAACGCGATTCCGGCTTTTGGATTTAATAGCTTCCTGTAGTGTAAATTGTATTCGTTAAATATTTAGTTGTCTCAGTAGTGTACCAAAGACATTCTATAGATATCAGACGGTAAATATCATGTAGGTTTGATATATCTCTATCTGACTAAGAAAGTTGGTCTGCTGTCAAATGTTTGATTTCATTACTCAGACATTAGCCAGATTAAAATAATTTGCCAACTTTCTTCTGTAAATAAAATCTTGTGTCCACAAACGTTTTTCTGAGGAAAAAGAAGAGTTTGGGGGTGAAGCAAAGTACTTGTCGCGCGTTTTAAGACATCAATATTGCAAAAGACTCGGATACCATAATATTGATGAGATTCCACGTAGTCTTAATACTGCTTTTAACTAATAGATTAACAATTTTTAAATTAATAAAAACTTAAATTTCCTTTGTAAATTTCGAGTAAACTTCAGTGGCACCAGAAATCACAGAATGTACCCAAAAGGGTTTTATAATACTATACTACAACATTGATGTTTGATGCTTTACGTATATTGTGAGGGAGGAAAAATTATGTATACACACCGGTACCAATCTGAGAGCTTGACCTTGACGACAGCTGGCAAGGACAACAGCTAATTGTCAACTTCAAAATATCGTGTCGTTACTTTATAGGTGACTATTTACATTACTTTATACCGGATCATATTTTAATATATTATATATTATTCATATTTCCTGTCGGAATTGTTTCAAGGTCAAGCTCTCAGATTGGTACCGGTGTGATTTTTTATAAGCACAAATCTGTAGGTTTGGTTATTTTCCTTTTACTGTGCTCAGTCAATAGTTAACAACACAATTTAATAAGGAAGCGTATGAGCTGTAGGAACTAGTAAACACTTCAACAATGAAAACATGATATCAATAGTTCCCGTAATTTAATAAATACAATTAAATGTCCAATTCCGTATGGACAGAATATCTTTACAAATCTTTTCCTTTGGTGCCTTCACCTCAAAAACTATATAAGGCTAAATAAAAGAAACCTTGTAGCTTAGAAAAACAAAACCTTGCATGATCATGAACACTGAATGTATCAGAAAGATTACAAGAAAAAATCCAGAGAATTGAAAAATATGCTTAATGGGACCTATTTTATTTGGTCTTTCCCTGTGAGTCACGTTGTACACCCTAAAAACCAATTTATTTCAAAAAAGTTATTTATCTTTGTAAAGTGTTTTATGTATTATAAGCTAAGTGTAATTTATTGTTTGGATTACTGTTTCCTCTAGTAGTAATAACTAACGTACTTCGTAGGCTTACACGGCAGGAGTCAAAGTTGTCAAAATTCATTGTAGTGCCATCGACTGCCATCATCAGCATACAATCGAGTTTCGATAACGGTGGTAGACGTTGGCGAAGCCTGATTTTACACTGGTGATGGCAGTCGATGGCACTGCCGGAACGTCGGTTTTTGTTTAAAACAATGGACTACTGCCAAACAGCCCGGGAATGAATTTTAACAACAATTTAGCATAAATATTGTCCCTAACAATGTCGTCTCCGAACTGCATGTAAAATTATTATAAGTTCTTCATAAGTACTTAATTAATTAAAAATAATATCGCACGCTGAATGCAAGAGGGCCATAAGTGCAAAAAATTTGGAAATTGAGTTTTGGCACAATATTAACAGATTAAAGAGAGCTGTATTAAATACAATAGAGCCATAAGTGATATCATCAAAGATACAGTTGCTATAAAAATGTGTCCTTATGCTGTTGAAAATCTGGAACTCACATTTTAATGCAATACAGCCACATGTCACTTATGGCTGTATTGCATTAAAAGAATAAACTATATTTAGGAAGGTTTTAAATGAAGATGGCCATAACTGCAATTGTGGCCATACATGAGACTCGTATAATTTAAGTTTCTTAAGCTGGCAGCACTTGTTACCTTTCCTGCCTTTTTCTATAGCTTTCACATTTCATTAGTATAACATATGAATATGTTAAAGATTATTTTGTTGGATTGTGTTGAGTTTTACAGAATGTTTTTAAACAGAACATTGCCGATTCAGGTGAAATTAAATGAAAGAAATAAGATAAGCTTTATTTAATATTTATAAAACAGCCTTGCTTCAAGTGTTACATAACAAAGTACAAGATGAAGAGAAGACAAGAGGACAAAAACGAAAAGTAGGGGGAAGTGAATGGAAGAGAAATGTAGCCAAAGTGAAAAGGAATAAGTTGAGATATACAGGGTGGCGCAGGGAAACGGGAAAATTTGAAATAATTAGAAAAAATGAAGGAACGTTACAAAACTTTATTTGAGACTCAAAATATGTTCTACAAGACTGAAAATTACATTAGGCATCACTTTTAAAAATTATATCAGTTAAATGCTGCCCATATTGCCGTACACATTCAGTAAGTCGTTTCTGTAGGTTTTGCATAGCGCGGCGCAATGTGTCACCTGGGATTTTGGCGATTTCCTCTTCAATCTGTGTCTTGAGCTGAGCAAGGTTTCTTGGTCTAGTCTGGTACACGATGCTCTTCAGATGTCCCCATAAAAAGAAGTCACAGACTGAAAGGTCTGGAGATCGGGACGGCCAAGCCATGTTAGCATTCCTTGAAATTATGCGATCCCCAAACAAACGTTTCACTGCTGCCATAGACTGTCTGGCAGTGTGTGAGGTGGCTCCATCCTGTTGAAACCAGGTGTGCTGAATGTCAATATTTGGAAAAGTATGGAGTCTTGGAGCCAAAAATGTCTCTAGCATGTTGACATAACGTTCAGAATTCACAGTGACAGCAGTGCCTCATTCATCTTCAAAAAAGTAAGGGCCTATCACCCGATGACACGACACTGCACACCATACGGTAACTTTGGTACTGTGTAATGGACGCTGGTGAAGCTGAGCAGGGTTTCCTTGAGCCCAGTAACGGAAGTTCTGCTTATTCACGTATCCACTTAAGTGAAAATGGGCTTCATCGGACATCCAAAGATTTTGAATGAAGTTAGCATCCTCATTGATTTTAGCCAACAATTGTTCACAAATTTGCAGGCGCAATACACAATCATTAGGATTCAGTTGTTGCACAATCTGAAGTTTGTACGGATGAAATTGAAGTTCATGGAGTATTCTGTGAACGCTCCGACGTCCGAGCTGCAATTACGAGGCAATTTTTCGCACCGAACGACGAGGACTCCTTAAGATGGCAGCTCGCACGGCATCAATGTTTTCTGGGGTACGTACAGACCGTACACCTCCACTAGGCTTTTTCTTCAAAGCTGAACCAGTCTCTTCAAAATTACAAACCCACGTTTCGATTGCGTGTAACGAAGGAACTTGACCGCGGGGCGGGTTCTGATAGTGGCGCTGAAACTCTCGTTGTGCAGCTGTCAAACTGTCACCATGTCGGTAAAACGCCCTTACTGTGACCGCACGCTCTGCACCGCTCCATGGTAACTAAATGTCCGTTACTGCTAGACAGACAGTTTCACTTCTGCTACATCTACAGGGCTGCCAACATCAACTTCAAATTTTCCCGTTTCCTTGCGCCACCCTGTACATAGATTCAAAGGGTAACTATGTACAAGAAATGGTAATGAGAAAAGATTGCCAGGGGAATTGCCATTATAAATGTAAGCAAAGGTGACCAACGTGCTCAGATTTTTAAGATGTTTTGGAAGCTTACAGAGATTAACAAACAATGATAATATATAGCTACCTCTATGAACAGATCGAGACCTCAATATCGGAGAGTTATAGAAGCCACTACAAGAAATATAAA
The DNA here is from genome assembly GCA_034769895.1 of Magicicada septendecula. Classification (NCBI taxonomy): domain Eukaryota; kingdom Metazoa; phylum Arthropoda; class Insecta; order Hemiptera; family Cicadidae; genus Magicicada; species Magicicada septendecula. The sequence goes on from CM068376.1 coordinate 330,130,298, forward strand.
TGATGAGTACCACTTTAAACAGATGGAGAATTATACCTTGTTTGTAAAAAATTCTTCATAGATTCATTAAAAGTAGGAGACAAAATGATACGGAATATTATCAAGAAAGCAAGGCAACAGATGGAATTAATTGTCAAAGATGAAATTGGCAAACACAACAACCAAACTACACTAGCGTCCACACTTAACATATAATATGTTCGAAAATATATTAATTCTATACCACGGATCGAGTCTCATTACCTGCACAAACAAACAAGTAGAGATATGTTAGTGGTGGAAAAACATTAGGAAACCTACACAGAAATTATGTAAAGAAGTGCCAGGAACAAACAAATAGATGTTTAAGCAAAGTATAAAGAAGGATTTACAGGCAGTCCTCTTAAATCCTTGTGACAACGTTTTCGTTGTATATTATAAATGATGGCTCTCAGTTCTGAATTTTACAGTTTGCGATACTGGGAGAAGTACAGGACATTGCTATGTTTGACATGAGGGGGTGCTGGCAAAATGAGTTCGAATGAAATAGGTTCATGTGTTTTCCAGTTTTACAAAATGAATGCAAAGGAGAGATGGTTGCCTTTGACTCCGACAACTGTAGCAGACAACAAAGAATAAACACATTATTGCTTTATACATGTATGCAGTTTTTGATTGCAATATTTTAAGCATTACATATAATTTTAATAACTGGTCACAAGAGACGAACGGAAGAGACCATTTACATTAATTAACAAAGAATGCTAGTCCTAAGAAGTGGACCTATTTATGTACCTGGACAATAGGGCAACCATAATCCAAAATGCAGAAAAGAAAGGCAATCCTTTTAAAGTAACAGAAATAGATACACCAGACTTCATGGATTTCAAAAATCTTCCAAATTTTTGGGAAAATCTTTACAGAAAAGAAAAATAATGAGAAAGTTTCTTGGCTTGACATAAGAGAAAGAGTAGAGAAAGAAAAGCCTCTTCAATGTTTCCACAAAATACGCTTTGGCGAAGATTATAAGAAAATATACACACGAAAAAATACAAAATTGAATTGTGCAACTACATTCAGATGAACGTGACCCCACAAGTTTATTCGACATTTTGTAAGGATTGAAATCAACTGACATAAGTTATTCAAAATAGATGTTTTGTGTATTGTTAAAATTATTATCGTTATTAAGAGTATATATACCTATTAGTAATAAAATTAACACTTTTGATTATGTTTATTATATTTTGTTTATTACTTTCAGTAGTTACTTAATTGTGTCTCTTGTAATAAATGATGTTTACTATGTTTTAGTTATTAAAATATGTTTAAAAATAACAATAAAAATAAATTTTAACAACTAAAATTTAAAACATTATGAAGAAAACCGATAATGTGTACTATTTTGATAGCACTTATGGTTGTTTTCAATAAAAACAAAATTCAGTTCTTGAATATATTTTTTGTTGTGAACGGTCATATGTCCAAAAAAACAATTATATGTCATAGAAAACCAGGAAATTTTTATAACATCATTTAGAGAATTATATTTTATTAAAAATAATTAAAAAATGTTTTATTAATATGCGCTTATCAATTTTTAACAACCATTTGAAACTTAAAACTCGATTTCCCGCAAATGTGTCTTTTAGCACTTGTGCCCCTCTACGTTTCAAGGTGCGATATTAAGTGCATTCACAAAGCAAGAATAGCAGCTAGAGAGATATCAACATCAGTAGAAATAGTAATTGAGGAAATTATTTGTATGCATGCTTGAACCAAGGCAGAAATAAAATATAGATCCGGTTCGTTATGCATACAAAATGTATTGTACAATATGGAAAAAACTTTTAACAATCCATTTTAAATAGGTGTAATGGACTTTACTGTTTCCACTGATATTTTAATGAAATTTTCGCCTTTAGACGTTAATCTTAATTACTTTAGTTGCCTTGTAGCTTAACCATTCAAGTTATAGCAGATTTTCTTTTTAAACAACTTACCTATAGACCATACACTTTTTACGAAAAGCGTCTTCATTTCCCTTCAGACTTCCATCATCAGATTTCTAGCATCCATCAATCTTAATATTTATAAAATATCTCCGGCTTTACCATGCTAAGAGGAAGAGGAAGTAGCAATACACAAAACTAAAATAGAAAGTTATGAATTTTCGGCGTATATATATTTAATAGATGGAATATATTTAAGGCAAAATACTTAGAGAAAATAAGGATGGAGATATTTATGCAAGTTTCTTGTAGTTATTTATTTTCTGACTTTATTCCATTAACAATTGTGTAACGGTGTTGGTTTAATGACGTTCCATGTCATGTAATCGCTTGCACGGACATTTAGTTCGATTGAGGGACGAGTCGGTATACTAGTCGATAAACTTCTACTTTAAATTACAACGAACAGAAATACTCACAAAGCTACGTGTTGCGTGAGCGCTTTGTGTGCAGTGTGTTGTTGCCCTCATGACCCGTTAATATAAGACTGGTGTGCCTGGGAAGTTGCAATGCGAATTACAAGTCCCTAGTCACAGCACCTGTTGAAACTAGTCGATGATAATAATGACTTACAATCAGTGTTGTTGGTTTTTGCTGTCGACTGTTATCAAATATAAATTTCCTTTCAAAGATCTACTATTACTTAGTAATTTTATTGTGATACTGAATTATATTTGTCAGGTGTAGTGTTCTAGCATACACTAGCGTGTTTTCATTACGATAAACGAAATTCTGTTGCAGAAGAGACGACACGGGAAGTTTTCCTTACTCAACACACCTCGACCCTCCAAGCGGTTTCACCGATTCGCACGAGGTCAGCGAGGCGGAATGCGATATGGACTCCTTCCACAGGTTAAAGAGCGTCAGGAACACGCACGGAAAGTCTAACAGCCGTCACGCGCACCGCTCCTGCCGCGAGAAAAGGTCCCACCATTTCACCATAGCCGTGTGACAAGAAAGGCCGGCAGAGTTGTGTGCCAATTACAACGCACACACACTGTCCACCTATACGACGTACAGAAGGCCTCGTGCGGACTGGTCCACGTCAACGTGGCAGGTTTAAACGCTGTATTTTTGTAACAATAGTCCGAAGAACTAATTATAATATAAGAATTTTCCTTACTATTTAATAGCATCGGAGTTTTAAACGGAATAAGAAATTATCGTTTAAATTAAAAAAAAAAAACATTTATTTAATGTTATTGTAAACACAACGTGTACGGGTACACGGAGACAATACCGTCAGTACATAGTAACAGTTACGGTTGTTTACCAAACAATGTCCCACTTGCAGTATGGATTCGCGTGCAGATAAACGTATATGACAGTTTCAATAGAACGTTACAAGAACAGAAATTCATAATAATAATAATAATAATACGCAGAAGAAGAAAAAGGAGAGGAAGAAGAAGAAAAGCAAGCTTTGACATCAATAATAAAAAAGTGTTTCATTGGATACTTTTTTGTAATCTGTTTAATTTAGTGATGGACAATTTATCCATTTAAAATAAAATAAAAACGAGCAGTAAAAGATAATATTAAAAACGTTTACTTAAATACTTATTTTGGTATACCTCTGACCTAACGTCTTCCGTGTTTTCCCTAAAGGAGAAGCAAATTATTTACTAGGAAAGATTCAGAACAGTAAAAACTCAGAAATATTTTTATCAAACACGATCGTCTATAAAGCCCAATATTTTCTTTATATGATGGTATGGCTTCTACAAGAAAAATTTCAATAATCCTTACGTTGAAGAATGTTACCAAATGCTGGAAGAAAAATAAATAAATATATATACACATATATTTATACGTGTGTACATTGGAAAAGTACTCCAGCTAAATTATAAGCCATCACTTTTTATATAAGGTGATCTTATACAGAAAACTCTTACCTAAGCTAAAGATTTCGACCATTTCGTAAGAGGGCGTGTAGGGTGCAGATTGCAAGAACTAGCCAACTAATGAAACATTCGCAAATGTAAACTCCTTTTGTTTGGGATAAAACTGTTAACTTCATGCAATCTTACAAATGTCTTTTTTTTCCGAAAATAGTCTACCTATAAAATGTTATTACAACTATCATTATGCCAATACCTCGACAACAATTACGCATTCACGACTCTTTCTGAGTTAGTTAATGTTGCTAGTTTTGTGTAAAATTGTACGACAAAACAAAATATGCGCGAAGTTAAATCTTTGTTTATACGAGAGGCGACAACACAGTCACTCTATGCGCTCAGAGAATCCGACTTTTGCTGCTACTCAACTGTGTCGTTTAAAACAGTGTAGCCACAGGAAACATATTTTATGGTACAGTGAGAAAATATTTACAGGATTAGAAGAAGTAGATAAACAATACAAGTCCACATTAAACAAAAATTGATTTCATAAATCTATGTAAATTTTGTTGGCGAATTGATAAAAAGGTTTTTTACGTTACTCTTATAAAATTAGTTTTGAGTTCAGGTTTAACTATATGCTTGTCATACAATTTTTTAAATCATATTATATTATCTTTAAATTATATTTGCCATCATAAAAAAGCAGACAGCAGAGCAAAACTTTAACTATTGATAATTGTATTCATATACTTTATACAATCCAGTTAGTAGATCCTACATATTACACCGAGTTAAAATTTGTAACAGATAAACTGTTAAGGAATTTATATTCAGTTATCTGCCTTTTATAAAATTACGATAATTACTTTATTTTAAAAGGCAACTTTGTAAAAAATACACATAAAACAAGTTTTGCCTAACCTGTATTACTGTATTTGTAACCTGTATTACCTGTATTTGTCTAATTGTTCTAGCATTACTGTGACAGTAACTACATTTGTTTTAAACGCAAGCAAGCAAGCATAGACACACACACACACAAAACACACTATAGGTGTAGACACATACAGATAAATTTATGAGAATTTTGATCTGTGTTTTCCTATTACTTGCAAATTAGGTGACAATAAACACTTTTATATTTGGTGATATGCAGTCACCGTTGCCTTGTGTTTGGTGGTAGGCACGCCTCCGTTTCTGACTGTTTCATGGAAATACTGGTATTTTTTAAATGTTGTCCCTTTTGCAATTTGCTCAGATGTATTGGAAAATAATAACGATAATACTTAAATATCAATATGTGTGTCAACACAATGTTGTGAATTTCTGTTGTATTTTAATAACTGTTCTTCCATGTATGTTACACAAGTGTAAGTGAAATTGCAACAAAATGTCACAGTTCATATCAAACATGTATGTAATTGTAAAATTGTTTCATATATGTAACATATAAGAATGAAAACAAATAAAAATAGATTAATTAATCATTCTTTGTGTATTGTTTACTGTGTTCCCTTACAAATGATTGGTAACTTTCTGAAAGTAAAACAGATTTTTCTATAGCACCAGAAGCAGCAAGAATAGAACGCACAGTGCTACAGTTATGTAAACTAGAGAATATCAAGCATTAATTATGGATAATTGAATTGATACGGTTTGTTTAAAATAATTCAGGTGGGACGGACGGAGAGAAATAAAATGTAGCGAACTTATCGTTTCCTACTCTCGCGTAAAGAAAGAAAGAAATAAGGTAGTAATAATGGTTGGAAACAGAGTAACCAAACAATTTCAAAGTATAGATAAATGTAGAAAGGATGATAATAATAATAATTATTATAATAATAACAATAACAAGTATTAAAAGACAGAGAGCTAAATAAAAGGATTTAAATATTAACGATTACGTTAGCATAGTGAGACAGAAGATGAATATATTGATAAGATATGTAATATATATCCCATCAGAGGTAAACGAGCAACTTGAAAATGTCAATTAAAACACTACATACGTCCACAGACGTGTGTGTGTGTGTGTGTGTAAATATAGTTTGACATAAGAAGTAAAATGGTCTAAAATGATCATGGCCTTTGGAAAACCTGTGGAGGGCGAAAGAAAAGAAGAATATTGGAAATTTATCGACTGGAAAAAAGTTATAACGGATACAAGGTGGTGAGGTTTTACCCATGAAAATGTACAGTTCACAAGCTTATAGCAGTGGTGTAAATATATAGACACCAGAGAAATCATTACTTATAAATGTAATATCAGTTTTAATAAAAATACACCTGCATATTGTTGTAATTGAAAGGTCAAGTAAGCAACGCATGTAACACTATGTAACACTCCTTTGCGTAACTAATGCAAAGTTCAGCAGTCTTTGTGTGGTTCAATATGTGATGATGCAAGGTACCAATTACAGAATATATTATTGGAGAACAGGTACGGGAATGCTGTAGAGCTGATACTGTGTAGTCGAGTCGTCGATATACAGAGTAACCATATGCTCCTAACGACGGAAATAAAATTGAAGAAGTTAAAACAGCAAAAGAATAATATTATAAAACATAAACTTAAATCAAAGTTTTCGAAACGTTAGAGTGGAGAAAGAGTTGTCCAAAACTGTCACTTCGAAGAAGAAAAAAATAAGGAGTTTTAGAAAACATCGAATAATATGAAACGAGATATAAGAAAGAGACCAGGTAAACAATAAGATACTGAGACTGCAAACGTAGAAAAAGACTTTGGGCAAGTTACAATAATAAAGTAATGGAAGGAATCGCATATAAAAAATGTAGAAAACGTGAAGAAAAGAAACCTACGAAAGCTGAACATTGAATGAAGAAGGAAACGCTAAAGTCAAGTGGACTGTGGTGAGTGAAAGAGTGACAGCGATACATTGTTGATCGATAAAGGCAAGGAAAAGATGACATAATATATAAAGATTCACAAGAAATAAATTATGTAATGAAAGGAATAGCGGACGAATATTGTCGTAAAATATGATTAAGTATTGCTTATGTGGAATTAACATACGATGAATTCTATGCGGAAACAGAGAAACCAAACGATCTGGATTAAATATTTATTTTGATCAATTTCCGAATGAGACAATTGATGAGATATAAAAATATATTGCTTGCATGGTTTGTATGTTGTTCTACATTCCCTACTATTGAGCGACTTGGAAACCAAGACCGTACATGAAGTAAGTCCACTAGAAGGACACAGTATTCTTACCACTTAAGTTCTTCATATTTTCTTACATACAAAATCCATTGAATAAACAGACACTAAAAGTTTAGTTGCAAAATATATTAAAAACCAAATAAATAATTGCAATTAAATAAATAAATAATTGCAATTAAATAAATAATTGCAAATAAATCCAATCTATTGGGTTTAAAATATAATAGCGCCAGATGTATTTATTTTTTTAGAAAACATTTTACTCCTTGTGTAGCAGGGCCGGGTTTAGAGTTAGTGGGCCCCTAGGCTGAACGTGTGGTGCGGGCCTCCCAACTACCTGAGGTGTATGGAATACTGTTTTTTGTAAATATTTCAATACTATGTTAAACAAGTTAACGGTTTTACGGTATGTAAATGTGAAATGAAAATCTATAAAAGTAATAATAAAAGATTGCACGCATTTTTGTATTACACTCATAAGATCCTAAACAGAACAAAATGTAGGAAAAATAAAAACAAATTATTTCCAAAGGAAAGTAGAACAATGCCTTTGTAATTATCACAGATTAATCATATTTTAAATAGAACACAAATGTATTAGGATATAATGTATTTACGTTGTACAAATCTATAAGGAAATCATAATTTTGTGCATCATATAAAGATTGTAGTATACTACTTTCATTAGGATTTGGTTTGATTTATTAACACTCGCCTACACTTAATTTTAACAAATTTACTTATGACATCTTCAGAAGATAACTGTTTTAAATATCATTCTCTAGACTCATAGGAGATAAAAAGTTCAGCCTATCTTATAACATGGTTGTCAGGAGCCAATTTTAAATAAGTTTCAATTTCAAAAATGATCTTTCACTACTATTTTTGGTAACCATCATTGACAAACACATTCGAAGTGCCACTTTCACAATAGGAAAACATTCCTTGACGTTCTTTTCTAGAAATAGTTTATGCATCCTCCACTTGGGTTGATGACACTTTTCTCCTTTTCGCCTTCTTCGATGTACTCATTTCAAAAGACTTGAAATGAATTAGGTTGTTGTCCAAGTCATTGCAATAAGCTTCTACTAAATTTTGAGCTGCTTTCGTGATCTGTTCATCGACGTAATGCTGTCTACTTTACTAAGAAACCCAAAACGAGTATCAACTAATGTGTATGCTTCTAGCCTTTGCCTCGATGATAAAACAAATTAGTCTATAAAGGAAAGGAAAGTCTGGCTTCGAAACGTTCCTGATAGTGTCAGTTTAGACTCTGGTGACTGACTAATATCAATAAATGGCAAACGCACGTTTATTTTATGCTTGCGCTGTGTATCTGTTATATATTCTGATAACTCTGCCACTTTCATCTCATACTCTTCAAAGCTATACCGTTTAGTTTCTATAAAGGTTTTCAATGATGTGAATACTGCGACGGCTGCACTTACGTCTAGTCTGGGATCCTGCAAGGTTACATTAGTTTTGTTAGTTTGTCCCAAGATACCATCACAAATTGATGCGTAGAACCCTGTTTTCACGTTTTCCTCCAATAACGTTTACTGTTTTCTGATACACGAACCAAACAATTTGTATGGAAGTTGACTGTTATTTTTTCTTCTTGTTTGTGGTTCGTGCTCCTAGGCTGCAGGCTATATAGCCTATGCTTAAATACGGCATTGGTGTGTAGTCTAATATATATATATATACACAGTATGACGGTGTTCTTGGAGTGTAGGTATACAAAAATTAATTTTCATATTAAAATATAATTTTTCCCAATTGCAAGGAAAATAATATAGATTCTCGATAAAACTTTTCTTGTTGAAGACAGAATAATAAGTTATACGCTTCAGTTAGACAGCATGAAACAAATCTACATTTACTAAACCTGCCTTTGATGTTACGTACATATTTATTTCGGATGTTGCGCTTTATGTTGCTAGCAATATTTTGTATCGCCCATAATAGTGGGCACTTCACACGTTACTCTCAACGAATTCATAGATGTATATAGAATACACAGTAGTGATCGTGAAAAGGATCCGCAGTAGACTGTGACGTCACCAGCACCTGTCTTGTGTAGCATTTGATTAGTTCAATGACAAGCGCCACGTGGTACTGTACAACTTTATTACTGTTAATCAGTTTTATTCCAATTATACGGTGTTTTTTACAAGTACGTGTTTGTGTTTGTGTGTCGTGTCCCACTTATATTAACATTATTATTTTGTGCCGGCTGTTGTGGGATGTAAAAATCGGTAATTGGTAAAAATACAAATTCGCTAACAGCGGTGTAAATAATAATAGACAAAAACCATTCAGTGTTTTTTCTTAACTGAGGTTTTTTTGGCGAATGTTCTGAAATAAACATTTAGAATAAATTTGGTCTACCTAGTTTTATTCAAAAAAATTTCAGCAGTTCTTACATCCAATTTGGCCAAATGCAAAACAAGTCCTGTTGCAAAGTGGAGTGATATTTAGTTGGATTCCTTTACGTTTAGAGCATAGACTGCTGACGTCTCCGGCTAGATCCACGCTTACCCGTTCCCACTACTTATATTCCACGCTAGAGTGATTCACGCGTGTGGGCTGTGACCCGTGAGACCCTAGCTTTAAATTGTAGGGAAAAATTGAACAAGAACAAAATTTCATGGTATAACAGCTTTCTTTGTTTGGCAGGATATACATAAAAATGTATTGCTATATAGGTATCCAACTCAAAACCCATCAAAAAAGGAGATCAGACTGTATTCTGTATTGCAATTTCGGTATTGCGAATAATGCACTAGACACCTGGAAGTAGCAAATATACCGCTAAACACTCAGGTGACGCGATACGCCTGTAAGTAGCATCTTATTTCACTTTACACCCAGGTATATTATAGTATTAGAAACTTTTACTCAGTTTTGCAAAAAGTACACAGCATTTCCATTGTAATTATGAACAAGTTATAGGTGAATCAAAACATAGTATAACTAACATCAGAAATGGAACAAGAATGGGTAAACTGGTAACACCATGTAAAAAGAGTAAATAATGCGAAAAAACTGGTATTTGCACGTTTTATGATTTTGCCAAACATTACGCTCACGATTAAGTAAAAACATTCATTTTTTAAATGAACCCTTAACTTTAATAATGTCTGAATAAAATATCCTGATATTTCTAATACCAACTAAGTGTAAATAAGCATTAATTAACTGTAGGATAATGTGAAATGAAACAAGTTCAGTATTTTACAAGGTAAATACCGTGTTGTATCAATGAAGTTACTTGACGAAAAGTAAAGTTTTTTGAAATATAAAAGAGATAAATTCAATTTAATAATGTGCTGATTAATGAAGCGCACCTAACTTTAACAGCATAATGTTTACGCAGCTGTAAAATTATCAAAGCAAACGATTTGTCTAAACTTAACTTATACACTAAAGCAAACGTTTCATTTTATTTCACATGAAAAATGGAACAGATTTATAAAAGATCATCTCTTTACAATTGAATCAAAAGAGTGTGGAGTTTATCGCAAAGAATTTTATGAGGACTTGTTAAAAATTTAGTTTAAAAAAGCCTGTACAATTTTTTTCAGCCAGTAGCGATTACACTTATGGATAATCCACAGTATGACAACATTTACTTTTTAGTATTAATCACAATATTGTGATAGTGAACAGCATGAAGAGAAATCACAATCAGAAGACATGTTTGTTAATATCTCAATCACTGATGTGATCAGTCTTAACGGTTTTGAAGTTTATGAAAATGGACAAAATGATGACTGTCATCAACTTGTTTTACCCAGAAATGTTACAGAGACTATGCGAATGTCGCGGGGTAGACGTACGACTCTGTCAGAAGAAAATATAGTGACGCACCGTAAAATACTTCAGTAGCTGCATGAATAGAGAAGTATTGGTGTTTCGGTAAGTTTTCTTATTTAGGTGAGCGTATGTAAATTATACAGAAAAAGATGTAATTGGTAAAAATATAAATTGGCTAAAAGGTCGTAAAATAATAATAAAAAAACCGAACGATTCAGTGATTTTGGTGGTGAATATTATGAAATAAACATCTGAAAGAAAGTTGGTTGACCAAGTCTTATTAAAAAAAAAACTTCAGTAGATTCTTACATCCACTTTGGCTTAATGCAAAACCAATTCCTATTGCAAAGTTGAGTTATATTAAATCCCTAATGATCCTTATTCCTAACCACTACCAGGAGTTTAACAAAAAATTATTTACCGATTTTACTGTAGATGATGATACTGATGGCTATGATGGTCCATTAGAATGTTTACGTAATCCATAAATTATTGTTCTGTGTGCCGGGACTAGGAGTTTCCCGGCATGTTTTAAACTTGAATTGCCGCCGCTTGAGATTGGGCGGGCTTGATCGGTATGCCGCGGCAGTCAGCGACAACGTTATATAGTAAACCAGCCTGCCGTGATCTTGAATGGCGACGCAATGTAGTCAGTCACACTGCCAGCTGATCCGTCCTGGACAGCTATTTCTGACTTGTTGTTTTGAGTACCGACTTCGGTTAACGGAATACGTTATTCGCTCTCATTTCGTTTTCGTCTTCCGAGGCATACTGATCTGACGGTCCAAGGGGAGTATACATCCTTAAGTAGCTTGCATCTATCATGTCTTCGTTATCAAGTAAAGGCGTTTTAGGTTAGTAATTATTTTGTTCGAGATTAATTAACGATGGGTATTTGTGTTATATTTGTGTATGTGTGTGTGATCCAAGTGTGTAAAGTCATTTTTATTGTAATACTTTCTGCTGTAGATTTAAATATACTTTACTTCCGGTAACTGTGAGCACGTGGCGACTTCGCCGTTAAAAGGGCCTCATAAGTAAAAGCAAATGAGTTATTCAATGAGAAGGTTCATATGTAAATTGCAGCCATTAGAATTTAAAATCTCTGCTATCGCTTAATTAAAAGTTCGATATGTTAAGAGCACTTGGATTGTTAACAAAATTTATGACATTGAGTGTAGTGTGTGTTCGGTGGCGAGATATTGTAGGGGTGAATCTTATTTGGTGACGGCAAACTAAAAATAAAAATTTTTACAGGGTTCTCGCTTAGACGAGAGAGAAAGGAAAACGATGATGGTGACAATGACATCTGTCACCATCGGCAGAGCAGGATAGCGCACTACTCCCCGAAGCCGTCAGATGCAGCAGCTTTACACCCACAAGATCCCAAGACAGCGCTGGCCAGATGAATCAACTGAAATTTCTGGACTTTCCGACACACCCACGACATCAAACAGATTGCTCTTCAGAGTGCCATGTCAGTTCTTCAAAACAGGTTGGAGATTTCCAATAATTAAGTCAGTGGACAGCAATACACCGATTTTACATCAATTTAAATGACATTCTAGATCCATGTACAGACATGCTCTTATGGGTATCAGAAGCCCAGTGTTCGGTTCATTAATACTGTAATTAAACTTTTGATATAACTGAAATTGTAATGTGTTACTAAGATGCAATCTGTTGAAAGCTGCAATTAATCTTTTCAGATAATTTAATTTTGTAACTCCTAACTGAGATTTAATTTTTTAAAGCTGTGATTAGAATTTGTACATGATTTAAATTTGTAACTTATAAGTGAGATTCTATTTGTTCAAAGCTGCGCTTAAACTTTCCACATAATTTAATTTTATAATTTACCACTGTGATTCATATTTTGTTTTTTTACTTGCAAAAGGATCCATTTGTTCTACTGCTTGATTAACATTGTTGTTAATAGTATTTGGTAATGATGATTAATACAGATTGAATAAAGATATACATATTACAAAGTTAACGAGTTGTATGTGATGATAGGTGTAATCGTAATAATAATAACACTATGTAATTTGGTTTAGAATCATTTAACTATTTCTTAAACAAAAATTCTTATTTTGGTTGCGAATTAAACTATCATTATTATTTGCTTCTGTGTGTGTAGCCATAGCACACATCTAATTATTACATATAAGTGATACTCTCGTCTTATACATAGCAGTAATATACAATCTTATACTCTAATACACATTTATAAATATCTAATATTGCTTTCGGCTTGCTCATTAGTATGATAATGATTAGATTATCTAATTATTTTCTAATGATCTAATCTCTTTTGGTGTTACTGTATATGCATGCTTTGCTGTCTAATAAAAATTTACTACTTACTTTTATCAATTTAAATATCAAACTTATAGATTAAAAATTATAGCTTCAAAGTTATTGATTCAAAATTATAGTTAAACATTCTTAAACATTACTCTAATTATTATACAAAGAATATTTACATTTTTCAAAAATTATTAATTCATATTTGAATTAGATTGTCTCTCTTTTTTACGTCGTTAATTATTGTCTTTGTTAAGTCTCTGGTTTACAAGTACATGGTTGTTTGTCACCTTATTGTCGTGGTAAATCGGCAGCGTGTCCTCTTCGGTTCTAGGTTCTTGATCCTGGACGCTCCTTTGTCGTCGTGTAGTCCTGGAGTCCTTGATCCTCGTCCTTCGTCCGTCGGATTCTCCTACGCTGGATTCTACTGCATGTACTCGGCTGCTCCCGCGTCTCCCGTCATGGCCTCAGGTTGCAGGTGCTCTCACGAAAATGATGAGTAGTCGTGAAGCCCCTGGCTGCTGCTGTGGTTGAGATACAAACGTTGTTGTCTCTGGGCAGAGCCTCCGGCTGCTACGGTAGTTGTACGTGAAAGAGTTGTAGTTGTTGAGCAGAGCCTCCGGCTGCCAAGATGATAGAACGAGAAAGAGAATGAAGTTAGCGCGTCTCGTACATTTATACCCAGGACGCTGAAATCATGTTTCGACAATATTCTGCATGTCAGAGTCTGTCGAAGGCGTCACTTTTCACACACGATTCTTGTCACAATTAATGACAAGATTTCGCCTGTCTTCGCGAAATGCGAAGTCTTTTGCACATTACCCGATATTAATTCTTTCGGTAATTTTTATGTTTTCACCATGTATAAACCGTTTTTCTTTATCTTAATTAACATAAGTTCTATTTTCCTGTAATTGCACTTTTTATACTTTTTACACTATTTTTTATACACATGTGCTTCTTATTTTTATACACACTTTGGTGTATTTGGTTTTGTGGTATTATGCACAAAATCTTTACAAAATAAATAAATTAATATAATTAATAGGTTCATTAAGGGTGACGCTTTTAAGGAATTGACAGGTCGCACACACACATGTAACATACGCGTGTACACACAGACACAGCAAAGTGGCGTGATCAGCCTGTCCCGACAAGAAAGTTTGGTCGTTCCTTATACAGTTCAGATTGAAAGCTGAATTGTTATTGCTAACAATATGATTATTTATTTATTTTAATTAATTATTTTAATTACTTTGTGCAATGCACAGTACATTTGTACTGTTGCAATATATTGGTTGATATAAAAAGCTATACCGCTGAACAGTATTTTCACATTATAATGATTAAAATTTTGTTAGAACCAGTCCTGTGGACACACCTATATTTGTGATTTATTTTATTAACTGCGCTAAAAGGATCCATTTGTTATACACTGTTTGATTAATTCTTATTGTTAATAACATTGGTAATTATGATGAATACAAATTGGATATATAAACATATATATTTATATATATAAACATATATATATATATGTACATAATTAGTCTTATACTTATTCTTATACATATATAAAGAATAAAAGAATGTATATTTGTTTGCATACACCTCTTTGACATAAAGAACTGTGCAAGTTAATGGTAGAGAAACTTTAAAATTTGCGTGAGAAGTAAATCGGAAAGTTGGACGTTCACTTCTTCAACTTGTAAATATATTTCAAACTTACTCCGCAAACATAGGCCGTTAAAAAGTACAAACTTTTAAGAGTCTGCAGCTGAGTGACTCCTCTCCTGCCGTTCAGATGGCAGGGAGTTTTTTTAATTATAAAAACACAGCCGGATATAAATTTAGTTTGTTTTAGTTTAAAACTTCGTTCCTTTAATGTAAAACTCCCTTTGTAATAGGTTCGGCTATAAAGTGCATTGAGTACTTTTGTGAAAACTTTGTCTAAATCACAACGGTATATAAGGTTATTATTACAATATTACAGCAGTAAGATCTTCTCTAAAGTTGAAATATTTCATTGTCGGATTTAAAAATAACCATAAAATAAAAAAATTGTTTCCAACGTCTGATATGTGTTTTGTATTATATGTATGATTTGTTTCAATGACGCGAGATTACCGTATAGTTATGGATAAAGAAAAAAAATAATGCATACACAAAGATAGAAGTTCTTTTTTTGTCAAGTCAAAGCTTTGTTTGTGAGTCAAGTGTTAGCAATTAATCACTGGTAATTATGACTTTTACTCGTGTCTGTATTTTGTTTTCACTGTACAATACGACAATCCGACAATGAAAACTGTTGATAATTATATCTACTAAACATTCGGGACCCTTACAGCAATGAAGTAAACAACAACAGACATTATTGACGGTAAATTTTTCTTTTCCATCAGTTCACTTGTAAAAATCTGAATGTGCACAATTCGGGAAGTTACTAACCTCTTCAGGGACATTTTCTTCGAGTCAACGTTTCCGCATCGTTAAGTAAGATATAATGTCCAAGTATTTTATTTAACTGCACACGCTTAGATTTAAGTCTTTTTACAGTACATTGATTTCGTTCATATAAATTCTCTCTTTGCTTTACCCGGTTTCCTTACTTAATCAGCTCCTCAACACAACTTGTAACAAGCATTCCAAAGTTTAGAATTTCATTTTTTTAATTCCTGTTTATTTTATTTTGTTATCAATTAAAATAAAAATACGTTAAATTCCAAGATTAAAAACTAACAAACATAGAGTACATTTAGAAAGAAAGTTACATATTAAAATTTTAAACCGTATTACATAAAGCGACTGAGTTGTGTAAGGTGTCAGCTGTCGTAGTCAGATCTATGGCGCGTTTGTGTTTTCCTAAGTTATATACACTTAGGGCCCCACAGTTACATTCCGTGAGTCTCTAACTGACTTCAACACTGAAATTCACTGAAACAATAACCGAAAGGTTAAAAAATTAGACACACGATAAAGGGGGAAAACCGAAGTGTGTCATAATAATGTAGAAACATAATGCAAATTAAACTTTTATTTAAATAAAACATTTATCATTAATAGTACTCTAAATAGTCATTCGTATCATAATAAATTCGGAAAGTAGCAAATTTATCCCACTAGTGCAGTTTAGTACAGTTTTTCTTTACACTTTGTTAGGATAATATGATTGTCCGTACTTGAAATTTTACGAAATAGGTAGTTCACAAATTGAAGCAAATTTTTCATGTTTCAATTTATCATTTTGTTTTAAGTCAGCTAAGATATTAGTCACTGCTTTAGTTTACAACATATTGCAAAAATACCTGTGATAAAGATATGTCTGGTACCACGGACGTTGACGAAGGTAGAGGCTTGGACAGCAGCTTGAACCGTACAGCATACAAGGAAAGGAAAGCCGCCCAATATAACCCAGTGAGGTATCCTCTTTACTCATTTTCACAGGATACGTTGACCTGGAAGGAGAAACTAATTTTGGCCGTTCAATACTGTCAACGGTTGATCCTGGGACTTCAAAGTTTATAGGTAACCGCTAGTCTAAACGTGCACATAACATATTTTTATTCTTCGTATTGTTTAAATTAGCAGCCATCCTTACTATTTCTTTTATGAATTTGCTAACTGCTACAATTTTTATTGTTCGACAAAGCTTTTCGTCATCACTGACATCATCAGGTCTTAAAACGGTTTTAAGACCTGATGATGTCAGTGATGACGAAAAGCTTTGTCGAACAATAAAAATTGTAGCAGTTAGCAAATTCAAAAAAGAAATAGTAACATATTTTTAATCTATGCTAGTTCCCAGGACATCTACACTATCATAGCCATAGTTCAGAATACACTTAGAAAGCAGATTTCTAATAAGGCTTACTAGTATGGTTATGTCGTTAGAGCCTGTCTGTCAGAATTAGAAGTCCACAAATCTGGAATAATTGGTCATTTGTCACACAGGGAATAAAAGTTTTATAAATTCCAGACATTCTTGTTATAGTGACCCATAAAGTAAGAAAATTAAAGACACCAATGGAAAATTTTAGACAGAAAGAAATAATGGCCAAGCAGTGGAGAAGAAATTAATTCATTTTTTTTTTTAAATTCTATTTACCATTATTCTGTATTCCAAAAACTGATTCAACCTAAAGTACTTAATAGAAATTATAAAGCTAATGGGCAGAGCTGACAACATTGTAGTGAGAAAATTTTATTTACCAAATCTGTTTTGTTTGTATGTAAGAAAACGCCCGTGTTGAACTTAGGATGCGGAACCAGCGACAGAGACAATGGCATTTCACAAACGATTGCCTACGAACAGGAATTCGTCAGACATATTTCTCTCCTGTCGACGACATCTAAATGTTTTCCCCTCGCTTCATAGCGTCTTCATTCCTTCTAACGCCAATAATGACATTTTCTGCATTGTTATCCGTCACATATACAGTGTATTTCCTACACTTTTTCTTCAGGTACATATTGTTGCTGCTACATTCACGCTCCCAGATTCGTTGTTATTCTGAAATGTTTTGTTACATCACTGCTAAATCTGTAAACTTACTGCCTAACTGTTAAGGCAGTTCAGTGAGAATTATTGTGTATAAGTTAACCAACAACATCTATTGGATTAGACAACTCGGCATAAGTTTTAATTTTTTAAATATTTTTAGATATTTCTAAATTACGTTATTGTCCAAATTTTAAGTACGCCATTCACGTTTATCTGCCACGTACATTTTTATACTAGACGGTTAACATATTTGCTGTTTAAGGTTTTCTTTCGTATTGTCCGTATGAGGGTATTTCCAATCTAGTGAAGGAAAGCGGTAACACCGTTGGCCTATATACACTTAGCAGGATTCCATTGGGCCGCATGCAAAATTGTTGTGTGTTTACATTTCTTTAGGTTATTTTTATTCAGTTTCAGTGTCATTAATTATTTTTTTATTAAATGTTTAGAATGAGATTACGCCCCAGAAATCCAATCCTACGCCCAGTCTACAACATCTTAGCCTCGTGGGGTGTGGGGGCATAGGCTGTTACTCTCAGTTTCCGGACTTATTGTATGCTGTACATGTTGAGAATTCCATGATCGGTCTCCCGGTTCAGTTTTGGAAATAAGATGGTTTCTATTGCCTTTGAGCTATTTTAATGAATTCCCGGCTCGAATTCTGAACTTAGGCGGCGCTGTATCGGCTTTCACCACCATTCCCGAACAACCGTATCAGTTTTGAAAATTAAGCGGCCACTCTAGGCACAGGATGCCATTATCTAACTAGTGGTTAATTGTCGGATTTTAGCGGCACTTGTGTTGGCTCAGCTTGGCATTTTGAACTCCCGGCTCAATTTCGTATCTTAGCCGGCACCCCATCGGCTCCGAGCTTTACTCCCAGACTCCTGGTTCAGTTTCGGAAATTAGGCAGCACTCTGTCGCCTCAGAACCTAATTCACAAAATCGCAGTTCACTTTTTTAACTTTGCTGCTCTATATTGCCTCAGCGCTGCATTACCAAACTGCAGGCTCACTTTTCAACCTTAGATAACGCAGTATACGCTCAGAGCACCCTCAGGGAACTGTCGTCCCAGTATCGAAACTTATTTTGCTCTGTATCGGCTCAGAACGAGATTGACGGAATCGACGTTTATTTTCCTAACTTTGTGGCGCTGTATCGTTTTAGCGCAGTATTACAGAACTGCCGGCGAACACTTGGATCTTAGAAAACTCTGTATCGGCGTAGAGAGCCCTTATGGAACAACTGGGTCCGTTTTGGAAATTATTGTGCGCTGTATCGGCTCAAAAAGCCATACTGTACTCTCGGTTCATATTGGGAAATTTGGTGGCTTTCTATCGTCTAAGGGCGCTTTTAATAAACTCCCGGCTCGATTTTGGAATTTAGGAGGCGCTGTATTGTGTTGATAGCTTTTACATATTGTTACCTCGTAATAAGTAAGTGGGTAATAAAGTGCACGTAGTTAGAACTCAACATTCAAACCTAAATAAATTTAATTTGTACAGTGTCATATCAAAACCAATGTGTTCAAAATATCAAAATCTTTAGGTGTCTACACAAGTCTTAAGTAAGAATCAGGTTGTTGAAATGAATTTTCAAAGCGCGCGCGCGTGTGTGACTGTGTGTGTTTCTGTTGGGGGTATATGAAGTCTTATAGAGGTTTCGTGAAGAAAGGCAAAGTGTCAGAAAACAACAATCCTTAAGCTGTGATAATGTCAAGTGTAGGCGAGCTGTGGATAAACGTCACTCACTGTCAACTAACTGAAAAGCCGGCTGCTATGGTTTTTTTGTAGGTAGTGCGCGTCTTTTACAAATTTTCCATTTTCAATGTAGTGTGTCAGCTAATGCGTATTTCAAGTGTTCTCCAGAGTAGTCTGGAACGTAATTGAGCGCGGCCTAGACTGAAACATACACCTGCTCGGCTGGTGAAGGAACGGGGGGAGGACGTTCTATGCTGTTTGACAGGGTTCTCGTTACACTTCCCCCTCTTTAAGCCTGTTCGTCCCGAACTGGCAAACCGTCCCTGAAGTAATACTTGACCAGGCGATCTGCGTAGTTTGTCTACTTGCAAAGGATAATTCTCCGGCTCTTTCGAATTCAGTCTCGTATGATCCGAACATCAAGTTCCCAGGAATACGAGCCTTCCGCTCAACCACTAGTTTTGCTGGAATCACTATCGTTGCGTCATGTACTGATGACCTAAAGAGGTCCAAGTCTCTTTGGTTCTCGTCAACAAGCCTTTGTGTAACTTCATCTTCAGCAACTTTTCCTCCGAGCCCTTCCATTAACTCAGGAACAAGCAAGAGTCGTTCATCGATACCCGCAGTTTGGCTTTGGCTTTCACTTCTTTTGTCGTTACATATATTGGTACTTCCTCTGCTAGTTCTTCTTCCATTTCCGCCTGCAATAGGAAGGATTCTTCTTGACCACACCTGTTGACTTCTTCTTCGGCCAATGTCACTGGCTTGATCGAATAGTTGGGGGACTCTGTCATTTTAGACGTGCAAAGCTTTATCTTCTCTTGGCCAACCTCCAAGACATTCTCTCTCAAGTTCACAACGAATCCGTAGGCATTCACAATGTCCGTGCCAAGAATCACTTCATCGACTATGTCTACAACGAGCATTTGGTGGCTAAACTCAAGGAGACCCAGGCGTACATGTACTTCTACATGACCCAATACTTGGACGGAGCTTCTGTATTGTACAAGAGCTAAATTGAGGCAGGTGGTTGCTGACTATATCAGGGCGCACAATGGGCACTGTTGCGCCCGTGTCAACTGTAAGGTATAACTTCCGCAACTCCATTAACGATCAAGTTTCCACTGGTCTTATGTAGCGTGAAAACTGTGTGCTGTTCCGGAACTTTAGTTCTCCAATTTGTGCGATCACTCACTTCTCTCGGTATTTTCTTCTGCCAACAGTCTACCTGTAGATGACCACGTTTCCCAAAGTCACTTCGGTCTTCTGTCTTTTTCTCATCGTTCAAATCGTTGTGGAACTCTTGAACTTTTGAATTGTTTGTCCGGCAAAATTGTTTTTTCCACCCATCGTAATATGCTATTTATTTTTTTGGCAATGTGTTACTGGTATCTTCTGACTACAGTGTGATGACATAAACCCAATAATGTAGCAGGACGCTGACTTGACAGCTTCAAACTCGAGGGCCTGAACAAGAGCTTCTGAGCTATTTAGGTGGCTTGCCATTCGCTTGCTGAAGTTCACTACCTCCGATGGCATAAATAAATGTTTGCACTGCAAACCTCATTTGAAAATCTTCTGGTGCTTCAGGATAGGCCAGTCTAATCAGTCTATCAATGCCTGCTTCAAACTATTGAAGACTCTCCTCTCCCCGGAACGTTGTCGCCTTGTTCTCAACTCAGTACACATCGCGCAAATGTTTGTCACCATACCGTAATTCTGGAGCTTTAATCAATTCGTCATAGATGGTCTGGCTATCAGATGGCTCTTTCTGTGTGCCACAGGGTTTTTTAAAGTGAGAACAAGTGAAACGCCCTTCTCTTTCTCTCTCTTTGGAGCAGAGGCTTCAAATTGCCCAGTGTGTGCTTTCGTCAAAAGTTGGGGCCTTGATATGAACTGCCCTTACCACAGTCAAAGTGACTTTCTCTATTTTTGTCTGTGTCTTTTTCTGTCTTTACCATACGTACAGTCTGTTCAGCCATTTGTTTTTAAACGCACGGTTCTATCTGCATGAACTGTTCAACTTCAATTTTAATTTGTTCTTTTATGGTTGCAATTGAGTCTTTTATCGTTGGGACTGAGTTTTTCACAATTGCTACAGTCTCCTCTACTTCAGACATTTTATTTGACATGGATTCTTCTACGACAGATATTTTTGTAAACATAGCTTCTTCCACACTCGAGACAGGCTTTTTTACTTCAGCTATTTTTAATGCCATTGATTCTTGTACCTCCGATATTCTAGTAACTTGTTTATTAAGCTCACCTCGTAATAGACCTAACTCCGGACCAGTATGTTCTTGCATCTGCTTTTGCTCGTGTATAAAAGCTTTGATTTCACCTGTTTCCTGCTTACGTTTCTCTGTCTGCAACAGAAGCGCCTAGAAATTTGCCATCATCTGACAGGTATCCATTGTTTACGAATTACACTAGTCTTGTACAAAGTGTCCACTGTTTCTACTGATAACGGTTCTGTCCGAGTTCTGACCCATCGTTACGACGGTCTCACTGTACAGTGGAAAACGAAATCACTGATTACCAGCTTTAATTAATCACATATAATAATTTGTAATCAACTCGTACAATAATTACAGTTAGATTTGTCCACACGCAATGATAATGTCAAATAACAGAGTTCCACACTAATTGTAACACAATAACACTTCACACAATACTTCGACAAACACTCGATTCTCACTAAGGAAATCGCTTACTGTCAACTAACAGATAAGCCGGCTGTTATGGTTTTTATAGGTAGCGCACGTCTTCTAGAAGTCCTCAATGTGGTGTGTCACCTAATACGTATTTGAAATGTTCTCCAGAGTACTGTGGAACGTGGAGCGTGGCCTTGACTGAAACACACACTTGCTTGGCTGGTGAACGGAATGATGAGGCTGTTCGGTAGGGTCCTCGTTACAATATTGTCAAGACATTTATCACGATCACTTTGGTCACGAGTGTTGTTTGTGTGTGTGGGGGGCGCGCGCGCGCGCGAGCGAGCAGTGAGAGAGTGGTATACTTAGTACGGTTATATTCTAGTTTTTTGTGTTTGTTGTTTTATTATATTATTGACTAAAAAATCTTTTATTTATACATATATTCTTAATTTAATATTATTTTGAATGTTCATCACGTCTTTCACAGCACTTTAACAATTAATATTTAAGGCACTTTCACTTGTGAAAAACTTACTTTTTGTTATTTCCTCAAACGTCGTTTCGGAGTGGTTTTCTCCTTCCTCAGTGATGTTTAAATGCGGAATGTGTCAAGGCGTTGGTACAAAAATACCGCTAAATAAACAAGACTATAATGAAGAACTTAACACAATAAAATACATAGCACTAAAAAACGGATACAACCCTGAGTTAATAAACAAATTACATAGACAAATCCTATACAAAAACAACAAAAAATACGAACAACACACAACAAAACAAATACATGACACTCACATACTGCAACTCTAACACACACAAAATTGCCAACACATTCAGAAAACACAATTACAAAATAACATACAGAACTAACAATACCATCAAGAGACGCGTTAACGGCACAAAAAAATACATAGACATATACAACAAAACAGGCGTATACAAATTAAACTGTACGATTGCAATAAATTCTATATGGGCCAGACAGGAAGATCATTTTACTCCAGATTTTCTGAACACACAACAGCATTATCCAATAACAACTTACAATCCACATTTGCCACACACATCCAGACAGAACACCACAGTTACACCAATATAAAAAACAATCTTGAAATTTTACACTACATACCCAAAAGTCTCAAACTCAACACCGCAGAACAATACAAAATATACAAACACAACAAAACACAACCAAACAATATACTCAATGAACAATTACAATTTAAATCCAACACACTATTCGATACAATAATACACAACGTATACAATTCAGAATCCCGCGCCAACCCCTTCCATCACCACACCCCCACACACAACCAGTCACCTAAAAAACCGTTACAGATTACCAACGCCTTGACGCATTCCGCATTTAAACCTCACTGAGGAAGGAGAAAACCACTCCGAAACGACGTTTGAGGAAATAACAAAAAGTAAGTTTTTCACAAGTGAAAGTGCCTTAAATATTAATTCTTAATTTAAATTTATTTGGAACTACAAATTTTGTTCTTATCTCAGAAGTTAGTTGTAGATCAAGTTAAAACAGTGCAGGCCTACACAAGGCGATCTGTAGGCTATTGCCTCGTCCTGTCCAATTTAAGAGTTTATATTTGTTAGTAAAATTACACAATGCTTAACAGTGTTTCGCTGTGAGTTATAGTTTTTATAGTTCATGGCATTACACTTTATTGCAACGGAGCACATTTAAATTGGTAAAACGTTTAAAACTTGTTTAAAAAAGTTGTTCAACTGTAATGCGACTTGAATTTGTTTTGTAACGTAAATATTTCCAGAAGTAATTAAGTAAACTTCTGCCCTTTCTATAAGTCTACACTGTCTATTTCTAGATTCCTAACAATACTACTTAACCGTTTACTTTACAAAAGGCAGAAAGGTCTTCTTCTTATTCTTCTTCCAATCCTCTTCTACCTCAAGGTGTAGAGGTTGAGCAACGATTTGGCCGCCTTGGCTTTCGCATGGCCAGGACTTTGGCTTCATTTCACTGCTCTCCCAGCTCCTGCAAAGTGCACTTCACATTGTCAGGCAGAAAAGTAATTAATTCTAACGAATTAAGTACTTATCGTATCTACTAGACTAGTGTTACCTATTTTTCAATATTATTTAATAATTTGCTTTTCAATGCTTAAGTAATTGGTACAGGTTAAAATTTTACTTTCTTTAATATGTTTTTGATGTTTACATATTTGTTAAACATTCACAATGTCACGTTACATTATATTTCCATTCTGTCAGATTCTCATACACACGTATACTGTACTAAGCCACAGTATAATATTACGTATGTACTTTTTTTTTTAGCCCTCAATGTATACTTTATTACTCTTGACTTTTTGGCCAAGACGTCATAGTGGTGTCGTTTAGTTCAAATCTGTGCCGTTGTAGCTATGTTCTAATTACACTAATAAAATGAAAATGCCCAATCTAGTGCAGTTGGAACGTTGCAATGACAATAATATACAATAATGTAGTTTAACAGCTTAGTTGTTTTTTATCGGCTACCTTTAGCCGATTATTATAATTTTATAATTGTTCTCTTATAATTCTTGACAAATAATCTGTTCAACTAGTACTGTGCATTGCGCTCCATTATTTGTTGGCAAGTCTTTCATTTAATGATACGACTCTGTTTTTACATAAATTGAAATGTTTGTAAAAATTTTATTATATCCTAGTAGTTTAATATGGCAGTTTAATTTCTCGTGTTCTTGGTGTACTACAGTATACATGTAAAATATAAACGACACTACAATATGTAAAATTTACAAATGTGCGTGCGTGTGTGTGTTTGTGTGCAACATATGGTAACGATATACATTTTTATATTTACCCAGGGTAATATTTTTTCCATATAATTAATACACAAACCGTCAGAATCAATATTAAGTGGTGTGATCTAGAATGCTTGTTGGTTAGAACACCGGTCGATTTTAATCTGAGTGTGTTCTGGCGGCGTGCACCTGTTCTGTGCTATGAAAAGAGAGACGTCTCTGTATACGTGTGTATTTTGCGTGTGTTTAGTAAACCCTGTTTCAAACATGAATGAATGAGAATAATTAACTATACTTAGTAAATAAATCTACAAGTTACAAAATACATACCATAAATCAGGCAATGCCATGGAAAGATGTGCACATCAACGCGTGTATAGTTGTAAAATTATTGCAATGCGTACAAAAAGGACGGCTTTACGTAAACTGGAATTAATTACCCATGTAATTAATAAGTAACAAACAATTAAGTTATATGCACATAACAAGTGGAAAATTGCGCATTTAATCCGGATACTAGTTTGCACATCAATTCTGCCGTTATTGCAGAAACAGACAAAAAGTAATTTGTGTAAAAAATTGTTTTGATTGTTCATCTTCTTTTTTTCACAGTACTAAATAATATAGAATATAGAACTTTCACTTGTGAAAACTTACTTGTTTTTCTTTCCGAACGCGTTTCGGCGTAGTGTTCGCCTTCGTCAGCAGTTTGAGACAGACTGGCCAGTAACGTGTAACGTTTTTTGTTTGGAAGGTTTAGTGGGAGTGGTGTGTGGAGGAAGGGGATTGGCGCGGGGATCCAAATTATTGTTAGTTTTATGTATAATTGTAAGTATACATAACATACTTAACGACCAATTAAACTATAAATCACACACACTGTTTGACACAATTATACATAATACTAACAATAATTTGGATCCCCGCGCCAATCCCCTTCATCCACACACCACCCCCACTAAACCTTCCAAACAAAAACCGTTACACGTTACTGGCCAATCTGTCTCAAACTGCTGACGAAGGCGAACACTACGCCGAAACGCGTTCGGAAAGAAAGACAAGTAAGTTTTCACAAGTGAAAGTTCTATATTCTATATTATTGTGTAAAAAATGATGCTTAGACCAAATTGAACAAATTAACGACGGAATTTCTCCATACCTGACTTGTCAATTTACACCATATTATAAATACCTCCGACATTTTTGGACGAGGGTCAGGCGCTAATAATTTACTCACGGGGATACTCTGTCATTTTGATTAGAGACATATAATCGTCATGAACATTATCAAGTCCTAAACAGTAAATACAACGATTGACGGAGGAGCACCAGGACCATCATCATTATCATCGTGCAGTAGTAACGCAGGCAGCTAACAATAACACAGGCAGTTAACACAGGCTACGTGGGAATTAATAGGCCCATATCATCATCATCATCATCATAATCATAATCAACATCCAGTAGCCGTACATAAGTACACGCACAACAATAGATTCGCAGCCGTAACACACCAGGTGCACAGATGAAAACTGAATAATTAATTTTTAAGAAAGAGCCTATAAAGAACAGTAGTATAATGTAACAAGGAAAAAACAAATACATGAATTAAAATAGTGCAAGTATTCAAATTGAAGTAAGAAATAAGTTTATATAATTTTACGTATTGGCCAGAAAATTTCTATTTAATTTAAAATGGGTGCACTAGTGTAAATAATAATTCTTTTACTTGAACAAAATAATATTTTATTCAAATATTAATACTAAACTTTCAATTTTGTTTAATAAAGATAATAATCGTTCGTAGATGATTTGATGTGTTTAAAACTTAACGATTCAAACTATTAACGATAACGATTGTAAGCTCATGTCTGACATATAATTAAAAAAAATCGATGATTTACTTTTCAAAGTTTAATTAGTTACTTCATGCCAGCAAAGCCTGACTATTTTATATTAAAAGAAAAAACAGTTTGTGGTTCAACAATTATACTTAGCGCAGCGGACACACAACAATCCTACGACCTAGCTTGTGGTTTACACAATGCAGTTACGTTTGGTATTAACACAGAATTTTATTCAATTCATTGTGTTCATAATAATAAGTGTAGTCTTGCAATATGTATATTATTTACGATTTCTTATTGTCTATTGAAGTTCAGTTATGTAAATATTTTTCCGATTTTATTTACTGCTTCAAAACGGCTACAGAATGTATATTTCCTGAAAACTGAATTAACTAACAAAATTTAATACTACAGGGTGGCGCAAGGAAACGGGAAAATTTAAGTTGATGTTGGCAGCCCTGTAGATGTAGCAGAAGTGAAACTGTCTGTTTAGCAGTAACGGACATTTAGTTACCATGGAGCGGTGCAGAGCGTGCGGTCACCGTAAGGGCGTTTTACCGACATGGTGAGAGTTTGACACCTGCACAACGAGAGTTTCGGCGCCACTATCAGATCTCGCCCCGCGGTCAAGTTCCTTCGTTACACGCAATCGAAACGTGGGTTCGTAATTTTGAAGAGACTGGTTCAGCTTTGAAGAAAAAGTCTAGTGGGGGTGTACGGTCTGTCCGTACCCCAGAAAACATTGATGCCGTGCGAGCTGCCATCTTAAGGAGTCCTCGTCGTTCGGTGAGAAAAATTGCCTCGTCATTGCAGCTCGGACGTCGGAGCGTTCACAGAATACTCCATGAACTTCAATTTCATCCATTACAACTGAATCCTAATGATTGTGTATTGCGCCTGCAAATTTGTGAACAATTGTTGGCTACAATCAATGAGGATGCTAACTTCATTCAAAATCTTTGGATGTCCGATGAAGCCCGTTTTCACTTAAGTGGATACGTGAATAAGCAGAACTTCCGTTACTGGGCTCAAGGAAACCCTGCTCAGCTTCATCAGCTTCCATTACACAGTACCAAAGTTACCGTATGGTGTGCAGTGTCGTGTCATTGGGTGATAGGCCCTTACTTTTTTGAAGATGAACGAGGCACTGCTGTCACTGTGACGTCTGAACGTTATGTCAACATGCTAGAGACATTTTTGGCTCCAAGACTCCATACTTTTCCAAATCTTGACATTCAGCACACCTGGTTTCAACAGGATGGAGCCACCTCACACACTACCAGACAGTATATGGCAGCAGTGAAATGTTTGTTTGGGGATCGCATAATTTCAAGGAATGCTAACATCGCTTGGCCGCCCCGATCTCCAGACCTTCCAGTCTGTGACTTGTGACACATTGCGCCGCGCTATGCAAAACCTACAGAAACGACTTACTGAATATGTACGGCAAAATGGGCAGCATTTAACTGATGTAATTTTTAAAAAGTGATGCCTAATGTAATTTTCAGTCTTGTAGAACTTATTTTGAGCTCAAATAAAGTTTTGTAACGTTCCTTCATTTTTTTCTAATTATTTCAAATTTTCCCGTTTCCCTGCTTCACCCTGTATAAACCGTTCTTAGTAATGTAAGTGTTTATATTCCAAATACTAACACGCACGGACGCACACACGCACACGCACATACACACAACACATAAACACAAGGAATGTGCTAGAAAAATATGTAACTGTCCAAACGGGGGTGACAGGGCTCTGAGGTTGGGAAGGGACAGTTGAATTATAGCTTGTTGTGTGTGTCCGGGGGGGGGGGAGATGTGAAAGGTTTCGGTTATATCTGCTGGTTAATTCCGATCTGATGATGAGCTGAGAAGCTTGAAAGCGCTAATCGGAATAATTTTTCTATAGTGGTGTGCAACAGTGATAATTCTGTTTGTGATTATAACCACTAACACAACTTTCTTCATTAAAATTGCAAATACTATAACGTTTCTCCCTTTGTTTAAAAAGACAGTACATACATACATGCATACGTACATCCTCGGCGCTACAGCCCAGTCCGGGCCCTGGCCTCCAAAAGAAATCGTCCCCACTGGTCTCTACTCCCGGCCAATGTCCACCAGTTTGCTGCACCCAGCCTCACTGCCTACTTACCAACCTGGTCCGGCCATCTTGTACGCGGTCTTCCCCTCCTTCTCCTTCCCATCGGCAAATAATTCATGATTTTTTTGGGGATTCTATCCTCCGCCATTCTCTGCACATGTCCGGCCCAACGAAATCTGTTAATTTGTATGAATTGCACGATCGGAAGATCTTTAAACCTTTCGTACAACTCTCGATTATGCAGTCGCCTACAAATCTCGTTTTCCTTCACAGGGCCATAGATTCTCAAACACGGCTAGTTTCTGCTCATCTAGTTTTTTTAGCACCCAGCAGTCCGAGCCATACATCAGAACTGGTCTGATCAAGCTCTTGTAGAGCGTGGCTTTTGTCTCTTTACTTATTAATTTTGATTTAAAATGTTTCACTTGTCCGTAGTAACACCTATTAGCAGATAATATTCGTTTTTCAATGTCTCTAGAGGAGCCATTTCCAGAGTCTACATATGACTTGAGATATGGAAAACCTTGAACTTTTTTAAATTCGTAATCATTAATGCCCAGGGACAGGGCACGAGTGTTGGCACCTACAACCATATATTTAGTTTTGCTTTGGTTTATAACCAAGCCCATAGCCTTAGCGGACAACTCCAGTTCTTGAAAGGCTTCCTTAAGCCAGATTCAGACCTACTTATGATGTCAATGTCATCGGCATATGTCAGAAGCTGTACCTCCTTGTGAAATATATGTCCGCTAGTTTGAATTCCTGAATCCCTGATGACCTTTTCTAGAGCTATGTTGAACAACAGACACGCTAAGGCATCTCCTTGTTTCAGCCCATTCAATGCTTTTAAGGAGTTAGATAGATTTGCGACCACACGCACCAACTTGGATGGTATATTCAACTCCTTCATAGCTCTATATAGCATTTTCCGGTTGACTGGATCATATGCCGACTGAAAATCCACAAAGAGATGGTGAGTGGTTACAAAGGCAGTAAGGCAATTAATTCTGAAATATTATGTACTTACCGTCTTTAGTTGAATAGTGTTACCTATTTTAAAAATCCATTGATAATTTAGTTTTTAAACTTAACTGATTTGTATCTGTTAAAATTCTAGTTTGTTTGATGTGTTTTTGATGTTACTGAACCTCGCTTCTTACAGGATTGTGGTTACTACCTGTTAAATGTATTAATCACTGACACATAGTAAAGTCTATCACATGCTTTACACTATCGTTTGGGCTTCTGCATGCTATTGCTTTTCTCCTTTTTCTAAACATAATATCTTAGCTGTGCACCTCTCACAGTGCTGAATAGTCCTCAAACCTGAGTTCTGTTTCATATTTTCTCCTCCTCAGCACATAAACTTATTGGATATAAATTCAGACCTAATAAATACAGAAATAAAAATTCTCTCAAAACATGAATGTTCTACGTACTTGAACTTCTTCTTTCCCACTTTTACACTAGCTTATATAATTCACTTATACTTTGTTTTTTCATAATATAGTTATTTGCACAATTCAGTCTAACGCATAATTTAATTCTGTAACCTACATATTTTTCTGGTCATTTTGAGAAGGGGTTTATATTTAATCACAGCGCACGAAAAATAAAACAATGTTTAGTATCATAAAATTGTATTTAGATATAGCTTCCTAAGCCCCACCCAACCCAGTTATTATCTACGTAAGAAATATGTCATCTATTTTGTTCATTGTCATATACTTCTCAAAGTAGACCCCCAGTAATGTAATTAAATCTTTATCAGATATTTACTGTCACTTGTAACTTGTGAATATTTCATACGAGCTGGGCACACCCGTGCGTGTTATATTATTATGCATAAATGTTGGTGATGCTAGCAAAATAGTTATTTAATAATGTTATTTACCCAAACTATACGGTTCGCGTGGTGACTCATCATCAATTTAAATAATTCCGATTTGCGGAATGTAAACAAAGAATTAATGCAATAAACACGTGCACACTATTTGCCACACTTGAGAGAAATTCAAGTTTTAGTATACGTAATTTAAAACTACAATGAGAGTAATACTGTGCATAGCAAATAGGTGCTCCCCACACCGAGACGTACGGATTCAATGTTATTACGTGTGAGTGAATTAGCCTGTTACTCCCAGCTCGTGGCTATTAGTCCATTCATATTATCATAATTAGAAAACAAATTATAAAGTTTTGCCGTTTGGATATTATGCGCACCAGGGGAAGAGTTTATAAAAACAAAAGAGTTCCCAAGTCGCAATTGGTCGCTTCACCCCCAAAAACCACCCCTAACACGTACTGCGGTGGATTTTGGCGTTTTTCTCAGAAATCGTTGGTCGTACAGAAAATTTTATACTTACTAAAAATATGCCTTATACAATTTTCTACAAAAATTTATGTTTTACTAATGCCGATTATTTTATTGGATTTCGAGCAATAAGCGATTGAAAAAGGGGTTTGAAACGAACACAGCTCGCATTCCGTATTATATTCAATAAAAGTGATTTAACGTTCACAGTACACGAGACAGAAATAATACTGCAAATTTTTCGACAAAAGTGTGTTTCTTTGGGCAATATTTTTGCTTTGTTTTATAATATTTTGACTTTTGTTGTTGTTGCTGCTCGTTTCCACACCACCCATGAGGTAGGGTTATCGTCGCGTTTTTTTTTAAGTGGTTTCCCCGAGAGGCCTACTCTACTATGCTTACTTTGATCTAAATGTCATCGTCTGCAGTGTCTATCATGTACTCAGTATTCGCACAACTTTGCCCACGACAAGCTCTGCACATAGTTATGCAACGCAATCCTGCTTTAACACAGCCGCATCTTTCCCCACAACCTTATTTGCAGTTGCAAGTTATTAATAATAAAATTGAAGCCAGGGCAGGCGCTTCTGTTGTGTAAATATGTGACAGCGTGTTATTAACTTTATTTCAGCCCCATTGGTCGCGTTGTAAAGATTGTTCTCGCCATAGGCCTATTTGTACTTGGAGGCAAGTACGCGGGAATGTTGATGTGCTGCAGCTGATGTGGGAGGTAAATTTGATAAAACTACAGTGCTATTTGCTTGACCAACTAACTTGTTAAAACATGTGTATCTTTGCTCACTCAGTCTGCCTTCTGATGGTTGAAGTTTGTACAGTTCCAGGATAAACCGTTCTACGGCTTTTTCAATTTCTTCAGGGGTTGACTCACCGTTGTTGAAAACATCTACGACGCTATCAAGGTCTTTTCTCCTATTCAACATTTGTACATATTGTTGCTTTCCTTTTCCAAAAAAGCCTGATGGTGTGTCACAGCAGCTTATAGCGTGAATAAATAAAATTGATTCTTTGAAATTACGTAAATACTAGATGATTGTAAGTCACTCTAACTGTACACTCGTCTCTTTAAATTACATAGGGTCTGTTTTAGAAATACGATGTCTCTATCTTCAGGGGTAAGTGCTGTTAATAAAACAAGAAGGTCGACGTCTTGTCCAATAACTAGAACTCGTTCGTTTTTCTCGGATATTTGGATGGCAGTACGAACAATTTGGACATCAGCATCATCTACTGCAATTGATGTGCTTATATTCTCGCTATTCAGGTGTATACCAAGCTGTAAAATGAGTAGTTCCTTACTTTTAGTATTGCTTAAGAATTTACTTTGCTGTTCAACCAATTAGGTATTGTTATCAAAAACAATCGTACGAGTCGTGCGTTTGAGCAATCGCCTTTCACGCTCGATGCGTTTTGTCCTTGGACTATTTTCGGAGTTGCGCTCGTCGAATATCGCAGTAACTTTTTGACCGTAACGCTTGCGAATGAAGTTGGTATAGGCAGCATAAACATCCCCGAAGGTACCTTCTTTTGACCACACCATGCGATGGATAAGACAACCACCGTCGAGAACAAAATGATAATTTTCTGTGTTGATTTCTCGTTCCGCAATTACATTACAGATATCATAAAATGCTGATTTTTTCGTTTTTTTTCATCATTCCATTGTTGTCAAATAAAGACAGATGTACAGAAGCAAGTTCATGCTTGAAACAAGAGCGCAAATCCTCTGGGGGAATGGATAGTGCATATTATTCGTTGGAAAAGCTTGATGGAATCGACCTGAATAATGTCATTGTCAACTAAAATTTTCCCAGCTGACGAAGCAATCGTCCTTACTATGTTCGCACGCTTCAATTTAAGTTCTCCAAATTCACTGCCTTCGGTCTCATGCAAAATTTTTTCACTCCAACAGTTTTCGCTTCACAACAGTCGGTTTTCTCCTCGGCAACGAAGCCTGTAGATAGTGAAACAAGATTGTTTGTAACAGTGAACGGAGAGTGTTCTCGGAGCCACTGTTCAAATTTTCGACAATCTTGTTCGTCTGTCTGTATACTTGAGTCTCTCATTTCTACATGCTGATCTGTGGTGCTTGGTGTGATATCGCAATATTTTTCCACAGCTTCGCATACGTGGTGAGTAGATGGCATTCCAAGAATCCAGTTATTTAGAACACTTTCTGAAAAACTTCTTCCATGAGTCAGACCGCCAAGACTTTTCATGTCTTTCATGAGCGCTTGCTCAATAGTCATATCCGACCAAATTCCGGATCAATGTTTTTATGAATCACGAATTGTAAAAAAACCCTGCTGCGTAAATTGCTGATATTCCTCGTTAGTCATATTTTGATTAAGAGAATTAATTTCCTGAAGATAAAGCTGACACGACATTGGATATGGAAAATGACCAGTTTCATGAAAAATTGGAAGCATTGCTCTGATGCAACGCAAATGAAATTCCCAGTCCCCCATGCCTTCCGCTTGAATAAAATGGATTACAAAGGTCACTAATTCCAAATACTGCAACCATAATTTTGCAGTTTTTCCATTTTCTTGCAGCTGATTTGTTGCTTCTGAAAACTGTAATCTAATTTTTGTAAGGGTGTCATCATTTACTATGCTGTCAAAAGTTAACGTTTTATTTCCAATGCCACGAGCAATGCTCGGATATAGTCTTGTCTTCCTGCGGAACTTCAATTTCTTCAAGCATTATCATGGAAATAGCCAAAAAGTAGGCCTAAGGCAATGAGCTCGAATCGCTTTTGAGTATGCATGGCCAGATAGCATATGGGTAACTGATGCAGAAGCGTATACAGTTGACCATAGTTCTGCAAGTCCACTGTCAGCCATAAGAAACCCGATTGATCCCAAGAACGACATTAACAGATGGAATCCTCCCACTCCGATGACGACATTCGATAAAGTTCCGTGTTCACCGTTGTTTTGTAGTATGATGTCCTTTGCTTTCACGTTGGTCAAAAGTCACGATGCACGTAGATTGCCCACTTTTTTTGCTTTCCTCGACTGCATAGGTCAAAACGGTCAGTATAATGCTGTCCTACTGGGTTGGAGGATGATTTACAAAAGGTAGTGCGAGAAGCCGAGAACCCGTAAAAGTTATAATTTTTAAAACGATATTGTCATAAAAAGCACAATTATTCTTTGTCCTATATATTCTATTATTCTTTGTCCTGGTTTAAACCGCACTAACCGACACAACACAATTCTTATAAAACACACGAATATTCCATGTAACGAACAAATGCGCGTGAAACAACGTTTCAAGCAACTAAATCGCACCGCGTACTGGCCGATAAAGCTCAAGGACTACTGCCGAGGCGCCGCCGCTGCACAGACGAAGCGGCGCGATGTGCTGCCCCTCCCGCCACCTTTTTAAGTGGCGCGATGTGTGTAACCTTCTCCCTTTTTAATAAATGGAAGTAGAGGCAGAGAACTAACTTACTACCACAGATAAGGGTGCTCGCATGAAGACCAGATTAAAACACTATTTTAAAAATGAATTATGATGATTGTGTGATGTATTATGACCAAAAACTCGCTACGCTGAAAGGAACTCCTCACTTTGATCGCTCGATGCTCGAAATCAATTGGAAAAAATGGCATTAGCAAAACCTCCTTTTTTGTAGAAAATTTTATAAGAAACATTTTTGCTAAGTATAAAATTTTCTGTGCCACCAACGGTTTCTGAGAAAAACGCTAAAAATCACCGCACTGCGTGTTAAGTAGTGAAGCGACAACTTGCGACTTGGGAACTCTTTTGGATTTAAAAAGTTTTCCCCTGACGCGTATAATCTCCAAACGGCAAAACTTTATAATTTTGTTTCTATTCTACTATTTTAGGTCTAATATTTCTGTGGGGGTGCAAGAGAGAGGAGTGAATTATCTAATGAAGACTTACAAACGCTCGCGCGCATGTGTGTGTGTGTGTGTGTGTGTGTGGTTTGTGTATGTTTGTATCAAGCGGTGATAGTCGCTTAGGTTTAAAAGAATTGAAGAACAGATGATATCACATAGTATTATCTATAAACCTTGTAAAGAAACGAAAATACAGAACAAAACGCGACTTTGACTTTGTAACACCTGTTTCTTACATTTCCATTAAATTTTATTCTTCGTTGCGTACTTCTCGATTATCACTCAAGGCCATAAGTTATTTACTTTACCCTGTCAGCCAAACTTGAGCACATCGTAAGGGAGTCCAAATTGTTTTAGAAATTTTATCACCTCATCTCACAAGAGTACTGGTTCGTGAGACACCCAATTCGATGTACTAACCTAGATTTTTCACGTTTCTCAACCACTACATTAATTATCTGTTGATTCTACCCAATGAAAACAAGAAAAAATTCGGCGACACGTTTAGTTATCTACATGATATATATGACGATGGTAAATAAGTCCGCGCTACAAATGTATCAGATAATTAATGTTCCACGTATAATTGTGACACTTTTCCACAAAGCGTTTATTGTGAATTCAGTTTTATAAATTGTTTAAATTCCTTTTAAATTGATTGCATTTTATTGTGTTTGTGAATAATTTTTTGGCGTCAAACCTCGTAATGCATTTGAAAAATAAGTGTACTTTAAATGTAAAACGAAGAATGTTTAAAATATGAAACGGGAAAAGTTAACATAAAATATCATACGTCAGTGCCAGTAAAACAATAAATTTTTAGATCCTTGTAACTGGAATTAATATTAAACTATGATACTTTAACATAAAGTATCATACGTACAGCTTTCAAAATGAGATACAATTACGCCACGCAACAGTCCCGCCCGATATCAATAATCGTTATGTTGCTATGCAGATATTAAATACCTTGCATTGTTTCATACCAGCACATTTTTATTACTAGACCTAACTTTTCAATATCATAGTTTTTGGTTATTACAATGTTACCTACTTGTACACAACGGTCAGTGTATTGTGTGACACAATACAATGCTGATCAGTATTGCTTTGTGTTACTAATATTTTAAAATTTAATTAAATTGTTTGGAAATGGACGATCAAAGCACAGATGTGTGTGTGTGCGCGTGCGTGCAATATTCACTTTAACTTCATGTTTATTTGAATTTTTACTTTGTTGTCAACCGGGGGGCTACAAGTTATTTTATTCTGTTTTAATTAGGTTTACTACATTCCAGAAAAATGACGGAATTATTCACAAACATACGCTTTTGAAACATATAAATCCAAAGAGATGGACACGCAGTTTTTGATCCGTGTGATATTTGTTAGTGTGACCATGTTAGCAATTACGAGTTACGCAAATGGCCAACTGTAGAGCAGGTATAGAAGGAACCAAGACTACAAGCGTACCGAGTAAGGTCCAAACCGACGAACGGTCACTTCTATTCTTGAAAGTCGCTAGGATTCGTAATATTTACCTAAGTGAGCAACAAGCAACAATAATTCTGCTTCTTCCAGACGTTGTAACCTATTCTCTACAACCTCACCGAAGTTACATCCTTCTTCCAGGAATACGACGTCGTCGAAGTTGGCCGATTCTTCATCTCGCTTTGTGATCGCCTTCGCACGGCGACCACTTTAGAAAATTTCCTCTTGCTCGCGAAACCTGCCTCCGTAATAAGACCTCTCAAATGGACTACACCCGTAGAATTGCTTTCCTGGAGCGAAACCTTCTCATCGTGGCGAGTAATTTTATGGTCATCTGTCCCGTCTCGAGGAAATCCGTGAGTTTAAAGTCCGCCATAGCCCTCACGTACTTATAACGTCTCTCCTGCAAAGACATTATAACATCGGGAACCAGTTCAATTTTTCGCTGTTAATTAAACTAGCTGCCGTAGTTAGTAAAATTTACTTACCAACAAATTATGACAATGTATATATATCAGGAATTAGTCAACGGTTACATAAATTTATTCACTCTCTGGATATTAGCGAAAACATATCTTTATTCTTGTATTTTAACTAATTATACAAGTAATAGCTTTAATGCTCATCCTTTAATTTTTTACTTACTTTAATTTACTTTTAAAAGAAAATTTCTTATAAATTCTGCATTAAATATTCTTTAAATTTTTACTCTTAGTATCTCAAAATCATTCAGCTGTGTATTATTTCAATTACCACGGATCCGGGTCTTAACTTTGCAATATTCTAATATATCACAACATCATCCAAACTATTTGAAGAATAGTCCGGTGTAACTTTCAGAATTACTTTACCTTTAAACATCATCTGGTTATTACTATAGCATTACAGAGATTACAAACATTTATATGCTAATCTTTAAGTTATCTAAAAGTCTTTACAAGAAACTTTACTGTTCTTTTTGTTTCGATTTTCAAAAAACAAGTTATGCACGAAAGTTATGGTTTAATATCACCTGAATAGAACGTGAGTTTGCTGTGGGTGTTCGTGATGATCTTCTTCAGTAGGTCTTCTTGGGTGTAGTTCGTTGTTCATTTGGATCCTCCATTTAGTTGATTGTTTCCGAATTGTAGTCTAGGTCATGACGATTGGATTCTGCTACTTGAAGTTCATACGGTTGTTGTTGTAACTTTCTTCTTCTGGTGTTGGTTGTTCACATTTTACATTTTATTTGTCCTTATTTTAGCATCACTGATGTTTACTTTAATATGGTAAGAAACATATCTTACCACTTACTGTTTGCAAAGAGATGTGTCGGCTAAGTTTTTTTTATATATTATCAATATTTGCTCCACGCACTACATTACTAGTTTTTCAGTTTTACCAACGCTACATTGGATTAAATTAATTATAACAACTAACGTCTGTTTATATCGTTGTTTAGCGGTATACACCTAAGTGTAACTTTACAACACATTTTCGACCTGCTTACATGTCGAAGTTTCTCCGGCGACTGGGGCTTGTTTAGCGGCAGGGAGTCTGTAAGCTGGCGCGGTTTACGCGCTGAGAAAAGTAGTTCGTTCCTTTATTATTATTAATTGTTCATTAATTAACTAGTAATAAATTATGCTACCTTTTTGTTATGAATTAGTTATTTCCTTTATTATTAATACGTCTTTTATTTAATTAAAAGAATTATTAGTTTTCGCTTAATAACATTGTACTTTTGCATGTTCGTACTGGACAATTTGCACGTTGATACAGGAATCTAGGTACAGATAAGGGTGGATTATACTCTCACTAGTAATAAGAACAAAAAAATTAATTTGTGCTATTTAAATAATTTTTAAATCGTCACATCCTCCTCCACTTAAAGATGAGGACGGGGCGACGGGGTATTAAATGAAAACCTAAGAAATACAATTACATTTGGCACGGAACTACGTGCTGAAATTTCTCTCCACCAGGTGATTTCTATCCATCCAACTATTATCTTACATCTTATACAAAAATATTTAAAATCTAATACATCTACTACACATAAAATACATAAATCTACCTTACATTTAATTCTTACATCTACTACCGTTTTTTTTTTTTTTTTTTTTTTTTTTTTTATTTCTTCACTCGTTTTACGGAGTTATACTCATGAGTAGGTTACTACTAATAATAAAGTATTGTAATAACAATCGAATTACTTTTAGTTTACTGCGCTAGAGGTTTGTTGTTCGTCAGCTGACTTCTCATTATTTATTTCATTCTCGCAGGACATTAGCTAAGGATGATCAGGCCTCGCTAGTATTCATACGAGGTTTTTGAGTTTATACTCAATTACGATATAGGATGTTACAAAATCTTATTGTATTCCTGTATAAGTACATACAACATATTTTACTCTTAATACTTAGGTAGTATTCTTGGTTTACTATCTTTCTCGTAGTCGTGCTTCTTTATTTTTACACGAAAACAATTTTTTTATTTGAGACACATGGCTTCTGCGAACGTAATTGTCTGTATTGGGTTCATACAGCGCTACTGTTACGGGGGTGATGAACTTATGAATCTTGTAGGGGCCACACCATCGGTATGATAGTTTGGAAGTGGTCCTTTCAACGGCTTTACTCGTAGGGTGAGTTTTATACATGACTAAATCACCTACTTTGTACTCTATTTTCCTATTATTCTGCTCATGATATTTCTGCGATTTCTGTAAATTCGCTTTCAAATTCGCGCGAGCTTCGTTCCATATTTTTCTTATATTATTCCCATTTATTTCGCGAGGCAATAACTCATGAATTTTCCACTTGGTGGTTAACGGGTGGTTCGGTTTATACTTGTACAGTAAATCAAATGGTGTTGATTTATGTCCTTCATGATACGCTGAGTTGAAAGCAAATTGTATCAATGATAGATTTTGATCCCACGCTGTCTGATCTTTAGCGTGATAAGATAATAAGGCTGATTTTAGGTTTCGCAAGTATCTCTGCTAAATTTCATTGCGGACGGTGGTACTCTGTCACTGTAATATGATTTATTCCTAATTTAAAACACATGTCATTAAATTCTTTCGATTTAAACTGAGGTCCATTGTCAGATACTAGGTGTACTGGTGTACCATAATCTTTAAATAGTCTCTCTTGTAGAATCTTTATTGTCGTAGATGCTAAGGCACGTCTCATAGGGTACATCCATACGAATTTAGTGAAGGAGTCCACGCAAGTTAATAGCATAGTATTACCGGACTTAGAACGGGGATAAGGTCCAGAATAGTCTATGTATATCTTTGAGAAGGGTGTTGTGGGGATTTCTGAGATTAATTTTCCGACTTGACTGATTCGTGCTGGCTTGCTCAGGGCACAGATTTCGCATTGTTTCACGAACTTTGTTATTTCACTGTTCATGTTTTCCCAATGGTATTCCTTGCGAATTCGATGTATTGTTTTCCTAATTCCCATATGAGCTCCAATGGTTGATGAGTGGTAGTATTCCATTAGCGTAGGTTTAATTATTTCCGGGGCGATTATTCTCAGTGATTTTCCGTTAGCCTTTTTAAAACAAAGTACTCGTTTACTCAAGGTATATTTGTCAGAATAATTTCCTTTATCTATTTGTTCTATTATTTTACACAATTTCGGATCTTGTTGTTGGTGATATGCTATATCCTTAAATGCAGGGGGGAAGTTAGTAATTTGCGTATTAACAGTAGTGGTTTCAACATTGTCTTCGCCAGGTCTGGTATTGGGTAGTTGGAACATGCGGGATAGTGTATCGGCTACTACATTTTGAGTACCACGAATATGTTGTACTTTGAACTTGTAGCAATTTAATCTTAACACCCATCTTCCGATACGACCTAACTGTTTTGGATGGTTCAATAACCATGACAAAGCTTGGTTGTCGGTTTCTAGTAGAAATTCCTTGTGTTCCAAAAATGGTTTGAATTTTTCGAAGGCGAATACTACAGCTAAACATTCAAGTTCATAGGCTGAGAACTTCCTTTCTTGCTCCGTCAATGTACGTGATGCATAGCTGATCGGGAGTCTTGTATTATTGATTTCTTGGTATATTACGGCTCCTAATGCTACACTAGAACTGTCGGTCTGTACGACAAATGGTTTACTAAAATCTGCTAACTGCAATATCGGTGGTGATATTATACTTTCTTTGAGAGTTTCAAAAGCGTCTTGATGTCGAGTAGTCCACTCGAATTTCGCTCCTTTCTTTCTTAATGCATTTAATTGGGCTGCTATATCCGCTAGGTGGGGTATGTACTTGTGAAAGTAATTGATCATACCTAAAAATCTAGCTATACCTTTGGTGTCTCTAGGTGGTAAAAATTCTCGGATTGCGCGCGTACGTTCGGGATAGATGCTAACCTTACCTTCGGCCGATACTATATGACCTAAGAAAGAAAATTGTTTTGCTGCGAAATTAACTTTACTGGGGTTTACAGTTAGTCCAGCTTTCTTTAACCTCGATAATACTTCACGCAAGTGATC
Source organism: Magicicada septendecula (assembly GCA_034769895.1). Lineage (NCBI taxonomy): Eukaryota > Metazoa > Arthropoda > Insecta > Hemiptera > Cicadidae > Magicicada > Magicicada septendecula. The sequence goes on from CM068376.1 coordinate 330,171,228, forward strand.
AATATGTTGATCCATCGACTCACTATATACTACTATGTCGTCAAGATAGTGATGTACAAATTTAAATTTAACGTCATGGAATATTTTTTCTAACAGTCTGCTACATACTGAACTTCCTTGTGATATTCCGAATGGTACTCTAGTAAATTGATATAGATTAAATGGGACAGCAAACGCAGTTAGATGTTTTGGTTCCTCAGCTAGTGGGATTTGGTGGAATGCCTGGTTGAGATCCATTATGGTGAAGATTTTCGCTTTGGTAAAATAGTGGAACGCGCTGTGAATGTCGGGCAGGGGAATCGATTCAAATTCTATATTCTTATTCAGCTGTCTATAATCCACGACTAGTCTATGTTTGTCAGTTCCTTTTGGTACTAGGAATGCAGGTGATGAGTATGGAGAAGTTGACGGTTCTATGACGTGTTGCTCTAGGAGTTTGTTGATTTGGTTTCTCATTATTTCCATCTTGGTGGTGATAATTTGTATGGGTGAAGACGTATTACCTTGTTGTCACTTAGATTTATTTTGTATTCGATTAGGTGGGTCAATCCTAACTTGGGTGTGAGTACAGTAGAAAATTCCCTTATTGACTTTTGAATTCTTTGTCGCTCATTTCCTTTTAAATGACTCAAACTAGATTCATGATGCTCTAACTGAATATTTGATGTTTCACAATTCGCGTTGTTACTTTGCTCGGAGTCGAACTGATATTTTCGAGTACGATCAAACCTGCAGAAATATTGTTTAGCGTATATGTCAAGGATCAAGCCAGTTTTGCTTATAAAGTCAGCGCCTAGTATTAAGTTTTATCCTAATACTTCAGCTACGAGTAGGGGAACATACCAAGTAAAATTCTTTATTTTTAATTTCACCGTAATACTGCGTGATATATTTAGGTTTTGCTTATTTGCGGTGGCACACTTTATGTTCACGTTTTGGCTACGTTTAATAAGATTATGATTATCTAATACGCTGGCTAGCTGTTGACTGATTATACTACGTGTAGATCCTGAATCGATTAAACCAAGGATATTCGTTGCTCCAAGGTCTATTTGTATGTAGGGTAATTGGCATATACTTGTTTTGCATGTACCAATAGAGTTGCACTTGTCAATAAATCTTGTTAAGTAAGGGTCTATACGTTTGTTTCTATTTATTTTTACTTTAGAATTATTAGTGATTGTACCTTTCCTTCTGATGCTGCGGAAGACGTAGGCTTTTTGTTCTTCCTGCTTCACATGTTTTTTGACTGGTCGGTTTTTTGTTGGTACCGCTTTTGTTTACAATTCTTGCTAATGTGGCCGGACTTACCACAGTTATAGCATCTTCTTTCCTCATTGACATCGCTCGCATGTTGTCGGGGTTTTTGTAGAGAGTTTGATGTATTGGGGTAGCTTTGGGTTTTAGATGTTCTTACGAATCGCTTATCGCGGTAGGTTAGAGTATCAGTTCCAATGGGTAGAGGTAGGAATGAATCTCTGCGTTGAGTCTGGGACATAAAAACGCGTCTGTTTTGGTCAGAATACCAGACGTTGGACGAATGTATACAACACAGTTCTAGTTCAGTGAAAGTGGTTAGTCTCTTCATGAGTGCTAGGCGAGATCGCTCCTCGGGAGATAGTCCTACCAAGATAGTGTCTACTAGCTGTTGTTCACTCCAGTTAACTTGTAGCAATAAGGCCGATTCCCTTATTTCAGATATATAATGAGCTAATCTCTCGTATGCTCCTTGTACACGAAGTACTAGGTTCCGCTTCAATTCTTCGTAGATACCGGTGGGAATGAAGTGTCTTATCAGGGTGGTATGAAGTTCTTCTACGGGGTGATTATACCTTAGAGATTCTAACACACGATCTTTAAAGGAGATTTACATTTAGGTAGAATTACTTGTAAAATTTGGTCATCTCTTAATTGTCGCAGATCCTTTATTTTTTAATAGGTGCTTGATAAAATCTAGGAGTTTTGTAATATTCAGCCCATCAGTGATTGGTATCTCAGATAAAATACGTTCTACGGGGTGAGTTATTTTTCCATAAAGCTCGGTAGTTAGATTTAATGGAGTCGTCATTCTATGTTTTTCCGCAGATTGATTCGTCAGTAAGTGAGGAGGTAAATCATAGGTACGAGTCATATTCTCTAGTTCATTTGGAAGTAACGTGACGTTTACGGGCTGGATATTTACTTGTCTATCAGTTAACCGTTCCTTAATGGGATCTATATTAGATTCCTGCAGAAACTGAAATTTTACAGCACTGGGTTGCTGTTCATGAGTAGGAGATAGGGTAGGGGAAATATTTAACTTCGTCATTGCTTCTTCGATCTCTTCTATTCTAAACGATTCGGACCTTCGACGTAATTCGCGCATTATCTCAGGTAATTGTTGTAATGCTTCTTCCGCGAATTTTTGCGCGTCCGGTGGAGTAACTTTACCACCGGGCCAATTCAACAAATTGGTGATGCGGCGGGTCAGATGTTCGATTCTTTGAGTGGTTCGTAAAATTACTGCGGGGGATTTTTCATCTCGCAGGGTTTGTGCGATGGAGGTAAGTTCCGTATATTTGTGATAGCATGTTTCCTTTTCACTTTCGCAGTCTAACACACTTAAACGATTTAACAGTGAGGGTTTCTCTGGTCTATTTTCACGTAATGTTTTACGCAGTTCCGCGACCGTTACGTTTGCGTATGGGAGACCGCTTAACAAGGCTTCATAGCTTAATTCGTCCTTCAACAACAAGTCGGGGTTAAATTGAGCCATTGTAGTGGTAATAATGACTTTTAAATAATCTAAGTATTACGTACGTCAAATCTTATGTCATCTCTTTTAAACACTTATAAAATTTGAATTCATTTAAACACACACATATATATCTATTACTACACATAGAATCTTATACTAATTAATCAAATTAAAATTATCTCAAATCAATTCAATTTTCTGTACTCCTAGCAATTATCAGTCAAGACAAAATGATAATATTATTTTATAGTGGAAAGAAATTTCACACACGAAGAGTTCATTGCTTTTATAATAGCACAATGGATCAGCTGTTTGGGGAGTCTTATTGTTCACGTAGGGGTGGTTTAACAAAGGAGGGTGATTCGGACAATCTGAAACACGATTATTTCCTGTTCGGGACTGTATGTTATGTCCACGAGGGAATCTCATTCAAACAACTTACTTGTGTACAGGGGGAGAGCGTACATTTCTCGACACGTATTTAACATGAAATAGCCTGTAAATACCGACAGGTTTAAAATGGAATATTTTTACCAGCTAGGACTTGTTTATTACGGCAATATCCTAATACTAATATTATTATTTCTTAATTAAAACTTTATTTATTTATTTTTTCACGATTTCAGAGTGAATAAGTTTATATATTCTACAAACTTACTGTTAATTATCACGACGTACACAATTATTATTAATTAGACAAGAGCACAATACACAATTATTATTTTTCTTTAAAAGCAGAGTGGCGCATCTTATATGTGTCACTCTGTACACAATTAATTATTAAACACAAAAGCAGAGTGGCGCATCTCATATATGTCACTCTGTACACAATTATTATTTACACAATAGCAGAGTGGCGCATCTTATAACGTCTCTCCTGCAAAGACATTATAACATCGGGAACCAGTTCAATTTTTCGCTGTTAATTAAACTAGCTGCCGTAGTTAGTAAAATTTACTTACCAACAAATTATGACAATGTATATATATCAGGAATTAGTCAACGGTTACATAAATTTATTCACTCTCTGGATATTAGCGAAAACATCTCTTTATTCTTGTATTTTAACTAATTATACAAGTAATAGCTTTAATGCTCATCCTTTAATTTTTTACTTAATTTAATTTACTTTTAAAAGAAAATTTCTTATAAATTCTGCATTAAATATTCTTTAAATTTTTACTCTTAGTATCTCAAAATCATTCAGCTGTGTATTATTTCAATTACCACGGATCCGGGTCTTAACTTTGCAATATTCTAATATATCACAACATCATCCAAACTATTTGAAGAATAGTCCGGTGTAACTTTCAGAATTACTTTACCTTTAAACATCATCTGGTTATTACTATAGCATTACAGAGATTACAAACATTTATATGCTAATCTTTAAGTTATCTAAAAGTCTTTACAAGAAACTTTACTGTTCTTTTTGTTTCGGTTTTTCAAAAAACAAGTTATGCACGAAAGTTATGGTTTAATATCACCTGAATAGAACGTGAGTTTGCTGTGGGTGTTCGTGATGATCTTCTTCAGTAGGTCTTCTTGGGTGTAGTTCGTTGTTCATTTGGATCCTCCATTTAGTTGATTGTTTCCGAATTGTAGTCTAGGTCATGACGATTGGATTCTGCTACTTGAAGTTCATACGGTTGTTGTTGTAACTTTCTTCTTCTGGTGTTGGTTGTTCACATTTTACATTTTATTTGTCCTTATTTTAGCATCACTGATGTTTACTTTAATATGGTAAGAAACATATCTTACCACTTACTGTTTGCAAAGAGATGTGTCGGCTAAGTTTTTTTTATATATTATCAATATTTGCTCCACGCACTACATTACTAGTTTTTCAGTTTTACCAACGCTACATTGGATTAAATTAATTATAACAACTAACGTCTGTTTATATCGTTGTTTAGCGGTATACACCTAAGTGTAACTTTACAACACATTTTCGACCTGCTTACATGTCGAAGTTTCTCCGGCGACTGGGGCTTGTTTAGCGGCAGGGAGTCTGTAAGCTGGCGCGGTTTACGCGCTGAGAAAAGTAGTTCGTTCCTTTATTATTATTAATTGTTCATTAATTAACTAGTAATAAATTATGCTACCTTTTTGTTAAGAATTAGTTATTTCCTTTATTATTAATACGTCTTTTATTTAATTAAAAGAATTACTAGTTTTCGCTTAATAACATTGTACTTTTGCATGTTCGTACTGGACAATTTGCACGTTGATGTAGGAATCTAGGTACAGATAAGGGTGGATTATACTCTCACTAGTAATAAGAACAAAAAAATTAATTTGTGCTTTTTAAATAATTTTTTAAATCGTCACATACTGCTCATCAACGAGACTCATTTCAGGCGTCATAACAGCGTGAGGTTGCTCAACTATGTGTTTTACAGGGACGACAGACCTAGCCGTCGAGCGCGGGGTAACACTGCCATTGCGGTAAAGACTTAGGCTGATCATCACCACGTGGTTTTGCATCCTCGCCCCCAGTCTCGAGGTCACAGCCTTAGACCTCCTAGGAGTTCTCGGAGCCGTCTTCCTAATCTCGGTGTATAAACCATCGGCGGCAAAACACTCTTCCGAACATATCGGAAGATTACTGTTACAGGTGAATTGAACTGCAAGTACTCCGACTGTGGTCTATCTTAGTGTGCATGCTTCATAGGTGCCGTCCGGCTTAACATCTCCGCGCGTATGGAGACCCGACCTACTCCTACGCCCGAGGCGCACGACCAGACGTACTCGTGCTTACAAAGACCCGGTCGAGGTAACCGTGTTGACTGTGTTGTCGATCCCATACAAGTGCACGTTGTCAACAAAACACGATTGAGAGAGAAGCTCCTGGGTAGTCGAGTGGAATCGGTACGGGCCCGGTTGTGCTCGAAGACTTCCCGAACCGGCTACTGTGGACTCCGTCAAACGCTCACATTGAACTAGACACTGTCTAATTTAAACCGTCGGCCGGTAGCAGGCCACACCTAAAACCACGTCACAGTTTAAGTAAGGTAAGGTACGTCCTTGCCACCGTAATGGATGTCCGATATCCATATGAGGCACGAGACTTAACCAGCGGTACTTATAATTAAACATTTATAGGCCTACTTATATTACATCATCTTCACAACACGGCATAGGCAACGTGCTGCCTGTTCCGCTTTCAAAAATTCTCCAGGCATCTCTTCCTGGGTCACACCTGTCACTGCCTGGGTCACTTAGAATTTGACATTCTTTCTAAGTGTTTTTTTCTACCTTTGTTTGTAATCTTTTAATTTTTCATTCAGATAAAAACTTTTAACTTTTCTCTTATGGTCTCATTCCTTATACGGTCATGTTTATAACACCTTTTAACTCCTCTTAAGAACGCCATTTCCGAGGCCTGTATTTCAGTATATATTTATATTTATAAATGTAAATTAAAAATTTAATTTATATGTATTTTATTTTGTGGACTAATGACGAAAATCCAAATCGTACAGAAAATAAAGTGTAAGATTTCTCAAAAACCTGGTATCCGATTTCATGAGGAAGCAACTTGCCTGTAGTCTACTTTAACACATGAGTTATGCGTAGAAAAAATAGAAATATGTTACTTCGTACTTAAAATTATTTAAATTCACCTTATTTTTATATTAGATTATTATATACTCTTTATAAATTTTGTGGTATCGGTACACACTATCGTAGGTGAAACCCAACAACTTTTTAAAGTTACCCGTAATTTTTATTGTTTATTTTTCGGTGTCATGTGTAAACCAAACAGTTATTCTCATCTGAACCCACATGTACGCCTGTTTTTATTAAAATTATTTTTATCTTAAAAACAACTGGAAAAAAGTTGACTTCTGTATTTTATTGCACTCTTTATAAGTGACATAATCACAATCAGCCTCAGAGCGATTGTCTCGTTGTATGCTGCTTTTAACAAATTTGACTCTAATTTAAATTTGTTGTGCCCCACGTTCTTTGGGAGCCATTTACATTTAGTGCATTTATGCTAATTTATGTAAATTATTAAATTATTCGATTAAGTTGAATATTTATCAAATCAATAAAATTACGCAAATATATTATTCTGGCAATTCAATGGGTGATTTGAGTGTATTCACTGTTAATTAGCATAATTAATGAGACTCTTAAGTATCATTGTCAATAATAAGACAGAATTTATTGAAACATGACAAATTAATTATTTGAGGTTAATTGCAATAATGAACGCAAGATATGTATACACAATAAATACTTATTTATTACACATTATTGAATAAGTAAATTCTTGATATACAAACGAGATTATGTCCTGTAAATACATTCAAACAAAACACATAATAACAAATCATAATAATATTAATTTCGTTGTTCCCTGAAAAACAAGACATACAATGCTATAAACGCAACATACAATAATATAAATATGCACAAGCAATAAATAATCAAATATACTTCATTCTAAGCTAAATGCGTTCATTAATGCCCTCAGATGAGTGACTTTATTATTTAACATTATTACTTTTACGATTCATATAGATCTCTCGGGAGTAGCTCTTTGAAAAGAGACAGTGCAGTAGTAAGTATCAACTAGTATTAAAACATAAGGACTTAACTTGGAAAAAGCATATCACCAAATTCCATCGGTGTGAGATTCTATCCGTTGATGGGTTCCGTGTACATGGTTATCGCTGCTGGTCAATGCGCACTGACACTTTCATTAGTGATAATCCCACTCGCGTTATGTGTAGTGTGATGTCGGAGTTATCCGCTTGGAATAAGTGTCTTTACAGTTTTATGTATTAAAGATGCAATCATCATTATTGGTGTAGTTTGATTAAGGGTTTGCTGTAAGCGTGATTCAGGTAGCTAATTACTTTTGTCTACCTTGGACGTGATGTGTGCTATGTGTGCACTAGTGTTCATGAGTGTTAATTCGCTTAGTTCATATGCCCAAAATTAGTATGGTTGGATATTGTTTTATAATGTCTGAAATTGTCGCACAGTGTTTTACTGTCGAAATGTTAATTCACTCGTAATGCATAATATGCATGCCGAACGTATTCTAAAGTCTCTCGTATACACTTGGGATTTAACGATATTTATGTACATTCGCACTGCTTGTTACTGCGGTAAGTTCGGTAACTCGGATGATCTATCGAACACAACGTTTTGTAAGACTGAGACTGAATTGAAATGTCTAAGTTCGATTAAGACCGAGACTTGGTTATAACTATGTCACTGACTGACTAATTGATTTGAAAGTTGAGTAAGTCGGAGTAAGTACCGAGTAAACTATTACGACTGTTAGTCATACTACTACTATTACCGTTGCCACTACTACTATTACTGAGCAATTACCACTATTACTACTACTGAGCTCCGCGTCCTCGTAAACAGTTTTTATCAATCACCATCTTACCAAAATGCAATTTCCTCACATCCACGCCTACGGCCGTTGTTGATAGGTCATAATTTCCTTCCACCTTGTAGATTTTCGGTCATCGGTTTCCTGATTCGTCGTCCAAGTCGTCACTACTCTCTCCACCAGTTCCTTTGGAAGATGCCAAACTCTGGTTGGTCGTTGGGCATCCCCCGAAGTACCCCAGCGACGAACGTTGCGTTGTTTCTCGGAAAATGAAGCAATTGCCCGCCTGTCTATCAATCCTTTGTTTCCATGTTGTCGAGGCACTCTGATATTGCCTTTGTTAAGAGTCTGCAGTGTTTGGTCCATTGTTCGGGCACCCTTCGTTTTTTTTCCGTCGATTACCAACTCTTCGCTGGACGTCATCCCTGGACTGCTCCCACGCTTCCTAGTTGTAAATCTGACTTGACATCCGGGTTTGTTTTCACGCTGGGCCGAGTACGTATCTCGTATTCATTGAATACCCGTCCCATTGTCTACATATTTGTCAAAATTTCTCTGCACCCTTTGTTATTGAGTATTTCATTCATACGTACGCGCGTTACAACTTAACTCCTCAGCATGTGTTCCATCTAACTTCTGCGTAGCCAGGCTACTGGACTCTGCCTTTTGTTTGGTTTGTTTTGGTGTTGTAAATCGGAGCTGAGTTCGTTCTGTCAACGATGTACCCAATTTCTATTGTTACGTGTAGTCGGACGTTTCTTCATTGTTTCTTCACTGGCGTCGGGTCTGACGTGTGTCTAATTATTCTTATTTACGACTCGGGCCTGGGTTGTTAACTCGAGTGTGTGTGAGCGTACCTCTTGATCACAAAATTATAAATTTTTAAAATTTTTGAGCACTATATGCTCTTGTTACCAATTGTTTCCTGTTGCATTCCTATCCTTGTTAATCCCGTAATTAACGTTTTTTGACCTAAAACAATCAATCTATGTGATTTGAAACTGAACTGGATTTTAGTCAGTGTATACCTACAATCACATAGCGGCCTTTTTGGTAGTAGATGTTCTCCAGTAACTTGTTAAGGAGAAGTAATCATTTGACTCGTTATTTCCCTTTAAAAAATCTCAAATTTAAAACCTTTGAAGCAAAGCTGGGTAACCTGACATCCATACACGACTTACGTTAACATCAAGGATGGAAAATAACCTCGTGTAATAAAACTGATAATGTACGTCACAAACCAACACTGAAACTACTACTTCTGTTTACTCCGCCCGTATTTACATTAATTAATACGGTGATATGTTAGTGGAGGAATTGCTTTGTTGTTACGGAAGGGATTGAAAAGTGCTTTATGTGAAGCATTATTCTGGCTGATATTATTGCTTGATAATGTCTCTACATTCACAGGCATGCACATTTAATTTTATAATTAAATCCTGTTTGCAATGGAATAAATTCTTGTCGCTTGCGTAACTTTATTCTGTCAGTTTTCATTATTATTACGTTAAGACATTTAACAACATATTTTACGGAAGTATTCATACGACAACAATCTAGTCTTGTATGTATACGTGAAAAGTGAGTTTAAAATTAAATTGAAACTGGACATAAAATTAGGTTTTCATTGGAAGTAGTTATTAAGCGAAGTAGCAGAAGTCAAGGGTCGTGAGCACTGTAAAACTGCAATCGTGAGCACTGTTATTGATTTCTTTGAAACGCAGCAGAGGGACGTGGCGAAGGGGAATCTCTTGCCTTATAAGATTTCTTCGATTCTATAGTTTGATTGGGCCTTACCGTCACCTCCAGCAATGTTTACTTTAGTACTGTAACTGGCAATGTGATCTCTATGATGCTCATCGCTGTTCTATATTCCCTATAGTAGAAACAATGTTACTACGATACATAATTTTCCTATGTGTACACACACACACACACACGCACACACACACGCACACACACACGCACACGCACACATATTGCAACAATACATATATTTGCATATTTACTCAGGGCAGTGTTTTGTAAATAATTAGTGTAAAGAGAGTAGGATAAAGAGTTTTAAAAATTTAGTGGGTGAAAGTATAAGCCTGGACACGTGTAGCCTGTCCAAAGGCTACAAATGCCGGGCGGAATTGTTTACAGTGTAAGTCATTGTATGTGTGTGTGTGAACAAGCACGAACTTGCATTTTACTACGATGGGGGAGACATGATTAAAATAAGTTAATAAATATGTTTTTTGCCAGGTGCAAAAGACATATCACAATTCTAAAACACTATTAGAATAAGGACATTTATACGCGTATGATGATGCAATATTATTGCAGAAAATTGCAATAATAAAGACGTCATACAAATCAAAGTTAATTACTGCCACAATTATCTAGTAATTAACGAGTGTATTATATGTAAATGACGAGCGAGAAATTACGAAGACAATTTCGCCTAAAGATCAAGTTTTTGGTTATCGAAAAAACAGACTAAAAAGTGATCAGTTAAAAAGGGACGCTATACTCGAATTAACAAAAATTAACAATATCTGACATGTTAGAATTTCTGTCTACTATAAATATCTTTGACAATTTTTGACGAGATTCAGACTCAAGGAAGTTTCACACGAGGTCACTATGTCCGTCTGCTAATTGATTTGAACTCATCATCATCGCCATCATCTGCAATACACTACGATTCATGGAGAAACGCAGGACCACCATCAACAACAGTACCGAGAAAGCATCATCATCATCATCGTCTCGTCATTGTCATCATTCAGGAGATACATACACACACGCGCGCGCGCAACGGTAACTTCAACAATATGCAGGTGACAAATGAACAATTATATTTTCATGTTAACCAAAGAACTCATAAAGAACAGAATATGAGATAAAGTAATTATAAAGACTTAAATGTAAATAGCGTAAATATTCAGAGCAAAAGACGTAAATGTAAGTTGGTGTAAAAAAATAACTTTATTCTGTTAATTTAAAAATTAGGTGTATCATTATAAATCATTATAAACCATAATTATTCTTAAAGTAAATATTATTTTTATAAAAATATTAATAGCAAAACTACAGTTTTTTATTTGATAAAGTTATTATTATTTTTATAAATGATTACTTATGATTTAAAATTTTAATAATGATTCAAAGTCAGACACCCAAGCAATATAAAGAATTATATAATCTGTTAATCATTTTTGTTTAGTTATTTATGACTATATGTTATTAATGTGTGCTGAATAGCAAAGATATATTATGTTTTACAGAGTGTAACCTTATAAAAGAGAATTTTCTAGTTTCAAATTTTAATAATCAATTAATTCTTTTTACAATATTTAATAAAAAGTTGATTGATTCTTTTACTATGTTTTAATTAATTATTTCATGTCATCAACGCCTTACTCCTCTATTTTAAGTTTATTGTGCAAGCACATATACTTAACCCAACGAACACACAAAAATCTTACGACCTAGCCGGTGCTTAACAGAATACAGTTGCGTTGGGTGCATAGACACAAGTGTATTCATTTTAAAATACTTGTAACTTTGCAATGTGTATATTCCTATAGTTGGAATTTACATATAAAGTACTAATTTAACTTTTAGCGTATGATAGCATGTTGCAATGAAAATTTGTTTAAATAAAGACTGCATGTTTAGACATTGTATAATAGACAATAAGATAAATGTCAAATTTGTTAGTTTAAGTTCATTTTGACAGTAAAAAAATAATCAGTGTTGTGAAGTAGTGCTAACATATACTTAGGCATAACTACGTTACGGGATAATAATAAAAAGCAGATTAAATTAAACAACTTTTGTGGAAATAAAACTTCTGACATTAAACTTACACCAGAATATGCATAAATAAAAGCCCTATCAAGTAGTAATATTTGTTAATAAATTAAAGGACTAAATATATGTTTTTTTATATAGTAAAGTTTTATAAACCTGAAGAAAAGTAATAAAATTAAACTTGCTATTTCTTCATGCTAGGCTATGTCCGTAGACAGAAATTTACAAGAAGAACATTATCTGATCTTAAGCCGAAGAGTAAGGGAATACGTTAGCCAATGAAATCTCGAGATATTTGTTGAGAATATACTGGAAAACTCTACATTCATTCTTAAGTAAGTGTACCTGTCATTGTAGAAGTGAAAGTTTTTATTGTGCAGTGGGAGGTCGAGCTGCCTGGGAGGGGGCCTCAACCCGCACACATGCGCGTTTACTGTGAGAGTCTAGAAAAGTAATGTTCTCGAAGTTTTAAATAAAAAGAAAGATCTGGAAGCTGTTTTTCTATATAAATAGAGATGCACTCGACAAGTACAGTTCAGTTTTAAATGTGCTCTTGTAATGTGTATTTCGTGTGTCCGTTTTATGTATACTTGCTACTAAACTGTTCCTTCAATAAAGCGTGTGTTTGCTCCTGTACTTAAATTATTCATTATTTTTACCCATACCTCAACAGGTTATGGGACCAGTGGCATTTTAAAATCGGAGTGCAGTGTGTAATTGGAGTGCAAGTATAAAATATTTGTGCAAAAATGGAACCGAATATAAAAATTGAAAAACTTCGAGACAAAGATAATTGGCATCAATGGCGCTTCGTAGTACGCACATAGATGGAAGAGGGTGATGATGTGCTGGATGTTTGCGAAGGAAGATTAGCCGAGCCAGCTGCAGGTGCAGAAGATCGTGACGCGTTGTTGGAAAAGTTCAAGAAGGCGGACAAAATTGCCAGAAAGTTAATTGTTACAACAGTGGAGAGAAAGCCTCTCGAACTTATAATGGGTTGTTCTACTGCCAAGGAGATGTGGGACAAATTGAATACAGCATATGATCTAAAATCTGATGGAAATCTGTCGATGATTCAAAACAATTTTTTGAGTTTAAGTGGACAGAGAGTGAAAGTGTTACGTATAATATTTCAAAAATAGAACAGTTGGCTAGAAAAATTAAAAATCTCGGGGGAAAAATTGAAAAGACTATGGTGATGAGTCGTGTTTTAACATCTTTGCCACAAAAGTTTAATCATTTTCACAGTGCTTGGGATTCGGTATCTGACGATAAGAAGAATCTCGAAAATTTGACTGAGCGCTTGATGGCAGAAGAATTTAGATTACAAGAGCAAAAGGAAGTACACGAAGAGACGACAGCGTTGCTAGCTAATCTGAAAATCGGTCATAAGGAACAGAAGAATGACTCTTATAAATATGAGAAGAATGATTTGAAACAAGAGCAGTTTTATAATTGTGGAAGACAAGGTCATTTGAAAAAGGGACTGCTTCAGGTGTTATACGTGCAAAATAAAAGGTCATAAAAGTAACAATTGCTTCATGAATAAGAATAATGGACAGCGAAGATGGTCGAATAATCAAGAAAGAAGTAACTCGTCTTCTGGACAGAAGAAATCAACATCGAGGATAGCACTAATAGGTGACAAAGGCAGCTGTGGCAATCGGGATGATCTCTGGATTGTGGATTCGGGTGCGACGGATCATATGTCGAAACATCGAGAATGGTTTTCAACGTTCGAAGAATATACAACACCAGTCAGTGTAAGAATGGGCAACGGTATGACAATGTCTGCATATGGTAAAGGTAATATTGAATTTGAAACTTATAAAAATTGTGAACGAGTAGAAGGTACTATCTATAATGTATTATATGTTCCTGATTCAATGTATAATCTGTTTTCTGTTAAATATGCGGGTAAAAGGGGTATAGATTATGAAATAACACATAATGCTACGAGATGTACTTTAAAGCATGGTAATGAAATTCTTGTAACTGGTTCCGAATATGAGCCTGGTAGTTTGCTAAAAATAGACATTCAAACTTTAATTCCAAAAGAATGTAACGTGGTAGAACAAAAGAGTAGATCGAGCATTGCCAACGGTAATGTTTTACAATTATGGCACGAAAGACTTTGCCATCAAAACGTAAAACATGTGAAGAATTTTTTGAAAAATCTAAATATAAAATTTACGGATGAAAATTTCTTTTGTGAAGGTTGCGCTTATAGCAAAAATCATAGATTGCCTTTTCACAAAAAGATCGATCGTGCCACTAAAACTCGCGAAATAATTTATACTGACGTTTGTGGTCCTATGGAAGTAGAGTCTCTCGGTAGAAAGTTATATTTCGTTTCTTTTAAAGACGATTTTTCAAGTTATAGAGAAATTCATTTTATTCGAGAAAAATCTGAAGTAATAGAAAAACTAATATCATTTTGTATCGGGGTTGAGAATCAATTTGCAACTATTAAAGAAATTCATTTTGATGGTGGTAAAGAATACGATAATAAAGCTGTGATCTCTTTTTTAAATAGTAAAGGTATAAAATATTCGATTAATGTTCCATATACGCCCGAACGAAATTCAATTGCAGAGCGCGATAACCGAACCATTGTAGTGGCTGCTCGATCAATGTTATATTCAAATTCAAACTTACCTCTATTCTTATGGGCAGAAGCAATGAATACTGCTGTACATGTAATTAATAGAACAGGCCCAACAAAACAAAATAATAAAACTCCTTATGAGTTATGGAATGGAAAAACAGCTACTGTTGATAGATTTAAAATATTTGGAACCATGTGTTATGTACATATATCAAAAGAAAAGCGTAAGAAACTTGACAAAAAATCGATGAGAGGTTATCTGGTCGGATATCATGAGGATTGTAAAGGTTATCGTGTATATGTTCCGGAAGTGCGAGATGTCATTATAAGTAGAGATGTACTTTTTAAACCTGAAAGAGTATTAGCTGATTCAATTATTTTGAATTCTTTGAACAATAATAATAAAGAAACTGAAGAAAATGAAATTATAACTCCAAAAAATAATGAACTTTTACTTAAAAATGAATCAAATGAGTTTGAAGAAAGAGAACCTTTACAATCTTCAAATAGCGATAACAATCAAACTGGACGACAATTGCGCGATAGAACTAAAATAAAACCTACAGAATATTATGGATGTCCGATCACGTTTATTGCTGAAAAGTTACCATCTAATTATAACGAAGCAATTACAAGTAAAGAAAAAGATAGTTGGCAAACTGCAATGCAGGACGACATGAACTCTTTGTATGAAAATAAGACATGGGTATCAGTGGAAAAGCCAAAAGATAAAAAGGTGATTAACACTCGTTGGGTTTTTGTGAAGAAGCTCAATCCAGATGGTACAGAACGTTATAAAGCGCGGTTAGTTATTAAAGGTTATTCGCAACAGAAAGATATAGATTATAAAGAAACTTTTAGTCCGGTTGTTCGCTTTGATACAATAAGATTGATACTTAGTATTTCTGCTCGTGAAAATTTACATATCGGTAAATTTGATATAAAAACGGCTTTTTTATACGGTGACTTAAAGGAAGATATATATATGAAACAACCTGAAGGTTTTGATGATGGAAGCTCACGCGTATGTAAATTAATGAAAAGTTTATACGGCTTAAAACAAGCACCAAGATGCTGGACTGAGCACTTCACTAATTTGCTTGTAAATTTAGATTTTTTGTCAAAGTACGGGTGACCCATGTTTATACATATATAACAAAAATAATAATAAGATCTTATTAGCAATTTATGTTGATGATGGACTTATTGCAGCTTTAAATGAAAGTTTGATTGATAAATTGTTGAATGATTTGAGTAAAAAATTTAAAATTACTAGTACTAAAGAAGTTACTAATTATCTTGGAATGGAAATTTGTAGATTGAATGATGGGTCTGTTTTCATTCATCAAAGTACTTATATTAACAAAATCTTAGAAAAGTTTAATATGTCAGAAGCTAATATTTTATCCACGCCAATTGATTGTAATCATGATGAATATTTATCAAAAACTATTGTAAGTAATGTACCTTATCGTGAAGCTGGCGGCAATTTGATGTTTTTGCAAATTGTAAGTCGTCCGGACATAAGTTTTGCTGTAAATGTTGTATCTAGAGTTTTAGACAAAGCAAGTGTAGCTCATTGGTCAATTGTTAAACGAATTTTACGTTATCTAAAAGGTACGATTGATTTTGGATTACTATATTGTAAGGATGGCAACTTTAAAGCTTGTAGTGATGCTGATTATGCTAGCGATACAGTTACACGTAAATCAACTTCTGGCGTAGCTTGTATGTATGCAAATGCTGCAATTATTTGGCGAAGTAAGAAGCAACAATCTGTATCATTATCAACAACCGAGTCAGAATTTGTAAGTGCAGCATTAGCAACAACTGAAATAATGTGGTTAAAGAAGTTATTTAATGAATGCGATTGTAAGACTGATAAATATGATTTATATATAGATAATATGAGTGCATTACAAATTATAAGTAATCCTGAATTCCATCAAAGGACAAAACATATTGATGTGAAATATAATTATGTACGTGGATTGTTTTCAAAATGGAGAAATTGATGTACATTATGTTAAAAGTGATGAACAAGTCGCTGATATACTTACGAAAGCTTTGTCAAAACCAAAATTTGTTTATTTAAGATCTAAACTTGGACTTAAGAGTAAAAATGAATTTTTTTAAATTAATGTGATTGTGAGAATGTAGAGTTTTAGGGAGGGTGTTGAGAATATACTGGAAAACTCTACATTCATTCTTAAGTAAGTGTACCTGTCATTGTAGAAGTGAAAGTTTTTATTGTGCAGTGGGAGGTCGAGCTGCCTGGGCGGGGCCTCAACCCGCACATATGCGCGTTTACTGTGAGAGTCTAGAAAAGTAATGTTCTCGAAGTTTTAAATAAAAGGAAAGATCTGGAAGCTGTTTTTCTATATAAATAGAGATGCACTCGACAAGTACAGTTCAGTTTTAAATGTGCTCTTGTAATGTGTATTTCGTGTGTCCGTTTTATGTATACTTGCTACTAAACTGTTCCTTCAATAAAGCGTGTGTTTGCTCCTGTACTTAAATTATTCATTATTTTTACCCATACCTCAACAATATTGACTAAGATCTCATTTGTTTTTATTCTTCGTAGGATACAATTCAGTCTCGCTCTGAACTCAATAACGCGTGGTCGTTGCCGTCTAGACGTTTGGTCTACAAAAGTGCACGAGCACAAGTCAGAAAGTTCGCGAGTACATTAAACATCGAGAGCTAAGTCGCTATAGTACAAGATTGTCCGCATAGGCATTTAAAAAGAACACTTCAAGTTTACTGGAGTATTCTGTACTTTTAATATTGAGAATAAATCAATATTACAAATTAATCCACTACAAATTGTAGAAGGACCCAACCTGAGAACGACCCTGAACGCCGGACAACAGGAGTAGATTGCCTTCTATCCAGAAGGAACAACTGTCGCCGCTTACTAGGACCTGGCATCGTCCATCGTAAAGGGAAGTGATATTATTTGTGTAAACTTTATTAAAATACATTCATAAACTTAAACACAAAAGAACTCGTATAAATTATATCTTTATGTAATTAGAATATAAGAGAAAATTTTTATTTAAATTTGTAAAAAGAAGGTCAACAGAGACAGTTCATTAATTTTATGTTGTTATCGGAAACAATATAAAATTTTAGTGCAATTAAAAATTATCATTAATAAATCCGAAGCATTCCAATATTTTATAACCAACTACTTATTCTATGCGACCCCTTGTACATCGCAATATAGATACATATTGCAACAGTACACAGGATCTACGTTCATATAAGTGGAATACTAAGGCTATAACACATTTTCTGACGGCCATAGACATGTTTTAAATTGATTTTGTTCTTTTCTTTGTAAAGTAGTCATAAGTTTTGAACCAAGCTATGTTCAGAAAAGTATGTTATGTCAAAATGTTCAAATTTTTATTCTCTTTTATGTCGTGTGAAATAATTGTGCGTAAGTGCGCGGGTGCGCGGGTGATTTATATTTTATTTAATAACTTCGTTGAAAATTAACATTTCGTTTTGAAACTTGGACAGAGTATTCTCATGGTTATAAGCTACATTTTCCATCCTAATCAATTCTCCACAACTATAATTTTTATGTTTTTTTAAAACGAAATCAGTCTTCTTTTATTCTCGTTATCTCCTAGAAGGCAATAAAATTTGTAGATTAAATTTAGACAGAGTTTAAATTTCCAGAATCGGACAGGGTTTTAACTTGAGTTTAGTCTATCTGTGTTCTCATCTATGACGTTGCTAGATTTCCAACCAATCATAAGATCTAAAAATTATGTGAGATGGTCAGCTGTTGAGTGCAAATCGCCCAGTTTCTTTCGAGGACTTGCCATAGAAACACGTACTCGCTGTCTCGACAGGTCGTTTTTCTTAAGACTTAGAAGTTAGTTCACGGTTCGAATTCTTCGTAACCATTAACACTTATAGAACTTAAATAATAAATAGATTATTCTAGTGCTTTTTTGCTTACAGTGGAAGATTTTCCGGTAGGGGCAAAATATCTGCCGTGATATTTTGAGTTAACGAGAGAACACTTCAAGAAGCCGGATTTGTGTAAGCTCAATACACGATCTATTTTACCCAGTTTTAAATCCCTGAGATTAAGGTTATTCCCATTATAAACAATAACAGTGCCATATCGCAGTGTGCGTGTGTGCAAAGACGTGAATTGTCAACGTAAATATTTCAGCGTTAGTGATCTTCGGTCGGTCAACGTGCAGAGTCGGAGCGGTGCAGGCTAGCAGCGTGCGGAGCGTCGGGAGTCTACGCAAACAGTGGAATTCAACTCACAAGTAACATATTTGTAAAACAAACCAATAGACTCATTTATTGAAAGACAATTCACTAATAAACAATAACCAGATATAGTCTTGGTTGAATAATTTCAATGAAAGCTATCTATGCAGTTTTCATTTGTATCGTTGCAAACAAATTAACAACATTCTTGTTAATGAATGCATGTTGCAAATGTATATCATACCTTAGTTTTCGAGTGTTAAATGTATTTCTAATACAATCCATCCGTGGTTTTTGAGCTAATTGGAGTTACGTTCAAACAGTATGTCAAATATAAGGGTTAACTTTGAAATAATTAAGATGACTTTAAAAACATTAAAATTGCGTTTTATTTAAAAACAAATGTGTGGTTCTTTTTATAAGTGTACATGTATTATAATTACAGTGTGTGAATATGAGAAACTGACTTACTAAGAGACTGCGCAACTCACGGGTCACCCGTGCTATTATAGATCCACGCAAATGACGTCATTTTTAAAAGTTCATACATTCTAGTAGAAAATCGACCATGTGCTGGTGGACATGAACTTCCGGTTTCTAGACCTTCCAAATCACTCATGTGATTTAAGCATGTGATATAACTAATTACTTTGTCAACTGAATACATGCTATTAAGTTTATTTATTTAATATTTTTAATCACTTTACCTCAAGATATTTTCTCCTTATTTGGAACATGTTTCGGGTACCATCTTGTACCCATCCTCAGCCTTTGTGTCTGGTGAAGTACATATGTGTTGGTTGGTTATTATTGTGGCTTCCTGTTGGTTTATGGTACTTTAAATTGGTTTTATTGTGTGCGATTGTGGTGTATATGTTAGTATTTTGTGTATTTTCGATATTGAGTGCTTTGAAAATTGTGTCATGTTCTGTATTGATTTGTATTTGTTCAGGTATTAGTTTGTTTTGTGTTTTATGTTTGTATATTTGTAAATTTTCCCAAATGTTCATTATGGTGCCTTTGTGTGGTATGTGTTTTATTAGTGTCATGTTGGTTATGTTTGGGAATTCATGTCCAGTGTTTACTGCATGTGTGGCTAAATTAGATTTGTATATTTCTGGTTTTTTGTATGCGTTTAGGTGTTCAAAATAACGTTTTTTCAGTTGTTTTTTGTTTGTCCTATGTAACATTTATTGCAATCTTAGCATTCAATTTTGTATATTTCATTGGTTGTTGTATTATATTTGTTGTGTGGGTTATTTAATTTTAGTAGATTATATTTGTTAGTGTTGTATGCTATTTTAAAGTCTGTGTTCTTAAACAGTTTTGTTAGCTTTGTCATTTTATTATTTATGTATGTGAATCTGGCCCATTTTTTTATTGTTGTTATTATTTTTGTTTTGTTCATTTTGATTACTTCTTAATTGTTCAGTTTTTATTTTATATTTGATTTTATTTTCTATTTTGTTTACAGTGTTTTTATTACATCCATTTTCATAAGCAATTTGGTATATTATATTTTTTCTTTCTTTGTCTGTTTCTTGTTTGTTTAGGGGTATTTTGTACATTCTGTTAAATAGTGAGTAGAATGCTGCCATTTTATGTTGTTGTGGGTGGTCAGAATGGTTAGGTATTTAATATTATTTAATAAAATTATAATTAAAAGTTTATTTAATATAAAAATAATTAGTTATTAAAGTTATTCCAATTTGCACATTAATATAGATAATTAATAGTGTGTCTGTCAAGTGGCTTTCTGTTAATTATCTTCACACAACTCGCTACGCGCACGAGACTTATTCACTTTCACATTACACTGCACTGCTATTTTTTTATTATGTTGATAATTATCTTAAATTATGTTAACATGCAGTACTTATCAGTAGTATCTGGGAACGTTCGGAGAAAACCCCATAAAAGGGTTATTTTTAACCATAATATTATAATGAATATTAAGGTAAAATGCAACCATAAAACTGTTTACATCTGATATTATTTTTTTTGTGATATTAAATTGAACTGTAAGATGGTTTTTCGTTGTTTTGTTATGATCAATTAATGTTTTGTTTCTCAAATATTTAATTAATTCAGTTCTTTTCAGAACCACTTACATTAATTAATCAATACATTCCACAATAATTTAAATAGTGAACAATTAAATAATTTATCTCTCATAATTGTGGATGTGAAAAGAAACAGGGTGATTGGGAAATATCATTGTTCATCGTTAAGAAAACGTAACAGTCGATAGCTACAGAATCCATAAAATTAAACCATGAGAGCAATACTACTACTACTACTACTACTACTACTACTACTACTACTAATAATAATAATAATAATAATAATAATAATAATAATAACAATAACAATAATAAATAAAAATAAGAGAACACACAAATTAATAGTTGTAACATTAGGATACGGGACTCGCACATGGTAAACGCTAATGTATGTTTGTCTGGACATTATACTGTATTGGCTTAGTAGTAAACATGATAAACTCTATAAATAGAAGCCTCATTGCATAGAATTGAGTGTAATTTTAAGAAGAGAAGAGATCATTTTTTTGGTCTATATGGGTTTATAATTTATTTTATGTATTAAGCCTGAAAAAAGGATTTTAATTTGATTTTTTTTTAATTTAATTTTCAATGAAAATGAAATATTTCTTTTTATTCAACGTGGAGGCTTATGCAATGAGACAAATAATCACACTATGAGTGCATATATGGGGACATATCTTTCATAAGCCTTAGTTGGTGTCCTGTTCAAAGGGGTGTGAATGTGATAAGACGGCATTGTATCAGGATAAGAGTAGTAACTGGGTATGTGCGGAGCAAAATCCATAAAAGGGTTATTTATAATTATAATATTATAGTAAAATTAAGGTAAATTCAACTATTAAACTCTCATAAAAATTTCACCATAGTTATGGTAGCATCCCTGAATTTATGGCTGCAAGTAACCATAATATAATAATGAAAATTAAGGTAAAATTCAACCAAAAAATGGTTATAAAAATTTCACAAAATATAAGGTCAAAAATAACCATAAAGGACTGCAGATTCCTTGTCAACGTTCACCATAAACCAACCATAAACTGATACACTACTAAATTAATTTTATTCCAGCCATTATTAGGTTTTAATAAATATAATGCTATTTTGAGACTCGTGGAGGCATTGTCAGATTCCATTTTAGTTGCCGTTGTCTGCAGTTTACTCGCTAATACATCCAATGGAAAGTGACTACATCCAATGGAGCAATGCTTACCAAAACGTATTTTTTGTAAATCATTACAGCATAGAAATCCCACTTTACCAAAACCTTCCTAAAAAGAATGATACTTAGCTTCCCTTTACCAAGCAAAGTTCGGTTCTACAATTCAATTTTAAGTTTGAAAGTATTAATATTCTTTTCAAACCTAACAATGATTATTCTATCTTGTCCGTGCTGTTGAAAATGATCTATCTGCAAATTAAAATTACTCTCCGGTTCCGTATTGTTTGAATTTTCCAATAAAATAACAATAGGTTATAATTTTGAGATATATTATTAACACTTTCATTAAAATAAGCAAATAAATTGTCATTACAGATACACAGTACATTTATGTATTACTTAGTACTTATTTGCCTCATTTTTAATGTTCAATAAGAGCATGGTTCTCTTTAGTAATCTTTGCTGCTCTTAACGAATTGAGTTTTTTTTTTTCAAAAATCCAATAAGTCTATTACTTTAGTATATTTACTGTATTAAGAGGCGGACGATTGGCACTGGAACATAGCTTTGAGATGCTATGCGCTGCAATAAATATTACAGTTCTGACACACAAGAACTTAATATCCTGAACAAAAGTTATATACTCAGTAACTAGTACAGTCAAATCTAATAGAAAGTTGTCAACTTTTCGACAAACCTCACCGCGAACTTGTAACAACGATCTTGGCAGAGTGCAAATATGAGTATTACCATAATCCAACCATTACAGTATATAGAGTGTGGGTGCCGGCAGTTACTTCCTGCCTGTAATTAGTGAGTTGACCTCACCAAAAAAAAAATTCACGACATCTTAAAAAGTGTAAATTTGTTTACTATTTGAATATTTGTGGAATTTATTGATTAATTAATGTAAATGGTTTCTGGAAAGAACTGAAGTGAATTAACTATTTAACAAACAAGATATTGATTTATTATAACAACAAAAACTATCTTTCAGATCAATTTAATGTCACAAAAACAACAATATCAGATGTAAATTAAAGAAAGCATAAAGTAATTGAATCTTGAAAAAAAACGTCATTATAAAATCTTGAATGTTGAAAAAAAGAGCACTATAAATACTGAAAACGAAGTAATGAACTCAAAATCTATGCACTTAACACTTTGAGAAGCGTCGCGTCGTGGGAAAGGATTAATCTAGAGCGGTCTGACATCAAAGAAGATAAACACTTCAGGGGTTTTAGTGTATAGAAATGGCCGACACTTGGCCAGGACCAGGAGTGACATATTTTGAATTGGATAAAAGTAATGAAAAATATTTTTTAATCAAAAAATGATTTAGTTTCTGCATAAAATATCATGAACAATTTTCTTTAGTTTTTGATTTTTCGTCTGAAGCGTAGTGTTGGTCATAAATATCCTTGTATACATAATGGCTCAATAAAGGCGTTACTCCTAGAATACTTCTGAAGTAAAAAAGCAGCCACGATTATTATGGTGACTTCTTTGTTACAGAAATAAAATAAATACCCTTTTGTAGCCGAAGTGCAATCACACTGGTCTCGCGGATCGTCGTGTTGCTCAGTATACAGACACCAATGAAGTCACTGATTACCAACTTTAGTTAGTGACAAATAACAATTAACAATGTATGAAACCAAATTAATATGAAATCAACAAGCTACTCTCAAACAGTAATTCGAGTTAAATTTGTCGACACGCAATAATAATGCCTACTATTAGAGTTACGCACTAAACATAAAGCAACAATCACTTTCCACTAATCCGCAACAATCACTTAATCCGCACGTTACAATATCGTCAGGCGTAACTAACTAACTAAATCGGCCGTAGATGTCGCAGATGTTCCAAAATAATTTTCCATAGTCCTAGCCGCGTGCCAACATAATTAGCGTAGTTACAACAGTCTGGAATCTACTTTAGCGAGACACTGCACAGCCGAGAAGCGCATAGAACGACTCTCTTGAAAAGTCTAGAGTGTTACGTAATTGCCGTAGCATATGCATTCATACAATTTTTTTTAATTCAGACAATTTTAGTAAAACGATTAGTTTTTGGATGCTTAATAGACTTACATGCGTTTTATAGTAGAGTGAACATGAATTCTGCTTTAAGTTTATTTAACATTTTATTTTGTCATTTATTGAATTACTGAATTTATTATTGAATTAAATTAATTATTAAATTTATTGTTTATGGTAACGACACTTTCTTCTAATGCCAGTCCCATTCCCTTTTATAATGGAAGGACAATCTGTGTGGGTTATTTCTTAAATAATGGTATAGGTCTTTAAAATTATCAATAAATTTACTTTAAAAACGGACCTGATATGTTAATAACATATTGCAGTTGAAAACCGACATTTACCGACATTATTTATTCAACAGTAAGCAAATACAAATAATAGACACTTATAGACAATGAAGTGTAGGAAGATCCAGGAAGCGGTGGCGAAGTGGATATATCCCTTTGAGACCAGAACAGGTGATTCGCCTAGCCCCTGATAGAAGAAGAAGGTATTTAACGAAGAGGTAACGGTCAGCAAAGACGGTGTGTCCAAAGACACAGGCTGATAAAGAAGAATGAAGAACAACTCAGTAGTATCACGATATAGTCTATCAACAAAACATTACCGATTGTCTACCACTAATGCCATTAATCTGTAGCACGTCTAGTACTACTGTTATTGCTACTGCTTCTGCTACGGAAATACTACTACTACTACTGTGTGTGTAATTATTTTTATTTAAGGCTTAGTTATGTTTGCAAATAAATTACAGTAATAAACTATTAAATTATTATTATTATTTTTTTTTATTATTATAACGTAGTTGTTTTAATGTCAGTTAGTTTCCTTTCTACGTGCTACATGCTACAGCCAGCCTGGTATACGAAGTCACCTAGTCAGGCCCAGTCTTATTCTTTCTTGCATCTAACTAATCAGTCGTACGTAATCAGTCGCCAGACGATATCAAGGGCGTAGTCTGATATGATGTACTGTGGAAATGCATTATCTCATTACTAAAACACATCAGTTGGCTTTTAAGTTGGAAATGTAAATTTGTTTAGTTTGTGATAAATTTTATTCTCTGGCAAAGCGCTACGACACCCATATCTGATTTCTAGCAATTTATATTTATTAATTGCGTCATACAGGTAAAACCATTTTCTTACAAAATCATAAAAGTTGCTCGCTTGCGAATAGAATAATAAACTTTTATTTTTTGGTGCCAGTGAGAACGTGACCACCTCAAGTCACAGTGACCACAGCTTTACAGACAGACTACCACCTCATTCCTCAATATACGTGAATTAGCCGAAATTACAATCATAACGACTGTTCCCCACTGCTGTACCGTGTTATTTACAAAATAATTGTATTTAATAATTAAAAAAAACGACCAAAGCGAGATAGAAGGGTTTATAAGTATATTTCGTGTGATCGGCAGTGGTTTCGCAAGCCAGAATGTGGAACAACAGAACGTTATGGCACAATTGTGACCCATAATAAGAGTAATCTTCTCGTTAACTAATTAGTTGTATCACTTATTATAGCCGTTTGCGAAAACCACAGAAGTATACCTGCTTAATGCCACTATAGCCTATAAGGAGTTCCCTGTAACATTATACTGTTACGATCGTCTCCTTATGGTACAGTGGAAAACAAAATACGGAACACCAATGAAGCAGCATCAATGGCTGCCATCTTCAGTGAATGAAACGAGTCAAACCGGTCCTAACGCGGGTGTCGTACGTTAGGACCACAGTACTGTGGTTAAGGTTCTTGATTAAGAAGCATGCTGCGAATCACTATGAATCGGCGGGCGCTGCCAGAGCTGTTGGGATGCGCGTCGTGAGACGTCCCAATGGTTTTCTAGTTCCGAGCCTCCGGAAGGGGCTCCTGCCTAGTGGTCCTGTCAAGAAGGAATATTTAATTAATTAATGGCCAGTACAACGGCATGCTCGTACTAGGTCGTTCTAGTACAGTATTTGCCGAGGCCGTTTCCAAGAATCACCTGGACGTGGTCGGTACTTGCCAAGGCCAGCTATGAGTGGGTTTGCCTGGGTCCTCGCAGCTCGGACGTAAAATTTACCTGCAAGTCGCCTTACGGGGTCATCCTAGTAGCGGACACCGAGTCCTCTTCTCAAAAGACGAGAAGGGAACCGATAGGAGGCTTTGGCCGCTAGCCGAAGACTTCTATCGAGAACGCTTTACAACTTTCTTTATGAACGGTTGCGAGGTAACCCCAGACGGGAATAGCGTAGGTAACGATCGGCAACAGGTACGCGTTGACAATCAACTTACCCAGCTTGCGGGTCATAGCCTTGTTGGCGAGTATCGGAAACAGTTGCGCGAGACGAGCGGACGCTCTCTGACGCATCGTCTCAGCGTAGGCACGCCAGGTAAGCCGACAACCAAGGTGGACACCGAGGTATTAAACCTCTCTCGACCAGGGCAGGTACGTTCTACCGAGTCTCACTCGTCCTTGTGGTTCTTTCCGGCGCTTTGAGAATAGCACCGCAGAGCTCTTGGTTTCGTTGACGGCAACTATCCAGCTTTCCGTCCACGTCGTATACGCATCGAGTGCGCGCTGAAGTCGTGGGATAGCCCTGTCAGCGTTCCGATCGGCTGTATAGACCACCGTGTCGTCGGCAAACAAGGCCATCTGGACTCAAGGCACTCTGGGTGCGTCGTTGACGAACACGGAGAACAGGAGAAGTTTCCTTAAGCGTTTTCGAGAACATATAACAAAAACAAGTAATATCAACAGCATTAAATCCAACTACGCCCGACATCTAACTTCACATAATCACAAATATACGGACTTCAATTCAAACTTAATTCCGTTACATGTATGTAAGAAGGGTCGATTCATGAATGCCTTGGAGGAGTTCGAAATTTATAGTGCATACGCCGACCCAAGCAGTCGCGATTGCGTGTTGAATGATCAACTAAACTTTGCTTCAAACCACTTGTACGACACGGCCTTGAAACTGCTCGCCGGTACTAAGATAAATTAGCAACCGCTCAGTGGCAAATTGAAGGTGAACGGGTGCGCACCCTACTTCCGCGCGCTGTTTGTATGCAAAGATTTTTGACATTTTATATCATGTGACGACCTCGTTAAGAGTGATAGTTTTATTTTAATATATATCTGATGATGGAGCATATGCTCTGAAACGCGTCATGGAAAAAATTATAAGAAGTCACAAGGCGGACAAAATAAGGTAAATTTATTTATTAATTCGTACAAGTGACTTGGATACCGCATTCAACATGAATATTAAATCTAAGCACGGTTGATTGCAGCCTGTGCCAGTGATGTTGGCCTGCGCTCTTCATTAGGGACAACGCGATAATCGTTATACAATTAATTCACTTGTTATCAGCAAAGATAACGGCGTATGATTAATTATGACCCCTCGTCGTCACCATTATTGCTTTCTACTCCGGTATGACCTCTTTCCTGTAGAGGGAGTTATGCCACTTTCGTATACCTATTCATTGTTTACTTCGTATGGCTATACATTGCTACAAACGGTCGTCTCTAAAGTAAATACATATTACCATTCTGCGACCTTCAGAACATTAAGGAATAACATTAAGAACGATGAGCTTGTCTGCAATAATTTAAATTCTACTCAATTGTGGTGTTTTTTTTTAACCACAAATCTATATCTGATTAATCCTACTGTAGCCTTTAAGGAGTTACATGGAAACGATATAGAAAATTTCCAATCAGCAATAACTCACAAATCACTATTTTGCTATTGCCTTTCACAGGAGGCCTTGTTTTCCATATACAAATAACTGGTTCGTTTTTGCACTGCCTATTTGGTATTTAAAAACTTAATTAGTTATTGTCTTGGTTTTGATTAGCTTGAGACCCTTTACCAAAAATCCATTTTCTTGGATTGTTTCTGGGGTTTCATATTCAGAAACGTCGCGTGTAAATGAGAGAGTTTAAATTTTCCAAATTCATGGTAGTTCCTTTATTCTACAGTAGTGCTTACCTGTCTTTTAGTGATTCATCAACATATATTCCACGTAGGTATTTCGCTAACACTCCAGACATCTGAGGTACTCCAGTCTTTATTAGCAGTAGCGAGTTTATTGTCAATACAAACCTCTTGTTCGCGTCTAATGAGAACACTTCTGAACCGGGACATAAAAAGAGAACACTTTTGAACACTTCACGAATGCCAGCTCCTTTTGTTTTTCTTAATAACAGCTTATGGTTAACAAGGTCAAAGCGTTTTATAAAATTAATAAAGAATCGTGAAACTATAATGTGTTAACTGAGAAAATGCAAATTTGATTACAAAATTTATTACGCTGTCCTTTGTAAATTCCCCTAGTAAAACCCAGATTTATTTGAACATAAATAGTTTTTTTTTTATAAGTTGCCTCTTACTTTATATGTTTTTATACGTTTTTTTAATTTTATTTTATTCGCTTGCTTGACGACTACTACGCATCGCGGCAAAACGCACAAAAAATAAGAATACGAAAATGAATAGGAATATACTGCTGTAATAGGACTAACTGCATTATATATTAATCAGTAGAATTGTTTCTTCTAAGCGACAATTATGTTTCAGAACAAGTCTTACGGTGTTCACTTTACCATAGGAATCTTGATACTTACGTCTTTAAACTTGATTTCGATGTCTCTCGACAATTAAGTCTAGTAACACTCTGACGTTTTCTTGCTATCCAAATTACATTCTTATGCTCATATTTTATTATTATACTCTAATAACCACAGTAGTTTGACAGCGTATCAGTTTAAGCATTTCCGATCTCTTTTTCTTGGTCCATGTACTTTCCATGTCTCTGTATCCTCTCCACAGTTTTGTACAATTGTCGTATCTTTGTTAGTATCTACTCCTGTTCCGTAGGCTAATATATTCACAGGAAGCACGCGTTGCTCACAAACTTGTATTTTTAACACAAGAATACTTTGCCGTTTTCCGTAATTACCCTTTCAAAGCTACCTAAAAATATCAATTTTTAACAATAATGGGTATTCAATCTCCAATTCTGGTTAAAATGATTCAACATAATTATTTTGATCCCTTCAGACACTTACACTTATGCTAAATACATTGCCAACAGTAGGCCTACTAATTTTTATGGTAGTGTAAGATAATTATAATATTATTAGGAGGTTATGAAAGTTATTTGTTGTATTTAACGCCACGATTTTTAGTCTATTATTTTTCCCTGATTATTTGTTTTTTTAGTATATTCTTTTGCATAATAAGTCCGATGCAGTTAATTAGAACATTAACTGCATCGGGCATTAGAACCGTTATCCATAGTTCAATAGTCATATAAACATTTCGCTGATAAACAGACTTCATATACATCAACTGCTTAATCACTAAAACACGTTTGCCCGTACAAAGACATATTACATCGTATTAAGTAACTCCTATATTGTTTTTTACTTTTTGTTTACTACTACGTCTGTTATTATGCGCCTAATGTTGCTAGAAGATGGCCAGTCTTTATCCGGAATATTAATTACTAGCACTTTGACGGGCACGGCGGTTTTGCTACCGTCGTTGAGTTACTAAATTAAACTACTAGCAAGCATGTACTGAATTTCCCGTAAGTAATTTATTATTAGCAAATGTGAGCGAACGTTCGTGTGTATGTATGAAAGGTTAATGTGAGCGAACATTCGTGTGTATGTATGAAAGGTTAATGTGAGCGAATTTCCGTCTGTATGTATGAAAGGTTAATGTGAGCGAACGTTCGTGTGTATGTATGAAAGGTTAATGTGAGCGAACGTTCGTTTGTATGTATGAAAGGTTAATGTGAGCGAACGTTCGTGTGTATGTATGAAAGGTTAATGTGAGCGAACGTCCTTGTGTATGTATGAAAGGTTAATGTGAGCGAACGTCCGTGTGTATGTATGAAAGGTTAATGTGAGCGAAACGTTCGTGTGTATGTATGAAAGGTTAATGTGAGCGAACGTCCTTGTGTATGTATGAAAGGTTAATGTGAGCGAACGTCCGTGTGTATGTACGAAAGGTTAATGTGAGCGAATGTTCGTGTGTATGTATGAAAGGTTAATGTCAGCGAACGTTCGTGTGTATGTATGAAAGGTTAATGTGAGCGAACGTCCTTGTGTATGTATGAAAGGTTAATGTGAGCGAACGTCCTTGTGTATGTATGAAAGGTTAATGTGAGCGAACGTCCGTGTGTATGTATGAAAGGTTAATGCGAGCGAACGTTCGTGTGTATGTATGAAAGGGTAATGTGAGCGAACGTTCGTGTGTATGTATGAAAGGGTAATGTGAGCGAACGTCCGTGTGTATGTATGAAAGGTTAATGTGAGCGAACGTTCGTGTGTATGTATGAAAGGTTAATGTGAGCGAACGTCCGTGTGTATGTATGAAAGGTTAATGTGAGCGAACGTCCTTGTGTATGTATGAAAGGTTAATGTGAGCGAACGTCCGTGTGTATGTATGAAAGGTTAATGTGAGCGAACGTCCGTGTGTATGTATGAAAGGGTAATGTGAGCGAA
This sequence comes from Magicicada septendecula, assembly GCA_034769895.1. NCBI lineage: Eukaryota > Metazoa > Arthropoda > Insecta > Hemiptera > Cicadidae > Magicicada > Magicicada septendecula. The sequence continues at coordinate 330,201,768 of CM068376.1, forward strand.
CGTCCGTGTGTATGTATGAAAGGTTAATGTGAGCGAACGTCCGTGTGTATGTATGAAAGGGTAATGTGAGCGAACGTCCGTGTGTATGTATGAAAGGTTAATGTGAGCGAACATCCGTGTGTATGTATGAAAGGTTAATGTGAGCGAACGTCCGTCTGTATGTATGAAAGGTTAATGTGAGCGAACGTCCGTCTGTATGTATGAAAGGTTAATGTGAGCGAACGTCCGTGCGTATGTATGAAAGGTTAATGTGAGCGAACGTCCGTGTGTATGTATGAAAGGGTAATGTGAGCGAACGTCCGTGCGTATGTATGAAAGGTTAATGTGAGCGAACGTTCGTGTGTATGTATGAAAGGTTAATGTGAGCGAACGTCGGTCTGTATGTATGAAAGGGTAATGTGAGCGAACGTCCGTGTGTGTATGAAAGGTTAATGTGAGCGAACGTCCGTCTGTATGTATGAAAGGGTAATATGAGCGAACGTCCGTGTGTGTGTATGAAAGGTTAATGTGAGCGAACGTCCGTGCGTACGTATGAAAGGTTAATGTGAGCGAACGTCCGTGCGTACGTATGAAAGGTTAATGTGAGCGAACGTCCGTGCGTATGTATGAAAGGTTAATGTGAGCGAATGTTCGTGTGTATGTATGGAAGGTTAATGTGAGCGAACTTTCGTGTGTTTCTATGAAAGTTTAATGTGAGCGAACGTCCGTGTGTATGTATGAAAGGTTAATGTGAGCGAACGTCCGTGTGTATGTATGAAAGGTTAATGTGAGCGAACGTTCGTGTGTATGTATGAAAGGTTAATGTGAGCGAACGTTTTTCCTCAAGTATTTTTTTTTTTTTTTTTTTAAGGAGTGCTGATATTATTTCAGACTTCTGTGATTTGGTACGTTTACTTTTCATTTTCATTTTGGTAGAGGTTAAATTTCTTGTAGTTATAGAGCAATGTCAGCACTAGTAGGTCTTGTAGAAGGTCCAGGTTGACTGACAGATTCTTCAAAATTACTCAACGTTATAGCTTCTTTTTGAACATTTAGGCCTTCTGGTTCTGAATTTATTTGTCTTTCAATAACTTCACTTGAAGGAAGAGGACGAATATCTTTATCACTCCCAATGTCATCATCTTCGCTCATTGGTTTTCAGTTGGCCAATTTTTTTTCAGTGACCGTTGATGGACCAAAGTCCTCTTCCGAAAAAACATTGGGATTAAATGGGTGTATTCCAGTTGCCTCAAAGGCCTTTACAGCCTTCTCTACAGTAGCTGTTCTGTTGTATGCCACTCCAATAAGATTACAAAATTCAGGTAGAGCCACAGCCTGTCCAGGATTAGAGACCACCCACTTTTCTACTTCCGTAGAAAATTCTGTCTTTAGAGGACCAAAGAAGCCCTTGTCGAGGGGTTGGATTTTGTGACTTGCGTGGGGAGGCAGCGAAAGCATAGTTATGAAATTCTCTCTACAAAAATTTATGACAGTAAAGGAAATGTGAGTGGAACGATTGTCGAGAATTAATAGAATAGGATCACTTTCAGTAGGCTTTGTATGGTTTGCAAAATGCTTCAGCCAATGTAGAAAAATGTCTTGGTCTATGTATCCCGTGTCCGATATTAAAGGGAGAGTACCCACAGTAGCTCCTTTGTAAAGGGTCTGGTTTCATCGTTTGTCGTGCAAATATGACTGCAAGGGGTATCTAAATACCAGAGGCACTGAAACAGGCTGCAACAGATACAAGCTGGCCTCTTTCACCAGATGTTACCTTACAGACACCTTTCTTCCCAACTGGAGATATTACTTTAGGAGTCTTGTTTGGGACCGTTGAAAGACCTGTTTCATCCATGTTAAAAATGTGGTGGGGTGGATTTTGTTGTTGTTCAAACACATTCTTCAAATTGTTAAAAAATCTGTTGACCTGGATCTTATTAAAACCTATTGCTCTTCCTAAGCTGAACTGTTCTGGTTTCCGAAAAGATAACTTTTGTCTTTTACAAAAACCCTTCACCCAAACTTTTCCAGCCATTTTTCTTTCACTGTTGAACCGGTCAGACAAACCATTCAGTTGAGCAAATTGATAGGCAATTTGCATGATCCGCTTTCTGGTTATTCCGTAAAATCTTGCATCTAATTCTTTGCATAATGTGGCAAGCTTCTCTTCCATTTTATTATTAACAACATTGTTGAATCTTCCAAGAGAACATGGGACAGTCCCCTGAAATAAACAATAAGGCCCCTTATAGAAAACGGCTTGAAAGTCATAAGGCTAGTAAAAAAATTAACCCAGCATCTGAAATAATTGGGTTTATAGGTTCCTTTCAACAATTAGGTGAACTGAATTGATAAAGTACCTCTTAACACTTTAGCGACCATGTCGGACGTATATGAAAGGAAACATGAATGTGAGAAAGAGGAAACGACTGTAATATATTCTTTCTTAATCGCAATGTGAATCAGTTTGTTGTCAATAGTGCAACAGTACAAATAGGTTGAGTACTGTGCATTGCACCAAGTAATTAAGTAAGTGATTAGAGGACATAAATAACGCATTTTGGTAATAATAATCATTCAGCCTGCAATATAAACTGTAATAGAACTTGCATGTTGAGACAGGCAGTAGAGCCAGCTGCTCTCTGCATGTGTGTACACAAGTAAAAGGTTTGTGTGTGTGCGACTAGTTCATTCATGAAAAGCACCATCCTTTTCAGTAACGATATAAATTATTGTATTTAAATTAATTTATAATGCTTGTGTGCATGGTAGCGAAAAACTAAAGACACCAAAATGTGTGGTTAAAAATAACAAACAAGTGTATGAAAAATAGTAAAAAACATACAAAAATGTTAGTGTAGGAAGTTAAAAATCAATAGTAATTAGAGTAATTAAGATAAAGAAAAACGGTTTGTGCATGATGGACGCCTAGAAAATTACCGATCGAATGAATAGAATATATAAGATACCGATCTAAAGACTTCGCAATTCGCGAAGACGAGCAAATTAAGTGTCATTAGAAAGCGTGGGGTAAGAGTGACGCTCTTAACAATTTCAAACATGCAGAATATTGTCGAGACACGATTTTGGCGCTCTGGGTATAAATACGAGGACGCGCAAACATCGTTACATCGTTCTGTTTCTCGTCAGACCATCTTAGCGGCCGGAGGCTCTGCTCAAGGACTACAACTTTTCCTCGTTCAACTACTGATGTAATCGGAGGCTATGTCCAACAACTAGAACTTCCAGATTTGATCGACGACAATGGCAGCTAAAGAATCTACTTAGAAACAACAACCACAGTAGATCAACCACAAGCAGAGTACGAGAATCCAGTGTAGCAGAGTACGAGCATCAAATGATCCAGAGAACGAGCATCCAATGATCCAGAGTACGAGCATCCAGCGGACGGGGGACGACTAGACTCCTAGAATACCCGACTCCAGGACTTCCAGGACCGAAGAGGATCATCTAACACATTAAAACCGTGTGTTGTTGTAATAGACTTGGATGTTACTGACATTATGTAACGATATCGGACGGCATCCGCCGCTTATCGTTTTTCAAAAAAACTATCCGTGAGGCAAACATCAAACGGACACACAAACACATACAGGAATCAAATTCGTAATCAAATGTTAGTCAATGCATATTTCTTTAATAGTTTTCCACGACTTGGCAAGAGCTTGCGTAGGCTGGGAGCGATTAGACGTCGACAGAAAGAAAGCGGCCGTATACGCCCGCCGCGGTCCATACACAGAAGAAGTTATATCAACCCGCTACATCTGTGTGTGTAAATTTAAAAATTTTAATAGGTAGGCGGCAAAGACTGCTCACTTGGGATATTGCGCAGTCTTGGCCGCCCTCACAGTGCGCAGTCTTAACCTCCTTACGCAAAACTAATATAATCGAAAAAAAAATCCAGTCTCTATTTCAAACATCTACGTAAACCTTATATTACTAATAGCTAATTAACTGCTCTTTACAGTGATGATAATGAAAACGTCCTAAAGTTAGTGTTTTAGATGTGCGCAACTATTATATTACCCTAAAACGTTACAGTTAAACGACATAAAAACAATTCTTACCTGCAAAAGACCGACGAGCAGACGGAACGATGCTGTTTGCAATCCGCGTCAACTAGGTGAACTGGCGGACTGGCGGGAAATGGAATTCATTATATATAAAAGTTAATTAAATACTTTTTAAAGACAAAAATGCTGGATATAATTAATATTTATTGTTTAGCAAATGGATAAAAAAAGAGGTCGGCAAAGGAATAAGAGAGGGTTTTAACTCATTTCACTTTTGAAGAGTCAGTTTTTGGTGAGGGGGGATTAAAGATACTCTATGAAATTTTATTTTGATTATGAAATAATAACAAACGAAAGGGGAGACTTTTATTAAAAGAAACTAAACGTTGAACCTGAAGGAGCCGGGGAGCACTTGGAAAACATAAATATTTAAACACGACGCAGACGGCTTCAAGTACAGTCATTAAATGCAAATTATCCGTGTTACAGCCACTTCAAAATATATTTGTTCCTTTTGTTTCATTTTGTTGTAATAATTTTTAAATACCGTACTTTACTTCGTTCTTATACTCATAGTTGGACGAATAGTGTATTCTATTTTAAAACAATTTTATGTTACTGCTTCGTTAGTATAAGCAGCATGAAGTTTACACTACGCAGGCCTACGTCGGGATACGACATCTAGGAAGAGCACAGAGCACACTGTTGTCGTTTCTTATGTAATATCCCTTGGTCCAATTAGTTGTAGTCTATCAATCATGAAACTATACCAATACTAGCCGACGATGTATCCAGATATTTTTAGTCATAGCTAACTCTCACTCAGGCGTCATAACGACGATTATCTGACATAGTACTTTAAAATCCTAAAGTGTTTGCAACCCTTCTTGTTTGAAGCTGAAATCATTCAGAAACACTTTTTTTTGTACTTATTACGATTAGAAATCTAATGGAATCTAAACTTGTAACGCAAGGAGTGTTTACATTAAGACACATCTCTTGTTTTGTGGAAATAATCTGGAAGGACGATCGCGCGTCACGTTTGATGAAGTGCTGCGATGTCTGTTAAAAATCATATTTCATTTGTTTGTGTAACGTTAGAGAATGCTGAAAGTGTATATGTGATTACCATAAGTAAGAACTATTCCAGTATGGAGTAACAGACTGATGCCTGTTTCAAACTCAACAGGTCATAACAGAAATAGAAGACAAAACTCATAAAGCTGCTCAAAAACCACGTGCTTTACGTTCCTGCACAATACGTTTGTACGTTCCAAATATTGTGGGTAGAAAGTATTGTGTCGGAACCGCGTCAGAAGAGAAGAAGAGGTTGAGGGACTAAAATTCGCGAATTACCGGGCCCAGTACTCAAATGAGCGGCTTGAGTGTAGCTTTCTAGCAGAATAAAACAGACAAATGTTAACACTCTCACTTTCATGTGCACGCGGCAACCCAAGGTTGCGTTGTTAAGTTGCAGTGACAAACTAATGGCATAATCCATCCGGTGAATGAATACACAGTTGCCCATTGGCTGCTTATACCGCGGCGATACATTTACAGTGACCCTGATGTACATATAGCAGAGCAGATCTTCTACAGTAACCAGTTTGTGCCATCCTTCTGTTCTATTCATGGTGGATGAAATTAGTTGTTCGTTTCTGTTACTTAGTGCAGCTAATAGGAAAGCAACACGCATCTTTTTGGCACTGGTATCTTTTGTTTAATGAATTGAGTAAACATAAAATGAAATATTCATACATTCAAAGTATTTACGAAACGCGCATACACACAGACACAGACACCCAGGCGCGCTCGCGCCCACGCATACACCACACATTCCTATTCACTGACAATTGCACATATATGTATACTTCAAATTAAAAAAGAGTGTATTTATTGAATTTAATTATTACTTTTTTATTTATTGTATTTATTTATGTATGTTCAGATTTAAAATGTATTCGAACCACGATTCGCCTGTGACGTCGGCTGCATATCGCTTATCGCCGGACGAGCTAAGGTCAGTCCGCCCCCCCTCCCATTTACATTCTAGCAGTCAGTTCACGGAGCTCCTACAGGCAAGAGCCTTTTTCGATCGTGTGTTACACAAAATTCAATCTACGGCCGTCAATATGTGAACAATTTAACTGTATTTCAATTATTTTAATTATCAGATATGCAGTCGTACGTGCACGCGCGAATATACCGAATCGCATAAGCATGATTTAATCTGCTTGTTTGTAATAAACCGTTTATATAGTCCATTTTTATCGTTTTTACATTTGTCTAAACCCAGCCTATGGTTTAAAGTGTGAACAGCCGTTAACCCCAAGCTACGCAAGGGGACAGCAAGTTCAACGCAACAGATGGTCCTCCGGGCGGGATTTAATTTCGATTTCAAGGTGCATAAAAAACTTACGAACAGTTCGGAGTGACGGACTTTAAGCGTCGTAAGGGAGTTAGTGTGTGCCCGTCTTCGGACATTATTGCATCATAGCTGTATGCGCCCGAGTATTATTCGGGCATTGAAACTGTTAACTTGTAAACCGCAAAATCATTAATCTGTAAATCAAATACGTAAAATTGCGGTTTGCTATAAGTTCGTAAGTATCTTCCGGACAATCTACTACATGCAGCGCAGACAGACTTCGACAGGTACGACGCATCTACGCGGGGGCAGACGGGCGCATATTATCTTACCGCATTGCTGAGATCCGACGTCACGAACCTGCTGCTATCAACAGATAACAGCCCGTTCTGCATAGCGACAACTACGTCATCCTGATCAACTCTTATCCGACCATCAGCTGATTACCTCTACACACTGTAGTGTAGCCTATTATCTCGAGTCAGTGGAAGTTCAAATAAGAGGTTTTCGCCATGGTATGTTTTGAATTATTATGTACTTCTTATGTTATGTTGTTTACTCTTATGTGTAATTTGTTTGGAACTATTCAATTATTTTCAACTCTTATTCATTTATTTGTAACTCTTATTCAATTATTTGTAACTCTTATTCAAATATTCAATTTAACTATTAATAAGTAGTTATATTGCTGAGAACTGAGTTGCCTGTCCGACTTTCGTTTCAGGTTTTAATGGGCTCAATATGGCCGAAAGCAAACAGCTCATAAGGCAAAGGACCGTTATTAAGGCCTCAATAACAAGAATCAATATTTTCGCTGATGTTTTCGACATAACAAAAAATGACGTTCACGCGTTGCATGTTAAATTAAGGTCGCTGACGGAGCTCCAGCGCAAATATGATACGATTCAGTCCGAGCTCGAGTTGTCTGAGGACGCTGTTTTTGACACGGATAGCGATCAAATCCAGGTCGAGGATGATTTATGTATAATCGAGTGTAAACTGCACAATCTTCTAGAAAAATTCTCGACTAATCTAGATTAATAATTTGATAGATTAGATTGATATTGTCACATTAGCGTCGAAATTAGACCCGAATACTTCCAAACGTTGGAAGGAGTCACTCTGTAACAACAACTTTCCCAATTTTGAAGGGTTGATTGAATTTTTAAACAATAGGAGACCGGTGCTGGAAATCGTGGCGGCAGATTCTGAGAATGGTCGGACAGACAACTCAGCAAAGCCTAAATAACTGGTAACATATGCAAACAATTCAAAACAAGGCAAGGTGGTCAGCTATCATGCTAATTCTAAAAACATTCAATGTGCAATGTGCAATGCTAACCACCACTTATATACATGTAAACAATTTAAGGGGTTAACCATTGACAAACGTAAGGAGTTTTAATTAAAAATAAATGCTGCTTTAACTGCTTGCGGGTGGGACATTCTATAAATGAATGTAAAAATAAGCACACTTGTAAAACTTGCTCTAAGAAGCATCGCTCCTTAATACATACAGGACAGGGCACCTACTGTGCCCTCAAACTAAAAATTAATAGGAACATACTATTGTCTACTGCGTTATGCAAGCCCTAGACAATTCTGGTAAACCCTGCCTTTGCAGAATTTTACTGGATTCAAGTAGCCAGGCAAATTTTAATACACAGGCCTTTGCCAAAAAACTTAAATTTAACCTTGTAAAAAATGAGTTGCCAATTACAGGCATCAACAATGCGTCGTGTCGGTCCCACCACAGCACCACTATTACGTTACAATAGCTGTAAGAAAATTTCAATTTTAGCGTACAATGCTCAATTCTGCCTAATCTTACTGACAACCTCCCCACGGAATCTTTTGATCCTGCGCAGTTAGGATTGCCCGAGGGTATATTCTTAGCGGACCCAAATTTCAGCACGTCCTCGAACATTGACGTTCTGCTGGGCGCCCAATCCCAGCAAAGGGATAAGCCAGCAAAGGCTTAAGTATGATTAAGCCCGGCAAATTTGTCAGGGACGGGAACTTCCCCATTCTTCAGGAAATTAGAATGGGTTACATTGTGTCCGGAAATCTTCCTTTCAAATTCAAATCTCCTTATCGTGCTTTGTCATTTTTTGCGAGAAATGACAATAAGGGGCTCACTTCTATGGCTGAGAAATTCTGGCAGGTCAAGGAGTATCCTGTTAATTTGCCCTCAGCTCCCGACGAGTCATGTGAGGGACACTTTGTGCATAACACGCGGAGAAATAGTGACGGTAGATTTGTTGTTAGGTTGTTAGGTTTTCCCCGTAGGGCTGGTGATGTGGCTCTGGGCGATTCGCTGGCCCATGCTAAACAGCGTTTTCAGACTCTTGAGCGTAAACTCATGAAGAAACTGAGTTGAGGTATGACTATTCCAAGTTCATCAAGGAGTACCAACTCCTGGGGCACATGTCACCCCTCAGTCCCAGCGACAATTTGGTTCATCGCTCCAAGGTGCACTACTTACCCCATCACGCGGTTTTCAAGAACTCACGTCTGACTACAAAGCTCCGCGTGGTATTTGATGCGTCCGCAAAATCCGCTAATGGCCGTTCACTTAATGATACGCTACTGGTAGGGCCGAAATTACAGCAGGGTTCCAATAACGCTGACTGTCATCATGTGAAGTCCCAGTATAACCCCGCCGATATTCTAACTCGTGGTTGTCATCCAGACAAATTGCGGAACTTCGAAATGTGGTGGCATGGTCCGGCATGGCCTTTGCAAGATCCAATTCGCCACCCCAAATTCAACACAAATGATTCGGCCACCATACGGGAGTGCCGATCCGAACAAAAACAATCGGCAATTCTTAAATGTATGGCTAGCGTTGTCGCTACCGATATAAGTGAGGACTCTTCCACTCTTCGGAGGTTGATACGCGTTATCAGCTATTGCTTCAGATTTGTCCATAATCTGAGATCGAATTCCCCTGGTTCGGGACATGACCTGCGACTGTCCAGAGAGGAATTAAACAACACTTTAAATTTCTTTATACGCCAATCTCAATTGACGTACTTTCACAAAGAAATCATTGAGATAAGGAATGGCAATCTATCCAAATCCAGCAAAATTATCTCTCTTGATCCATTCATCGACGATTCCGGGTTACTTCGGGTTGGAGGTCGTCTCCAACATTCCGATTTGGCTTACGACACTAAGCATCAGATTATTCTGCACCCAAAGGCCCACCTCACTAGATTAATAATAGAGGCTGAGCATTTGAGGCTGCTTCACGCGGGCGTTCAGTTAACGCATAGTTCTGTTCGTCAAAGGTATTGGATCGTCAACGGCAAGATTGTTGTCAGTTCTGTCATCCGTAAGTGCATCAAATGCTTTCGCTTCAGAACCCACAAGCAGACGCAGCAACTTGGTCAGTTGCCTTCGTCAAGAGTGGTATTGACCAAGGCCTTTTCTTCGTCTGCTGTAGGTTACGGCGGCCCTATCGTGATCCGTCATGGCGGGCAACGATCCAAGACTACTTCAAAGGTATGCTTGTCTGTCTGTCTCGCTACGAAGGCGATTCATTTGGAATTGGTGTCTGACCTGACTGCGGAGCATTTATTGCCGTCTTTAGACAATTCATTCGCGGCATTCCCGGGGAAATGATGTCTGACAACGGCACCAATTTTAAGGCCGCGAGTTCCACTTTGCGCGGGTTATACAAATTATTTACCTCTGAGGAATTTAAAACGAGTATTCACTCATTCTCACTTGCCCAAGGTTTCAAGTGGTCGTTCATTCCACCCTCCTCACCGCACTTCGGCGGCCTTTAGGAGAGTGATGTAAAAAGCGTCAAGCATCATCCGCACCGCACCATTGGCGCTACCATTCTTTACTTTGAGGAATTATACACGATCCTTACTCAAATTGAGGTGTGTTTGAACTCCCGTCCTCTTTCTGCATCTCATCTGATGCTAGGGATCCGCAGCCCCTTACACCCGGACACTTCTTAATTGGCTCGGCCTTGACAGCCCTCCCCGACGCTGACCTTGTAGCCATTCCATGCAACCAACTGCGACGCTGGCAATTGTTGCAGAAATTTGTACAATCTATCTGGAGCAGGTGGTACAAGGACTACCTGCACCAGCTTCAACAGCGTAATAAATGGCAGACACCCAAAGGGAACCTCGCGGAGGGTGATGTGGTCATAATTATAGAGGATAACGCCCCTCCATTACACTGGAGTTTGGGTGTAGTCACTAAGATTTTCATGGGCGACGACCAGTTGGTCCGCGTCGTTGACGTCCGCACTTCCCGTGGTGTATTGCGTCGCCCTATTCATAAGCTGTGCGCTTTACCTGTGTCCAACGAATAAGGGTTGTCGTCACTCGTGTGGGTTTCACTCTAGGCGAAGGGGTGTTATTGTTCTGGTCCTCAGTAATGTTGCCTTGTGCAGACGACTTTATTCAATCTATGTATTCTATTCAATTTATGTATTGCATGCGATTTACGTGATTTATACGATTCGTGTATTCTATTCAATTATATATTGCATTCAATTTATGTGATTTATGCGATTCATGTATTCTATTCAATTATGTATTGTATTCAATTTATATGGTTTATGCGATTCATGTATTCTATTCAATTATGTATTGTATTTAATTACGTGTTATAACCAATTTATGTAGCCGCTGTTGGCGTCATGTGTGAGTAAACTGCTCACTGCATCAAGCTCGGGAAAAATCGAGATCTTCGATTTTTGACGGGCAGTATGTTCAGATTTAAAATGTATTCGAACCACGATTCGCCTGTGACGTCGGCTGCATATCGCTTATCGCCGGACGAGCTAAGGTCAGTCCGCCCCCCCCCACCCATTTACATTCTAGCAGTCAGTTCACGGACCTCCTACAGGCAAGAGCCTTTTTCGCGTGTGTGTTACACAAAATTCAATTTACGGGCGTCAATATGTGAACAATTCAATTAACTCTATTTCAATTATTTTAATTATCAGATATGCAGTCGGACGTGCACGCGCGAATATACCGAATCGCATAAGTATGATTTAATCTGCTTTTTTGTAATAAACCGTTTATACAGTCCATTTTATCGTTACTACATTTGTCTAAACCCAGCCTATGGTTTAAAGTGTGCACAGCCGTTAACCCCAAGCTACGCAAGGGGACAGCAAGTTCAACGCACCAATGTAGGCTACCTATTTATTTATTCTATTTGGCACATGTCGTCAGCAAAAACAATTTTAACAGAAACCGTTTTACAAACAGAATTAACACTGTTGCACACCACTATAGAAAAATTATTCCGATTAGCGCTTTCAAGCTTCACAGTACATCATTAGATCGGAAAAATATGTTCTAGAGCGGTGTGCAACAGTGTTATTCTGTTTGCGATTATAACCACTAACACAATTTTATTAATTAAACAGTTTTACAATTTGCGATGTACCAATTAATTGTTATAAATTCAATTTAATGTGAACACCTGTATAGGGACTGTATAGTATTTTAAACCTTACAGCTTTTCCAGAATTCAAAGTAATACTAATAATTATAGTAATCTGTGGATAACAGAATACTCCACATGAAACTCTTTATGTAATTCCTGGCATGTCTAGCCCATTTTCCAGTCGCTCTCTCAAGCTTTCGTATAATGTCCGCAATTCCTAAAGCAAGGTTTATTCAAATATTTTAGTAGAACTAAGGTCTTTGAAGGGTGTGTATTTTAATATGAAAACTATCAAAAATCGATTCGCTGTCTGTAAGATTACAGACGTTGATTTTAGTACTAAAAGTTAAAAATACATAAATGTTAACATAGTAACTTCGAAAGGTAGAATAAATTCAAAATCTGTTTCAGGAAAATTGCAAAAAATTATGTACCACGTTGGCAGTCAGAATTAAAAACTGATCTATAAAGATGTTAGCTGAGAACAGGGACGAAACTAGGGGAGCAGCTGCCCCTTGTGCCGGATGTTGGGGGGGCCGAAAGAAGGGGCCACAAAAAAGTTTGAAATGTATATAAAGTAATAACATTTTTTATAATTTAATTGACCACAAAAAACTTAATTGAAAAACACAGAAGAAACAAAAACTAAGGGAAGTGCTTTACATCATACTCATTTTGTATTTTGCCTATTGTTTTCATGCAACTGAATAATTTAAAAAAATAAACAATTGGAGAAATATTTGGAAAGTGTTAGAAATAGGATGGTGTGATAAAAAATAATTTAGTGCAATTAATTTCGTTTTATTGCGACAAAAACAATGTTAGTACAGTTTCCGTTTTTAAAAAGTTGTTGTCCTAATACCGTAACCATATATTTTTAATAAGTAAGTTTTATAAAGTTATCACAAAAATATTTTCTGCCTCTACGGTCATTCGTTTTTTTTTAAATCATAATAATTATTTTAAATATGCTAATAAAACGTTATGTGCAAAAAATGTAATTTTAATACTACACGTAACAAAAAGAATTGAATACAATTTTCAAGCAAACATATATTTTGACATAATATTAATTTAAATTTAAAAAAGCTATTTATGTAACCTACGTAAATAGTTTTTTATTGAAATTGATGTGATTAATGAATATCCAAATGTAACACGAGGGGACGAGTACACTGGAAGACAAACACAGTGGTCATTCCTGTGCGATACAAAGTATTTAAAAAAATTTGAACTGCGACAAAAAACTATGATATAAATGAAACTTACTAATATATAAATAAAGTATTCGAAACTGGCCTTAACTGGTTGCCGCGAATCCAAAAAAAATTTCACAGTTTAGAAAACTTGTGAATTTTTTAATACAACAGAAACGCTCTCTATAGCGCCCTCTCTTGCAATAAAGTAACAATTTAGCTTCACATTTAACAACATACCTTTGTCACTAGGTTGCAGCACGTGTCAGCGGAGATAATGTAGGGTGCGAAATTTTAAACGTTCACCATAATGTATTTAATAAAAATGTTACCGTTATATTAATATCATTTGGCTAAAGAAGATTTAAGTTTGTTACTCTTAGTGACAATTTAGAAAAAATTTAGTCTCGTTATGAAATGTTGGTAGCGCTTAATGTTAGGATCGATTTGTCTGTCAAACACATCAGTCTTTAGAATCAGAAAAGACAACTGTTTGCAATTCAAGATCCTAAAGGAGTCGCTGGTAGAATTGACGTGGAAGCAAAGTTTAAAGAAATTAGGAAGACAAAAAAGAAAAGAAAAAGGTTTTCTAATGAAAACAGTGAAGACTAATGTAATCTCATATCAGATGTAGACAAATTAAAAAAAATGATAACAGAAGTAGGTAGTAGGGGACACAATTCTAATTGAATTAAGAAGTACATTTGATGCAATTCAAAATGTCAATAGCGTATTTGGTTTTCTCCATAGAGCTAATTTTCAGTCAATGACAAAAGAAGAATTACAAGTACAAGCTGAAAAATTGGCTAATGTTTGCAAAGATGATGTTTAAAAAGATGAACTGCTTCTAGAAGTTGAGAGCTTCAAATACCATGCATTGGAATTAAATCCAAAAATGAAGTCTTGTTTACTTATGGATCTTTTGAAATTGATACACACATATATGGACAGCAAGATGCTTATCCGAACTTAACTACATGCCTCCAAATCTTTCTCACACTTCCAGTATCTGTCGCTTCCAACTTTTAGCAAGTTAAATCTCATAAAAACATATGTGAGGAACTTACAAGAACAGCGGCTAACAAATCTAAGCATTACTAGTATTGAACATGAAATAGCTGGTAAATTATCTTATTATGACGTAATAAAAACCTTTGCTGCAAATAAAGCTTGCAAAGTAAAGTTTTACAGAGCTAATAAATTACTTAATAGGAAAGTCATTTTCCTCAACTTTTCTATTATTTATTATTCAAATTTGCTTATTTTCATATGTATAAAATAATGAGATCAGTATATATTTGGTACCGGTAATATAAAAAATAAAGCTTGTACCTTCTTATATGTATTAAAAGAAATGGTTTGTATATATGAAATATATGTGTTTTAATTAAACACCCGGACACAACTATGTTAGTCTTGCTTTTCCCTGACAACATTATGGCGCCAAACTACTACATTGCCTCGGGTGAAATTTGGTTTAATTTTGTCCCTGCCTGAGGAGTTTACAACGTTTTAATACCTGAGTAAGAGACAGGATAAAATATAAGGTATCAGAACCGTGACCACGATGTTGTCACTGGAGGCAGAAAACAACTTTTTATAATTCTATATGTAGTAATGACTTTTTACAATTATATAATTATATATTTACATATCTTCATTATAAAAATAGATGATAAATAACAATGCCTTGTGTAAGATATAAGGTTCAGAAATCTCACTATTTCTTATTTGCTAAACTTTCATGATTTGTGCTTTTATGCCTTTATTTTATTATCTTTACAGACGAATAATTACATGTTTAACTTGTTGCCAATATAATGTTAGTACAAAATGAATGTTTTACATTTTGACGTCTAGAAATAAACCTTTAAGTAACCAGTTATTGTTTAGCTCAAAATACATACAGGTTAATGAAATAATATTAAACAATTAATAATTTTATTAAAAAATTTTATTATTTTTTAACGTAATCAATCATTTATTTATTAACGTAACGTAATTAATTTAATTACCATTTCTAATATATGGTTAAATGTACAAATATTTTACAAAATACTTCTACAAATAATTTGTTTTTAAAAACAAAAGGGTCTTACTGGACTGTTTGTTTTGTGTAAGAAAAATGTTAAGGCAAAGATAATCGAGGAAATACAAAAAGTATATTGTTTCATTTTCGTGAGACTTGGTGCACGGTTTATCGAAAAAGATGTCACCAGCTAGGACTGTCTCAAGAACTTACAGACGAACTCAAGTCGTACCGTAATATTTAAATAAATTTTGCACCAACGGAACGTAAACAATCGATCGGTGCAGGGGGGAGTCTGGTTTTGTTTTTACGAGGGAAGATAAACACGTTTAAACATTTAAATACGTCTAAATAATGTGTCAAGTTTTAACCGGCCACGGAGGGTTAGGGCGACGCGTTGAAATTACGTACATAGGCCGGGCATTATTGTTATAGCGTGTATGTGTGGTTCTTCCCTCGCTCCCCTTATTTTATGTTGCTTTCCCTGCGACAAGATTGTTTTTCGATTTTCTCCTACCCCGCGTTTACTCATCCCACAACTTTTCTGTCTGATTGCGGATTTATTCACAAGCGGTCACTATGGCTTCCTTCTCTTACTGGGAGCTGAGAGATTTTTTTACTTCCTTTTGTGCCCTTTTTACTGGGAAGAAAGAAGCGGAGTGGTTACCAAAGATTTCCACCATCGCAAAGACTAAGGAAAGTTGTGTCGTCAGTTACATTAGGGAACAGGCGACTGCACAGCTGTTCTGCCTTTCCGTTGTGGCAACAACTTTATAGTCATCGAGTTCGTAGTAGGCCTATAATTCTGAGGCGTTTCCAACAACAAAATAACAAATAATTAAAGATAACGTTGCATGTTAGCACTTACTTAACCTTTAAAACAAATATTTAGGTCAAAACAGCATATCTTACTTCTAATTTATCCCTTTAGTTGGCGATAAATTTTCTGTTCGTTACAGTTACGGTACAAGAAAGAAGACGTTTTTCTTTACTTCAACTATGATTTATGTAGTTTAAAAAATTTACCGTTCAATTTCATAGTGTCCTGAGTTTTATAACAGTAAGGTAATTAGGATACATTTAGAAGCTTAGTAGACCTACAAGAAAGTTATTATACTATTTTACGTTAACTAATTCGCATATTGTTTGTTGTTCATTTATGTAATATGTGTGATTGCATATAGTTGAATTCGGTGGCTTACAAATTAATCTGTTGATGGGAGAAGTCTTTATAAATTCCTCCTGACAAATACAATAAACCAGTGTACATTATTCACATCTCATAATCTTCTATAACTAATTATTTAATGACAAATCACAGTTAATAGCAAACATTCACTTAGAATCACGTTAAACAATGCATGCCTTGCAAACCGCACTACTTCGCTGTCACCATCATTACTAATTTCGCAGTGGGTCCCATTGCGAATTTTTTGACATCACATTTTACAAGTCCTGGTAGAGGCTGTAGTCAATAAGGTCGGGTATGCAGAGGCCAACTTTCGGAAAACCTTAGGATTCTGCCTCACATATTTGCGTTGAGGAAATAAGAGACAAGTGTTCTATGCGATTCCAGAAAGTTCTATTCCGGTCTGTTCCATTTTCCCTTTCTCCGTGTTTGACTACACAATATAGAGCCACGAAATTACGTTACACTCTAAAAGTCGGCATATGCAATTACGTGAATGTTCTACGCGTGTGTACGCTAGCCGAGCAGGTGCAGTTTCTGGGTCAAAGTCTCGCAAAAAGTAACCCCTAGACTGTTCGAGCACTTGAAACAACGCAAGTTATGGTAGCACGCACCCAAAAGAATGGACAATTATTGTTGAACATCTGCGGGACATATATAAACAACAGCGGCTGCCTTAGTGTGTTAGTTACAATCTGGCGAGATTGCATAGAGCGAGAGTGATCAAGTGTTTGTTCCGGATTAGTGGAAAGTGATTATTGTGTTATAATTAGTGCGGAACTCTTATAGGTGACATTATTATTGCGTAAGGAGAGTTTTCACTTGAATTATTGTATGAGAGTACATTGCTGATTACAAATTGTGATTTGTGACTAATTAAAGTTGAAAATTGGTGATTTTATTTACGTCTGTACTTTCTTTCCACTAACAATACCGTTGTTTTATATTAGTTTTTGTTACCTCGTTTACGTTATTCATTATTGTCGTATCTATTACATTAATCACACGTATATGTCTGTGTCTGTACTTTGTTTCCACTGTACCATACGACGATACGTGGAACCGTCGTAACAATACCGTTGTTTTATATTAGTTTTTGTTACCTCGTTTACGTTATTCATTATTGTCGTATCTATTACATTAATCACACGTATATGTCTGTGTCTGTACTTTGTTTCCACTGTACCATACGACGATACGTGGAACCGTCATAACAATACCGTTGTTTTATATTAGTTTTTGTTACCTCGTTTATGTTATTCATTATTGTCGTATCTATTACATTAATCATACGTATATGTCTGTGTCTGTACTTTGTTTCCACTGTACCATACGACGATACGTGGAACCGTCGTAACAATACCTTCGTTTTATATTAGTTTTTGTTACCTCGTTTACGTTATTCATTATTGTCGTATCTATTACATTAATCACACGTATATGTCTGTGTCTGTACTTTGTTTCCACTGTACCATACGACGATACGTGGAACCGTCGTAACAATACCGTTGTTTTATATTAGTTTTTGTTACCTCGTTTACGTTATTCATTATTGTCGTATCTATTACATTAATCACACGTATTATTACAGCAGCGTTTTCCATTATACTATAAAAAAAAGAAACCACACATTACAAACTAATATTTATAAACACAAAGATCGTTACAATAATGATAATAATACACAAACTTACGTTTACTGCCGGCCGAACTGAAGAGTGGAGAGAGAATAACTAACGATATCACAGTGAGAATTCTTTTGTTGTTATTGTTTTTGACAGGTGGTGTAACGTGGAATTTTAGCAGGTGGGGGAGCAGAGTCGTCGTCGCCGTCGGCAATTAATTTGGCACGTACGCAAGCGTATCACGGCCATTGTCTAGTATATAGCGCTAAGATTTTAATAAAACAATTATCAGTTTTAAATAATAATTTTCGGAAACAACCCACGACGTAAAAAATATAGTTTACCTTGTGGTATGAAATTCAAACTATTAAATTGTCTCTCTCTCTCTCTCTCACACACACATTTCTGATTACTATACAACTAATTGCATGTATGTTCAGAGGGTTATACCGAAATAAACCAGTGTGTATTCGCTAAATCCTCCTTTCACTTTCTAATATGACACATGACACTCATTAGCGGCACCACCGCAAGTAATTATGGATTAGAAAGTATTCACTTCCAAAACAAGCACCGGCTTTCCCCACCACCAGAGACCAATATATACTCAACAAATTTAGCGATAATTTCTCACTACATTTTTAATAGTTGGAAGACTGCTTGTATTATTGTGCATCTCAGTATACGCAAGTTCCTGTGTGTAGTCAACATACGCTAGTTTGGTGAGCATAATTTATTGTATGTACAGATTTTATTTAAACGTAAAAATTATTTGCATTAAAACATTATTTATTGAATTTAATACATGTATGTGTATGTTCAAATTACAATTTCTGAAATATATTCTTACCGTATTTTTTATATTACACCTCTAATTGAAGATATATTTGAATTTAATACATGTGTGTGTAAGCGTGTGCGTATGATCAAATTACAATTTTCTGAATATATTCTTAACGTACTTTTATTCTTAACGCACTTCTAATTGAAGATATATATTTGAATTTAATACATGTGTGTGTGTGTGTGTGATCAAATTACAATTTTCTGAAATATATTCTTACTGTACCTTTTATATTACACTTCTAATTGAAGATATATATTTTTAGGTATAACTGAATTTTAGCGGTTTCACACTGACTGCTCGCGTGCGCTGATAAATCTATCTCAGCAGTTTTAATAGTTGAAAGACTGCTTGTATTATTGTGCGTCTCAGTATACACACAAGTTCCTGTGTAGTCAACATACACTAGTTTGGTGAGTGTACAGCATAATTTATCAAGTGCATTATTTATTGATTTAATACATGTATGTGTATGTGTGTGTGTGTGTGTGTGTGATCAAAGTACAATTTCTGAAATATATTCTTACTGTACTTTTTATATCACACTTCTAATTGAAGATATATTTTAGGTATAGCTGAATTTTAAGCGTGCGTTCTTGAGTTAAGCTGTTGTTGTAATCATAGGGAAATTCATAATGTTTACCGGTTCGTTTGTTTTCCTACTCACAATCACTTTCACTCAAATAATTGATATTTCTTTGTATTCATACACAGTCTTTTTATATTCAAACTATTATTATTATCTGAAACAGAACGGTATATATAGATTCGAGTGGTATGTAAGACGCTGTTATATGTTACTAAAATCATAGCAAATATTTTCATTCTAAGCATTTTTACTGTTTAATAATAATTACAACCCAACGAAGGATATATATAGTTTGATGCTTTATAAGTTTGTGTACATTGGTTGTATATTGTAAGCATGAAAGTATTATTTAAATCTGTTATCTGCTTCTGTATGGAAGTCATCTATAAATATCAGGTCAGTGCGACACAACGTAATTGGACCTAACATGATTCATGCCAACGTGTGCGCTCGTTGTGTGTGCGTGTGCGTCTGTGTGTGTTCGTGTGTGCGCGCGTTGCGTGTTTGGTTACGTTGCGTGTGCGCCTGTGTGTGTGTGCACGTCGGATGTGTGATTACGTGTGCGTCTGTGTGTGTTCGTGTGTGCGCGCGTTGCGTGTGCGTCTGTGTGTGTGTGTGTGTGTGTGCGCGCGCGCGCGCGCGAAAATAAACTTAATTTTCTCGATCTAACAAATAGTTGGTCTAAGCGTACATGTATTATGTAAATCATCTCTTTTTCAGTCATCTACGTAAGTGCATTTGAATTATTTGCGCATGCGCATAACAGCTTTTTTAGTACAGTTGCACACATATCGACACTCACTTGCAACAACGTCTTACTTACCACACGTTCATGTGCTACAAATTGATATATAAAACGTTTAAGATACACTAACATAATACCAGCGTTATAACAGTACCTTTTGTTTTTCAGTATTCATTCATTCTCACTCTCTCTTGAAGATGATGGCTAACCTTCAGCAGGAACGTGGGGAGGAGCAGACTGAACAAGGTAAAAAGTTCAATACCAATTGTCACAGTTAAGAAATTATTTTTTTGTAATTATGTAGCATGCAAACTTGCTGATGTGAATTAACGTTTGAGTCATACTATGTCTATTGGTGTGTATGAAAAGTCTCACTCTTAACATCGTTTAGAAATTGACATGTAGATGAAAATTTTTCATGTTCCTTCATTGGTTTGTCACCTTCTTTCCAATCAACTAATTCAATTCCACAACAAAAGCATTTAACTCTATCGTCTACGAATGACATACTATGCCCACAAACATCGAAATTTCTAGGGTAGAAGTAGAACCCCGCAAACGCTAACTCGTCGGGGCTGATAAACGTCACTTCCCAATACTTGAATGATTTTATTCTTTCACTTTCAATACTAAAATCAGGAGTAGCCGACATCTTCACGGTTTGTAATAAACTGACATATTACCCCGACGAGTGTTATTTATTTACTACAAACATGAATTTGTGTACACGTTATTTATCATTCCTATTGGTTAATAATAATACTCATGTTTCTATTGTTTCAGTTGTGACTCGGTTTTATATCGAGAGGAACAGTAGTGTCCAAGGGTGCATCACAACTTTCGACTACCTTCCAGTGAACGTCAACGCGTCGGATCATGACATAGTATTCGTAATGACCGAGGCACGTCCTTTATTGCTTGAGGATATTCAGGCAGAGCAGGCACGTTTACGCAATATCAAGTGGCATATTGCGTGCAGGATACGTTTTACCAAAACCGTGGTAGATGGTGACAGTGGTGAGGAGAAAGAGGTAACGAAAGACGCCGTCTTCCACGGACGTTGTCGCACGTTGCTCGCGGACGACAGCGACGAGTTGAATTGTCTACTCGATGAATCCTACGATAAAATCTTCAATAGCATATCTAATTTTACCCGTGACGGGAGCGGATGGTCGGTGGATGCTGTACTGAAGCTGGAACTGGTTGTTGGACGGTACCAGCCTCTAGCAGCGTCCTCCTACCTTCCAACCCCGCGAAAACTCACACTCACCAAGGCAGTAGTCAACATCAAGAACCCCCATGATGAAATGTGTTTTCTGTGGTCTGTTCTAGCCCACATACACCCTCAACAACAACATAAAGACCGTGCTTCAAAATACATCCCATTCATAAACACATTAAATATGTCCGGTATCGAGTACCCTGTTTCGTTAAAGTCCATTTCCAAATTTGAAGCACAGAATCCTAACATTTCTATAAACGTTTTCGGCTATGATATAGAAGACAATATCAGAAACGAATCAAAAAATGAGGTTTACCCTCTGAGAATTACCCCGAATAAGGACAGGTCGCATCACGTTAATCTTTTGCTTCTGACCGATACAAATAGCCGAAAACATTACTGTCTTATCAGTAACATGAGTAGATTGTTATCATCCCTTACAAAATGTAGCAATAAATCATTACTGTGACTACTGCCTGCATCGTTTCACCACAGAACATGGTCTGTCCGATCATCTCCCCTACTGCACACCTTACGGCGAGCAGAAAACCAAAATGCCCACGGAGGAGGAGAAGTTTATGTCCTTTAAAAATTACGCGCACTGTCTTAAAGTACCCTTCACCGTCTACGCCGACTTCGAGTCCTTCATCACTCCGCTTCAATCGTGTTCACCTGGTAACAACGTCCCGACGACAGTGCACGAGTTAGGTGAATTCTACTCCGTCGATAGCAGCGGTGCCCGTCAGAAAATAACTTCTCCTCCTGTATCGTCCACATCATATGAAGCGATGCATATTCCGTCAGGTTTCTCCTATGCTATCGTCGATCACACGCACAGCCTTTGGAGAGAGGCTAAAGTTTATCGGGGTGAAAACGTTGTAGACACGTTCTTCTCGTGGTTGATGAAAGACGTCGAGGATATGATGAAGGTGGTACGACATAACGTACAATTAATTATGTCCGATGATGACAATGTTGTGTTCACTAACGCCACCGTTTGTCATTTGTGTGAGCGCCCTTTGACAGACGATGACAAGGTACGCAATCATTGTCATCTTACGGGGAAATTCTTGGGAGCAGCCCATAATAGCTGTAATCTGAGCTACAAGATGCCTCGTCATTTCCCCATCTTCTTTCACAACCTTCGTGGCTACGACTGTCACCATTTAATGCAAGGTTTAGGGAAATATAAGGACGAACGCGTATCCTGCATCGCGACATCCAGTGAGCGTTACGTGTCGTTCTCCCTGGGTCCCTTGCGGTTCGTAGACTCCTTTCAATTTCTTAATCGCTCTCTGGACACACTCGTTACCAATCTGTCCGCGTCCGGGAGCCAATTTCCTTTGCTTAGAGAGGAAATGCTTAGACGGGGTTTCGATGAACAGACCAATCTGCTCGTACGCAAGGGGGTGTACCCATACGAGTACGTTGACAGTATTGATCGGTTCAACGAAACAAGTCTACCCGCTCGTGAACACTTTGATAACCGGTTGATGGAATCATCTATTTCGGACGCAGATTACGAGCACACGCAAAACGTGTGGAGTGCATTCAATCTGCGTACGTTTGGAGATTACCATGATTTGTATTTGTTGACAGACGTAATGCTGCTGGCCGATGTCTTTGAAAGTTTCCGAGACATGGCCTTACGCGATTACTGCTTGGACCCCTGTCATTTTTACTCACTTCCCGGACTCGCTTGGAACGCGATGCTAAAAATGACAGGGGTCGAATTAGAACTGTTGACAGAAATAAATCTACATCTGTTCGTCGAGTCTGGGGTCCGCGGAGGCTGCGCGATGATATCCAACCGTCATGCAGTCGCTAACAATCCTTTGATTCCAGATCAGTACGATGTTTCGAAACCGACCTCCTTCATTCTGTATACGGACTGTAACAATTTATACGGTGCAGCCATGTCGCAACCACTCCCTTACGCAGACTTCCGATGGCTCGATCGTAACGAAATCGAGTCCTTGGACGTACGTAATGTGAGTGATGATGCTGACATCGGGTACATCCTCGAAGTCGACCTACACTATCCTAATACCTTACACGACCTGCATTCCGACTACCCGCTTGCACCTGTGCGCCAGCGCGTAACACACGATATCCTTTCTCCCTTTTCCAAACGTTTACACGAGAGTATATACAGATCATCGTATAACGAATCAGGGTCATCCGTAGAGAAGTTGTTAACAACTTTGGAGGACAAACAAAATTACGTTCTCCATTATCGAAATTTGAAATTGTATTTAAGTCTTGGTTTAGAGCTGAAAGCGACTCATAGGGTGTTGTGTTTTAAGCAAAGCGCTTGGTTGAAACCGTTTATCGATTTCAACACCCGCAAGAGGCAAGCAGCCGTCAACAGCTTTGAAAAAGACCTTTTCAAACTGATGAACAACGCCGTATACGGTAAGTCGCTGGAGAACGTACGGAAACATATAGACTTTGAACTAGTCTCAGATGAACGACGGCTTCAAAAACTAGTTTCCACACCTAGGCTAAAACGTATGATTCGTTATACGAACGATTTGGTGGGGCTCTCACTCCGTAAAAAATCCATTGTTCTTTCTCGTCCCGTGTATGTCGGCTTCACGGTGCTTGACGTTAGCAAAACAATAATGTACAACTTTCATTATCGTTATGCTGTCGCCAAGTACGGTCGCAACGTTAAATTGTTAATGACTGATACAGACAGTCTGATGTATAATATTCAAACATCAGACTTGTATGCAGATATGAAGAAGGACTTGCACGTTTTTGACACCTCGGATTACCTCACGTCTCATCCTTGTTATAGCCTTAAGAACAAAAAGATTGTCGGGCTGTTCAAGGATGAAACGTGTGGTCGTCCTATTAGAGAATTCGTAGGTCTGAGAGCGAAATGTTATTCGTTCCTTGTGGCCCACGAAGATCCCGGAAATGAGTGTCAAAAACGTGTGTGTAAAGGTGTGCCTCGAGTTGCTATTAAGAGGAGTCTGCGACTCATTATTGTCGTATCTATTACATTAATCACACGTATATGTCTGTGTCTGTACTTTGTTTCCACTGTACCATACGACGATACGTGGAACCGTCATAACAATACCGTTGTTTTATATTAGTTTTTGTTACCTCGTTTATGTTATTCATTATTGTCGTATCTACTACATCAATCACACGTATATGTCTGTGTCTGTACTTTGTTTCCACTGTACCATACGACGATACGTGGAACCGTCATAACAATACCGTTGTTTTATATTAGTTTTTGTTACCTCGTTTACGTTATTCATTATTGTCGTATCTATTACATTAATCACACGTATATGTCTGTGTCTGTACTTTGTTTCCACTGTACCATACGACGATACGTGGAACCGTCGTAACATACCTTTGTTTTATTTTAGTTTTTGTTACCTCGTTTACGTTATTCATATTGTCGTATCTATTACATTAATCACACGTATATGTCTGTGTCTGTAATTTGTTTCCACTGTACCATACGACGATACGTGGAACCGTCATAACAATACCGTTGTTTTTTATTAGTTTTTGTTACCTCGTTTACGTTATTCATTATTGTCGTATCTATTACATTAATCACACGTATATGTCTGTGTCTGTACTTTGTTTCCATTGTACCATACGACGATACGTGGAACCGTCGTAACAATACCTTTGTTTTATATTAGTTTTTGTTACCTCGTTTACGTTATTCATTATTGTCGTATCTATTACATTAATCACACGTATATGTCTGTGTCTGTACTTTGTTTCCACTGTACCATACGACGATACGTGGAACCGTCATAACAATACCTTTGTTTTATATTAGTTTCTGTTACGTCGTTTACGTTATTCAATATTGTCGTATCTATTACATTAATCACACGTATATGTCTGTGTCTGTACTTTGTTTCCACTGTACCATACGACGATACGTGGAACCGTCATAACAATACCTTTGTTTTATATTATTTTTTTTTACCTCGTTTACGTTATTCATTATTGTCGTATCTATTACATTAATCACACGTATATGTCTGTGTCTGTACTTTGTTTCCACTGTACCATACGACGATACGTGGAACCGTCGTAACAATACCTTTGTTTTATATTAGTTTTTGTTACCTCGTTTATGTTATTCATTAATGTCGTATCTATTACATTCATCACACGTATATGTCTGTGTCTGTACTTCGTTTCCACTGTACCATACGACGATACGTGGAACCGTCATAACAATACCTTTGTTTTATATTAGTTTTTGTTACCTCGTTTACGTTATTCATTATTGTCGTATCTATTACATTAATCACACCTATATGTCTGTGTCTGTACTTTGTTTCCACTGTACCATACGACGATACGTGGAACCGTCGTAACAATACTGTTGTTTTATATTAGTTTTTGTTACCTCGTTTACGTTATTCATTATTGTCGTATCTATTACATTAATCACACGTATATGTCTGTGTCTGTACTTTGTTTCCACTGTACCATACGACGATACGTGGAACCGTCATAACAATACATTTGTTTTATATTAGTTTTTGTTACCTCGTTTATGTTATTCATTATTGTCGTATCTATTACATCAATCACACGTATATGTCTGTGTCTGTACTTTGTTTCCACTGTACCATACGACGATACGTGGAACCATCGTAACAATACCTTTGTTTTATATTAGTTTTTGTTACCTCGTTTACGTTATTCATTATTGTCGTATCTATTACATTAATCACACGTATATGTCTGTGTCTGTACTTTGTTTCCACTGTACCATACGACGATACGTGGAACCGTCATAACAATACCGTTGTTTTATATTAGTTTTTGTTACCTCGTTTATGTTATTCATTATTGTCGTATCTACTACATTAATCACACGTATATGTCTGTGTCTGTACTTTGTTTCCACTGTACCATACGACGATACGTGGAACCGTCATAACAATACCGTTGTTTTATATTAGTTTTTGTTACCTCGTTTACGTTATTCATTATTGTCGTATCTATTACATTAATCACACGTATATGTCTGTGTCTGTACTTTGTTTCCACTGTACCATACGACGATACGTGGAACCGTCGTAACAATACCGTTGTTTTATATTAGTTTTTGTTACCTCGTTTATGTTATTCATTATTGTCGTATCTATTACATTAATCACACGTATATGTCTGTGTCTGTACTTTGTTTCCACTGTACCATACGAAGATACGTGGAACCGTCATAACAATACCTTTGTTTTATATTAGATTTTGTTACCTCGTTTACGTTATTCATTATTGTCGTATCTATTACATTAATCACACGTATATGTCTGTGTCTGTACTTTGTTTCCACTGTACCATACGTCGATACGTGGAACCGTCGTAACAATACCTTTGTTTTATATTAGTTTTTGTTACCTCGTTTACGTTATTCATTATTGTCGTATCTATTACATTAATCACACGTATATGTCTGTGTCTGTACTTTGTTTCCACTGTACCATACGACGATACGTGGAACCGTCATAACAATACCGTTGTTTTATATTAGTTTTTGTTACCTCGTTTATGTTATTCATTATTGTCGTATCTATTACATTAATCACACGTATATGTCTGTGTCTGTACTTTGTTTCCACTGTACCATACGACGATACGTGGAACCGTCATAACAATACCTTTGTTTTATATTAGTTTTTGTTACCTCGTTTACGTTATTCATTATTGTCGTATCTATTACATTAATCACACGTATATGTCTGTGTCTGTACTTTGTTTCCACTGTACCGTACGACGATAGGTGGAACCGTCATAACAATACCGTTGTTTTATATTAGTTTTTGTTACCTCGTTTATGTTATTCATTATTGTCGTATCTATTACATTAATCACACGTATATGTCTGTGTCTGTACTTTGTTTCCACTGTACCATACGACGATACGTGGAACCGACGTAACAATACCTTCGTTTTATATTAGTTTTTGTTACCTCGTTTACGTTATTCATTATTGTCGTATCTATTACATTAATCACACGTATATGTCTGTGTCTGTACTTTGTTTCCACTGTACCATACGACGATACGTGGAACCGTCATAACAATACATTTGTTTTATATTAGTTTTTGTTACCTCGTTTATGTTATTCATTATTGTCGTATCTATTACATCAATCACACGTATATGTCTGTGTCTGTACTTTGTTTCCACTGTACCATACGACGATACGTGGAACCATCGTAACAATACCTTTGTTTTATATTAGTTTTTGTTACCTCGTTTACGTTATTCATTATTGTCGTATCTATTACATTAATCACACGTATATGTCTGTGTCTGTACTTTGTTTCCACTGTACCATACGACGATACGTGGAACCGTCATAACAATACCGTTGTTTTATATTAGTTTTTGTTACCTCGTTTATGTTATTCATTATTGTCGTATCTACTACATTAATCACACGTATATGTCTGTGTCTGTACTTTGTTTCCACTGTACCATACGACGATACGTGGAACCGTCATAACAATACCGTTGTTTTTTATTAGTTTTTGTTACCTCGTTTACGTTATTCATTATTGTCGTATCTATTACATTAATCACACGTATATGTCTGTGTCTGTACTTTGTTTCCACTGTACCATACGACGATACGTGGAACCGTCGTAACAATACCGTTGTTTTATATTAGTTTTTGTTACCTCGTTTATGTTATTCATTATTGTCGTATCTATTACATTAATCACACGTATATGTCTGTGTCTGTACTTTGTTTCCACTGTACCATACGAAGATACGTGGAACCGTCATAACAATACCTTTGTTTTATATTAGATTTTGTTACCTCGTTTACGTTATTCATTATTGTCGTATCTATTACATTAATCACACGTATATGTCTGTGTCTGTACTTTGCTTCCACTGTACCATACGTCGATACGTGGAACCGTCGTAACAATACCTTTGTTTTATATTAGTTTTTGTTACCTCGTTTACGTTATTCATTATTGTCGTATCTATTACATTAATCACACGTATATGTCTGTGTCTGTACTTTGTTTCCACTGTACCATACGACGATACGTGGAACCGTCATAACAATACCGTTGTTTTATATTAGTTTTTGTTACCTCGTTTATGTTATTCATTATTGTCGTATCTATTACATTAATCACACGTATATGTCTGTGTCTGTACTTTGTTTCCACTGTACCATACGACGATACGTGGAACCGTCATAACAATACCTTTGTTTTATATTAGTTTTTGTTACCTCGTTTACGTTATTCATTATTGTCGTATCTATTACATTAATCACACGTATATGTCTGTGTCTGTACTTTGTTTCCACTGTACCGTACGACGATAGGTGGAACCGTCATAACAATACCGTTGTTTTATATTAGTTTTTGTTACCTCGTTTATGTTATTCATTATTGTCGTATCTATTACATTAATCACACGTATATGTCTGTGTCTGTACTTTGTTTCCACTGTACCATACGACGATACGTGGAACCGTCGTAACAATACCTTCGTTTTATATTAGTTTTTGTTACCTCGTTTATGTTTTTCATTATTGTCGTATCTATTACATTAATCACACGTATATGTCTGTGTCTGTACTTTGTTTCCACTGTACCATACGACGATACGTGGAACCGTCGTAACAATACCTTTGTTTTATATTAGTTTTTGTTACCTCGTTTACGTTATTCATTATTGTCGTATCTATTACATTAATCACACGTATATGTCTGTGTCTGTACTTTGTTTCCACTGTACCATACGACGATACTTGGAACCGTCATAACAATACCGTTGTTTTATATTAGTTTTTGTTACCTCGTTTATGTTATTCATTATTGTCGTATCTATTACATTAATCACACGTATATGTCTGTGTCTGTACTTTGTTTCCACTGTACCATACGACGATACGTGGAACCGTCATAACAATACCTTTGTTTTATATTAGTTTTTGTTACCTCGTTTACGTTATTCATTATTGTCGTATCTATTACATTAATCACACGTATATGTCTGTGTCTGTACTTTGTTTCCACTGTACCATACGACGATACGTGGAACCGTCATAACAATACCGTTGTTTTATATTAGTTTTTGTTACCTCGTTTATGTTATTCATTATTGTCGTATCTATTACATTAATCACACGTATATGTCTGTGTCTGTACTTTGTTTCCACTGTACCATACGACGATACGTGGAACCGTCGTAACAATACCTTTTTTTTATATTAGTTTTTGTTACCTCGTTTACGTTATTCATTATTGTCGTATCTATTACATTAATCACACGTATATGTCTGTGTCTGTACTTTGTTTCCACTGTACCATACGACGATACGTGGAACCGTCATAACAATACCGTTGTTTTATATTAGTTTTTGTTACCTCGTTTATGTTATTCATTATTGTCGTATCTATTACATTAATCACACGTATATGTCTGTGTCTGTACTTTGTTTCCACTGTACCATACGACGATACGTGGAACCGTCGTAACAATACCTTCGTTTTATATTAGTTTTTGTTACCTCGTTTATGTTTTTCATTATTGTCGTATCTATTACATTAATCACACGTATATGTCTGTGTCTGTACTTTGTTTCCACTGTACCATACGACGATACGTGGAACCGTCGTAACAATACCTTCGTTTTATATTAGTTTTTGTTACCTCATTTACGTTATTCATTATTGTCGTATCTATTACATTAATCACACGTATATGTCTGTGTCTGTACTTTGTTTCCACTGTACCATACGACGATACTTGGAACCGTCATAACAATACCGTTGTTTTATATTAGTTTTTGTTACCTCGTTTATGTTATTCATTATTGTCGTATCTATTACATTAATCACACGTATATGTCTGTGTCTGTACTTTGTTTCCACTGTACCATACGACGATACGTGGAACCGTCATAACAATACCTTTGTTTTATATTAGTTTTTGTTACCTCGTTTACGTTATTCATTATTGTCGTATCTATTACATTAATCACACGTATATGTCTGTGTCTGTACTTTGTTTCCACTGTACCATACGACGATACGTGGAACCGTCATAACAATACCGTTGTTTTATATTAGTTTTTGTTACCTCGTTTATGTTCTTCATTATTGTCGTATCTATTACATTAATCACACGTATATGTCTGTGTCTGTACTTTGTTTCCACTGTACCATACGACGATACGTGGAACCGTCATAACAATACCTTTGTTTTATATTAGTTTTTGTTACCTCGTTTACGTTATTCATTATTGTCGTATCTATTACATTAATCACACCTATATGTCTGTGTCTGTACTTTGTTTCCACTGTACCATACGACGATACGTGGAACCGTCATAACAATACCTTTGTTTTATATTAGTTTTTGTTACCTCGTTTATGTTATTCATTATTGTCGTATCTATTACATCAATCACACGTATATGTCTGTGTCTGTACTTTGTTTCCACTGTACCATACGACGATACGTGGAACCATCGTAACAATACCTTTGTTTTATATTAGTTTTTGTTACCTCGTTTACGTTATTCATTATTGTCGTATCTATTACATTAATCACACGTATATGTCTGTGTCTGTACTTTGTTTCCACTGTACCATACGACGATACGTGGAACCGTCATAACAATACCGTTGTTTTATATTAGTTTTTGTTACCTCGTTTATGTTATTCATTATTGTCGTATCTACTACATTAATCACACGTATATGTCTGTGTCTGTACTTTGTTTCCACTGTACCATACGACGATACGTGGAACGGTCGTAACAATACCGTTGTTTTATATTAGTTTTTGTTACCTCGTTTACGTTATTCATTATTGTCGTATCTATTACATTAATCACACGTATATGTCTGTGTCTGTACTTTGTTTCCACTGTACCATACGACGATACGTGGAACCGTCGTAACAATACCGTTGTTTTATATTAGTTTTTGTTACCTCGTTTATGTTATTCATTATTGTCGTATCTATTACATTAATCACACGTATATGTCTGTGTCTGTACTTTGTTTCCACTGTACCATACGACGATACGTGGAACCGTCATAACAATACCTTTGTTTTATATTAGATTTTGTTACCTCGTTTACGTTATTCATTATTGTCGTATCTATTACATTAATCACACGTATATGTCTGTGTCTGTACTTTGTTTCCACTGTACCATACGTCGATACGTGGAACCGTCGTAACAATACCTTTGTTTTATATTAGTTTTTATTACCTCGTTTACGTTATTCATTATTGTCGTATCTATTACATTAATCACACGTATATGTCTGTGTCTGTACTTTGTTTCCACTGTACCATACGACGATACGTGGAACCATCGTAACAATACCTTCGTTTTATATTAGTTTTTGTTACCTCGTTTATGTTTTTCATTATTGTCGTATCTATTACATTAATCACACGTATATGTCTGTGTCTGTACTTTGTTTCCACTGTACCATACGACGATACGTGGAACCGTCGTAACAATACCTTTGTTTTATATTAGTTTTTGTTACCTCGTTTACGTTATTCATTATTGTCGTATCTATTACATTAATCACACGTATATGTCTGTGTCTGTACTTTGTTTCCACTGTCCCATACGACGATACGTGGAACCGTCGTAACAATACCGTTGTTTTATATTAGTTTTTGTTACCTCGTTTATGTTATTCATTATTGTCGTATCTATTACATTAATCACACGTATATGTCTGTGTCTGTACTTTGTTTCCACTGTACCATACGACGATACGTGGAACCGTCATAACAATACCTTTGTTTTATATTAGATTTTGTTACCTCGTTTACGTTATTCATTATTGTCGTATCTATTACATTAATCACACGTATATGTCTGTGTCTGTACTTTGTTTCCACTGTACCATACGTCGATACGTGGAACCGTCGTAACAATACCTTCGTTTTATATTAGTTTTTGTTACCTCGTTTACGTTATTCATTATTGTCGTATCTATTACATTAATCACACGTATATGTCTGTGTCTGTACTTTGTTTCCACTGTACCATACGACGATACGTGGAACCGTCGTAACAATACCTTCGTTTTATATTAGTTTTTGTTACCTCGTTTATGTTTTTCATTATTGTCGTATCTATTACATTAATCACACGTATATGTCTGTGTCTGTACTTTGTTTCCACTGTACCATACGACGATACGTGGAACCGTCGTAACAATACCGTTGTTTTATATTAGTTTTTGTTACCTCGTTTATGTTATTCATTATTGTCGTATCTATTACATTAATCACACGTATATGTCTGTGTCTGTACTTTGTTTCCACTGTACCATACGACGATACGTGGAACCGTCATAACAATACCTTTGTTTTATATTAGATTTTGTTACCTCGTTTACGTTATTCATTATTGTCGTATCTATTACATTAATCACACGTATATGTCTGTGTCTGTACTTTGTTTCCACTGTACCATACGTCAATACGTGGAACCGTCGTAACAATACCTTTGTTTTATATTAGTTTTTGTTACCTCGTTTACGTTATTCATTATTGTCGTATCTATTACATTAATCACACGTATATGTCTGTGTCTGTACTTTGTTTCCACTGTACCATACGACGATACGTGGAACCGTCGTAACAATACCTTCGTTTTATATTAGTTTTTGTTACCTCGTTTATGTTTTTCATTATTGTCGTATCTATTACATTAATCACACGTATATGTCTGTGTCTGTACTTTGTTTCCACTGTACCATACGACGATACGTGGAACCGTCATAACAATACCTTTGTTTTATATTAGTTTTTGTTACCTCGTTTATGTTATTCATTATTGTCGTATCTATTACATCAATCACACGTATATGTCTGTGTCTGTACTTTGTTTCCACTGTACCATACGACGATACGTGGAACCATCGTAACAATACCTTTGTTTTATATTAGTTTTTGTTACCTCGTTTACGTTATTCATTATTGTCGTATCTATTACATTAATCACACGTATATGTCTGTGTCTGTACTTTGTTTCCACTGTACCATACGACGATACGTGGAACCGTCATAACAATACCGTTGTTTTATATTAGTTTTTGTTACCTCGTTTATGTTATTCATTATTGTCGTATCTACTACATTAATCACACGTATATGTCTGTGTCTGTACTTTGTTTCCACTGTACCATACGACGATACGTGGAACCGTCATAACAATACCGTTGTTTTATATTAGTTTTTGTTACCTCGTTTACGTTATTCATTATTGTCGTATCTATTACATTAATCACACGTATATGTCTGTGTCTGTACTTTGTTTCCACTGTACCATACGACGATACGTGGAACCGTCGTAACAATACCGTTGTTTTATATTAGTTTTTGTTACCTCGTTTATGTTATTCATTATTGTCGTATCTATTACATTAATCACACGTATATGTCTGTGTCTGTACTTTGTTTCCACTGTACCATACGAAGATACGTGGAACCGTCATAACAATACCTTTGTTTTATATTAGATTTTGTTACCTCGTTTACGTTATTCATTATTGTCGTATCTATTACATTAATCACACGTATATGTCTGTGTCTGTACTTTGTTTCCACTGTACCATACGTCGATACGTGGAACCGTCGTAACAATACCTTTGTTTTATATTAGTTTTTGTTACCTCGTTTACGTTATTCATTATTGTCGTATCTATTACATTAATCACACGTATATGTCTGTGTCTGTACTTTGTTTCCACTGTACCATACGACGATACGTGGAACCGTCGTAACAATACCTTCGTTTTATATTAGTTTTTGTTACCTCGTTTATGTTTTTCATTATTGTCGTATCTATTACATTAATCACACGTATATGTCTGTGTCTGTACTTTGTTTCCACTGTACCATATGACGATACGTGGAACCGTCGTAACAATACCTTTGTTTTATATTAGTTTTTGTTACCTCGTTTACGTTATTCATTATTGTCGTATCTATTACATTAATCACACGTATATGTCTGTGTCTGTACTTTGTTTCCACTGTACCATACGACGATACTTGGAACCGTCATAACAATACCGTTGTTTTATATTAGTTTTTGTTACCTCGTTTATGTTATTCATTATTGTCGTATCTATTACATTAATCACACGTATATGTCTGTGTCTGTACTTTGTTTCCACTGTACCATACGACGATACGTGGAACCGTCATAACAATACCTTTGTTTTATATTAGTTTTTGTTACCTCGTTTACGTTATTCATTATTGTCGTATCTATTACATTAATCACACGTATATGTCTGTGTCTGTACTTTGTTTCCACTGTACCATACGACGATACGTGGAACCGTCATAACAATACCGTTGTTTTATATTAGTTTTTGTTACCTCGTTTATGTTATTCATTATTGTCGTATCTATTACATTAATCACACGTATATGTCTGTGTCTGTACTTTGTTTCCACTGTACCATACGACGATACGTGGAACCGTCATAACAATACCTTTGTTTTATATTAGTTTTTGTTACCTCGTTTATGTTATTCATTATTGTCGTATCTATTACATTAATCACACGTATATGTCTGTGTCTGTACTTTGTTTCCATTGTACCATACGACGATACGTGGAACCGTCGTAACAATACCGTTGTTTTATATTAGTTTTTGTTACCTCGTTTACGTTATTCATTATTGTCGTATCTATTACATTAATCACGCGTATATGTCTGTGTCTGTACTTTGTTTCCACTGTACCATACGACGATACGTGGAACCGTCATAACACCACCGTTGTTATATATTTGTTTTTGTTACCTCGTTTATGTTATTCATTATTGTCGTATCTATTACATTAATCACACGTATATGTCTGTGTCTGTACTTTGTTTCCACTGTACCATACGACGATACGTGGAACCGTCATAACAATACCTTTGTTTTATATAAGTTTTTGTTACCTCGTTTACGTTATTCATTATTGTCGTATCTATTACATTAATCACACATATATGTCTGTGTCTGTACTTTGTTTCCACTGTACCATACGACGATACGTGGAACCGTCGTAACAATACCGTTGTTTTATATTAGTTTTTTTTACCTCGTTTACGTTATTCATTATTGTCGTATCTATTACATTAATCACACGTATATGTCTGTGTCTGTACTTTGTTTCCATTGTACCATACGACGATACGTGGAACCGTCGTAACAATACCTTTGTTTTATATTAGTTTTTTTTACCTCGTTTACGTTATTCATTATTGTCGTATCTATTACATTAATCACACGTATATGTCTGTGTCTGTACTTTGTTTCCACTGTACCATACGACGATACGTGGAACCGTCGTAACAATACCTTTGTTTTATATTAGTTTTTGTTACCTCGTTTACGTTATTCATTATTGTCGTATCTATTACATTAATCACACGTATATGTCTGTGTCTGTACTTTGTTTCCACTGTACCATACGACGATACGTGGAACCGTCATAACAATACCGTTGTTTTATATTAGTTTTTGTTACCTCGTTTATGTTATTCATTATTGTCGTATCTATTACATTAATCACACGTATATGTCTGTGTCTGTACTTTGTTTCCACTGTAGCATACGACGATACGTGGAACCGTCGTAACAATACCGTTGTTTTATATTAGTTTTTGTTACCTCGTTTATGTTCTTCATTATTGTCGTATCTATTACATTAATCACACGTATATGTCTGTGTCTGTACTTTGTTTCCACTGTACCATACGACGATACGTGGAACCGTCATAACAATACCTTTGTTTTATATTAGTTTTTGTTACCTCGTTTACGTTATTCATTATTGTCGTATCTATTACATTAATCACACCTATATGTCTGTGTCTGTACTTTGTTTCCACTGTACCATACGACGATACGTGGAACCGTCATAACAATACCTTTGTTTTATATTAGTTTTTGTTACCTCGTTTATGTTATTCATTATTGTCGTATCTATTACATCAATCACACGTATATGTCTGTGTCTGTACTTTGTTTCCACTGTACCATACGACGATACGTGGAACCATCGTAACAATACCTTTGTTTTATATTAGTTTTTGTTACCTCGTTTACGTTATTCATTATTGTCGTATCTATTACATTAATCACACGTATATGTCTGTGTCTGTACTTTGTTTCCACTGTACCATACGACGATACGTGGAACCGTCATAACAATACCGTTGTTTTATATTAGTTTTTGTTACCCCGTTTATGTTATTCATTATTGTCGTATCTACTACATTAACCACACGTATATGTCTGTGTCTGTACTTTGTTTCCACTGTACCATACGACGATACGTGGAACGGTCGTAACAATACCGTTGTTTTATATTAGTTTTTGTTACCTCGTTTACGTTATTCATTATTGTCGTATCTATTACATTAATCACACGTATATGTCTGTGTCTGTACTTTGTTTCCACTGTACCATACGACGATACGTGGAACCGTCGTAACAATACCGTTGTTTTATATTAGTTTTTGTTACCTCGTTTATGTTATTCATTATTGTCGTATCTATTACATTAATCACACGTATATGTCTGTGTCTGTACTTTGTTTCCACTGTACCATACGACGATACGTGGAACCGTCATAACAATACCTTTGTTTTATATTAGATTTTGTTACCTCGTTTACGTTATTCATTATTGTCGTATCTATTACATTAATCACACGTATACGTCTGTGTCTGTACTTTGTTTCCACTGTACCATACGTCGATACGTGGAACCGTCGTAACAATACCTTTGTTTTATATTAGTTTTTATTACCTCGTTTACGTTATTCATTATTGTCGTATCTATTACATTAATCACACGTATATGTCTGTGTCTGTACTTTGTTTCCACTGTACCATACGACGATACGTGGAACCATCGTAACAATACCTTCGTTTTATATTAGTTTTTGTTACCTCGTTTATGTTTTTCATTATTGTCGTATCTATTACATTAATCACACGTATATGTCTGTGTCTGTACTTTGTTTCCACTGTACCATACGACGATACGTGGAACCGTCGTAACAATACCTTTGTTTTATATTAGTTTTTGTTACCTCGTTTACGTTATTCATTATTGTCGTATCTATTACATTAATCACACGTATATGTCTGTGTCTGTACTTTGTTTCCACTGTCCCATACGACGATACGTGGAACCGTCGTAACAATACCGTTGTTTTATATTAGTTTTTGTTACCTCGTTTATGTTATTCATTATTGTCGTATCTATTACATTAATCACACGTATATGTCTGTGTCTGTACTTTGTTTCCACTGTACCATACGACGATACGTGGAACCGTCATAACAATACCTTTGTTTTATATTAGATTTTGTTACCTCGTTTACGTTATTCATTATTGTCGTATCTATTACATTAATCACACGTATATGTCTGTGTCTGTACTTTGTTTCCACTGTACCATACGTTGATACGTGGAACCGTCGTAACAATACCTTCGTTTTATATTAGTTTTTGTTACCTCGTTTACGTTATTCATTATTGTCGTATCTATTACATTAATCACACGTATATGTCTGTGTCTGTACTTTGTTTCCACTGTACCATACGACGATACGTGGAACCGTCGTAACAATACCTTCGTTTTATATTAGTTTTTGTTACCTCGTTTATGTTTTTCATTATTGTCGTATCTATTACATTAATCACACGTATATGTCTGTGTCTGTACTTTGTTTCCACTGTACCATACGACGATACGTGGAACCGTCGTAACAATACCGTTGTTTTATATTAGTTTTTGTTACCTCGTTTATGTTATTCATTATTGTCGTATCTATTACATTAATCACACGTATATGTCTGTGTCTGTACTTTGTTTCCACTGTACCATACGACGATACGTGGAACCGTCATAACAATACCTTTGTTTTATATTAGATTTTGTTACCTCGTTTACGTTATTCATTATTGTCGTATCTATTACATTAATCACACGTATATGTCTGTGTCTGTACTTTGTTTCCACTGTACCATACGTCAATACGTGGAACCGTCGTAACAATACCTTTGTTTTATATTAGTTTTTGTTACCTCGTTTACGTTATTCATTATTGTCGTATCTATTACATTAATCACACGTATATGTCTGTGTCTGTACTTTGTTTCCACTGTACCATACGACGATACGTGGAACCGTCGTAACAATACCTTCGTTTTATATTAGTTTTTGTTACCTCGTTTATGTTTTTCATTATTGTCGTATCTATTACATTAATCACACGTATATGTCTGTGTCTGTACTTTGTTTCCACTGTACCATACGACGATACGTGGAACCGTCGTAACAATACCTTTGTTTTATATTAGTTTTTGTTACCTCGTTTACGTTATTCATTATTGTCGTATCTATAACATTAATCACACGTATATGTCTGTGTCTGTACTTTGTTTCCACTGTACCATACGACGATACGTGGAACCGTCATAACAATACCGTTGTTTTATATTAGTTTTTGTTACCTCGTTTATGTTATTCATTATTGTCGTATCTATTACATTAATCACACGTATATGTCTGTGTCTGTACTTTGTTTCCACTCTACCATACGACGATACGTGGAACCGTCATAACAATACCTTTGTTTTATATTAGTTTTTGTTACCTCGTTTACGTTATTCATTATTGTCGTATCTATTACATTAATCACACGTATATGTCTGTGTCTGTACTTTGTTTCCACTGTACCATACGACGATACGTGGAACCGTCATAACAATACCGTTGTTTTATATTAGTTTTTGTTACCTCGTTTATGTTATTCATTATTGTCGTATCTATTACATTAATCACACGTATATGTCTGTGTCTGTACTTTGTTTCCACTGTACCATACGACGATACGTGGACCCTCATAACAATACCTTTGTTTTATATTAGTTTTTGTTACCTCGTTTATGTTATTCATTATTGTCGTATCTATTACATTAATCACACGTATATGTCTGTGTCTGTACTTTGTTTCCATTGTACCATACGACGATACGTGGAACCGTCGTAACAATACCGTTGTTTTATATTAGTTTTTGTTACCTCGTTTACGTTATTCATTATTGTCGTATCTATTACATTAATCACACGTATATGTCTGTGTCTGTACTTTGTTTCCACTGTACCATACGACGATACGTGGAACCGTCATAACACCACCGTTGTTATATATTTGTTTTTGTTACCTCGTTTATGTTATTCATTATTGTCGTATCTATTACATTAATCACACGTATATGTCTGTGTCTGTACTTTGTTTCCACTGTACCATACGACGATACGTGGAACCGTCATAACAATACCTTTGTTTTATATTAGTTTTTGTTACCTCGTTTACGTTATTCATTATTGTCGTATCTATTACATTAATCACACATATATGTCTGTGTCTGTACTTTGTTTCCACTGTACCATATGACGATACGTGGAACCGTCGTAACAATACCGTTGTTTTATATTAGTTTTTTTTACCTCGTTTACGTTATTCATTATTGTCGTATCTATTACATTAATCACTCGTATATGTCTGTGTCTGTACTTTGTTTCCACTGTACCATACGACGATACGTGGAACCGTCGTAACAATACCTTTGTTTTATATTAGTTTTTGTTACCTCGTTTACGTTATTCATTATTGTCGTATCTATTACATTAATCACACGTATATGTCTGTGTCTGTACTTTGTTTCCACTGTACCATACGACGATACGTGGAACCGTCATAACAATACCGTTGTTTTATATTAGTTTTTGTTACCTCGTTTATGTTATTCATTATTGTCGTATCTATTACATTAATCACACGTATATGTCTGTGTCTGTACTTTGTTTCCACTGTACCATACGACGATACGTGGAAACGTCGTAACAATACCGTTGTTTTATATTAGTTTTTGTTACCTCGTTTATGTTCTTCATTATTGTCGTATCTATTACATTAATCACACGTATATGTCTGTGTCTGTACTTTGTTTCCACTGTACCATACGACGATACGTGGAACCGTCATAACAATACCTTTGTTTTATATTAGTTTTTGTTACCTCGTTTACGTTATTCATTATTGTCGTATCTATTACATTAATCACACCTATATGTCTGTGTCTGTACTTTGTTTCCACTGTACCATACGACGATACGTGGAACCGTCGTAACAATACCGTTGTTTTATATTAGTTTTTGTTACCTCGTTTACGTTATTCATTATTGTCGTATCTATTACATTAATCACACGTATATGTCTGTGTCTGTACTTTGTTTCCACTGTACCATACGACGATACGTGGAACCGTCGTAACAATACCGTTGTTTTATATTAGTTTTTGGTACCTCGTTTATGTTATTCATTATTGTCGTATCTATTACATTAATCACACGTATATGTCTGTGTCTGTACTTTGTTTCCACTGTACCATACGACGATACGTGGAACCGTCATAACAATACCTTTGTTTTATATTAGATTTTGTTACCTCGTTTACGTTATTCATTATTGTCGTATCTATTACATTAATCACACGTATATGTCTGTGTCTGTACTTTGTTTCCACTGTACCATACGTCGATACGTGGAACCGTCGTAACAATACCTTTGTTTTATATTAGTTTTTATTACCTCGTTTACGTTATTCATTACTGTCGTATCTATTACATTAATCACACGTATATGTCTGTGTCTGTACTTTGTTTCCACTGTACCATACGACGATACGTGGAACCATCGTAACAATACCTTCGTTTTATATTAGTTTTTGTTACCTCGTTTATGTTTTTCATTATTGTCGTATCTATTACATTAATCACACGTATATGTCTGTGTCTGTACTTTGTTTCCACTGTACCATACGACGATACGTGGAACCGTCGTAACAATACCTTTGTTTTATATTAGTTTTTGTTACCTCGTTTACGTTATTCATTATTGTCGTATGTATTACATTAATCACACGTATATGTCTGTGTCTGTACTTTGTTTCCACTGTCCCATACGACGATACGTGGAACCGTCGTAACAATACCGTTGTTTTATATTAGTTTTTGTTATCTCGTTTATGTTATTCATTATTGTCATATCTATTACATTAATCACACGTATATGTCTGTGTCTGTACTTTGTTTCCACTGTACCATACGACGATACGTGGAACCGTCATAACAATACCTTTGTTTTATATTAGATTTTGTTACCTCGTTTACGTTATTCATTATTGTCGTATCTATTACATAAATCACACGTATATGTCTGTGTCTGTACTTTGTTTCCACTGTACCATACGTCGATACGTGGAACCGTCGTAACAATACCTTCGTTTTATATTAGTTTTTGTTACCTCGTTTACGTTATTCATTATTGTCGTATCTATTACATTAATCACACGTATATGTCTGCGTCTGTACTTTGTTTCCACTGTACCATACGACGATACGTGGAACCGTCGTAACAATACCTTCGTTTTATATTAGTTTTTGTTACCTCGTTTATGTTTTTCATTATTGTCGTATCTATTACATTAATCACACGTATATGTCTGTGTCTGTACTTTGTTTCCACTGTACCATACGACGATACGTGGAACCGTCGTAACAATACCGTTGTTTTATATTAGTTTTTGTTACCTCGTTTATGTTATTCATTATTGTCGTATCTATTACATTAATCACACGTATATGTCTGTGTCTGTACTTTGTTTCCACTGTACCATACGACGATACGTGGAACCGTCATAACAATACCTTTGTTTTATATTAGATTTTGTTACCTCGTTTACGTTATTCATTATTGTCGTATCTATTACATTAATCACACGTATATGTCTGTGTCTGTACTTTGTTTCCACTGTACCGTACGTCAATACGTGGAACCGTCGTAACAATACCTTTGTTTTATATTAGTTTTTGTTACCTCGTTTACGTTATTCATTATTGTCGTATCTATTACATTAATCACACGTATATGTCTGTGTCTGTACTTTGTTTCCACTGTACCATACGACGATACGTGGAACCGTCGTAACAATACCTTCGTTTTATATTAGTTTTTGTTACCTCGTTTATGTTTTTCATTATTGTCGTATCTATTACATTAATCACACGTATATGTCTGTGTCTGTACTTTGTTTCCACTGTACCATACGACGATACGTGGAACCGTCATAACAATACCTTTGTTTTATATTAGTTTTTGTTACCTCGTTTATGTTATTCATTATTGTCGTATCTATTACATCAATCACACGTATATGTCTGTGTCTGTACTTTGTTTCCACTGTACCATACGACGATACGTGGAACCATCGTAACAATACCTTTGTTTTATATTAGTTTTTGTTACCTCGTTTACGTTATTCATTATTGTCGTATCTATTACATTAATCACACGTATATGTCTGTGTCTGTACTTTGTTTCCACTGTACCATACGACGATACGTGGAACCGTCATAACAATACCGTTGTTTTATATTAGTTTTTGTTACCTCGTTTATGTTATTCATTATTGTCGTATCTACTACATTAATCACACGTATATGTCTGTGTCTGTACTTTGTTTCCACTGTACCATACGACGATACGTGGAACCGTCATAACAATACCGTTGTTTTATATTAGTTTTTGTTACCTCGTTTACGTTATTCATTATTGTCGTATCTATTACATTAATCACACGTATATGTCTGTGTCTGTACTTTGTTTCCACTGTACCATACGACGATACGTGGAACCGTCGTAACAATACCGTTGTTTTATATTAGTTTTTGTTACCTCGTTTATGTTATTCATTATTGTCGTATCTATTACATTAATCACACGTATATGTCTGTGTCTGTACTTTGTTTCCACTGTACCATACGAAGATACGTGGAACCGTCATAACAATACCTTTGTTTTATATTAGATTTTGTTACCTCGTTTACGTTATTCATTATTGTCGTATCTATTACATTAATCACACGTATATGTCTGTGTCTGTACTTTGTTTCCACTGTACCATACGTCGATACGTGGAACCGTCGTAACAATACCTTTGTTTTATATTAGTTTTTGTTACCTCGTTTACGTTATTCATTATTGTCGTATCTATTACATTAATCACACGTATATGTCTGTGTCTGTACTTTGTTTC
Source organism: Magicicada septendecula (assembly GCA_034769895.1). NCBI lineage: Eukaryota > Metazoa > Arthropoda > Insecta > Hemiptera > Cicadidae > Magicicada > Magicicada septendecula. Next base: position 330,245,223 of record CM068376.1, read on the forward strand.
CACTGTACCATACGACGATACGTGGAACCGTCGTAACAATACCTTCGTTTTATATTAGTTTTTGTTACCTCGTTTATGTTTTTCATTATTGTCGTATCTATTACATTAATCACACGTATAAGACTGTGTCTGTACTTTGTTTCCACTGTACCATATGACGATACGTGGAACCGTCGTAACAATACCTTTGTTTTATATTAGTTTTTGTTACCTCGTTTACGTTATTCATTATTGTCGTATCTATTACATTAATCACACGTATATGTCTGTGTCTGTACTTTGTTTCCACTGTACCATACGACGATACTTGGAACCGTCATAACAATACCGTTGTTTTATATTAGTTTTTGTTACCTCGTTTATGTTATTCATTATTGTCGTATCTATTACATTAATCACACGTATATGTCTGTGTCTGTACTTTGTTTCCACTGTACCATACGACGATACGTGGAACCGTCATAACAATACCTTTGTTTTATATTAGTTTTTGTTACCTCGTTTACGTTATTCATTATTGTCGTATCTATTACATTAATCACACGTATATGTCTGTGTCTGTACTTTGTTTCCACTGTACCATACGACGATACGTGGAACCGTCATAACAATACCGTTGTTTTATATTAGTTTTTGTTACCTCGTTTATGTTATTCATTATTGTCGTATCTATTACATTAATCACACGTATATGTCTGTGTCTGTACTTTGTTTCCACTGTACCATACGACGATACGTGGAACCGTCATAACAATACCTTTGTTTTATATTAGTTTTTGTTACCTCGTTTATGTTATTCATTATTGTCGTATCTATTACATTAATCACACGTATATGTCTGTGTCTGTACTTTGTTTCCATTGTACCATACGACGATACGTGGAACCGTCGTAACAATACCGTTGTTTTATATTAGTTTTTGTTACCTCGTTTACGTTATTCATTATTGTCGTATCTATTACATTAATCACGCGTATATGTCTTTGTCTGTACTTTGTTTCCACTGTACCATACGACGATACGTGGAACCGTCATAACACCACCGTTGTTATATATTTGTTTTTGTTACCTCGTTTATGTTATTCATTATTGTCGTATCTATTACATTAATCACACGTATATGTCTGTGTCTGTACTTTGTTTCCACTGTACCATACGACGATACGTGGAACCGTCATAACAATACCTTTGTTTTATATAAGTTTTTGTTACCTCGTTTACGTTATTCATTATTGTCGTATCTATTACATTAATCACACATATATGTCTGTGTCTGTACTTTGTTTCCACTGTACCATACGACGATACGTGGAACCGTCGTAACAATACCGTTGTTTTATATTAGTTTTTTTTACCTCGTTTACGTTATTCATTATTGTCGTATCTATTACATTAATCACACGTATATGTCTGGGTCTGTACTTTGTTTCCATTGTACCATACGACGATACGTGGAACCGTCGTAACAATACCTTTGTTTTATATTAGTTTTTTTTACCTCGTTTACGTTATTCATTATTGTCGTATCTATTACATTAATCACACGTATATGTCTGTGTCTGTACTTTGTTTCCACTGTACCATACGACGATACGTGGAACCGTCGTAACAATACCTTTGTTTTATATTAGTTTTTGTTACCTCGTTTACGTTATTCATTATTGTCGTATCTATTACATTAATCACACGTATATGTCTGTGTCTGTACTTTGTTTCCACTGTACCATACGACGATACGTGGAACCGTCATAACAATACCGTTGTTTTATATTAGTTTTTGTTACCTCGTTTATGTTATTCATTATTGTCGTATCTATTACATTAATCACACGTATATGTCTGTGTCTGTACTTTGTTTCCACTGTAGCATACGACGATACGTGGAACCGTCGTAACAATACCGTTGTTTTATATTAGTTTTTGTTACCTCGTTTATGTTCTTCATTATTGTCGTATCTATTACATTAATCACACGTATATGTCTGTGTCTGTACTTTGTTTCCACTGTACCATACGACGATACGTGGAACCGTCATAACAATACCTTTGTTTTATATTAGTTTTTGTTACCTCGTTTACGTTATTCATTATTGTCGTATCTATTACATTAATCACACCTATATGTCTGTGTCTGTACTTTGTTTCCACTGTACCATACGACGATACGTGGAACCGTCATAACAATACCTTTGTTTTATATTAGTTTTTGTTACCTCGTTTATGTTATTCATTATTGTCGTATCTATTACATCAATCACACGTATATGTCTGTGTCTGTACTTTGTTTCCACTGTACCATACGACGATACGTGGAACCATCGTAACAATACCTTTGTTTTATATTAGTTTTTGTTACCTCGTTTACGTTATTCATTATTGTCGTATCTATTACATTAATCACACGTATATGTCTGTGTCTGTACTTTGTTTCCACTGTACCATACGACGATACGTGGAACCGTCATAACAATACCGTTGTTTTATATTAGTTTTTGTTACCTCGTTTATGTTATTCATTATTGTCGTATCTACTACATTAATCACACGTATATGTCTGTGTCTGTACTTTGTTTCCACTGTACCATACGACGATACGTGGAACGGTCGTAACAATACCGTTGTTTTATATTAGTTTTTGTTACCTCGTTTACGTTATTCATTATTGTCGTATCTATTACATTAATCACACGTATATGTCTGTGTCTGTACTTTGTTTCCACTGTACCATACGACGATACGTGGAACCGTCGTAACAATACCGTTGTTTTATATTAGTTTTTGTTACCTCGTTTATGTTATTCATTATTGTCGTATCTATTACATTAATCACACGTATATGTCTGTGTCTGTACTTTGTTTCCACTGTACCATACGACGATACGTGGAACCGTCATAACAATACCTTTGTTTTATATTAGATTTTGTTACCTCGTTTACGTTATTCATTATTGTCGTATCTATTACATTAATCACACGTATATGTCTGTGTCTGTACTTTGTTTCCACTGTACCATACGTCGATACGTGGAACCGTCGTAACAATACCTTTGTTTTATATTAGTTTTTATTACCTCGTTTACGTTATTCATTACTGTCGTATCTATTACATTAATCACACGTATATGTCTGTGTCTGTACTTTCTTTCCACTGTACCATACGACGATACGTGGAACCATCGTAACAATACCTTCGTTTTATATTAGTTTTTGTTACCTCGTTTATGTTTTTCATTATTGTCGTATCTATTACATTAATCACACGTATATGTCTGTGTCTGTACTTTGTTTCCACTGTACCATACGACGATACGTGGAACCGTCGTAACAATACCTTTGTTTTATATTAGCTTTTGTTACCTCGTTTACGTTATTCATTATTGTCGTATCTATTACATTAATCACACGTATATGTCTGTGTCTGTACTTTGTTTCCACTGTCCCATACGACGATACGTGGAACCGTCGTAACAATACCGTTGTTTTATATTAGTTTTTGTTACCTCGTTTATGTTATTCATTATTGTCGTATCTATTACATTAATCACACGTATATGTCTGTGTCTGTACTTTGTTTCCACTGTACCATACGACGATACGTGGAACCGTCATAACAATACCTTTGTTTTATATTAGATTTTGTTACCTCGTTTACGTTATTCATTATTGTCGTATCTATTACATTAATCACACGTATATGTCTGTGTCTGTACTTTGTTTCCACTGTACCATACGTTGATACGTGGAACCGTCGTAACAATACCTTCGTTTTATATTAGTTTTTGTTACCTCGTTTACGTTATTCATTATTGTCGTATCTATTACATTAATCACACGTATATGTCTGTGTCTGTACTTTGTTTCCACTGTACCATACGACGATACGTGGAACCGTCGTAACAATACCTTCGTTTTATATTAGTTTTTGTTACCTCGTTTATGTTTTTCATTATTGTCGTATCTATTACATTAATCACACGTATATGTCTGTGTCTGTACTTTGTTTCCACTGTACCATACGACGATACGTGGAACCGTCGTAACAATACCGTTGTTTTATATTAGTTTTTGTTACCTCGTTTATGTTATTCATTATTGTCGTATCTATTACATTAATCACACGTATATGTCTGTGTCTGTACTTTGTTTCCACTGTACCATACGACGATACGTGGAACCGTCATAACAATACCTTTGTTTTATATTAGATTTTGTTACCTCGTTTACGTTATTCATTATTGTCGTATCTATTACATTAATCACACGTATATGTCTGTGTCTGTACTTTGTTTCCACTGTACCATACGTCAATACGTGGAACCGTCGTAACAATACCTTTGTTTTATATTAGTTTTTGTTACCTCGTTTACGTTATTCATTATTGTCGTATCTATTACATTAATCACACGTATATGTCTGTGTCTGTACTTTGTTTCCACTGTACCATACGACGATACGTGGAACCGTCGTAACAATACCTTCGTTTTATATTAGTTTTTGTTACCTCGTTTATGTTTTTCATTATTGTCGTATCTATTACATTAATCACACTTATATGTCTGTGTCTGTACTTTGTTTCCACGGTACCATACGACGATACGTGGAACCGTCGTAACAATACCTTTGTTTTGTATTAGTTTTTGTTACCTCGTTTACGTTATTCATTATTGTCGTATCTATTACATTAATCACACGTATATGTCTGTGTCTGTACTTTGTTTCCACTGTACCATACGACGATACGTGGAACCGTCATAACAATACCGTTGTTTTATATTAGTTTTTGTTACCTCGTTTATGTTATTCATTATTGTCGTATCTATTACATTAATCACACGTATATGTCTGTGTCTGTACTTTGTTTCCACTCTACCATACGACGATACGTGGAACCATCATAACAATACCTTTGTTTTATATTAGTTTTTGTTACCTCGTTTACGTTATTCATTATTGTCGTATCTATTACATTAATCACACGTATATGTCTGTGTCTGTACTTTGTTTCCACTGTACCATACGACGATACGTGGAACCGTCATAACAATACCGTTGTTTTATATTAGTTTTTGTTACCTCGTTTATGTTATTCATTATTGTCGTATCTATTACATTAATCACACGTATATGTCTGTGTCTGTACTTTGTTTCCACTGTACCATACGACGATACGTGGACCCTCATAACAATACCTTTGTTTTATATTAGTTTTTGTTACCTCGTTTATGTTATTCATTATTGTCGTATCTATTACATTAATCACACGTATATGTCTGTGTCTGTACTTTGTTTCCATTGTACCATACGACGATACGTGGAACCGTCGTAACAATACCGTTGTTTTATATTAGTTTTTGTTACCTCGTTTACGTTATTCATTATTGTCGTATCTATTACATTAATCACACGTATATGTCTGTGTCTGTACTTTGTTTCCACTGTACCATACGACGATACGTGGAACCGTCATAACACCACCGTTGTTATATATTTGTTTTTGTTACCTCGTTTATGTTATTCATTATTGTCGTATCTATTACATTAATCACACGTATATGTCTGTGTCTGTACTTTGTTTCCACTGTACCATACGACGATACGTGGAACCGTCATAACAATACCTTTGTTTTATATTAGTTTTTGTTACCTCGTTTACGTTATTCATTATTGTCGTATCTATTACATTAATCACACATATATGTCTGTGTCTGTACTTTGTTTCCACTGTACCATATGACGATACGTGGAACCGTCGTAACAATACCGTTGTTTTATATTAGTTTTTTTTACCTCGTTTACGTTATTCATTATTGTCGTATCTATTACATTAATCACTCGTATATGTCTGTGTCTGTACTTTGTTTCCACTGTACCATACGACGATACGTGGAACCGTCATAACAATACCGTTGTTTTATATTAGTTTTTGTTACCTCGTTTATGTTATTCATTATTGTCGTATCTATTACATTAATCACACGTATATGTCTGTGTCTGTACTTTGTTTCCACTGTACCATACGACGATACGTGGAAACGTCGTAACAATACCGTTGTTTTATATTAGTTTTTGTTACCTCGTTTATGTTCTTCATTATTGTCGTATCTATTACATTAATCACACGTATATGTCTGTGTCTGTACTTTGTTTCCACTGTACCATACGACGATACGTGGAACCGTCATAACAATACCTTTGTTTTATATTAGTTTTTGTTACCTCGTTTACGTTATTCATTATTGTCGTATCTATTACATTAATCACACCTATATGTCTGTGTCTGTACTTTGTTTCCACTGTACCATACGACGATACGTGGAACCGTCGTAACAATACCGTTGTTTTATATTAGTTTTTGTTACCTCGTTTACGTTATTCATTATTGTCGTATCTATTACATTAATCACACGTATATGTCTGTGTCTGTACTTTGTTTCCACTGTACCATACGACGATACGTGGAACCGTCGTAACAATACCGTTGTTTTATATTAGTTTTTGGTACCTCGTTTATGTTATTCATTATTGTCGTATCTATTACATTAATCACACGTATATGTCTGTGTCTGTACTTTGTTTCCACTGTACCATACGACGATACGTGGAACCGTCATAACAATACCTTTGTTTTATATTAGATTTTGTTACCTCGTTTACGTTATTCATTATTGTCGTATCTATTACATTAATCACACGTATATGTCTGTGTCTGTACTTTGTTTCCACTGTACCATACGTCGATACGTGGAACCGTCGTAACAATACCTTTGTTTTATATTAGTTTTTATTACCTCGTTTACGTTATTCATTACTGTCGTATCTATTACATTAATCACACGTATATGTCTGTGTCTGTACTTTGTTTCCACTGTACCATACGACGATACGTGGAACCATCGTAACAATACCTTCGTTTTATATTAGTTTTTGTTACCTCGTTTATGTTTTTCATTATTGTCGTATCTATTACATTAATCACACGTATATGTCTGTGTCTGTACTTTGTTTCCACTGTACCATACGACGATACGTGGTACCGTCGTAACAATACCTTTGTTTTATATTAGTTTTTGTTACCTCGTTTACGTTATTCATTATTGTCGTATCTATTACATTAATCACACGTATATGCCTGTGTCTGTACTTTGTTTCCACTGTCCCATACGACGATACGTGGAACCGTCGTAACAATACCGTTGTTTTATATTAGTTTTTGTTACCTCGTTTATGTTATTCATTATTGTCGTATCTATTACATTAATCACACGTATATGTCTGTGTCTGTACTTTGTTTCCACTGTACCATACGACGATACGTGGAACCGTCATAACAATACCTTTGTTTTATATTAGATTTTGTTACCTCGTTTACGTTATTCATTATTGTCGTATCTATTACATTAATCACACGTATATGTCTGTGTCTGTACTTTGTTTCCACTGTACCATACGTCGATACGTGGAACCGTCGTAACAATACCTTCGTTTTATATTAGTTTTTGTTACCTCGTTTACGTTATTCATTATTGTCGTATCTATTACATTAATCACACGTATATGTCTGTGTCTGTACTTTGTTTCCACTGTACCATACGACGATACGTGGAACCGTCGTAACAATACCTTCGTTTTATATTAGTTTTTGTTACCTCGTTTATGTTTTTCATTATTGTCGTATCTATTACATTAATCACACGTATATGTCTGTGTCTGTACTTTGTTTCCACTGTACCATACGACGATACGTGGAACCGTCGTAACAATACCGTTGTTTTATATTAGTTTTTGTTACCTCGTTTATGTTATTCATTATTGTCGTATCTATTACATTAATCACACGTATATGTCTGTGTCTGTACTTTGTTTCCACTGTACCATACGACGATACGTGGAACCGTCATAACAATACCTTTGTTTTATATTAGATTTTGTTACCTCGTTTACGTTATTCATTATTGTCGTATCTATTACATTAATCACACGTATATGTCTGTGTCTGTACTTTGTTTCCACTGTACCATACGTCAATACGTGGAACCGTCGTAACAATACCTTTGTTTTATATTAGTTTTTGTTACCTCGTTTACGTTATTCATTATTGTCGTATCTATTACATTAATCACACGTATATGTCTGTGTCTGTACTTTGTTTCCACTGTACCATACGACGATACGTGGACCCTCATAACAATACCTTTGTTTTATATTAGTTTTTGTTACCTCGTTTATGTTATTCATTATTGTCGTATCTATTACATTAATCACACGTACATGTCTGTGTCTGTACTTTGTTTCCATTGTACCATACGACGATACGTGGAACCGTCGTAACAATACCGTTGTTTTATATTAGTTTTTGTTACCTCGTTTACGTTATTCATTATTGTCGTATCTATTACATTAATCACACGTATATGTCTGTGTCTGTACTTTGTTTCCACTGTACCATACGACGATACGTGGAACCGTCATAACACCACCGTTGTTATATATTTGTTTTTGTTACCTCGTTTATGTTATTCATTATTGTCGTATCTATTACATTAATCACACGTATATGTCTGTGTCTGTACTTTGTTTCCACTGTACCATACGACGATACGTGGAACCGTCATAACAATACCTTTGTTTTATATTAGTTTTTGTTACCTCGTTTACGTTATTCATTATTGTCGTATCTATTACATTAATCACACATATATGTCTGTGTCTGTACTTTGTTTCCACTGTACCATATGACGATACGTGGAACCGTCGTAACAATACCGTTGTTTTATATTAGTTTTTTTTACCTCGTTTACGTTATTCATTATTGTCGTATCTATTACATTAATCACTCGTATATGTCTGTGTCTGTACTTTGTTTCCACTGTACCATACGACGATACGTGGAACCGTCATAACAATACCGTTGTTTTATATTAGTTTTTGTTACCTCGTTTATGTTATTCATTATTGTCGTATCTATTACATTAATCACACGTATATGTCTGTGTCTGTACTTTGTTTCCACTGTACCATACGACGATACGTGGAAACGTCGTAACAATACCGTTGTTTTATATTAGTTTTTGTTACCTCGTTTATGTTCTTCATTATTGTCGTATCTATTACATTAATCACACGTATATGTCTGTGTCTGTACTTTGTTTCCACTGTACCATACGACGATACGTGGAACCGTCATAACAATACCTTTGTTTTATATTAGTTTTTGTTACCTCGTTTACGTTATTCATTATTGTCGTATCTATTACATTAATCACACCTATATGTCTGTGTCTGTACTTTGTTTCCACTGTACCATACGACGATACGTGGAACCGTCGTAACAATACCGTTGTTTTATATTAGTTTTTGTTACCTCGTTTACGTTATTCATTATTGTCGTATCTATTACATTAATCACACGTATATGTCTGTGTCTGTACTTTGTTTCCACTGTACCATACGACGATACGTGGAACCGTCGTAACAATACCGTTGTTTTATATTAGTTTTTGGTACCTCGTTTATGTTATTCATTATTGTCGTATCTATTACATTAATCACACGTATATGTCTGTGTCTGTACTTTGTTTCCACTGTACCATACGACGATACGTGGAACCGTCATAACAATACCTTTGTTTTATATTAGATTTTGTTACCTCGTTTACGTTATTCATTATTGTCGTATCTATTACATTAATCACACGTATATGTCTGTGTCTGTACTTTGTTTCCACTGTACCATACGTCGATACGTGGAACCGTCGTAACAATACCTTTGTTTTATATTAGTTTTTATTACCTCGTTTACGTTATTCATTACTGTCGTATCTATTACATTAATCACACGTATATGTCTGTGTCTGTACTTTGTTTCCACTGTACCATACGACGATACGTGGAACCATCGTAACAATACCTTCGTTTTATATTAGTTTTTGTTACCTCGTTTATGTTTTTCATTATTGTCGTATCTATTACATTAATCACACGTATATGTCTGTGTCTGTACTTTGTTTCCACTGTACCATACGACGATACGTGGTACCGTCGTAACAATACCTTTGTTTTATATTAGTTTTTGTTACCTCGTTTACGTTATTCATTATTGTCGTATCTATTACATTAATCACACGTATATGCCTGTGTCTGTACTTTGTTTCCACTGTCCCATACGACGATACGTGGAACCGTCGTAACAATACCGTTGTTTTATATTAGTTTTTGTTACCTCGTTTATGTTATTCATTATTGTCGTATCTATTACATTAATCACACGTATATGTCTGTGTCTGTACTTTGTTTCCACTGTACCATACGACGATACGTGGAACCGTCATAACAATACCTTTGTTTTATATTAGATTTTGTTACCTCGTTTACGTTATTCATTATTGTCGTATCTATTACATTAATCACACGTATATGTCTGTGTCTGTACTTTGTTTCCACTGTACCATACGTCGATACGTGGAACCGTCGTAACAATACCTTCGTTTTATATTAGTTTTTGTTACCTCGTTTACGTTATTCATTATTGTCGTATCTATTACATTAATCACACGTATATGTCTGTGTCTGTACTTTGTTTCCACTGTACCATACGACGATACGTGGAACCGTCGTAACAATACCTTCGTTTTATATTAGTTTTTGTTACCTCGTTTATGTTTTTCATTATTGTCGTATCTATTACATTAATCACACGTATATGTCTGTGTCTGTACTTTGTTTCCACTGTACCATACGACGATACGTGGAACCGTCGTAACAATACCGTTGTTTTATATTAGTTTTTGTTACCTCGTTTATGTTATTCATTATTGTCGTATCTATTACATTAATCACACGTATATGTCTGTGTCTGTACTTTGTTTCCACTGTACCATACGACGATACGTGGAACCGTCATAACAATACCTTTGTTTTATATTAGATTTTGTTACCTCGTTTACGTTATTCATTATTGTCGTATCTATTACATTAATCACACGTATATGTCTGTGTCTGTACTTTGTTTCCACTGTACCATACGTCAATACGTGGAACCGTCGTAACAATACCTTTGTTTTATATTAGTTTTTGTTACCTCGTTTACGTTATTCATTATTGTCGTATCTATTACATTAATCACACGTATATGTCTGTGTCTGTACTTTGTTTCCACTGTACCATACGACGATACGTGGAACCGTCGTAACAATACCTTCGTTTTATATTAGTTTTTGTTACCTCGTTTATGTTTTTCATTATTGTCGTATCTATTACATTAATCACACGTATATGTCTGTGTCTGTACTTTGTTTCCACTGTACCATACGACGATACGTGGAACCGTCATAACAATACCTTTGTTTTATATTAGTTTTTGTTACCTCGTTTATGTTATTCATTATTGTCGTATCTATTACATCAATCACACGTATATGTCTGTGTCTGTACTTTGTTTCCACTGTACCATACGACGATACGTGGAACCATCGTAACAATACCTTTGTTTTATATTAGTTTTTGTTACCTCGTTTACGTTATTCATTATTGTCGTATCTATTACATTAATCACACGTATATGTCTGTGTCTGTACTTTGTTTCCACTGTACCATACGACGATACGTGGAACCGTCATAACTATACCGTTGTTTTATATTAGTTTTTGTTACCTCGTTTATGTTATTCATTATTGTCGTATCTACTACATTAATCACACGTATATGTCTGTGTCTGTACTTTGTTTCCACTGTACCATACGACGATACGTGGAACCGTCATAACAATACCGTTGTTTTATATTAGTTTTTGTTACCTCGTTTACGTTATTCATTATTGTCGTATCTATTACATTAATCACACGTATATGTCTGTGTCTGTACTTTGTTTCCACTGTACCATACGACGATACGTGGAACCGTCATAACAATACCGTTGTTTTATATTAGTTTTTGTTACCTCGTTTATGTTATTCATTATTGTCGTATCTACTACATTAATCACACGTATATGTCTGTGTCTGTACTTTGTTTCCACTGTACCATACGACGATACGTGGAACCGTCGTAACAATACCGTTGTTTTATATTAGTTTTTGTTACCTCGTTTATGTTATTCATTATTGTCGTATCTATTACATTAATCACACGTATATGTCTGTGTCTGTACTTTGTTTCCACTGTACCATACGAAGATACGTGGAACCGTCATAACAATACCTTTGTTTTATATTAGATTTTGTTACCTCGTTTACGTTATTCATTATTGTCGTATCTATTACATTAATCACACGTATATGTCTGTGTCTGTACTTTCTTTCCACTGTACCATACGTCGATACGTGGAACCGTCGTAACAATACCTTTGTTTTATATTAGTTTTTGTTACCTCGTTTACGTTATTCATTATTGTCGTATCTATTACATTAATCACACGTATATGTCTGTGTCTGTACTTTGTTTCCACTGTACCATATGACGATACGTGGAACCGTCGTAACAATACCTTTGTTTTATATTAGTTTTTGTTACCTCGTTTACGTTATTCATTATTGTCGTATCTATTACATTAATCACACGTATATGTCTGTGTCTGTACTCTGTTTCCACTGTACCATACGACGATACTTGGAACCGTCATAACAATACCGTTGTTTTATATTAGTTTTTTTTACCTCGTTTATGTTATTCATTATTGTCGTATCTATTACATTAATCACACGTATATGTCTGTGTCTGTACTTTGTTTCCACTGTACCATACGACGATACGTGGAACCGTCATAACAATACCTTTGTTTTATATTAGTTTTTGTTACCTCGTTTACGTTATTCATTATTGTCGTATCTATTACATTAATCACACGTATATGTCTGTGTCTGTACTTTGTTTCCACTGTACCATACGACGATACGTAGAACCGTCATAACAATACCGTTGTTTTATATTAGTTTTTGTTACCTCGTTTATGTTATTCATTATTGTCGTATCTATTACATTAATCACACGTATATGTCTGTGTCTGTACTTTGTTTCCACTGTACCATACGACGATACGTGGAACCGTCATAACAATACCTTTGTTTTATATTAGTTTTTGTTACCTCGTTTATGTTATTCATTATTGTCGTATCTATTACATTAATCACACGTATATGTCTGTGTCTGTACTTTGTTTCCATTGTACCATACGACGATACGTGGAACCGTCGTAACAATACCGTTTTTTTATATTAGTTTTTGTTACCTCGTTTACGTTATTCATTATTGTCGTATCTATTACATTAATCACGCGTATATGTCTGTGTCTGTACTTTGTTTCCACTGTACCATACGACGATACGTGGAACCGTCATAACACCACCGTTGTTATATATTTGTTTTTGTTACCTCGTTTATGTTATTCATTATTGTCGTATCTATTACATTAATCACACGTATATGTCTGTGTCTGTACTTTGTTTCCACTGTACCATACGACGATACGTGGAACCGTCATAACAATACCTTTGTTTTATATAAGTTTTTGTTACCTCGTTTACGTTATTCATTATTGTCGTATCTATTACATTATTCACACATATATGTCTGTGTCTGTACTTTGTTTCCACTGTACCATACGACGATACGTGGAACCGTCGTAACAATACCGTTGTTTTATATTAGTTTTTTTTACCTCGTTTACGTTATACATTATTGTCGTATCTATTACATTAATCACACGTATATGTCTGTGTCTGTACTTTGTTTCCATTGTACCATACGACGATACGTGGAACCGTCGTAACAATACCTTTGTTTTATATTAGTTTTTTTTACCTCGTTTACGTTATTCATTATTGTCGTATCTATTACATTAATCACACGTATATGTCTGTGTCTGTACTTTGTTTCCACTGTACCATACGACGATACGTGGAACCGTCGTAACAATACCTTTGTTTTATATTAGTTTTTGTTACCTCGTTTACGTTATTCATTATTGTCGTATCTATTACATTAATCACACGTATATGTCTGTGTCTGTACTTTGTTTCCACTGTACCATACGACGATACGTGGAACCGTCATAACAATACCTTTGTTTTATATTAGATTTTGTTACCTCGTTTACGTTATTCATTATTGTCGTATCTATTACATTAATCACACGTATATGTCTGTGTCTGTACTTTGTTTCCACTGTACCATACGTCGATACGTGGAACCGTCGTAACAATACCTTTGTTTTATATTAGTTTTTATTACCTCGTTTACGTTATTCATTACTGTCGTATCTATTACATTAATCACACGTATATGTCTGTGTCTGTACTTTGTTTCCACTGTACCATACGACGATACGTGGAACCATCGTAACAATACCTTCGTTTTATATTAGTTTTTGTTACCTCGTTTATGTTTTTCATTATTGTCGTATCTATTACATTAATCACACGTATATGTCTGTGTCTGTACTTTGTTTCCACTGTACCATACGACGATACGTGGTACCGTCGTAACAATACCTTTGTTTTATATTAGTTTTTGTTACCTCGTTTACGTTATTCATTATTGTCGTATCTATTACATTAATCACACGTATATGTCTGTGTCTGTACTTTGTTTCCACTGTCCCATACGACGATACGTGGAACCGTCGTAACAATACCGTTGTTTTATATTAGTTTTTGTTACCTCGTTTATGATATTCATTATTGTCGTATCTATTACATTAATCACACGTATATGTCTGTGTCTGTACTTTGTTGCCACTGTACCATACGACGATACGTGGAACCGTCATAACAATACCTTTGTTTTATATTAGATTTTGTTACCTCGTTTACGTTATTCATTATTGTCGTATCTATTACATTAATCACACGTATATGTCTGTGTCTGTACTTTGTTTCCACTGTACCATACGTCGATACGTGGAACCGTCGTAACAATACCTTCGTTTTATATTAGTTTTTGTTACCTCGTTTACGTTATTCATTATTGTCGTATCTATTACATTAATCACACGTATATGTCTGTGTCTGTACTTTGTTTCCACTGTACCATACGACGATACGTGGAACCGTCGTAACAATACCTTCGTTTTATATTAGTTTTTGTTACCTCGTTTATGTTTTTCATTATTGTCGTATCTATTACATTAATCACACGTATATGTCTGTGTCTGTACTTTGTTTCCACTGTACCATACGACGATACGTGGAACCGTCGTAACAATACCGTTGTTTTATATTAGTTTTTGTTACCTCGTTTATGTTATTCATTATTGTCGTATCTATTACATTAATCACACGTATATGTCTGTGTCTGTACTTTGTTTCCACTGTACCATACGACGATACGTGGAACCGTCATAACAATACCTTTGTTTTATATTAGATTTTGTTACCTCGTTTACGTTATTCATTATTGTCGTATCTATTACATTAATCACACGTATATGTCTGTGTCTGTACTTTGTTTCCACTGTACCATACGTCAATACGTGGAACCGTCGTAACAATACCTTTGTTTTATATTAGTTTTTGTTACCTCGTTTACGTTATTCATTATTGTCGTATCTATTACATTAATCACACGTATATGTCTGTGTCTGTACTTTGTTTCCACTGTACCATACGACGATACGTGGAACCGTCGTAACAATACCTTCGTTTTATATTAGTTTTTGTTACCTCGTTTATGTTTTTCATTATTGTCGTATCTATTACATTAATCACACGTATATGTCTGTGTCTGTACTTTGTTTCCACTGTACCATACGACGATACGTGGAACCGTCATAACAATACCTTTGTTTTATATTAGTTTTTGTTACCTCGTTTATGTTATTCATTATTGTCGTATCTATTACATCAATCACACGTATATGTCTGTGTCTGTACTTTGTTTCCACTGTACCATACGACGATACGTGGAACCATCGTAACAATACCTTTGTTTTATATTAGTTTTTGTTACCTCGTTTACGTTATTCATTATTGTCGTATCTATTACATTAATCACACGTATATGTCTGTGTCTGTACTTTGTTTCCACTGTACCATACGACGATACGTGGAACCGTCATAACTATACCGTTGTTTTATATTAGTTTTTGTTACCTCGTTTATGTTATTCATTATTGTCGTATCTACTACATTAATCACACGTATATGTCTGTGTCTGTACTTTGTTTCCACTGTACCATACGACGATACGTGGAACCGTCATAACAATACCGTTGTTTTATATTAGTTTTTGTTACCTCGTTTACGTTATTCATTATTGTCGTATCTATTACATTAATCACACGTATATGTCTGTGTCTGTACTTTGTTTCCACTGTACCATACGACGATACGTGGAACCGTCATAACAATACCGTTGTTTTATATTAGTTTTTGTTACCTCGTTTATGTTATTCATTATTGTCGTATCTACTACATTAATCACACGTATATGTCTGTGTCTGTACTTTGTTTCCACTGTACCATACGACGATACGTGGAACCGTCGTAACAATACCGTTGTTTTATATTAGTTTTTGTTACCTCGTTTATGTTATTCATTATTGTCGTATCTATTACATTAATCACACGTATATGTCTGTGTCTGTACTTTGTTTCCACTGTACCATACGAAGATACGTGGAACCGTCATAACAATACCTTTGTTTTATATTAGATTTTGTTACCTCGTTTACGTTATTCATTATTGTCGTATCTATTACATTAATCACACGTATATGTCTGTGTCTGTACTTTCTTTCCACTGTACCATACGTCGATACGTGGAACCGTCGTAACAATACCTTTGTTTTATATTAGTTTTTGTTACCTCGTTTACGTTATTCATTATTGTCGTATCTATTACATTAATCACACGTATATGTCTGTGTCTGTACTTTGTTTCCACTGTACCATACGACGATACGTGGAACCGTCGTAACAATACCTTCGTTTTATATTAGTTTTTGTTACCTCGTTTATGTTTTTCATTATTGTCGTATCTATTACATTAATCACACGTATATGTCTGTGTCTGTACTTTGTTTCCACTGTACCATATGACGATACGTGGAACCGTCGTAACAATACCTTTGTTTTATATTAGTTTTTGTTACCTCGTTTACGTTATTCATTATTGTCGTATCTATTACATTAATCACACGTATATGTCTGTGTCTGTACTTTGTTTCCACTGTACCATACGACGATACTTGGAATCGTCATAACAATACCGTTGTTTTATATTAGTTTTTTTTACCTCGTTTATGTTATTCATTATTGTCGTATCTATTACATTAATCACACGTATATGTCTGTGTCTGTACTTTGTTTCCACTGTACCATACGACGATACGTGGAACCGTCATAACAATACCTTTGTTTTATATTAGTTTTTGTTACCTCGTTTACGTTATTCATTATTGTCGTATCTATTACATTAATCACACGTATATGTCTGTGTCTGTACTTTGTTTCCACTGTACCATACGACGATACGTGGAACCGTCATAACAATACCGTTGTTTTATATTAGTTTTTGTTACCTCGTTTATGTTATTCATTATTGTCGTATCTATTACATTAATCACACGTATATGTCTGTGTCTGTACTTTGTTTCCACTGTACCATACGACGATACGTGGAACCGTCATAACAATACCTTTGTTTTATATTAGTTTTTGTTACCTCGTTTATGTTATTCATTATTGTCGTATCTATTACATTAATCACACGTATATGTCTGTGTCTGTACTTTGTTTCCATTGTACCATACGACGATACGTGGAACCGTCGTAACAATACCGTTTTTTTATATTAGTTTTTGTTACCTCGTTTACGTTATTCATTATTGTCGTATCTATTACATTAATCACGCGTATATGTCTGTGTCTGTACTTTGTTTCCACTGTACCATACGACGATACGTGGAACCGTCATAACACCACCGTTGTTATATATTTGTTTTTGTTACCTCGTTTATGTTATTCATTATTGTCGTATCTATTACATTAATCACACGTATATGTCTGTGTCTGTACTTTGTTTCCACTGTACCATACGACGATACGTGGAACCGTCATAACAATACCTTTGTTTTATATAAGTTTTTGTTACCTCGTTTACGTTATTCATTATTGTCGTATCTATTACATTATTCACACATATATGTCTGTGTCTGTACTTTGTTTCCACTGTACCATACGACGATACGTGGAACCGTCGTAACAATACCGTTGTTTTATATTAGTTTTTTTTACCTCGTTTACGTTATACATTATTGTCGTATCTATTACATTAATCACACGTATATGTCTGTGTCTGTACTTTGTTTCCATTGTACCATACGACGATACGTGGAACCGTCGTAACAATACCTTTGTTTTATATTAGTTTTTTTTACCTCGTTTACGTTATTCATTATTGTCGTATCTATTACATTAATCACACGTATATGTCTGTGTCTGTACTTTGTTTCCACTGTACCATACGACGATACGTGGAACCGTCGTAACAATACCTTTGTTTTATATTAGTTTTTGTTACCTCGTTTACGTTATTCATTATTGTCGTATCTATTACATTAATCACACGTATATGTCTGTGTCTGTACTTTGTTTCCACTGTACCATACGACGATACGTGGAACCGTCATAACAATACCGTTGTTTTATATTAGTTTTTGTTACCTCGTTTATGTTATTCATTATTGTCGTATCTATTACATTATTCACACGTATATGTCTGTGTCTGTACTTTGTTTCCACTGTAGCATACGACGATACGTGGAACCGTCGTAACAATACCGTTGTTTTATATTAGTTTTTGTTACCTCGTTTATGTTCTTCATTATTGTCGTATCTATTACATTAATCACACGTATATGTCTGTGTCTGTACTTTGTTTCCACTGTACCATACGACGATACGTGGAACCGTCATAACAATACCTTTGTTTTATATTAGTTTTTGTTACCTCGTTTACGTTATTCATTATTGTCGTATCTATTACATTAATCACACCTATATGTCTGTGTCTGTACTTTGTTTCCACTGTACCATACGACGATACGTGGAACCGTCATAACAATACCTTTGTTTTATATTAGTTTTTGTTACCTCGTTTATGTTATTCATTATTGTCGTATCTATTACATCAATCACACGTATATGTCTGTGTCTGTACTTTGTTTCCACTGTACCATACGACGATACGTGGAACCATCGTAACAATACCTTTGTTTTATATTAGTTTTTGTTACCTCGTTTACGTTATTCATTATTGTCGTATCTATTACATTAATCACACGTATATGTCTGTGTCTGTACTTTGTTTCCACTGTACCATACGACGATACGTGGAACCGTCATAACAATACCGTTGTTTTATATTAGTTTTTGTTACCTCGTTTATGTTATTCATTATTGTCGTATCTACTACATTAATCACACGTATATGTCTGTGTCTGTACTTTGTTTCCACTGTACCATACGACGATACGTGGAACGGTCGTAACAATACCGTTGTTTTATATTAGTTTTTGTTACCTCGTTTACGTTATTCATTATTGTCGTATCTATTACATTAATCACACGTATATGTCTGTGTCTGTACTTTGTTTCCACTGTACCATACGACGATACGTGGAACCGTCATAACAATACCTTTGTTTTATATTAGTTTTTGTTACCTCGTTTATGTTATTCATTATTGTCGTATCTATTACATTAATCACACGTATATGTCTGTGTCTGTACTTTGTTTCCACTGTACCATACGACGATACGTGGAACCGTCATAACAATACCTTTGTTTTATATTAGATTTTGTTACCTCGTTTACGTTATTCATTATTGTCGTATCTATTACATTAATCACACGTATATGTCTGTGTCTGTACTTTGTTTCCACTGTACCATACGTCGATACGTGGAACCGTCGTAACAATACCTTTGTTTTATATTAGTTTTTATTACCTCGTTTACGTTATTCATTATTGTCGTATCTATTACATTAATCACACGTATATGTCTGTGTCTGTACTTTGTTTCCACTGTACCATACGACGATAAGTGGAACCATCGTAACAATACCTTCGTTTTATATTAGTTTTTGTTACCTCGTTTATGTTTTTCTTTATTGTCGTATCTATTACATTAATCACACGTATATGTCTGTGTCTGTACTTTGTTTCCACTGTACCATACGACGATACGTGGAACCGTCGTAACAATACCTTTGTTTTATATTAGTTTTTGTTACCTCGTTTACGTTATTCATTATTGTCGTATCTATTACATTAATCACACGTATATGTCTGTGTCTGTACTTTGTTTCCACTGTCCCATACGACGATACGTGGAACCGTCGTAACAATACCGTTGTTTTATATTAGTTTTTGTTACCTCGTTTATGTTATTCATTATTGTCGTATCTATTACATTAATCACACGTATATGTCTGTGTCTGTACTTTGTTTCCACTGTACCATACGACGATACATGGAACCGTCATAACAATACCTTTGTTTTATATTAGATTTTGTTACCTCGTTTACGTTATTCATTATTGTCGTATCTATTACATTAATCACACGTATATGTCTGTGTCTGTACTTTGTTTCCACTGTACCATACGTTGATACGTGGAACCGTCGTAACAATACCTTCGTTTTATATTAGTTTTTGTTACCTCGTTTACGTTATTCATTATTGTCGTATCTATTACATTAATCACACGTATATGTCTGTGTCTGTACTTTGTTTCCACTGTACCATACGACGATACGTGGAACCGTCGTAACAATACCTTCGTTTTATATTAGTTTTTGTTACCTCGTTTATGTTTTTCATTATTGTCGTATCTATTACATTAATCACACGTATATGTCTGTGTCTGTACTTTGTTTCCACTGTACCATACGACGATACGTGGAACCGTCGTAACAATACCGTTGTTTTATATTAGTTTTTGTTACCTCGTTTATGTTATTCATTATTGTCGTATCTATTACATTAATCACACGTATATGTCTGTGTCTGTACTTTGTTTCCACTGTACCATACGACGATACGTGGAACCGTCATAACAATACCTTTGTTTTATATTAGATTTTGTTACCTCGTTTACGTTATTCATTATTGTCGTATCTATTACATTAATCACACGTATATGTCTGTGTCTGTACTTTGTTTCCACTGTACCATACGTCAATACGTGGAACCGTCGTAACAATACCTTTGTTTTATATTAGTTTTTGTTACCTCGTTTACGTTATTCATTATTGTCGTATCTATTACATTAATCACACGTATATGTCTGTGTCTGTACTTTGTT
This sequence comes from Magicicada septendecula, assembly GCA_034769895.1. Lineage (NCBI taxonomy): Eukaryota > Metazoa > Arthropoda > Insecta > Hemiptera > Cicadidae > Magicicada > Magicicada septendecula. The sequence continues at coordinate 330,266,526 of CM068376.1, forward strand.
TCCACTGTACCATACGACGATACGTGGAACCGTCGTAACAATACCTTCGTTTTATATTAGTTTTTGTTACCTCGTTTATGTTTTTCATTATTGTCGTATCTATTACATTAATCACACGTATATGTCTGTGTCTGTACTTTGTTTCCACTGTACCATACGACGATACGTGGAACCGTCGTAACAATACCTTTGTTTTATATTAGTTTTTGTTACCTCGTTTATGTTATTCATTATTGTCGTATCTATTACATTAATCACACGTATATGTCTGTGTCTGTACTTTGTTTCCACTGTACCATACGACGATACGTGGAACCGTCATAACAATACCTTTGTTTTATATAAGTTTTTGTTACCTCGTTTACGTTATTCATTATTGTCGTATCTATTACATTATTCACACATATATGTCTGTGTCTGTATTTTGTTTCCACTGTACCATACGACGATACGTGGAACCGTCGTAACAATACCGTTGTTTTATATTAGTTTTTTTTACCTCGTTTACGTTATACATTATTGTCGTATCTATTACATTAATCACACGTATATGTCTGTGTCTGTACTTTGTTTCCATTGTACCATACGACGATACGTGGAACCGTCGTAACAATACCTTTGTTTTATATTAGTTTTTTTTACCTCGTTTACGTTATTCATTATTGTCGTATCTATTACATTAATCACACGTATATGTCTGTGTCTGTACTTTGTTTCCACTGTACCATACGACGATACGTGGAACCGTCGTAACAATACCTTTGTTTTATATTAGTTTTTGTTACCTCGTTTACGTTATTCATTATTGTCGTATCTATTACATTAATCACACGTATATGTCTGTGTCTGTACTTTGTTTCCACTGTACCATACGACGATACGTGGAACCGTCATAACAATACCGTTGTTTTATATTAGTTTTTGTTACCTCGTTTATGTTATTCATTATTGTCGTATCTATTACATTATTCACACGTATATGTCTGTGTCTGTACTTTGTTTCCACTGTAGCATACGACGATACGTGGAACCGTCGTAACAATACCGTTGTTTTATATTAGTTTTTGTTACCTCGTTTATGTTCTTCATTATTGTCGTATCTATTACATTAATCACACGTATATGTCTGTGTCTGTACTTTGTTTCCACTGTACCATACGACGATACGTGGAACCGTCATAACAATACCTTTGTTTTATATTAGTTTTTGTTACCTCGTTTACGTTATTCATTATTGTCGTATCTATTACATTAATCACACCTATATGTCTGTGTCTGTACTTTGTTTCCACTGTACCATACGACGATACGTGGAACCGTCATAACAATACCTTTGTTTTATATTAGTTTTTGTTACCTCGTTTATGTTATTCATTATTGTCGTATCTATTACATCAATCACACGTATATGTCTGTGTCTGTACTTTGTTTCCACTGTACCATACGACGATACGTGGAACCATCGTAACAATACCTTTGTTTTATATTAGTTTTTGTTACCTCGTTTACGTTATTCATTATTGTCGTATCTATTACATTAATCACACGTATATGTCTGTGTCTGTACTTTGTTTCCACTGTACCATACGACGATACGTGGAACCGTCATAACAATACCGTTGTTTTATATTAGTTTTTGTTACCTCGTTTATGTTATTCATTATTGTCGTATCTACTACATTAATCACACGTATATGTCTGTGTCTGTACTTTGTTTCCACTGTACCATACGACGATACGTGGAACGGTCGTAACAATACCGTTGTTTTATATTAGTTTTTGTTACCTCGTTTACGTTATTCATTATTGTCGTATCTATTACATTAATCACACGTATATGTCTGTGTCTGTACTTTGTTTCCACTGTACCATACGACGATACGTGGAACCGTCGTAACAATACCGTTGTTTTATATTAGTTTTTGTTACCTCGTTTATGTTATTCATTATTGTCGTATCTATTACATTAATCACACGTATATGTCTGTGTCTGTACTTTGTTTCCACTGTACCATACGACGATACGTGGAACCGTCATAACAATACCTTTGTTTTATATTAGATTTTGTTACCTCGTTTACGTTATTCATTATTGTCGTATCTATTACATTAATCACACGTATATGTCTGTGTCTGTACTTTGTTTCCACTGTACCATACGTCGATACGTGGAACCGTCGTAACAATACCTTTGTTTTATATTAGTTTTTATTACCTCGTTTACGTTATTCATTATTGTCGTATCTATTACATTAATCACACGTATATGTCTGTGTCTGTACTTTGTTTCCACTGTACCATACGACGATAAGTGGAACCATCGTAACAATACCTTCGTTTTATATTAGTTTTTGTTACCTCGTTTATGTTTTTCTTTATTGTCGTATCTATTACATTAATCACACGTATATGTCTGTGTCTGTACTTTGTTTCCACTGTACCATACGACGATACGTGGAACCGTCGTAACAATACCTTTGTTTTATATTAGTTTTTGTTACCTCGTTTACGTTATTCATTATTGTCGTATCTATTACATTAATCACACGTATATGTCTGTGTCTGTACTTTGTTTCCACTGTCCCATACGACGATACGTGGAACCGTCGTAACAATACCGTTGTTTTATATTAGTTTTTGTTACCTCGTTTATGTTATTCATTATTGTCGTATCTATTACATTAATCACACGTATATGTCTGTGTCTGTACTTTGTTTCCACTGTACCATACGACGATACATGGAACCGTCATAACAATACCTTTGTTTTATATTAGATTTTGTTACCTCGTTTACGTTATTCATTATTGTCGTATCTATTACATTAATCACACGTATATGTCTGTGTCTGTACTTTGTTTCCACTGTACCATACGTTGATACGTGGAACCGTCGTAACAATACCTTCGTTTTATATTAGTTTTTGTTACCTCGTTTACGTTATTCATTATTGTCGTATCTATTACATTAATCACACGTATATGTCTGTGTCTGTACTTTGTTTCCACTGTACCATACGACGATACGTGGAACCGTCGTAACAATACCTTCGTTTTATATTAGTTTTTGTTACCTCGTTTATGTTTTTCATTATTGTCGTATCTATTACATTAATCACACGTATATGTCTGTGTCTGTACTTTGTTTCCACTGTACCATACGACGATACGTGGAACCGTCATAACAATACCTTTGTTTTATATTAGATTTTGTTACCTCGTTTACGTTATTCATTATTGTCGTATCTATTACATTAATCACACGTATATGTCTGTGTCTGTACTTTGTTTCCACTGTACCATACGTCAATACGTGGAACCGTCGTAACAATACCTTTGTTTTATATTAGTTTTTGTTACCTCGTTTACGTTATTCATTATTGTCGTATCTATTACATTAATCACACGTATATGTCTGTGTCTGTACTTTGTTTCCACTGTACCATACGACGATACGTGGAACCGTCGTAACAATACCTTCGTTTTATATTAGTTTTTGTTACCTCGTTTATGTTTTTCATTATTGTCGTATCTATTACATTAATCACACGTATATGTCTGTGTCTGTACTTTGTTTCCACTGTACCATACGACGATACGTGGAACCGTCGTAACAATACCTTTGTTTTATATTAGTTTTTGTTACCTCGTTTACGTTATTCATTATTGTCGTATCTATTACATTAATCACACGTATATGTCTGTGTCTGTACTTTGTTTCCACTGTACCATACGACGATACGTGGAACCGTCATAACAATACCGTTGTTTTATATTAGTTTTTGTTACCTCGTTTATGTTATTCATTATTGTCGTATCTATTACATTAATCACACGTATATGTCTGTGTCTGTACTTTGTTTCCACTCTACCATACGACGATACGTGGAACCGTCATAACAATACCTTTGTTTTATATTAGTTTTTGTTACCTCGTTTACGTTATTCATTATTGTCGTATCTATTACATTAATCACACGTATATGTCTGTGTCTGTACTTTGTTTCCACTGTACCATACGACGATACGTGGAACCGTCATAAAAATACCGTTGTTTTATATTAGTTTTTGTTACCTCGTTTATGTTATTCATTATTGTCGTATCTATTACATTAATCACACGTATATGTCTGTGTCTGTACTTTGTTTCCACTGTACCATACGTCGATACGTGGAACCGTCGTAACAATACCTTTGTTTTATATTAGTTTTTGTTACCTCGTTTATGTTATTCATTATTGTCGTATCTATTACATTAATCACACGTATATGTCTGTGTCTGTACTTTGTTTCCATTGTACCATACGACGATACGTGGAACCGTCGTAACAATACCGTTGTTTTATATTAGTTTTTGTTACCTCGTTTACGTTATTCATTATTGTCGTATCTATTACATTAATCACACGTATATGTCTGTGTCTGTACTTTGTTTCCACTGTACCATACGACGATACGTGGAACCGTCATAACACCACCGTTGTTATATATTTGTTTTTGTTACCTCGTTTATGTTATTCATTATTGTCGTATCTATTACATTAATCACACGTATATGTCTGTGTCTGTACTTTGTTTCCACTGTACCATACGACGATACGTGGAACCGTCATAACAATACCTTTGTTTTATATTAGTTTTTGTTACCTCGTTTACGTTATTCATTATTGTCGTATCTATTACATTAATCACTCGTATATGTCTGTGTCTGTACTTTGTTTCCACTGTACCATACGACGATACGTGGAACCGTCGTAACAATACCTTTGTTTTATATTAGTTTTTGTTACCTCGTTTATGTTATTCATTATTGTCGTATCTATTACATTAATCACACGTATATGTCTGTGTCTGTACTTTGTTTCCACTGTACCATACGACGATACGTGGAACCGTCATAACAATACCGTTGTTTTATATTAGTTTTTGTTACCTCGTTTATGTTATTCATTATTGTCGTATCTATTACATTAATCACACGTATATGTCTGTGTCTGTACTTTGTTTCCACTGTACCATACGACGATACGTGGAAACGTCGTAACAATACCGTTGTTTTATATTAGTTTTTGTTACCTCGTTTATGTTCTTCATTATTGTCGTATCTATTACATTAATCACACGTATATGTCTGTGTCTGTACTTTGTTTCCACTGTACCATACGACGATACGTGGAACCGTCATAACAATACCTTTGTTTTATATTAGTTTTTGTTACCTCGTTTACGTTATTCATTATTGTCGTATCTATTACATTAATCACACCTATATGTCTGTGTCTGTACTTTGTTTCCACTGTACCATACGACGATACGTGGAACCGTCGTAACAATACTGTTGTTTTATATTAGTTTTTGTTACCTCGTTTACGTTATTCATTATTGTCGTATCTATTACATTAATCACACGTATATGTCTGTGTCTGTACTTTGTTTCCACTGTACCATACGACGATACGTGGAACCGTCATAACAATACCTTTGTTTTATATTAATTTTTGTTACCTCGTTTATGTTATTCATTATTGTCGTATCTATTACATCAATCACACGTATGTGTCTGTGTCTGCACTTTGTTTCCACTGTACCATACGACGATACGTGGAACCATCGTAACAATACCTTTGTTTTATATTAGTTTTTGTTACCTCGTTTACGTTATTCATTATTGTCGTATCTATTACATTAATCACACGTATATGTCTGTGTCTGTACTTTGTTTCCACTGTACCATACGACGATACGTGGAACCGTCATAACAATACCGTTGTTTTATATTAGTTTTTGTTACCTCGTTTATGTTATTCATTATTGTCGTATCTACTACATTAATCACACGTATATGTCTGTGTCTGTACTTTGTTTCCACTGTACCATACGACGATACGTGGAACTGTCATAACAATACCGTTGTTTTATATTAGTTTTTGTTACCTCGTTTACGTTATTCATTATTGTCGTATCTATTACATTAATCACACGTATATGTCTGTGTCTGTACTTTGTTTCCACTGTACCATACGACGATACGTGGAACCGTCATAACAATACCGTTGTTTTATATTAGTTTTTGTTACCTCGTTTATGTTATTCATTATTGTCGTATCTATTACATTAATCACACGTATATGTCTGTGTCTGTACTTTGTTTCCACTGTACCATACGACGATACGTGGAACCGTCGTAACAATACCGTTGTTTTATATTAGTTTTTGTTACCTCGTTTATGTTCTTCATTATTGTCGTATCTATTACATTAATCACACGTATATGTCTGTGTCTGTACTTTGTTTCCACTGTACCATACGACGATACGTGGAACCGTCATAACAATACCTTTGTTTTATATTAGTTTTTGTTACCTCGTTTGCGTTATTCATTATTGTCGTATCTATTACATTAATCACACCTATATGTCTGTGTCTGCACTTTGTTTCCACTGTACCATACGACGATACGTGAAACCGTCGTAACAATACTGTTGTTTTATATTAGTTTTTGTTACCTCGTTTACGTTATTCATTATTGTCGTATCTATTACATTAATCACACGTATATGTCTGTGTCTGTACTTTGTTTCCACTGTACCATACGACGATACGTGGAACCGTCATAACAATACCTTTGTTTTATATTAGTTTTTGTTACCTCGTTTATGTTATTCATTATTGTCGTATCTATTACATCAATCACACGTATATGTCTGTGTCTGTACTTTGTTTCCACTGTACCATACGACGATACGTGGAACCATCGTAACAATACCTTTGTTTTATATTAGTTTTTGTTACCTCGTTTACGTTATTCATTATTGTCGTATCTATTACATTAATCACACGTATATGTCTGTGTCTGTACTTTGTTTCCTCTGTACCATACGACATTGCGTGGAACCGTCATAACAATACCGTTGTTTTATAGTAGTTTTTGTTACCTCGTTTATGTTATTCATTATTGTCGTATCTACTACATTAATCACACGTATATGTCTGTGTCTGTACTTTGTTTCCACTGTACCATACGACGATACGTGGAACGGTCATAACAATACCGTTGTTTTATATTAGTTTTTGTTACCTCGTTTACGTTATTCATTATTGTCGTATCTATTACATTAATCACACGTATATGTCTGTGTCTGTACTTTGTTTCCACTGTACCATACGACGATACGTGGAACCGTCGTAACAATACCGTTGTTTTATATTAGTTTTTGTTACCTCGTTTATGTTATTCATTATTGTCGTATCTATTACATTAATCACACGTATATGTCTGTGTCTGTACTTTGTTTCCACTGTACCATACGACGATACGTGGAACCGTCATAACAATACCTTTGTTTTATATTAGATTTTGTTACCTCGTTTACGTTATTCATTATTGTCGTATCTATTACATTAATCACACGTATATGTCTGTGTCTGTACTTTGTTTCCACTGTACCATACGTCGATACGTGGAACCGTCGTAACAATACCTTTGTTTTATATTAGTTTTTGTTACCTCGTTTACGTTATTCATTATTGTCGTATCTATTACATTAATCACACGTATATGTCTGTGTCTGTACTTTGTTTCCACTGTACCATACGACGATACGTGGAACCGTCGTAACAATACCTTCGTTTTATATTAGTTTTTGTTACCTCGTTTACGTTATTCATTATTGTCGTATCTATTACATTAATCACATGTATATGTCTGTGTCTGTACTTTGTTTCCACTGTACCATACGACGATACGTGGAACCGTCGTAACAATACCTTCGTTTTATATTAGTTTTTGTTTCCTCGTTTATGTTTTTCATTATTGTCGTATCTATTACATTAATCACACGTATATGTCTGTGTCTGTACTTTGTTTCCACTGTACCATACGACGATACGTGGAACCGTCGAAACAATACCGTTGTTTTATATTAGTTTTTGTTACCTCGTTTATGTTATTCATTATTGTCGTATCTATTACATTAATCACACGTATATGTCTGTGTCTGTACTTTGTTTCCACTGTACCATACGACGATACGTGGAACCGTCATAACAATACCTTTGTTTTATATTAGTTTTTGTTACCTCGTTTACGTTCTTCATTATTGTCGTATCTATTACATTAATCACACGTATATGTCTGTGTCTGTACTTTGTTTCCACTGTACCATACGACGATACGTGGAACCGTCATAACAATACCGTTGTTTTATATTAGTTTTTGTTACCTCGTTTATGTTATTCATTATTGTCGTATCTATTACATTAATCACACGTATATGTCTGTGTCTGTACTTTGTTTCCACTGTACCATACGACGATACGTGGAACCGTCATAACAATACCTTGGTTTTATATTAGTTTTTGTTACCTCGTTTATGTTATTCATTATTGTCGTATCTATTACATTAATCACACGTATATGTCTGTGTCTGTACTTTGTTTCCATTGTACCATACGACGATACGTGGAACCGTCGTAACAATACCGTTGTTTTATATTAGTTTTTGTTACCTCGTTTACGTTATTCATTATTGTCGTATCTATTACATTAATCACACGTATATGTCTGTGTCTGTACTTTGTTTCCACTGTACCATACGACGATACGTGGAACCGTCGTAACAATACCTTTGTTTTATATTAGTTTTTGTTACCTCGTTTACGTTATTCATTATTGTCGTATCTATTACATTAATCACACGTATATGTCTGTGTCTGTACTTTGTTTCCACTGTACCATACGACGATACGTGGAACCGTCATAACAATACCGTTGTTTTATATTAGTTTTTGTTACCTTGTTTATGTTATTCATTATTGTCGTATCTATTACATTAATCACACGTATATGTCTGTGTCTGTACTTTGTTTCCACTGTACCATACGACGATACGTGGAACCGTCGTAACAATACCGTTGTTTTATATTAGTTTTTGTTACCTCGTTTATGTTCTTCATTATTGTCGTATCTATTACATTAATCACACGTATATGTCTGTGTCTGTACTTTGTTTCCACTGTACCATACGACGATACGTGGAACCGTCATAACAATACCTTTGTTTTATATTAGTTTTTGTTACCTCGTTTACGTTATTCATTATTGTCGTATCTATTACATTAATCACACGTATATGTCTGTGTCTGTACTTTGTTTCCACTGTACCATACGACGATACGTGGAACCGTCGTAACAATACCTTTGTTTTATATTAGTTTTTGTTACCTCGTTAACGTTATTCATTATTGTCGTATCTATTACATTAATCACACGTATATGTCTGTGTCTGTACTTTGTTTCCACTGTACCATACGACGATACGTGGAACCGTCGTAACAATACCTTTGTTTTATATTAGTTTTTGTTACCTCGTTTACGTTATTCATTATTGTCGTATCTATTACATTAATCACACGTATATGTCTGTGTCTGTACTTTGTTTCCACTGTACCATACGACGATACGTGGAACCGTCATAACAATACCGTTGTTTTATATTAGTTTTTGTTACCTCGTTTATGTTATTCATTATTGTCGTATCTACTACATTAATCACACGTATATGTCTGTGTCTGTACTTTGTTTCCACTGTACCATACGACGATACGTGGAACCGTCATAACAATACCGTTGTTTTATATTAGTTTTTGTTACCTCGTTTACGTTATTCATTATTGTCGTATCTATTACATTAATCACACGTATATGTCTGTGTCTGTACTTTGTTTCCACTGTACCATACGACGATACGTGGAACCGTCGTAACAATACCGTTGTTTTATATTAGTTTTTGTTACCTCGTTTATGTTATTCATTATTGTCGTATCTATTACATTAATCACACGTATATGTCTGTGTCTGTACTTTGTTTCCACTGTACCATACGTCGATACGTGGAACCGTCGTAACAATACCTTTGTTTTATATTAGTTTTTGTTACCTCGTTTACGTTATTCATTATTGTCGTATCTATTACATTAATCACACTTATATGTCTGTGTCTGTACTTTGTTTCCACTGTACCATACGACGATACGTGGAACCGTCGTAACAATACCTTCGTTTTATATTAGTTTTTGTTACCTCGTTTATGGTTTTCATTATTGTCGTATCTATTACATTAATCACACGTATATGTCTGTGTCTGTACTTTGTTTCCACTGTACCATACGACGATACGTGGAACCGTCGTAACAATACCGTTGTTTTATATTAGTTTTTGTTACCTCGTTTATGTTATTCATTATTGTCGTATCTATTACATTAATCACACGTATATGTCTGTGTCTGTACTTTGTTTCCACTGTACCATACGACGATACGTGGAACCGTCATAACAATACCTTTGTTTTATATTAGATTTTGTTACCTCGTTTACGTTATTCATTATTGTCGTATCTATTACATTAATCACACGTATATGTCTGTGTCTGTACTTTGTTTCCACTGTACCATACGTCGATACGTGGAACCGTCGTAACAATACCTTCGTTTTATATTAGTTTTTGTTACCTCGTTTACGTTATTCATTATTGTCGTATCTATTACATTAATCACACGTATATGTCTGTGTCTGTACTTTGTTTCCACTGTACCATACGACGATACGTGGAACCGTCGTAACAATACCTTCGTTTTATATTAGTTTTTGTTACCTCGTTTATGTTTTTCATTATTGTCGTATCTATTACATTAATCACACGTATATGTCTGTGTCTGTACTTTGTTTCCACTGTACCATACGACGATACGTGGAACCGTCGTAACAATACCGTTGTTTTATATTAGTTTTTGTTACCTCGTTTATGTTATTCATTATTGTCGTATCTATTACATTAATCACACGTATATGTCTGTGTCTGTACTTTGTTTCCACTGTACCATACGACGATACGTGGAACCGTCATAACAATACCTTTGTTTTATATTAGATTTTGTTACCTCGTTTACGTTATTCATTATTGTCGTATCTATTACATTAATCACACGTATATGTCTGTGTCTGTACTTTGTTTCCACTGTACCATACGTCGATACGTGGAACCGTCGTAACAATACCTTCGTTTTATATTAGTTTTTGTTACCTCGTTTACGTTATTCATTATTGTCGTATCTATTACATTAATCACACGTATATGTCTGTGTCTGTACTTTGTTTCCACTGTACCATACGACGATACGTGGAACCGTCGTAACAATACCTTCGTTTTATATTAGTTTTTGTTACCTCGTTTATGTTTTTCATTATTGTCGTATCTATTACATTAATCACACGTATATGTCTGTGTCTGTACTTTGTTTCCACTGTACCATACGACGATACGTGGAACCGTCGTAACAATACCGTTGTTTTATATTAGTTTTTGTTACCTCGTTTATGTTATTCATTATTGTCGTATCTATTACATTAATCACACGTATATGTCTGTGTCTGTACTTTGTTTCCACTGTACCATACGACGATACGTGGAACCGTCATAACAATACCTTTGTTTTATATTAGTTTTTGTTACCTCGTTTACGTTATTCATTATTGTCGTATCTATTACATTAATCACACCTATATGTCTGTGTCTGTACTTTGTTTCCACTGTACCATACGACGATACGTGGAACCGTCGTAACAATACTGTTGTTTTATATTAGTTTTTGTTACCTCGTTTACGTTATTCATTATTGTCGTATCTATTACATTAATCACACGTATATGTCTGTGTCTGTACTTTGTTTCCACTGTACCATACGACGATACGTGGAACCGTCATAACAATACCTTTGTTTTATATTAGTTTTTGTTACCTCGTTTATGTTATTCATTATTGTCGTATCTATTACATCAATCACACGTATATGTCTGTGTCTGTACTTTGTTTCCACTGTACCATACGACGATACGTGGAACCATCGTAACAATACCTTTGTTTTATATTAGTTTTTGTTACCTCGTTTACGTTATTCATTATTGTCGTATCTATTACATTAATCACACGTATATGTCTGTGTCTGTACTTTGTTTCCACTGTACCATACGACGATACGTGGAACCGTCATAACAATACCGTTGTTTTATATTAGTTTTTGTTACCTCGTTTATGTTATTCATTATTGTCGTATCTACTACATTAATCACACGTATATGTCTGTGTCTGTACTTTGTTTCCACTGTACCATACGACGATACGTGGAACGGTCATAACAATACCGTTGTTTTATATTAGTTTTTGTTACCTCGTTTACGTTATTCATTATTGTCGTATCTATTACATTAATCACACGTATATGTCTGTGTCTGTACTTTGTTTCCACTGTACCATACGACGATACGTGGAACCGTCGTAACAATACCGTTGTTTTATATTAGTTTTTGTTACCTCGTTTATGTTATTCATTATTGTCGTATCTATTACATTAATCACACGTATATGTCTGTGTCTGTACTTTGTTTCCACTGTACCATACGACGATACGTGGAACCGTCATAACAATACCTTTGTTTTATATTAGATTTTGTTACCTCGTTTACGTTATTCATTATTGTCGTATCTATTACATTAATCACACGTATATGTCTGTGTCTTTACTTTGTTTCCACTGTACCATACGTCGATACGTGGAACCGTCGTAACAATACCTTCGTTTTATATTAGTTTTTGTTACCTCGTTTACGTTATTCATTATTGTCGTATCTATTACATTAATCACACGTATATGTCTGTGTCTGTACTTTGTTTCCACTGTACCATACGACGATACGTGGAACCGTCGTAACAATACCTTCGTTTTATATTAGTTTTTGTTACCTCGTTTATGTTTTTCATTATTGTCGTATCTATTACATTAATCACACGTATATGTCTGTGTCTGTACTTTGTTTCCACTGTACCATACGACGATACGTGGAACCGTCGTAACAATACCGTTGTTTTATATTAGTTTTTGTTACCTCGTTTATGTTATTCATTATTGTCGTATCTATTACATTAATCACACGTATATGTCTGTGTCTGTACTTTGTTTCCACTGTACCATACGACGATACGTGGAACCGTCATAACAATACCTTTGTTTTATATTAGTTTTTGTTACCTCGTTTACGTTATTCATTATTGTCGTATCTATTACATTAATCACACCTATATGTCTGTGTCTGTACTTTGTTTCCACTGTACCATACGACGATACGTGGAACCGTCGTAACAATACTGTTGTTTTATATTAGTTTTTGTTACCTCGTTTACGTTATTCATTATTGTCGTATCTATTACATTAATCACACGTATATGTCTGTGTCTGTACTTTGTTTCCACTGTACCATACGACGATACGTGGAACCGTCATAACAATACCTTTGTTTTATATTAGTTTTTGTTACCTCGTTTATGTTATTCATTATTGTCGTATCTATTACATCAATCACACGTATATGTCTGTGTCTGTACTTTGTTTCCACTGTACCATACGACGATACGTGGAACCATCGTAACAATACCTTTGTTTTATATTAGTTTTTGTTACCTCGTTTACGTTATTCATTATTGTCGTATCTATTACATTAATCACACGTATATGTCTGTGTCTGTACTTTGTTTCCACTGTACCATACGACGATACGTGGAACCGTCATAACAATACCGTTGTTTTATATTAGTTTTTGTTACCTCGTTTATGTTATTCATTATTGTCGTATCTACTACATTAATCACACGTATATGTCTGTGTCTGTACTTTGTTTCCACTGTACCATACGACGATACGTGGAACGGTCATAACAATACCGTTGTTTTATATTAGTTTTTGTTACCTCGTTTACGTTATTCATTATTGTCGTATCTATTACATTAATCACACGTATATGTCTGTGTCTGTACTTTGTTTCCACTGTACCATACGACGATACGTGGAACCGTCATAACAATACCGTTGTTTTATATTAGTTTTTGTTACCTCGTTTATGTTATTCATTATTGTCGTATCTATTACATTAATCACACGTATATGTCTGTGTCTGTACTTTGTTTCCACTGTACCATACGACGATACGTGGAACCGTCGTAACAATACCGTTGTTTTATATTAGTTTTTGTTACCTCGTTTATGGTCTTCATTATTGTCGTATCTATTACATTAATCACACGTATATGTCTGTGTCTGTACTTTGTTTCCACTGTACCATACGACGATACGTGGAACCGTCATAACAATACCTTTGTTTTATATTAGTTTTTGTTACCTCGTTTACGTTATTCATTATTGTCGTATCTATTACATTAATCACACCTATATGTCTGTGTCTGTACTTTGTTACCACTGTACCATACGACGATACGTGGAACCGTCATAACAATACCTTTGTTTTATATTAGATTTTGTTACCTCGTTTACGTTATTCATTATTGTCGTATCTATTACATTAATCACACGTATATGTCTGTGTCTGTACTTTGTTTCCACTGTACCATACGTCGATACGTGGAACCGTCGTAACAATACCTTTGTTTTATATTAGTTTTTGTTACCTCGTTTACGTTATTCATTATTGTCGTATCTATTACATTAATCACACGTATATGTCTGTGTCTGTACTTTGTTTCCACTGTACCATACGACGATACGTGGAACCGTCGTAACAATACCTTCGTTTTATATTAGTTTTTGTTACCTCGTTTATGTTATTCATTATTGTCGTATCTATTACATTAATCACACGTATATGTCTGTGTCTGTACTTTGTTTCCACTGTACCATACGACGATACGTGGAACCGTCATAACAATACCTTTGTTTTATATTAGTTTTTGTTACCTCGTTTATGTTATTCATTATTGTCGTATCTATTACATTAATCACACGTATATGTCTGTGTCTGTACTTTGTTTCCATTGTACCATATGACGATACGTGGAACCGTCGTAGCAATACCGTTGTTTTATATTAGTTTTTGTTACCTCGTTTACGTTATTCATTATTGTCGTATCTATTACATTAATCACACGTATATGTCTGTGTCTGTACTTTGTTTCCACTGTACCATACGACGATACGTGGAACCGTCGTAACAATACCTTTGTTTTATATTAGTTTTTGTTACCTCGTTTACGTTATTCATTATTGTCGTATCTATTACATTAATCACACGTATATGTCTGTGTCTGTACTTTGTTTCCACTGTACCATACGACGATACGTGGAACCGTCATAACAATACCGTTGTTTTATATTAGTTTTTGTTACCTCGTTTATGTTATTCATTATTGTCGTATCTATTACATTAATCACACGTATATGTCTGTGTCTGTACTTTGTTTCCACTGTACCATACGACGATACGTGGAACCGTCGTAACAATACCGTTGTTTTATATTAGTTTTTGTTACCTCGTTTATGTTCTTCATTATTGTCGTATCTATTACATTAATCACACGTATATGTCTGTGTCTGTAATTTGTTTCCACTGTACCATACGACGATACGTGGTACCGTCATAACAATACCTTTGTTTTATATTAGTTTTTGTTACCTCGTTTACGTTATTCATTATTGTCGTATCTATTACATTAATCACACGTATATGTCTGTGTCTGTACTTTGTTTCCACTGTACCATACGACGATACGTGGAACCGTCGTAACAATACCTTTGTTTTATATTAGTTTTTGTTACCTCGTTTACGTTATTCATTATTGTCGTATCTATTACATTAATCACACGTATATGTCTGTGTCTGTACTTTGTTTCCACTGTACCATACGACGATACGTGGAACCGTCATAACAATACCGTTGTTTTATATTAGTTTTTGTTACCTCGTTTATGTTATTCATTATTGTCGTATCTATTACATTAATCACACGTATATGTCTGTGTCTGTACTTTGTTTCCACTGTACCATACGACGATACGTGGAACCGTCGTAACAATACCTTTGTTTTATATTAGTTTTTGTTACCTCGTTTACGTTATTCATTATTGTCGTATCTATTACATTAATCACACGTATATGTCTGTGTCTGTACTTTGTTTCCACTGTACCATACGACGATACGTGGAACCGTCGTAACAATACCGTTGTTTTATATTAGTTTTTGTTACCTCGTTTATGTTATTCATTATTGTCGTATCTATTACATTAATCACACGTATATGTCTGTGTCTGTACTTTGTTTCCACTGTACCATACAACGATACGTGGAACCGTCATAACAATACCTTTGTTTTATATTAGATTTGGTTACCTCGTTTACGTTATTCATTATTGTCGTATCTATTACATTAATCACACGTATATGTCTGTGTCTGTACTATGTTTCCACTGTACCATACGTCGATACGTGGAACCGTCGTAACAATACCTTCGTTTTATATTAGTTTTTGTTACCTCGTTTACGTTATTCATTATTGTCGTATCTATTACATTAATCACACGTATATGTCTGTGTCTGTACTTTGTTTCCACTGTACCATACGACGATACGTGGAACCGTCGTAACAATACCTTCGTTTTATATTAGTTTTTATTACCTCGTTTATGTTTTTCATTATTGTCGTATCTATTACATTAATCACACGTATATGTCTGTGTCTGTACTTTGTTTCCACTGTACCATACGACGATACGTGGAACCGTCGTAACAATACCGTTGTTTTATATTAGTTTTTGTTACCTCGTTTATGTTATTCATTATTGTCGTATCTATTACATTAATCACACGTATATGTCTGTGTCTGTACTTTGTTTCCACTGTACCATACGACGATACGTGGAACCGTCATAACAATACCTTTGTTTTATATTAGTTTTTGTTACCTCGTTTACGTTCTTCATTATTGTCGTATCTATTACATTAATCACATGTATATGTCTGTGTCTGTACTTTGTTTCCACTGTACCATACGACGATACGTGGAACCGTCATAACAATACCGTTGTTTTATATTAGTTTTTGTTACCTCGTTTATGTTATTCATTATTGTCGTATCTATTACATTAATCACACGTATATGTCTGTGTCTGTACTTTGTTTCCACTGTACCATACGACGATACGTGGAACCGTCATAACAATACCTTTGTTTTATATTAGTTTTTGTTACCTCGTTTATGTTATTCATTATTGTCGTATCTATTACATTAATCACACGTATATGTCTGTGTCTGTACTTTGTTTCCATTGTACCATACGACGATACGTGGAACCGTCGTAACAATACCTTCGTTTTATATTAGTTTTTGTTACCTCGTTTACGTTATTCATTATTGTCGTATCTATTACATTAATCACACGTATATGTCTGTGTCTGTACTTTGTTTCCACTGTACCATACGACGATACGTGGAACCGTCGTAACAATACCTTTGTTTTATATTAGTTTTTGTTACCTCGTTTACGTTAGTCATTATTGTCGTATCTATTACATTAATCACACGTATATGTCTGTGTCTGTACTTTGTTTCCACTGTACCATACGACGATACGTGAAACCGTCATAACAATACCGTTGTTTTATATTAGTTTTTGTTACCTCGTTTATGTTATTCATTATTGTCGTATCTATTACATTAATCACACGTATATGTCTGTGTCTGTACTTTGTTTCCACTGTACCATACGACGATACGTGGAACCGTCGTAACAATACCGTTGTTTTATATTAGTTTTTGTTACCTCGTTTATGTTCTTCATTATTGTCGTATCTATTACATTAATCACACGTATATGTCTGTGTCTGTACTTTGTTTCCACTGTACCATACGACGATACGTGGAACCGTCATAGCAATACCTTTGTTTTATATTAGTTTTTGTTACCTCGTTTACGTTATTCATTATTGTCGTATCTATTACATTAATCACACGTATATGTCTGTGTCTGTACTTTGTTTCCACTGTACCATACGACGATACGTGGAACCGTCGTAACAATACCTTTGTTTTATATTAGTTTTTGTTACCTCGTTTACGTTATTCATTATTGTCGTATCTATTACATTAATCACACGTATATGTCTGTGTCTGTACTTTGTTTCCACTGTACCATACGACGATACGTGGAACCGTCGTAACAATACCTTTGTTTTATATTAGTTTTTGTTACCTCGTTTACGTTATTCATTATTGTCGTATCTATTACATTAATCACACGTATATGTCTGTGTCTGTACTTTGTTTCCACTGTACCATACGACGATACGTGGAACCGTCATAACAATACCGTTGTTTTATATTAGTTTTTGTTACCTCGTTTATGTTATTCATTATTGTCGTATCTATTACATTAATCACACGTATATGTCTGTGTCTGTACTTTGTTTCCACTGTACCATACGACGATACGTGGAACCGTCGTAACAATACCGTTGTTTTATATTAGTTTTTGTTACCTCATTTATGTTATTCATTATTGTCGTATCTATTACATTAATCACACGTATATGTCTGTGTCTGTACTTTGTTTCCATTGTACCATACGACGATACGTGGAACCGTCGTAACAATACCGTTGTTTTATATTAGTTTTTGTTACCTCGTTTACGTTATTCATTATTGTCGTATCTATTACATTAATCACACGTATATGTCTGTGTCTGTACTTTGTTTCCACTGTACCATACGACGATACGTGGAACCGTCATAACACCACCGTTGTTATATATTTGTTTGTGTTACCTCGTTTATGTTATTCATTATTGTCGTATCTATTACATTAATCACACGTATATGTCTGTGTCTGTACTTTGTTTCCACTGTACCATACGACGATACGTGGAACCGTCATAACAATACCTTTGTTTTATATTAGTTTTTGTTACCTCGTTTACGTTATTCATTATTGTCCTATCTATTACATTAATCACACATATATGTCTGTGTCTGTACTTTGTTTCCACTGTACCATACGACGATACGTGGAACCGTCGTAACAATACCGTTGTTTTATATTAGTTTTTGTTACCTCGTTTACGTTATTCATTATTGTCGTATCTATTACATTAATCACACGTATATGTCTGTGTCTGTACTTTGTTTCCACTGTACCATACGACGATACGTGGAACCGTCGTAACAATACCTTTGTTTTCTATTAGTTTTTGTTACCTCGTTTACGTTATTCATTATTGTCGTATCTATTACATTAATCACACGTATATGTCTGTGTCTGTACTTTGTTTCCACTGTACCATACGACGATACGTGGAACCGTCATAACAATACCGTTGTTTTATATTAGTTTTTGTTACCTCGTTTATGTTATTCATTACTGTCGTATCTATTACATTAATCACACGTATATGTCTGTGTCTGTACTTTGTTTCCACTGTACCATACGACGATACGTGGAACCGTCGTAACAATACCGTTGTTTTATATTAGTTTTTGTTACCTCGTTTATATTCTTCATTATTGTCGTATCTATTACATTAATCACACGTATATGTCTGTGTCTGTACTTTGTTTCCACTGTACCATTCGACGATACGTGGAACCGTCATAACAATACCTTTGTTTTATATTAGTTTTTGTTACCTCGTTTACGTTATTCATTATTGTCGTATCTATTACATTAATCACACCTATATGTCTGTGTCTGTACTTTGTTTCCACTGTACCATACGACGATACGTGGAACCGTCGTAACAATACTGTTGTTTTATATTAGTTTTTGTTACCTCGTTTACGTTATTCATTATTGTCGTATCTATTACATTAATCACACGTATATGTCTGTGTCTGTACTTTGTTTCCACTGTACCATACGACGATACGTGGAACCGTCATAACAATACCTTTGTTTTATATTAGTTTTTGTTACCTCGTTTATGTTATTCATTATTGTCGTATCTATTACATCAATCACACGTATATGTCTGTGTCTGTACTTTGTTTCCACTGTACCATACGACGATACGTGGAACCATCGTAACAATACCTTTGTTTTATATTAGTTTTTGTTACCTCGTTTACGTTATTCATTATTGTCGTATCTATTACATTAATCACACGTATATGTCTGTGTCTGTACTTTGTTTCCACTGTACCATACGACGATACGTGGAACCGTCATAACAATACCGTTGTTTTATATTAGTTTTTGTTACCTCGTTTATGTTATTCATTATTGTCGTATCTACTACATTAATCACACGTATATGTCTGTGTCTGTACTTTGTTTCCACTGTACCATACGACTATACGTGGAACCGTCATAACAATACCGTTGTTTTATATTAGTTTTTGTTACCTCGTTTACGTTATTCATTATTGTCGTATCTATTACATTAATCACACGTATATGTCTGTGTCTGTACTTTGTTTCCACTGTACCATACGACGATACGTGGAACCGTCGTAACAATACCGTTGTTTTATATTAGTTTTTGTTACCTCGTTTATGTTATTCATTATTGTCGTATCTATTACATTAATCACACGTATATGTCTGTGTCTGTACTTTGTTTCCACTGTACCATACGTCGATACGTGGAACCGTCGTAACAATACCTTTGTTTTATATTAGTTTTTGTTACCTCGTTTACGTTATTCATTATTGTCGTATCTATTACATTAATCACACTTATATGTCTGTGTCTGTACTTTGTTTCCACTGTACCATACGACGATACGTGGAACCGTCGTAACAATACCTTCGTTTTATATTAGTTTTTGTTACCTCGTTTATGTTTTTCATTATTGTCGTATCTATTACATTAATCACACGTATATGTCTGTGTCTGTACTTTGTTTCCACTGTACCATACGACGATACGTGGAACCGTCGTAACAATACCGTTGTTTTATATTAGTTTTTGTTACCTCGTTTATGTTATTCATTATTGTCGTATCTATTACATTAATCACACGTATATGTCTGTGTCTGTACTTTGTTTCCACTGTACCATACGACGATACGTGGAACCGTCGTAACAATACCTTCGTTTTATATTAGTTTTTGTTACCTCGTTTATGTTTTTCATTATTGTCGTATCTATTACATTAATCACACGTATATGTCTGTGTCTGTACTTTGTTTCCACTGTACCATACGACGATACGTGGAACCGTCGTAACAATACCGTTGTTTTATATTAGTTTTTGTTACCTCGTTTATGTTATTCATTATTGTCGTATCTATTACATTAATCACACGTATATGTCTGTGTCTGTACTTTGTTTCCACTGTACCATACGACGATACGTGGAACCGTCATAACAATACCTTTGTTTTATATTAGTTTTTGTTACCTCGTTTACGTTATTCATTATTGTCGTATCTATTACATTAATCACACCTATATGTCTGTGTCTGTACTTTGTTTCCACTGTACCATACGACGATACGTGGAACCGTCGTAACAATACTGTTGTTTTATATTAGTTTTTGTTACCTCGTTTACGTTATTCATTATTGTCGTATCTATTACATTAATCACACGTATATGTCTGTGTCTGTACTTTGTTTCCACTGTACCATACGACGATACGTGGAACCGTCATAACAATACCTTTGTTTTATATTAGTTTTTGTTACCTCGTTTATGTTATTCATTATTGTCGTATCTATTACATCAATCACACGTATATGTCTGTGTCTGTACTTTGTTTCCACTGTACCATACGACGATACGTGGAACCATCGTAACAATACCTTTGTTTTATATTAGTTTTTGTTACCTCGTTTACGTTATTCATTATTGTCGTATCTATTACATTAATCACACGTATATGTCTGTGTCTGTACTTTGTTTCCACTGTACCATACGACGATACGTGGAACCGTCATAACAATACCGTTGTTTTATATTAGTTTTTGTTACCTCGTTTATGTTATTCATTATTGTCGTATCTACTACATTAATCACACGTATATGTCTGTGTCTGTACTTTGTTTCCACTGTACCATACGACGATACGTGGAACGGTCATAACAATACCGTTGTTTTATATTAGTTTTTGTTACCTCGTTTACGTTATTCATTATTGTCGTATCTATTACATTAATCACACGTATATGTCTGTGTCTGTACTTTGTTTCCACTGTACCATACGACGATACGTGGAACCGTCATAACAATACCGTTGTTTTATATTAGTTTTTGTTACCTCGTTTATGTTATTCATTATTGTCGTATCTATTACATTAATCACACGTATATGTCTGTGTCTGTACTTTGTTTCCACTGTACCATACGACGATACGTGGAACCGTCGTAACAATACCGTTGTTTTATATTAGTTTTTGTTACCTCGTTTATGGTCTTCATTATTGTCGTATCTATTACATTAATCACACGTATATGTCTGTGTCTGTACTTTGTTTCCACTGTACCATACGACGATACGTGGAACCGTCATAACAATACCTTTGTTTTATATTAGTTTTTGTTACCTCGTTTACGTTATTCATTATTGTCGTATCTATTACATTAATCACACCTATATGTCTGTGTCTGTACTTTGTTACCACTGTACCATACGACGATACGTGGAACCGTCATAACAATACCTTTGTTTTATATTAGATTTTGTTACCTCGTTTACGTTATTCATTATTGTCGTATCTATTACATTAATCACACGTATATGTCTGTGTCTGTACTTTGTTTCCACTGTACCATACGTCGATACGTGGAACCGTCGTAACAATACCTTTGTTTTATATTAGTTTTTGTTACCTCGTTTACGTTATTCATTATTGTCGTATCTATTACATTAATCACACGTATATGTCTGTGTCTGTACTTTGTTTCCACTGTACCATACGACGATACGTGGAACCGTCGTAACAATACCTTCGTTTTATATTAGTTTTTGTTACCTCGTTTATGTTATTCATTATTGTCGTATCTATTACATTAATCACACGTATATGTCTGTGTCTGTACTTTGTTTCCACTGTACCATACGACGATACGTGGAACCGTCATAACAATACCTTTGTTTTATATTAGTTTTTGTTACCTCGTTTATGTTATTCATTATTGTCGTATCTATTACATTAATCACACGTATATGTCTGTGTCTGTACTTTGTTTCCATTGTACCATATGACGATACGTGGAACCGTCGTAGCAATACCGTTGTTTTATATTAGTTTTTGTTACCTCGTTTACGTTATTCATTATTGTCGTATCTATTACATTAATCACACGTATATGTCTGTGTCTGTACTTTGTTTCCACTGTACCATACGACGATACGTGGAACCGTCGTAACAATACCTTTGTTTTATATTAGTTTTTGTTACCTCGTTTACGTTATTCATTATTGTCGTATCTATTACATTAATCACACGTATATGTCTGTGTCTGTACTTTGTTTCCACTGTACCATACGACGATACGTGGAACCGTCATAACAATACCGTTGTTTTATATTAGTTTTTGTTACCTCGTTTATGTTATTCATTATTGTCGTATCTATTACATTAATCACACGTATATGTCTGTGTCTGTACTTTGTTTCCACTGTACCATACGACGATACGTGGAACCGTCGTAACAATACCGTTGTTTTATATTAGTTTTTGTTACCTCGTTTATGTTCTTCATTATTGTCGTATCTATTACATTAATCACACGTATATGTCTGTGTCTGTAATTTGTTTCCACTGTACCATACGACGATACGTGGTACCGTCATAACAATACCTTTGTTTTATATTAGTTTTTGTTACCTCGTTTACGTTATTCATTATTGTCGTATCTATTACATTAATCACACGTATATGTCTGTGTCTGTACTTTGTTTCCACTGTACCATACGACGATACGTGGAACCGTCGTAACAATACCTTTGTTTTATATTAGTTTTTGTTACCTCGTTTACGTTATTCATTATTGTCGTATCTATTACATTAATCACACGTATATGTCTGTGTCTGTACTTTGTTTCCACTGTACCATACGACGATACGTGGAACCGTCATAACAATACCGTTGTTTTATATTAGTTTTTGTTACCTCGTTTATGTTATTCATTATTGTCGTATCTATTACATTAATCACACGTATATGTCTGTGTCTGTACTTTGTTTCCACTGTACCATACGACGATACGTGGAACCGTCGTAACAATACCTTTGTTTTATATTAGTTTTTGTTACCTCGTTTACGTTATTCATTATTGTCGTATCTATTACATTAATCACACGTATATGTCTGTGTCTGTACTTTGTTTCCACTGTACCATACGACGATACGTGGAACCGTCGTAACAATACCGTTGTTTTATATTAGTTTTTGTTACCTCGTTTATGTTATTCATTATTGTCGTATCTATTACATTAATCACACGTATATGTCTGTGTCTGTACTTTGTTTCCACTGTACCATACAACGATACGTGGAACCGTCATAACAATACCTTTGTTTTATATTAGATTTGGTTACCTCGTTTACGTTATTCATTATTGTCGTATCTATTACATTAATCACACGTATATGTCTGTGTCTGTACTATGTTTCCACTGTACCATACGTCGATACGTGGAACCGTCGTAACAATACCTTCGTTTTATATTAGTTTTTGTTACCTCGTTTACGTTATTCATTATTGTCGTATCTATTACATTAATCACACGTATATGTCTGTGTCTGTACTTTGTTTCCACTGTACCATACGACGATACGTGGAACCGTCGTAACAATACCTTCGTTTTATATTAGTTTTTATTACCTCGTTTATGTTTTTCATTATTGTCGTATCTATTACATTAATCACACGTATATGTCTGTGTCTGTACTTTGTTTCCACTGTACCATACGACGATACGTGGAACCGTCGTAACAATACCGTTGTTTTATATTAGTTTTTGTTACCTCGTTTATGTTATTCATTATTGTCGTATCTATTACATTAATCACACGTATATGTCTGTGTCTGTACTTTGTTTCCACTGTACCATACGACGATACGTGGAACCGTCATAACAATACCTTTGTTTTATATTAGTTTTTGTTACCTCGTTTACGTTCTTCATTATTGTCGTATCTATTACATTAATCACATGTATATGTCTGTGTCTGTACTTTGTTTCCACTGTACCATACGACGATACGTGGAACCGTCATAACAATACCGTTGTTTTATATTAGTTTTTGTTACCTCGTTTATGTTATTCATTATTGTCGTATCTATTACATTAATCACACGTATATGTCTGTGTCTGTACTTTGTTTCCACTGTACCATACGACGATACGTGGAACCGTCATAACAATACCTTTGTTTTATATTAGTTTTTGTTACCTCGTTTATGTTATTCATTATTGTCGTATCTATTACATTAATCACACGTATATGTCTGTGTCTGTACTTTGTTTCCATTGTACCATACGACGATACGTGGAACCGTCGTAACAATACCTTCGTTTTATATTAGTTTTTGTTACCTCGTTTACGTTATTCATTATTGTCGTATCTATTACATTAATCACACGTATATGTCTGTGTCTGTACTTTGTTTCCACTGTACCATACGACGATACGTGGAACCGTCGTAACAATACCTTTGTTTTATATTAGTTTTTGTTACCTCGTTTACGTTAGTCATTATTGTCGTATCTATTACATTAATCACACGTATATGTCTGTGTCTGTACTTTGTTTCCACTGTACCATACGACGATACGTGAAACCGTCATAACAATACCGTTGTTTTATATTAGTTTTTGTTACCTCGTTTATGTTATTCATTATTGTCGTATCTATTACATTAATCACACGTATATGTCTGTGTCTGTACTTTGTTTCCACTGTACCATACGACGATACGTGGAACCGTCGTAACAATACCGTTGTTTTATATTAGTTTTTGTTACCTCGTTTATGTTCTTCATTATTGTCGTATCTATTACATTAATCACACGTATATGTCTGTGTCTGTACTTTGTTTCCACTGTACCATACGACGATACGTGGAACCGTCATAACAATACCTTTGTTTTATATTAGTTTTTGTTACCTCGTTTACGTTATTCATTATTGTCGTATCTATTACATTAATCACACGTATATGTCTGTGTCTGTACTTTGTTTCCACTGTACCATACGACGATACGTGGAACCGTCGTAACAATACCTTTGTTTTATATTAGTTTTTGTTACCTCGTTTACGTTATTCATTATTGTCGTATCTATTACATTAATCACACGTATATGTCTGTGTCTGTACTTTGTTTCCACTGTACCATACGACGATACGTGGAACCGTCGTAACAATACCTTTGTTTTATATTAGTTTTTGTTACCTCGTTTACGTTATTCATTATTGTCGTATCTATTACATTAATCACACGTATATGTCTGTGTCTGTACTTTGTTTCCACTGTACCATACGACGATACGTGGAACCGTCATAACAATACCGTTGTTTTATATTAGTTTTTGTTACCTCGTTTATGTTATTCATTATTGTCGTATCTATTACATTAATCACACGTATATGTCTGTGTCTGTACTTTGTTTCCACTGTACCATACGACGATACGTGGAACCGTCGTAACAATACCGTTGTTTTATATTAGTTTTTGTTACCTCATTTATGTTATTCATTATTGTCGTATCTATTACATTAATCACACGTATATGTCTGTGTCTGTACTTTGTTTCCATTGTACCATACGACGATACGTGGAACCGTCGTAACAATACCGTTGTTTTATATTAGTTTTTGTTACCTCGTTTACGTTATTCATTATTGTCGTATCTATTACATTAATCACACGTATATGTCTGTGTCTGTACTTTGTTTCCACTGTACCATACGACGATACGTGGAACCGTCATAACACCACCGTTGTTATATATTTGTTTGTGTTACCTCGTTTATGTTATTCATTATTGTCGTATCTATTACATTAATCACACGTATATGTCTGTGTCTGTACTTTGTTTCCACTGTACCATACGACGATACGTGGAACCGTCATAACAATACCTTTGTTTTATATTAGTTTTTGTTACCTCGTTTACGTTATTCATTATTGTCCTATCTATTACATTAATCACACATATATGTCTGTGTCTGTACTTTGTTTCCACTGTACCATACGACGATACGTGGAACCGTCGTAACAATACCGTTGTTTTATATTAGTTTTTGTTACCTCGTTTACGTTATTCATTATTGTCGTATCTATTACATTAATCACACGTATATGTCTGTGTCTGTACTTTGTTTCCACTGTACCATACGACGATACGTGGAACCGTCGTAACAATACCTTTGTTTTCTATTAGTTTTTGTTACCTCGTTTACGTTATTCATTATTGTCGTATCTATTACATTAATCACACGTATATGTCTGTGTCTGTACTTTGTTTCCACTGTACCATACGACGATACGTGGAACCGTCATAACAATACCGTTGTTTTATATTAGTTTTTGTTACCTCGTTTATGTTATTCATTACTGTCGTATCTATTACATTAATCACACGTATATGTCTGTGTCTGTACTTTGTTTCCACTGTACCATACGACGATACGTGGAACCGTCGTAACAATACCGTTGTTTTATATTAGTTTTTGTTACCTCGTTTATATTATTCATTATTGTCGTATCTATTACATTAATCACACGTATATGTCTGTGTCTGTACTTTGTTTCCACTGTACCATTCGACGATACGTGGAACCGTCATAACAATACCTTTGTTTTATATTAGTTTTTGTTACCTCGTTTACGTTATTCATTATTGTCGTATCTATTACATTAATCACACCTATATGTCTGTGTCTGTACTTTGTTTCCACTGTACCATACGACGATACGTGGAACCGTCGTAACAATACTGTTGTTTTATATTAGTTTTTGTTACCTCGTTTACGTTATTCATTATTGTCGTATCTATTACATTAATCACACGTATATGTCTGTGTCTGTACTTTGTTTCCACTGTACCATACGACGATACGTGGAACCGTCATAACAATACCTTTGTTTTATATTAGTTTTTGTTACCTCGTTTATGTTATTCATTATTGTCGTATCTATTACATCAATCACACGTATATGTCTGTGTCTGTACTTTGTTTCCACTGTACCATACGACGATACGTGGAACCATCGTAACAATACCTTTGTTTTATATTAGTTTTTGTTACCTCGTTTACGTTATTCATTATTGTCGTATCTATTACATTAATCACACGTATATGTCTGTGTCTGTACTTTGTTTCCACTGTACCATACGACGATACGTGGAACCGTCATAACAATACCGTTGTTTTATATTAGTTTTTGTTACCTCGTTTATGTTATTCATTATTGTCGTATCTACTACATTAATCA
Organism: Magicicada septendecula; assembly: GCA_034769895.1. Lineage (NCBI taxonomy): Eukaryota > Metazoa > Arthropoda > Insecta > Hemiptera > Cicadidae > Magicicada > Magicicada septendecula. Next base: position 330,294,811 of record CM068376.1, read on the forward strand.
CACGTATATGTCTGTGTCTGTACTTTGTTTCCACTGTACCATACGACTATACGTGGAACCGTCATAACAATACCGTTGTTTTATATTAGTTTTTGTTACCTCGTTTACGTTATTCATTATTGTCGTATCTATTACATTAATCACACTTATATGTCTGTGTCTGTACTTTGTTTCCACTGTACCATACGACGATACGTGGAACCGTCGTAACAATACCTTCGTTTTATATTAGTTTTTGTTACCTCGTTTATGTTTTTCATTATTGTCGTATCTATTACATTAATCACACGTATATGTCTGTGTCTGTACTTTGTTTCCACTGTACCATACGACGATACGTGGAACCGTCGTAACAATACCGTTGTTTTATATTAGTTTTTGTTACCTCGTTTATGTTATTCATTATTGTCGTATCTATTACATTAATCACACGTATATGTCTGTGTCTGTACTTTGTTTCCACTGTACCATACGACGATACGTGGAACCGTCGTAACAATACCTTCGTTTTATATTAGTTTTTGTTACCTCGTTTATGTTTTTCATTATTGTCGTATCTATTACATTAATCACACGTATATGTCTGTGTCTGTACTTTGTTTCCACTGTACCATACGACGATACGTGGAACCGTCATAACAATACCGTTGTTTTATATTAGTTTTTGTTACCTCGTTTACGTTATTCATTATTGTCGTATCTATTACATTAATCACACATATATGTCTGTGTCTGTACTTTGTTTCCACTGTACCATACGACGATACGTGGAAACGTCGTAACAATACCGTTGTTTTATATTAGTTTTTGTTACCTCGTTTATGTTATTCATTATTGTCGTATCTATTACATTAATCACACGTATATGTCTGTGTCTGTACTTTGTTTCCACTGTACCATACGTCGATACGTGGAACCGTCGTAACAATACCTTTGTTTTATATTAGTTTTTGTTACCTCGTTTACGTTATTCATTATTGTCGTATCTATTACATTAATCACACTTATATGTCTGTGTCTGTACTTTGTTTCCACTGTACCATACGACGATACGTGGAACCGTCGTAACAATACCTTCGTTTTATATTAGTTTTTGTTACCTCGTTTATGTTTTTATTATTGTCGTATCTATTACATTAATCACACGTATATGTCTGTGTCTGTACTTTGTTTCCACTGTACCATACGACGATACGTGGAACCGTCATAACAATACCGTTGTTTTATATTAGTTTTTATTACCTCGTTTATGTTATTCATTATTGTCGTATCTACTACATTAATCACACGTATATGTCTGTGTCTGTACTTTGTTTCCACTGTACCATACGACGATACGTGGAACCGTCATAACAATACCTTTGTTTTATATTAGATTTTGTTACCTCGTTTACGTTATTCATTATTGTCGTATCTATTACATTAATCACACGTATATGTCTGTGTCTGAACTTTGTTTCCACTGTACCATACGTCGATACGTGGAACCGTCGTAACAATACCTTTGTTTTATATTAGTTTTTGTTACCTCGTTTACGTTATTCATTATTGTCGTATCTATTACATTAATCACACGTATATGTCTGTGTCTGTACTTTGTTTCCACTGTACCATACGACGATACGTGGAACCGTCGTAACAATACCTTTGTTTTATATTAGTTTTTGTTACCTCGTTTACGTTAGTCATTATTGTCGTATCTATTACATTAATCACACGTATATGTCTGTGTCTGTACTTTGTTTCCACTGTACCATACGACGATACGTGAAACCGTCATAACAATACCGTTGTTTTATATTAGTTTTTGTTACCTCGTTTATGTTATTCATTATTGTCGTATCTATTACATTGATCACACGTATATGTCTGTGTCTGTACTTTGTTTCCACTGTACCATACGACGATACGTGGAACCGTCGTAACAATACCGTTGTTTTATATTAGTTTTTGTTACCTCGTTTATGTTCTTCATTATTGTCGTATCTATTACATTAATCACACGTATATGTCTGTGTCTGTACTTTGTTTCCACTGTACCATACGACGATACGTGGAACCGTCATAACAATACCTTTGTTTTATATTAGTTTTTGTTACCTCGTTTACGTTATTCATTATTGTCGTATCTATTACATTAATCACACGTATATGTCTGTGTCTGTACTTTGTTTCCACTGTACCATACGACGATACGTGGAACCGTCGTAACAATACCTTTGTTTTATATTAGTTTTTGTTACCTCGTTTACGTTATTCATTATTGTCGTATCTATTACATTAATCACACGTATATGTCTGTGTCTGTACTTTGTTTCCACTGTACCATACGACGATACGTGGAACCGTCGTAACAATACCTTTGTTTTATATTAGTTTTTGTTACCTCGTTTACGTTATTCATTATTGTCGTATCTATTACATTAATCACACGTATATGTCTGTGTCTGTACTTTGTTTCCACTGTACCATACGACGATACGTGGAACCGTCATAACAATACCGTTGTTTTATATTAGTTTTTGTTACCTCGTTTATGTTATTCATTACTGTCGTATCTATTACATTAATCACACGTATATGTCTGTGTCTGTACTTTGTTTCCACTGTACCATACGACGATACGTGGAACCGTCGTAACAATACCGTTGTTTTATATTAGTTTTTGTTACCTCATTTATGTTATTCATTATTGTCGTATCTATTACATTAATCACACGTATATGTCTGTGTCTGTACTTTGTTTCCATTGTACCATACGACGATACGTGGAACCGTCGTAACAATACCGTTGTTTTATATTAGTTTTTGTTACCTCGTTTACGTTATTCATTACTGTCGTATCTATTACATTAATCACACGTATATGTCTGTTTCTGTACTTTGTTTCCACTGTACCATACGACGATACGTGGAACCGTCATAACACCACCGTTGTTATATATTTGTTTTTGTTACCTCGTTTATGTTATTCATTATTGTCGTATCTATTACATTAATCACACGTATATGTCTGTGTCTGTACTTTGTTTCCACTGTACCATACGACTATACGTGGAACCGTCATAACAATACCTTTGTTTTATATTAGTTTTTGTTACCTCGTTTACGTTATTCATTATTGTCCTATCTATTACATTAATCACACATATATGTCTGTGTCTGTACTTTGTTTCCACTGTACCATACGACGATACGTGGAACCGTCGTAACAATACCGTTGTTTTATATTAGTTTTTGTTACCTCGTTTACGTTATTCATTATTGTCGTATCTATTACATTAATCACACGTATATGTCTGTGTCTGTACTTTGTTTCCACTGTACCATACGACGATACGTGGAACCGTCGTAACAATACCTTTGTTTTATATTAGTTTTTGTTACCTCGTTTACGTTATTCATTATTGTCGTATCTATTACATTAATCACACGTATATGTCTGTGTCTGTACTTTGTTTCCACTGTACCATACGACGATACGTGGAACCGTCATAACAATACCGTTGTTTTATATTAGTTTTTGTTACCTCGTTTATGTTATTCATTACTGTCGTATCTATTACATTAATCACACGTATATGTCTGTGTCTGTACTTTGTTTCCACTGTACCATACGACGATACGTGGAACCGTCGTAACAATACCGTTGTTTTATATTAGTTTTTGTTACCTCGTTTATATTCTTCATTATTGTCGTATCTATTACATTAATCACACGTATATGTCTGTGTCTGTACTTTGTTTCCACTGTACCATTCGACGATACGTGGAACCGTCATAACAATACCTTTGTTTTATATTAGTTTTTGTTACCTCGTTTACGTTATTCATTATTGTCGTATCTATTACATTAATCACACCTATATGTCTGTGTCTGTACTTTGTTTCCACTGTACCATACGACGATACGTGGAACCGTCGTAACAATACTGTTGTTTTATATTAGTTTTTCTTACCTCGTTTACGTTATTCATTATTGTCGTATCTATTACATTAATCACACGTATATGTCTGTGTCTGTACTTTGTTTCCACTGTACCATACGACGATACGTGGAACCGTCATAACAATACCTTTGTTTTATATTAGTTTTTGTTACCTCGTTTATGTTATTCATTATTGTCGTATCTATTACATCAATCACACGTATATGTCTGTGTCTGTACTTTGTTTCCACTGTACCATACGACGATACGTGGAACCATCGTAACAATACCTTTGTTTTATATTAGTTTTTGTTACCTCGTTTACGTTATTCATTATTGTCGTATCTATTACATTAATCACACGTATATGTCTGTGTCTGAACTTTGTTTCCACTGTACCATACGACGATACGTGGAACCGTCATAACAATACCGTTGTTTTATATTAGTTTTTGTTACCTCGTTTATGTTATTCATTATTGTCGTATCTACTACATTAATCACACGTATATGTCTGTGTCTGTACTTTGTTTCCACTGTACCATACGACTATACGTGGAACCGTCATAACAATACCGTTGTTTTATATTAGTTTTTGTTACCTCGTTTACGTTATTCATTATTGTCGTATCTATTACATTAATCACACGTATATGTCTGTGTCTGTACTTTGTTTCCACTGTACCATACGACGATACGTGGAACCGTCGTAACAATACCGTTGTTTTATATTAGTTTTTGTTACCTCGTTTATGTTATTCATTATTGTCGTATCTATTACATTAATCACACGTATATGTCTGTGTCTGTACTTTGTTTCCACTGTACCATACGTCGATACGTGGAACCATCGTAACAATACCTTTGTTTTATATTAGTTTTTGTTACCTCGTTTACGTTATTCATTATTGTCGTATCTATTACATTAATCACACTTATATGTCTGTGTCTGTACTTTGTTTCCACTGTACCATACGACGATACGTGGAACCGTCGTAACAATACCTTCGTTTTATATTAGTTTTTGTTACCTCGTTTATGTTTTTCATTATTGTCGTATCTATTACATTAATCACACGTATATGTCTGTGTCTGTACTTTGTTTCCACTGTACCATACGACGATACGTGGAACCGTCGTAACAATACCGTTGTTTTATATTAGTTTTTGTTACCTCGTTTATGTTATTCATTATTGTCGTATCTATTACATTAATCACACGTATATGTCTGTGTCTGTACTTTGTTTCCACTGTACCATACGACGATACGTGGAACCGTCGTAACAATACCTTCGTTTTATATTAGTTTTTGTTACCTCGTTTATGTTTTTCATTATTGTCGTATCTATTACATTAATCACACGTATATGTCTGTGTCTGTACTTTGTTTCCACTGTACCATACGACGATACGTGGAACCGTCGTAACAATACCGTTGTTTTATATTAGTTTTTGTTACCTCGTTTACGTTCTTCATTATTGTCGTATCTATTACATTAATCACACGTATATGTCTGTGTCTGTACTTTGTTTCCACTGTACCATACGACGATACGTGGAACCGTCATAACAATACCTTTGTTTTATATTAGATTTTGTTACCTCGTTTACGTTATTCATTATTGTCGTATCTATTACATTAATCACACGTATATGTCTGTGTCTGTACTTTGTTTCCACTGTACCATACGTCGATACGTGGAACCGTCGTAACAATACCTTCGTTTTATATTAGTTTTTGTTACCTCGTTTACGTTATTCATTATTGTCGTATCTATTACATTAATCACACGTATATGTCTGTGTCTGTACTTTGTTTCCACTGTACCATACGACGATACGTGGAACCGTCGTAACAATACCTTCGTTTTATATTAGTTTTTGTTACCTCGTTTATGTTTTTCATTATTGTCGTATCTATTACATTAATCACACGTATATGTCTGTGTCTGTACTTTGTTTCCACTGTACCATACGACGATACGTGGAACCGTCGTAACAATACCGTTGTTTTATATTAGTTTTTGTTACCTCGTTTATGTTATTCATTATTGTCGTATCTATTACATTAATCACACGTATATGTCTGTGTCTGTACTTTGTTTCCACTGTACCATACGACGATACGTGGAACCGTCATAACAATACCGTTGTTTTATATTAGTTTTTGTTACCTCGTTTACGTTATTCATTATTGTCGTATCTATTACATTAATCACACCTATATGTCTGTGTCTGTACTTTGTTTCCACTGTACCATACGACGATATGTGGAACCGTCGTAACAATACTGTTGTTTTATATTAGTTTTTGTTACCTCGTTTACGTTATTCATTATTGTCGTATCTATTACATTAATCACACGTATATGTCTGTGTCTGTACTTTGTTTCCACTGTACCATACGACGATACGTGGAACCGTCATAACAATACCTTTGTTTTATATTAGTTTTTGTTACCTCGTTTATGTTATTCATTATTGTCGTATCTATTACATCAATCACACGTATATGTCTGTGTCTGTACTTTGTTTCCACTGTTCCATACGACGATACGTGGAACCATCGTAACAATACCTTCGTTTTATATTAGTTTTTGTTACCTCGTTTACGTTATTCATTATTGTCGTATCTATTACATTAATCACACGTATATGTCTGTGTCTGTACTTTGTTTCCACTGTACCATACGACGATACGTGGAACCGTCATAACAATACCGTTGTTTTATATTAGTTTTTGTTACCTCGTTTATGTTATTCATTATTGTCGTATCTATTACATTAATCACACGTATATGTCTGTGTCTGTACTTTGTTTCCACTGTACCATACGACGATACGTGGAACCGTCGTAACAATACCGTTGTTTTATATTAGTTTTTGTTACCACGTTTATGTTATTCATTATTGTCGTATCTACTACATTAATCACACGTATATGTCTGTGTCTGTACTTTGTTTCCACTGTACCATACGACGATACGTGGAACCGTCATAACAATACCGTTGTTTTATATTAGTTTTTGTTACCTCGTTTATGTTATTCATTATTGTCGTATCTATTACATTAATCACACGTATATGTCTGTGTCTGTACTTTGTTTCCACTGTACCATACGACGATACGTGGAACCGTCGTAACAATACCGTTGTTTTATATTAGTTTTTGTTACCACGTTTATGTTATTCATTATTGTCGTATCTACTACATTAATCACACGTATATGTCTGTGTCTGTACTTTGTTTCCACTGTACCATACGACGATACGTGGAACCGTCATAACAATACCGTTGTTTTATATTAGTTTTTGTTACCTCGTTTACGTTATTCATTATTGTCGTATCTATTACATTAATCACACATATATGTCTGTGTCTGTACTTTGTTTCCACTGTACCATACGACGATACGTGGAAACGTCGTAACAATACCGTTGTTTTATATTAGTTTTTGTTACCTCGTTTATGTTATTCATTATTGTCGTATCTATTACATTAATCACACGTATATGTCTGTGTCTGTACTTTGTTTCCACTGTACCATACGTCGATACGTGGAACCGTCGTAACAATACCTTTGTTTTATATTAGTTTTTGTTACCTCGTTTACGTTATTCATTATTGTCGTATCTATTACATTAATCACACTTATATGTCTGTGTCTGTACTTTGTTTCCACTGTACCATACGACGATACGTGGAACCGTCGTAACAATACCTTCGTTTTATATTAGTTTTTGTTACCTCGTTTATGTTTTTATTATTGTCGTATCTATTACATTAATCACACGTATATGTCTGTGTCTGTACTTTGTTTCCACTGTACCATACGACGATACGTGGAACCGTCATAACAATACCGTTGTTTTATATTAGTTTTTATTACCTCGTTTATGTTATTCATTATTGTCGTATCTACTACATTAATCACACGTATATGTCTGTGTCTGTACTTTGTTTCCACTGTACCATACGACGATACGTGGAACGGTCATAACAATACCGTTGTTTTATATTAGTTTTTGTTACCTCGTTTACGTTATTCATTATTGTCGTATCTATTACATTAATCACACGTATATGTCTGTGTCTGTACTTTGTTTCCACTGTACCATACGACGATACGTGGAACCGTCGTAACAATACTGTTGTTTTATATTAGTTTTTGTTACCTCGTTTACGTTATTCATTATTGTCGTATCTATTACATTAATCACACGTATATGTCTGTGTCTGTACTTTGTTTCCACTGTACCATACGACGATACGTGGAACCGTCGTAACAATACCGTTGTTTTATATTAGTTTTTGTTACCTCGTTTATGTTCTTCATTATTGTCGTATCTATTACATTAATCACACGTATATGTCTGTGTCTGTACTTTGTTTCCACTGTACCATACGACGATACGTGGAACCGTCATAACAATACCTTTGTTTTATATTAGTTTTTGTTACCTCGTTTACGTTATTCATTATTGTCGTATCTATTACATTAATCACACCTATATGTCTGTGTCTGTACTTTGTTTCCACTGTACCATACGACGATACGTGGAACCGTCATAACAATACCTTTGTTTTATATTAGATTTTGTTACCTCGTTTACGTTATTCATTATTGTCGTATCTATTACATTAATCACACGTATATGTCTGTGTCTGTACTTTGTTTCCACTGTACCATACGTCGATACGTGGAACCGTCGTAACAATACCTTTGTTTTATATTAGTTTTTGTTACCTCGTTTACGTTATTCATTATTGTCGTATCTATTACATTAATCACACGTATATGTCTGTGTCTGTACTTTGTTTCCACTGTACCATACGACGATACGTGGAACCGTCGTAACAATACCTTTGTTTTATATTAGTTTTTGTTACCTCGTTTACGTTATTCATTATTGTCGTATCTATTACATTAATCACACTTATATGTCTGTGTCTGTACTTTGTTTCCACTGTACCATACGACGATACGTGGAACCGTCGTAACAATACCTTCGTTTTATATTAGTTTTTGTTACCTCGTTTATGTTTTTCATTATTGTCGTATCTATTACATTAATCACACGTATATGTCTGTGTCTGTACTTTGTTTCCACTGTACCATACGACGATACGTGGAACCGTCGTAACAATACCGTTGTTTTATATTAGTTTTTGTTACCTCGTTTATGTTCTTCATTATTGTCGTATCTATTACATTAATCACACGTATATGTCTGTGTCTGTACTTTGTTTCCACTGTACCATACGACGATACGTGGAACCGTCGTAACAATACCTTCGTTTTATATTAGTTTTTGTTACCTCGTTTATGTTTTTCATTATTGTCGTATCTATTACATTAATCACACGTATATGTCTGTGTCTGTACTTTGTTTCCACTGTACCATACGACGATACGTGGAACCGTCGTAACAATACCGTTGTTTTATATTAGTTTTTGTTACCTCGTTTACGTTCTTCATTATTGTCGTATCTATTACATTAATCACACGTATATGTCTGTGTCTGTACTTTGTTTCCACTGTACCATACGACGATACGTGGAACCGTCATAACAATACCTTTGTTTTATATTAGATTTTGTTACCTCGTTTACGTTATTCATTATTGTCGTATCTATTACATTAATCACACGTATATGTCTGTGTCTGTACTTTGTTTCCACTGTACCATACGTCGATACGTGGAACCGTCGTAACAATACCTTCGTTTTATATTAGTTTTTGTTACCTCGTTTACGTTATTCATTATTGTCGTATCTATTACATTAATCACACGTATATGTCTGTGTCTGTACTTTGTTTCCACTGTACCATACGACGATACGTGGAACCGTCGTAACAATACCTTCGTTTTATATTAGTTTTTGTTACCTCGTTTATGTTTTTCATTTTTGTCGTATCTATTACATTAATCACACGTATATGTCTGTGTCTGTACTTTGTTTCCACTGTACCATACGACGATACGTGGAACCGTCGTAACAATACCGTTGTTTTATATTAGTTTTTGTTACCTCGTTTATGTTATTCATTATTGTCGTATCTATTACATTAATCACACGTATATGTCTGTGTCTGTACTTTGTTTCCACTGTACCATACGACGATGCGTGGAACCGTCATAACAATACCGTTGTTTTATATTAGTTTTTGTTACCTCGTTTATGTTATTCATTATTGTCGTATCTATTACATTAATCACACGTATATGTCTGTGTCTGTACTTTGTTTCCACTGTACCATACGACGATACGTGGAACCGTCGTAACAATACCGTTGTTTTATATTAGTTTTTGTTACCTCGTTTATGTTCTTCATTATTGTCGTATCTATTACATTAATCACACGTATATGTCTGTGTCTGTACTTTGTTTCCACTGTACCATACGACGATACGTGGAACCGTCATAACAATACCTTTGTTTTATATTAGTTTTTGTTACCTCGTTTACGTTATTCATTATTGTCGTATCTATTACATTAATCACACCTATATGTCTGTGTCTGTACTTTGTTTCCACTGTACCATACGACGATACGTGGAACCGTCATAACAATACCTTTGTTTTATATTAGATTTTGTTACCTCGTTTACGTTATTCATTATTGTCGTATCTATTACATTAATCACACGTATATGTCTGTGTCTGTACTTTGTTTCCACTGTACCATACGTCGATACATGGAACCGTCGTAACAATACCGTTGTTTTATATTAGTTTTTGTTACCTCGTTTACGTTATTCATTATTGTCGTATCTATTACATTAATCACACGTATATGTCTGTGTCTGTACTTTGTTTCCACTGTACCATACGACGATACGTGGAACCGTCGTAACAATACCTTTGTTTTATATTAGTTTTTGTTACCTTGTTTACGTTATTCATTATTGTCGTATCTATTACATTAATCACACTTATATGTCTGTGTCTGTACTTTGTTTCCACTGTACCATACGACGATACGTGGAACCGTCGTAACAATACCTTCGTTTTATATTAGTTTTTGTTACCTCGTTTATGTTTTTCATTATTGTCGTATCTATTACATTAATCACACGTATATGTCTGTGTCTGTACTTTGTTTCCACTGTACCATACGACGATACGTGGAACCGTCGTAACAATACCGTTGTTTTATATTAGTTTTTGTTACCTCGTTTATGTTATTCATTATTGTCGTATCTATTACATTAATCACACGTATATGTCTGTGTCTGTACTTTGTTTCCACTGTACCATACGACGATACGTGGAACCGTCGTAACAATACCTTCGTTTTATATTAGTTTTTGTTACCTCGTTTATGTTTTTCATTATTGTCGTATCTATTACATTAATCACACGTATATGTCTGTGTCTGTACTTTGTTTCCACTGTACCATACGACGATACGTGGAACCGTCGTAACAATACCGTTGTTTTATATTAGTTTTTGTTACCTCGTTTACGTTCTTCATTATTGTCGTATCTATTACATTAATCACACGTATATGTCTGTGTCTGTACTTTGTTTCCACTGTACCATACGACGATACGTGGAACCGTCATAACAATACCTTTGTTTTATATTAGATTTTGTTACCTCGTTTACGTTATTCATTATTGTCGTATCTATTACATTAATCACACGTATATGTCTGTGTCTGTACTTTGTTTCCACTGTACCATACGACGATACGTGGAACCGTCGTAACAATACCGTTGTTTTATATTAGTTTTTGTTACCTCGTTTATGTTATTCATTATTGTCGTATCTATTACATTAATCACACGTATATGTCTGTGTCTGTACTTTGTTTCCACTGTACCATACGACGATACGTGGAACCGTCATAACAATACCGTTGTTTTATATTAGTTTTTGTTACCTCGTTTACGTTATTCATTATTGTCGTATCTATTACATTAATCACACCTATATGTCTGTGTCTGTACTTTGTTTCCACTGTACCATACGACGATACGTGGAACCGTCGTAACAATACTGTTGTTTTATATTAGTTTTTGTTACCTCGTTTACGTTATTCATTATTGTCGTATCTATTACATTAATCACACGTATATGTCTGTGTCTGTACTTTGTTTCCACTGTACCATACGACGATACGTGGAACCGTCATAACAATACCTTTGTTTTATATTAGTTTTTGTTACCTCGTTTATGTTATTCATTATTGTCGTATCTATTACATCAATCACACGTATATGTCTGTGTCTGTACTTTGTTTCCACTGTTCCATACGACGATACGTGGAACCATCGTAACAATACCTTCGTTTTATATTAGTTTTTGTTACCTCGTTTACGTTATTCATTATTGTCGTATCTATTACATTAATCACACGTATATGTCTGTGTCTGTACTTTGTTTCCACTGTACCATACGACGATACGTGGAACCGTCATAACAATACCGTTGTTTTATATTAGTTTTTGTTACCTCGTTTACGTTATTCATTATTGTCGTATCTATTACATTAATCACACGTATATGTCTGTGTCTGTACTTTGTTTCCACTGTACCATACGACGATACGTGGAACCGTCATAACAATACCGTTGTTTTATATTAGTTTTTGTTACCTCGTTTATGTTATTCATTATTGTCGTATCTATTACATTAATCACACGTATATGTCTGTGTCTGTACTTTGTTTCCACTGTACCATACGACGATACGTGGAACCGTCGTAACAATACCGTTGTTTTATATTAGTTTTTGTTACCACGTTTATGTTATTCATTATTGTCGTATCTACTACATTAATCACACGTATATGTCTGTGTCTGTACTTTGTTTCCACTGTACCATACGACGATACGTGGAACCGTCATAACAATACCGTTGTTTTATATTAGTTTTTGTTACCTCGTTTACGTTATTCATTATTGTCGTATCTATTACATTAATCACACATATATGTCTGTGTCTGTACTTTGTTTCCACTGTACCATACGACGATACGTGGAACCGTCGTAACAATACCGTTGTTTTATATTAGTTTTTGTTACCTCGTTTATGTTATTCATTATTGTCGTATCTATTACATTAATCACACGTATATGTCTGTGTCTGTACTTTGTTTCCACTGTACCATACGTCGATACGTGGAACCGTCGTAACAATACCTTTGTTTTATATTAGTTTTTGTTACCTCGTTTACGTTATTCATTATTGTCGTATCTATTACATTAATCACACTTATATGTCTGTGTCTGTACTTTGTTTCCACTGTACCATACGACGATACGTGGAACCGTCGTAACAATACCTTCGTTGTATATTAGTTTTTGTTACCTCGTTTATGTTTTTCATTAATGTCGTATCTATTACATTAATCACACGTATATGTCTGTGTCTGTACTTTGTTTCCACTGTACCATACGACGATACGTTGAACCGTCATAACAATACCGTTGTTTTATATTAGTTTTTATTACCTCGTTTATGTTATTCATTATTGTCGTATCTACTACATTAATCACACGTATATGTCTGTGTCTGTACTTTGTTTCCACTGTACCATACGACGATACGTGGAACGGTCATAACAATACCGTTGTTTTATATTAGTTTTTGTTACCTCGTTTACGTTATTCATTATTGTCGTATCTATTACATTAATCACACGTATATGTCTGTGTCTGTACTTTGTTTCCACTGTACCATACGACGATACGTGGAACCGTCATAACAATACCGTTGTTTTATATTAGTTTTTGTTACCTCGTTTATGTTATTCATTATTGTCGTATCTATTACATTAATCACACGTATATGTCTGTGTCTGTACTTTGTTTCCACTGTACCATACGACGATACGTGGAACCGTCGTAACAATACCGTTGTTTTATATTAGTTTTTGTTACCTCGTTTATGTTCTTCATTATTGTCGTATCTATTACATTAATCACACGTATATGTCTGTGTCTGTACTTTGTTTCCACTGTACCATACGACGATACGTGGAACCGTCATAACAATACCTTTGTTTTATATTAGTTTTTGTTACCTCGTTTACGTTATTCATTATTGTCGTATCTATTACATTAATCACACCTATATGTCTGTGTCTGTACTTTGTTTCCACTGTACCATACGACGATACGTGGAACCGTCATAACAATACCTTTGTTTTATATTAGATTTTGTTACCTCGTTTACGTTATTCATTATTGTCGTATCTATTACATTAATCACACGTATATGTCTGTGTCTGTACTTTGTTTCCACTGTACCATACGTCGATACGTGGAACCGTCGTAACAATACCTTTGTTTTATATTAGTTTTTGTTACCTCGTTTACGTTATTCATTATTGTCGTATCTATTACATTAATCACACGTATATGTCTGTGTCTGTACTTTGTTTCCACTGTACCATACGACGATACGTGGAACCGTCGTAACAATACCTTCGTTTTATATTAGTTTTTGTTACCTCGTTTATGTTTTTCATTATTGTCGTATCTATTACATTAATCACACGTATATGTCTGTGTCTGTACTTTGTTTCCACTGTACCATACGACGATACGTGGAACCGTCGTAACAATACCGTTGTTTTATATTAGTTTTTGTTACCTCGTTTATGTTATTCATTATTGTCGTATCTATTACATTAATCACACGTATATGTCTGTGTCTGTACTTTGTTTCCACTGTACCATACGACGATACGTGGAACCGTCATAACAATACCTTTGTTTTATATTAGTTTTTGTTACCTCGTTTACGTTCTTCATTATTGTCGTATCTATTACATTAATCACACGTATATGTCTGTGTCTGTACTTTGTTTCCACTGTACCATACGACGATACGTGGAACCGTCATAACAATACCGTTGTTTTATATTAGTTTTTGTTACCTCGTTTATGTTATTCATTATTGTCGTATCTATTACATTAATCACACGTATATGTCTGTGTCTGTACTTTGTTTCCACTGTACCATACGACGATACGTGGAACCGTCATAACAATACCTTTGTTTTATATTAGTTTTTGTTACCTCGTTTATGTTATTCATTATTGTCGTATCTATTACATTAATCACACGTATATGTCTGTGTCTGTACTTTGTTTCCACTGTACCATACGACGATACGTGGAACCGTCGTAACAATACCGTTGTTTTATATTAGTTTTGTTACCTCGTTTATGTTATTCATTATTGTCGTATCTATTACATTTATCACACGTATATGTCTGTGTCTGTACTTTGTTTCCATTGTACCATACGACGATACGTGGAACCATCGTAACAATACCGTTGTTTTATATTAGTTTTTGTTACCTCGTTTACGTTATTCATTATTGTCGTATCTATTACATTAATCACACGTATATGTCTGTGTCTGTACTTTGTTTCCACTGTACCATACGACGATACGTGGAACCGTCATAACACCACAGTTGTTATATATTTGTTTTTGTTACCTCGTTTATGTTATTCATTATTGTCGTATCTATTACATTAATCACACGTATATGTCTGTGTCTGTACTTTGTTTCCACTGTACCATACGACGATACGTGGAACCGTCATAACAATACCTTTGTTTTATATTAGTTTTTGTTACCTCGTTTACGTTATTCATTATTGTCGTATCTATTACATTAATCACACATATATGTCTGTGTCTGTACTTTGTTTCCACTGTACCATACGACGATACGTGGAACCGTCGTAACAATACCGTTGTTTTATATTAGTTTTTTTTACCTCGTTTACGTTATTCATTATTGTCGTATCTATTACATTAATCACACGTATATGTCTGTGTCTGTACTTTCTTTCCACTGTACCATACGACGATACGTGGAACCGTCGTAACAATACCTTTGTTTTATATTAGTTTTTGTTACCTCGTTTACGTTATTCATTATTGTCGTATCTATTACATTAATCACACGTATATGTCTGTGTCTGTACTTTGTTTCCACTGTACCATACGACGATACGTGGAACCGTCATAACAATACCGTTGTTTTATATTAGTTTTTGTTACCTCGTTTATGTTATTCATTACTGTCGTATCTATTACATTAATCACACGTATATGTCTGTGTCTGTACTTTGTTTCCACTGTACCATACGACGATACGTGGAACCGTCATAACAATACCTTTGTTTTATATTAGTTTTTGTTACCTCGTTTATGTTATTCATTATTGTCGTATCTATTACATCAATCACACGTATATGTCTGTGTCTGTACTTTGTTTCCACTGTACCATACGACGATACGTGGAACCGTCATAACAATACCGTTATTTTATATTAGTTTTTGTTACCTCGTTTATGTTATTCATTATTGTCGTATCTATTACATTAATCACACGTATATGTCTGTGTCTGTACTTTGTTTCCACTGTACCATACGGCGATACGTGGAACCATCGTAACAATACCTTTGTTTTATATTAGTTTTTGTTACCTCGTTTACGTTATTCATTATTGTCGTATCTATTACATTAATCACACGTATATGTCTGTGTCTGTACTTTGTTTCCACTGTACCATACGACGATACGTGGAACCGTCATAACAATACCGTTGTTTTATATTAGTTTTTGTTACCTCGTTTATGTTATTCATTATTGTCGTATCTACTACATTAATCACACGTATATGTCTGTGTCTGTACTTTGTTTCCACTGTACCATACGACGATACGTGGAACCGTCATAACAATACCGTTGTTTTATATTAGTTTTTGTTACCTCGTTTACGTTATTCATTATTGTCGTATCTATTACATTAATCACACATATATGTCTGTGTCAGTACTTTGTTTCCACTGTACCATACGACGATACGTGGAACCGTCGTAACAATACCGTTGTTTTATATTAGTTTTTGTTACCTCGTTTATGTTATTCATTATTGTCGTATCTATTACATTAATCACACGTATATGTCTGTGTCTGTACTTTGTTTCCACTGTACCATACGTCGATACGTGGAACCGTCGTAACAATACCTTTGTTTTATATTAGTTTTTGTTACCTCGTTTACGTTATTCATTATTGTCGTATCTATTACATTAATCACACTTATATGTCTGTGTCTGTACTTTGTTTCCACTGTACCATACGACGATACCTGGAACCGTCGTAACAATACCTTCGTTTTATATTAGTTTTTGTTACCTCGTTTATGTTTTTCATTATTGTCGTATCTATTACATTAATCACACGTATATGTCTGTGTCTGTACTTTGTTTCCACTGTACCATACGACGATACGTGGAACCGTCGTAACAATACCTTTGTTTTATATTAGTTTTTGTTACCTCGTTTACGTTATTCATTATTGTCGTATCTATTACATTAATCACACGTATATGTCTGTGTCTGTACTTTGTTTCCACTGTACCATACGACGATACGTGGAACCGTCATAACAATACCTTTGTTTTATATTAGATTTTGTTACCTCGTTTACGTTATTCATTATTGTCGTATCTATTACATTAATCACACGTATATGTCTGTGTCTGTACTTTGTTTCCACTGTACCATACGTCGATACGTGGAACCGTCGTAACAATACCTTTGTTTTATATTAGTTTTTGTTACCTCGTTTACGTTATTCATTATTGTCGTATCTATTACATTAATCACACGTATATGTCTGTGTCTGTACTTTGTTTCCACTGTACCATACGACGATACGTGGAACCGTCGTAACAATACCGTTGTTTTATATTAGTTTTTGTTACCTCGTTTATGTTATTCATTATTGTCGTATCTGTTACATTAATCACACGTATATGTCTGTGTCTGTACTTTGTTTCCACTGTACCATACGACGATACGTGGAACCGTCATAACAATACCTTTGTTTTATATTAGATTTTGTTACCTCGTTTACGTTATTCATTATTGTCGTATCTATTACATTAATCACACGTATATGTCTGTGTCTGTACTTTGTTTCCACTGTACCATACGACGATACGTGGAACCGTCGTAACAATACCTTCGTTTTATATTAGTTTTTGTTACCTCGTTTACGTTATTCATTATTGTCGTATCTATTACATTAATCACACGTATATGTCTGTGTCTGTACTTTGTTTCCACTGTACCATACGACGATACGTGGAACCGTCGTAACAATACCTTCGTTTTATATTAGTTTTTGTTACCTCGTTTACGTTATTCATTATTGTCGTATCTATTACATTAATCACACGTATATGTCTGTGTCTGTACTTTGTTTCCACTATACCATACGACGATACGTGGAACCGTCGTAACAATACCTTCGTTTTATATTAGTTTTTGTTACCTCGTTTATGTTATTCATTATTGTCGTATCTATTACATTAATCACACGTATATGTCTGTGTCTGTACTTTGTTTCCACTGTACCATACGACGATACGTGGAACCGTCGTAACAATACCTTCGTTTTATATTAGTTTTTGTTACCTCGTTTACGTTATTCATTATTGTCGTATCTATTACATTAATCACACGTATATGTCTGTGTCTGTACTTTGTTTCCACTGTACCATACGACGATACGTGGAACCGTCGTAACAATACCTTCGTTTTATATTAGTTTTTGTTACCTCGTTTATGTTTTTCATTATTGTCGTATCTGTTACATTAATCACACGTATATGTCTGTGTCTGTACTTTGTTTCCATTGTACCATACGACGATACGTGGAACCGTCGTAACAATACCGTTGTTTTATATTAGTTTTTGTTACCTCGTTTATGTTATTCATTATTGTCGTATCTATTACATTAATCACACGTATATGTCTGTGTCTGTACTTTGTTTCCACTGTACCATACGACGATACGTGGAACCGTCATAACAATACCTTTGTTTTATATTAGTTTTTGTTACCTCGTTTACGTTATTCATTATTGTCGTATCTATTACATTAATCACACGTATATGTCTGTGTCTGTACTTTGTTTCCACTGTACCATACGACGATACGTGGAACCGTCGTAACAATACCGTTGTTTTATATTAGTTTTTGTTACCTCGTTTACGTTATTCATTATTGACGTATCTATTACATTAATCACACGTATATGTCTGTGTCTGTACTTTGTTTCCACTGTACCATACGACGATACGTGGAACCGTCGTAACAATACCTTTGTTTTATATTAGTTTTTGTTACCTCGTTTACGTTATTCATTATTGTCGTATCTATTACATTAATCGCACGTATATGTCTGTGTCTGTACTTTGTTTCCACTGTACCATACGACGATACGTGGAACCGTCATAACAATACCTTTGTTTTATATTAGTTTTTGTTACCTCGTTTACGTTATTCATTATTGTCGTATCTATTACATTAATCACACGTATATGTCTGTGTCTGTACTTTGTTTCCACTGTACCATACGACGATACGTGGAACCGTCATAACAATACCGTTGTTTTATATTAGTTTTTGTTACCTCGTTTATGTTATTCATTATTGTCGTATCTATTACATTAATCACACGTATATGTCTGTGTCTGTACTTTGTTTCCACTGTACCATACGACGATACGTGGAACCGTCGTAACAATACCGTTGTTTTATATTAGTTTTTGTTACCTCGTTTATATTATTCATTATTGTCGTATCTATTACATTAATCACACGTATATGTCTGTGTCCGTACTTTGTTTCCACTGTACCATACGACGATAAGTGGAACCGTCATAACAATACCTTTGTTTTATATTAGTTTTTGTTACCTCGTTTATGTTATTCATTATTGTCGTATCTATTACATTAATCACACGTATATGTCTGTGTCTGTACTTTGTTTCCATTGTACCATACGACGATACGTGGAACCGTCATAACAATACCGTTGTTTTATATTAGTTTTTGTTACCTCGTTTACGTTATTCATTATTGTCGTATCTACTACATTAATCACGCGTATATGTCTATGTTTGTATATTTTTCATTAAATAGTGTTGCTTTTATCAGTACAATCTAGGTTACTTTTATTTTTTTTAGATTCAAGATGACGTGAATCGCGGTGATATCTGATATACAATTTTCCTTATGTCTGTTACGCGTTAAAAACCTTTTACATTTCAGTAGTAAAATACAATCCAATACGTAACCTTGGCAATGTTTGTTTTCTACTCCGTACAGTTGCACCATACTTTCGCCGCTTTCTGTGTCTATAATATTGCATTCTGATATTTTTACATGAATAATATATAAATAGTAGCAATTTACATGGAAAAATTAATGGTTTTAATGTGCCAGTAAGCAATCTCTTACGATGCCTTGTCAACACAACAAACAATGTATAATGCTACACATATGGAATATGTATAATTCAATGTACACATGTTCCATATGTTATTTATAAAAGTGTGTGAATTATAACTGAAATATGCTTACACATACTGTATATGCCTGTATATAAAATATAGAAAATATTTGATTCGTAACTGTTCCTGTAAAAGTGGTTTATTAAGTGAACTCTCAGATTTATTAATATCACATTATGATTACGGCAAATTAAAATTAAAATTTTCAGTTAAATACTCAAACTTTACTGTAAACAAAAAGAGTCTTAAATACTTAGGCTTAATAAAAGTTCAGCAGATAAATTGAAAATTTTAATCTAACAGATCGTTTAAATCTTTTCCTGTTGCTAATATGAGTATATTATAAAAATTAGATTGTTTCCTTTCATTTCTCATACGTGTTTTACTGTGTCGCCTCTTTGCCAATAGTTGAAGATTTCCACCAGAATTCATTTTCATTCATTTCTTTAGCGCTACAGCCCTCGATGGGCCTTGTCCTCCCCGACTGGTCGCCTCCAAACACCTCCGTCCTCCAATTCCCAATACCCGTCCTCTAAAGTCATCTTCTACGTCCTAATAACGATTACTATCGAAAGCTGGGATTCAAGGCCGTACGTATCATATATATGTGTGTATACCTGCTACAAAATTATTTTAAAGGTCAAGAAGACTGATGAATTTAGAGTTTTAGAAAGCCGTTGGAGAAAGTAGCAGTATATGAAAATCACACAAATTCTCACTTTTGTGTTTACATATCTATTTCATACGTAATCCTGGATGTGTTGAAATATAAAAATATTAATAAATAGACTGCACTCAAGGATGAAAGACTTATGCGCATAAGAAGGAAATATTACATATTAGCAATGATGGCATCACTTGGAAATATGCCTTCTATTATACAGTCTTGCACAACTTAAAATGTTTTTCACAAACACTTGAGATTTTATAATTATGAATATTCAAGTGACTATCTGTCAGGTTTCCGTCAAAGCAATTATCTCCTTCATTTTGCAATACGTACTTGACTTTCTCAGACTTTTCAATCGTTTGTTTCTCCAACAACAGCTTTCAACAAAAACAATTCATTGCACATTACAGTTCATAAGTAGAAGGCTTGTGAAGAGGATTAAATTACATTATTTAACACTCGACGGAAACGTATAAGGACGAAACTCCATATATAATGGTATGTATTTGTCGATGATGCGGAATCTTATCTATACTGACTACATGAAATATGCAGTCTTTGTTGGTAGTAATGTTTTATCCGTCCATGTAATAGTTAATATTTATGGCGGAAAGCCATTATGCACTGCATTAATAAATAGGTCAATACTGTTAAATATAAACACTCAACTCACTAGAGTCGTTTTTTAATTACGTAAAAACGTATTTAATAATTCAGAACTGTTTTGCTATTTACGTTTAATACGTGTTTAAGCTAATCTTTTTCTTTTTCATCGAAACAGTTAGAGGCACGTGGGGTACTTTGCTTCCTCCACTAATTCCTTGTACTGTGGATAGAAAGTTTTAATTTGCCTCTTTTTATGTTTCGGCTACGTCAGTCTGTGCAGCAGATTTTTTCATAGCAATTTATAAATTCCTTTTAGAGGAATTCAGGCAAATTTTTTTTTAAACATTCTTAAGCACACGATATTTATTTTCTACCCAGTACACAAAGAATATACACACAATCGCTTACATGTGTGTGTGTGTGTGTGTGTGTGTGTGTGTGTGTGTGTGTGTGTGTGTGTGTGTGTGTGTGTGTGTGTGTGTGTGTGTGTGTGTGTGTGTGTGTGTGTGTGTGTGTGTGTGTGTGTGTGTGTGTGACAAAGAAGTAGTAATTATATTTTATGCGAGAAAGAGTTAAAAAATGACAGAAGCCGTCTGCCGAGACAGTCGGAGTGGGAGCGTTTCGCCTAGCAACGAGTTGATCTCGCTTGTGCTGAGGGACAGTATAAAGTGTTTTACAACAAGCTCGTAATTTGTGCTTTGTCATTTTCATCTCTAGCTACGGGCTATATTTTGTTTTACACAATATCTGTTGTTCGTAGTCAACATACAACTGGATTTCATGTTCAGCGAAAGAAATAAGAAATTCATATAACGAGACCGTTGCAAACCTTTGCTAACAGCACTGTTGGTAAATATGGAATGGACTAGATACGTTTGCGGTTAGTACAGAACTATCATAATAACTGTAAAATATAATATGGGGTTTTCAACTTATATTTATTGTTGTTACTTTCATTTGCTTAGTGTTTTCGCATCGTGTTAGTTTTAATACTATTACAGACATAATTTTATCTAACTCCTTTCTTAAGTGTGTCCTTGATTCTTCCTTTTATATTTAACTTCAAAAATCTGCTATTTCGAACAGAATTATTTTGTAACCCTTAAAATGTTTTGTTTATTTATACAACAAACGTTTCGTCTGCCCTATGCTGAATGGCAATAAGGAGAAGAGATGCCTCACTGTGTAATGTTACTAAAAATAAATCACGTGTCTTAACACAAATTATCTTTTATGATGTCCGTTATGGTGAAAGTGATGAGCAACATTAACCACTCCGTTGGTAGAACTTGGATAATTTCAACCTCTACAATTCAAAAGTCCAATCGTGTAATATCGTAATATCTTATGTAAAACCGTGAAAACAGTCATCTGTATTTCGAAATTCTGTAGTTAAAATGTTTCTCAACTAAGAAACGTCTTGCCAGTGTGATCTACGCCATTTTCATATAAGGAGTACAACGGAATCAACAGCCAACCAGATTGTTACTTTCAGTTTAGTTTGCCATCATTCACGGAGGGGTAACGGTACTCTGCAGTCAGTGACGATTCCTGGCCTGATGGGTAGGGCAAGCATTGACTCTAAGCACAACATAGGCACACATACATAAAATTCCAGTGCTAGAAAAGCATTACAAAATATTCAGGTACACACTTGTTTGTATCGTTGTGAGAAAAATATTCATCAAGTATAATTAGTATGAGGATTATAAAAGTGGCATTTAGCAAGCTACCTAGTTTTACAAAAATTATGATTTCTGCAGCCAGTACCCAGGACACACCGCGGGGAGGTATGCCACATGTCTCCTGCCCGATCCACCCCAACCAATTCCCAACCATGTGGATCAAAAGAGAAAACAGAAGAAAATACTCCGAGACATTTTTTGGTCAGTAGAGTAGTTTCTTCAGTGCGACTAGATACTGACCAGAATCACTTGAAAATATATTCCATCCGTCTTCCTTTCTTGATGAACTGTTTAATGACTTCATCGTAAAAATCAAACCCTTCTCGAGGTATTCTTATAGCCTCCAATAACTCTTTTTCACATGACAAGAAACTTAAGGAACTCAGACGGTTCTGCCCCATTGTATTTCTCTGAATTGATTTAATTCGTTTCAGGGCTGAAAACGACCTTTTAGCACTAGCAGAAGTAGCTGGGATTGTAAGAACAAGCTTACAGAGCTTACACAACTCAGGGAGAGCTTCTTGAAGGTCGTTTTGCACAATAGTTTCTAATATTTTCACTGGTGACTTGTTCTGATAGTTGTCATGGCTTTAAATAATGTTCAGTTCTGTCCTAAGTATGGGTATGTCAAATTTCCCCGAATAAGTCGTAACCAGGCAGTTCAAACTTTCAGTAGGAAATACTCTTCTAAAATCACTATATTTTGTAGCATCCAAAATTTCGAGAAACTTAAGTTGAGAGAGGTTTGAAAACCTAGAATCAATATTGACAATCAGAACATCCAAGATCTCATTAAACAATCTCCTGAACCGCAAAACTGGATCTACGTCAGCTTATCACCTGGTGGTGGTGGTGGGCTACCCAAACAAGAACAGTAGTTTCTTGTAAGAGGTCGTCGAAAAAAGAAGATCTCAAGTCATTTAAATATTGTTTGGTAGAAGTTACTTCTGAGAGACAGTAAGAAATATCAAGTGATTTTGTCTGCAGAATATTATACACATGACCAGTTTTTGAGTAAATGTTTTCGAATAACTGTAAAAGAAATACAGTTTCAAAAGACTGAAGAAAGTTAATGCAACCCCTAGCTTTAAAAATAGCGTCATTTTCCCGTTCACTTTCATTGTGTACTATTTCCCAGAAACAATTTATGATGTCAAGCCTATAATGGCACACGGTTTCAACCAGTCTACCATTGAAATTCCACCGAGTTGGTGCCACGGGCGGAAGCCTTTTACGGACAACTGAATCGAGTAAATACGTTCTGGAAGAAGAGGGAGAAAAAAATGAAACAAGACCACTCAAAGTGGAGAAAACAATTCGACATTCTGAGATAAAACTTACTGACTGTGTTAAGATGAGATTCAACGCATGGGCAAAACAATGCACGAAAATTGCAGAGGGAAAATGAGTTCCGACTCGTTGCTGTGTGCCAGACAACGCTCCAGACATAACTGAAGCCCCGTCGTACGTTTGACAAACGATTTTTGAACTGCATCCTAACCTTTCTACAACTTCAATGACGTGCTCTGAAACTGCCCTAGCAGAACGGTCGGAACTGACATCAGAAAAACCTAGAAATCTTTCCTGCACTGTACCACTCTCATCTATGTACCTAAATATCGTGGTTAACTGAGACTTTTTTGAACAGTCAGACGATCATCTATCATTACTGCAATGAAATCAGTTGCATTTATTTCAGTTTTTATTTTATTAAATACCACATCTTTCACAGCATCAATTAAGTCGTTTTGTATTGAACATGAAAGACCAGTGAAAACGGTAGCCTCATCCAAGTGCTGAGCTAATAATGGGTCGTATGTCGAAAGCAAAGAAGCAAGTTCTCTGTAGTTGCCTTGATTGGTAGATGATTCTGATTCGTCATGACCCCGAAATTTAATTCCTGTTTGGCCAAAAAACAGGTAATATCAATGAAACGTCTAAGGATGAGTCGGTTCTTTGTCACTTTTTCGTTATGCCTAGTAATTTCAATTTTACGTTGAATATCAAGCTGGGTGTCTACTCGAGTTTTACCGAATTCTTTAAACGTCAAAAAAGCTCTGACATGACCTTCTGATTTTTGATGACGGTTGCTAGCATTAATTAAATTGTTGAGGTCAGTATAACCTTTGTTGAACCAAACATTATTAATATCATTTGGATTAGCAAAACAAATCCAAGGCCAGCAAAATAAAGAAGAACTAGATGCACACCCACATAGCCAAGAATATTTCTTGTAGTAAGAGCTATTGAAATGTCTTGTTACCTGCGTTTTGTTCAATTTTTTGGTTAAGGTAGTTAATTTAGACTGTGGACACGCTGCTATTTCTTATTTCTCTTCATAGGAACGCATTCTAAAAGGTTTCTGTATAAGGGAGTGAATAACACAGCTGCACTGCGACGTCGAAGCTGCTGAACTTGTATCACACATAATTCACAGGACGGATACAAACAGACGCACACCGGCACTTTACTTTACTTGTAACTTCCAATACAAAAGCTAACCTCAAACAGGTTAGTGCACCGAAGCACTTTTTAAAGTGCTTGCCTTGGGAGCGAAGCGCTCGGTCAGATGTTAAAACAGGAAGTGAAGTGATACTGATATTAATGACTTTGATCAAATCAAGTCATCAGTAGCATTTTGACAGTAAGATAGGTGATGAATTCGCCGCCGGTTTTCAAAAGATGAGAGATAAGAAGGCATGTGAAACAGTTTTTATGACAACATTAATGTTCGATATGTAACCATTTACTTTTGCCTGATTTTCTTTGGCCAACCACTGCTTGCCTTGCTTGCTCTGAGGAATCGCTACTGTCTACAGTAGCCTAAGCTGTCTTTCTTTTCTTAATACAGTTCTATACATACAGATTATTGTGAAAAAGACTTATTGTGTAATATCATTATATTGGTTGTTTTTCCATGGCTCTTTTAAAACCAAAGCCGACCCAATACAAATCATTAGCCAAAACGTTTGCTATTATTAAGGAAGTGAAATATGGGCAAGAAAGACATTTGAAATTGCCAAGGACTTCAAGGTATGTCTTATTTACTTTATTATTTTGTTCGATTTAATTTTTCTTACTACATGGGTAATCTTCCACATAATAATATTAAAGGCAAATAAGAAGTCAAAATGTCATATTACAAAAACCTGTTGCACTTGTATTAGTTGCGTTTGAGCTATAAAAAAATGAAACCTTCCGAACACTAATCGTCTTCAAATGAATAGTTCAAACTACAGGTTTAAGGTAAAGTTTGAATAAAACTACTTCCAAATGAAAAAAGCTCAAGTATGTGCACGGTTTAATGCTTAATTTAAGTTCACATTATTGTTCACTTGAGATAATGTACAGCTATATTAATTTTCTTTTGACAATTAAAAATTTTCGAAGTCTACGTAAGTATGTATGAATTCATTCGGAGTTTATGAGACCTAAAACGCTCGATTTTTCTATTCTCTAGAGCTATTCGTACAGAATTCCTACAGGCCTAGCTAAGAAACACTGTTTTAAAAGAATTATTATTTTCGTCCACGTGGATGTATTGTGGCACTGGCAAATTTGTATCCCTTCAGTAGGAGGCGGATGGAGCTTCGTCCTGTCGAAACACCGGTAAAATATTATAGGTAATGGCTTGAATCATTAGGGCAGAAGTTACGTTTTAGAACCAGATTCAAAAAGTCCTACGCAATTGGCGGCTTCCACCAAGAGCATAAACCTGTCTGTAACATCATCAGTCTCTAGGCGGGAGGGAGTGGATTGACCTGAAGATCTGGCTCACTTTGCGGATGTTGTATCCCGCAAGGAAGTAGAAGGCGCAAAAGAAGAGGCAGTGCGACTGCAGGCTGTTAGCGCTGCCTGCGCAATAGAGCGCGAGGGCTTTGCAAATTTTTTGGTAGTGGATGTGATGGTGTTAGGGCCAGTGGTGTCGTGTTTAGCTAGACGCTAGGAGCAAGGCCATCAGAACGCGCAACTGTTTTTCCTTACCGTTACCTTTACCTGCGACTTGTGAAACTCGATGGTGGTAATTGGGGTCTGCAGAACAGAAGAGAAGCGGGACGAAGAAGAGAAGCGGTTCCTCACGCTCTCCACAACCGAGATGGTGCTGGGATGTCTCGCTGGCGATAGCCGCGGGTGGGCGCTTAGTTGCCTTAGGCCGCTTGAAACTATAAGCAAAAGTTGTCCACTGAGCTGTAAGGTTGTGCTAAGCGGAGACAAACTTCAAGGTAGCCGAAATCCGAGCTACCATCTAAGACATGTCAAAGACTGTCAAGAAATGCCGTTTTGTCAGACCTTGTTCGGTGTTACTTCATGCCACATGTAAAAAGTTTACATTTGAAACCCTAAATTCACAAGGACTATCGCATATTCGTTTCAACCAGATACTATTATAAATTGATCCAATGTTTGCACTATCAATTGTACTATAAATTACTATTGAATATGCTGAATACGCAGAAAGAAAACCTAACATAAAGGAAGCTTAAAATAATGTTATCGTTTTTCACTTTTTGTACGAATTCATTACCGAAATTAATTTATTTACACACTAAGTGTTAACAACATATAAAAACAGCGAATATTATGCCAATACGCTGCAAAGACAGTGTTTTAATAATACTGAAACTGAAGGTGATTACATTTCTTCTCTGAAAGGTATTAGTAGTAGGCAGGGCGCGACATATATATGGGGCAATTATGCGATTTCGGCCCCGACTGTAACCATTTTGAATTGCTAAAGAAAAAAGTAATTTGGTGTTACATGCGGTCATAAAATATTTTACTGTGAACACGTTTATTTTGAAAGACGAGCTGGAACTACTACACTGGGACAATAAAAGGAAGAGTTTATATCTTAAGAAATAAAATAAACAATTTTACCCGACAGTGTGTGCCACATTAGATTATATTTATGATTATATTTAATATTTTTACACGGGCCTAGTAGTATTTATTGTTTCCGATCACTTGCACCGTATATCAAATAATGCCGGTTGCTACAAATGTTCAAACTTTACGATACACTTCGTTTGCAAGTCACTTGTGAATCTCATTACTACATTCGTTTAGTAGCGGCTTGATACCCAAAACGGTCCGTCAGTATTTAACATTTATAAGAACTGATATGTTTTATGAATATTAAATTTAGTTTTGTGAGTATCCGGAAAATGTTCATAGATTACGAACTTATTAGCTCAGTGTTTATTTACAGTGCTTTTAAAGAATGTTATATCTGTGATAGAATATATTAATCTCTATTACAGTAGTATTTGTCTGTCACTTTTTTATATGATATTTTCTATTACTTGAAAACATGTAACTATATGTGACATTTGTATCCCTTTTGTTTTATACGTTAGATGTCGCTGATTTATAGAAACCAAAATAAGAATTTCTTGCTAAATAAAATGATATTAAAATAAACACAAATATTTACTGTACAGTCGAATTTGATATAATTTGATAAATTGTATATGTTGTTTTGGTGTTAAGATCAAACATTCGTGAGATTTATAAGTAATAAAACAGTGTGTTTAAGCGTTACTTATCGTTTAATGTGTGCGCGCTCCAAGATGTTTTCTGCACGGCCAAGAACCAATCGATAAATTACTCTCCCAGGGCACGTAACGATACGTTTTCCACAACACAGGCGTTGTGTTTGTGTTAGAAAATGTGCTGCA
Organism: Magicicada septendecula; assembly: GCA_034769895.1. Taxonomy (NCBI): domain Eukaryota; kingdom Metazoa; phylum Arthropoda; class Insecta; order Hemiptera; family Cicadidae; genus Magicicada; species Magicicada septendecula. The sequence goes on from CM068376.1 coordinate 330,323,734, forward strand.
TTAATTGAACTTGACAGTTAAAGTCTTGAAACAACATGATTATTACATGAAAACAGTTTCCGTATTTCAACGAACTCCTTTGCTACTAATGAGTGCACGCTCTGATGGATCATATGAGTTAGACTTTCAGCACAGTTTACTTTGTTTCATATTCTCTCCCATTTACAATATAATTTTATGCACCGTTTCACTTCCATCTCCGACAGCATTGCCTCGATCTCGCCGTCTATTCTGTCTTCTTATTCATTTTCTCGTTAACCGAGAAAATTGTTTTTGTTACATTAAAACGTGTCCTTACTTATACTCTTTTCTGTTTCTATCTCCTTCTCTCTCATCTCTTACTCTCTCATTTCTTTTTTTACTGTATATTTTCATTTTTTTATCTTTCCTCACAATATAGAGTGCGATCACGGCTTGCATTAACCCTCAGCAGACAAATTAAGTCATGAACAGCCAGCCGTATTTCTGGACCTCAAGCTAAACTATATTAATTTATACTGTTACTTTTACAATTCTCTGTCTCTTTTCAAAATAAAATATATTCAAAAAAACGTTAACTTTTTCAAAAAATAAACACGAAATATATTCCCATAGTCGGAATGTAATGTAATGTTTTCGTTAAGGAAACACACATAATTGGTTTAAATACCATTTTTCATAATTCAAACTTTGTCATATTTACTTGCTGAACTGCCGCCTTGGTAGCTACTTGCTACTGAACCAGGTCGTGTTTTAGGACTTGATAATGGTGGAGACTCTGAAAGGCCTCGTCCAGGGCATGACAGGTAGCAGTTCAACAAGCAAACACGACAAAGTGGGAATTACAGAGACTACAATTCAAATAACAAGATGAAAATTTTTCATAAAGTAACAACATTTTTACTTACTTAGTTATAAATAGTTTTTGCTCTAATTTAGAAAAAACATTTCAATTTTAAAATGTTAATCTTGTTTCGGACCTGAGGTATTTATTTGTAAATTAACAATTTTAAATCCTGTTTTTTACCGGATTGTGTTGGACGTTTGATATGAAGTTGAGGATTTCGCCATATATTAACAACCAGCTTTTACAGCGTCTGTGTTGCATGCTATTAGTAATTAAGTAAAACCTACACTTTTAAACTACGCTGAAATTTTAATTTGGTAACTTGCGTTATGATGTACTTATAAGTAATCGATCTACCCAGGAAAATTTCAAATCATATTTGGCAAACAGACTCAGGAACAAATTTATAACCTAAGCTAATAAAACTTTTAAATTTTCTTTGCCTGACCGAAATAACCCTATTAAGGATATTTTATTAAAACAGTTCGATTGCAATAAGGAGCATGTTCGGGTCATGATACTGTTTGTATATGGTTACTCTTTGGTAATGTATGCAGAGTAATGTTCGAAACGCTTACAGACGTTGTGGGATTCACGACCTTTTGGGCACTAAGTCACATATGTCCCGCTGACGAGCAATAAGGAGTATAATACTGAATTAATTAGAATCATACGCCGATGATTTACAACAAATTTTGAAGGAAAACAAGACATGCAGCTACCGTTGCTAGGACTCAGAAGAGTGTAGTGTAGTATTTAGCGTTCAGAACTGTACAGAAGGGGTAAAATGTGAAGTCCGTTGTGTACATACTATGAACTTCGAACACACATATTTTGTAGGCCCTACTTCATAAACATCAAGTAATTGTAACAAATAATCCGGCTTAACTCCATTACAAGTTCTGGCTCCAGACATAAGACAGAATCCTTTTCTCACATTCCTTGTAGTTGGTGACATCTATAGTTATGATTTTATATTAGCACATTTTTCCTTTAAAGTCAGACTTGTATGCCATGGAAGATTCGCTACCAAAAATATTACATTCAGAAAATATAACAACCGAGTAAGTAGTAAAATCTTAGAGCTGTGGTGTACGCGTCACGGCATGACAGCACCAAATCGACGTGGCAATTGTTGCATATAAGGTAACCACAAATTACGTTGGATAGCCACTAATCGCCTCATTAACAAACTACCAGCAGACGTTATGTGGAGACGTAAGGCCTCCTTCTTTGTCATCCAAAACATATTTTCATCGTCAACCTGAAATTTCATCGTTAGATAAAATGTATTTCCTTCACGTTTCGTTCTCATAAAAATTAATAATGCCTTTTGCACAGTATAGTGTAATTATATGGATACTCATAAGAAATCTAAAGAAATGCCGAGCCTACTACAAACTTCATCTAGATCTCTGACCATTTGTATACATGTTCACACATTTCCCATGAACAGTTTGGTGCCTCAGTGGCATTGCTAGAAGCTGCCGTAAAGCATTAAATATCTACGTTAGTTAACATGACGCTCCAGAGGTTTTTCACCTTAAGGTAAAGAAGAATGTCAACCCATTGGCTACACAGAAGAATATCCTTTAAGGTGTGTAACGTAGCTCTCCGCTCTTGATCGGTATCCTACATATGGTCAGAACAAGTAGTAAAGTACAGACTTCAAGGAGAAACCACTTAACACGGACACGAACATGTGGAAAATTTTGAACAAAAACTACTAATATATTAAGTAAGATACCGTGTCGTAACCTGACCCGTGTAAATTACGATGGTGAAACGACCAATCATATTGCATACTCAACACACTAGCTTATGTCCACTACTGAGCCGAAATTAGGTTAGTAAAAACCTAATACAGGTTGATACAGATTGATTTAGCTGTGTATGTGCCACATTAAAAATTTTAAATATACTGTTCTGTTTACTTATTATTTTAGTTATTTAGTTACTGTTTCAACTCTGACATCACAAAATCATTTGGAATTAATGTAAAACGTGACAAATTTTTTATAGAACAGAACATGATATTATTTTGAAATTTTCCCAAATATAGGCCTACTGTTATGTATCACAAAAAAAGCTGTAATGTGTCTGACACTCTACTTAATAACGCCTGGCTAATTTTCTTGTAAAGTAATGAATTGTGTAGCACCAAAAAACAAAGCATAATTGAATTAAAATTTGGCTGACAACTGTGTGTCTAATTTGCAACACACATTTCATACCGTCAGATTTTGTGCAGCGTGGACAGTAATATACGTTCTTACACGTTCTCGTTAAACAGATAGAGAACTTTATATTACCAGCATGTCTGATGCTCACATTCTCTGCTATCTGTCTATATGTTGTCTGTCTGTCTGTCTGTCTGTCTGTCTGTCTGTCTGTCTGTCTGTCTGTCTGTCTGTCTGTCTGTCTGTCTCTCTCTCTCTCTCTCTCTCTCTCTCTCTCTCTCTCTCTCTCTCTCTCTCTTCTCTCTCTGAGTAGCTTAAAAAATAATCCAAAATACACGTAGTTAACAAGATTCGCAATAAGATATTGACGAGTTATCATTATCCGTATAGGTATCACAACATAATATTCCTTCCCCCGATACATGAGGCAACTTTAAGCCATGCTTTTAAATTGTAAACATGGTTAATAGCCACGAGTTCTTACAAAATACTCATTGGAAAGTAGTACATGGTGATCCATCCACACCATTCTACTGGTATAGACCTACATTAAGTCGTGTACTTATTGTATGATAGTAGTACTATAATAGTACTATCGACATAAGTTGGTATAGGAGTTTTTTAAATTGTTTTAGCCTTGCATTTGCTGAAAGCTATAAACTAAATAATAAATTAGTATATACATGCAGCAACTCATATTTACAAAAAAATTTCCTTTTGTGTAACTCATCAGAAAAGAGTATAGGCTGCAATATAACTCTTTCGAATAAAAAACATCAGAATAGATCCTTACTTTTCCTGATACATGACAAATAAAATAACATCATTGTAATGAAACATGCCAGCGGCGAAATGAAACGTAATCCGCTTCCTCTGAGGAGGAATGATGTTCATTTATGAATAACATACAACTAAGGTTTACTACAACATTTGAATTATTGTGTTCAAGAGTTGATTATAAACACTGGAGTTTGATGGCTTAAAAAGTTATGTTACAGTGAATACAAAAGTTAATTCATTTAAGTTTTGGTATAATTAAAACAAAAACACTTTTTTACCAAAACATTTATTTTATATTCAATCAGTTTATTTATATGTTAATTACAATTTTGTATTTATATTTTACTGTAATGTGGCATTTTGTTATTTCCAAACCTTACAAAATAGGCTTTCTATTACTAAACAAAACTACAAGGGAAGTGAAACTAAACTATGAGTCCTAGCAACCACAACCGAAAACCATAAATTAATAACATGTATATTCATACGATAAACACACCCACACAACCCCAATAAATGTTTGCGCATTGTTCCAGACCCACTAATAAGATTTTACCTACGTAAGAGAGACTCTTATTATAATTATTTTTAATATTTTCAGCGATAAGGAGATTTCGCCGAAACAATTGCTGGCAACGTTTATGCAGTCTCATGTAATATTAGCATAGTATTAAAATATAAATATTTTTCAGCGAAAGCTATTTTCTAAGGTGAACAAAATAAATCTGTTTTTTCTTTTCTGTAGAGTTCCTTGCTTTTCTTTGTTATCTGTACATATACGCATGACACCTCGGAATTAATTCCAAAATATTTAACTACAGTATTCAAGGTTACAAAGTTTACACCTGGCGCTCATTTTTAAGGAACAGTAATATATATGAGGGTATAATTTACTTCTATTAACATCAGGCATGCTATATAACCTTCCATACAAGTGGTATAAATTTTAAAAATATTATTTTTCTAGCGGTATCTACCAGTAATTCTGGTTCATGCTTTTTTATGTGATTTGCAAGACTCTTGTTTGACAGCGTGTTGTAAATATCAGGTTTCACTACGGTCACACAAGGGCGGTACACCCGTTTTTATTGCTCACGTGATTAACAGTTTGACTTCAACACTGGCGATATTGTTTTTTATTATTTTTTACGAAAGGTGCAGCGGACAGTTTTTAGTGTACCCTGAGGTAGTTTTATTGGCTCTTCTCTATTCTAAAATGAAGCAAAGACACGCCCAGCAGTACCCTATGTACTGTAGTATAGTGAAGTGCCGAGTATGTAGGATCACTAGACCGAGCGCTCTGGTAACCACGCGGGTAAGGTTATGACAAATTAGCGATTGCTTCCCTGCCTAGTACTCTACTTTGTGTCGTTTCACACCATTGATAACAGTGTCAAACACGGGTGGGAGAGAATACACTCTGCTACCTTCTTTGAAGCTCTGTTGTACACAAACCTCCTTCATGCTTCACCAGTTTCCCCTATTCTATGCGGCTGTCATCCATCTAAAACCCGTCACTTGTCAAAAGTCATCACAATACGGCGGGATCAGTCTCCCCACCTCAGTCTTTGTACACCCCGTATGGTCTCCATTTGATAATTCTAATACCCCGACGAGTATCTTCAATTTTATATAGCAACGTAGTCACATTTCAAATGGATCATTCTAACTACAAAATCACTAACCCTTTGTCTGTGGCAAATCCATTCGTTCAGTTTTCGATATTAGGAACAAAAATTAAGGAGAGGCAAACAACGTATCTACAAAATATGACTTTAGAAACAAACTGATGACAAAGGCAAAGCAGATAATCAGAACAATAAATTGTATACATTTCTACTCACTGTCACAGAACAATTAAATAATGAACAACAATGGAAAACAAGATATACAAGGTCAATTCTTGTAACTTCATACAAGAAAGATAATGAAGTATATATTTTTTAAGCTACTACACATGTAGTATATTTATAATAACAAATAACATATTACCGAATTAAACCAACAAGAATCACTTCACTCAAAAATTATTAGAACCCAAGAGTTGTGTACTAAAAAATTAAACATGAGAGTTTAGATACAGTGGCGGCTCGTGACTAAGAGGCTGGAGGGCGCGGCCTTTGGGCTTCTTAATTATTTATCAATATTGAAGTTAACACACGATGGAAATGTCGCCAATATTTGATCACATAATTCATTAATAAAATAAGAATAGTAACACGTGCAGCATGCAACGATTTGATCTCACCTCAAATATTGTGAGCTGTTGTAGAGAGTCAGCAGCTTTATTAATAAACATAACCACAAACTGTCGAAAGTGTCCACAAAAATGTCTATGCTGTTTCCACAAAAAAGTAATATACTATATTTACATTACTATAATACTTATAACTATTTTACCTCAAGATGTATTTTTTTTTCCTTTAGGGACATGTTTCGGGAGATCCTGTTCTCCCATCTTCAGCCATCTTGCTTCTGGTGCTGTATTTGTGTGTTGGCTTCTGGATGTTATTGAGGTGGTTTGTTGGTCTTTGGTCCTTCAATGTTGCATTATTGTGTGTGGTTGTGGTATCTGTTTTTGTATTTTGTGTATTTTCGATGTTGAGTGCTTTGAATATTGTGTCATGTTTTGTATTGATTTGTATTTGTTCTGGTATTAATTTGTTTTGTGTTTTATGTTTGTAAATCTGTAAGTTTTCCCAAATGTTCATTATGGTGCCTTTGTGTGGTATATGTTTTATTAGTGTTACATTGGTTATGTCTGGGAATTCATGTCCTGTGTTTATTGCATGTGTGGCTAAATTGGATTTATATATATTTGGTTTTTGTATGCATTTAGGTGTTCAAAATAACGTTTTTTCAGCTGTTTTTTGTTTGTCCTATATAACATTTATTGCAATCTTGGCATTCAATTTTGTATATACCGTTGGTTGTTGTATTATCTTTGTTGTGTGAGCTATTTAGATTTTGTAATTTATTTTTATTAGTTTTGTATGCTATTTTTATATCTGTGTTTTTAAATAGTTTTGTTAGTTTTGACATTTTATTATTTATATATGTGAATGTGGCCCATTTTTTGTTGTCGTTATTATTTATGTGTTGTTCAGTTTGATTAATTCTTAATTGTTCAGTTTTTATTTTGTATTTGATTTTATTTTCTATTTTGATCATAGTATTTTTATTGTATCCATTTGCATGACCAATTTGGTATATTATATTTCTTTCTTTGTCAGTTTCTTGTTTGTTTAGGGGTATTTTGTACATTCTGTTAAATAACGAATAAAATGCTGCCATTTTATGTTGTGGTGGGTGGTCAGAATGGTTAGAACATATTTACATTATATTATTTTGATGATACCTACACTTTAAAAAGACCATTTATTTATATACAAAGTCCATTCGCCTTTCCTTTAAATTAACGAACTTTCTAGCATAAAAGTCCTTCATTTCTTTAACAAGTTCCTTGTTGATAGATAACATCGCAAGGGCATTCAGTCTATCGTTTTTCATTGTATTTCTCAAGAAAGTCTTTAGTCTTTTCAGAGTCGAAAAGCAGCGCTCAGGTTCGGCAGTTGTCATGGGGGTAGTTATGACAATTTTCAGAAGTATCAACACTTCTTTGAAAACTGACGTAAGATTGTTTTCTTCTATAAAGTTAAGAAGTTTTATTGCGCCTTTAATATTATAATCATGCCGTCTGTATGTCTGTATGTCCCATTCACTCCGGAGTTTGTTTTCTTGTAAGAAAGGTTAATGCCGAATCACTAGCTTGAATTTTTATTCCGGAAAGTATGTAGAAAAAAGTGGAAATAAGTCATTGGGCATCAATGAAGCTGCTTCTAGGTGACCCGTGTAAGTAAATCTATCTTTTACTTGAGTTATAATGATGTCACGTACTTCTTTTGCATCCCCTATTCTAGTGCTGCATCCAACATTATTGGATCACCATTGTCTGGTGAAACAAACAAAATACATGGAAAACAGAACAAAGATTTCTGAACGTCGCAGCCACCCAGATCCAGTCTTTTTTTTTTTGTATGCATCTTTTAAAAGCAGTTGCCATCTGAAAACACGATTCCCACTTTTCTTATTTTCTGTTTGCATCATGCAGAATTCAGGAGTTGGCCTACCTAATGACTGTAGTTCAATTTTTTGATCTTGCAAAAGTTATTGCTTTAATGGCCTGCACTGAATGTTAAAATGTTGGATTAAATGTTGAAACAAAACCTAATAATTCGACACTACAGTATTTCCCTAAATTATTCGTGAAGCTATTAAAAAAAAACACACAAACTTAAAACCTAAACCTAAACAAATGCCCGCACTCAATTAACCACGCCAGAGGTACTATACACACTAAAAAGAGCTAATCTCATATTATTATCAATAGTCTCCACGTTCTGCTAAACGTGGCGCGGAAGCTGGCGCGCCGAGCAACCGTCTAAATTTAAGCTTACAACTTCGTTCAACTTTGGATAAAGTGGGGAATGGAGAAATGGGCGCGATTGTCAGAGCGCCGTAATGCATGCTGTTCCGTAAACATTTCTGCTATTATCTAATACAAAAATATTTTCTTGTCCGAAGTATTAAAGAAATATGTAATGACTTTCCACAAGTAGTGATAATGGGTTGTTTAATGATATGATTTAATCCGGGGGGCGCGAGCCTTAGCGCCCTAAGAACGAAACGCCCCTGCTTAGATAAGTAGACGGTTGGCAAGATAAAGTAAAAAGATCATAATGAATCTATAAATTAAATGTAATACAAGAGTAAATCAGCGTCGTGTTGTAAAACGGATATTAGAAAACAAGAGAAGCTCCTCTAGCAGCGAGAGGTAGGGATACAGGGACGAACAGCTATGCAAGAGCAGTGAAACAACAACAACTCAAGACCGCAGGAAACGCTGGGAAAATGGATCAAGTGCTTAGTGAGGTCATTGAAAGACTTGACGTCCTGAATAAGGCGATGGAAAAACAAAAAGATTCTACTGAAAAAATTCTCGAGAAACTCGTTGAGCAACAGCAAATAAACAACAAATTGTCGAAAAAAATTGCGCAGGTGGGCGCACAAGTAACTGCTGCCCCTCTAAGCCAAAAACATGTATAACACCGTGAGAATTGCAACGTGGAATGCAAATGGACTTCTGCAACGGATAACGGAGCTTGAATTGTTTCTAAATATGGAAAGCATTGACATCTGCCTAATCTCGGAAAGCCACCTTACCAGAAATGCGATTGTTAATATAAGAGGATATAGCTGCTATCATGCGGCTCATCCAGCGGATAGAGCCAGAGGAGGCACGGCCTTGTTGCTGAAAAGCACTATCAAATATTATGAAGACCTGAAAATAGAGGAGGACTCGTTTCAAGTGGCAACTGTCAAAGTGCAGCTGCTTGGTAAAGGAAACTTTAAAATTTCTGCAATATACTGCCCACCAAGGCAAAATCTGAAAAAAGAAGATTATGTTAAGTTATTCAAGATGCTGGGGAATCATTTCATTGTTGGAGGTGATTTTAACGCCAAAAACACCTTTTGGGGTTCTAGGTTATCGACCACCAAAGGCAGGGAACTATACAAAGCTGGGATTGAAGTAAAACTTGATTTTCACTCAAGCGCTACCCCAACTTATTGGCCTGCAGATGGCAACAAATTACCTGATTTGATTGACTTTTACGTAGTTAAAGGATTATCCAGCAGGTACATAGATGTTAAAAAACTGTGAGGATCTCTCATCGGACCACTCACCGGTTGTCATGACAATAAATGATGAGGTTATTTCTTGGTCATACCCGTGCCAGCTTTCGAGTAACAAGACGAATTGGACCCTATTCAGGCAACTACTGGATGAAAGCATAGACCTTCATGTCCCTTTGAATGATATTTACCAGTTAGATGAAGAAGTCGAGAGATTTAGGCCTAATACTAATATTCAGAAAGCAGCATGGGAAAGCACTCCCCAGATCAACAGAAAACTGAAACAGAGAATAATCTGCCCTCCTCCAGAGGTAAATGAACTTGTCAGGAAAAAGAGTAAGGCCAGGAAAACCTGGCAGCGAGTTCGCACACCAGAAAATAAAAGAGCCTTGAACTTGCTCTGTAATGAGCTGAAGGAACTGATAAAAAAGGTTAAAAATGAGGGGATTGGAAAATATTTAAGCAAGCTAACAGCTCAGAAGGATACAGACTATTCACTTTGGAAGAGTACTAAAGGACTGAAAAGGCCGAAAACCCACCAGTCCCATCAGCCGGGAAGACGGGACATGGGCGAAAAGTGCGGCGGAGAAAGCCGTTCTCTTTGCCAGACACCTTGAGGAAATCTTCCAGCCGTTACCTAGACAAACAGCAGAGGAAAACACTAACTTTGAGCCGAAAGTAGATAGGAAAAACATACAGAAAGTAACGCTACAGGAATTGAGAGAAGAAATTAAGAGCAATTTAAGCGCAAAAAAAGCCCCGGGTTTTGACCTGATAACAGGCTAAATACTAAAGGAACTGCCTGGAAAAGCCATGAGAAAACTACTCCATTTGATCAACGCTGCCTTCAGGCTGAAGTATGTGCCTAGTCTGTGGAAGGTGGCTGAGGTTATCATGATTCTAAAACCTGACAAAGCACCAACAGATAAAAAGTCCTACAGGCCAATCTCCCTGCTACCGGTGATCTCAAAACTATTTGAAAAACTGTTTTTGAAGAGATTAAAGCCTTTGTTAGAGGAAAGAACCCTGTTGCCGGATCATCAATTCGGATTCAGAGAAAAGCACTCCACTATTGACCAGGTACAAAGAATCACCCATGTTATTGAAAAGGCTCTTATTGAAGGGAAGAACATTTGCTCAGCCGTCTTCCTGGATGTAGCGCAAGCTTTTGATAAGGTCTGGCATCATGGGCTTGAGTACAAGTTACATAGGGATCTCCCAGAGGAATTCTATCTGATACTAAAGTCTTACATCTCAGAAAGATACTTTAGGGTGAAGCATGAGGATGAATTTTCAACTTTAAAGAAAATATCCGCGGGAGTTCCCCAAGGGAGCGTATTGGGTCCAATTACTTCCATATTCCTTAAGGAATGGAAGTATGGTGATGGCAAAAAAAATCGTGTTCGAGATTATTGCAGATTCTGATTGTACTACACTCAAAACATGAAAAAAAGTCGTTTTCCGAAAAGTGTCTGTGTGTGTGTCTGTCTGTGTGTCTATAGATTTTTTTTCTATGGCAAACGATAACTGCCGCAAATTCAAACAGAATCAAATAATTTTTTGCATACAGCCCTGATTTGTAGAGGACTCGCGACTTATTGTTTTTGGTGAAGATCGGTTGAGGGAAAGGGGTAGTTTACCTGCAACGGTTTTTTTTTATCAAGGGAAATTTTTTTTTTTTGGCAAACGATAACAGCCGCAAATTCAAACAGAATCAAATAATGTTTCGCATACAGCCCTAAATTGTAGAGTTCTCAAGACCTATTGTTTTTGGTGAAGATCGGTTAAGGGAAAGGGGTAGTTTACCTGTAACGTTTTATGTTTTAACAAGGGTATTTCTTATGGCAAACGATAACAGCCGCAAATTCAAACAGAATCAAAAGATTATTTGCATACAGCCCTAAATTGTAGATTTCTCAAGACCTATTGTTTTTGGTGAAGATCGATTAAGGGAAAGGGGTAGTTTACCTACAACGTTTTTCTAACAAGGGTATTTTCTATGGCAAACGATAATAGCCGCAATTTCAAACAGAATCAAATAATTTTCTGCATACAGCTCTGATTTGTAGAGTACTCAAGACCTATTGTTTTTGGTGAATATCGGTTGAGGGGAAGGGGTAGTTTACCAGCAACGTTTTTTATCAAGCGTATTTTCTATGGCAAACGATAACTGCCGCAAATTCAAACAGAATCAAATAATTTTTTGCATACAGTCCTGATTTGTAGAGTACTCGCGACCTACTGTTTTTGGTGAAGATCGGTTGAGGGGAAGGGGTAGTTTACCTGCAACGGTTTTTTTTATCAAGGGAAATTTTTTTTTTGGCAAACGATAACAGCCGCAAATTCAAACAGAATCAAATAATATTTCGCATACAGCCCTGAATTGTAGAGTTCTCAAGACCTATTGTTTTTGGTGAAGATCGGTTAAGGGAAAGGGGTAGTTTACCTACGTTTTTTTAACAAGGGTATTTTCTATGGCAAACGATAACAGCCGCAAATTCAAACAGAATCAAATAATTTTCTGCATACAGCCCTGATTTGTAGAGTACTCAAGACCGATTGTTTTTGGTGAAGATTGGTTGAGGGGAAGGGGTAGTTTACCTGCAACGTTTTTTATCAAGCGTATTTTCTATGGCAAACGATAACTGCCGCAAATTCAAACAGAATCAAATAATTTTTTGCATACGTCAGTGAATTGTAGAGGACTCAAGGCCTTTAGATTTTGGTGAAGATCAGTTAAGGGGAAGGGGTAGTTTACCTGCAACCTTTTACGTTTTAACAAGAGTAAAGTACTTGAAAATTCATTTAAACTTTTTCAAACAATGGTAATTGTTGAAAATAAAATAATTTTGTTGCCAGGCAATCTGAAAATTTCAGATTTTGTACCACAAAATCTGAAAAGATTATACGATAGTTTATGAAATGGTTAATAATACGTCAGTGGAAGGTGTAATGAGAAATTAGCAGAAATGGAAACCTGGGGAATGTTAACTGTTCTGTAGATACAATTTTGTCAGAATGTTTGGAAATGATCATCAACATTGAAGAAAAAGTAAGCATATTAAGAAACATATGTAAGTACTTATTATAAAAAAATAATGTTTGTTTTTTGATAAAGTCATTTTGATTATAAAATATAAATATTTACAACAAGAAAAGAATTTTCAGTTTTCAAAATTTAAATATATTTTTATAAAACAATGGGTTCTTCATTGAGGTGGGGACCATGTCACTCACTCCATCTCAAGCCTCCTCTCCCATTTTGCAGAAAAAGAGGACCCTGTCAAGGCTGATACTTTGACGACAGTGACAGGGCTTTCCACCAAATTCAGCAGAGTGACAGGTAGGCCCAACTCTGATTGGCTCCTCAGATTTCCCCAGCGTTAGTAGGTTCTATGAAAATATTTTATTTCAAAAATGATTTTAAATATAAATCTTAGATATGTTTTATAAATCTCATGTTTTATGTTTTAACATGGGTAATTTTTTATATGACGAACCATAACTGCCGTAAATTCAAACAGGATCAAATAATTTTTTACATATGTGCCTGAGCTATAGAGAACTCAATGTCTGTTGATTTTGGTGAAGATCGGTTACGGGGAAAGGGCAGTTTACCTGAAACATTTTTTGTTGTAACATGAGTAAAGTACTTAATTTTGATAAAGTATCCTGATAAGATCTTAATAATCCACTGTAGAAACGTAGATGAAATATCTATAAATGAAGAGGCTAGTTGAACGGGCTGGGGGTAATTTTCTATAAATCAAAATTATAGTTGAAGGGGGAGGGGATAATATTTTTTATATCTGTACTACGTTATTGGCAAGAAAGAAGTATTTTTTTGTTAAAATTCCTTCCCTGGCCGTTTGGCTGAAAATGATTTTAAATATAAATCTTAGAATATGGAAGTCATGTATGGTTCTCCATACCGATATTTGTATTTGTTATACACGAGAGATTTACCAAACAGTGAGGAAACAACCGTTGCGACTTTTGCGGATGATACTGCTGTTCTGGCGGTAGGTAATGATGCCGAGACAGCGGCCAATAAACTGCAAACTTCAATCGCAGAGCTATGGGATTGGACTCGACGCTGGAGGATCAAACTCAATGAAACGAAATCAATACACACCAATTTTACCAACAGAAAAATAGAAATACAAAAGATCTACATTAATGAACAAGAAGTGCCATACTCTAACACTGCTAAGTATTTGGGTATGACTCTGGACGCAAAACTTAAATGGAGGGAGCATGTGAAAAAAAAGAAAGAGGAACTCAACATCAAATTCAGGAAATTGTACTGGCTGTTAGGTAGGAATTCACAACTAACAGTTGAAAACAAATTGCTGTTGTATAAACAAGTGCTGAGACCTGTGTGGACTTATGGTGTACAACTCTGGGGATGCACCAAGAAATCTAACATTCAAATGATCCAAACTTTTCAAAACAAAGTACTTAGGAGTATCGTTGATGCCCCCTGGTATATTAGGAATGACAATCTGCACAAAGATCTCAAAGTAGAATATGTCAGTGAAATCGTAACAAAATATGCAGTTAACCATGACAGGAGAATTCAGACTCATATAAATCCAGAAATGCTTTGCGTGGTGGAAGAAGCTCCGCACACGTTAAGAAGGCTTAAAAGATTGAAGCCCCAAGATTTGGTGACACACTAGTGCATTTAAATCTGTAAAACTCTAAAAGAGAGAAAGGCAATAATCTCAACCCGGGGAACAGCCAGTGGGCTTCTACCCCATAAACCGTGTCTGTAACATTAAAGAAAAGCAACTTGTTGGGCTTGCTCAGTTGTTGCAAAGGGAGGTGTTTTTAGTGGGTTAGAGTCCCACACTACCTGGAGCTACGGGGCTCCAGTGTGTCTATAGAGATTTTCACCTGCCCTGCCAGAAAAAAAAAAGAAAACAAGAGAGAAATCGGAAAAAATGGAGAAACAAACACGGTAAATACACAAGAATTTGATCGTTTAAAAGTGAATTAGAACCAGGTAGGCTACACCGATGGTACAAAAGAAAGATAATGATTGAAGACAAACTAAATAATAGGCCTACTCAGGACCCAAAATAGTAATGTCAAGGGAAGCTCTTGACAAATGCAGGCCCACGTACGAAATAAATTACAAGAACACGAGTGGCAAAATCTGCGCTGCCACAACTATACCCTGATTAACGAAAGAAAGTGACTGGCGGAGCGGCCGCGCGGCAACCGAGTTTGTAGTAAAAACATTCCACTTTATAACCTCGTGGAAACGTAAAATACAGGGGGAGAAATGTCTAATGAACTGTATTTTAATCATCAATTAAAGACGTTTTTAACAAACTTTTCTAATTTTTAAAATCTCTTTTCAATAAATTTACATTGTGAGTTAAAGAAAAAAATACATACACGAATTTGAATTAAAAAATTAGGGTTTATCGTTTTTATTACGTAAGAACTCGGAGGTTAAGCATCGGAAAAAAATTTCTTGTAGACAAATGGTAGTCCACCTTCTTTAGTACAATATATCAAAAATTGAGATTCCTACGATTAATATTAACGACGTTATTAATTTTTTCCGAATGTACTGTTAACTCCGTTATTAATAATTTTTTTCATTGTGTTTTTTCACAATAAACATAACAAAATTGTATTCATCAATACAAAGTGGTATGTAACCTTCAAATATTACGAAATATAACCGCAATCAGTTAATATAGGAAAATTAGAACTAACATCGCTCAACGGCGCGCGATCGAGTCAAGGTACAGTAACAGCCCAAAGAAAGTGGTGCATACGCTCACGGCTCACACATTGACACATAGCCAACTTACTACGAGTCACCAATCTCTCATAAGTATATACTTAGTTATCTGTCTACTTATTTAATCTAATCTTCTACCTGGAGATCTGTCAAAAACGTACATCTGACCAGACTTTTGTGGTTTAGTTGAACTACATGCTTTTTATAACAGTCTTGAATGATTGTTTATTACTCTTTTGCGGTACGGTATTTATTGTTTTCTTGTTAATAAACTGTTTTTGTTTTGTGATCAGCTTTAATACTACTAATTGAAGTGCAATGTAATTACTGGGAAATTGTTAATGCCATTCAAATTTCTCAATAACTAATTATTTAACTATGAAATATAGTTTACAGTTTAAAACTACCGAGCAAAGCTCGGTCTACCAGATATTGCATAATTATAACAGTATTTTACTGTTATAATGTAATTGAAATGTAAAAACAATTAGTAAATTACTTGTTATTAGCATTGACAAATAAATAATAAATACAGTACGGTACTTACAAGTATTGTAGTGTTCTTCAGCTTTTATGGAATCCGCTCATAAAATATGTGTATAAATCATAAAAATACACTATTAAAACACTCTATAAAAAACACTTATAGCTGTGAGTTAGTAGTCTTCAAACGAAAGTTCTCTGATACCCTCCATTGGATCGTCATCACTATTATCATCTTCTGAACAATTATCATCCTCGGAGCTACTGCTGTCTTCCACGGATATAATCATTTCCTCCACAGCTTCTTCCATTAGTCCTTCGTTATTCCATGCATCGATAATAACTTTTTTGGTGTGGTCCACTACTTGCTCCCACCTCTCAGCAGTAATTCGATTAAATCCGTCTTTAGTCAGTCGTTCAACTTCTTTTAAAGTAAACATTTTGTTGTTTTCGGCAACATACCCCTTAACCTGAGCCCATATAAGCTCAATGGCGTTAAGATGGCAATGGTAAGGTGGTAGCCTTATCACTTTGTGACCTCTGCTCTCTATCAATTCATCAACAAAATACCTTTTGTTCTGGGGCTTGTGCCATTTCACTAATTCCAAAAGTTCTGATTTTTTCAAGTCGGTTGTAGATTGAATATTTTTCCTATCCAGCCATGCAAGTATGTCAGCTTTTTTATCTTTGCTTGTGGGAGCTTTATCAATTTGCTTAGAATGGTAGGGAGCATTGTCCATGACTATTACTGCAGGCTCTTCTAGGTTATTTAGCAAAGTTTCAGAACACCAACCGAAGAATTTGTCGTGATCCATATCTTCATGGTAGTCACCGGTTTTTTTCGATTTAAATAGTAGAAGGGAATTTGGAACAAACCCTTTTGAAGAACCTGCATGACATATTATTAATCGTTCACCTTTCCCTATAGGTGTTAACATTGTCCCCTGAAGTGACTCATCAGTCCATCCTTGTTTCAAACAATGCCCAGCATTGACCCAGGTCTCATCGAGCCAAATTATATTATCGAAATTCTCGTCTTTGATTTGGCGAAGAAAACGACACCTCCAGGCAGCGACATCGCTTCTCTCCATAATCACTTTTCTGCCAGAAAATTTTCTCCACGTAAATCCTAAACCTTTTAGCACGTTTCTAAGCGAAGACAGACTGCCATTAAACAGCTCTTCATTTTCCAACGATGATAAAAGTTTTTTCAAAGTGGGATATTCTTTTCTTATGTAATATTGATATACATGTCTTCGTATAGCGTCTTCCTGAAAAGTGTCAAGTTTTGTCACAGTTTTCTCCCGTTTCCTCTGTTTGCCCGGAGTTGAAAGTTGGCTATTACTGTCATCTTGTATTTCTTTCAATTCTTTTTCCTTGCAAACTCGCAGAACTGTATTTTTATGTATTTTCAGAGCATCTGCAGTTCGCTGTATTGCATTATTAACCGGAATCAAAGGACCTTTGTTCGCCTTTTCTCTATCAAAATATTCCCGCACTTTGCACACAATTTCTCTTGACTGTCCTTTCATAGGTACGCCTCGGCCCGAAGTTTGTCTTTTCTTTGGAGTTCGAGTCCTAGGTCTTCCCCTATGTTTCCTTGGTTCAGCCTCGTTACGTTGCTCCATGCTCAGCCACCGAAGTATATTCACACAAAATAACTTAAAAACACGTCAATTTATAATGAAAGCACAAGAAACTAACACTTAAAATCAAGATAACCAACAACCGGACATCACTCAACCACCACATCAACTAAACTGAAAGCTGGAAATTTCCCTTACCCTTAGTGTGCGTATAACGGTTCAGTTTTCCTGGAAGCGTGTGCTATTTGTAGACATAAAGGAGAGGCCGAGACGCTGTACGGGAATGACGGTAGCGCGCGAATAAAATGGGTCCAATAGGTTCTGACTGTACTTCCGCCGCAGAGCGCCACGCATTGCTCTCTGTGAAATTCACTTTATATATTAATCCATTGTAGTATTCCTATCACGTACAAGGTGTAAGTTGTATATGTCTTCTACATTTAGTTATCTAAAGAGAGCGTCACGCAAATCTCATTCGTGTACAACTTTTAACAACTGAGTTAACAGGACATTAGAAAAAAATTAATAACGTCGTTAATTTTAATCGTAGGAATCTCAATTTTTGATATATTGTACTAAAGAAGGTGGACTACCATTTGTCTACAAGAAATTTTTTTCCGATGCTTAACCTCTGAGTTCTTACGTA
Organism: Magicicada septendecula; assembly: GCA_034769895.1. Lineage (NCBI taxonomy): Eukaryota > Metazoa > Arthropoda > Insecta > Hemiptera > Cicadidae > Magicicada > Magicicada septendecula. Next base: position 330,341,690 of record CM068376.1, read on the forward strand.
ATAAAAACGATAAACCCTAATTTTTTAATTCAAATTCGTGTATTTTTTTCTTTAACTCACAATGTAAATTTATTGAAAAGAGATTTTAAAAATTAGAAAAGTTTGTTAAAAACGTCTTTAATTGATGATTAAAATGCAGTTCATTAGACATTTCTCGCCCTGTATTTTACGTTTCCACGAGGTTATAAAGTGGAATGTTTTTACTACAAACTCGGTCGCCGCGCGGCCGCTCCGCCAGTCACTTTCTTTCGTTAATCAGGGTATAGCAACAGTAAAAAATAGTCACAAATTTAAACAAAAAAATCTTATGAATAGCGTTGTTTTCTTTGTATTCCTCAGAGGGCAGAATCGACAAGTTTGGAATATCATGTAGTGTAGTACAATAAACTGCTACAGTTCATAGTAGAAGAATTAAACGGACTCACCGTCGTGTGCTTCAAACACTAACAACACAACGTTAAGTCGGAGGGCCAGGGATTCACAAAATAACAGACACGTTATTATGACCGAATTACCGACGACGAATGACAATGCACAATTCTCACTTGTACAAGGCTAACACTTCCGCCATATAATTTTCTTATTATTCAGAACTGATGAAGTTTGGGGGACCGGAGTCTCTCGTATGATAAGCCTGATAGTTAGTGGCGAAGTGCAAGTGCTGTCACCTTCGCACCGTAGTCCTGTCTGCTAAACAACCTGTGATATTAGAAAACTGTAAAATTAACATTACCACGCATCTAAACCGTCGCGCTGAAAATTATAAAATTAAATGTGACGTACGATAATTGTTTGAATCATAGATAATTTTGTAAAATGAACAAGAATATAACAACTGTAGGAATTAACTAAGCTCACGTGAATACGTATTGAACAGAGACAGGCAATTTAAGATATTCGATATTTTTAAAGTAGTTATAACTAGTGATTAAGCGGCACTTGGAGATGCTGTGTAACTATTTTTATATTATATTATTAAACTTTATGCGTTGTAAGTTGGAATTTTTGCAATTTATTGACATCTAAACACATATTTAACTTAATGCCTATAGGCTACTATGCAATTGTATCTCGCCTATTTACCACTGAGGATGCCATAATTCAGAGTTCTACTAACAGCCTTATTTTAGGGGTGCGGTTGTATTTAAGAATTTTTTTTAACGTTGGAAAACAAAAACTTTTTCACTAAATAAATACTAATGCCTACTTTTTGTACCATGGAAGCAGTATAGGAGTTCGGTAGGATTGACCGCCTGATTTGAGAGGAAGGAATGTGCAATATTACGATTCAGCTATCCATTATTACACCAGATTGTTACTATATTTGTAGGCTGAGTAGATCTGGAAGCTGAGAAACTAATCAGATTTTATGATGCACCCGGAATTGAACCGGGAACATCTGTTAATAGGCAGGCGCCGTAACCACTCGTCTACTAAGTCCATAGAATTAATTAATTGGTGTTTAAGTGTCGTTGAATTCCATTTCCAAATGATTAACAAGGTGGATATAAATAGGACATAAAAAGGTTTCACGCTTACTATACTAACGACAAATACTCAGGAATCGCTATTCTGCGCCATTTGTTTTCCTCCTTCAACCTGTTATATTCCCCTAGTTTCTTATTGTATTCCTCCGGACTTAGGTTCATCTGTGGCAAAAAAACACATCGTGTTTATCTTGGTTTCAAGCAAGGCAAAGACAAGTTCACGCTGTAAAAGCGACAAACCTGACATTTTGGTTACCACACATTTAAAAACAAAAGGCTCTGTTATATAATACAAAACAATTTATACAGACAATTCTTAAAAAAATTGATTACTTGAACATTATAATAACAGAAGAAAATATATGTGTTAGTCAGAAACGGAAAGAAAACCAAACCTCGACAAGTTAAGTTTTCAATAAAGTGTTTTTGATAAAGTTTATAACAAAGTAAATTCACTTCCCTTAACGATGAACGATAAGATGTCTATGATCCAGTCCGAAATACAGGTGTGGTTGTTCCTTCTGGATACCAATGCGATCCCCTCCTGTTATCAGGCGTTCAGGGTCGTTCTCAAGTTGGGTACTTTTAAAAATCGTAGTAAATTAATTTCTAACTGTAATTTATTTTCTGTATTAAACGTACACATTGATCCAGCGAACTTCAAGTGTCTTTTTTAATGCCTATGCGGACAATCTTGTACTTTACCGGATTAGCACTCGGTATTTAATAATCAACTCGCGAACTTTTGGACTTGTGTTCGTAAGCTTTAGTAGACCAATCGTCTAACCTCGAGCAGTACGACCCACAGGTTATCAAGTTCAGAAAGAGACTGAATTTAACGACATGGAGTACAAAATGAGCTGAGATTTTTGCCAATTTCTCGAACGTTCATTAGCTGTTATATTTCCTTTCCTTGCGGGAATCAAAAATGTACTTAAAACTAACTAATTTAACATGTATCTTCTGGTCTATCATACAATATCCAAACCTGCAGTCTTTACTTAGACAAATTTTCATTGCAACATGCTATCATACGCTCAGAGTTAAATTACTATTCTACCTATTGCTACACACACACACACATATATAATGAAAACACAAATAATTATATTAAGGGATTATTTCCAATTTATGATATTTATATACATTCACTTTCAACAGACAAGATACAATTTTCTGCTTGTTATTAAACAGCTTTAAACATTGCGTTTAAAAATTGTCTGTTTTAAACACATTTAGGCCTACATTTTTTTACATGTTAATGGATATATATAAGCTTATTCGTATATGCATATAAGTGTCTACCTGCCATGTATAGGTGCCCATTCAACTCTGTGTGTTTGTGTGTGTGTGGGGGGGAAGTGAAAGAGTGAGAGAGAATGACAGGGGACAATTTAGTCCCGAAATCGCAAATCATTTTCTCGGGCAACGTGCAAGTAGCTGAAGTCCTTCAGCTTGTAGTTAGGGGCGCTGATACTATTTGTGCAAATGTACACATTACACGGGCGGACGGTTGAATACTGCTTGATACTACAGTGGAGACCTCAAATTCACAGGCATATCAGTATATTTTATAAGCATGCGTAATTATAACTGTATGTTAATGTTGTCTTACATAGTGAGACTATTTATAACTGAAAGAGAAAGAGAGAGTGAGTCATTATTGATATTATTTTAAGCCATTTATGAAGTGAAAACTTTAAATAAAATCAGTTACCCGAAGCTAAAAACGTTGTTTTTCTGACAAACCAGGGCAAAGTCATCTCTCCACACTCTGTCAAGTTTACTACGGCAAAGACGACAACAACTATAGCAAAAGAAATAATGCCGGTAGTGACGCGCTTCATCAAGCGTTATTTACCCAAAATGCAGCCGACAACATTAGCAAGTACAGTAGTAGTAACAGCTAACGGAAAATAGGAGAGGGTCTACTACTAGACCCACAGTCCGCCCGCCAAGAAGGACGGAACCAAACTGCAGCCACCTCAAGTAGCGGTGAGACGGCGAGACGATACCGCCGTCAATCGAACCGACCTCCCTGATACACCAGGGAGGACTCTGTAAAACCGAAACCCTAATGACCAGGATATGAGCTCCGGGTCGGAGTTCAGCTCGATTGCCGGTGCCAGTGCTCTCGCCGACCTCGGTAGAATTCGACAACCTGCAAAAAATAAGAAGAAAGGCTGGCCGAAAAAGAACCCAAGGAAACAAGCATGGTCCGTAGCGACTGATTCTTCAACATCCAGCATGGAGAGCATCCTTCAGTGTTAAATCAACTGTTGTACTTCGAATTATTGCGAACTGAAAATGGTACTGGCCAAGCATACACGGATGTGTGTGTGTGTGTGCCTGCAGGAAACACATTTGTGGCTGTAAGATCTTTTTAATATGAGGGGATATGAGTCCTTCCGCAATTATGTGACTCCAAATATCATAGCTAGGGGATGCGGTGCTATATTTCTTAACAACACGTATCCCGCCAGACGTATTCCGCTCACTACGTCACTACAAGTAGTAACAGTAACAGTCAGTCTAGTACAACGACTAAAGATGACGTTCTGCTGCTTATACTTACCAGATTCTGAGTGGCGAGCAAAGATCTACAGGATCTGGTCGAGCAGCTATCATGTCTATTACTCCTTGTTGGGGACTTCAACGCCCGTAGTCCCACTTGGGGTTGTCATAGACAAACAGCGCTGGATTAAGAACTGAGGATCTATTGCTTAACAACGCACTTGTCTTTTTAAACACCGGCCTGAGCACACATTTCAACGTTGAAATTGGCACTTTCTCGGCTATTGATCTTTCTATCTGTAGCCCAAATCTTGTTTCACGTCTGTCGTGGAGAGTGCTCCAGACCTTCACGGGAGAGACCACTTCCCTGTGCTGATAACAACGCAAACGCCAAAGAGATTGCGCATCGACGGTGCTGATTGAACAGGCGTCAAAGCTGCTTGTACACCTACGGACGTCTGTGGAAATATAGAAGAAGACGTACACATCACCTCAGCAGCTAAGTAATATATCCCTCGGACAGGTGACCGCTCATCCAGACCAACGGTGTACCGTTGTGGAACACCGCTGTGACAGACGTAATAAGAGAGAAGCGATGAGCCCAAAACCGGACCCAAGATAATCGCATCGCTTTTAAGCGACTTTGACCGCCGCTCGTAGAACAATATTCGCTGCAAGACTATCGAGCTGGGAAACCTACGTCTCGACCATAATACGGTCGATCCCAGAGACAGAAGTATGGAATAAGATCAGAGAAATCGCTGGCACATCAATGTTTAAGCCTATCTCATGCACAGAGCACGATGGTGAATTGATTTGCAACCCCGATACAATTGCTGAAACTTGGCTGCGAGATATGACGAGGTCAAGAGTACAGAAAGTTATTCTCTCATTTCCTTGCAAGGAAAAATTAGGTCGAATACGACCTTGTCTTCGAATGTGAAAGGTACAGGACCTGTAACGTGAATTTCACGATGAAGGACTTACAGTTCGCTGTCCGCGCTGCCAGCGACACTGCGGCAGGATTGGTCAATATTCCTTACAGCATTATACGTCAAGTCCCGGATGTAACTATGGCTACATTACTGGTACTCTATAAATCCACATGGACTCAAGGGGAGTAGCCAAAACCATGAAAGGAGGCGATCGGCATTCCGATTCGATCAAAACACATGGTTGCGGCATTCTTCGATTTGGAGAAAGCATTCCACAAAACGCAAAGACATATAATAATACAACAACTACATGATTGGCGGTTTAGAAGTAACCTGCCTAAATTTATCTCCTGCTTTCTCAGACATAGGACTTCCCGTGTTCGGGTCGGACAATCACTATCGGCCACACACAAAATGGAAATGGAGTTCCACGGGATCTCCGTTGAGCGGGACGCTTTTTACTATCACCGTCAACGGGATCTTTGAGGGTGTAGAAACGTCAGTTGGGAAGTGCTTATACGTTGACGGTCTTACGCTGGTCAAACGTAAAATGCAACGCTCTATAGACACGTTGATTGAAAACTCTAACAATATAGGGTTTCCTTTCTCGCCAACAAAGACGACATGTTTCCGCTTCGCTTCTGTCGAAAGCAAGGAAAGCATCCGGACCCGACGTTAACCATAATCGGTGTCCGGCTGCACTATAGGCCCAGAATAAAATTTCTGGTCCTAATGTTCGACAGACAATTAACATGAAATACATATGTGCGTGACCTGGCTGCGAGGTGCAAATCCTCGTTAAACGCAATCAGGTGCATCTTGCATATGTCCTGGGGAGCATATAGAGAGGTTTTATTTCACCTGTACACCGCGCTACTGCTATCCAAAATGGATTATGGATGCAGGGTGTGCTCTTCAGCAAGGAGGTCGTGTTGAAAAAGCTGGAGCCTGTTCAAAACGCAGGGGTGCGCAACGACACAGACGCGTTCCTCACTAGCCCAGCACAAAGCTTATATTGTGAAGCAGGAGTGACGTCCTTACATCTGCGACGTCAACTGCTGTTCCTTAAATATGTGGCAAAAATATTAGCGCTATCGAGCCATATAAACCGACTGTTGTTGGCGAACAATAGACTTGGTGAAATATACGACCGCCACTCCACGTTCATCAAACCAGTTGGCACGAAATAGCCCGGCGCTACAACGTCCAGGCGCCAAATGGTCCAAGCACACGTTCCGTGCAAAGTCCCACCCTAGCTGCTTTGCAAACCAAATTGCCGGCTGGATGTCGCCAGTAGAAGCAAGAAACCGAGCCACCCAACTGAATTGAAACTCGTGTTTAGATCAGTCCTGGAGAAATACGTCGAGGAACCCACACCATTGTGTACACTGATGGGTCAAAGACGGAGGCCGGTGGATATTTCGTTTGTCATGGAGGGCGCCTCCCACTCATAGACACTGCCCAAGGTGGCCAGTGTGTAACCACTGAACATTATGCGGTGTGGCAGACTCTTCGTTTCTGCTTACACCCAGGTGAAAGGAAATGTCTTATCTGTATGGATTCACTGAGTTTTATAACGATCTTCGACAATCCGGGAACAGTGGATCCGTTATTACAGCAGATAATGACGTTATGGCATCGTTAGAAGGCCTTGGTTTATTTTTTACTTTTGTTTGGTGTGAGGGTCATGTAAAAATCGAAGGTAACGCAGCAGCGAGAAACGCTGCTGGCAGTCGATGCGACCTGACGACGCGAAACTGGTTGGCTGCTACCATTAACAACGTTGGTATACACAACAGATCAATCTTTCTGCCGTGAAACAGAGCGTCCGTAAATGGCAAGTAGCAGGTGATCGCAGTCGTCGTGAACAAGTTTGGATCACCAGACTGCGAATTCTGCACACGAACTTAACGTTTTCGTACCTCCTGCAAGGACAAGAACAACCAATCTGCACTTGTAGCGGAGCACTCACAGTGAAACGTGTAGCCTAATCGAAGACTTTAGTGTTCTTGCAGATTTCAGGCAGAAACACAGAGTAAAAGGTAACCTGAAAGAAAACTTTGGAAACGAACAGTTAGCGATCTATAGAACTCTGTCCTTCCTAAAAGCAGTAAGATTTCTGTATAGGCTACAAAAATATCGTTTTCCGTCTTAGTGTGTACGAGTTTCCACTTTCGTTGAGTCAACTACAATGTAGGTGAAAATAAATCATCCCGCCAAGCAACGCTCCTGGTAGACGTCGTTGGGCTAAAGACCTTAATTGCGGAGCCCCCCAAAACTTAAAAAATATATTATTGTAATTATTTCCTTAAATTCGTAGTGACCGTCAATCAATGAATTTTTCTGTGAAGGGTTTGTGAAGATCAGTCAAAAATATAACACAAATTTTAACTTATTTGTGTACGGTATATGGTATACCCAAATAACTGTTCTGTTGTTTTTGACATTTCTTTTGTATTCATACACAGGTCCTGATGATGACAATAAACATTGTCCAAACATCGACACAAATAAGTTAAAATTTGTGCAATATTTTTGACCGATCCTCACAAACCCTTCACTAAAAAATTGTAATTATTACTATTACTAATATTATTATTATTATTACTACTATTATAATAATAATTATTATTATTATTATTATTAAAATGTTGCTCTTCAACAGGGGCGACCTTCTTACCGCGCTTGCTTTAAACTAAAATAACAAAAATAACAGGAAAACTTAACTTAATAATTTTTTAATAATAATATTTAACTTAATAATATTACGTTATTAACTTTATAACATAAACTTTAACTTTTTAACATTAAATAATAAAATCTAAACTAATCTTGTAGTAAAGACTTAAAAATATATTTGTTATGTATCAGGCATATTGTCATATGCAGAGGAAAAAGAAAAAAATTAACACATTCTAAACTGGGAAATCTGTCACGTCTCCTTTCACATGCAAGAAGACTGCTGCTGAATACAGCGCATCACTACGAGCAGTTTTTTCAATTTCCTCAGATGATACAAATATGTATTTGATTCCTTTAATCGCCTTCTTGTAGTATTTAAACATGTCTTGTGGAGTCAGGATTTGGTCACTATATGGTCTTTGTAATCTAGTTCTGGTGACTTCCCTTTTTGTAGTCCCACCTATTCCATCACAGAAATTCTTCCTGTGCGACATAGAAAAAAATTCCATTCGGCTAATAAACCAAAATCATTTTTGTGTTGGCACAGATTAACAAATTTTTTCTTATTTTTGTACTGGCTGCCTGCACCGTCACTAAAGTAAATCGCCATTTCAACATCAGGTAAAACATTTTTCACTTTATTAATAAGATGCTGTTGAAATTTGTACACTGTAGCTGTGTCATGAGTAAGACGGTCACTTACAATGCAAATGCTTTTCCATAAATTTCACCTTCTCTTTTAAAATAAATACACACAGATGCAATGTTGCCTGGGTGTTTGTCCAATGGAAACTTTCTATTTCATCTTGAATAGTAAATGTGTAGTTTTCTGAAAAATCTCCAGTGACTAAACATTCATCACCTTCAAGATTTTCTTTTGATTCTTTGAAATGTTGTGACTGGACATTTGAAATGAAGTGGTGAGACTTAAGCACTTCCAGTTTCACTACAAGGGGGAAGCTCATGTCTTAACTTGCAGCTCTCTTGTGGCAACAGGTAAAGTGCTGTTCCTAACAAGAAAGTCTTGAGACAATTGGATAAAAACCTGTGCTTCTAAATTGCTACCAAAGGAAATATATGATTCTAAAATTTAAAGAATTTTTTTATTAAAACATTAATCAAAAGTTTATTTTCATGGTATTTCTAAGTAAATTTTCTTTATTCACTTCAGGTAAAAACCAATGAATTAGTACTTCTCTTGTTTTTTAAGAGCTTAAACCATGTTTGCTTAGGTGAATGATGAATCTTCAGTGACAAAAATTTTTTGTTACTCACAAATATTAGTGAAACCAATTTTTTTCACTTTTCACTGCTCGACTGAGCACATAATACCAGAAATATTTTGACAATTTTGATGCATTATAACTCTGAAACCAGTTGAGTCTCAGCCATCATATTTATACGATATGTGATACTGAGAAAGAGTATGTCCTGTAAAATTTTCACAATTTTTCACTCAGTCCCTTTTGAGATATTAAACCTTGAAAGCTGCTGATAACAAGCTTTCAGCCATTTTTGAAATTCCATATAAAAAAAAGGAGAAGGTTCTCAAGATTGAAACTCCTACAGCAAGTAGTACTATGATAAATCTATGCAAGAAAAAAAAGTTAAAGGTGGGTCTTCTTTTCTTCATAAAAGTTTACAGCTCAAAAATCTTGTTTTTATGTTTATCTTTATTCTATAATTGTGAATTTTTTGCATTTTGCTCACTACTTAGGTGAAATATGGTAGGAACATCAAATTTAGAACATATTGTGCTGAACATTTTGGTTTTTGATTTATCTTGGTATCTGTCAAAATGACAGAGCTATTTCCTGTCCCAGGTTTAATTTACAGCATTGGCTTTTATGGGAGTTGTCGCGCTCTGTCTTACCCATGTGTTTCTCCTATACTTCTTTCCTTCTCTGTTGTTGCAATGTTGCCATTCCTACCAAATATGAAGTACAAATTTTAAAGAGTTTTAAGTTTTAATGATGTTCTAAATGCTATGCTGCACATTTCTGTATAATTTACATGTCTGTAACACAATTGCCTTCTCCATAAAAAAAATATTTTGTAAGTTTTTATTCACTTGTACAAGTGAGAGCAGCATTTCAATCAACCAGTGACTGGTGCCCTAATATAAGGTATATGGGGTTACTTTTTACCAAGTTTTTTTATCAATAAATTTCCTTTATTATAAACACATTTCAATAGCTGAAGCACAATAAATAAAATTTTTATTGATTTTTTTTATATATGTAATTAAGTAATGCCGTCAGTGCGTGTATTAAAATTTTCGGTCTATGAGGAAGTTTTTTATTTCTTGAGATAGATATATAGTATGAGCAAGAAAGTTGTACCAAATAGTCTAAAGTTATTTCTGATGCAAACTCTAATATCATACTTAAAGTGGTTTGGGCTGTATATACAATTATTTGTGACGTTTATTCCTGTCACTTCTGGGGACACACCAGCCATTGGAGCTAAGCTTTGTCACCAACTGTAACGGGGCAAAAGGTGTAAACCAATTTTTAATCATTTTAAATAATAAACCAGTCTTTGTACTATTCGGTATCGGACCGTACCAGGTACGCATTGGGAGTGGGCACAAAGGATACGTTGAGTCATCGTAAAAGCGCGTGGCTATGCTGCGAAAATCAACCACATGTTGGCAATGTGAACTGCTTTCCAGCTCTTGCGATATCTTGAGAGATATTCTAGAAATTTTGACAGCCAATGAGAGAACGAGGATAAAGGAGACATCCGATTGACGGCCACGTGGTTGACGCCCAAAGCTTGGTATAGTATACAGACGCGAGCCAAGCTCGAGCAGTTCGGCACAACTCATCAAACAGTACAGAGCAGTTCAACACAAACCATCAGACGTTATAACTGTAGCCTCGGAAATTTCGGTAGGTCGAAGCGACTACAGTACCCGAGACCTACCGAAACGTATGGTAGTGTAAAAGAAGAATACAATGAAGAAAGAGTGTAAGTTCCATAAAAAGAATATGTAAAAGTGAAGAATTAGAACAGTGTTAGTGGCGACGAAAGTGAAAGGGAGCTGCGAGTGGTGGCGGAACAATGGAAAAATTTGGATAGCAAGGGCAGTCCAATTTTTTACAATGTTGAATAAATATGTTGACCTAAAGTTTTTAAAGTAAATGATAAAAATTAAAGAGCTCAGGAAAAGAGTGGTGAAAAATATATAGAAGTAAAAAGAGAGAGAGTGTGTGTGTCACAAAAGTACTGGTTTGTCAGTAGAGATTAGTATAGAAAAATGTTATATAATAGAGATTAGTCAAAACAACATATAAAAAGTAAGAGTAAGAAAGAAAGTTTAATTGAGAAAAAATAAAAGAGTTTGTTTTAAGAACATAACCATGTGCTAGTTGCATTATTTCGCCATAACCATTCCTTATTGTTCTGTGCTGAAAAAACTCGCCTAATCGAGCCTGGGAAAACTTCTGAGTTCAGTAATTAAATAGTTATCAAAATTATTCAAGTGTCTTTTAATGGGAAGAATGTTAAAGTTTATATATTTCACTCAAAAATATATTGGCGGCCCTGAAATCTTCTAGTGTTGAAAAAGGTAAGTGCGTAAGACACATCGCACAGGTAGGTAATATTCTGGTGTAATTATTAATAAAATTGTTTATTCCTTTACACAACTTATTTCATTTTAACTCATTTTGTTTAAGGCCTTTTTCAATTAATAATTAAAAAAATACTTTTATACAAATTTCATATTAAGTATTAAACAGACAACTGTAACGTACAAAATATGTGAGAGAGTACTCATGAATAAAGTTGACAGGAACAGCCATTCTACTGAAGACAAACACACACATTTTTAGAAAGTTAAATATACTGTTGTGTAGTCACACACCCAACTAATGAAGGTTGTGGGGGAAGAAACCATAAACCCCATAAGACCCACCCTTACCGCCAGTAAAGTGTTAGAAACAGTTGTTCTTGCTATTCTATTCCAACGACAGTTAGCAGCAATCCGTTCTTACCATTTATATGTTTACTTCTTGTTAATTTATTAGTGTCTGAATTTTTGTGTCAGTTTTTCTATAGTGAAGTTTAATATGTGTATGATGTGTTAATTAGTTTATAAGTTACATAGTTTATAATTTCAAAAATGGACTCAAGTGTAAGAAAAAGGAGACAAGGAGAAAGGTTTAGGAGAAGAGAAACCAGACAATTTTAAATGTGCTATTTAAAACTATTGAAGAGAAAAACTATTGGTTAAAACTATCATATGCGCTGCAGTGAAAAAAGTTAGTGTGATTTGTAGAATGGACGAAAAAACTATTTTTAACATTAAAAAAAAAGTTAGCTCGGAGTCAACTGAAGTCGCCATCAAAAACAAGAAAATTAAGTAAAACTTCTGTCAGTGCAAGAAAATTTAAGTATGATGAATTTTATATATCTGTTTTGAAACCAAAAATTCACCAGTTTTACAGAGATAATTTACCTCAAACTCTGAATGCTATAGTTAAAATTATGAATGACGAAGAAAATTTACCTGTAGCAAAGATAAACCGGTATCAGTGGCGCTGAAGTAACTTTCCTTTGTAAGAAAAACACTGCAAATGAACATGAAGAAATGAATGGTGAAACCTATGAGAAGTGGTTTATGGAACAACTACTTCCAAACTGTCCACGAAACTCAGTTGTTGTACTGGACAATGCAAAATACCATTCAAGATATTTAGTCTACGACATCTTGGAGGAAAGGCAACATCAAGAATTGGCTGGACTTATACAACATCTCTTGTTACAAGGATTGCCTAAAAAAATAAATGCTGCATCTGGTTCGAGAACATAGGCCAAAATATGAAAAGTACGTAATAGATGAGAAGGCAAAAGACGTCGATATTGAGATTCTGAGGCTTCCACCATACTACTGTGAGTTGAATGCAATAGAAATGGCATGGTCTCAAGTTAAACACCATGTAAAGACACACAACATAACTTTCAAGAGAGACGACGTAAAAAGATAGATATCTGAAGGATACCAAAAAGTTAGCCTCCAAGATTGGAGTAATTATATAAAACACGTCAAGAAAGTAGAAGATAATATGTGGGAAGTTGATTGTCTGAAGGATGATGTTGAAGCCCTTATCATTCGACTCACATCATCATCTTCATCTTCCGAATCCCCATCATCTCAAGCTTCAGAAACATCAACAATGGTCGGATCATCAACATCAGGGATGAAGAAAATTCGTGGAAACCATGACGCATCTGGACTCCACTGACAGTGAATAATGTAAATTGAAATACAAAAACTTTTTTCGTATGTTGTATTCAGGCCTATATGCAAATGTTTACGACTTAAAGTTTTTATTACACACTTACATATTGCACAGATTTTACGTGTTCTTATTAGGTACTAATTTAATGAGACAACACAAGTTCAATGGCTGTGCGGGACGAAGGGCTTGCCCGTCGCCCGCTCGTGCACTACGTTCCGAGCTTCAGAAAGAGCTCCTGCCGTAGGGACTACTGATCTCTGGGTTTAGGGTGTGGCCTGCTACCGGCCGTGGGTTTTCAATTAATTATTTAATTGAGGGCGAGTGTTCGCCGAGGCCGGGTCCAAGATTCTCCTGGCACAGATTGGTAGCGACCGAGGGCGCTAATGAGATGGTTGCCCTGAAATCGGGCGGAGCGACGATAGAATTTTCGGGACAGTGTCCGTATAGTGGCGTCCAGGGAACGGACACGCAGGGATTCACGGATGGTTTTGTTGGATGTCAGATAATGGGCTTTGCATGCCCAGCGCAATCCTCGGTCGAGGAGAAACTGAAGCTTTCGCTTATGGGTCTTGGCCAAGTAGCCCCAAACGGGCATCGCGTAGGTAACCATCGGCGCCACATAAGTGGAGACGATAAGCTTCCCTAGGCGGCGGGTCATGGCGTTGCTACATAGTATGGGGCGGAGTTGATAAAGACGATGGGCGGTCTTTCGGGCTACTTGCGCAGAGTGTGTCCGCCAGGTGAGACGTCGGTCGAGGTGAACCCCGAGGTACCTGACCTCTCGAGACCAGGGCAGAAGTGTATCGCCTACGTAGAGTCTGTCGGGGAGCCTAAAGCGTCTGGAGAAGACTACTGCTGTGCTCTTGGCTGCGTTGATGGCAACTCTCCATTTCTCTGCCCACTCAACGTATTCGTCCAAATGTTCCTGGAGCCAGATAACGGCCGTCTCAGCACGACGATCGACAGCGTACACTGCCGTGTCGTCGGCGAACATGGCCAACCTGGTGCCAGGCAACTTGGGCACGTCGTTGACGTACACAGAGAAAAGCAGGGGGCCCAAGACGCTTCCCTGAGGTACACCAGCAGTAATAGCCCTTTCCGAAGAAAGGGTGTTATCAACTCTCACGCGAAAGGTTCTGTTCCGAAGAAAGCTAGCAATCAGATCAGATGAAGGTAGCAATCCGGAAGCAGAATCTCCGTGAGTTTGTAAAGTAGGCCTGGATGCCAAACACGATCGAAAACCTTCTCGACATCAAGGAAAACGGCGACGGTCTGCTCCCGCGAGCAACCGGCCTCGGCCACGGTCTCCACGAAACGCATCAATTGATGCGTCGAGGAGTGCCCAGCACGAAAACCGAATTGCTCGGGGACCAGAATATCGAACCGTTGAAGGTGATCCGTTAGCCGCCGCTGGACTAGTCGTTCGAAGACTTTCGAAGTGGACGACAGCAGGCTGATAGGCCGGAGGTTCTCGGCGAACTTGTGGTCTTTTCCCGGCTTCGGGATCATCGTGACCGTAGCCGAACCCCATTTCTTAGGAAAGCAGGCGAATCGGAAGCAGGCATTGAACAAATCGACCAGGAAGCGAACTCCCCGGTCCGGAAGTCTCTGTAGGGCGGTGTTAGTAACACCGTCCGGTCCAGGGCTCTTCCGGGGCCGAAGCGCTAAAAGCCTGTCCGTTACCTCTTCCACCGAAGTGGGTTCAGGTTCGGATGTGATCGGGCTGCCGAGAGAAGACTCAACTTCGGCTTCTATCTCCTCGTCGGAGTCTGGGTCCCCGGACGGGTTAGGAGCAAATTGAAGCTCCAGGTACCCGGCCAGGAACTCGGATTTCACGTCCGGCTTGGCAAGGGGATGTCCACCAGGCCCGTTGATGGCCGGGAGTGGAGGACGGCGCCTCTTCCCGGTCATCGCGGTAGGTAACCTGTAAACGGAGGAGTCCCCCTCCGGTGCATCATCTGCCATTTTGGCGACCGTAAATTCCCAGCAGCTTCGTCGGAAGGCCTGCAAGTCACGACGTAACTTGCCGGCTGCCCGATTGAAGCTGGCCTTGTCGTCCGGATCTCGCGTCCGCTGCCACCGTCTCCGAAGTCTGTTCTTCTCTAAAGCGAGAAGACGGACTTCTTCCGGGATCCGGTGATAATCGGGCGTGAGATTAGGCTTCATCCGTGAGCACACGCCGACGGAAGAGACCACGGCATCATCGAACAAGGCGACCGCTTCGTCGATGTGCTGAGTGGTATCAAGCGGAACCTCCTCGGGAAGCCTGCGACAAAAGGCAGGCCCGAAGCGGTCCCACTCGATCACTCGTCGCGCTGCTCTCCCAATCGTGTGACGGGTAGGTACGTGCACCTCGATGGGACAATGGTTAGAGGACAGTTCCGTTAACACGGACACCTCAATCTGGTTGACAACTCCCTTGACAACTGCAATGTCTAGTATGTCAGGTCGGGCTCCAGGTCGGAGGGGATAGTGCGTCGGTAGTCCGGGTCCGTAGGCTCGTAGTCGGTGGTCGTGAAGGTACCTGCTAAGCGCCCTCCCGGATGGCGTAGTCAGTCGACTACCCCAGTCGGGGTGTTTGCAGTTCAGGTCACCTGCAAGAATTACCTTCCTATGAGCACTGAAAATTGCGGACAGGTCGGCGTCTAGAACTGGTTTGGTCGGCGGTTTGTAAGCCGAAACCAGGAGGACACCTCCGAGAACTCCGGAGAGTTCAACGGCTGTGGCCTCGATATTTTGGCGAGGAGGCAAGACCACGTGGTGATGTGCAATGCAACGTTTCACCGCTATGGCCGTACCACCCCCCGCGTTCCGCCCAGGTCTATCGTCCCTGTAAAACGCATATTTGGGCAATCTCACGTTGTTATTGGCCCTAATCCAGGTCTCAGAGAGGAGAAGCACGTCGGGCTTGCGACGGGCTAGGAACTCTCTAAGTTCCTCGAGTTTGGGCAGAAGGCTGTTGGCGTTCCACGCTATAATGGAAAGGTCGCGCTTAATGGAGGTAATTCTGTTAGCGTGTAGCATTACAGAAGACGTATGGCGACTGCAGCTTCCGCGAGGAGGAGGAACTTTTCAGTCGGTGTCGCCGTGCGAAGACGCTCCCGAATGGATCGATACAGACGGGCCACTTCTTCGAGGTCGTATTCCTCGAAGAAAGACTTTACCTCGGCTAGAGCTGAGGGGGATGTGGACGACGATGAAGCAGATGGGGCAGGGTCGCTGCGGGCGGCGGCAGCATAGCTGCGGGTTGGATTCACCCGAGATGTGTTCCTGGGTGGGCGCTCGGTCCTTTCAGCTGCAGGACGGGGCTCTACTCTGGACTGCCGAACAACCCCAGCGCCGGAGCGCTGCGTTGGTCTGGTTTGCGGTTTCTGGGCAGGGGGAGCGGGAGCAGCGTTTTTCTGTTTCTTCTGCTTCTTCTTCTTCCTAGTCTTGGGTTTGTAGCGAGCCGCGGGTTGGGGAAATTCTAACCTCTCCGGGACTGGCTCTACTACTTCCGGGGCAGGTTCCTCGTCCATATGAGGACGATCAGTGAAGGACGATGCACGTGGCTGAGCACGTGGGCGAGGTCGGGCGGGAGGTTGTTGTACAGATGAGCTGACCTTCTCCGGGAGACGGGGCACGAAAGGCAGCACGATCCGGGACGACTGGAAGCTGCTGGCGGGCAGGAGGGTTGTTCCTGTCGGCGGCCTGCCTCAGATGCTGCTGGAAAACCCAGCATCCTCGGTAATTTGCCGAGTGAGGTTCGCCGCAATTAATGCAAAAGCGGCTCCCCGCAGCCGGCAATTGACAGGCCTTGGTCGGATGCGGCTTCCCGCATCTGACGCAGGCCTCTGCGTTGTGGCAGCTGTCCGAGCCGTGCCCGAACCGTTGGCATCGATGGCACTGCGGGACGTGGCCAGCTTCGCGGCTCCTTTCAACTTTTATTTTCAGCCCGCAAAGACTGGTCAGGCCCAGCAGTATGTCTGCCTGTTCCCCCTTCAGGATGATCACCCGGAGGAGGGGTAACTTACGCCTGGGTCCGTAAGTGGTGTAGAGTCTATTGCTCTCCTTGATCGGGAAGCCGAGTTGGCGGAGCTCGTCCGCCACCTCGTCTGGATCGGTGTCCTCGTCCAGGCCGCGAATTATCAGCCGGACATGAGCCGCCTTCTCGTAGGAGAAAGTGTGAAATTGTAGGCCATTTGCCTGTAAGAACAAATAGACGGCACGGTACTCTTCGTCCGTCGCGCAGCTAACGCGCAGACTGTCCCTTCCACGAAGAGACATCTGTACGTCCGCCGAGAGACGAACGCCGAGCCGGAGGCGTCTGGAAAAGTCAACGACGTTCTTGACGCCGTTGACGAACAAGGGCGGAGGGCGGCTTCGACGGGAAGGAGCATCTAGATCTAGCTCCGGTTCATCGGGGAGCGGAGTTTCCTCCGCTTTCCGCTTTTTCTTTGATGTGACTACGGTAAATGACGACCCAGGCGTGGGCTGGAACGCAGTACACGTCGGGGCAGGAGTACCCCCAGAGACAACGTTGGACACGGCCGAGACCGATTGGCGGCCCTGAGAAGGACCACTGCACGATCCGACCGAGTCAGGGACAGGGCCGGGGCCTACGGTTTAAGCATTGGATTGGCCCTTAGCAGGACCATTCCGCTGCCCGGCCGCAACGCGACGGTCGCCCATCGCGTTTTGGCAAAGGTATTCGGGCCGAAGCCCTCCTACTGGGATAGTTAACCCGCTTAGCGCCGGTATTGGAGGCCGCACCACGACTAGACGAAGCGACCGACCGCTACCGGCAGGGACCTAACTTAGCCTACGCCAAGCTAAGCGGGCGATGCCACCAAAAACCGCGAGAAAAAACAGTAAATAGGGCTTACCTGGAGTGATCCCTCGAAGTAATCCCAACAGGTCCACTGGTCCGGAGCTTCGCGAAAGCCACAAACACCACACAGCACTTTCACTGTCCACTGCACTTTTGCCGCCTTTGGCTTCGGGTTGGCACACTACACGCGGTAAACACCAGCCGACACCAGACCGCGAACGGCTCCCGCCGTCAAGCGACTCGCACACGCGCACACGAACACTACCGCGTACACAAGGCAAAGCAACCGATTTAACCGGACTAGTCGAGCCTGCTACCACGCGGCCCTAACAAGGGACGCTGAAGGCGGTCGCACGACCCACTAATGCGTGGCCGCAGCTAGATTGGCTTCACTCTTGTCGTTACTGGACTGCAGGTGATCCTGTAGTTTTCTACACCTTCAGTCGACGACGACCTTACTGCCGGCGCAAGCTAGGGCGGGAGTTCCAACCGCCAACAACGTTCCACGAAAGAGTCCACTTCTTACTGCAATCTCAGCCTGGAAGAGCTCCTGAGCCTTGATGTGTAGTAGTCCACAGTCAGATGAAGAATTGGTCTCCCGTGGTCTCGCTCGGTCTAATTTAATGAGAATTATTCTTATATTTGTTTAATTTAGCACATGTATAATTTTGGTAATTGATATAATTTACAAATTGTTGCTCATATGTTAGAAGCACTACACATACGTACTTTGTAACTGTAGAACAAAACAGACAACATCTGCTTCCATTAAATTAACTCCTACTCTCTGCTTCAATTTCTCTCATTGATCGCTACACTCTAATTAAAAATATTTCATCACCACGTTACTAACTGATCCTCTGGTTGGATTTCATTTCACTCACACTTCTACAAAATATTAGGGTGTTTTTATAGTTATTCGCTTTTCTTGAGAAACAATTCTCTTTTGAATTCACTTCTTTGTGAGTCGATAGAAACTGAGTTTGAAGTATCGTTCTCATAGAAACCCAGTGATCAATAACATGATATATCTTGACAAAAAGAACCTAAGTGTTTGGCAACAAATATTTTGTTTACATCTTAATATGATATTTTACTGCTTGTGGACTCCCCTGGACGAAACTTTCACTTCCCTTTGAATTCCTTTTGTAAGGTACCGTAACGAATTATACTTTGTACATTCACTACCCTCTGTCGCAAATTGCAAATATAACAAAGTTTTTTCACATCACCACTCTAACAAAAACACAAGGTGGGTAACTATCGCGTAGACTATCCACAACTATTTCTAAAATGACAAGACTTTCACGTGTGATTCTTCTTACAAAAAACAGATTAAAAGCATGCGTTTTATAATTCACTAGGTCTGTGTGTGGTTGAACATTAATGAAGATTAATCGCTAACAAAACATTGCCTATCGCAAATATTTATAGTTGATTTAAAATTTCTGTTATTACTAAAAACCTTCTTTTTGTAGTACATATAAATCGACTATAACAAAATATAATATAACATAATTATAATATAATCTTATAATTAATATAATATGATACAACTAATATAATATAATTAATTAATCTGTGCCTTGGTTTTAGAACTTGGTTAATGAGATCATGATTTCAAAAAGTAGTAAAGTCAGTCATGGAAGAGTCATTCATTCTCTGGTTTGATGTTCTGTTTTGACCACTAATCAGTTTCTGATTATTTTAATTCCTTTATTAGAATTAATTTCATTTAAACAGCGTGTTTATAAAACAACTACTCATTGTTTTAATTTACTAATTCCCTTAGGTTCCCCACCGCATTACTCCGCTAGTGGCCAGACGCCAATTATTAGAATTCCTTTCTTACTCATTAATTTAGACCAGACCAGTGAGTATGATGCCTAGCTACTTAACTATAGGGATTGCTGTCACTGAGTCAAATCAAGCACCTTCCAGTCCCCTGGTCGCCAAGCCTGTAAAAATGAGTATTTAAGATAAAATCCTATGGGCGGCTTATGCGTAGTGTTAGCCTCACGAACTTCTTGTAGTGACTCACATAAGGCAGTCCTACCCTGCCTACCTCCTAAACTACTTCATATTATATAATGTATTTAATAGTACAGTAGTACGTATGTATACGTTGCGACAGTATGTGTGGCAAAGCTTTCAATTTGGTTTTAAATCGTGTTGTCTAACATTACTTTTAAATTTCACATTTCACATTATATTACTATAGTATTACATGTGTGTGTGTGTGTGTGTAACTTTTGACGTTATGTATTTTATTTTTTTAAAGAATAACATTTTTTGGAGGTTTACAATTCAGGATTATTATATTACATAATATAACATAATTATATTATTGCCCTATATTTTATATTGTTTGTCCACACCGCTTATTCATTAAATAATATAACAACACCTCCAGTTATAAGTAAAGCTCTTTTTTATGATTAATTTCATGTTATTTTCATATAAAGAACTGAGTGATACTACCTCAGGTTATTGTTGACACATGAGTATTTACACCATAAATTAAACACTAATAATTTGTAGTCCTTCAATGAAAAAGGTTCACTCCCTATGGCAGTAAATCGACATCTTCATCAGGTGTACTTCAAACCTCTTCAATGTGTGGAATCCACTATCGCCACACAGAAGTCTGACAACAGTGTGGCCCATTTAACAATGCTGTAAATTAAATGTGGGACGGCCAATAGATGATTTTCCGCAAAACTCGTTTTGAGCCAAAATTCGACCAAGTGGCTGATTAAAAATGGTTGCCAAAAAAAATAATGGACATCAAATTTTTTTAACCATGGTTTTGAACTCACATTGTTATAAGGAACAACTGGTAAAAAAGTTATAAAAATACAAAATGTTGAGCAACACTTCCTGGGTTTTTTGAAATGGATTGATCCACTGCCAAAAAAAAGTAATGGACAAAATTTGTTTAACCATGGTTTTGAACTCACATTGTTGTAAGGAACAACTGGTAAAAAAATTATAAATATACAAAATGTTGAGCAACAGCATGGACCCAAGTCTGACTTGGGTTCACTATCGATGTATTGGGTTGATTCCAGGTTGCTCTGTGGTTTTGGCTGTGGGGATCTCGCTCTGTGTTGCCTTGAGCGGTGAAACCAGTTGCTACTATCTGCTGTTAAATCCTAGATAGTAAATATTTCCGGAACCTGCAGAAGGTTAGAGCTGGATGTTTATAACCCAAGGGCACTGATCGTAATATCGCCAGGTGCCTGGTCAGCATTTAGAACAATAGCCCACCAGCTCAATGGAGTGCCGGTATAAGCAGTGGCTTGAAACATCTCCAGTAACCTTGAGTTTCTGTCTGGTTGAGGTTTCTTATGGAGCTGACATCCAACCACAACCCCATCTTGGTCCACATCACTGCACAGCACAGTATCGCATGAGACAAGAGTAAGGTCGTCAATTGTGCATGCTACGGCCTGGCACTTTGCCATCAATTACCGCCAGCTGGCCCATTCAAAACTGTCCGCCAGAAACAGTGGGTGAGGAATAGTGATCTGGCTGACAAGGCAGCATACAATCGGCTAATCAGAAGGCTGCGTGGCAGCTTGAAGGTATTCTGATATAGCTGTTGGGAACTCACCATGGCTCGAACGGGGGATGCAGACTCGCTTCGGTTTAGCAGTGTCTATGTGCCATGCTGTAGTAAAGTATATGTTTTAACATAACAGTCCTTTTTCTGTAATTGTGGAATAGAGGGCTTAATAGCTTCAAAACCTGGTCAAATGACAAAAAATGCATGTAAATTATAGAAGTGCTTTTGTATCCTTGCAAACCAAGACTGAAAAAATTAATTTAAACATAAATGGAAATTAAACTTTTATTAGGGGTACATTCTTTTTGTTGCTACCTCATAAATTTTGAGGTTGAACAGTCTTGTTAGTGTGCAAAACCTCCACAACTCACTCAGCAGATACAAGAACACACACAGGGTGTCCAGTGTGGAGGATGGATAGTGTTGGTGTTCTGTACCAAACAATTTGGGTTCAATTTCCAACTCAACAAATTGTAACAGGCCAACAAATATTATCTTTTCATAGTTATACATCTCAACACTTACCCATTTAAAACCAGCTTTTGTTTTTGCTGCTACAGATGTGTAACTTTATTATAACTGTGGGTACACATGCACATGGACATAAATTTGTATGCTCAGGTTACAGCATGCTCGTAATAACCACATTTTAAAAATAAAAACCTTTATTACTGATTCCCACAAATACAGATATGATTATACTAAACTAATATAACAAAGTATATATATCTTATACATCATATACAAATGCTTCTGCCTTGTGCTCACAACCCTATCAGATGGGTATATTAAGTGTATTATATAGGAAATAACATTTAATACTAATATTTTTCTACTTTAAGCATTCCATCATATAAATCATGCTCAAATATCAGGATAATATGTGGTGCTTCAACTACAATTAACACATACCACTATATATAGTACCATAATATCACAGTTACTATAATACAAATTACTAGCTCTTGCTGCTCTCTAAGACTGTTTAATCGAAGTTCCAGTTACATGTTCCCATAAACAGATTAATTCAAACAGACATTATAATTCCTGAAGTCTCTAAAATTAATTAATTATTTATTAATAGTGTGAGAAGTCTTCATAAATTATATTCACAGTGAATAAAATCTAAATAACAAACTTGTCAAAAGTATATGTGTGAACTTTCATATGTCTGTACACCATAATGCAGATGTATGTGTTACAAATGTATATATCCCAGTGTATTATAGATTAGTTACCCATGATTTACTATACATCTATTATATATCTGCGCCACCACACATATTAATGACCCAAAACTATTAAGTGACAACATAATAATGATGTGTACAATTTTTGTGAATGCAAATAAATTTTGAAATAAATCTGATGCTTACATTTACGGTCTGTCTCTTTTTCCCTTCATCATTAAGTGACTGCTCATCTCACCATCATTAAAGATGTGTACAAATTTTGTACGTATATAGCGGCTTAATATTCTGTCTTCTTCCCTACTATGATAACTAATATTTTATATTGTAAGTAATTTTTTTATGAACGTTTGGCACATGCTTTGAAACCATAAAGGAATAATAATAAAAATAAAGAAGTATACAATACATATATATGCTATACACCAGCAGTCTTATAGTGGTTGGCATTTGAAATACTAAAAACCAAAAAATATTGAATTACTAAATCAACTGAGTTATGAATTAATGTACTATTCGTTAATGTTTACAGTTATGCAGCATAATGTACTTGACCTAGCAAGTGAGTTTGTTCATGACGTGTTACATACATGGGACTGGTGCCCCCCTGCCTCTATACATAAAATTATTCTGTTATTCACTTTAATGTTAAATTATAATATCTTTTATACACTGCTATCGCTAACATATGTTTCAAAAATAAAAAATATAAAAATTTTTCATTTAAAAATTTATGAGTAACATAATTAAAGAAAATAGACAGTACAGTACATTTAAAACAGCAGAAAACTACCTTAAATTTTGGTATCTTTATAAGCAGGTATCTTACTTCCTAATTTAACAAATTATACTATAGAAAAGTGCTTGTTATTACAAACACTACTATCTTAAAAAGATGTATGAAAAACCACACACATACAAAACTTACTGTTATTAATTTAAATATTAAACTATAAATATCTTTTATTAAATGTTATTACTAACATACATTTTAAAAATAAAAATTTTCGAATATTAAATTTTTTTCAAATTTATGATTAGTATAATTAAAAACAAAATAGGCAATACTTTTAAAACTAGCTTATATTTTGGTATATTTATCAGAGCACGTGTGCTTACTTAATAATTTAGAAAATGGCACTGAGAATTAATTACTTTTTATTACGAACACTACTACTGTGAAAACCACACACACACACACACACACACACACACACACACACACACACACACACACACACACACACACACACACACACACACACACACACACACACACACACAATTTTTTATAATACAAAATACATTTTATTGTTACCATATTAAATAGATGTGAAGTGAATTAATGTGTGAAATAGATGTGAATTAAGCCAACTTATTACCATATTTTCTTTTACAACAAAACATGATGTGTATGGTTAAAAAAATGATTACCAACATGTATTTATAGAAAAATAATTTGAGAATATTTTGTCATGAAAACTGATAAAGTTGATATTAATATATTTTTAAATACAACAATTTTATTAAAGGTGAATACATTATATTAGAATGTATAACTATAAATTCAGGGTTGTTTAAGACCTGAAGATGTCAGTAATGACGAAAAGCTTAGTCGAACAATAAAAAATTATAGCAGTTAGCAAATTCATAAAAGAAATTATAACTATAAAGCTTTGCTGTCAGCAGACAGTATATAGAATATATGGTGATACGAGAACATACACAGCTATTTTTTTCTCACACGTATTTATATTATCCATATATTCACTAAGACTGGCAGCTTTAATACTACAAAACATAAAATCCCGATCAAAATACTAAGAATATACATCAAATTTACATAGACGGAGCTTTAAAATTATGTAATGTATATGCAATTATGAAACAACAAAAACGCAATAGAATACTTGCAGAAGAAACTATATTAAATAATATCACAATATTATAAAATAAATTTACTACAATTTTTTTTAATAACACTAAAAATGGTGGTTCACCAGTGAATGACATGGAAAAATGGTGGTTCACCAGGCGATCACACAAAAACAGTGGTGTTGAATATGTTTATAGTGCTTCATTACATCTCTCGTTTTCCTCTGATTAAAGTTTCTAATAATCTCATGAGGTTCTAATAATAATAATAATAATAATAACAATAATAATAACAATAATAATAATAAGGTTCTATAATAAGGAAATACATGCAATAATTAATCCAAGACGATTTATTAATGTGAAATATATATCTGGCTATATAGAAACCAAATAAATTTTAGATACAGTGTAAAAATATAAAGTGAACTCTGAGAATGGACCCTTTCTCACAGGTACATTTTATATTTCACACAACCTCTATGATTTTTTAATAACATTATTCATAAAAATAGGGATCCACATTAAATAACACTGAAGTTAAAAACTGGATGCTTTTATTTCCAGCTGTTTTCCATAAAGGTTTTTTTAAAAATATATAAATACTTGGTACGTTTCACAGATTTTATTTAACTCTGACATTCAAATATACTTTGAATGTAAAATATAAAATTAACTGAACTAAATATAATCTGAATCCAAAATAAAAAAATAAACTACACTAAATAACAGCTTTTAATAAAGGGGATACACAGAATTCAGTTTGTTCATTTGTTAAATTTTTGTTATTTGTTACTCATATTTAGTTTAGTTAATTTTATATTTTGCATTCAGATTGTATTTAGTTTTTACAGACACCTGACCTTCCCTTGGCTCCTGCACCGCCTCTCCATCTTAACACCCTCTCAGATGTTCCAATACACGCCCTAAACAGATGGTCACCACCACTTTTACTTACATCCTGTGTTTAGGTTTTAAATTCATTCATCTCTTTGACAATGGCTTCGGAAGTCGAAACAGCTGTCAGAGTTAAATAAAATCTGTGAAACGTACTAAGTGTTTATATTTTGTAATAATATGTTTCACAAAGTGCCCGAGTCATCAATTAATACTGTTTTCCATTCTTTAACCCTACATATCTACAACATTCATTCACCAATAGAAAATTAAAACACAGAAATGAAACACTCAAGTTCCTTTGTAAATTTCATCTATAAAGATGCACATATTCTGAATGAAGCTTGAGCTTTAGGCTTATGTGTATTTATCTAATTCATCTGTTACTATCACTGGGACACTCTCATTTCTCTTTTTATCTTTGTCATTTTCTCTTCATGAAACCTTGTCTAGAGCACAATAATGTTTGCCCCCCCCCCCCCCACAGACTGGCACCTATGGAAGGCATGAATGTATTAATCTGTACACTGTATTATTACATGGGTAGAATAAAACATTACATTAGACACTAATTTCTCAACTTTCTCGTACATAAAGTCATTATTGCTATCGTTCATGTAGATGAGTTACAACTTGAATTGATCAAAATCGATTGCAGCAGATAGCCAAGTTCTCTCGCCCGTTACAGGAAGTTCTGAAAATGCGACAAAATATTACTGCCCTATTTAATTATTGTTTTTATTACATATGAAACAATAAAACTTCATACAGTTTTGTAAGTTAAATTTAACAACTAGCAGCTACTAAGAAAATTACAGCCCCACTGTTAGTAACCTTAGAACTATAAGAAAAGTGCCCACACACTGTACACAAAATGTGCAGTAATTTGAACCACAAGATGTATACAAAGTTACAAAATTAAAAAATAAAATAAAAATTGTACATGAAACCTTAGTTATAAGGTTTATGATCACGCTACTTTGTTTAATAAATGAGTAGAAATCACTCTTTATTCTGATGCAATATAATGATACATGCGAACTTTACAACATACTAGTAGAAATACAAATATGATCAATAGATCTAATTTGGACAAAACGATAATGATAGATAAAACGATATGGCAAAGATACAATATGTTACCAGAATTGGAACAAAGGATTAATCAGAACGTAACAAAGCCTTTAACAAGTCACATTTTGTTTTAGGTGAGAGTGTAACTGAGGACTAAAATCTTGGTTATATAATAATGGGAGAAGATACTTTAAACTTGCTGTGTGCTATTTCAACTCATACAGATGTTGTGACTGTATCTAATAACCAGCCATAATTTCTGTCTATCTTCACTTCTGTTCTTTTATTGCAAACTGAAGTACACAGTATCAGGTGAACAAGATCTATATTTATGCCTCTGTACTCACAATTATGATGGTTTGATGCATTACTGCTAAGTGTCTGGCATGCATTTAAAAGTTTAATGTAAATTCAGCTGAAAGGTTAAAAAACTAGAAACTAATTTTACTGACATCATAATGTTTACCATGTTTTGGGCGATTTATAAAGTAACACTGAAAGTCTTACCTATATGAATACTGAAAAAATAAACTTACATACAATGTAGGACAGAAAGGTAATTATACACACACTGTTATCTCTGCCAGTGCCTGATAAATGATTTTAAAATATTCACAGTGACGGCTCGTCCATAAGGTTCAATGGTTCAGTGTACCTCCTAAATAATTTAAATATGTTTACGGATTTGTTGAGATAATGGTTTCATATTTAAATAAAAATAATTGCGAGATTAATCTTGTTGACTGAATAGTAATGGATTCGCGTTATAGGTGAACTGTTCACTACTACTGCTTGAGGTTCAAAGTAGCTCTCAGCACCTCCTAGACTGTGTACCTGACATACATGAATAGTTCCGACGAGGGACGAACCGCACTGACTGGGAATTTTAACATTTTCATAATACCGCCATTCGGCATTATTATGATTTTTAACACGTTATTTGTCTGTTTACCTTCAGTTTTGTGTCAGATTTCTCTATTTAATTTAGAATCCAATGACAATGTGTGCAGTAAAGTCTTAAAATCAAACAAAATAGTGAAGTAATTGTAATCCGAAAATAAAGTGTGTTTAATGTAGTCATTAAATAATTATATTAATGTTAAGCTGATCGAAGCATGTACAACCTTCACAGTTTTTGCTGGTATTTTTGTGTGTTAAGTGTTCAGGTATTTCTTATTTTTGTGTTCAGTTCATTGATTTTGTAAAATGAATAGTGTTCAATCTATTTTAAAAACAAATTTTTCTTCTCTTTCTATTAAAGATAAATGCAAAATTAAGGATCTCAGTAAGCCCGCTTCCCGTCTTAAATATTAAACAGACATATTTAACTATCCTTTTATTTTAACTATATATTTTTAGAATAATTTACAAATAGCATAAACACAACTTAATATTAGGCCTACTAAAAGTTGTCAATAGTTATGTCTTCATAACTATCCGTGTGTTATTTGGAATGGGATAATTGCTCTTATCTTAGTAGAAACATTAGGGCATTGAACCCCCAACTGGCAGAACCATGAGCTGCCACTGAATACTCATCAAAATACTAGAAATTCTTAATAAAAGTTGTTTAGTATTATGTTAATTTAAAAAGCATTTCAGACTTAAACCAATAAGGTCATAAAACGAAGTGTACCAAAACATATATGATTAAGCTGCATTTAAATAATGAATGGGTAAACATATAGCACATGATAATACTGAAAATCACCTCTCTTAGTGTTTGCAGTTTGTGAGTGAAAGACAAAACAAAGTACTCACAACAGCCAGGAAAGTGTTATACTTTACCTTCTCAAGTACAAGCACAGTTATTCTCTCCTGCTTTGGATAAAATTTGTATTACAAAATTTCCAGCTGAACAAATTGATGATTTATGTAACTCTGGTAAAAAAAAATCAGGTAGAGATATGTACTAAAGGAAGTAGGGCAAACAGGGCCAGACCCCTTCCAGAAGGACACAAACTTTATTTGGAAAATGGAAAAATTTTTAAGCAAGTTTTCATGGCTATACACAGGTATACTGATGAAAAGTTAATGAGCAGATGCCACTAGGCTAAGCAAATCAAATTTAATTTAGATCTCAATGTCTAAATACACATACTCTTTCCATTTTTAGTTCATGCATGATGTGAACAAATGTATGTAACTCCAAAAATCATTATTTGCTGCCTGAATTAGAAGCATGTTAGACAAAATATATTAATTTTTTGATGCTGTATAAATAGAGAAGTGGGTTTTAATAATTTCTGGATTTTTGAACATATTAAAATTTATATGAGGAGTTGCAATAACTTATATTCCTCTTTAGTTACATACTAAACACAAAATGCCACGTGTCTGCAGTTATCATATTTTCTGCCTCCTCCATCACCTGTTTGATAACAGAGAACTTACACATTCTGTTGTGACAGAAACATCCTTTGAATTTTCACCATTTTATTTCAGTAACACAGGTAACATCGTAATAAGGTGGCTCTTTTAAGCAGAAATCAGTCACTGGTAGAAAAAAATAGAAAATAAAATCAGAAAGTAGTGTGAATAGGACTCGTAATATAAACTTCATGGGTCTTAACATTGACGAGTCACTCAACAGTTATATAAAATGATTATACACATATTCTGCACATGTGCATAACACATATTACTGTATGAATACTCTAACTGTTCCCAACAAATAATGCAATCCCAGACATGCGCATTTGTTTACATCAGGAATACACTAAGAATAGAAAGACTATAGAAACATTATTTAATGCATATATTTAGAAGTGAAGCTTTTGCCTTGTCTTGCATGAAACATATTTTAAATTCCTTTTAACTATTACAATCACATTACTTTTTGTCATTTATGTTTTGTATATTTCTAGTAATGTATATATAGCACACATTTAATCTACCTATCATGCTGTATAAGATTTTACACCTACTACTACGAGTGCTTCATTATTTTTGATATTATCATGATGAATGGTTCATTTAAATTTTGTTGTTTTGGACTTGATAATGGTGAGAATTCAAAAGGTCTCATTCAGCACGTAGTAGCATATAGCAGTTCAGTACAACAAAATTGGAGTTTAAAATATAGCAAACGAAAAGATAAAATAAAATAAAATAAACCACAAAAATCAAATTAAAATTACCTAAATCAAACCAATTTTCAGATTTTCCACTTTCTTTTCTTGCTGATTCAAGAGCATTACGAAGAGCAAATACAAGACCAACACTGAGACATAGTGGAGGCTCTCCAGTTGCTGAAACAAACATGGAGTGTTAGTCTTATATTTAACAGACAATATGGCGGCATTTTTTAATTCAATCAAAAATATATGGACTACTTTTAAGAATTTAAAACACTATTCCAATGCGGAACATCACAGATAAAGTACACAAAAAGTATTTCGTATAATTGTTTTTAAATTTTTTCCTTATTGCTTGAGCTAGCTTTCGTTCATTACAATATTTTTTGTCATGGAATACTTTTTTGCTCATTGTATGGAAAATTTTTAATTTCATATTATCTTTTATGAATTTATGAGCAGTGATTATTCCATTACAATATTTTGCATATTACTAATTTCTGGAAGTAAAATATATTTGTTTTACTGAATTGTGTATAAATTATATGATGTTCTTGTGAAAGTTCTATAGACTCCATCAATTATCGGAATACAGATGATAACTAAGAAATTAATGGATCTGTTACTTCCAGCTTGTACATTCTCAATGGGGGTTGTCAAGGTGCACCGATAAACGCCGATGGGGGTTGTCAAATATTTCTCCTGAAGATAAACTACAAAGATAAAAACAAAGAAAACAGTAATGTGAAGTCAACAATTTAAATCTTAGAGGGAGTAACTACAGGAAAGAAAGAATTTGACTAAACAGAAAAAATCAAAGCAGAGAAGAACTGGCTGTTAGGTGGAGAATGGCAAGAAGAAGTTAAAATGAAGAAGGAAGCCAAACAGTAATACATTAAATAACTGAAAAAGGATGAATTCTTGGAGCCAACAACAAAGAAAAAAGAAAACAGAAAACCAGACTTTGATGTATAGAAGACAGCAAAGTAATTTATCATTCAATGAAGTCGGGTCAGGTGGCAATGTCTTAACCATAAAGGTTGGTCACATGTCAAATGTGCACCTTAGAAATTTATATGTATGGCAGGGGAAAACATTAGATGAGAGACATGTTACTCCATTGACATTAGTTAAACACACACACACACACACACACACACACACACACACACACACACACACACACACACACACACACACACACACACACACACACACACACACACACACACACACACAGCAGCAGCAGCAGCAGCAGCAGCAGCAGCATATATTTCAAAATAGTTTGAAACTATGATAATAACGACTGTTAGAATAATAATAGTGAATCATATTTGTTTTAACTTTAGTAGTATGCCTAATAGTGACTGCCTGGTGCTGGAAGACAATTTTTGCACCTTTTATTTTTTAAGATAATTTGCATTGTTCATAAGTTTATAAAAAAGGTGACCTATGACCTCGATAAAGAATATATTTGCAATAAAACGGTATTCTATGACCATCATATTTTTGTTACCATTTTGAAATTATAGGAATAAAACTTAAGACTGTCCGCCCAGTACACTAAGACTTTCCTCTGCAGTTAACACACATTTTAAATTGTACAAACTATGCCACCTTCTACACCATAAATGATACCTTTGGATCGAAGAACTCCAGCTGGGTTTGGTGCTTTTTTCCTTAAACTCACATGCCATTCAGCTGGAATATCCTTTGCTCCTGGAGGTTTATAGTTCTAAAACAAAAAAAAGCAGTGCAAAAAAGTGAGGAACAATTTTAATAATGATGATAATTTTGTGTGTGTGTGTGAAGCTGGAAATGTCTCTTAACGTTTTTAATAGAGGCACTTTTGCACTTCAACTTATTAATTGGTGAGTAGATTATTTGTACCTTCTCCTTCAGTAGGCTCATATAATAGATTGGTTTATTACATATTAATGGCTTTGTGCATACAACTAGGTGGGAGGAGGGATACATAATACTTAGTCCCCTCCAAAAAAATATTTGATTATGCCACTGCAATACATTTTAAGAGATTTTAAGAGACCTAGAACAAAGGGGGCACACTCTGCAATAGATCTTGTCAAATACATGTACACACTGGCAATATAGTTACTGTACCAAGATCTAACAAACAGATCATAGAAGTTTATAAAGAACTGGAAAGAAGAGCTGAGGAGAGTGGGTTAAGCGTTAATGAAAGACAAAGTACATATGGTCATATCAGCTCCAAAGGTGAAAAACAATTTCAGATTTAATAGGGCTTCAAAAATATAAATTTATAAAATCCTGATATGGCTTGTTGTTACCTTTGGTAGTAAATCGTGGAGAGTGATCAAAAGTGACCAAGATATGTTAAGAATGTTTTAAAGAAAAATTTTTCAGAGGATGTTTCAACCAACTTATGAAAATAATAACTGGAGAAATTGCTATAACTGACACAGTAACATTTGTAAGAGGACACAGTAACATTTGTAAAAGCTCAAAGGCCACAATGGCTGGGTCATTTGGAGTAGAGATTATCATTTTATGGCTAAGAGGCATATGAAAAAGTTTTCATCTAAGAGGCAAAGACCAAGACTGTGATGGATAAAATGTGTATTGGCAGATTTTAAGACAATGCAAGAGATAATATGGGAAGAGAAGATTACGAATAGAAACGTATAAAGGAAGATAGTAAAGGATGCCAAGGCCCGCATGATATGTTGCCCTTTTGGAATGGGGGTGTACTGTGGGAATTAAAATAGAATCCCACGGCGTACGCTAATTGTTTTTAACCCATCCATATTTCGCGTGGGCTGACGTCGTCTGCTATTGCCAGCTGGATTTCGCCGCGCTGGGTCTGTGAGCAGTGAATTGCTGTATTGTTGCGCTCTGTTGCCAAAATATAGTCAGCTCCGCTCAGCTGTTTCTGTCCATCTACCTAGTGCTTGCAAGCCAGTTTTCTGTGCATTTACTCATCACGACACTTCACGTTCACTAGTCCGGCGGCAAAATAGATCGTCTTTATAATGTGTTCATCCTCTATCATGGGAGAGTAGAACTATAAAGTGCCTCTGGTAAGCCTCTTTAGTTATTTAATTGTCACTTAATAAAGGGGAAATGTGTTAAAGTATATTTATTGTTTGGATGAAGTTGGATTAAAATGTGTGTGTGATCCTGAGCGGTTGATTCTTGATTTCAAGCCACGTGGCAATTTTCAAGTAATATGTTCAATGCTAAGTTAAAAATAAAATCCATAAACTATTTATAGTTGTTAATTGATATTCTGTAAAGCAAATGTGGCAAAGAAATTTTTAACAAAAACCAGCAATACATTGACAGAAATTAACGTAACTTAAGCCACGTTGCGAAGTCGTACATGAAAGTAAATTATGTTATGGAATTGTAACAGCTGTTGTTTAAATAAGAGACAATCATGATATTTTGCAGTGGCACAATTTAATTGTTAATTAATGTAATTCAATTTAATTGTTAATTATTGCACGTATAGGTAACTTCTTTGTTATTGCAAGTATAAGGTGCTCATGATTGAATGGTGTGTATGTGTGGGGTTAAGGTCGAGCAAAAGGAGTTGATTTATTTTTTTTTTTGTGACGGCATGCTACAGAAAACATGTGTTTTAGGGTTCCCGCCCCAGCCAAGAGTTTTTGGGAGCAATCTGATGGTGATGACTCCAGCTTTCACCATCAACCGAGCAGTGCTGACAGGCACTCCTTTCGCCGTCGGACACACAACGGGCCCTGAATTACACCCGAATCACACCAAGATCAACCCTCTCAACTTCTGAAGTAGCAGACCGCTGAACACCATGGAGCTGCAACAGCCATTTATCAGCATCATCCAGTAACATCATAACTCCAGGTGAAAGATTTCAATTATTCAAACTCGACCTCCGCGACACAAGTTTTGCTGTGAATAAATAATTACTGTGATAAACGCAAAATTACATTTCTGTTTTTTTATTCTACTTGAAGTTAGCACAACCGATGATCAGAACTGAACATGCCATTTCATGATGCACCACGTTAGACTCTAGTGTTTTAATATGTAATCTTTATTAATAATGTTGATAATTGTTTTGCGGGGCCAGCAAGCATTTACAGACCGATTGTTCTTTTATCTTTAAACTTTTTTTTTAAACATCCTGTTGCCCTAATATGGGCAACCCTGTCTATGGTTGTTCCATGGGCAAATTACCTCAAGACAGCTTGCTCCTCACTCTCTGGTAGGAGATTCACAAGAAACTTCATGCCACAGTTTATTCTATAACTGTGCAGATTTCCATTTTATGGTTTGATGTTTCTGTATCATTATGATGGTGTACAATGTTTCTTAATTGGCCTTGAATTCGTTGATTGGTTTGGCAGATGTTTTCCACAAGAATGGCTATTATGCCAACATCATTCACACCTGGATAAATATTCTTTTGATCTTTAATGAAATGACTTTCAGTTATCCTTTCCATTACACTGTGCTACTGATCTTACCGGGTTCATCTGCCTTCACGGATAATTATAATTTCAAGGGCAAGGGATTATTCTCTCATCCCTTTTGAAGAAGCTGCTGGCAATTAGTAGATGGGGTCCATGTATTCACTCAGTCATTTGATACTTTTTCATCCTCTGAACATGGTTGCCACACTAAAGATCTTTTCTGCTATTATAGCTGCTGAGGTCTTTACAATAATCGTGGTCTTAACTGATACTAGTTTCCTGGGGTGTAAAACAAATAATATCTATATATTATAAAACACATTAAATTCTAGTTTCTTTTTTTTCTGGACTTTGTTCACCATATTCTTACAGCAATAATTAAACTAGTAATTACCAATCACATTTTGTTGCTGTTAACAAATACTGACCTATCAAGAAACCAACAAATCATGAACACACAAACATTTACAGAAATATACTCAACACAAACACATGCACAACAGAAATGAACTTTTAAGATTGTTTCACACACACAAAGACACACACACACACACACACACACACACACACACACAATTTTTTTTAAAATGTTTATCAAAGAAATAAATATTATTAACTGGACATACCCAAGTCCTTGTAGTCAACAGTTCCCCTGTGTCTTCATTATTGACAAGCTCTTCAAACATGTAGTAACCAATACCCATTGTGTATGCACCTTCCACCTGGCCTACATCTACTTCTGGGCTCATACTCACACCAGCGTCTTCAATAATGTCAACACGATTAATCTGTTTACAGCAATTTTTACTTTGATAAATCTGAACATATACAACTAAATTTTTGTGTGTAAACACACACAGAAAGGAGGATACTGCACACACAAAATAGCATAATAGCAACATCAAAATAAATGAAAAATGCCTCATTATCTGACAACATTATTACAGAGAATTAAAAAACTTTACAAGTTGGTATATAAAATTAAAAAGTTACATCACAAAACACATATATTTAGGTTCTATGCTATTAATGTTTTATAATCAAAAAAGTAAATCATCATATCAACCTATATCATATACAATATTTATTACACACAAAACTATGAAACACTGTGTTCATATAAAACCACTCACACAAAAATAACTTAACACTGGTTATTTACTTTATTAATACTTTCTGACAGTGTATACCAAAGCCATGCTGATATTTTAAACCTTAGTTGATTTAATTATTCCTTATGCAAATTAAATAACAGTTGATAATTTCAATGAGTAACTGAAACAAAACAAGAATTTTTTCATTAAAACTGGTCTTAAATGTCAACCATTACCACTATGCTAAGCATACCTACTAAATGTTTAGCAGTGGATTCTATATACACTTACACACCAAAGTTACAAAGCTGTCATAGAATGGTTGAATTCTATTAATATGAGTGTGTACAAAATTTCCCAGACTCCCACAATTTGTTTGTCATAAGTTCAGACTGGTTTCAAAATCTAGTAATTTAATAATATTTTGTTACACGAGGTCAATTAAGATTTTTTCCTAAAAGCCAGTTCAAGTTGTCCAGTTTTTCTTGAATTCTTTTTTTCCTTAGCATGTTCTTTCTACTTAATTCTGTATCATAATCATGACTAGATACTTTCTGGGTTGTGTATGTGAATAGAAATTAAATATATACAACATAAATGTCATACTGTCCTATACTCAATGAAGAAAAAATCCTGATATTCACCACCCACAGTAGAGAGGGGGCAAAATTTGTATAATAAGTGGCTGGCGAATATAGGGACCGAGTATCTCCTGGATAAGCTCTAACCGGGTGGATGACCAGACAGAAGGTAGGGCACCCTCTTTCCCTTCAAATAGGAAACTACTTATCAAGACAGAAGAGACACTATATGGCCAACAACATAAGATGGAGAAGGCAATGGGAAACCAAACCATTAACGACCCGACAGGGTATCCCAAGTAGTAGCAGTTCATGACTGAACTCTTCAGAGATGAAATAGTCTCCTTTTGGATCTTGGATCTCTGTGCGGGGACAACTAAAGTGTTACGAAAAGCTGAAAGAATTCAGGCAAGTCACATAGCAATGTGGAGTGCTAACTCACTTCTTTTGCAAAAAAAAAAAGTGAAACTAGAAATGAAAAGAACGAACATTGATATATTAGAAGTTTCAGAAATGAGATGGAACACACAGGGCCAACCTGGGATTGAAGGAGTTGGAATTATTCTCAACAAACAACTGTGGTGAGAGTAAGGAGATATACTTTTGACTAAAGCTTGCATGACCACTGTCAAAATATTGTAATTTTGAATATAGTAAGGGATATGTTAGTATTATGAAAGAATAATTCTTGTAACAGTGTAAACAAAACCCTGAGATACAATCATAGCCCAAGTATATATGCCAACAAACAACTGATCATGCAAAAAAGGTGATATTGATAAGATATATGATGACCTTCAAGGCATTATTAGTAGAGCTATGGGAAATGAAAAAATATATGGGGGGGGGTGAATGTGATTGTTGATGAAGGAAAGGAAGAAGAGTTAGTTGGGGAATCTGGATTGGAAAGATGGAAGGGAACATGACATACGCTTGTTGAATTCTACCAAAAAAACAAACTTTGTATCATGAATACCTCTTTCAACCATCGTTCAAGACGAACATGTACCGGAGAGTGCATGGAAATATTAACAAATATCAGACTAACTTCATAACTGCGAGACAGAGATTTAAAACCCAAATCATAGATAGTAGAACTTATCCAGGATAGGAATTTATCACGTTTTGGTAAAAATAAAAAGTAAGTTAAAATTCAAGGAAATCAAGGAAAGAAGTAATATGAATGAAATTTATTGAACATCAAAAACAAGGATGCATTGGAACTGTACTAGCAGAGAACAGACAAGAAAACAAATACAAGGGATTGTAATAAAATGCAAGAAAGTTGGTCTCTGATTAAAATTGGTAACTCAGAAGAAGCAGACATGATAGTAGCCAAAAAAAGAGAAGGAGAAAAGAATGACTTACTGCTGACTTGTCGAAAATGTAGAACAGAGGTTAACACTTAAAAATTTGGACAAAGAGGAAGACCAAATACTGTATGTGTATACAAAAGCATGAGGAACAGTACCAATAGTGAGACAAGCAAGAGAAAAGTGCCTTGAAGTTGAAGTCTGTACTGAAGTCGAGGACAACATGGGAAAAGGGAACATACATAAGGCCTATAAATCGGAAAAACTTTTTTTTTGGAGAGAGAAGAAATAGAAGTGGGACACTATGGCAAAAATGGAAATGTTGGATAATGATGAGGAAATTGTAAGGAGAGCTCTATAGCAGGGACAACTGCCTGAAAACACTGTCAAGAAGGAAACTAAATAGACATAAATATTCTGAAGGAGCCTATCTTTAGTAAGTTTGAACCGTCACTGAAAAAACAACGGAGCTCTAGGTAAGAACTTCTTAATCAGGAGGAACAAAAATGAAAGATGGGCTGTATAATTTTGTATACATCATGTATGACCAAGGAAAGCCTGTCATTGATTTTGTGAAAAGTATTATGATTACCATTCCCAAGAAGACAAATGTGATAATATGCTAGAATCATTGGACTCTTAGTGTAGTTATGCATGCATAAAAATAATTACAAATATTGTCCTCTGTTGAAAAGAACATAGCGTAAAAGCTGTGTTCTCAGAAAATCAGTTTGGATTCAAAAAGAATCAAGGAACCAGAGAAGCAAAACTAGTTGTAAAATTGATTACAGAGAAACAAGTGGAGAGGAATCTCACAACACACATAGCATTCTGAGGTACAGAGAAAGCTTTTGACAATTTAAAATGGGACAAAATGTTTGAGGTTCCAACGGGCGTACAAATACACTATGGACACCAATGTATAATACGGAATCTTTACAGGAATGAGACAACTGTTATTGGTGGAAGGATAAAGCAAGAAGAGGTGGAGATTCAGAAGGGCGTCTGACAAGGATATGCAACATCACCCATTACCATTAGTCTTTATATATAAGAAGCACTTAAAAAAGTCAAGAAAGAATCAAGGATAGGTGTAACAATATATGATGGAAGAATACATATGTTAAGATATGCTGATGGCATTGCTGGTCTGGCTGAGAATGAAGAGTGAAGAGGACCTTTGAGGCCTTGTTAAGATATGCTGATGGCATTGCTAGTCTGGCTGAGAATGAAGAGGACCTTTGAGGCCTTGTTAAGATATGCTGATGGCATTGCTAGTCTGGCTGAGAATGAAGAGGACCTTTGAGGCCTTGTTAAGATATGCTGATGGCATTGCTGGTCTGGCTGAGAATGAAGAGTGAAGAGGACCTTTGAGGCCTTGTTAATTAGGTTGGATAAAGATTATGGGGGAAGTATATTATATGAAAATAAATAAATCTAAAGGAAAGGTAATGGCCTGCAACAAAGTAGGACAAGTTCAAATACAAATTAGAGCGAACAGTGAACTTCTTGAAGAAGTAGATCATTTACTTATCTAGGAAGTAAGATCAGTACAGACGGCTGGAGTAAAGTAGAAGCAGGAAGTAGAACTGCCCAAGCAATAATAAATGGGTCTTAACTTCTTGAAAAGAAGATAAAAGTAACAGTCTTGAAATTAGGAAGAGACGTCTTAAAGCATACATGTGCAGTGTAACCTTATATGGTTCCGAAACGTGGACTCCACGGAACGAGGAAGAGATGAAGCTGAAGCCACTTGAGATATGATGCAATAGGTGCATGCTGAAAATTAAGTGGACTGATAAGAATAAAAATGAGGAAGGTCTTAAAAGAATGGGTGAGAAAGGAAGACTGAGGAAATCCATGTTGAACAGAAAAGAGCACCTTAATGGGCATTCAATGAGACAACAGGGGCTCTTAAAAACATTAATAGAGGAACATATGAATGGAAAAAGATCTGGAGGAAGACCATACTATGAATCACATTATGAAATATGAGAAATGCATGAGGTATGAAGAAATGAAAAGGAAGGTGGAAGAATTTGAAGAATGGAGAACTGCTACTAACTAAAATGCTGCCAACCAATCTTAAAATTGATCACTGAAGAAGAAAATATGCAACATTTGTATTAACCAAAGTATTAACAAATAGAATAATATAGTTAAAGTGCACAAAACACAAGTACAACCATGACAAAAAATGTGGAAAACTCTCACTTTTTTGTTAGTAAACAAACTAATTTGTTTGTCGCGTATCTTATGCTGTGACATATTTATTTGCTTCATGGTGCAACATGTAGTTCTGAATGTTATATAAGATCTTACACTTGGCATTATTTACACAGGAGACACATTTGTCAAAAGGATATGACATGTAAAAGCAGCAGGTTTATAAAATAATTTAATAGCAAAAAGCATAATAAAAGATTGTATCTTCAGAAACAAGAATTTTGTATAAATTTACATGCTGTTTATAAATTTACTCTAAAAAGAATAAACATAACACAGCAATTATTTTTCTTATACCTGCCGTTGTCCTGTAAGAACATCAACTTCCACTTCGGCAGCAGCCACTCCAAATATTGAATATGATTTAAGGCCATCATTAATGCTATACCTGAAATGTTTACATATAATTTTTGTTTTTATTATACTATATTACTAAACATGGTAGGAATTGTGTTTATAAGTAACTTAATATTACTAGTACAAATGTGGTTATAAATAATACCTCTGTGGGTATTAGTTACACTGATGGTTATAAATGATAACTATGTAAACTAAGGAGCACTGATGTTTTTCACATTCCAAAACCTGCTACTACATTTTTTTACAAAATCGTACTCATTTGTAGCACTAATAAATACACACATGTTATAAACATATCTATACAAATGCTTCTTGCTACAGTCAATATCTTTATACGTAAATTATTTAATATTTATTACTATTTTACAATCGAGCCATACTCTATCAATACACCTTAACTGTAAGATAATCGGGAATTTACTGTACACACACACACACACTCTACATTACACTTTAGAAAGTAGAGAAATGCATTGTAATACGACGCAAAAGTTTCACACAACCTACTCACGTTGCTTAATAATTTGTTGTTGATTCACTGCTCAGTCATGACAGCATTATTATTATTACTTCTACTACTACTACTACTACTAGGCATTACTATATATAATTGCTTTAACACTCGAAATATAATACATCTGATATAAAGATATTTTGTATATTTAATTTGTACACCTACAATAAACATTTATGTAGATACAAGTCTGAATTGCACTCTGCATACGTAGATATAAGTATATATGTATGTATATACTTTCAAGTGAAAAAAGCTAAAATGTTTATCCATTCATCATTGAACTACCTGCTTGTATACTACATGATAAGTGGAGAAACCATGAACATGTGTTCAAATAAGAAATACAAGGAGCCACAGGTAATGTTAAACTAAAAATATTATATTATCATATGACATACATATACATATTCTAGATTAACTGTGAGTATACATCATCATTTCTTTTCTGATTGGCTCCCCCCCCCCCACACACACAGAAAGAATACTTACATGTGTGAATATTTCAGATTGACATTTTCACTATCAGCTGCCCTTATTATTTCTCTCCAATTAGCTTCTGGCATCTTCTTTTTAATTGGGTCAAGCCGTTTCACCAGTTCTTCACAGCTGACTTTAACAGCCTGCAAGAAAGTTTGCAAATAACTAATTGGTGTTCACAAAAACCTTATAAACATTATTTGATTCCTGTAATTTCAAAGAATATTCTTGTTAAAGTTTTGTGCAACAACATTCTCACTAAATTTTATTTCCCACTGGTTTCCTTCTTTATAATTAAATAATTAATTACTTTTCATAGTTATAATGTTTTGTCATTAGTATTAGTGAATATTACTTTTGGGTGACATACTATTAGTGAATATTATTAGTATTGGGTGACATAACTTCACCCAATACCTCAGTCTTGGGTAGTATATAAACAAAAAGTTTTCATTTTCTGTATGATTATTGTACTTTACTTCCTCATTAGTCTCATTTTTTTATGTTAGATTTGGCTCTTAAATAAAACATGTTTGGAAATCAAATATATTGCAACTTACCGTCTGTGACTTTCTTTATGCAACGATGTCTTCAAACTAATGTTGACATGTTTCGGGACACTTGTCCCATCATCAGAACTTAAAAGTATGTTCCTATATCATCAAACGATGATATAGTTGTCAAATAATTAAAACATCAAAATCCAAACATACAAAAACCACAATACTTAATGTATAAAGTTGAGCGCGACGGTTAAACGATGCACACTGTACGGTAGCTATCACGCACATCATTGAGTGCGTGATCAGCTACCGTATGGTGTGCGCATCGTTTAACCGTCACGCTCAACTTTATACATTAAGTATTGTGGTTTTTGTATGTTTGGATTTTGATGTTTTGATTATTTGACAACTATATCATCGTTTGATGATATAGGAACATACTTTTAAGTTCTGATGATGGGACAAGTGTCCCGAAACATGTCAACATTAGTTTGAAGACATCGTTGCATAAAGAAAGTCACAGATGGTAAGTTACAATATATTTGATTGAACAACACATGGCTTGGTACTAATTTTAGATTTATTCCTTTTAATATGTTTGGAAAGCAAATACAATTTAGCTATTAATAAATGCAAACAATATTTTTAAGAAATTTCATTTTTACAAGAAAGGTCATATATTAAATTGTTTCCCAACAATATTAAGGCTTTTGTTGCCTGAGAAGAGAGTGGATGATGAACAAGTCATATGATTTGAAAATGTCATAATAATGATTAGCAAGGAGCAGATTGAAGTTAATAGGTACTAAGTTTGGGATAATCAATTTGTTGGCAGTCATTTGGGATTGGGCACCAATGTGTGGTTGAGCACTGTTGTGAAGAAATACAATTTCATATCCCTTGATGTAATAAAACTTTAATTGTGTTTAATTAATCGGTTACATTTAATTTGATGTGTATTAAAATATCGGGTGCCATGTTGCATACTGCACAACAGATACAAAACTTACCTTGAAAAGGCCAGAATTCGGGTTACACGAACCAGGTTCATGGAATGTATTACCTGAAATAATTGTACTCAAAATAAAACGTACCATTGACCTTTAATTTTTTTAAGAAAAATGACTATACATTGAATAACAACTACAGGTTACGCCATGTGGTGTTTATCAAATATTACACCCTTACAATACTTTATCCCTCCAAAAACAAACATGTATTATAATATTAAGAAACATGATAAACATATATATATCTATATATATAGTGGCACAACCCAGCACTTATTAATATTGAATAGTATCCACTCTTTCACTCCCTCCCTCTCATTCTCTGGTACAATTTCGTCATGAGCTCATTTTACTGAATTTAGTTAATTTTGAGTACTGGATTTTAATATTTATATTTGATTGTTTTTTGTACTGCATAAGTTAGTGGTACTTAGCTGTCACTGCATTGAAACTGTACTATCGTGGATCTCACACTCCCGATTGTAGTGTCCCCCTCGCGATCTCACATTCTTGATTCGTAATGTCCCATCTTGATCTCACACTCTCGATTGTAGTGTCCCATCGTGATCTTACGATTTCAATTTGTAACAACTGTTAATGCATATTAAATAAACTTTTGGTAGTGTAAAATTGAGATAAACACACTCGGTGAATTTGCCGGCCGGCACGCTTCACTGTCTGGATGAAAATGACAGCGTTTCACCACTGAGTATTGCAGAGGTGGGGCAAAAACTACGTCACCAGTCTTTTGTTTGTACGCCCAAGCCTAGTTAAATACAATTGTATAATAATGCGCCTTGCATTCCTTCAGCTGATGTAATCATGGGCTAGAGGCTTGTTTACCCGTTATTATGACGAACTGTTTTTTGCTACTTTTGTCATTTTACACTGACCTCGACACAAATCCTGTTAACTCAATATTGCGTTATTGAAAATTCTCAATAACTTTACCAATCTTTTATATGGGATATAAAATGAAATACAATAATTATGCTTTGGAACAATGATTTCCCAAAATCATTATGGTACCAGAATTGTACCGTTACATTGACTCAGTTCACATTTTCAGTGTGTAACATAGCCCATGGGTATACAGTGCCCTTGTGCCAGTTTCCAATGGCAGTGAATATGCTTATTGAAAACTCGACCATTTCCAAACTCCAAAATTATTATACGGATTTACGCAGCTCTATATTCAATACCTATCTCTTCAAAAGTACAGTGTTGGACTCATTGGCTCATATAAGAGAAAACTTACCCGAGTTTTCATCGAAATGTTTGTTACTCAATTGTCTGCCATTACTGTTGAGTCTATCACAAGCCTGTAGATAGTAACCACTGTATACTGGTCTCAGTGTTTCTCCTATGCTGAGTCTGGATACCAACAATTCTAGTACGTTTTGGTATATGTAAATGCTTTGAGTATGTCTGGATTCAGAGAAAAACAGTAATGTATAGTCATTAGTACATAATCACTTGTATTGTAATTTATTTATACATGTAACACCAGTAACATGTTCGCAGTCACCTCATTGAAATTATTCATAAACAGTGAAAAACCATTGACTCTGTGATGATGTGTATTTAGTGAGTCACAGGAACAGTGAACAAACCAATTTTGAACATCCTTTTACCAATTTAAAAAGGACGTGTGACTTAACTTATCTTGAACACTGGAAGAATACACAAATTTTACAGTTATATCCTCTAAGAGCACCAAAGTTATCACCCACTTTCTCCTCATTCCATCTCTCACTGCATACAAAAATACTCTTCGGTGACTCACATAAATCGGACTCTCACAGGTGGCCATGCCCTATATAGATGATCCAGACATAAGAGTGCACAAAACTAGGAAAAAACAGTTGCAACTTGTAAAAACCAATTTTTATAGACCTGAAGATAGATTTTGAACAGTTGTGTTGAGATCTGCAGTGAACAAACAGCATTGCGAGGCTAACAAACTTTTCACTCACCTCGTATATGTGCAGAACATTTTGTACAGTGTTCCATAGTATGCACATCAGACTAAATAAAGATTGTGGATAATCATTAACATATTATACTGTGGTGACAAAAATATTTGTGTTAATCACTGGAATTAGTTATAGGCCCGCCAGCTTTTCCTGAACAGTAACCTGCGCCGACCCAATGCATGAATTACCCCCACTTTCAAGTACAGTGAAACTTCGATTAACCATCACTCTTTTAACCGTCAGTTTCTGTTAACTGTCAGTCCGTACTCTATGTACAGTAACCAGATTGCCGCGAAAAATCATCCTCGCTTTACTGATGAGCGGCGGAGGCGCCGGAGTGGCGCGCTATTGTTCTATTGATGAGTCACGTTCTTGGCCCGCCTAGCTATCGCACACGTGGTCAGTTTCAGTTGTGGCTGAGAAGCTGTTGTGCTTGGTGCTGTAAGTTATTTGTTGCGTAGTGGCTTAATTGTTTCGCCATACAATAGTGACATTCACACCAGTAAGATTTGTTGTTAAGGTTTCTTTTCTTTTTTGTTATTGTGCAACAGCTAAAAAATGGTTGAAAAGCGTAAACGGGTCTTATTAGATCTCAACCAGAAAATTGAGATTATTAAACGTTTGAAAAAAGGTGAAACTCCCACTAGTATTGCTCTCATTTACGGCGTTGGAAGAACCAC
This sequence comes from Magicicada septendecula, assembly GCA_034769895.1. NCBI lineage: Eukaryota > Metazoa > Arthropoda > Insecta > Hemiptera > Cicadidae > Magicicada > Magicicada septendecula. Next base: position 330,386,221 of record CM068376.1, read on the forward strand.
AGTGAATGACATTAAACGCGATGCTGAAAAAATTGAACATGTTTCAAAAATGCAAAACATTGATGGAGATCCTAAGACTCGTAAAACCATGAAATCAGCAAAATATGACCAACTGGACACTGTTATGTATCAATGGTTTATACAAGGACGGAGTCAAGGAATCCCACTTTCAGGCCCCGTAATAATGGCCAAGGCGGTTGAAATGAACAAAAAACTTGACGGAGATCCTAATTTTAAAGCAAGCATAGGATGGCTCGATAAGTTTAAGTGTCGCCATGGCATTCGGAAACTAGACATTAGTGGTGAAAAACTTAGCAAATAGTGCAGTTATTCCTGAGTACAGAGAACAATTTAAAGAGAAAGTGGCCAAATTACCTGGTTAGGGAACAAGTGTACAATTGCGACGAAACGAGGCTCAATTGGAAAGCTTTACCACAAAAGACATTGGCATCAGTTTCGGAGACATCAGCCCCGGGTTTTAAAGTACAAAAAGATCGGATCACTTTAATGGTTTGTGCAAATGCCACCGGCAACCACACGTTACCCCTGCCTGTGATTGGAAAAGCAAAAACACCTCGTGCATTCAAAAATTTTAATTTGAACACATTGCCTGCTACCTATTACGTTCAAAAGAGTGCTTGGATATCTAAAGATATTTTTTCCGATTGGTTCCACAAAGTGTTTGTGCCACAAGTTAGAGCTCATTTGGCTGAAATGCAGTTACCACAGGAAGCATTGCTGGTAATGGACAATGCTCCAGCACATCCCACTTGCGGAATTAAAAGTGATGATGGCAAAATAGCATGCCTCTTCCTTCCGGCAAACACAATACCACTAATCCAGCCTATGGACCAGGGCATAATCGAAAACATGAAATGTCGTTATAGGAAAGCTTTTATTGGAAGTTTGATTTAATCTGATGATGAAATATCTGTAAAAGAGTTTTGGAAAACGTACGACATAAAAGATGCAATTTTCGATGTTGCTGCTGCATGGGATGATCTTCAAGTGTCAAATCTTAAAAGTGGGTGGAATAAACTCTGGCCTGAAGCTAATGATGGTGAGCCTAAGGAAACTGGAAATGTTAGTGTCGACGAAATTGTGCAACTGTGCAATAATGTACCGAATGCTGTAACTTTATTATTTTCGGTATTTTATTTATTCAGATTAAAACTCCCACTTACCTTGAATCTTCGATCTGGCCGGATCGTATAGTGGGGACGAACCCATTTCGTTCGACAAACTCTGACAGTACATAAAACGAACTAAGGTTTTGAAAGAATCTAACTCTCAATTTTTTGAAAGAGAAATTATTTTTTTTTTTTTTGTTTATTAATCCAAAATATTGAATTTATAAATTTTCTCCAAAATGAGTTTTACATGTTTTAAAGATTGTGTAACTATTACACCTTGCTTGTAACTGAACTTACTAACTATGGCTTACCTTATCATTTATAACGGCACAAACAGAATTATAAACACAAACAGCCCAGCATTGCTCACTCACGCATACACACAAAAATTTATTTATCCCTTAACATTTTCTAATAACCCACCCCAGCCCTTACACGTAAACCGCCGGCACGTGGTTCGCGCGCGCACTCCTCGTTTTGTCCAATATCTTGGTTTTTATTGCTCGACAAACATTTTGCTCGGTACTACTCGTTGGATTGACCACGGTCACATAAACTTTTCACTGTTGTTCCATTTTTTTTTGTTAAATTAAAATTTTTTGTGACGAGACTACATTGCTCGTCCCGGCACCGGGGAGTTCAGTTAAGTAGACTGGGGCCGATAATGTAGCAGGTGTTGCGGATGTGATCTCATACCTTGTACGGAAATCAATGCCCTGATCTTCGTCGCCGAAGCCTCGTCCCATGCTATGCATGTAGTTTTTGAAGTTAAGATAACAGACGATTTCAGCTAGGCACTGGCTGACATCATTAAAGTGGGCGGTCCTTAGCAGCATTTCCTGAGGACCGCTACGGAGATGATGAATAATTTTGTTCTCTAGCCATCTTGGTTTTCAGACTGACCGCGTCCCCCGAGCGCCTGCTTGAGTAGTGGCGCTCGTGCATCGACACACATGTACAGATTTCTAAGAAATTCGGGGTGTTGCGAATTCTTTAGCGAGTTACTCAACACAAACTGCGTCTCTGCTTTGTTTCAAACTGCTTCACTTGCCATGCGTTCTGTGGTAATAGAAATAACGTTCGCCGGGAAATAAACTTTCACAATAAATTTATAAAATCCCACCCAAAATGAAATAAATAAACATGCCAATACCCCACAACTGTATGAAATAAAAAAAACCAAATTGACACGTTACAATACCCCCTCAATGAGAATTCTACTGTTCAAAACAGAAGAAATCTCATTGATAAACCCCGAAGAGGACCGGTGAGGAACTGGTGCCAACAACCCCCTTGTTCTTACTCCTCATGGGTACACGACCCCCCTGGCTTGGCGACTATGGACTCATCTGAACGAGATCACTGGACTTCTCCGTAAGAGATTCCAACACCGAAAAATCGAACAGCTAAGTACCACAGCACACCTCGCCTTTTAACATGCTACCCCCCAAAAAATCCTCAATCCCTGGCTTAAATTATGCCAGATCCTCCACCGATATGTTTCCCCTTGTATGCAAGCTGGGCTGCCTTTAGCAGATGCTGGGCTCACACACACTCACATTACATATTACACCTTGACAAATTCTTTAAAATTTACAAAAAATTAAAAAAATTAAAAATTCAAAATAATATACTTTATCAAAAAATTCTCTTCCTTGTTTTTCTGTTTTATTTAAAATGACTTAATTTAGACATTTCTCCTAATCAAAACATATCCTTACGCTAACAGGTGAATACTTAGAGTCTAACAATACAATGCAATACAAATAAATCAATAAAAATTAACATGGTTAATACACAAATAATAGAATAATCAACACTTAAAATATTCATTCGCTGGCAGGCGAAAAATCAAGATATTTTTTTTTTCAAAATTAAAATTTCCAAAAATTTTAAAATTCAAAAAAAAAATTTAATTTTATTTAAAGGTTTCCTTTATATGTAGAAATTATTTAAAATTTGGTTTAAATTGATTAAATAAACAAATTAAATTGACTTCCTATTATACAAGCTTAGTATGTGTATGACCTCATCAGATGATCGAAACTAGGTCAAGTCCAACACCCTTGACCTACATATGTTATGTATACTTTCTGAAAATACATTCAACATCTGTAACAATCTAACTTGAAATACAAAACATAAAATAAAATATTTAAAATTAACAAAATATTAATATAAATAATAAGCAAATTGACATTTAAATTATTCAAAATAAACAATTCTTAATTATACATTACCAAATTCTATCCAAATTCTGTCACTAGTTTCAAAATGAAAATTTTATATTCTTTATTATAAATCTCTCTCTTTATTAACAATCTTATTCTCCCTTACCATGGGTGATTTAAATTATCTATTCTCATTTAATTTACTACTTGATCTGTATACAATCTTTCTCCCTCTGACTCTAACCACTAACAACTGTAACTCACATGACACCCATCTCTATTAAAATATCTATCCCAAAACACTCTAACCCCAACTTATCATTAAACTCAAATCGCCACCTTCGCTCTATATATATAAAAATACTCTCTACCCCTTTGTACATAGGATATGTGTTTCCCCCCCCAAAAAAAAACTCAATTCCCTTATTTGGCCCCTGGATTCTACCTAAGGCGGCCCCTCCTCACTAAAATCGATTCTAATCCCGTCCCAACTTATCATTATGTTGCGGACTCCCACAATACACTACCCCCTACTACAAAATTGCCATCCCCAAAATCTCAATCTCATTACCTTACTACAACTACAACAAAATAACAACATCAATTATAAACCTCAATATATCACTCAAAACTCTACATAAATTCTCCACAACTACTGTGTCAACACCAATACTTCTCAAAATTCTATAACACAAATTAACTCAAAACACCATTACATTATTTTCATCTCTACTATTTCAACTTTAACTTTGACTTGGACAGATCTATATGTCCCATAAAATATTTATCACCCAAAACTATCCCTTGTTAACTTGCATAAATTGTTACTTTACTTCTCACTTTATCAAATGATTTTTATCACTACTTTAAAACATCTGTACTACATTAAAACATTGCATTGAACATTAATTATTTGAAACATTTATAACCAATATACCAGTGACCTGTTATTGCTGATCAGCTGATTTCCTAACACAATGAAAATACATCTCAAAATTGAACAAATTACATGACATATATATATATATATATATTTATTTATTTATCCTCACTTCTCACCTCATTGTTTCCCCTTCTTCTGATTCTGATCATTTTGTGTTACCCGCCTGCCAGACGATTTAATTATTGGCTTAGTTTAAAATTACACACATATAATGAAAACATATATTTTATCAACACCTATATCTAACGTACAACAAGAAAATAATACATTTAAAAGCATGTAATGAACACCTTATATTAAATGTCTGAGCAGCTAGTTACTTAACAGAGCACAAGCAATTTTATTGGATCAAAATTTGAATAAAAAAAATTGTTTGTGTCGTAAAATTTAAATTCGTAGCTCATCTGAGCCACCTCCCAGCCACACACACTATTTCAAGTTATGGAGGACTGTATCGCCCTTTTCGCTTTCACAAAGATGGCATATTTTGGAGTAGTTTTACCTCTCCATGTCTTTGCTTCCGCTATTACTTTTAAAAGGTTATGAACATCAACATGTTCTGGTCTATAATTACATGCCCTTAATGCGGGTCTACCACCTGTCTTTGCTGCCCCCAAGCGGGCAGAGTGGCAGCCGCTGTTCCATAGTTCCGGGAGATTTCCCCTAATGTTCGCCCCCCATTGAATTTCTACTATATACCAATTTCAAGTCAGCTATGGTCAAGGGACTTGATATGACCATAGCTGGCTGCTAGCCAAATCCACGATTAGTGCTGGTAAGGCAGTAATCGCCCGAAAAGTCGGGGAAATCTAACTTGCATTTCACTGCCTGTTATACATCGTCTTATGATATGCGACACGGTCGTCTATCAGTGTGTAAATTTTAATTTACACGGAAAAGGTGTGTCGCACATTTTCGCCATTTTCGCCTCCGATGGAGGTAACACTCTCTGTTACCTCCAACCCATTTCGCTATCTATGAGGGCACAGGCCACCCCCGCAATAGCAACTTAATAACTAATTAATTAACATTGAAAACTAAACTTTCTACAATTGCAGTTCCACACTCCATTGTTCTATCACTTCATTAAGCACCAATCTACCCCCCCAAAAACATCCCCACTTCTTGTATTGACAACAAGTTTTTATTTTATTACACATCTTTTAAATGTTCCCATACTCACTGATACTAAAACTTGACAATTATATTGGGTCACTTACTTCTAAAATTTCTTTAAATTTAAGATTATGCACATCCAAAATTACTTTGGTATATATATATATATATATTTATATATATATTTTTTTTTTCTTGGGCGACTATGGACGCACCTGAAACGGGGGTGTTTTGCGATGAAAGATACAGATCTTTCAACTCAGATCTACTTTGTGCAGTTACTTCCCCTTCTATGCAAACTGTACTACCAAATCTTCTCATCTCTACTAACCCGTCGTCTGAGCTGAAATTCCCGATCTTTCTCCGCAAAACTCTTCATTTCGGTGTAAGCAAAACTATTGTCAATGGCTCATTTTGAACTTCACCATTTACACTAAAATTATTTAAAATTTGCACGCACTGCCATTATATTTAGGTGTAGCCTCCTTTATGTGTAAACACTCTAAGGCAGTGCAGGTACGTGACAGGTACACCAAGATTGTTGCACCTAGAGTGTATAAAAAAAAATTTAATTCGTGTCACGTACCTGTTGGGGCCCCCCTCCCCGTTCAAATGTGTGGTGAAAATTCTAATTTGTACCAATTTTGGTGGAGCCGGACCATCGTTGCCTTCACCGCCCGAGGGAAGATCCGCCAACCATGGCCCGCCTCCGAGTTCCGAATTCCACGGCCAGGACTGGTAAGATCGTGACCGCCCGAAAATGGGGGAGGATCCCTTCTAGAAACATATAAAAAAAATTAAATGACATTCATACATTTAATCATTGATAAAAATCCTTATGCTGACCAAAATAATTTCAAATTTGTAGCGTTGTGCGTACCTACTATCTCCCTGGTTTCTCTATTCTGTAACACATACGAATTCTTCATTTTTACCTCTACTATCTCGTACGGCCCCTCATAGAGCAAGAAAAATTTCTTGATCTCCTTATCTTGTGCACTTGATAAATCGTGGCGTCGCACCAATACCATCTGTCCAACCTCGTACTGCGTCCACTTACCTTTCATGTCATGCCTCTGTTTTCTCTTCTCCCCTTTAGTCAATAAACTTTCATTCGCTAGTCTAAGTTTTACCTCGCGACCGATAGTGGTAGTTTCCGGTGGATACTCAATTAACTCTTAACTAAAAATGAACTTTTTTTATGTGAAACTTGCTAATTTTATTGGACGCGTTTCGGCTTAGTATCCGCCTTCTTCAGCTTTGGTAACAGACTGCCAGCATTTTGTAACGGTTGTGTGGAAGGTGAAGTGGGGGTGGTGTGTGGAGGAAGGGGATTGGCGCGGGGATTCAACTTACTGTTTGTTTTCTGTATAATTGTGTCAAAAAGTGTATGTGATTTATATTGTAACTGATCGTTGAGTATGTTGTTTGGTTGTGTTGTGTGGTGTTTATATATTTCGTATTGTTCAGTTGTGTTGAGTTTTTGACCTTTGGGTATGTAATGTAAAATTTCAAGATTAGTGTCTATGTTGGTGTAACTGTGGTTTTCTGTGTGTATGTGTGTGGCAAATGCAGAGTGTATATTGTTGTTGGTTAAAGCTTTTAAGTGTTCAGAATAACGGGATGAAAAAGATCTTCCCGTCTTTTATATTGTAATTGATCGTTGAGTATGTTGTTTGGTTGTGTTGTGTGGTGTTTATATATTTCGTATTGTTCAGTTGTGTTGAGTTTTTGACCTTTGGGTATGTAATGTAAAATTTCAAGATTAGTGTCTATGTTGGTGTAACTGTGGTTTTCTGTGTGTATGTGTGTGGCAAATGCAGAGTGTATATTGTTGTTGGTTAAAGCTTTTAAGTGTTCAGAATAATGGGATGAAAAAGATCTTCCCGTCTTTTAAGTTAGTTAAGTGTTAGTGCTGTGAAAGAAGAGATGAATAATCAAGACAACGCGCCAATCCCCTTCCTCCACACACCACCCCCACTTCACCTTCCACACAACCGTTACAAAATGCTGGCAGTCTGTTACCAAAGCTGAAGAAGGCGGATACTAAGCCGAAACGCGTCCAATAAAATTAGTAAGTTTCACATGAAAAAAGTTCATTTTTAGTTAAGTGTTAGTGCTGTGAAAGAAGAGATGAATAATCAAGACAACTCAATTAACTGTTCCAAAATTCTCTGTGGACGCTTCCCTCTTACTAACTCATAAGGTGTGAACCCTGTCGACTCGTGGGTGGTGCAGTTAAGCCAATTTTCAATCTTCTGGACATAGAGTGGCCACTCGCTGTGTTTGGTGTGGCAGTATGTTCGGAAAATTCTTCCCAGCTCCCTCATGACTCGCTCCGCCTGATTGGACTGCGGGTGATACACCGCGGTGTGCTTTGGGATGATACCTTCCCATCCGAGAGTCTGGCGCCATCTCCCGCTGATGAACTGTGGCCCATGGTCGGATAATATCACCTTCGGCTTTCCCACGTTGATCATGTAGTCGCGTGTGATCTTCTCGCTCAGCACCTTACTTGTTGCTCGCTTCACGCTATATAACCTTACATATTTGGAAAAAGTGTCAAGTACAACAAAAATATGCATCACTCCACCCCTACCCTTTGGCAATGGGCCGTACAAATCTACAGCTACTAAATCGAATGGTTTTTCTACTTTAATGTAATTTAGTTCTCCTTCTAACCTATAATTCACAACTTTAGATTTCTGACATAGCTCACAAACTCTAAGTATTTTTCGGACTCGTTTCTCCATATTTTTAAATAGACAGGATTCCTTTAACACATTCACACACTTCCGTGCCCCAAAATGCCCGTATCTAAGGTGACAGTCCCACACTATTTTCTCTATCAACCCTTCAGGTATAACTAACCTCCAATCCCTCTCTCTCCCCTCTACTTTTTTAAACAAACTCCCTTTAAACACTTGAAAATATTGTTTATAACCAAACTCATCTACATCTGATTCTACACTAGTAATTATTTTATTTAACTTACTATCAGCTCTTTGCATTACATTTATATCCTTTAATTCTTCCCCAAAAAGTTTATCTTCCCGGGATAGTCTATAAATCTCTATCTCTTTAATATCTCTACCCGTTCTATTTCTGTCTGTGTCTACTCGTGATAGTGTGTCTGGCACCCTGTTCTCTACACCCTTAATGTATTCCCAAGAAAAATTATACTCTTGAAGAGCTAACACCCACCTGGTTATCCGGCTGTGTGTGAGTTTACAAGTATTCAGGAACGACAGCGCTTTATGGTCCGTCCTGATGATGGTTTGGTTACCCAGCAGATACGTACGGAACTTCTTCACGGCGAACACTATACTAAGGAGCTCCTTCTCAGTGGTAGTATAGTTACGCTCTGCGGCTAGCAACGTCCGGCTGGCGAAGGCAATGGTTTTTTGTTCTTTCGCCTCGTCCTCTTGATACAGTTCCGCTCCAAGCGCTATATTGCTGGCATCTGTCTGTAAGTAAAATTTATCATTAAAATTCGGATGGTTCATCAATATCATATCAGCGAACTTATTTTTGATTTCGTTGAATGCTGCTCTTTCGTTATCTCCCCACATCCATTGTTTATTCTTTTGCAGCACTGCGCTGAGTCGGGCCGTCGTCTGGGCGTAGTTCCGCTGGAATTTCCTGTAAAAATTACAGAGACCAAGAAAACTTTGCAATTGCTTTATATTTTTTGGCTCCGGGAACGTCAGGATGGAATCTACTTTATCCGGATTGGCACGTATCCCTGTAGGTGTTATGATGAAACCTAAAAAATGTATCTCAGTTTGCAAAAATTTTGATTTGTCCCAATTCACCGTCAAACCTCCCTGGTATAACTTCTCCAATACATATTCTAAGTGTTCTACATGCTCTTCAAACGTTCTCGAAGCTATCAGAATATCATCAACGTATATGGTTAAAAAATCTAAGTTATGGGGTTGCAGAATCTCATCAAGACACTTAATAAAGCTAGCTACACTGGTGTTCAATCCAAACGGTAGTCTTTTGAATTGATAATTCTTTCCATTTAATAAAAAGGCTGTATATTTTCTGCTATTCGCTGCCAACGGAACTTGCCAATACCCGGCGGTTAGGTCTAAAGAGGTCATATATTGTACGCCGCTGAACTTCTGAAAAATTTCTTCTATCGCTTCAGGTGACTCCCGGTCTGGGATGATTATTTGATTGATTTTGCGGGCATCTAAACATAACCTGACTCTACCATCTTTTTTAATCACTACTACTAAGGGGTTAGAATATGGTGATACAGATCGCTCAATTATATCTCCCTCTAACATTTTCTCTAACTCAATCTGAACCGCTCTTCTCTTCGCATATGGCACCGGATAACTTCTTTGCACATAGGGTGCGTGTTCCCTTACCTTTAACTCGCATTCATAGTTTCTTGCCCACCCTGGTATATCGGCAAACACTTCTCTAAAATTCTCTACTACCCGCCACAACGATTCACGTTGAGAACTCCCTATTACGCCACCCTCACTACAAAATTTAAGTGCTCTCTCATTCCATAAGTGATCTACATTCTCCTCACACTCTATCTTACTCTCACTACAAACATTCATACTAACTTCCATTTCTTGTTTATTAACCCGATTATGTATCACCCTTACCCCTGAAATTCTTACCGCATCTAACACCCGCTCAAAATTAATACGGACTGGTTCTGCCTCACTGTGCAATACTAACACCCGGTTATGAAAATCAATCACCGCCTTATGTTTAATCAGAAAATCATTTCCCAGTATAACCTCAAAATTTAATCCCCGTACGACCAGAAATGTATTATCGTACCCTACCCCGTTAATTATCATGTTTAATTGTACTTGTTTCGTGACTCTTTTACTTCTAACTCCCGTAATACCTACAATCATCACCCCCGCTACTGGCAAAGATGGAATATTTTTATTTATTTCTCTTAATTCATCTAGTACATGTTCAGAAATAACAGAGATTTCGCTACCTGTATCGATTAAAGTTTTAATCTCCTTACCTTCTATATTGATTTTCACCTCAGTCAGTCCATTCTCCCGTCTCCCTGCTTCGAAGTCTTCCTCCTCCAATAATTCCTCAGATAAATCTGTAATAACACGTTGTTTCGATATCTGTCCTCCATTTGGACCCCAGAAACTTCCGGCGACAACGGTCGGGTCCGGTGTTCCATTGTCCCTTTTAGTTTCCCGCAGATGTGCTCGCCACTGCAGGGTTGTATCCTCGTTCGTGCTGTTTTCCTCGCTGTTCGTGAGCGTGGCCTCTCGGCGCTCCTCCTTGGCCCTCTCCCCTTCGTTGGTATGCATGCTGGTTCTGTGCAGGTTGTGGTCCCTGTCGCTGACCCGGTCTCTCTCTCCTGCATCTAAAACAAAAATTCTGTGAAGCATAATTCTCCTGTGAACATGCTGGACAATTCCATTTTGGGCCTCGATTATTTTGTTCTCGTCTGGGGTATGCCGGTCCATTTGTAGGCCCCCTCGGCGGTCCCTGATTACCTCCATTATTTCGATTCTGCTGGTTCTGACGGCGACTCAATTCTTGGTCCCGAATGTTCTGAAACACATCTAAAATATTTTCTAGTTCGCTAATATTAGCTACCTCCCGCATCATAAGTGTTATTTGTACTTCCCTCGGCAAATGCTTGCTTATATGCTTCACGAAGGATCTAAATGGCAATGGCGGTTCTAAGTATTTCGCCTCATTAAATATTCTCATCACATACCCTGTTATATTATTATTGGGCACCCCAAAATTCCCGGTTCCCATGATTCTACTTCGTAATACTTCTTGGTCTTCTTCAGACCAATATTTATTTCTAAATGCGGACTCAAAACTTTCAAAACACCCCCATTCCGTTTTGTGTACCTCGGCCCATATCTCCGAGCTACCTTTGAAGCATTTTAAAATTTTTAATAATTGAACTTCCCAGTTATTAGTACTGAACTTATTGAACTCTCTCACTCTACTTATGAACTGCATAGGATGTACTCTTTTGTTATCACAACTGAATGTCTCTAACTCAACTTCACTGCTTACGTCACGAGTCATAATTACTCGCTCGGTAACAGTGTTTACTTGTTGGCTGATGGCCATACTCAATTCATTTTTAACATTCATTAACTTAAGGTTACTATCAGATTCAAGGTCACTTATTGTATCGTGTATGGTCTTAAATTCAATCTTACAATTATTTTCTATTTCTCTTATTTTACTATTATTATTTTCAATCTGACTCATAGCATAACCAACCTTGCATTCAGTATTGGTATTACAGTCACTTATTTGTTTCTCAACAATTGTATTTATGATGCTATATTGTTCCGTGATCTGTTTCTCTACTTTATTAGTTATATTATTGGTAATATCAGAAACACGGCACTCTAGTTGCTCATTTAGGAACTCTGACAATTGTGATTTCATACTTTCACACAACGTTCATCAATATGTTTGTCTAGTACACTACTCAAATTATCGAATTTTACATTAATACTCTGCTGAAACTGAGTATTCTGGTCTTTAATTTCTTTAAAATTAATCTCGTTTTGAATATCCTGCTGTTCGCATTTTATTTTCTGTTCATTAAAATCATTAGTTAATTGATCTAATTTACAGTCCATCTTTTCAAATTTACAGTCCATCTTTCGTAAAAAACTCATTATATCCAATTCATCGGCTTGTTTACTTTTATTGGTTGAAACTGGGGTCAACTGAATCCCAGAATCAACATCTGTTTCGCTTACTTGTGTTTGAGACGCAATCGGAGTTGAATGAACGATTATATTACCGCCGACAGCTGTTTCTGTAACAGCGCCCGGCCCCACTGTCAGCATACCACTTTCATTCAGCGATTGCGACTCAAGGTCACTTTCACTCATAACTGAATTTATTACACTACTTTTCTCTGTGTTCTCGGACATTTTTATTTGATCTATTTTTTCTTATGTAACAACTGCCAATGATTGGTCTTTTTTCAAAACTGATGTTTTAACATATACAAAATCAATTTTGCTTTCGCAACCGTACTTCGCTATGCACTGCCAAATGTAAGCCGGCATAATACAACCCTTTTTGTGTTATATTACATCCTGGAATTCACGGCACCAATTGTAACTTTATTATTTTCGGTATTTTATTTATTCAGATTAAAACTCCCACTTACCTTGAATCTTCGATCTGGCCGGATCGTATAGCGGGGACGAACCCATTTCGTTCAACGAACTCTGACAGTACATAAAACGAACTAAGGTTTTGAAAGAATCTAACTCTCAATTTTTTGAAAGAGAAATTATTATTTTTTTTTTTGGTTTATTAATCCGAAATATTGAATTTATAAATTTTCTCCAAAATGAGTTTTACATGTTTTAAAGATTGTGTAACTATTACACCTTGCTTGTAACTGAACTTACTAACTATGGCTTACCTTATCATTTATAACGGCACAAACAGAATTATAAACACAAACAGCCCAGCATTGCTCACTCACGCATACACACAAAAATTTATTTATCCCTTAACATTTTCTAATAACCCACCCCAGCCCTTACACGTAAACCGCCGGCACGTGGTTCGCGCGCGCACTCCTCGTTTTGTCCAATATCTTTGTTTTTATTGCTCGACAAACATTTTGCTCGGTACTACTCGTTGGATTGACCGCGGTCACATAAACTTATCACTGTTGTTCCATTTTTTTTTTGTTAATTAAAATTTTTTGTGACGAGACTACTTTGCTCGTCCCGGCACCGGGGAGTTCAGTTAAGTAGACTGGGGCCGATAATGTAGCAGGTGTTGCGGATGTGATCTCATACCTTGTACGGAAATCAATGCCCTGATCTTCGTCGCCGAAGCCTCGTCCCATGCTATGCATGTAGTTTTTGAAGTTAAGATAACAGACGATTTCAGCTAGGCACTGGCTGACGTCATTAAAGTGGGCGGTCCTTAGCAACATTTCCTGAGGACCGCTACGGAGATGATGAATAATTTTGTTCTCTAGCCATCTTGGTTTTCAGACTGACCGCGTCCCCCGAGCGCCTGCTCGAGTAGTGGCGCTCGTGCATCGACACACATGTACAGATTTCTAAGAAATTCGGGGTGTTGCGAATTCTTTAGAGAGTTACTCAACACAAACTGCGTCTCTGCTTTGTTTCAAACTGCTTCACTTGCCATGCATTCTGTGGTAACAGAAATAACATTCGCCGGGAAATAAACTTTCACAATAAATTTATAAAATCCCACCCAAAATGAAATAAATAAACATGCCAATACCTCACAACTGTATGAAATAAAATAACCCAAATTGACACGTTACAATACCCCCTCAATGAGAATTCTACTGTTCAAAACAGAAGAAATCTCATTGATAAACCCCGAAGAGGACCGGTGAGGAACTGGTGCCAACAACCCCCTTGTTCTTACTCCTCATGGGTACACGACCCCCCTGGCTTGGCGACTATGGACTCATCTGAACGAGATCACTGGACTTCTCCGTAAGAGATCCCAACACCGAAAAATCGAACAGCTAAGTACCACAGCACACCTCGCCTTTTAACATGCTACCCCCCAAAAAATCCTCAATCCCTGGCTTAAATTATGCCAGATCCTCCACCGATATGTTTCCCCTTGTATGCAAGCTGGGCTGCCTTTAGCAGATGCTGGGCTCACACACACCCACATTACATATTACACCTTGACAAATTCTTTAAAATTTACAAAAAATTAAAAAAATTAAAAATTCAAAATAATATACTTTATCAAAAAATTCTCTTCCTTGTTTTTCTGTTTTATTTAAAATGACTTAATTTAGACATTTCTCCTAATCAAAACATATCCTTACGCTAACAGGTGAATACTTAGTCTAACAATACAATGCAATACAAATAAATCAATAAAAATAAACATGGTTAATACACAAATAATAGAATAATCAACACTTAAAATATTCATTCGCTGGCAGGCGAAAAATCAAGATTTTTTTTTCAAAATTAAAATTTCCAAAAATTTTAAAATTCAAAAAAAAATTTTAATTTTATTTAAAGGTTTCCTTTATATGTAGAAATTATTTAAAATTTGGTTTAAATTGATTAAATAAACAAATTAAATTGACTTCCTATTATACAAGCTTAGTATGTGTATGACCTCATCAGATGATCGAAACTAGGTCAAGTCCAACACCCTTGACCTACATATGTTATGTATACTTTGTTCAGTATTAAACTAACTGATATTTGATAAACCTAAGGGATTTGGTTTTTTAATTCAATTATTTACTAAATAACTCCTTCGAGCGCCATCTTGTTACCAACTGTAATAAGAAAATTACCAAGGTTCGAATCAGCGAACTAGGAGAACAGAATGTGGTTGCTGAAATAATAACAATCATTTATGTTCATTAATAATTAAATGTTATTAATACTTTATTAATATTCATATTTCATATTTATAAAATCGTACAGGCAAAATTTGTTCGTGAATAATAGTTGTTAATTACCTTGATTAATTACCGGGATTTACTTACTCGCAATACAATAACAGATTCTTGAAATACATTTATTAAGAATTATAATGGGAACGCAAACCAGCCTTCTTATTACGATAAACTATAATAATAACATATTCTTACATACACACACAAAGCTACTTTAGAGATCTCATTTTTTTTTAAATATTTCAAAATTTATTTCCCCATTTTATTTAAATTTTTTAAAAAGAAAAGATAAAAAAAACAGCATTTTTAATTATTATTTTTTAATGGCTACTTTCCTGTTTACGAGTAGAAGTTCGACTCCTGGGGTGTCTCCTCATGGCGTGTACTGTTTTACTGTTTTATAGTTCGCACTATCACGTTTTTCTGCCGAACTGTTAATTTTGGATGAATATTGTCCGAAAACTGTTTGTATTCTACATATATATAAAAAGATTCACATTTTTGGTTGTATGCGGGCCCGCACTTATGTTTCGAAACTTTTTTGCAGTTGTTGCTCGCGCGAGCATGGAATTTTGACTGGGAGCGAACTACTTGCGCTAATTTGTGAAGCGGCTGTTGTTCGCCCAACTCTCATTGGTTTACAGTTTGTATCCTTGCGCCAGTGGACTGTTTTTTCTTGTTGAGGTGACACACATCGTTATATAATTTTGCTGACGCAACACATCGCCTGATGGCTGATTGCATAACGTGTTTACGTTTTCCGGGTTCGTCATTGTCCTTGAACTGACTTTGGTACAGTTGTTGGCTGTTATTAAACTGTCCACACAATATCATTAAATAATTGTCACAGTCAATGCTGCCACTGTTATTCTTGTTTTAAACAGGAAATTTACCCAAGTCTATAATTTCTGTCCCTATTGCCAATTATGTTATTTATTAACAGAAAATACAAATTATGTTATTACCCCAGGTATGCCCAAAAATGCCCCGCTACAATACCCCCTCAATGAGATATTTTATGCCGAAGCATAAACAATCTCATTGACACATTCATACTTGCTAAAGGGATCAGCCAGGATATGTCGCCACAACCCCCTGTATGGTTTACACAAAAGAATAATCAACTCACCCTTGGTCCGGTGACTGTGACCGCATCTGCATGACAATACTGGACTTCTCTCTCGAGATCCCAACACCGTAGAGTCAGACAGATACTCAACGCCCCTGCTCTGACGCGCAGGCCAGCTCAGGTCCGCCGCCACAGCACCACCAAACACTGAAACAACAAATCAAAATATTAAATAGTGGCCTTATACAACACCATATCCCCAACTGATCTGTTCCCCCCTAGCGGTGCTGGTTTGCGCTAAGAAGCACTGGTTTTGTTTTTACTCACTTATTGCTAACATGTATATATCAGAATACCTAACATAACTTAACATAAGAAAACACAGTACATTAATAATTCATTTTAAAATAAACAACTTACAATTAAAATGTTACACACTTTATATCATTAAATTGGCATATAAAATCAAAAAATTACTTTTAAACTTGATTTACTCTTATTAATTCGTTTCTCAAAATTACAAAAATTATTTTATTATTTTTTTTTTTTTTTTTTTTTTTTTTTTCAATTATGGCCATCATTATTCCATTTCATTACTTTGGGTGATTCTACGTTATTCATTATAATTTACTTTATCCACTTGGCATTTACTCATAATCTTACCCCTTTTATTACTCTAACGTTCCCTTACAAAATCTCTAACTAGTATGACACCCCTCTATCAAAATTTTACTAACCCTTCTCTACCTCTAACTACTTACTACTTTAACTCCAATCGCCACCTTCTACTCTTATATAAAAAAAATACTCTCTAACCCTTTGTACATAGGATACGTGTTTCCCCCCCCCAAAAAAAGCTCAATTCCCGTTCTCTGGCCCCTGGATTTTTACCTACGGCGGCCCCTTCCCACTAAAACTATACCAAATCCCGTCCCAACCCTTATGTTGCGGACTCCCACATTACACTACCACTACTACAAAATTGCCATCCCCAAAAAATCTCAATCTCATAACCTCACTACAATTACAACAAATTAACATCAACAAATAAACAACAATATATCACTCAAGACTCTACATAAATTCTCCATTTCTACTGTGTCTCCACTTATACTTCTCAAAATTCTATAACATACATTAACTCAAAACAATATTGCATTATTTTCATTTCCACTATTACTTTAACTCTTACTTCGATTTGGACAGATCTATGTCCCACAAAATTCAACTTGAACTGGTTCAAACATTTTATTCAAACAATTACTATCACCCACTTCTATCTTTTACAACCTATTGAAAATTTTACTTATTACAACTATTTTTCATTTTATTTTAAAATCTATAAACACATTGAAAACATAATATTATATTTTTATAATACTTATTCCTAACATACTAATGCAATCAACACAATAAGACATAATAACACAAGATAAGAAGTATTTAGTGCATCTATTTTTTAAATTCAAACAAAATTATTGAGTAGCAAATCATCATTATTAATTAAAATATATCAAATTTTCAATACGTTATCCCCTTGGATAACCTCCCAGCCACACACATCTTGTATAAGACATCACATATCATCATACACAAATAGCATTAACTTTGACTATTAGTATACATTTAAACAAACTATTCTCTTTTAAATAATTTATATAAAAATTTATAAACATTATTATTTAAAATGTTTCATTAACTCTTTTTATTTATCATCATTATGAATTGATCCTGTGTTGCAATCAGATTTTCAAAAATTCTAAATTTATTATTAACACATATTTTTAATCATTATGTTCCACAAAATAGACCATTTAACATTTATTTACTTATTAATTATTATTAAATCAAAATCTCACCAAACAATTTACATTCCTTATAAAATTCAAACACATAACATTCAATCACAATATCTAAACATCTCAAATTAAATATTCATTTGATTATTAAAATTAAATATTTAATTGACTATTAAAATAACATATTTCAATTATTATCAACATTCTATAAATCATTTATTATTGTCTTCATAATTATTTTATTATTTAATTAGAATGCAAAAATATTAATAATATTATTATTATTAACACAACATTTTCCAAAACATATACACATTACTTATCTAACATTTCACAATACACACAAATGAATTCAATATTATTTACAAAATATGCGTCAAAACTGTTCAAGTGTATCTTGAACACTTCAGATGTCCAAATCAGCAAGGTCATTACCAAAAATTTACAATATTTAAAAATGTCCCAACACTGATCTTTTAGCTCACCCACCATCGTCATATATATATCTAGTGTATTTGTAACATTCATCATTTTTATCAACATACAAATTATTATAATTGTTACTATCATAATAACTCATCAATTCTGTTTCATCCATTATACCACTATAAATCTTGTTACCATAAGTTAGGATTGTCCAGTCTATATCAGTGTTATTTGTTAACGTCAGGTAAATTATTTTCTCATTTTTGTATTCCTCAACTACTACGTCAGGTAATTCATTATAGTCAGGTAGGATATTATCAAAACTATTCTCTGTCTCTCTTTCAACAGTTACGTATTTCACATGATTCATCATCACCCCTTCTAGTAATTTTCTCAATTCATCATACTTTCTTTCTAACTTATATATTTCTATTTCATTCTCAACATATAACTCTCTTTCTTCATAGCACCACATCACACTCTCACAATTATTTCGGACAGAGGGTACAACATTATACAACATTACTTCATTTAACAATAAGGGTCTCTTGCCCTGAAAAAACAACATTAAATCATCATCATCATTATAAACAATAAGGGGAAAATTTGCCCTCTGTCCCCATTTAATTACTACATTATTCTTCCACTCTCTCTCTACTTCATAGACACTCATTAACATTTCATTATCGCATTCTAAAACTTCATCAGTACTATTTGTTATTATATTTTCATCATTTGCTTCTACATTATTCTTCACCCCCACTATACTCTCAGATTTGTCTACTATTTCGTCATTTTTACATTTTGTCTTACTTAAAACATTGTCACCTAATTTCTCGAACTTCTGTTCTAACTTATTTAAACTGTTTCTTATTATTTCGTTAATGCTTTCTAAATGTTTATTCATTTCTTGTATATCATGTTTCAACTCTTTATTCTGATTTTTTAATAACTCTTCAAAACTATTCTTTTGGATATCGAACTTCTCATTTATACTACTATTTAACTTTACACTCTGGTTTTCTATCATTGTTTGTATTGCTTTAAACATTTCATACGTATCGTCATTTTTTTTATTTTGGATAGGCGTCGATTGATATTCGACATCTTTCATTATTTTTGATTCGGTCAACTGACTCTCTACATTATCATTCGTTTGAACTCCCGAATCGGTACTAAACTGACTGTCAGATAAGCTGACAGTACTATTATCTGCCATTTTTCTTAAAACTCTTTATATATATTTCTTTATTAAAATCCTATTATATGTAACATATACTTATTGAAAAATATTCTACTCACCCATCTTGAACATAACCTCTTACGTCTAATTTACGTACATAGTAAATACACATTCCAAACAACCATCCTGTTCTCCCCCGTAGGCCTATATTTATATAATTATATTATATAAATCGTCCCTACGTTCGGAAGCCATTGTTCAGTATTAAACTAACTGATATTTGATAAACCTAAGGGATTTGGTTTTTTAATTCAATTATTTACTAAATAACTCCTTCGAGCGCCATCTTGTTACCAACTGTAATAAGAAAATTACCAAGGTTCGAATCAGCGAACTAGGAGAACAGAATGTGGTTGCTGAAATAATAACAATCATTTATGTTCATTAATAATTAAATGTTATTAATACTTTATTAATATTCATATTTCATATTTATAAAATCGTACAGGCAAAATTTGTTCGTGAATAATAGTTGTTAATTACCTTGATTAATTACCGGGATTTACTTACTCGCAATACAATAACAGATTCTTGAAATACATTTATTAAGAATTATAATGGGAACGCAAACCAGCCTTCTTATTACGATAAACTATAATAATAACATATTCTTACATACACACACAAAGCTACTTTAGAGATCTCATTTTTTTTTAAATATTTCAAAATTTATTTCCCCATTTTATTTAAATTTTTTAAAAAGAAAAGATAAAAAAAACCAGCATTTTTAATTATTATTTTTTAATGGCTACTTTCCTGTTTACGAGTAGAAGTTCGACTCCTGGGGTGTCTCCTCATGGCGTGTACTGTTTTACTGTTTTATAGTTCGCACTATCACGTTTTTCTGCCGAACTGTTAATTTTGGATGAATATTGTCCGAAAACTGTTTGTATTCTACATATATATAAAAAGATTCACATTTTTGGTTGTATGCGGGCCCGCACTTATGTTTCGAAACTTTTTTGCAGTTGTTGCTCGCGCGAGCATGGAATTTTGACTGGGAGCGAACTACTTGCGCTAATTTGTGAAGCGGCTGTTGTTCGCCCAACTCTCATTGGTTTACAGTTTGTATCCTTGCGCCAGTGGACTGTTTTTTCTTGTTGAGGTGACACACATCGTTATATAATTTTGCTGACGCAACACATCGCCTGATGTCTGATTGCATAACGTGTTTACGTTTTCCGCGTTCGTCATTGTCCTTGAACTGACTTTGGTACAGTTGTTGGCTGTTATTAAACTGTCCACACAATATCATTAAATAATTGTCACAGTCAATGCTGCCACTGTTATTCTTGTTTTAAACAGGAAATTTACCCAAGTCTATAATTTCTGTCCCTATTGCCAATTATGTTATTTATTAACAGAAAATACAAATTATGTTATTACCCCAGGTATGCCCAAAAATGCCCCGCTACAACTTTCTGAAAATACATTCAACATCTGTAACAATCTAACTTGAAATACAAAACATGATAAAATAAAATATTTAAAATTAACAAAATATTAATATAAATAATAAGCAAATTGACATTTAAATTATTCAAAATAAACAATTCTTAATTTTACATTACCAAATTCTATCCAAATTCTGTCACTAGTTTCAAAATGAAAATTTTATATTCTTTATTATAAATCTCTCTCTTTATTAACAATCTTATTCTCCCTTACCATGGGTGATTTAAATTATCTATTCTCATTTAATTTACTACTTGATCTGTATACAATCTTTCTCCCTCTGACTCTAACCACTAACAACTGTAACTCACATGACACCCATCTCTATTAAAATATCTATCCCAAAACACTCTAACCCCAACTTATCATTAAACTCAAATCGCCACCTTCGCTCTATATATATAAAAATACTCTCTACCCCTTTGTACATAGGATATGTGTTTCCCCCCCCCAAAAAACTCAATTCCCTTATTTGGCCCCTGGATTCTACCTAAGGCGGCCCCTCCTCACTAAAATCGATTCTAATCCCGTCCCAACTTATCATTATGTTGCGGACTCCCACAATACACTACCCCCTACTACAAAATTGCCATCCCCAAAATCTCAATCTCATTACCTTACTACAACTACAACAAAATAACAACATCAATTATAAACCTCAATATATCACTCAAAACTCTACATAAATTCTCCACAACTACTGTGTCAACACCAATACTTCTCAAAATTCTATAACACAAATTAACTCAAAACACCATTACATTATTTTCATCTCTACTATTTCAACTTTAACTTTGACTTGGACAGATCTATATGTCCCATAAAATATTTATCACCCAAAACTATCCCTTGTTAACTTGCATAAATTGTTACTTTACTTCTCACTTTATCAAATGATTTTTATCACTACTTTAAAACATCTGTACTACATTAAAACATTGCATTGAACATTAATTATTTGAAACATTTATAACCAATATACCAGTGACCTGTTATTGCTGATCAGCTGATTTCCTAACACAATGAAAATACATCTCAAAATTGAACAAATTACATGACATATATATATATATATATATTTATTTATTTATCCTCACTTCTCACCTCATTGTTTCCCCTTCTTCTGATTCTGATCATTTTGTGTTACCCGCCTGCCAGACGATTTAATTATTGGCTTAGTTTAAAATTACACACATATATTTTATCAACACCTATATCTAACGTACAACAAGAAAATAATACATTTAAAAGCATGTAATGAACACCTTATATTAAATGTCTGAGCAGCTAGTTACTTAACAGAGCACAAGCAATTTTATTGGATCAAAATTTGAATAAAAAAAATTGTTTGTGTCGTAAAATTTAAATTCGTAGCTCATCTGAGCCACCTCCCAGCCACACACACTATTTCAAGTTATGGAGGACTGTATCGCCCTTTTCGCTTTCACAAAGATGGCATATTTTGGAGTAGTTTTACCTCTCCGTGTCTTTGCTTCCGCTATTACTTTTAAAAGGTTATGAACATCAACATGTTCTGGTCTATAATTACATGCCCTTAATGCGGGTCTACCACCTGTCTTTGCTGCCCCCAAGCGGGCAGAGTGGCAGCCGCTGTTCCATAGTTCCGGGAGATTTCCCCTAATGTTCGCCCCCCATTCAATTTCTACTATATACCAATTTCAAGTCAGCTATGGTCAAGGGACTTGATATGACCATAGCTGGCCGCTAGCCAAATCCACGATTAGTGCTGGTAAGGCAGTAATCGCCCGAAAAGTCGGGGAAATCTAACTTGCATTTCACTGCCTGTTATACATCGTCTTATGATGTGCGACACGGTCGTCTATCAGTGTGTAAATTTTAATTTACACGGAAAAGGTGTGTCGCACATTTTCGCCATTTTCGCCTCCGATGGAGGTAACACTCTCTGTTACCCCCAACCCATTTCGCTATCTACGAGGGCACAGGCCACCCCCGCAATAGCAACTTAATAACTAATTAATTAACATTGAAAACTAAACTTTCTACAATTGCAGTTCCACACTCCATTGTTCTATCACTTCATTAAGCACCAATCTACCCCCCCAAAAACATCCCCACTTCTTGTATTGACAAGTTTTTATTTTATTACACATCTTTTAAATGTTCCCATACTCACTGATACTAAAACTTGACAATTATATTGGGTCACTTACTTCTAAAATTTCTTTAAATTTAAGATTATGCACATCCAAAATTACTTTGGTATATATATATATATTTATATATATATATATATTTTTTTTTTCTTGGGCGACTATGGACGCACCTGAAACGGGGGTGTTTTGCGATGAAAGATACAGATCTTTCAACTCAGATCTACTTTGTGCAGTTACTTCCCCTTCTATGCAAACTGTACTACCAAATCTTCTCATCTGTACTAACCCGTCGTCTGAGCTGAAATTCCCGATCTTTCTCCGCAAAACTCTTCATTTCGGTGTAAGCAAAACTATTGTCAATGGCTCATTTTGAACTTTACCATTGACACTAAAAATATTTAAAATTTGCACGCACTGCCATTATATTTAGGTGTAGCCTCCTTTATGTGTAAACACTCTAAGGCAGTGCAGGTACGTGACAGGTACACCAAGATTGTTGCACCTAGAGTGTATAAAAAAAAATTTAATTCGTGTCACGTACCTGTTGGGGCCCCCCTCCCCGTTCAAATGTGTGGTGAAAATTCTAATTTGTACCAATTTTGGTGGAGCCGGACCATCGTTGCCTTCACCGCCCAAGGGAAGATCCGCCAACCATGGCCCGCCTCCGAGTTCCGAATTCCACGGCCAGGACTGGTAAGATCGTGACCGCCCGAAAATGGGGGAGGATCCCTTCTAGAAACATATAAAAAAAATTAAATGACATTCATACATTTAATCATTGATAAAAATCCTTATGCTGACCAAAATAATTTCAAATTTGTAGCGTTGTGCGTACCTACTATCTCCCTGGTTTCTCTATTCTGTAACACATACGAATTCTTCATTTTTACCTCTACTATCTCGTACAGCCCCTCATAGAGCAAGAAAAATTTCTTGATCTCCTTATCTTGTGCACTTGATAAATCGTGGCGTCGCACCAATACCATCTGCCCAACCTCGTACTGCGTCCACTTACCTTTCATGTCATGCCTCTGTTTTCTCTTCTCCCCTTTAGTCAATAAACTTTCATTCGCTAGTCTAAGTTTTACCTCGCGACCAATAGTGGTGGTTTCCGGTGGATACTCAATTAACTCTTAACTAAAAATGAACTTTTTTTATGTGAAACTTGCTAATTTTATTGGACGCGTTTCGGCTTAGTATCCGCCTTCTTCAGCTTTGGTAACAGACTGCCAGCATTTTGTAACGGTTGTGTGGAAGGTGAAGTGGGGGTGGTGTGTGGAGGAAGGGGATTGGCGCGGGGATTCAACTTACTGTTTGTTTTCTGTATAATTGTGTCAAAAAGTGTATGTGATTTATATTGTAATTGATCGTTGAGTATGTTGTTTGGTTGTGTTGTGTGGTGTTTATATATTTCGTATTGTTCAGTTGTGTTGAGTTTTTGACCTTTGGGTATGTAATGTAAAATTTCAAGATTAGTGTCTATGTTGGTGTAACTGTGGTTTTCTGTGTGTATGTGTGTGGCAAATGCAGAGTGTATATTGTTGTTGGTTAAAGCTTTTAAGTGTTCAGAATAACGGGATGAAAAAGATCTTCCCGTCTTTTATATTGTAATTGATCGTTGAGTATGTTGTTTGGTTGTGTTGTGTGGTGTTTATATATTTTGTATTGTTCAGTTGTGTTGAGTTTTTGACCTTTGGGTATGTAATGTAAAATTTCAAGATTAGTGTCTATGTTGGTGTAACTGTGGTTTTCTGTGTGTATGTGTGTGGCAAATGCAGAGTGTATATTGTTGTTGGTTAAAGCTTTTAAGTGTTCAGAATAACGGGATGAAAAAGATCTTCCCGTCTTTTAAGTTAGTTAAGTGTTAGTGCTGTGAAAGAAGAGATGAATAATCAAGACAACGCGCCAATCCCCTTCCTCCACACACCACCCACACTTCACCTTCCACACAACCGTTACAAAATGCTGGCAGTCTGTTACCAAAGCTGAAGAAGGCGGATACTAAGCCGAAACGCGTCCAATAAAATTAGTAAGTTTCACATGAAAAAAGTTCATTTTTAGTTAAGTGTTAGTGCTGTGAAAGAAGAGATGAATAATCAAGACAACTCAATTAACTGTTCCAAAATTCTCTGTGGACGCTTCCCTCTTACTAACTCATAAGGTGTGAACCCTGTCGACTCGTGGGTGGTGCAGTTAAGCCAATTTTCAATCTTCTGGACATAGAGTGGCCACTCGCTGTGTTTGGTGTGGCAGTATGTTCGGAAAATTCTTCCCAGCTCCCTCATGACTCGCTCCGCCTGATTGGACTGCGGGTGATACACCGCGGTGTGCTTTGGGATGATACCTTCCCATCCGAGAGTCTGGCGCCATCTCCCGCTGATGAACTGCGGCCCATGGTCGGATAATATCACCTTCGGCTTTCCCACGTTGATCATGTAGTCGCGTGTGATCTTCTCGCTCAGCACCTTACTTGTTGCTCGCTTCACGCTATATAACCTTACATATTTGGAAAAAGTGTCAAGTACAACAAAAATATGCATCACTCCACCCCTACCCTTTGGCAATGGGCCGTACAAATCTACAGCTACTAAATCGAATGGTTTTTCTACTTTAATGTAATTTAGTTCTCCTTCTAACCTATAATTCACAACTTTAGATTTCTGACATAGCTCACAAACTCTAAGTATTTTTCGGACTCGTTTCTCCATATTTTTAAATAGACAGGATTCCTTTAACACATTCACACACTTCCGTGCCCCAAAATGCCCGTATCTAAGGTGACAGTCCCACACTATTTTCTCTATCAACCCTTCAGGTATAACTAACCTCCAATCCCTCTCTCTCCCCTCTACTTTTTTAAACAAACTCCCTTTAAACACTTGAAAATATTGTTTATAACCAAACTCATCTACATCTGATTCTACACTAGTAATTATTGTATTTAACTTACTATCAGCTCTTTGCATTACATTTATATCCTTTAATTCTTCCCCAAAAAGTTTATCTTCCCGGGATAGTCTATAAATCTCTATCTCTTTAATATCTCTACCCGTTCTATTTCTGTCTGTGTCTACTCGTGATAGTGTGTCTGGGGCACCCTGTTCTCTACACCCTTAATGTATTCCCAAGAAAAATTATACTCTTGAAGAGCTAACACCCACCTGGTTATCCGGCTGTGTGTGAGTTTACAAGTATTCAGGAACGACAGCGCTTTATGGTCCGTCCTGATGATGGTTTGGTTACCCAGCAGATACGTACAGAACTTCTTCACGGCGAACACTATACTAAGGAGCTCCTTCTCAGTGGTAGTATAGTTACGCTCTGCGGCTAGCAACGTCCGGCTGGCGAAGGCAATGGTTTTGTGTTCTTTCGCCTCGTCCTCTTGATACAGTTCCGCTCCAAGCGCTATATTGCTGGCATCTATCTGTAAGTAAAATTTATCATTAAAATTCGGATGGTTCATCAATATCATATCAGCGAACTTATTTTTGATTTCGTTGAATGCTGCTCTTTCGTTATCTCCCCACATCCATTGTTTATTCTTTTGCAGCACTGCGCTGAGTCGGGCCGTCGTCTGGGCGTAGTTCCGCTGGAATTTCCTGTAAAAATTACAGAGACCAAGAAAACTTTGCAATTGCTTTATATTTTTTGGCTCCGGGAACGTCAGGATGGAATCTACTTTATCCGGATTGGCACGTATCCCTGTAGGTGTTATGATGAAACCTAAAAAATGTATCTCAGTTTGCAAAAATTTTGATTTGTCCCAATTCACCGTCAAACCTCCCTGGTATAACTTCTCCAATACATATTCTAAGTGTTCTACATGCTCTTCAAACATTCTCAAAGCTATCAGAATATCATCAACGTATATGGTTAAAAAATCTAAGTTATGGGGTTGCAGAATCTCATCAAGACACTTAATAAAGCTAGCTACACTGGTGTTCAATCCAAACGGTAGTCTTTTGAATTGATAATTCTTTCCATTGAATAAAAAGGCTGTATATTTTCTGCTATTCGCTGCCAACGGAACTTGCCAATACCCGGCGGTTAGGTCTAAAGAGGTCATATATTGTACGCCGCTGAACTTCTGAAAAATTTCTTCTATCGCTTCAGGTGACTCCCGGTCTGGGATGATTATTTGATTGATTTTGCGGGCATCTAAACATAACCTGACTCTACCATCTTTTTTAATCACTACTACTAAGGGGTTAGAATATGGTGATACAGATCGCTCAATTATATCTCCCTCTAACATTTTCTCCAACTCAATCTGAACCGCTCTTCTCTTCGCATATGGCACCGGATAACTTCTTTGCACATACGGTGCGTGTTCCCTTACCTTTAACTCGCATTCATAGTTTCTTGCCCACCCTGGTATATCGGCAAACACTTCTCTAAAATTCTCTACTACCCGCCACAACGATTCACATTGAGAACTCCCTATTACGCCACCCTCACTACAAAATTTAAGTGCTCTCTCATTCCATAAGTGATCTACATTCTCCTCACACTCTATCTTACTCTCACTACAAACATTCATACTAACTTCCATTTCTTGTTTATTAACCCGATTATGTATCACCCTTACCCCTGAAATTCTTACCGCATCTAACACCCGCTCAAAATTAATACGGACTGGTTCTGCCTCACTGTGCAGTACTAACACCCGGTTATGAAAATCAATCACCGCCTTATGTTTAATCAGAAAATCATTTCCCAGTATAACCTCAAGATTTAATCCCCATATGACCAGAAATGTATTATCGTACCCTACCCCGTTAATTATCATGTTTAATTGTACTTGTTTCGTGACTCTTTTACTTCTAACTCCCGTAATACCTACAATCGTCACCCCCGCTACTGGCAAAGATGGAATATTTTTATTTATTTCTCTTAATTCATTTAGTACATGTTCAGAAATAACAGAGATTTCGCTACCTGTATCGATTAAAGTTTTAATCTCCTTACCTTCTATGTTGATTTTCACCTCAGTCAGTCCATTCTCCCGTCTCCCTGCTTCGAAGTCTTCCTCCTCCAATAATTCCTCAGATAAATCTGTAATAACACGTTGTTTCAATATCTGTCCTCCATTTGGACCCCAGAAACTTCCGGCGACAACGGTCAGGCCCGGTGTTCCATTGTCCCTTTTAGTTTCCCGCAGATGTGCTCGCCACTGCAGGGTTGTATCCTCGTTCGTGCTGGTTTCCTCGCTGTTCGTGAGCGTGGCCTCTCGGCGCTCCTCCTTGGCCCTCTCCCCTTCGTTGGTATGCATGCTGGTTCTGTGCAGGTTGTGGTCCCTGTCGCTGACCCGGTCTCTCTCTCCTGCATCTAAAACAAAAATTCTGTGAAGCATAATTCTCCTGTGAACATGCTGGACAATTCCATTTTGGGCCTCGATTATTTTGTTCTCGTCTGGGGTATGCCGGTCCATTTGTAGGCCCCCTCGGCGGTCCCTGATTACCTCCATTATTTCCATTCTGCTGGTTCTGACGGCGACTCAATTCTTGGTCCCAAATGTTCTGAAACACATCTAAAATATTTTCTAGTTCGCTAATATTAGCTACCTCCCACATCATAAGTGTTATTTGTACTTCCCTCGGCAAATGCTTGCTTATATGCCTCACGAAGGATCTAATTGGCAATGGCGGTTCTACGTATTTCGCCTCATTAAATATTCTCATCACATACCCTGTTATATTATTATTGGGCACCCCAAAATTCCCGGTTCCCATGATTCTACTTCGTAATACTTCTTGGTCTTCTTCAGACCAATATTTATTTCTAAATGCGGACTCAAAACTTTCAAAACACCCCCATTCCGTTTTGTGTACCTCGGCCCATATCTCCGAGCTACCTTTGAAGCATTTTAAAATTTTTAATAATTGAACTTCCCAGTTATTAGTACTGAACTTATTGAACTCTCTTACTCTACTTATGAACTGCATAGGATGTACTCTTTTGTTATCACAACTGAATGTCTCTAACTCAACTTCACTGCTTACGTCACGAGTCATAATTACTCGCTCGGTAACAGTGTTTACTTGTTGGCTGATGGCCATACTCAATTCATTTTTAACATTCATTAACTTAAGGTTACTATCAGATTCAAGGTCACTTATTGTATCGTGTATGGTCTTAAATTCAATCTTACAATTATTTTCTATTTCTCTTATTTTACTATTATTATTTTCAATCTGACTCATAGCATAACCAACCTTGCATTCAGTATTGGTATTACAGTCACTTATTTGTTTCTCAACAATTGTATTTATGATGCTATATTGTTCCGTGATCTGTTTCTCTACTTTATTAGTTATATTATTGGTAATATCAGAAACACGGCACTCTAGTTGCTCATTTAGGGACTCTGACAATTGTGATTTCATACTTTCACAACGTTCATCAATATGTTTGTCTAGTACACTACTCAAATTATCGAATTTTACATTAATACTCTGCTGAAACTGAGTATTCTGGTCTTTAATTTCTTTAAAATTAATCTCGTTTTGAATATTCTGCTGTTCGCATTTTATTTTCTGTTCATTAAAATCATTAGTTAATTGATCTAATTTACAGTCCATCTTTTCAAATTTACAGTCCATCTTTCGTAAAAAACTCATTATATCCATTTCATCGGCTTGTTTACTTTTATTGGTTGAAACTGGGGTCAACTGAATCCCAGAATCAACATCTGTTTCGCTTACTTGTGTTTGAGACGCAATCGGAGTTGAATGAACGATTATATTACCGCCGACAGCTGTTTCTGTAACAGCGCCCGGCCCCACTGTCAGCATACCACTTTCATTCAGCGATTGCGACTCAAGGTCACTTTCACTCATAACTGAATTTATTACACTACTTTTCTCTGTGTTCTCGGACATTTTTATTTGATCTATTTTTTCTTATGTAACAACTACCAATGATTGGTCTTTTTTCAAAACTGATGTTTTAACATATACAAAATCAATTTTGCTTTCGCAACCGTACTTCGCTATGCACTGCCAAATGTAAGCCGGCGTAATACAACCCTTTTTGTGTTATATTACATCCTGGAATTCACGGCACCAATTGTAACTTTATTATTTTCGGTATTTTATTTATTCAGATTAAAACTCCCACTTACCTTGAATCTTCGATCTGGCCGGATCGTATAGCGGGGACGAACCCATTTCGTTCGACGAACTCTGACAGTACATAAAACGAACTAAGGTTTTGAAAGAATCTAACTCTCAATTTTTTGAAAGAGAAATTATTTATTTTTTTTTTTTTTGGTTTATTAATCCGAAATATTGAATTTATAAATTTTCTCCAAAATGAGTTTTACATGTTTTAAAGATTGTGTAACTATTACACCTTGCTTGTAACTGAACTTACTAACTATGGCTTACCTTATCATTTATAGCGGCACAAACAGAATTATAAACACAAACAGCCCAGCATTGCTCACTCACGCATACACACAAAAATTTATTTATCCCTTAACATTTTCTAATAACCCACCCCAGCCCTTACACGTAAACCGCCGGCACGTGGTTCGCGCGCACACTCCTCGTTTTGTCCAATATCTTGGTTTTTATTGCTCGACAAACATTTTGCTCGGTACTACTCGTTGGATTGACCGCGGTCACATAAACTTTTCACTGTTGTTCCATTTTTTTTTTGTTAAATTAAAATTTTTTGTGACGAGACTACTTTGCTCGTCCCGGCACCGGGGAGTTCAGTTAGTAGACTGGGGCCAATAATGTAGCAGGTGTTGCGGATGTGATCTCATACCTTGTACGGAAATCAATGCCCTGATCTTCATCGCCGAAGCCTCGTCCCATGCTATGCATGTAGTTTTTGAAGTTAAGGTAACAGACGATTTCAGCTAGGCACTGGCTGACGTCATTAAAGTGGGCGGTCCTTAGCAGCATTTCCTGAGGACCGCTACGGAGATGATGAATAATTTTGTTCTCTAGCCATCTTGGTTTTCAGACTGACCGCGTCCCCCGAGCGCCTGCTTGAGTAGTGGCGCTCGTGCATCGACACACATGTACAGATTTCTAAGAAATTCGGGGTGTTGCGAATTCTTTAGCGAGTTACTCAACACAAACTGTGTCTCTGCTTTGTTTCAAACTGCTTCACTTGCCATGCGTTCTGTGGTAATAGAAATAACGTTCGCCGGGAAATAAACTTTCACAATAAATTTATAAAATCCCACCCAAAATGAAATAAATAAACATGCCAATACCCCACAACTGTATGAAATAAAATAACCCAAATTGACACGTTACAATGCTGAAGACATAACACCAGCAGAAGTAACAGAGTGGTTGGGATGTGACAAATTGGACAGAGGCTTTGACAGTTTGAATGACGATGAAATTATTTCCAGTGTGATTGACAACGAAGAAGAAGAAATTGACGAAGACGAGAGTTATATTTTGAATGAAAAAACGACGTTAAGCCATACAGAAGCAGAAACAATGTTATCAAAATGCATTGAGTGGTTTGAGGGGCAAGAAGAGGCAAACGCAACGCAGATACTTCTCCTACGTAAAGTACGGAACATTGCCGCTCAGAAAGCACGAGCCTCGAAGAAACAAAAGAAAATGACAGACTATTTTAAAATTTGAATATGTATGTACGTCTAGAGCATAAGTTCATGTAACAATATGTACAGTACATATGTTGTACTACATATACTGTACTTAATGTAAATTGTATATTGTATGTTTCTGTAAAATAAAATACATGTATGTACAGTGTATTCCAGTTCGTAAACGTGCATTTTTTATCATTCGTTCATATGCAATGGATGGGGGTGGGTTGTTGTTTAAGGTTTTTCTGTTATCCGTCTATTCGATTAACCATCACGGTCGCGGTTCCGACCCTGATGGTTAATCGAAGTTTCACTGTATAGCTAAGTTATCTAGAGAGAAGAGAGGGGAGATGACGCTATCAGGTTTACTGTCTCACTTCCATGTTATTTCCCTCTCTGTCACACACATGCACTAGTCTTGCTGCAGCTGATGTTCACACTATGAAACACTGTACAAGACTGCTGTGCGCATGTACGAATGACTGAAAATTTTGTTAGCCTCGCAACAAGGTGTTTGTCTACTGTCCATCGAGACCTGAGTGTTCAACTTACATCATCCTGCCTCCACCTCTTTACATTTAATTAAAAAATGTATTATTATATTTTACAAAAGTGTTAATAAGCTATTTCATAAGTGTGCATGTATATTTTAAATATTAGTGTGAAACATACATTAACATCTTTTCCAAAATTCCTAAATTGAGTTCAAACACACTGGATAGCTAGACTCATGAAATAGTAAGGAATTTGTATAATTTCATGATAAGGGGGGCTGAAAGTGGAAAATCTCCACTTTATAAGATCTATTAGCTTTTCAATAAGTTACAAGAATGCGTTGCAAAAGCAATGAGTATTTCTCATAGCTCACAGAATAGTGAAGGAAGATTAGTAGGTATACAGTCCAGACACAGAAGAGTAGGACCATCATTTAGCACACCAGGAAAGAAGCATTCATTCCTAAACCAACTTGGTGAATCATAAAGGTGATTTTGATGAGTTTGAATACTTGATGATTTTGGTGGTATGGATGATTTTGATGAAGGTGTAATTAGGAGTACACTTCAGAATTTTGGATTGAAGAAAAGTGTTGCTCAATGATAAAAAATCTGTTGGAAGAATAAAAGAATCATTTCACTTTAAATGTGGTTGTAGTAGCAGTCTAAAAATTATCTTGCAGGAAACAGCCTTTAGGTGAGTAACAACTTGAGAGTAATCGACCTGATTAACAGAAATTCATAAAACCAAAGCTATGAGTACACATTATTTACAAAGCATAAAAAATTTAGAGAAGGCAGAACGATAGTATATCACGATGACACATATATTTATAATAGCTAAACACGTCTATACATCTGGAATGAACAGACTTAACCTGGTGGTTATACTGTCCCAGTTGTGAAAGGACAATTATAACCTCTTCTCTTGAGTTATAACAGAGGGAACCCAAAGTAATTTGTTCTCCCAATTACTTAAGGCTGCCTTATTCGGGACGAGCTGAAATTTAAACAGAACAACACACAGTAAATATAAAAGGAATCAGGGAAGGGACAACTGTTGATTTATGTACTCAGTATATGTGTGTAACAAGAAGATTCCCCTTTATTAAACATTTTAAAAAAACAAATGACATTTACTCAAACTACAGATCCCATTACGTTATTAATTAAATTATCAAAATTATTTAAATGGCTTTAGATATACTGTGGGATCACAACAAATTATATTTAGCTTTTCCCCGGATCCGGGTAACCATTGGTATTTAGTCTTTAAACTTTTAATCATATTCAATTCAAGATATTAGCTTGCAAGACTGTTACTTTTACTTTTACTTTTACTTTTAAGTTTCATTATTATTCCATTTGAAGAATGGTATTAATTATACTACGATACGTTAAAATCTAAACTGTTACAATTGTAAGAAGCCTGAATAGTTACAATTAAATTCTTAGATTTAAATTTTTACATTCTAATAAAGTCAATCGTCTCTGAAAGTCTCTTTAAGAGAGTATTGTGTTACAATTACTATTATTATTATTCCTCGATAGACGTGCTATCGAGTCACCTTTAATTTGGGATGTAGAAATCTCCTCCATATGGTTACATCTTGGGAATCCTAAGGGCGTCGTCCTCGTCTAGGTCTGGTCTCAGTTGTTCACGGCTTAAACGTCTTCAGGATAGAGTGGGCCTTCTACACAGGTACTCGTTGATTCTCAGATGTCTCGAACTGCATTATCGGTCGGGTCTACGAGAGTTGTAATTCTGATGATTCATGTCTCCAGGTAGGATGTTGTGGAGAGTCGTCAATCGGAGAAGATAGCTGTTATAGTTATTAACACTCGTACTTTTGGTTGTCACATATTTCTTCTTGTTACGTTTTTTCAATTTTTCTTTTTCTTAACGTTACATATTACACTCTTTTGTAGCAGTTAGTAAAATACATAAGAATTAATCCAAACTAATAACCAATCACATAACATTTCAACAGAGCATTTCGCTCGTGCGTGTGCACTGCTTGGAGTCGTCATAGCGAGAGACAGATTTTTCGTCCGCTACCACTGGTACAGGACAATAGATAGTGGGGTGTTTATTCCGCGAGAATATAGTCCCGGTCTCTCTCTAAATAAAACTTTTTATTTACACAAACTATCGCTAGATAAAAATACATCATTTAAATTAGTTGTTTTCGTGACTATCTGTGTCTTCAGATTCTTTAATTATTAACATTATTTTTCTATATTATTTTTAATTACAGAAGACTCGGTAAACATGTCGAGTCCGGTATCAACAGGTAGGCGCCTGATAACAAGCAAAGGGTTAAATGCGACAATAATAATTATTTACAATATGTCTTTTCTTTACCGTTTCTTTGCCCTTATTAATTACTACTTCCATTCACACTTAGTACCTACATGTTTTTTATTATCATTGTGAGATTTAAATGGTTAATTGTTCGCAACTTAAAATTTTTTTTATTTCTTTATTTTTTTATAATTGTCACAATTTAAATCGTCACACAATGATTAATTATTGTTCACACCAGCAGTCAAGACAGGTTTATTCCAAATAAACTGCCGATTTTTAAATCTAACCAAAAGACAGGGAATTACCATGATAACATGAACGCTGACAACTACAGACTTTGTGGTGAAGAAAAATTGGTCCAACTTTGCCTCCCAACAGTGTGTTAGTAATTCACAATGCCAGCTGTAATAAAGAACAGTAAAAAAAACATCTAATTCTACGTAAAGTGATACGGACAACTGGCAAAATGACACGTATATTATTGCATCCAGATATGGTTAAAGCAGAACTTTATGAAATCATTAAAACGTATAATCCAAAATTTAATATAAATTTAATTGATCAAATTCTGCAAAGTAAAGGACATTTAGTTTCAAGGCTCCTCCCCCTTACCACCTAGAACTAAATCCTACAGAGATGATGTGGTCAGAAATGAAGAGGCGGTGTGTTATAGAAATAACAAAACATTTAATTTAAATGTCAAAAACTTATGCAAAAAAAAATGTTCAACAGTGACAGCTAACAATTGGGAAAAAAGATGTACACATGGAGAGAACTGAAGAAGGGTATCTGGAAAAAGAAGCTATTGTGAATGAAACAATAGCTTGCTTCATAACTGAAGAAAGTAGTTCACACAGTTCAGACGATTTTCCTGAAAAAGAAGATTATAACTTCTCTGGACTAGAACTGCCTGATAGCAAACAAAAAAAATCCTTTCAAATGTAAATACTGTTGAATCATTTTTATAGTTATATAAATCTAATTTAACAGTTGAAATGTACTACAAATTTTTTTTTAATTATATATGAGTAAATCAGAATTATTTTCTAATTTGTAATTTAAAAAAAAATTTAAGCTACATAAATTAAACACATGACGCAAATAACACAAATATCAAAAACTGTAAACAAGTTTTAATCAAAGTAATGATTACATGTAGTACTAAGTACTAAGTAATGTAATAAAAGTGATTGAAATGTAAAATGCTTTCTGGCAAGAACATCAGAAGCATACAAGTTTTGTTGTAAAGGGACTGTATGTGTTGTATGTGTTAGAAAGAGATATTGTGTGAGCAGACAGTAACTGTTATTATTGCATATTCTCCTTGCTACGTCTACTTTCAAGTAGGAATAATTCATTTGCTGGGTCACCACAGCTCACTACTCAAGAAACTCAATCAGTTTCTACAAGGACTAAGCCATAGGAAACACACACCCTTACAAAGTGGTCAGCTTCCAAATTTCGTACAGGTCAGATGTATGCCTATACTCCTGAAGTTGTTAGTGGACCAACCTTAATGTAGCGTAACATCAAAACAACATGATAACTTTCTTAATAAACACAATTAATAAAAGAAATATAAATGTATTTTCGACATTATTCTCAATTCATACAACACTTACCTTTTCGGGCTCCAAGGTCCTTTTACACGAACTCGCAGTCTTAAAGAGAGGTTACTGGGTTCGTTACGTAATAAACACGCTCTTTGACTATATTAATCAGCTCTGTTTATTATTCGATTTCAACATTGATTTTAATATTCTTGTAAATTTACTTAGTATTCATTTTCTCCTCACAACTATTATTGTTCATCTTAATTATCTTTTCTTCGAAAATAGAAAAACAAACATTTACGTTACTTTACATGGCCAATATTCTAATAACTACCTTCAAACCTTAACGTAAACAATATTTTAATTAAATTATCGGAAGGCAACCCAACATCTTACTTATTCTCTCATTCATACACATTTAAGTTTTCCCCATAATTTAGAGCTCTTTTAATTTGACATTTTGATATTTGTTAATGAGTTTACATATAGTTACTTCCTTTTGTCGACCTGGATGCCAGAGGTTGTAATTCGTCCGTTTTGTTTGTGCACTGTTTTAATCCGTAAAGTTTCTGTTGTTTAACTGTGTTCACTACATCAGAATGTCAAAATTCACTGTTTTATTTTAGTTGGTTCACATTTTTTATATGTTTTAATAAACTTTCGGCTCGCGAGCCTTTATGTTGAACCGCCCGCGATCCGCCGCTGTAGTAAGACAGACGCCAAAAATGACGCTCACAAAAATGGCCAAGGCATCTTCGTGTACACCAGCTTGCTCTGGGATTGGCTGAAATGCGGCGAGCGGGAATAATTCACCTTACTTCCGTTATGCAGTTCGGGTTGGAGACTACATATTTTCTCATGCCCTTTTGTCCTCTGAGCACATGTCGCCAAAACAGCAGCACACACGCACGCTCTTACACATTCCTAGATGCTTAATTGTTCTCGTACCTCGCTCGGCCTGACACCGAGCTAACCACAGGGTGTTAAACAAATCAAGCTTTTGTGATAATAAATGTTGCCCAGCCAAGTTGGCCCCAGATTATTACAATTATTATAAAAAATAGAAAAATAAACCCTCAGCTTTATTTGCCCCGTTACAAACAAACAGATAAATATTAAATAAATAACAAATATCACACCAAGCAATGAAAGTAAAATACTCAATTCAATTACAAGTAAGGTATAATAAATTGTGGGGTGTATGTAATGAAGAGGGATGATATACGTAAAAACTCTGATTTAAATTAATTTTGAGATGTTTTATTTTTTGCAACAACAAAAAATTCATAATTGATAATTATCACTAATTTTGTATACAATGACTGTTTAATATTATAAAGCTAAAATGTCTAAAATGAGATTCTATTTAAACAAGAATTAGAATAATTCTTTTGCTATTATATAGTGGAATTACTTAATAAAATTATGTAATCTTTTTTTTTTTGTATATTAATATAATGGAAACATTTTGACTAATTAACAAGCTAACTAGAAAAATATTTTTGTATTAATGATAATAAGATGTGTAGTAATGTAACTATGACTCAGTTTATTTAAATATCACCTTTACCAGAACCATTGTGTTCAGTGGGTTTGCCTGAGTGATCTCGAGGGTTTATTTTAAGGGTTATCAGTGGTGAAAGTTAATATGGTTACTACTTACTAACTTTACAACTGTAGTTAGCAAATTTGGGTTTACTGTCTTATTTTCTTTTATTGTTTGGGGGGGGGGCTTTGTACAATATTTTGGAGACAACACTTCTTTTACAACTGCTACTGAATTTGTTGGTTTTAAAAACAAAAAAAATATTTCACAAACAGTGGATCCTATTCATAGTAACACTTTGTACTAACATACGTCCACACCAGAACTAAACATTTAATCCTTTGTACAGTTCTACGAAACTACTTAATATTGTATCAAAATCACAAAGATACAAATTTTCAATATATTCTTACAACCTCAATATTTCCTACAGTCATATATGTTCATTCACAAACAGTATCTGAGCAAACAGGAATTTGTTTGGACCATTTTGCATGACGCCATTTAGATAATAAATAAACAACTCCTAAATAACGGATGATTGTATCACTCCCAAGACTACCTCCATCGTAATAGTTTCATGCATAAAGTGACCCCCCCCCAAACAATCTTAGCAGGTATGTGGGAGTGGGTACAAATTCGATGGAAAACAACTGTCCAGTCATTGTTAGGTCTTTAAGCAGGGCCATTCAACTGCTACTTTCAGCTCCTGATTCAAAATGCTAAATGTGAAAATATTATGATGGAGGTTGTCCATATATGATTCAAACTTACATATGCAACTGCTTCACTAGCCAGACTTCCGCCAGTGGGTGAATTGTTTGGTGACAAGAAATCAGTTGTAGGTTTCACACTGACAGCTGCTACATCAATTCCAAACACATATGCACACACCTGAGCAACCTATAACATGAATATGTAATAATTTTATACATAATGACAAGAAGACACATAAGTTTCAGTTACAAAACTCACATAACTGTGATTATAGATAAATTATTTTCAGATGTGTGTGTATGTGGGGGGGGGGCGTGTTCATGTGTAGTTTTCACCAGTTATATACAATGCAGCCTACATATATTGCAATGAACATTCTTATTTCATATGAAATGTAGCAAACAAACAATATAGCCATATGATAGTATACAAAGAAGATATATGAATAAGTAGAAATTGCAGGTTTGAACATTGTAAAGTAACTGATACAGAACGTTGTGAAAAATGTTATTTGTAATTATTTCAATGTATATTCTTTAAAAAACGTGTTTATTTGAATAACTGTCAAAATATGGGAAATTTTTGAGATGGGACTTGTATCAAAATACTTGTAATAAAAAGATCTACCTGAGGACAGTAGTTGTTTTAAAATTAGTAACTGGATCTATGAATGTTTTGATTTAAAGATTTTATAGTTCACAAAATTGGACATAAAATATTTCAGGATTTTGAGCATGAATTGTTCTGTTCCTAAACGTTCTTGTACAAGTAAATCTGCTACCTACAAGAACACATGTGAAGGGGTTATCGAGGAATCAATCAAATTGCACGAAATTCAGTTTATTTATTAAAATGAAGACTATCAGACTATATGAAACTAATAAGACTATAACGTACAGTTAGTCTTGCTTTGGAATTGATAACTAGTGGACGCTCCACTGGTCCAAAACGTTTGGTCTGGCAGTTGTGATGAATGCAAGTTAAAAAATCCCGTAGAATTACTGCAATAGTTATTATACTTGTGTGCTATCTGTGAAGTGGAAGATAGTCTGTTTAGGAATATATAGACACTTCAAACTAACTGAAAAGCTGCACTGAAAAGCTAGCCTAGTACACCAGTTTGAGCAGTAAAATTATCAGTTTGTGGTGTGATATTATATGTAACTGTGGCCACAAGAACTATTTACACACCCAGAAGCAACCCTGATGCCCAACAGTGTAATTTGACTCACATATTCCTCCAGGTAGTATCAACCCATCGTCTAAAGACTCTGCAGTCAACATTACATGGAAGTGAACTTGTATTAATTTATGCACACTTACAAAACTTACTTAAAGAAAGATTCTAGTACAAGTTACATCAGTAAAGCCTTTATAATTTAGATAATACAAAAAGAACTTTTTAAATAGCAATTAATTTCATTACAAAAAAAAATTAAATTTTAGTTTATGTTATGAAGGTCAACAGAAACAAATTAGTTATTTTTGTAAACTGTATTAAAGCCACAGTAGGTTGTCTGATAAATTAACAGTGTCATTAATAAATCCATTATCATATGCAGCCCACATACATTGCACTTTCTGTACAATGAAATAAATTAATACTTTAACCTTAACCTCACTAATATACTAATATGCATCTTAAAATTAGTATGACTGAAATCCTTAAAATTAGTGTTTTTACAAATCGATAAAATCCTAGGCTTGAGCAAAAATTCCTCTTGGGATTTCCGCTC
Source organism: Magicicada septendecula (assembly GCA_034769895.1). Classification (NCBI taxonomy): domain Eukaryota; kingdom Metazoa; phylum Arthropoda; class Insecta; order Hemiptera; family Cicadidae; genus Magicicada; species Magicicada septendecula. Next base: position 330,426,076 of record CM068376.1, read on the forward strand.
TAACACGAAAAAGAGGGTATGTCTAGGAAAACTTGATGGATGGTAAACCTGGTAATTTAGATTGTATGTACATTATGTCAGCCACTTATCTAACGATAGCCTCAACTGGTTTCAACTTTACTGGATGATGATGACACCATATAGCCATCAGGCTCAGAGTTGGGTGGACTTCATGATAAATGATCTACTTAAACCCCTAATTCCTTTGGACACGACCATGCTGATCACTATGCCATCTGAATATCTTCATTTATTAATAAGACACAAACAACCAATATAGACACAAAAAATAAAAATATGATTATAGTCGTAACAAACGTAAGGCATAGACAAGCATATTTCATTGGAAAAAAAAAGAAAAATTTAGGTTAGGTGTGAGTGTGAAAAACATATTAGTTTATACTGTATTTACCTTTGTATTAATTCCCTGACCACATTCAATGCCACCATGAGTGACTGCAACTGTACCATCACCAGTATAGATTGACACTGTTGCATGAAACTTTCCCCAGTATCCAAATGGATAATTCATGGCTACCAATGAGAGGCCACGTTTCTTCCAGTGATTATCCTGTAAATTAAACAGACATTAACTTCAAGTAACCAAACTATTAAGTGGCAATACATTACAGTTTGGTTCACATAAGAAGATATAACAGTTGCTGTCAAAACAACATAAATTTCAATAAGTTACTACTGATGAAGTTGACATTATACTGTACTTATATTGACAGACTATGCAGATTACACAGACATACATAAATCACAAATGCATAAGGCACATTTTACAGTAAGGGTCGGTTGCAAATAAAAAGTGATTAACAGCAATGAATCATGTCATGTGAGTGTAATAGCTTCAACTGTTTCAACAGTTATCTATCAGCTGTTTTGTCAGAAGTCTACTGTTTTTTGTCTTTTGATAGTAGTGATTCATGATGCCTGTGATAAGAAACGATCTCGCCAGAGGTGAAGTTTGGTGTGTGATTTCTCAGTGCAAAAGGTTGTAATGCTTCTGAAAATCATTGCAAATTATGTGAAGTTTTAGGGCCTACTGTAGTGGGTGATGGCAAGGTAAGGCAGTGGTGTCAAGAGTTTAATGATGGCTATACTTCACTATGGAGAGACAAGTTGGAGGCCTAGTGTTCAGGCAGATGACATTATTGAAGAAGTGAATGCAAATGTTTAAGAAAACCGATAGTTTACAATTAGTGTTCTTGTATTGGAACAGAGTACAGTGTGTAGAACTGTAACTGCAAAACCAGGCTAATGTAAACTGTGTCCAAGATGGGGTCCCAAAAATATTAACTGATGCATTTTTAACTGCAAGAGAGAGGGAGATAAAATTTTCCCCATTTTAAGCTGGTGATAAAATGTGGATTTTGTATGTATGCTGAGCCCAAACAACAGTCCATACAGTAATTTAATTCAAATTTAATGAAGCCAAAATTTAAAGTAAAATTAGTCAGCTCAGAAGATCGTGGCCACTGTTTCTGGGACATATTGGTGCATTTTATGGAGCCAAGAACAGCAATCACAGCAAATAATATTTATTATGGAATACTTTCAAAAGTAAGGTATGCAATTCAGAACCGTTGGTATGGGACACTGCTCTCATTCATGGCAATGCATGCCCACAAACTGCTGCCCACACTGTTTTTTGTAAAAAGTAGAATCAGAATCCATGTGGCCTCACTGATGTTATTTTGCTTTGTTAACTCAGCATTTTTTTTTAACACTCCACAGTAATGCACTACAAACAGTAAAATCATTATTATTGAAATGAAACATTATTTCTAATAAATAATATGAAACACAGAAGTCTAAATCAACATACGACAATGTACAACACACAAGTTGTGAACAAACCAATAAGAATAATAATTAATTGTGTTATAAGCATTTATCTTTATACCAATTCACTTTTGTCAGTAGTCAGTCTAAATTCCAATTGGTCATCATTCTAGTTGTTCTTTATTTAGAGCAAAATTCCATCTACTTGTAGAGCTGCTATAACTAATTTTTTATGGGGAGGTGTTAAAGTATTCAACAGTTTTAACAATAGGTATAACAAATTAGGAATTATGAAGGGTAGTTCAAGGAAATGCAGATCATTCCTATGTGTGGACGTGGATACTGTAAATTATGAGCAAGGAAGGTTTAAGTCAATTATAGTATATGTTTCAAACAAAAAATAATGGCAAAATTAGATGTTTAGTACCAGCAGAGAATGTGAGAGACAATTTTTATGGTGAAAGAAGAGGTGACTGTAAAGAACTATGGTCGTCAAGGAAAGGTTCTTGTTTGTTTCTGAATTAAAGGAAGTGTCCAGGGGAGATGCTGCTGGAGAGGAAGAACTGGTTGCAAATAAAAATGATGGAAAAAAGACATACCAGACATACAGGGAATGGACTAGTTTGGAGAGAGATGACGCTTGTTGCAGAATCACAAAAAGTTGCGGAAGAGGACATTACACAAGAGGTTGGAAGAGGACTGGGAAAGCAAAATGGAATTGAAGAAGAGATGTCTGAGAATAATTGAGAAAGTGCTCCATAAAGTATGAAGAGGACTTCTTAGAGTAAAACTTAAAACAATGAACACAAGTGGATTTGTCAGTTTGAGATGAACAGCTGCAGGAGGGGGCAGTGATATGCTGAGGAGATAGAGAACAGGCATATATCTGCTTTGCACATTTAGTATGAGCAGAACTCTTATACCCAAATAGATAGGGAACCTGGTGACATGGAGGAATTCCGTCTGCATATACATGACAAATATGACCATGTGTCAGGATCAGGCTTTGTCATAGCTTCTAGCCAATTCTTCTCCAGTAGACTATGTGCAGTAACTTTCAAATGTCTATTCAAAACTTTTGCATACAAGTTATATGTGTCCTCTAACCACCTTCTTTGAAGATCAATACAAACTTCAACCAAATGCCATTTTAAGAAGGTGATATCTACACATTGGCGGCTCTGTAGACCAGTAGATATGGCATCTGGCTACTAATCTAGAGGTCCCAGGTTCGATTCCTGGGAAAATCAAGGTGTGTTTTTCAGCCCCCAGGTCGACTCAGCCTGTTGAAAAATGAGTACCTGGCATAACATCTTGGGGATAATAATGGGTGGCTGAAGTGTAGTGCTGGCCACACTGCCTTCCTTGTATGCCATACGGCTCACATAACGCAGCCTACCCTGCCTGACTCCTAAGCTGCTACGGTGGTACACATGGGAGCCATTATTATTATATCTACACATTACACAGATGTAGTCCCAATTAACCCATTCGCTGACTTTTACGAGTGTAGCTCATGCCACTTGTTCAGTTCACTGACATTGACAGCAATCACTTGCCCATTTGTTTCAATGTAAGAATTGCTTTGTAGTAGTTTTATGAATCTCCAACAGATGTCGGGCAAATTTAAATGCTTTCTACATGTGTTTTTATTTACTGCTATGTACCATTGTTTAACATATTTGTAGGTATTAAATCTGCAATAAAAAAAATAGACATTTTGTGAAAATGAATTTCTTTAAAAAAATAGTCAGTGAATGGGTTAATGCTCATCCGTGGCTGCTGCCACAGTCTACATGGATACTGTGAGTTTTGAAAAGTCTGCATTGTACTGTCCCCTCATGTCTGCTTTGAACCACACACTCTGTTCATTTTAGCTCTTTTAAAGTATTCTTAAAATACTCATAATAATATTCATATTACTTACTTGTTTTATCTCTTTATGTTCTAATAATTACTTTCAATGCTTGTAATGCTAAACTTTATCTATTATACACATAATTGAAATTACTTATAAATTTATACGTTTCCTGAAGAGCTAATTGCACCATGTTCTTCATACAATTTCATTTTATTTTATATGCACAATGGATTCTCTTTGGAAGGACTGTTAACTTTAACATACTTATGGTAGTTTTCTTAGTTGTCTTTAAAAACCTCGCTTTATTCATATTCTCGTGCCTCTCTTCATTTTTCATCTTCACCCCCCCCCCAAATAACTTATTTTAATGTTTCCATTTTTTATTCTTATCACACACAATTTCAGTCCCTCAACATGTTTCGTAATCTTCTCTACAATAAATCCCCTATACCTTCTTTATCACTGATCAGAAACAACTTATAAACATTTTCACCTTTTTTCTTGTATTACTAATGTGATTCTTTCTAGAGGTATCTGTGAACAAAACTCTTGAATTTGTAAGTCCCCACCATTCAAATCACTATGAAAAATTATCTGCACATATTATATATATAGGCCTATATATATATATTGTGTGTGTGTGTGTGTATTCAGCATTTGTTACAAAGCCAGTCATATACTTTGTTTTCAAAGGTGCAAAAGGAATTCATCTGTTTCCCCCAGTTTCTCCTTCACTAGAAAAATGACTGCAAATCTGTCCATCACTATGTAGCATAAAAATTTTTTAAAATCACGATATTAATTGATGACTCGTTGGGCACTTGGTGAAACATATTAATACAAAGGTTTTGTAAAATATATAAAAACACTTGGTAAGTTTCACAAATTTTTTAATTAACTCATACAAAGGTTTTGTAAAATATATAAAAACACTTGGTAAGTTTCACAAATTTTTTAATTAACTCTAACATCCTGTGTTCAGTAATTTCATTCACTCGCTCTTTGACAATGGCTTAAGTTAGTCGAAACAGCTGTCAGAGTTAATTAAAAAATTTGTGAAACTTACCAAGTGTTTTTATATATTTTACAAAACCTTTGTATTTTTTAAAATATTGTCACCGGACAAAAGGCTTGCCGCATGACAAATGGCGCCAATCGTACACTCTAGTGTTTTTGGTGGTCCTAAAAATGACCGGGTGGTGAGAACGCTGATGTTGGTAGTGCCGCGCTAAGATGTTCGGCGGCTGCGCCTGCTGTTCGTGGCATACTGCAGTCCTCCTCTTCTTTCGGCATCAGTTGTAGAGTCGGCTGCCGGCCCAGCGAAATCCATCGCTGGTGTGGAACTGGAGGGCAAAGACGCAAGAACGCCGGTTCTATTCTTCGGCCGTTCCTTCCGGCTGACTCCGTTTCGATGTCATCCGAGAGAGGAGAGGAGATGAAGTGCGTCCGATGGTGTGGCGATGAAGAGTGCGTCGAAATTTTCTACCGGCGCTGGTTTTTATGCACTAACCGGGATCGCCGATTGGCTCACTCTGAGCACGTTAGTTGGTCACATCTCGGCTGCTGATCCCTGATTGGATTGCCTCGTATCCGCTGGTACTGGAGAGCAGACGTAATGCCTCGCTGTTGTCACAATATATTAATAGTTATATAATTGTGACATAGTTATATTATTAAACACAATATATTATTTAGAGTTTTTGAAAACAAATTGCCATTTGTCCTGTTCCACAATGAACTGTTACTTTCAACTGTATATGCTGGAAAGAGAATTTTTACAAGCTATCTTGACAAAGTGACAACAGCGAAGTTACTACAGGCAAAGTGACAATGGAAGGTCTCCTGCCATTCTTAAAAAAGTTGTCATTATCATTTGCACTAGCAAGTAGTGCAAAATTATTTCAGTACAATTTTTCCTTATCACTGGACAACAAACATGGCACTAATTATGCAGTGACATGACCCATCTTTGTCACTGGTGGCAAGATACAATGCTATCTTCCTCAGCAACTTATCAGCAAATAAATAGGATAATAAATATAGATAACTAAATATGATAATAAAGCTTATAGTAAATTAGAAGTACACTAAAAACTCGTTTATCCAAATTTGATGGGACCGCGCCCGTTTCAGATAAACAAAATTTCGGATAAACTGAAACTTCTATTTAAATAATAATACATATGTAAGTACAGTAACTTTATTTAATAATAATAATTTAAAAGTTATTTAGAGTGAATATGACACAATAAACTATAAAACGGCACCGCACTGTAAAATTATAGTTTCTACAGTCCTGGAACAGTCCTATTGCTTGTCCGTACAGTAATCAATCATAGTTTTTTGTGTGATTATCGAACAAATTGATAATTCGGTGTACCCTTTACCCCAGTTAGTTCTGATTATTGACTTTCTACTTTATATCGTGTTGAATCGCTTGTCTACGCTATTAAATATAGATTATAGCGACAGGAAAATGCTTTTGTGTATTTTTAAAATTTACTAAAAATTGTTTCGGATAAACAGGATTTTCGGATAAACCCGATTCGGATAAACGAGTTTTTAGTGTAAATAAGATTTACATGAGGTCATCCAACCATGGGATCTTCAACAACTGATGTTCTGCCCTCTTTGAAAATGCTTATTCCACTCATAGCACTTACTTGACCCAAGTGCTAGTAAAGAAATTGACATGGATCTAAAATTCTTATGAAATTTGCAGCACAATTTCAATACACATGCACTGTTTTTCAAGACTTTCATTGCCATTTTGTCTTAATGTAAAGGATCGTTTCTATACATGATCATTTCATAAATGAATACTAACCTTATTGAATTGCTCAATCGCAGCAGCCCTTCTGTCATAATCACATGATGTTTTGAGGTCATTTATCATCTGTTTTGCTGGGTTATTGGCTTCAGTCATGTTGTTAAGTCTCACTTGTAAAGGATCTTTTTGCACTACATTTGAGATATGTTCCATTATATGCTCAATAACAGCTACACCTTCAGTTGTCCCTAAAAAATTCAATGAAAAAATTTTGACATAAACCTAAATTGTAACTTTAAAACTTACACCTATATGAATATAAGTTTATGATTCTATTCAAAATAAAACATTTCCTGAATATATATTCTAGAGGCTACTCTGAATATTCACAGTATAAGAAATAATTACATAAATCAAACACGTGGGTATGTTAATATACAAATAAGGTAAGTTTATACACAAACAAGTTATCATGTTGCTTTACTGGCTAGCATTCATTTGTAACTATAACACTGCAAGTATAAAACAACTTTTAGTAGCGACAGCATTACAGTAACTACAATGCTTTTTAATAACTAAAATATGTAAGTTTTTGATCTAAATGCATCCAAAACTTAAGATTTCTTCATACTTCCACATTCTATGTATAAATTCACTTGATCAAGTTTTCAATGCTTACATGATTTTTTGTATTTTTATTATTTATGTAAAATTGACTTAATAAGGTACAGTATGTAATGAATGTTGATATATGAATTTTATTGAAATATTACTTATTCTACAGCTGGTCCAGCTGTTAGTTGAGACCACTAAAAGCACCCATGTACTACAAATGGAAGAAAACACGCTACTAACTACCCTGAAAAAACTGTTATCTCAAAGAATGTACTCTGATACATTTTCTTTATATCTTTGGTAATATGAAATATTAGCAAAGGCAAAGGGTTCATCTTAATTCTAACCAAGTAATCAGTGTGACAAAAAGTTACTGTAGTTTATTTACAGTAGTAATTACTACTTTCAGCATTAAATTTCAAATATACAGAATAAAGTTCTGTGACTTTAAATTATAGTCAGCTGACTAACTTTTGTTTCATAAGAGACAGTTTACAGCATAATCAAAGCGATGTAAGAACTAAGCTAGATCTTAAAATCAGTTTGATCAGAAGATAGGTCCCACAGCAAATGAACATTTTGTGTACGACATAATGTAAACAACTTGAGACTATTACTGTTTGTAACACTCATTAATTGAAATTAATTTTGAAATACAGTTTTCATTCAAGTATATTTAAAAATGTGGTTTATTTTAAAAAATAGGAAGTTAGCTTAAAAACCCTTATGAACATTAGTTCTGAAAGACAAAACAACAGTTTCAACAAGGTACATATTAAATACTGTGCACTTTCCTGAACAATTGTATACAAACTGCAAATGGTATTTAGAAGAGGTATTTTTTTATATGAAAAAGTAAGCAATGGTTAAAAAATGTTTATTTTTCATAACAAAAAAAATAATTCTTTCACATATGTGGTACTGCCTTTAGTCTGTATCAACAACCATTTATTTTTGATAAAGGCATCTTGTAAACAATAATTACAAGAAACTATTTAGCCAATACCACATATTCTCAAGCACACATGTGCTAGTGTTTTCTCTCCTTCAGAATCACACACACGCATGTAATGTTATAAATTAATTCAATATATGTACAATATAAATATAAATAAAAAACTTAATTATTAATAGTAATTATAGAGATATGATAGTATAAGAATTTGTAATACACATATATGTAGAATAAGAAAGAACAGGGTGAGGCCAGTGCGCCGACAGTCTGTCGCCAGCCGAAATAAATATACAATAGAAGACTGTACCTAGTATGTCATAAACGCATAAAATGTTTTATGTATCAGAAACAGCAAAAAACGAGCAAGTACCGTTATGAAAGCCAGTCGGTGTCCTTCAGAAGACAAAAGATGACACCCCAATATTTATTGCGATTTTAGAAAGTAGCGTCGTTTTTAGCTATTTAAATGACCACGCGGTAAAAACTACGTGCCCGCACTGTTCGACCAATGAGCAATAGCATTAGTTCAGCGTGCGAGAAAATAACGATACAGGAATGGAGAATTTCAAATTCACCGGGGAATATTTCAAACCCTGGCCAATGAAAGTGTCATCAACCAGGACAGTGGTGATGGAATCAGTAGACAAACTATAAAAAGAGAGAACCAAGTAAAAAAGGGAAGTTTTAAAGTTTAAATTTCAAGACAAGCACGGGAAATCTGCGTTACTCTGTACAAGCATTCAATAATATAATTATAACGGAACGTTATACTAGCTTTGTTTAAAATGTATAGATTAGATCATTAAATAAAAGTTGAGAAGGAACAAGTTAAAGTATAAAGAAGAATATTTTATTAGTGCGCATAAAGTACGTATTATGAAGATATTTCATATGTGTGCGTAAAATTGAATTGAGAAAGTATATTTATTTTATGTGCGTGACGTTAAGTACAACGCGAGCATGTGATACAAGTTTAAGAAGTGGTAATCAATTATGTTTGGTGGAAGTGAAGTGCAATGAGCAACGTAGAACGAATAATCAGAGTCTGGAATCCGCCAAACAAGTAACATAATATCTTAACAATTCACAATTCTAATATACAAACATAGAAATTAATATCTACCATAAGTATAACTCATCTCATTCTCAAAAGACCCACACTTGTTCAGATACTAACGATTCATTTTATGTGATATGACATGCTAGAAAGGATATTTAGTAGAATCACTGTATAATCAAGGGAATGAAACGAAATATCATAAGAACAGCATTCGAGTACGAGTCAAGTACTTGCATATAATAATTATTAAGAAAATTCATGTTAGTTAAGAAATATTATGCTATATGTTAATTAAAGTATTGAATATTAATATATATGTCAGATGAATAAAATATAATATTGTGGCTCGTTAACCGAAGAATACTTAAATAATAGTAATCTTGAAGAATAATAATACTTTGAAATTAGTTGTAAAATGTGTATTAAGCATCTCAATGATGTTATATTAGAAATCATAATGTTTATGTTCAAATTTCAGATGCCATGTTTGTAATAAGAATGGAATAATATAGAATATTAGTATCTGAACGGAACGAGTTATTATTTATTAATAAACCCTGGTATACTCTGTTCTGGCCCCCAACCGAATTAATGATTTATATAATAATGAGTGGATTTATTTAGTAACAGATATAAAAATCTGAGTCATAAATAATATACACCTTTATAGTAGTCCCCATCAACCGTGGTGCATTGCAAAAAACCTTTATATTTGTCACACAAAACGTGGTGCATCTTAAAATCCTTATCGCGTGCACACACACACACACACACACACACACACACACACACACACTGCATGCATGTACACATGCACTTGCTTCTCATGGGTAATATCGATGAATATTTACATAGTGATATTTAGATATCCATTAAGTTTATACAACCTATGTGATATTTGTATTTCATAACAACCCAAAACAGTCTTATTAGCACCAGATTTCCTCCTAATAGGAAAAATCTTATGTAAACACACACACACACACACACACACACACACACACACACATATTCTTAGTGGCTGCTGTAATAGTGGTATGTATATGTTATGACGTCCTATATTCTGAACACACACACCGCACATAAGATAGTATTCTCAAAATTAATGTTAGAATATTTTGTTATCGCATAACTATCAGTAGTTTTTCATAAATGTGTTTTATCAGTGATTGACGGAACAGTACAATGTTGAGCTTCTCTTGTAACAAACACTAGAAAAAATGTTGAAAGGTTGGGAGCATCTATTTTTATGCATCGAACTTTGACTTCTTCAGACTGTCTGAAGGGGGGGGGGGGGGAGGGGGAGAGAGAGAGAGAGAGAGAGAGAGAGAGAGAGAGAGAGAGGTACAAGGAAAAATAGTCAACAAAGGTTTGTAGTTACATCCTTAAATTTTTAGTGACCATCAATCAATGAATGTTCTTAGTGGATGGATAGTGAGGATCGGTCAATAATACAAATTTTAGCTATTTTGCGTCGACGTTACGACAATATTTATTGTCATCTACAGGACCTGTCTATGAAATACATAGAAATATCAAACATAAGAAAACGAGCAATTGTTGATTACTGTTTGTTTAATAATTAAAATATCAATACATTTAGTAATTTAAATTGTAATACTGTATAAATTAAGTTCTCTCATACTATAATTTGCTCGTTTTCTTAAAGATAATTTGAAGATGTAAACAAACTATCATAAGTCTTCACATATAAAATGATACATACATACGCACGCACACACTCACATACACCAACACGTTCACCCAAATATTTAATTGTTTTGTTATGTTTGATATTTCTATTGTATTTCATACACAGGTCCTGAACATGACATAAATATTGTCGAAACGTCGACACAAAATAGCTAAAATTTGTATTATTGACCGATCGGTCACTAACCATCCACTAAACATTCGTTTGTAGTTACCTTTGCCTAACTCTCACAATTAGATGTACACAATGGTAAACTTATTTCTGTGACTTTTATAGAAAACACTTTTCTTGCTGTTTTCTCAAGCTATGAAAAAATGAATTTAGTTATCTAATATTTCCAAATCAGGTGTACTAAATTCAGTATTTCGGAACTTATTTACTTGGAACCTTTTATGTCAAATATTAAAGTAATAGTCATGCTTTTGCAGGTAGGATGGCTAATTGTTAACGTCTAATTGATTGCCAAATATATGTTAAGCTATTTCAACAAAGGCACCATAAATTAAACCCCGGTTACTTATTTTGATCAGTGACAACTGATACTCTGCCTAACGCCATATCATAAAAAATGAATTTATTGTCATCATTGACACAAATATAAAAGATCCACTAAATAGCTGAGAATTAACCCATTCATTGTCTGTTTCTGTAAACTAAATAAAGAATAGTTTGTAAGCAGTTATCAAATTTCCTTAATAATTTACTAGCTAAACAGCTAGTGTGAGTAAGATACTAGAGCAGTGGTGCAAATTATTGTTAATTTGGTAATGATCAGATTATTATGGGTAAACAAGTGTCCATATCAACAAATTTTTGAAATAAAATACAATCCTTTATCTACAGCTTTCTCACCGTGGTTTGTATCTAGTCAAAAATTTAAAAAAATTATCACTTACCAATCTTTTTAAGTCATACACAGAATTTTCCCTTCAGAATTGCAAAAAATGTCAGGTTATAAGAATTCAGCAAATGTTTTATTATTTTGATATGTACAATAGATTTCGAATCAGTATATGATACGTACGATAAATTACCCTTCTGGTATGGCAGTAAAGAAGAGACAAAACAAAAAAGTGCAAGTTTTTAAATGGTTACATGGCCAATATTATCCTATTTCCTCAATGGCCTCGAATAATCCTTGAAATTGCAATAGACCCATGAAACTTATTTTCCCTGACAATAACTATGACTAGTTAAAACTGTTGGGCTTATTGGCTATGGTTGGTTGTTAGAAACAGTCTCTTCATTAGATCATAAAGTTTCAATGGCTCAAACGGTTTTTATCAATAGAGTCATGATAACAAAACTTTCAGTTGATGCTAAAACATCCAACATAAAAATTTAGACATAATACTAAAATCATGTTTCAAAGCCACGTGAATATAAGTTTATGACTATATATTAAAAATAAAACACTTCTTGTAGAGTACATACAAAGTGCATTTTCAAGAAATTACACTATACTAGCATTAAAGGTGTACAGATACAAAGATGGTACAAAATTCTCAAAGATTGGTAACAAACATTTTTACTGTCCTCTCTTTGTAACCAGTCTTTGGGACATCCATACCAATTTCTATCTGTCCCTACTCTAATGTCGACAACTGCTCAAACTCTAGAAATGTTAGAGTGTAATGTAGATACTGTTTTTAACAACTGACCATGGCTGACAATCCTAACAGTTTGATAGTTGACTCACGTCATGAAAGCCTATGAAAATATTAAAACTTGTAAATATAAATAGTTGTTCAAAAAGAAACAGAACACACATATACACCAAATAAATAACTTTTTTTTGTACTTCATCAAGTCCAGAACCAAGTTACAGGTGGCAGATAATGATATCCAGTACCACAGAACTGGGAATGAAGAGAAACATAAATAACTAGTCCCAGGGAGGAGCAATCCTTAGATACTCTTAACAAATGTTTGCTTATATGACAGGCTTCACTGTTGCATTGAATTACATAGCTGTTGCGCTGTGATAAGGAAAGTCATAGAAAATTCGTAAGTCATAAAAAACTAAACATCATTATATCATTTAAAACCATTATTAACTTTAAAAAAAATTTACTGAAACCCTGGACTGAAGGAGCAATGGAAAATCGCTCAGGTATATACAGGTTGCAATGCAATTATTGTCATATGTTCTACATTGGACAAACTGTACATTCAAAGAACATCTACCCAAAAAAGAATGTTAGTATAGTCAAGTCCAATTCTGCATTACACTTCATAAATGAAAATCAGTCATAATTATACTGGGTTCGCAGCGAATATGAAGCCTGTGCACTTTTGCAATAAAGGTCAATATATGGATGCCTTAGAGGAGTTTGAAGTATACAAGGCAACCAAGCTGCATAAAGACAATCTGCTTAATGATCAGTTATTATTTCGATCAACATTGTGTATAACACATTACGAAGAACAAGGAGGATCCAAAAACCAACAGATATTATCAGTGAGTTAAGTGAACATTTAATGGCTCGACAGTCAACTTGTTTATGCCAAGTAATGTGCACTGTTTTGTTGTGTCATGTGTTTTGTGTTATGTGTGTTTGTAAAATAATTTATATAATGACTGGTTTTAATTTCACTGACGTGTCCTCATGAGAGGATAAGGCATTTTAAAACCTCATGATGGGAACTTGTTCCCGAAACATGTCATATCAACAAAAACAATAAGTCGCAAGATGGATTATATTGAAGTAATTAATTATCATAGAAAATTACTTATTAGCTCAACAGTCCGTTAAGGACCAAGGCGTACTGCGCGGCTTTTGTGTTAGTGTGACGGTGTATGGCTAGTACTACGCACCACCAGCCGCTAGTTGCGGTATTCACAGCCAGGAGGCGGCGCTGTTATCTCAGCGCCTACTCAGTTTGCCTCACGACGCTGAGTGCACGCCGTACGGAACCTCCGCCGGGAATTGAACCCGGGACCACGAGCGCATCAATCGCCCGCGTTAGCCACTAGACCACCTGGAGGCTAGAAAATTACTTATTAGAATGTGATTTGTTTAGTCTTGGGGCGTTTTTTTAACTATATGATAATGGAATATGTAGGTAGAATAATCCTTTTGCATCTCCAGGCAAAACTCCTTTAGGGGGAAAATGTGTATAACACTCTAAACACACTATACTACATGGCATAATGAACAAAGGAGAAAAATTAGGCAATCAAAACTATAGCAAAACATTCATTTAACACAAACCATAAGTACAGTAGTACTGTCACTGAAGCTGAAAAAAAAACAGAAATTGCAAATTAAGTGGCTTCTATAAGATTTTTTGGATAGTGCTAGATAAAAAGGTAAGAAAGAATTTTTAAAAAAAAGTTTACAAAAATTCAGTCATGCGTTTTTGAAAAAAGGGAGGGGGAAGGTACAAACAATTCATTTTTCGTGATTATCTTAACAAATATTAAATTTATGAGAAAAATACAAAATACCAAAAAGAAAGCATAACATTCTGCATAACAAAGGTTATTAACATTTTTTTGTCAGGGTGATACGTTTAGTAGAAAAATTAATTCAAAGTTGGCCAAATTTTTCACAAGGTGGATTTTCACACAAAATACTGTTTATTTAATAGACATGCAATTTTTTCAGGAATATAAGTTTAAAAACGCATTATTATTCATTTATGTATATATTATTATATATAATTTTTACTTATTTATTATGCATTATAATAAAAATGTTATTAAAAAATGCACTTTATAAATATATTCAAAAATAGTTTTTCTTCCAATCATTGAAGATTTTGACAATAAAATAACTTTTAAAACACATTTCTTATTTATACAAATTATAAATTATTTACTTATAACTTATTATGATTTACAAAATTATTAAAATATCATTTTTTTCTTCAATTTTTTGGAATTTTTCACAATTATCAAGGTGGAAATTAACTTTTTAGTACATTTATTATTTATTTATAAAATTTAATTATAACAATTATTTTTATAATGATAAATATATTTAAAAATCGATTTCTTCTCCAATTTCTTGAAAAGATTCAGAAGTCAAGTCTTCTATTTCTGTTTCTCCCTCATCATACACAATATTTGAAAAATTTGTGCACCAAAATTAAATTCTTTAATAAAATTACGCAAACCTATCAGACCTTTAATAAACGCTAGAACCGCACCAAATTATAAAAACTCTCTCTCTCTCTCTCGCTCTCTCTTTCTCCTTCTCTCCCTCTCTGCCTCTCTCTACTTATGCACCTAAGCATTCAAAGAATTTCGACTAAACCGAAACATCGAAGCATGATAATGTTTTTTAGGCTTTTGAAACATATAATGTGGATTACGTTTGGTGGATTATGTAAATCATTTCCAAACCACAGACTATCACAAACAGAGCATGTAAAACCAAATTTATTCTCACTAAAACGTTTGCTAAACTCAATGTCAGCAGCGATTATTTCTGTCTTGATGCGTTTACATATCAAATTTCTAGACTGTGGGGAATCGAAAGTGTGGAAGCGTCACATTTTTCGATGACGATTTTTGTGGAATGACCCCCAGCCTAAAAACATTATCATGTTAAAATATCAAAATTACTAACACAAATCTTAAAACATAAAATTGAACTTCCAGCAAAATACAATATAAAAATATCGGTATGGAGAACCATACATGACTTCCATATTCTAAGATTTATATTTAAATCTTAATATCGCCTGCCAAGCGTGATATATTTTCTCTTATACATGATGTACATTAAAATGAAAAAATTTTAATTTTATTGCCTGGCAACAAAATTATTTTATTTTTAACAATTACCATTGTTTCAAAAAGTTTAAATAAATTTTCAAGTACTTTACTCTTGTTAAAACGTATAAGGTTGCAGGTAAACTACCCCTTCTTCTTAACCGATCTTCACCAAAATCGAAAGTCATTGAGACCTCTACAATTCAGGGACGTATGCAAAAAATTATTTGATTCTGTTTGAATTTGCGGCTGTTATCGTTTGCCATAGAAAATACGCTTGATAAAAAAACGTTGCAGGTAAACTACCCCTTTCCCTTAACCGATCTTCACCAAAAACAATAGGTCTTGAGTACTCTACAAATCAGGACTGTATGCAAAACATTATTTGATTCTGTTTGAATTTGCGGCTGTTATCGTTTGCCATAGAAAATACCCTTGTTAAAAAAACGTTGCAGGTAAACTACCCCTTTCCCTCAACCGATCTTCACCAAAAACAATAGGTCTTGAGAAATCTACAATTCTGGGCTGTATGCGAAACATTATTTGATTCTGTTTGAATTTGCGGCTGTTATCGTTTGCCAAAAAAAAAAAAATTTCCCTTGATAAAAAAAACCGTTGCAGGTAAACTACCCCTTCCCCTCAACCGATCTTCACCAAAAACAATAGGTCGCGAGTACTCCACAAATCAGGGCTGTATGCAAAAAATTATTTGATTCTGTTTGAATTTGCGGCAGTTGTCGTTTGCCATAGAAAATACGCATGATAAAAAACGTTGCTGGTAAACTACCCCTTCCCCTCAACCGATCTTCACCAAAAACAATAGGTCTTGAGTACTCTACAAATCAGGGCTGTATGCAGAAAATTATTTGATTCTGTTTGAATTTGCGGCTGTTATCGTTTGCCATAGAAAATACCCTTGTTAAAAAAACGTTGTAGGTAAACTACCCCTTTCCCTTAACCGATCTTCACCAAAAACAAAAGGTATTGAGAACTCTACAACTTAGGGCTGTATGCAAATAATCTTTTCATTCTGTTTGAATTTGCGGCTGTTATCGTTTGCCATAGGAAATACCCTTGTTAAAACATAAAACGTTACAGGTAAACTACCCCTTTCCCTTAACCGATCTTCACCAAAAACAATAGGTCTTGAGAACTCTACAATTCAGGGCTGTATGCGAAACATTATTTGATTCTGTTTGAATTTGCGGCTGTTATCGTTTGCCAAACAAACAAAATTACCCTTGCTAAAAAAAAACCGTTGCAGGTAAACTACCCCTTTCCCTCAACCGATCTTCACCAAAAACAATAGGTCACGAGAACTCTGCAAAACCGGGCTGTATGCAAAAAATTATTTGATTCTGTTTGAATTTGCGGCAGTTATCGTTTGCCATAGAAAAAAAATCTACAGACAGACAGACAGACAGACAGACAGACACACAGACAGACAGACACACAGACACTTTTCGGAAAACGACTTTTTTTCATGTTTTGAGTGTAGTAGAATCAGAATCTGCAATAATCTCGAACACGATTTTTTTTGCCATCACCATACTTCCATTCCTTAAGGAATATGGAAGTAAAATAGTATAGAACTCACGGAACATTCAATATCGAACTGCGTTAATTCAATATCTGTATGGCGCATGTACCAGCTGTCCTCGCTCTCCCTAAAATTCTTCAAATTTCAGGGTCTGTTCTTTTTATGCCCATGCACGGATATAAATTCTCACTATGTAGAAGAGAAACTTCAAATATTGTAGTTTTACGTACAATAGTTACATTTAAAATTTTTTTTTAGTTTTTAACTATTAATATTAATACGCGCAATGGACATGTTTTTACATTTATTTAAAAAAATTATAAATTTTAAAACTCGCTCATTTTATGCCAATAAATCAATACTAATTTTTATTATTATTTTCAAAGACCTATATATGTAAAGTTCATATTGTGAAGTTTTTTTTAATGTAAATACATTTGTAATAAACTGTTAATATGTTTATGCATTAGTTGAAAAAACTAAAAAACTAAAAGTTATTTTATTTTAAGTATTTATTAATACTTTAATTATTTTCTTTTCATTTTATGTAAAAGTACAAACATTTAGCTTTAAAATTCTTTTTGATTTTTGTCTCTACGACTATTATAACGGATTTTATTAAAATTTGTATGTTGCAATGTCAGAATAAATTAGCCTTCCCGCTCATCGGGCGGACTCCGACAATCAAATTTTTTCTAATATTTCAATTCCATTTTTCTCACAAAGTATTGGCCTGACAAAAAACATAATAAATAGCTTTTTGTAGAGAATTTAATGCTCTTTAATTTTTGTAATTTGTCTTTCTTTCGTAAATTTGTTATTTTTTAAGATAATCATGAAAAATGGATTTTTTGTACCTCCCCCTCCCTTTTTTCAAAAACCCGTGTGAATTTTTGTAAACTTTTTTTTAAATTGTTTCTCACCCTTTTATCTAGCCTTATGCAAAAAATCTCATAGAAGCCACTTAATTTGAATTTTTTTCCTTCAGTGACTGTACTAAAGCCACAACTAATGTCAACTGAAGCACTATGCCACTGATCTTAGAAACTGACTATTCTCCAGTTTACACCAGTTTTATTAAGGTCCTTTATAACATGAAATTTCAATTAAATTTCACTTAAAAAGTTATTTTTGTAGTAATAATTTTAGTGAATATTTATATGAGTTTAAATACAGAGATTTATTTAAGACCAACTTGTCTCAAGGGAAGGATTAAAGACTAAGGTGTCGATACACAAAATTTTAAATTAATTTGGCAATGATAAGCAACATTATTGGAACAACTTCACTTACCAGGAGCTCTACACCAGGTATTTCCATGTGTGTCAGTCTTCACTCCGTATCCAGTTATCTTCCACGTAGAATCATCATAAACATTGGTAAAGGCGAACAATGTACTTGGTACTACAGGATCATTACTGCTATTGCCTTCATCTTGATAAAAGTTCATTGTTAAGTATTGTACCTTTCCAATATCGTCTACACCAACCTACAAAAAAGTTTATAATAGAAAATTTTGTGCTAGTATCAGTTTATTAGTATATTAGTCAGAGAGTAAACAAAGACAGTGCAAAAATAATGTTTTATAAAAATCATTTTTTGAAAGTAAGTAATCACAGATCACCAATGTGTGGAAAAATATTTACATGAGTGATAATCTATGTGTACCACTGTACTGTAGTGGGGCTTCCCTAAGTCAGTTGAGAAGGAAAGGGGCAACTGCATCCTGAAAGTGGTCGCTTGTAAATGAGGTCACTTCCTGAGCTGATTTTAGTTAATATTTTTGGTGAAGTTTCCAGTTTTACACTCTTATTTGGACAGACATATTTTACTGACCGACTCTCTAAGTACCATTCAGTATTACTATATTATTTATTTATTGCCATTACATATTTTCATGATTTATTGTTTTTTCCTTTTTTTCAGGTTTGAAACATCAGATTTCAGGTAACAGTATGACGACTATCTGCCACAACATTGATCAATGTACTGTGATTAGCACATTGTAATCAAAGTTGTATTAAATATAGGCCTGATTAATTCATAGTCTGAAGATGGTGGCAGACTTTGACAATCAACATATTGCTTTGATTTAAAAGCATCAATGATGATTGGAGTCCAAACATTTTTCCAAGCATTTAATAAATCTGTACCAGCAGAAGCAGTGAAAATTTACAGTAAAGGTCTAGCAGCAGTTGAAAAAAATAGTTGGGTAAAGTAAATATCAAACAGTCAAGGTGTAGTGTTTGACAAATACAATAATCAACTTACATTGTTACTAATACAATGGCCTTATCAATACATTTTGCCTTGTGTAGGCTGTAGACCTTGTTACAATTTCTTTAATTTTTTTACTTTCAAACACATTCAGTTATATCTTAATTTAAACTTCACTAAAGCAACTACTTTAGAAAATATTTTAACACTTTGAGTACCAACAGCATAATATTATATCCTGGGTGACTTCATACACTGACAGATGGAATAATCTTACAGTGCATGCTTCCAAATTTGTTCAAAGGCTTCATGTCATAATAATATGCCACAAAAAGCATACAGATGATTTCTTGACATTTAGCTTTTGTTTTCATGTTCATTTTGTAGCAATGACAAAGTCATTTTACAAACAGAATTATCACTGTTGCACACCAATACAGAAAAATTATTCCAATTAGCACTTTCAAGCTTCACAGCTCATCGTTAGATCAGAAATCTGATCATTTTATGTGAAATAATTTCGACAGTTGCCAGGCCCTGCCTGTTTGTTTACATTTATGTCTACACTGATTTATATTAATTGGATTTCAGACAAAAAGTCAGTCTTTCTGCATAAATAATTATAAGTTATTTATTGATTCCTTGAATTTTAGTGTATGCTTGTTCTTTTATGAACTATATAAATTATGACCCGATACAACTGGTTTAGATGAAATCCTAAGATATTCAAGACTTCCATCTCATAATTACTCTCTTATCTTGAACTTATTTAACCGTAATTGAAAAACACAATACAATAATAAAAGCACGATGAGTTTATTCAGAAGATGATTGAATGGGAAAAGTATTCTGAAATTATTTTTTGTTTGTAATAAATTTTAGTGAATATTTGTTAGTGTTTAAATACAGAGATGGTTTTTAAAAACCCATTACCAGAGGGGATGGATTATGGCTTAAGGTGTGGGTATTCAATGTGATAAACTGATTACTTATTAATATATTGCTACTGAACAACCCAGAACATTCTCTGCTTTCCCCGTCCAGTGTGGCAGCTGTTGCATCATTCAAATAGGTGATTCTAGTGAGTTCCAGGAACACTTGAGATAATGCATTAAGCAGCCGGTGTGCAGTTAAGGAGGGAAAGCTGTACTGAACCTCAGCGCGGCGTATATAAAGCCATAGCAGCCGGGTTGTCGGTTCAGTTACGTGAGCGATTTTCGCTAGTGCGGATTCAGTGTTAGTGGAAGTGAAGTAGTATTGTGTTAATAATTGTGTGAAACTCTATTAATAGACATTGTTATTGCGTGTGGACAAATCTATCTGGAATTATTGTACGAGTTAATTATAAACTGTTTAATTGTGATAATTAAAGCTGGTGATTAGTGATTTAATTGGTGTCTTGTATTTTGGTTTCCACTTTACCATAAGACGACCAGTAGACCGTCGTAACAGTGGTGTCAGAACTGGGATAGAACGGTTAACAGTGGAAACAAAGGAAACTTCGAAGAAGAGTGGTATTAGTGGTAGTTGATAAAAATAAAAAGGATACCAGTGAGATAATAGAAGGATTCAAATCAATGCTATTGAAGATCGAGGAACGAAGCTGACAAGAGGCAGAAGAAGCAGAGGAAAGATGCCGGTGAGAAGCAGCAGAGGAACGACAGAAAGCACTAATGGAAGAACAATTAAAAGAAAAACGTAAGTGTGAAAATGAAACACCAGAGAGACAACAAAAAGAAGAATTTAGTCATCAATCAGACGAAGTTAAGGCGTTCGTACAAGATGATATCACTGGAAAATTCATGCTGTTATGAGGTGAGCTAAACTAACAAGTTGACAGAATGTCTGAAGTTGAAAAATTTATGTCAACCATGAAAACAAGTATGTCAAGTTTAGAAGATTTTATTACAAATTCAATAAATCAAATTAAAAAAGAAGTCAAACGTAAAGATAAAGAAAGACCATTAATAAATGCTGAAGAAGGTTCAAAATATCAGACAAATGTAACTTTAGTAGGGCCAGTTTACACAAAGGCCCCAACGTTTGAAGGAAGCATTCATTGGGCAACTTATATTCACCAATTTGAAGCTGCCGCTTGCTTAAATAAATGGACGGAAAAAGAGAAAGGATTTTCACTAATTCTTGCTTTAAAAGGTCCTGCCGCAAAGCTAATACAGAAAGTGCCATCTGACAGTCAGAATATCTATGCCGAATTAACAAAAGCTCTGGAATTACGGTATGGTGACCAGCATTTGTGCGAAGTGTTCCGTGTTCAACTTAAAGCGAGGCGACAGCGTTCAGGGGAGAGCCTTCAAGAGTTTGAAGCAAATGTCGACCGACTGACGAGACTGGCTTATCCCGAAGAATCGGAGGACTTTTGGAAGTGGATTTCTCTCATTACGTTTATTGACGGTATCAGAGATAATCAATTACAACAAGAGTTAAGAATGGCACAGCATGATAATAAATCAGACGCTCTTGTTCATGTTCTCCATTTTGAAGCTGCCAAGTCGGCGACCTACATTAATCAAAGTATGCCATCATGTTGTAGCCAAACGGATCCACTATCACAGTATTGGCATAACGAACAGAATAAGAAGACGATTCAAGAACAACAGTTTAAGAAGTCAGTAGCACTGCAACGATCTTTCGAACCAAAGGATAAAGACAGAAGACCGAAGTGTTACAACTGTAGGAAACATGGTCGTCTACAGGTAGACTGTTGGGAGAAGAAAATACCGAGAGAAGAGCGTGAATGCACGAATTGGAGATGTAAAGATATGGAACTGCACAGTCTCCACCCTTCATAAAACCACGGGTAACCTGATTGTCAAAGGATTCACTACAGACAAACCTGCAGCATTTACAGTTGACACGGGCGCCACAGTGCCCATCGTGCGCCCTGACTTAGTCAGCAATCGCCAGTCTCAATTTAGCTCTTGTAAAATACAGACTGTGATTGGAAGCCTCGTCAAAGTATTAGGTCACGTAGATGTACGTGTGCGCCTGAGTCTCCTCGAGTTTAGTCACCAAATGCTCGTTGCAGATATTGTCGATGAAGTGATTCTTGGCACGGATATTATGAATGCCTACAGATTCATTGTGGACTTAAGAGAGAACGTCCTGAAGGTTGGCCAAGAGAAGATAAAGCTTTGCATGGCTAAAATGTCAAGGTCTGCCAACCATTCAATCAAGCAAGTGGCATTGGCCGAAAAAGAAGTCAACAGGTCTGGTCAAGAGGAACCTTTCCTATTCCAGGCAGAAATGGAAGAACTAGCAGAGAAAGTACAAATACATGAAATGGCAAAAGAAGTGGCTGGAAAGCCAACTATGGGTGTCAAGGAAACCCCCTTATTAGTGAGTTAATAGAAGTGCCCAGGGCAAAAGTTGCTGAAGATGAAGTTACGCAAGAGGTTGTTGACGAGAACCAAACTGACTTGGATCAGCCTGTGGCTTTTAGGTCATCAGTACATGATGCAACGGGAGTTATTCCAGCAAAACTAGCGGTTGAGCGGAAGACTCGTATTCCTGGGAACTTGATGTTCGGATCACACGAGACTGAATTCGAAGAACCAGAGAATTATCTTTCGCAAGGACGTCCACCTAGATCACCTGCCCACATATTACTTCAGAGACGTTTTGGCAGTTCGGGATAAACAGGCTTAAGGAGGAGGCAGTGTTACGAGAAGCCTACTGAACAACCCAGAACATTCACCACTCCCCCCATTCAGTGTGGCAGCTGTTGCGTCATTCAAGTAGGTGATTCTAGTGAGTTGCAGGAACACTTGAGATAATGCATTAACCCGCCGACATGCAGTTAAGGAGGGAAAGCTGTACTGAACCTCAGCGCGGCGTATATAAAGCCGTAGCAGCCGGGTTGTCAGTTCAGTTACGTGAGCGATTTTCGCTAGTGCAGATTGAGTGTTAGTGGAAGTGAAGTAGTATTGTGTTAATAATTGTGTGAAACTCTATTAATAGACATTGTTATTGTGTGTGGACAAATATAGCTGGAAATATTGTACGAGTTAATTATAAACTGTTTAACTGTGATATTTAAGGCTGGTGATTAGTGATTTAATTGGTGTCTTGTATTTTGTTTTCCACTGTACCATATGCCGAGCAGTAGACCGTCGTTACAATATACTACAAAAATGTTTGACACAAATTTCTAATTCTATAACAATTTTTCATTGATCCTTACTTCATATTCTGTGTAACATGGGAACCTCTTCCCCTGCCATGCCATGTTCGTTTCCAAGCTCAAGACAAGTCTAACTGGTTTCTGTAATACATATGCTGCTACAGAACTTACTGTAGCAGCAAGAGACGCTCGTGTTATTTTTGCTCCATATGCGCCACCTAATCTTCGAACTTTCATATTAACCCTAAAAAAAATGTATAGTTTTGTACAGTTCTACAAAAAGCTAACAATGTACATACTGTCATAGTCCTAATGCTGTAATCTTATTGCAACTTCAATATAGACTCAAAAGCTTTGTATGCTGGCCTGTTGATTATGTTAAGAATTTAAAATAACTAATTTTTACTGTAAACCATATTTTACTGATATTATTATTCGCTTAAAACCTTTAATTATTTTATGATTACAATTTTCACTGATCAACGTGAAACTACATGATGGGAAAGTTATATTACAGGAACATAATATAAGCATTTTGTTTTATATACCAACAGACGCCCATCTATATTAGATACGTTGACTCATCTAATGATGACATGCTGTGGTGATAAAAATATTTTTACCACTCATAGGCAATAGTTACATTTGTGTTTCATTAGAGGGGTGTGTGTGTATTATATGTTACATAAGTTGTAATATAGTATACTATAAATCAATGTGTATATTTAAAATAACTGCATGCTTAATTATTAGAACTATCCCAAGCTATCAGGCCGTGGTCTAATGTTTGGTACAGATATTTCAACCTCGCCATTGGCCAGCCTTTGCCACAGTACTGTGGTGTTACTGATGGACACCATGTCAGTAAAAGTTAAGTCCTTCAGACACTGAAAATGGCCTCCAATGGCGAGGTTGAAATGTCCATTTCAAGCAACATTAGACAACGGCCTGGTAGCCCAGGAAATAGTTCTAATAATGACGACGCCGGGCGCAAAAGCTTGAGAAATCAATTAACTGCATACTATTTAACAATTTCCTCATAACAACAGCAAGCTGTTGAGAAGACTGTAACATTTAATTTAAACAAAGTAAATTAAAAACATAATAAAATAGCAATAATAACAAAGACTATAAACGAGCTTTGTTACAAACTGTAAATGAACATCTGTAATAAACATAACCATAATCAGTAAAGGTGTAAATATAAACTGGTTACTGGTGAGAACATCAGAAGTTGCAAGTTTTGCTGTGAAGCAACAGTGTGTAGAGACAAATATAGTACGCAATGAGACAGCATGCAGTTACAATGTACTCTCCCTCCAGTTACTGTAAAGTAAATAATTTGAAATGAGTGAGGGTAATTCTTTATTATTCGTATTGTTTAAATTAGCAGCCATCCTTACTATTTCTTTTATGAATTTGCTAACTGCTATAATTTTTATTGTTCGACTAAGCTTTTCGTCATCACTGACATCTTCAGGTCTTAAACAACCAATTGGTTACAATTTCTTAAACCAATTTAATTTCTTAAACAACAAATTATAGCAGTTAGCAAATTCATAAAAGAAATAGTAAGGATGGCTGCTAATTTAAACAATACGAAGAATTCTTTATTAGTTCTGCATATCTCGCTGTCCAAAAACAAGGTTTATATCTTACGAGTCAATCAAAAACAATCCATCAGATTTATATCTTATGAGTCAAAAACAGGTAACAGAATATGAAATAGGTCATTCATGTCCCCATATTAAAGGCCCGTGAAAGGTAGGCAATACCAGCTTCTTGACAGTGTGATATATGCCTAACACAATAGGCTATAATTGGCAAACCTCTAATACCACACACCTTTCACTCCCTTATCATTGATAACTTATCTATTGAAAATTCTGGCTATGGCACTGATAAAAATTAATCCATTCTGAATTAGTTTCAAACCCAAAACTTCCTAAGTGACTGACCAGCATAAAGTTAAATTTAATTAAAGTGTCATAGCAGCAGCATGATAAGGATGTATAAAACTATACTGCATACACATTATGTAGTAACTTCACATTACAGTTTTTAATTGTTATAGAAACATAGGAATGACAGATCAGACCATACTCTGGCTACACATAATTTGATTTAACCAGTACCATGAAGTGGTACTTCATTTTACCAATTCGTGAAGTGATGACATGATAATCTTACTATCCTTCCACAAAATGACACATCTTCCTTGGAAAGTATATATTTATAACTAAAAATATTCATTTTATTTTCAAATAATTCAAAAATGATTGTGGATAACAGCATCATTATCTGTATCAAATACAGTGTTGTCACTTGATAATGAAGGTACTGCTCCAAATGAATATTAACTGGAAAGACAATATGCAAATGGAAAATCAAATAATTACAAACAATAATAGAAAAATAAATAAGAAAGACTACCCCCCTCACTCAGACGTACCTGTTCTGAGGTATATTTAGTGCTTTACTGATAGCTTCTTGTGCAAAAGCAATCCACTGTGAGGTAGGGTACACATCCAGGCCATCTTCAATAGGTACACTCAGACAAGATTGTGTTTCCATTGTGAAGTGGTACTGTGCTTTCAGATCAACTGTTCCATTCACTTTGAACTTCACATCCGCTGTACAAAGAAAATAAACAACTTGTGCTTTACATGCATTAATTGTATAATAACACTGGTCAACACATGTTTTGTCCCAGACAAAATTTTATGTGATTCTTATGTATTTTCATACGAGGAATCCAGTTTTGCTATCAAATTTTTGCTATCACGTATAGTTTTATAGATATAAGAATAACTTTTTTTTTCAATTTTCTATGTTGGAAATTGTATTATTTTGCAATAAATATACTACAGTATTGACTTGGAGCACGTATTGTTTATTTATTTGAGGAAATGAAAACAAAAGCTACATGTGCCATATAGACTTCGGTTAACCCTTTGATCAGTAATTATGTATATATACGTTTTTTTCTCTGAGGGACCAAATTCAGTAATCACGTATATGTACGTTTTCAACTTTCGCTGCCTCAGTATTGCCGATATACAACGTTAGTTGCGAAGTTATACATGCTGCACTGTGGTAGATTGTTTTTTAAACGTTTGGTATTCGTTGATTCTTGTTGTGATGTAATATGTGTGGCTGTGGTGAACATTTGTGCAGAAGTGTGCTTGGAGGTTATGTTGTGCTTAGTTTACGAACATACAGAGGCGTGCAAGTGTGTTCTTTTATAAACAACTCGTACTGTTTATCTTATCTTAAACACTGTGTTATTGTTCTCTATTAGTAGCTTTTATTTGTGTGAAAACTCAAAAATACCGTGCAAGTGCCTAAACCATCCAGACACGTTTTGTTATGTGTGTGGTGAGTTGACTTTTAAACTTCAAAGGCGGAACTTTACCCCTTTAATAAAAAAGTGCTATCAACTTTATTTTGGTTGCAAGGTAGGAGATCAGGACAAGAGTTGGGCCCACCATATTTGTTGTGTTACTTGTTCAAGGTTTTTAATGGGGTGGGCAAACGGCTCTCGCCATATGCCATTTGCAGTTCCCATGGTGTGGAGAGAGCCAAAGGATCATTCTTCCGACTGTTATTTTTGTTTAACAAATACAACGGGAATAACAAGTAAGTCGAAACACACTTTGAAATATCCCAATATACCTTCAGCGATTCGACCTGTTCTCCACAGTGATGATCTCCCAATACCAAATCACCCGTTATCAATCGATATAAATGAAAATCCAAGCTCTGAAGAGGATCAGAATGAAGATCACTCTGATCAACATGATCCAAGTTTTGAAGTTTCTAACGAGCCTCATTTATTGACACAAGGAGACCTAAATGATTTAGTGCGTGATTTACATTTATCCAAAAATCAGGTAGAACTTTTGGGATCACGACTAAAAGGGTGGAACCTTCTTGATCGCGGAACTAAGGTATGCTACTTTCGAAATCGTCAAGAGGATTTCAAGGACGTTTTTTCTCAAAAAGGGGATTTTGTGTAATGTAATGACATTTTATCAGTGATGGATACTCTAGGACATTCTCATAACCCAGAGGAATGGCGTTTGTTTATTGATTCGTCTAAAGCTAGCCTAAAAGCTGTCCATCTTCACAATGGAAACAAATTTCCATCAGTTCCACTAGCACATGCTATTAATATGAAAGAACCTTATGAAAATATGAAGATTATTCTAGACAAGATAATGTATGAAAAATTCAATTGGAACATATGTGGAGACCTTAAGGTGATCGCTATGCTGCTAGGTTTACAGACTGGATACACAAAATTTTCCTGCTTTTTATGAGTGGGACAGCAGAGACCGCAAAAGCCATTTCAAAAAGAAGATATGGCCTTCACGTAAATCTCTCACGCCTGGTGAAAAAAATGTTATGAATGCTCATTTAGTTGATCTCAAAAAGATCTATCTTCCACCTCATATCCAGATCATATCAAATTAGGTTTGATGAAAAATTTCGTGAAGGCAATGGACAGAAATGGAAGAGGTTTTATGTATTTGAAGGAAATGTTTCCCAGAATTAGTGATGCAAAAATTAAAAAGGAATTTTTGTAAGACCACAAATAAGAGAACTAATAAAAGATGAAAATTTTGAAGGACGGTTGAATGACTTAGAAAAATGTGCATGGATTTCTTTCACGAATGTAGTGATGCAATTTTTAGCCAACAACAAGTCTGACAACTACAGGGATCTAGTAAATTAGCTGCTGAAAGCATATGAACATTTAGGCTGCAATACGTCTCTCAAGATCCACTTTCTTCACTCACACTTGGATTTCTTTCCGGAAAACCTGGGAGCCGTAAGCGATGAACACTTTCATCAAGACATTTCAAGCATGGAAAAAAGGTATCAAGGGAAGTGGAGCTCAAATATGTTGGCAAATTACTGCTGGACTCTCAAAAGGGATGTTCCTGATGCAAAGTACTCCAGGAAATCTTCAACTAACACCTTTAAGGTACGTTGAACATTGATTAATTTCTTTACTGCAAATGTTATTAATGTAAAATATTTACCTAGCTGTCACACGAAACCCTTACATGATAGAGAAAAATGGTTGGCTTTTTTTAATTCAGTGCAAAAAATACTATACAGATCAGCCAATAAAGTCTTTGGGACAAAAAAAAAGTTTTTTTTTGTAGACCAGCGTGATCATTCTGTTTTAATAATATTTGATTTCTTTCACAAGAAACAATTAGACTTATGGCACTTAAAAGCAAGTAACCACAAGTGGCTCTCTAACTACTAACAGTAATCTTTTGTAATGTTTGAGGATTCAAAAAAAATAAAATCAAAATATGTTAAGTAAGTTTCTAAGATTATAAGAAGAAATCTATACCTTACATTGTTTTGAAATACTTAAATATATACGCAACAATGTTAATTATAAAAATGCATAATCTTTAATTTGGTCATATAACACCAGTATTTTGAATTATAGATCTGCATTAAACTACTAATCAATGTAATTTTTATGTTCGATAATAAACATATTAAAATTTCAAAGATTCAGAACAGAACAGCTTTGGTTGCATTGAATCATCACTTCAAAATAATTAAATTAAAAATTATATTAAACATTACATTATAATTACATTCTCTACAATACCAACTAGCTACCAACTAGTCTCGCACTGAATTTAATGGATGCTCCAAGGTCAACCACAGTTTATCCCACTATTTCACACTGTTTTCCCTGCCAAGTTGCTACTGTAGAATGTTATGATTTAAAACAAAAGAAGTGCATAATTTAACACTTACAGTGAATAAGTACATTACAAGTTTAATATTATTATGAATTGCCACCAACCAAATAAGAAAAATTATTTGTTTTTAATGATAGATAAAACGTTATTTTTTGTTTACTTACTTAGGCGTAAGAGAAAAACGAATATACAATTACTTTCAAAACAGCAGTTAATATTAAATATTTACAATAACCAGTATCTTTGAATCTGGTAGATAGGTAGTAAAAAATATACGGATTCAATTTTGCTGCATGAATGTCTGTCAACTGAACTGTTGAACTGAATTTCAGTAACAACTTCTACATAGCTACCTATATTTATTTCTTTTCATTTTAAAAGCATTTATACATGCCAATAAGTGTGATGCATACATGGATGATGCATAATGTTTGCCATACTATTTTCTTTGTATGCTGTTTGCATAACATTTTTGAAATCGGAAGATCAGACAATATTAGAAATTTACAGGAACAGGTAGCTCAGTTGTGCAGTGTCTCTGAATAGTGATTTTAGAATGATTGATGAAGCATCAGTTTATACAAAAGATATTTTCCTCATAAACAATGCCAAAGACAGAAAATGAAACCTTATTTATATGATTTCAACAAGTGTATTATTGATGAGAACTTACAGATTTATAACAAAATAATATTTAATAAACATACACATCTTACAAATCCCTTACCTGCATCGGGTCCCAGAGTCTTCACGTGAACTCGTTACCTATAAGTGATTTAGGGTTATATGTCGTAATAATTACTCTCATTTACTGTTAACTATTTCAACTTCATTTATTATTCTTTTTTATTATTCTCTTTTTTATGAATCAATTAAAATCATGCCTTCTCCTTCTCTATTCTCTAACATTTCAATTAAACAAAATTAAATACTGAGGTAACGACCCCATCTGACCAAAACAACAAACTTTATCTCTTACTTCTTATAACTAAATTAAATTATTTATTAAATTAATTAATTAAAGGCAACCCAGCATTTTGCTCACACACACACACACACTCACATCTTTTAACCCCTTTAATTTAGCGCTCTTATTAGAAATTCATAATTATTTGTTTATATCATACGGTTACTGTGCGGATGTCATCACTGCAGACCATGCGTTGTTCTCCTTACATTTTATCTCACTGTTTTGTCCTAAATTAGTTCTCCCAATTTAATTTTGATCACGTTTTCACTTGTTAATACTTCACTGTTTGTATTACTTTATATCATGTTAATTTTATGTTTTAGATCACATTTTCCATACTTTTAAACAAATTTTTGGCTCGCGAGCCTGTACATTGAACCGTGTTTTTAGAGTTATAGTTCTTAGTTCACTGCTCACATTTTTTGGCCGGTGTGTCTACATTTTATTACATCTCAAAGTATTTTTAGCGAACCGCGCGTACACACAACTGCACAGCTCAGATGTTGTTAGCCGACTGTCTTTAACTATAATATTCCCATTTCTGGCCGGCAGGCGCGCACAACTGCTCGCGTCCGTTGTCGTGAGATGTTATTTGCTGACTGTCTTTATTCTCTGCGCACTAGGTGAGAAGGAATTTATCCAGACGTGACATTTTCGTGTGAATGTTGGCAGAACCGTGCGCTCGTCCGCGGGAATGTGGACCCTTTCTGATAACGTACATTCATGTACCATTTTGTACCTCACATGGAGCTATAGTCGGTGTCCCATTATTATACTCTGGTTAAACCAAAACTGGAAAACTTTATATTATAGCCCCCTCAACAGTCTGTACCGTTACACTGAGAACTATTCGTGAATGATAAAAGTGAAAAACCGACACTAAAAGTGATTTAGAGTTTTAATAAAATAATGAATTAACTACAAACAATAGAGTATTCAGTCAGATTCACATTATTCCTCAAATAGGGTTTCCAAGGAAATATACCGAAAGAAATATGACAATTAAATAGAATTTTTGTGCACGTGCGTGAAAACACACACACGCACACGCACACACACACACACACAACATGATGTTTCTTTCATGTGGCTGAAAGTATTCTAAAAGTATTCTTCTAAAGTATAATATTTTCAAGTGGTATGGCATGGAATTTGTACACATAACATGGAGCACATTGCACATATATGCCGAAAGGAAAATTTATGATGTTCTTGGGCGATGATTCTATGAATCTGCGTCAAAGTACACTGTAAGCTGGACAAAAACCAGTTTAAGCCAGCGGTTACAAGCAAGAAACCCCTTGATATGCAAAAATTAAGGTGTCATTTTCTTGAATTTACTTTCAGAAAAGATGTAGGCCTATGCTCTGGAATGGTTAGTGGCCGACCTACATAATACAGGGAAGGGAATGATTTAAATAAAATGACACACCGATGATACAGTACATTGTTAATATTAATCCACCTTACACTATTCCCACCTTATCACCACTAAAACATGTGCAACTGCTTCCTGTGTGATATTATGAGTTATACATCTACATTATGGTAAACATTTAGACACTACTAGGTATATGAATAAATTAACTGTTTTACAATTAATTTTAAATATTTCAATCAGTATAGTATGTTTAATTATGAAAGTTTCATTTGGTAATCCAAACTTCTAGTAACACTACAAACAGTTTAATATAATGTAAGTAATCAGTAAATTAATAATAATGTAAACTGAGGCAAGGAGAATCAATGTATAAATTAACTCATCTTATTCTTCATGTGGTGCTACAGGTTCTTGGCCTATACTGGATCTGTCTTTTGACAAAGTATTCCCAACCTTCAGATGCGCTTCTCAACAGTCTAATGTCCATATTGTTTCAGGGGGGTGATCTTGTCAGTGTCCCCTGAAAGACTTCCTTCACTTGCCATGTTTTATCCATACACTGTATACGACAATACCATTTTGCACCATGCATTCGTATATATGTAGATGGGATGTTTTTATAGCTCGTATAAGTCTTAATTATTTCTTTGGCACCACTTCCCACTGACTTCCCTGATTGGACCAATAAGGAGTTCATCGAAGTCCTTATCACTTTAAATCTATCAAGTGTTATCAATTTTGTTTCTGAACAGTCCATGCCTTGTTGTTACACTGTTTGTAACTGTAAGTGAGATAAGTGTTTCGCAAGGTTTCTGATTTATATTAAGCAGCTCCTTGACATCTTTTTTTACTAAAATACATGCTCTGCTACCAGCTAAAATCCTCTTTATAAGTTTCTCTACCTCATCTGTCATGGTAATCATAGTAGAGACTAAGAGACTAAATATTTGAAAATAAGACTCTCTCAAATTGGTATTTTTCAGATACATAGCTGGAAGAATAATCATTACTTCTTCTCCTGACAACCATCACTTTTGAATTCTGTTCAATGACTTCCAAACCCTGCTTCTTTATTAAAATCTAAGAAAGGTTCCTCATCGCTGTCAGTGACCTAACTCCTATGACAACATTATCTGGATTTTTGTTAGTGATTGTGACACTTAATTCCAATCTGTTTTCTTAAGCTGCCCTAATAACAATGAACATGAACAGTAATAGACTTATTGGATCAATGAAAAATGTATCACACTTTCTG
Organism: Magicicada septendecula; assembly: GCA_034769895.1. Classification (NCBI taxonomy): domain Eukaryota; kingdom Metazoa; phylum Arthropoda; class Insecta; order Hemiptera; family Cicadidae; genus Magicicada; species Magicicada septendecula. The sequence continues at coordinate 330,458,807 of CM068376.1, forward strand.
AGAGCGTTTGGTGTCCCTATTCCCCTTGTCAAATGCCATTTACTCGTACCAACATTTACAATTTCTCATCTTCATTATCCTACAGAGTCTTCTGCATTTAGAAGGTACTTTGTACTCTGCCATTGTTATCATAATGTAACGAGGCAAACCAAGGGGTTTATTTTAATTTCATAATAATTGTAACCGTCTGTAGTAACCCACGCTGAGCAACATTTTTTATCACAAAAGCTTGATTTTTTTGAACACCCTGTAGTCAGTGCGGTGCCAGGCTGAGTAAGGCACAAAAGCTATTAGAACATTGGAATGTGTGCGAGCGCGCGTGTGCCACCTTTTGCGACGTAGAAATGACCACGAGACTACAGTGTTGAACTAATTTCAATTACGTCATGCTAATAATGAAATCTTACAGCCAATCAGAGTTCGAATTCGCGGCCACGTGGGCAGCCAGACGCGGCAGAGCGTACCCACACTTCGCTTGACGCTGTTCAGTTGGATAGCTGTCATCAAACAGCATAGTCGATAGCACCGTCTCAGTAAAAAAGCGTTGGGAGGCCGGCGCGCGTAAGAGTGCACAGCCTACCCCCAAAGTATGTAAAAGGAATTAACGAAGTGTCATAAGCAATTGTAGTGACAGGACATAAAGAGTATGCGCAAAATCTAGTAACCGGAACAATGTTAGTTGTAACGAAGTGAAAGTGAGGTAAGCAAGATGGTGGGACTCAGTGGATAACACGTGTAGGTACGATAGTAAATAACTATTTCGGCGTGGAGTGAAATGAACCTATAAATAATAAAGAGCTCTTAAATAACATGGGGGGGTAGTAAAAAATTGTAACAAGTGTGTGTGTGTGTGTGTGTGTGTGTGTGTGTGTGTGTGTGTGTGTGTGTGTGTGTGTGTGTGTGTGTGTGTGTGTGTGTGTGTGTGTGTGTGTGTGGGGAAAAAAGGGGAAATTAAAGCAAAGTACTGGCTTGTAAGTAGGGGTTAGTATAGTAAGGTGTCCTAGAATAAGAGTGTAGTAAAGTACATACAAAAAGTTAAAAGAAAGAAAGAGTTATAAATTTTGGTCAAAATAAATTAACATTTGTCATAGCATAAAAAATGTGTTAAGTGTGTTTATTATGTTACACCCACAACCTGAGTTCTGCATCAAGAATTCGTCTAAACGAAACCTGTGAATTTTCTGAGTTAAGGGCATTACATAATAAAAATTAATTAAGGGTAAGTATCATGGTTTTGATGTATAACCTAAATCATCGTGGCGACCCTTTGAGCGAGTTTGGAATCTTCTGGGGGTTTTTATTAAAAAGGTAAGTGTAACAGAATCAGGGTAAGTAAAATTATGGTGCGTAAAAAGGTAAAAAGTTAAATTCTTTACAATAAATAGCTTTTTATGACACATTCACTTTAAACATGAGCCATGCCGTTACTTCTTGCTCATGAGTTTTCTACAGGAAAAAACCTGTTCCACTGTTGACTTGTTTGTTCTGAAGCCAAACTGATAATCCTTAAATTTTTATTTTATGCATGGGGCAATTCTCTTGTACAGGAAAAGTGGAAAGTTCCAATTTAACATGTCAAGTAATGTGACGCCTTGGTAGTTGGCTCAATCCAACTTCTCAGCTACTAAAACATTACTACGATAATTCCTTGATACACATCTTCTGGAATGGTTTCTTCTTCCCAAAAGGTCCAGGTTAATTTGCAAACTTTCCGGGTTATACTTGTGCTTGCTACTTTAAATAATTCTGCTGGGGGTCTATCCTCTCCTGGTAACTTCAGTTCTTCAGTGTAACAATTGCTTCTTGATTATCTTCCACCGTTGGAGGCACTTCTTAATAATCCTTGTCCTCTCTAATTGGTCCTTCCTCTATAACAGACTTTACTTTAACATTGTACTCCTCTTATTTAAGAAGCATATGGAATATTTTTCCTGTCTAAACAGTTAACAGTTATTCTTTGTTTCCTCAGTTAGCAGATTCCCTCTTTTATCTCTAACAGAATGGCACTTTGAGCAAATACAATGTTTTCATAATTCACTTTCCTATTACACTTTAGTGTCTTGAATAAATTAAATATGAATACAAGAAGTCTGAATGCAATTTTTGAAAAAGCTCAGAAAGTTTGCTGTAAAAAAAACAATGAGATAAAAAATAAGCAATTATTTTTACTAAGCTATTCCTAATGTATTACACTATATTTTTGAAAATTATAATTAACTCCCGGTACTTAAGACTGTAACTGTGTTTTTCCATTAGAAGTGTAAAACAGATAACACAGTTGAAAAATGCATATAACCTGAAATACCAGATTTGTTTTTTTTTATGTTTCAAATATAGTACAGCAATCAAATATATTTAAATTCCTTTCTGTGTAATCTTCATTACCAAAGTAAATTGCTTTTGGGGTTGCTGTACTTCAGAGTTTCACATTTTATTTTATTTATTCTCAATTATTCAGCAATCTAAATCCCATATGTTGATAATCATAATATTTTAATAAACTAAACCACCAGCTGTTCCGATTAATTAGGATTATCAAGGGTGCTACTATATTTCCAATAAAGCTACAAAATTTATACTCTCTTTCTCTCACACAGGCATGCATATGTCATTAAAATAGTGTATTTGTTCTTACTTTTAACCTCTTTTGGCTCCTTTGTGGCCTGCTGTGTTAATCTAGACTTGTCTCCACTCTTAATTATTTCTTTGACATTGGCTACAGGTTTCTGGAGTCCACTATAATTTATTCTCACCTTACTTGCAGCATGCAAAGCATGTGCATGGGTGTCGGCCACAATGACACCAAGAGATTGTCCAGCAAATTTAATTTGCTTAGAAGCAAAAATCTAGAAAATAATTTTTACCAATTTGAACAGCAAAGCATATAATATACAGTGTTATAAACATAATGGCTACTCAAGAAATCTATACATATATTTTACTCAGAATGTGGAACTGAGGAATTTCTTCTACATACACCACTTGCCTTTCTATTACATACATGTGTACCAGATGACAATATTACAGACTTTGCAAGCAGCAGTTGTTTTAATTGCAGACTAATAAATTTATTAACTTAGTGAGTGTTAAATGATAAAAAGTGATTAGTAATTTACTAAATATTAGTATCAATCGCACATTGCAAACTTACAAAACTACGTTGTGACACCAAGGAAGACATCAGAGAGAAGAATACCAATAAGAACCTGAAGAATCAGACGAACAGCAGAAACCACTCTATTGGATGAATGGCCTAAAAAAGTGAAGGATTAGAAGTGTCGGACAGAAAAAAGTGTAACGCGGTGTTTTCTTTCATGTGTTTGGAAGTATTATTTTCATAGTGCAGTGTCACACTGGACTGCACAGGATTTTTGTGACTTGAGCATAGGAAATTAATGTTCCAAAAGCACAGGTACTAAATGCATAATTTTCATGCTCACGAGTGTGTATTCAAATGAATCTTCAGGCGTTCAAAGTTCTTATATCCAAAACTGGGAAAACCCCAATTAAAACCAGTGGTAAAAACGTTCCATGACATGGGATGCCAGAATTACAAAATTCTGTCACAGATCCACTGTCACGGAAGTCAGATGTGGGCCTATGCTCTTAGAGCCATGTGGTGAACGACCTTGCATGGTTGCTCAACATGTGGTAACACATAGGTACCAAATAAACTAGAAAAATGTGTTAATAAACATCAGTGCTGCAAAAGTGAAAAAAGCTAAAATATAAATTGCACATAAAACAATATGAGAATGTAGCAGGTTAAAGTGCTAACATATGGGGTGTATATGCAAGGAAAGACCAGAGTGAAAAAGACAAGCAGCAAAAAGTATGTTCTTGCATCTCTTTTTGCTCTTGTATCAACTCTGTGATGTCCTCTGACTCCTTCTTATGTCCTTTTTGTCATTCTCCCTAATCTAGCAAGAATGCTTTTTTGTTGATTCTCTGCTTCTTGTGCTTCCTGTTTACATTCACCTCTTTATCATCTTTCTGCTTCTCATTGTGTCTCATCCTGTCGTTTTCTCTTCCTTCTGCCTCCTTTCATCATCATTCTTTCATGTCCTGCAGCAGCACTTGGAAAGTTTCCATCATCTGACTATCCATTTTTTTTAATTACCACTCACACTCCACTTCTATGAAGTGTCCTCTGTTTCCACTGTTAAAGGACTTATCCCATTTCTGACCAAATATTGCGATGGTCTCACAGATTGTCATGATGTTAAGTGGAAACAAAATAACAAACACCCATGAAGTCACCAATTACAACTGTAATTAGACACAACTACAGTTAGGAATCAACAAAGGCGCTCTTATACAATAATTCATGTTAAAGTTGTCCGCACACAATATTTGTCCCTTACTTATAATGTTTCACTAAAGCTGGAAACACATTGCTATCACGTCACGTGAGCTCACGTGAATTCACGTGACAGTAAAAAATGTGAGAGTGGGTTTTCAACTTGAGTTAAATTGCTTGGAGACACACTGTCTTCACGTCATGTATATCACATTTTCTGTTCAACCACACTTTTGTGAGGCATGAGGTGACAAGTACGTGAAAATGGAGGAGTTGTTAATAGAAAAAGTGAGATTGCATGAAGATTAATGATACGTAAATTACAGTATGTTTCTTTTTTTAATTAAAAAATGTTTTTGTTTTTTATAACCACTGATCAGTAATTTCATGTTTCAAGTTGTTAAACAAATTTTATGCTTTTAAAAATACTAAATTTTAACAATTATATGTTGCTTTAAAATATAATCAAATAAGATGCCAAGCCTTTGTTTTCGTTTATTTCACGCTTACCTTAAACATACGGCTAATAATCTCTCTTGAGAGCTTATTGCATTTCGGACATGGGTGTTCTTTTTTTCTATATCATCTTTAATAAGATTATATAAATAATCAAATTCTTCCTTATTCAGTCTGAAATACATTTGAAATTTAGCTGGATCTTCTTGTATTTTGTCCTTTGAATCTTGTATTAGATTCTGAAAGTCACCTTTTTCTTGTCTTTCTAAGTTTATATCGTGTATCCAGTTCCTTCTTATGTTAACTGATTTTTTGATTAAGTAGAATTTTATTTGCCTTCACGAGTGTTTACACGACTTCACGCATGTTCACATGAGTTCACGTTAACATGAAGTGACATAAGTGTGTCTCTGCACTACGATTTCATGGTTTAAGGCAAATCCTCATCTCACGTGAGCTCACGTGATGTGAAAGCTTAATTAACAGAATAAACACATTCTGCAACAATCGCTTCGATCGACACTGTAACATTGCCAGGTGTAACTAAACTGGGTGATTCAAAATCCAGTATTTATACTCCCTCTGCCTTGCACTGTAGTGACACAGTGGCCCTGGATGTTGGTCAAATTGTTGAGTAATGTGTGGAAGGGTCGAATAGTCAAGTTACGTTGCGATCAAGTGCAAATGGCAACACTGGCTTTTGTTTTCATGTTTTTTGTGGTCTTTGTGGTAGCTTCTGGGGCCTTAAATGCTTACTGTTAAAAACAACAACTTAAAACAGAAGCTGTGTTTGAGACTATGGGAAAACGAGTCTATTAAATGGCAACATGAGTAAACAAGAGGTAGGAATATTTAAAGTAGAAGACTCTTGAGGAATATAAAATAGCTAGTATTCACTGTCATAGGATCTATGTAAAGCACACAAGAATCATTTTCCAATATTAGAGAACAAATTAAAGTGATGGAATTAATGAAAATATATGAAACAAAACCATGTACTTTAAAAAGTTAATGAGCAATACCGAGAAGTGAAAATTAAAAAAAGACCCAGAAAATAAGACTAAGAAATATCATCATCGTCCATTCATGCAAAAGCCCCAATGTATGCAGAAACCACTAAATACACACATTGCCTCTGACAATTTGATACTGTAATCAGGGAAAGAAAAATGCTTTTACTCGTTCTTGGTCTAAACTTCCCACAGAGAAGTTATAAAAAATGCCAACTGACAGCCAGTACATCTATAGAGAATTAATGAAATTATGATATGAAGACTGGCATCTGCACAATGTTTACCATCCACAACAGCAGCATATCTATGAAAGTGAAATGATACGTATAGACTTATTAATTTGATTGGCCAATTCTGAGACACCCGAGGACTTCAAAATGATGTTTATGACTCATAAATTTATAGATGGTCTTAAAGATTCTGCAATACAGCAAGCTCTAATACTGACATGTCACAAAAAAGTAAAGATGCTTGTAAACACAACTTCAGTTCGATGCTGCCAAGCTGGCATTCATCTACATATGTCAATAAGGTTATGTTATTGTGTAGTATTCATATGACTCAAGAAATACATTATGGTCCTGTTACAGTGGATATGGCAAAAAATAATAATTTAAGGAAAACGAACTAAAAAGTCAGTAGTATCACAACAAATTGAATCGCAGAAAAACAGGAGGCCTAAGTGTCACTATGTTTAAAACATAGACATCATCAACTAGAATGCTGTAAGACTATAAAACAGGCAGAAGAATGCGACTATACTAAATAGAGAGTACATCTTGTCTATAACACATAGTTTCCATATACCATGAGGTCAGACTGTTATAGAATTCATTGAGCATACACTTATATAGGTGCCACAGTAATGCATGAACCAGTCAGCTTTCCCAGCATTTGCTTACACACATGGTGATGGCTGAAGAAGATGCCAACAGACTCAGAAAGGATGAGTCTTTTGTTGTGAATGTGAAGAGATGGGAAGTAAAATACAAACTTTTGTGATAACAAGTACAACTGAGGTCATTCGTCCTCTGCTTTCATGTTGGTATCCACAAACTGTTTTCACAATTGAGAACTCTGGATTAGTTCTGAGAGTGAGTCAGTGTAATTACTTGGGAGTGAATCAGTTTAACTTTTTTTTGTACCAATGAGCTGAGAGTCTACTACTTATTGAAGTAATAAGTTTGGAGTTTTCAAAATATGTAGCTGAGCAGTTATAAATTAATATTAATAATAATAATAATACCTCTTCAGCTTCTAGAGTGAAGCCAGATATAAGAGGAGTGAAGCTGTTTTCTCCAGGAATATCTTTGGCAGTTAAGAATGCCACTACCCCTGGTAATTTCTGAAATACAAAAAGTGCTATTACTATTACTTGAATTAATGCAACTTGAAACAATGCGCATACACATAACTTATAAAAAAGCATAGGTGAAAATGTGTGTACTCTCTAGAAAAATATTTTTCCTGCTATGTATAATATTCTTAATATTTAACTACTTAATAAGTTATTGTCTCTACTACCCCTATGTAGGAACAACAACATCAGCATGACGAATACAGACTGTGTTGATGATTGATTTTCCAAGGGATTCATTTTTAGTGTATTTGAAGACGTGTGACTGATATGAACCACACAACACAAGTAATTTGTTGTTGCCTTGTAACATGCTTGTATACGTTTGATAGAGCAAAGTTTTCACATTTGTACTGTTAAAAATGGTGGTGCAGCCTCTCACCAGTTTCAACTACACTGAATCTGTTTTACTCAGATTTGGTAACAACCAACCAAGTTCATTTACTCTGCTGCCATTATTAGAAAAAAGCACAACCACATCAACTGACTACATTATAGTAATCTGCCTAAGTGTAGACATTAACGATTCAACTTTATGAAGAGAGCTGATTCCATGAAATTTGTTTTTATTTCACAGTTTAGAGCTGCAAACCAAATATGAATATTATAAATAAAAATAACTATTCCCATACAAGTTAAGTACAAATTACATAATCCATGCTCTATAACAATGTTCCTCAACCTTTTTGGCAATGGCTGTCATTAGAGACACCAAAAAACATTATTTTTTCCTCACAGACCCCCTTCTACTTCTTACACATATACTTAACCATATATGCATTAATGGTTTGTACAATTATATTTCTGTACTAATACCAGTTAAATGATATAAATAAATAAATATATATATATATATATGAATAATACAATTAAACAATATATTAACAAAAACAATTTTGAATTCGTATACTGTTTAAATTTGGAACACTTTTGTACTTAGTCAGCAATTTTCTTAAAAATTAATAGACAGCAGTACGAATACCATCTGAAATTTCAAGAAGTGTGAGGCTTGTTTTTCTATGATAAAATATAAATTTGTTAAGAAACATTATTGTATAACAGTGGTCATAACATGCTTTACAAATACAAACATTGTAAAACTTTTACCACACACTTGTTAAAAGGACAATAATAAATTACAGCATTATGTGGTTAATAAAAGTAATATATATGAACAGGTTTTTACCCCTTTTTACTCACAGAAAACATCCCCTTAGCGAGAAATAATTCCAATTGAAATGATGTATTGTTATTAAGTACCTACGTTAAAAGTTACTTAAACATTATTTATTATTCCTGAACATACTTCTTGTATGTTTAACAGATTATGTAATTAATAACGTTTTGAATATGGACAAAGTAGTTACAAAAATATTGTTTTTTAAATTACCAATTTAACTTCATTCTGTGGACCCCCTCCCTACTCATATGTTGTGGACAGTTGTTTTTTATCAACACTGTTAGGTACATATCTGCTGCTCTAGTGACAATTTATGATTCAAGATCACTCCTCACAATAAACAACTGCATAAAATAAAATCAACTTCAATGCAATAACCAACAGGCAATACTGGGTGTCCATTACTTTAACTGAAATAATAATATTATTACTGTACTTAGTAAAATGACCTTCGTGAATCTTATGCTTAATAATCCTTGTGCTTGTGACAATAGATCCACTTTACATATACTACTCAAATTATCTACACGTACCAGGGCTTCAGTTGCATCAAGTGTAAAGGATGAAGCAGTTGCTTTAGTGGCTAGGACTAATGCTGCATGTAGTTCACCGAATGGTGCTGGTACATCTCCAACGTATTCTGCTTCTCCTGCACATCAATGTGGTTCACAATATCTATTCAGACAATCTAAAAAGTTGCATTTAACACTTATAAAATTGCTACAAACTGTGCTGCATAGATCTCAGCCATTATATAACACACCACAGTAGTTCTAAAAATGTAGATCACAAGAATATTTCAAGAATAGTGCAAAATATTCAAAAACCTTTGAATAACAGACAAGAATTTGAAGTGTACATTTTAAATCTAGTTTTTTTGTAATCGGTAGTCAGTAGCAACAAGAAAGAAGTTACAGAGAAGATGAAATAGCTATAAACAAAATTCAAAACTGGACTAAAAATTAATGAAAAATTAATTTTAAAAAATCACAATTCATTTATGTTTGTCTTGAGGACACATTAGGGACAATATCTCTGTAAACATCTCTGTATTTTCAAAACCACTATGTAAGAGACAAAAATCTTGCCATAGTACTTGATACTAAATTTAGATGATATATGAAAGGAAAGGGAAGGAAATCACTAAGAATAAAATACAAAAATTGAACTGGTTGATGAAAATAAATCTCTCTTATCAATTTACAATAAATTTCTAACCTATAAATAGATTTGAAAACCTGCATAGACCTCCATAAACCTGCATCCCTTATGATAATCTTAAGGGATGCAAGCAGAGAACTAGGTCAGGTTAGCAAACAAGTGAGAAGAAGGAAGCAGATTTGGTGCAACTCAGTTGGCAGGCTGATGCACAGGTTAACATACAAGCCTGTAAGTAGTCTGTGTCTACAGCTAGTGGCAATAAGGGCACATATTAGATCGGCGGTTATAAGATTTTGGTAAAATTATTCATTGTCACCACATAATCGCACGTCAAAAGAGGCATATGAAAAAATTAATGGAATTAGAGAATGTGTACAAGAAGAAACAAGAGTGAAAAATATGAGTAGAGTAGTAACTGACAAGAAGAAAGTCAAAGTGGCTATTCAGCATTGATACAGAAAGAACTGAACTCATTTGAATTCAAATCTAATTTCCCGATTTGCCTAAAAACTCTGATATATTTCTATCTCTGTTGCATACCTACCAACATTGGCTTATAAACCATTTTAGCAGGATTGATGTTACCCATCCAAGACAATTTCAAATCAAAAGTCAATATAACTATATTGCAATTTAATTACATATAATTATAATTAAAACTGCAGAAAAATGAAATATTTTCAATGTGAAAAAAATTACCTGAAAATTAACTTTACCTTTTAGTTTATGTCCCACAAGTCATCAGAAAATTCAAAAACACTAACTTTTCTTACGAATACTGCAATATGTGTTTCTTTCTTATCATGATTTAAACAAAACACACCCATTCAGTCACATATTCATTTCTAAACTTTTGCCATTTTTTTTTTAATGGCTGAACTTTGTCCAAACAATTTAATTTTTTTTTTAATAAAATGATCTATGATTGTGTATATTATAATAATTATTCATCCGAATTATTCATCTGTAACAATTACCTCACTAATTTTTATATTTTAATTTATTACACAGTATAACTATTACTAAATCCTTTGCAAAAAAAAATTGTCAGTCACATAAACTCTAAAACTGTGAAGCTCTATAATTAACTAATTAACTGGTAAAATTAACTAATTGTTAAGTACTATGGTGACTAACAGACTTTTTTCTAAAACCAGTCATGCCAACAGACAAAAACCAGTTGCCTTCCCACAGTGCACAAGTCACGTAAACATTTCTCAAAATGTCAATTCCGTTACATATTGGGAAAGCCTATTTTACTCTACAAGACAAAGAGAGATAAATGGAAACCCTTTTTCAATTTAAAATATAACCATTTTTATTTAAAATAAAACCTAAACACTACACATGGAATGAAATATATAGATATGGTAAATAGCTTTACACAGTTATTTATTTGTGCAACAAACTAGATTCTCATCTGAGTGATTCCTACAAGGAACTGGCATCCTATTCCAATATGATCCTTTTCCACATTTTTTGGCGTCTTCCACAGCTCTGTAGTTTTTAAACTATCAAAAATCCATAGGAGTTAGCAGGTTTACTATTGACAGCCAGAAACCAAAACATATATCACACAGGGCTCCTAATATTGCTTTTGGTGTTGTCAGTGCCAAAATTGTCAGTGTTCATGTGCTCAAATCACAACAAAAATCTGAAGTTAGTTGAAGGTGAAATTTTACTGAATTTCCTAACAATATTTGAAAATAACATTCTGATAAGTTTATCAAATGAGAAGTTTGATGAGTATACTAAATAGTTTTAAATAGTTGTAAAATGTACATTACATTATCAGAAAGAAATTAAATGAAAGAAATTAATTATGTTTCAAAACAATAGAGTAGCCAAGAAACATTATGGGGGAGAGGGGGTTACAATCCCCCTCCTGAGTAGATACCAATGTAGTTTAAGTAGTAAAAACTTTTACAAGCCACCTTTCCAACACATGCTGCTAGGCAGGTCTGTGAGCTGCGGACAGAGTTATTATCTACATGAAGGAAGAAGTTATGTTATAGAAACATGACAGAGATACGTTATCATTTTATATGTCAATCACAACCCTCCCACATTGTCATCAATAATCTCTCCCCAATAGGCAAATCCTAGCTATATTACTGTTTAAAAACAACTAAAAATTCCTAGAATCCAGTAGCACATGAAGAAGATACACTTAGTACTCATGAACAGAAGAACTGCTTAGGACCCACGAAGTTATTCTTATCAACCTCTGTACAGAATATTCAGTTAGAAACTATGAATTTTGGTTTTATGGAAACTTAGCCTGGAGCAATTGTATATCAGACAAATTTAAGAACAAATTACCACTCTACAAAACATAATCGTTACAATGTACGCAAGCTATACAGTCATGACAGACATATGTGACAATTGGTGCTCCCAATTTAATACACAGAAGAGGAACTGAAAATGTGATTCACAAGCCTTACAAAACCACTAATTATATAAATATTTCCTATGGATTAACACAAAAGCATCCACAAACAATATTGTGAAATGAGGAATTCTCTTAGACCTGTAATAATAATTACTTGCCTGTAATTACTTCAGATGTAATAATTAATAGAAAACAATACAATTCAACTTTATTCTGAACAATTCAATGTACTTCACTCTGCATAATATTTATAGCACTTAAATGTGCTGTTGCCAGTGTAGTTGCCTCATGTTCTCACTGGTAATGAACTCAATGAAAATTTGAGTTCAACATGTAAAAAATCCATATTCTGTGGCTGCAAAATTTTTTCTGTGCTTTGTCATAAATAATTTATCATAAGAAAAAAACTACAAAATGATCTAAGCTTACCAGCACACTGGTAAACAGCTTCAATTTTGGGAATAGGCTTTGACAAAGGCCATGTACTTTGATCTGTATCAAAATCTTGTGTAGCTGATGAGAGGGGACGGTTCAGCAATGGTCCTCCACTTTTGTTGCGGCTGCTCACACTCTCTGGTGACAGACCCAGGACAAACTAAAACAAATAAATACAATGTGTTTACATAGTATCAATAATTGCTAAACTGGTAGATGACTACTAATCAGTCAATCAATCAAATTAATCCTCATGTTCTCACTGGTAATGAATTCAATGAAAAATTGAGTTCAACATGTAAAAAATTCAAAAATTTGCTTTAAATTAAAATCTTTTACATGAAGAATTTTTGTTATTAATAAAGTAATGAACACAGACAACTTTTCTGTGGCTGAAAACTGTCAACCAAACATTATTATTAGACAGTAAACATTTCTATCCTGACAACAAGTTAAATGACGTCTGGTATCTTTCACAAAATTTTATTCCAATGTATGACATACTTTCATTAAACAAACACATTCAAATCTAAGTTAATACATATAACTAACTAGATTCAGAAACTTAATAAGTTTTAAGTGTAAATTTGAAACTGTGTCAACCAAATTCATTATTGTTCACAGTAAACTGATGATACTGTTACAACGGTCTACTTGATCGTCGTAGGTAGAGTGGAAAACAAATTACAAGACACTAATTAAGTCACTAATCACCAGCTTTAATTTTCACAGTTAAACAGTTCATAATTAACAACACAGTCTCTTATAACAAATCAAATAAAAATTGTTCACACGCAAATAAATGTCAACTAATATTAAAACACAATTGTATTACAATACACCGTCCGATTATAAAACACAACACTTAACTAATAACCACTTGAATACACACTAACCCGATAAAACTAATTTCGCCCAATAATAACTCTCGAACTGCACTGTAATTTATCGCGACTAATACTGAACTGAATGTCGTTGAGTACTGGTATTTATAGTCCATCGAAAATCTAGACGATTCCACATACTACGTATTGCCTCTAAACTATGATATAATTGCTTGCGCCCTTGACACAGTGAGAGTGGCCATGCAAATTCTCGCACCATCTAGCAAATGCATCGACAAGCACGTATGCCACACACGTTACATTCTGGATCCCTCTGGAACATTCGATAAACACGTAGATTGTGTTGTGATGTCATAACACTGCCCCCTCCTTAAGCCTGTTCGTCCCGAACTGGCAAACTGTCTCTGAAGTAATACTTAGCTAGGCGATCTAGGTGGACGACCTTGAACTTTCGCTGTCCTTCCTGTTGAATCCGATACACAACATCGCTGATTCTTTTTTTCACAGTATAGGGTCCTTCCCAGTTAGTTTGCAACTTAGGTGAGCGACCACGACGGCGCTTTGGGTTGAACAACCAGACCTGATCTCCTTGGAAACCCACACTATTGCTGCAAATGTCACCGAGTTTTCATTTTATCACTGGCAATTTTCAGCCGTCCTCTTATCAAGCGATTCATTTCTCGCAGTTGGTTTTCTAATTGTGAGGAATAGTTCTGTGGCTCTTGGGACTGAATCTCAGGTGATCCGAAGACGAATCTCTCACTAAACACCAATTTTGCTGGAGTAATGCCGGTTGTGTCGTGTACTGATGATCTATACGCCATGAGGAATAGTGGTATACGTTGGTCCCAATCTGTTTGGTTCTCATCAACAACCTTCGAAAGATGCTGCTCAAGTGTCCTATCGAATCTCTCAACCATCCCATCCGACTGAGGATGCAGAGGTGTTGTCCTGGTCTTTCGAATTCCGAGTACACGGCATAATTCTTTAAACACTCCTGATTCGAAATTTCTCCCTTGATCCATATGGATTTCCATAGGGGCTCCATAACGGCAACAGAAGTTGTGAACTAACTCCTTTGCCACAGTGGTAACCTTCTGATTTGGAATTGCATAGGCTTCCACCCAGTTAGTAAAGTAGTCACCATAGTACAACCATGATGTACCGGTTTCCATCATCAGTAACTGGGAATGGTCCAGCAATGTCTATGGCAATTCTCTCGAAAGGCAATCCAACGTTATACTATCTCATTTTCCCCTGCTTCTGGTGTGTGGCCCCTGCTTGCAGCACATATTTCACATGTCCGAACCCATTCCTCTACATCGTGGCAAAGATGAAGCCAATAGAATCGCTTCCGTATTTTGTCAAGGGTTTTGTTAACCCCAAGATGGCCTCCAGATGTTCCATCATGCATCTCCTTCAAAACAGACTGAACTCTACTTCGGGGAACTATCAACTGCATGACCACGTCTTGTCCATCTGCACTTTCCCAAGCCCTTTTCAGCAATCCGTTTTCTAAGGTGAGAGATTCCCATTGTGCCCAGTACCCCTTCAGCACTTCGGAACCATGGCAGATATCTTGCCAATCCGGGCGGCGACCTTCCTCTTTTGCTGTCCAGATCGGTCCAATGTCTTCATCAGTCATCTGTTCTTGTCGACAGTCTTGTGTTGTCCAGCTGTCTGCCAGGAAATCTACAGTGATAGCTTGAACATGTTCGCTGGTGTTTTGTTCTTCCTTTCTGTGGCAATGTCGGCAGTCTTCCGGGCACGATCTCCGTGATAAGCCATCTGCATTACCATGCAGGCGCCCCCATTGATGTTGTACCTTGAAGTTGTACTCTTGCAGACATTCAAGCCACCTTGCCAACTGTCCTTCCGGATTTTTAAATCTCAAGAGCCATGCAAGCGCGGCATGGTCGGTAGATAGTGAAAACTGTCTTCCATAGAGGTATTTATGGAAGTGCTCCAACGCTCGGACGATTGCCAGCAACTCTCTCTTTGTAACGCAATAATTTCTCTCAGGTTTAGAAAGTGTTTTGCTGTAATACGCTATTACTCGTTCTTCACCGTTTTGCACTTGAGACAAAACTGCTCCTAGACCAGTATTGCTTGCGCCTGTGTCCACAATGTCCTTCCCTTCGGAAGCTGGGAAAGCGAGAATTGGCTGTGAACATAATGCAATCTTCAAAGTCCTAAATGCTTGGTCACACTCTCTCGACCACTGGAAGTTTCGTTTATTTTCCGTTAGCTCATGTAGTGGTTTAGCAATATTAGCGAAGCCTTTCACAAACGTCTGTAATATAAGCATAACCCTAGGAAAGTCCGAACTTCTTGTTTACTCTTCGGAACTGGCCAGTCTCTTACGGTGTCTACTTTATTAGGATCCATGCTAACACCCGCTGCCGAAACCAGATGGCCCAGATACTGTACTTCCTTCTGGAATAGAGAAAACTTTTTTGGGCTCAGCTTCAGTTGGGCACCGTGAATTCTAGTTAGAACCTTTTTAAGGTTTTCCAAATGGTCTTTGAAAGTCTTCCCGATGACTATGACATCGTCTAAATAAACAAGACAAGTTTTCCATGTCAGGCCTCGGAGTACCAGGTCCATCGATCTTTCAAATGTTCCCGGTGCATTACAGAGTCCAAATGGCATGACGTTAAATTGGAATAAGCCACTTGGGGTCGAGAAAGCGGTACTTTCTTTGTCTTCTTGATGAAGACCCAGTTGCCAATATCCACTCTTCAGGTCCAATATGGAAAACCACTGTGCTCCGGACAACATGTCAAGTGTATTGTCAACGCAAGGTAATGGATAGCAGTCTTTCTTTGTAACATCATTTAACCTCTGGTAGTCTACGCAAAAATGCAATCCACCATCCTTCTTCGCTACCAGCACTACAGGAGAAGACCAAGCACTTGACGGAGGTTCGATTACTCCCTCTGTCAACATGTCCTGTACTAACCGAGAAATTTCCTCTTGTTTAGATAATGGAGGCCTTCGAGGAGGTTGGTGTATCAGTGTTGTGTCCCCGGTATTGATGCGATGTTGCACAAGAGAGGTTCTTCCCAGTGACTGTCCCCGAACTGCAAAACAATCTTTGAATTCGTGTAAAAACTGTCTTAGTTCTTTTACCTCACCACTTGAGAGGTCGTTAGAAGATCTGTTCAATAATTCTTGCAATTCCTCTGGTAATTTGGAATTATCCGAAGCACTGGATCTTCGTTGCGTCATTCCGGCTACCCAGGCAACAGGAGTCAATCTGCCTAGGAGCGTATAGTTTTGTAAAGTGATAGCTTGATCCAAAATATTCGCCACTCTAATAGGTACATTTCCGGTTTCGTCAGGTTTTACTAAACGTCTGGCAATTAGTATGCCCGGTGTGCTGACTACCTGGGGTTCGAATATAGATCACTGGTTGCCCCTAGTATCTACCTCGGTTCTAACCATGATGATCTTTTCGGAGCTTAGCGGAACAGTTATGGCCACTTGGTTTATGACGTCCATCGATTTTTCTGCTGTCGTCATTGTTGATAGCATTACCTCTTCGCCTCCGATTCTCAAGACATTGTTTTTGAAGTCGACTCTAAATCCATATGCGTTCATAACGTCCACAACAAGAATTGCTTCATCCACAATGTCTGCAACAAGTACTTGATGATTAAACTCAAGTCGACCGAGGCGTAGATGTATCTCCACTTTTCCATACACTTTTACAGGCCGTCCAGTAGCTGTCTGCAAGCTGCAAGAGCACCAAATTGGCTTGAGATCTTTCACCACGTCGGAGTGCACAATAGAAACTGTTGCGCCTGTGTCAACTGTAATCGAGGTTGCCCTTTCTTGAACAAATCCGGTAACTACCAAGCTCCCGCTGTTTTTCTGAAGTGTAGAAATTGCGTATTGTCTAGGGGCTTCGTTCGTCCAGTTAGTCAGCATACTAATTGTACCAACTATTGCTCATTTCCCTGCTGCTGAATTCTAACCCGACAATCTTGTTGTAGATGTCCAGGTTTCCCACATCTATAACACTTCCGTCTTCCATCCTTTCTTATTTTATTCTGTGGCGCCGACCATCGAGTCTCTGTTCCTTGGTTTTCTTCCTCATCGTCTGTGCCATCGCTATCTTTTAGCGCGCACTTTATGACTTGTCCAACCAGATGCTGATTTGGCGGCCTCAAATTGCAAAGCATGTACCAGGGCGTCTGCACTGTTCTGGTGTTTTGCCATTTATAACACTTGCTGTAGTTCGTTATCTCAGACACAGGCAGTAAATGTCTGCATCGCAAAACTCGTTCGAAAATCTTCTGGCCCTTCAGGATAGGCCAGTCTAATTAGTCTGTTGATATTTGCTTCAAACTCTTGAAGGCTCTCCCTGGAATGCTGCCGCCTTGCTCTCTACTGGGTGCAGTACACATCTCGCAAATGTTTATCACCATACCGTAATTCTAGAGCTTTTATCAACTCGGCATAGATGTTCTGGTTGTCAGGTGGCACTTTCTGTAGTAGTTCTGCCGCGGGTCTTTTTAATGCGAGAACGAGTGAGACTGCCTTGTCTTTCTCTGTCCAATTATTTGCGCATGCAGCAGCTTCAAACTGGCGGAGGTACGTTGCCCAGTGACTGCTTCCGTCAAAGATTGGAGCTTTGACATGAACTGTCCCTACTGCAGGCAAAGTGACGTTCTCTATTAACTCATTTTTTGCGTCTTTTTCTGTCTTTATCTCTTTCTTGTCTTCTTTCTTCTTTTTGCCGTCCTTCTGCTTCTTCCTGTATCTGCCGCAGCTGCGTTTGGAAAGCATCCATCATCTGACTTGCATCCATTGTTTTCTGATTAATTACGAACTACACTCGTCTTGTACAAATTGTCCCCTGTTTCCACTGTTAACCATTCTATCCCACTTCTGACACCACTGTTACGACGGTCTACTTGATCATTGTAGGTACAGTGGAAAACAAATTACAAGACACCAATTAAGTCACTAATCACCAGCTTTAATTTTCACAGTTAAACAGTTCATAATTAACAACAGTCTCTTATAACAAATCAAATAAAAATTGTTCACACGCAAATAAATGTCAACTAATATTAAAACACAATTGTATTACAATATACCGTCCGATTATAAAACACAACACTTAACTAATGACCGCTTGAATGCACACTAACACGATAAAACTAATTTCGCCCGATAATAACTCTCGAACCGCACTGTAATTTATCGCGACTAATACTGAACTGAATGTCGTTGAGTACTGGTATTTATAGTCCGCCAAAAATCTAGACAATTCCACATACTACGTATTGCCTCTAAACTATGATGTAATTGCTTGCACCCTTGACACAGTGAGAGTGGCCGCGCAAATTCTCGCACCGTCTAGCAAATGCGTTGTCAAGCACGTACGCCACACGCGTTACATTCCGGATCCCCCTGGAACATTCGATAAACACGTAGATCGTTCCATGATGTCGTAATAATACAGAAGAATCTTTGTGTACAAGTTACAAGTGGACACAAGGAAGATGTTTCAACTCAGCTAGAGTATACAAGGATCCCCTCAATTCTACATTTGTGACTGGTAATCCTTCCCAGATAGAATGTGTGATACACAGTTCACTATACACTTTCTTAACCAACTGGAAGTATTGTTAATAAAATCTTGTTTACATCAGTTTCATTTTTTAGTAGACATAAACCAAAAATGTCATCTAGCGAATGTAGAAATATGAGAATATGCATCTGCAGAAGATGTAGTTATAATGGCTGGGAAGGTGCAAGATTGTCAATCAAGCTTAGAATGGTGGAAAGGAATTTTAGAAACATTGTATGAGCATAAACAAGGAGAAAATAAAAGTACTGGCTATAGAAGAGGAAAGGTTTGTCAGTTAGATGGAAATAGCATAGAACATATACACAATTATAAATACTTATGGTAAAGTAGGAGACACAGGAAAGCAAGAAAGAGATCTAAGCAAAAGAATTACAAAAAGTAATCATAACCAAACAAACAAAATTTTGTTATTTCTTCAACAAAATTAAGTTTCAATAAGTACAAAATTAAATACTAATAACAGAATAATCTTTCTTCTTCTTCTTGTTCTTTCTTTTTCTTCTTCTTCTTCTTTCTTATCACTTTGATAACTACTATCATTTTTACTTTATTCTAGTGAATAATTAATGGTTTCTTTTTTATTTAACAGTTGTATATTATGTTGTTTAGACTAACACAAAATGTTTAACTTACTTTTATCTATTTAAGTTGCTGTTGCTTAATAATATTTTCTTTGGGTTTATGTTGATAAGGGTTTATTTGCAATTAGATCACAGATCTATGACTGGTCTTGGCTTGTAATTTAATGTTCTATTCTGTCATACTTAATCCATTAAAAATTTCTTCTCTTTCAAACAATGTTTTAAAATTCAACAAGCTTTTTCTGTTTTATTTCTTGAAGTAGAAAATTACCTACTTCTCTCACATCTTCCCCTCCACATTGTGCATCATCTCTATTAAAACGTTCATCACAAAAAAAATTTCAGGTCAGATTTTGTGACACACAACAATTTAAGATAAGTTTCACTTCAATAAATACTGCTATTATCAAACAATTATTATGTTGAAATTATCATGTATTACTAATAAGGAACATAATTTCATTAAGTTTTATATCAAAACTATACTACACACTCATGAACTTGCCCCAATAAAGTTGTTTTTTAGTTAATAACTATGAATTTTAATCATACTTGCAACAAAAGATGTTTTACTTGCTTAGTGATAAAGGGTTTTAATTAACATGTTAGCATGTTACCACACAGTACGCAAGATGATATGTAAACTGAAAATCAATTAATTTCCAATGATCAGCACATACATGCATATATATATATATATATATATATATATATATATATTTGTTTTTAATGTTATATTGACTATATACATCTGAAGTCATGATGTCAATGGTAGAAAATTCACAAAAGGCAAAAACTTTGAACATTCCACATTATACTTGACTCAGAAATACAGCTAGGAGGCTGGATTTGAATAGGAAGTACACTATGAAGCAGATTCCACCCTACTACATTAAAAATGTTTTCTTTAAATACAGAAGTTACAGTACTATTACTTTCTGAATTTATTCTGTTAACCAAACTTCTTATTTATTATCTGGTAAAGTTTTAATTAATTCCATCAGAAAACAAAGGATCAAATAGTATAAATGCCATAACATTTGAAAACATCTGATTTATTTAAATCCGTATCACACATTTGAGTATGTCAGCCAACACAGAAGAAAAAGCCTCACTATTTGGAATTTATTTAGTGACAAGACTTAATGAAATTAATTATATTTTCTTTAAATTTTTTTAAATTTACCATTCAATTGAAATTAATTAATTAAAATTATTTAAATTTTGGTATATTTTTAATTTTTCCTCAAAAAGTAGTGTGAAAAGATTAATTTTTGGAATTACAATATAAACAAGTTAGACTGTGAGACAAGACACTATGTGTAAACAGTGATATGTTAACAGTCAATTGAACTTAATTTTTATCTAAACTTCTAACAAACATTTTCATTGCAAGACAGTTTCAGTTCCTACAACCATCAGTTGTAATGTATGTGTTTTTATTTTTATAACATGCACTTTTACCTAAATAAACTAAGATAATTCTTTGATGAAATTGATGTATTCTTGCAAAATTTGTTTACAAAAATAATTGTTTTAAATATACTACAAGAAATATAATTTAAATACCTATAATCGGTTGTAATTTAAAAAGGATAGACTTGAAGAATTATGTTACATACTATATTATCAAATAATAATTATTCTGCAAGTGTATTTTTCTATAATTTGTATATGGAAGCCTCTCAAGATACAGACAAAATCAGTGAAACGTGCGTCACATGCTAATACAATAGTAAAAATTATAAAAGTACACTTGAAGAACTAACTATTATACAGCAAATAACAAGAAACTAAATACTGCAAGAAACATCAAGAGTTACTTACTACAAAAGTGTTTAAAAAATTACAGGGCTCTCTGACAGTACAGGTAAATCACCAAGAATACGTACATACTGCTTCACCTATTAATATCCCAATTACTTACTTTATAGAAAAGTGATATAGCAAGTCCTTTTCTAAACTCTGGTGAAGCATCTGGCAAGACATGGTTAGGAGACAGCTCTGATGATAAATTCTGAACTGCTTGTTTAATTGTTGTATCATTCAGTAATTGCTTACAATCCAGGAAACTTTCTGTATTTGTGGCATGGACCTAGACAATATCAATCTGTATTGTACATATGTTTACACACACATAATGCATTCTGTTAGTCATTACACATTCAGTTAATTATTATATTGTTTTACCTTTGTTTACTTAGATTTCATTATGTACACTGTTGAAGAGTTTGTAAACTTTCTACTGTAAGAGCAGTTTAAAATGGAAAAACAACAGCCAGCTAAAAAACAAAATTATTATTTTGTCTTTTGTATTTCTGTGAACATTCATATAACAAAATACTAATCAAGTCTAGACTAATTAAGTATAAAAAGAATTAAAAGTATTAAACAAAAGCAAATTACAAATCTACTTAATTAGCACATGATATAATTATGATAATAGTATGGTACTCAAACACAACATTTAAACAAATTACCATACTATAGTATTGCCAGAGAGTTAGGATTTTAGCAATCTACAGTGTAGATAGCCAGTGTACATGTCATATTAGTTTTAATGGATTTGGTTGACAACAACAGCAAACAATAATGTCATCATTATAGATATCCAAAAGGACCAGAAATATTATCTACAAATACAAACACATTTAATTTCTTCTTTCACAGAATGAACATTTATAATTACAATTTTTGTTTCAATTTTTCTGTCTTAGTCATATAATTCTGGAAGCCAAAATGGCTGGTAAGAATGATCCATCTTGTTTGAGATCTGCATATCACAGACTGGGAAATGTCAGCAGGTTATGTGTGCTAAGTGATGGTGACAACTCATGGATTTAGGAAGGTTGGTCTAAAGTCCATCCATCAGCACAGTTAATGGTTATCCGATGCATTAGCAGCTTGTTTATGCAATTGTAATAGTAATATTTGAATTATCAAATATTATATTCAGTCTTAAAATAAACATTGTTACATAATGCAGAATGTTCTACAAGTATCTCGGCTATCCCAGCTGTAATGTGTGTGTGCATACAAATTGCAGCTACTTTGCGATGAAAGACAATTACACATCAACTATCGAGTCTATTCCAGACTGCACTAGCCAGCGCAGTGTGTTCAATGACACTGTTTCTAGTGGATTCTCCAGAGCACCTGTTGGTTTTGTTTAACATGTCATCCAAAGTGACAGATTATTCTGAAATATCAGCAGGGTATAAATATAGGCATTCAACGACGGTCAGTTCAGTTTAAGTGGTGATTTATTCAAGAGAGGTTCAAGTTATTGTCGGGTGATTTACACAGTGCGTTTCAAGTAGTGTATTAGTAAAACGTGATTATAGTGCGGGATTCTTTATAGTAGTTGACATTATTATTTGTGTGGACAGATTAACTTGAATTGTTGTACGAGAATAATATTGTGAATAACCTGTTGATTACAAACTGTTAATTGTGATAATAAAAGCTGGTTTTTAGTGACTTTATTGGTGTCTTGTATTTTGTTTTCTACGTAACAATATCATATTCTCCTACAGATACTTTATTAGTTCACTAGGTTTATTTACTGTGGTAGTATTGTGTTACAGTGTTCTATAATTTTGAATTTTTTTTTTAATTTGTCAACTTTTGGATTTTTGTTAATTCTTGATTAATAATGAGAAACCTAATATGACTTTAATGTACATGACTGACACTTTATATTCATTAAAAAAATTTACTTTCTAAAGAAATTTAATTTCTCCATCAGTTACTAAAATTTCTGGGGAGGGGAGAGGAGATGAGGTGGATAGAATTTTCCCACTGCAGAATTGGGTCCACCCTCTGCCACTGTTTACTGTTATGTCTCAACCTTGATCTGGAGCCTATAATGAAATAAAAATTCCTTATTTTTTCAACTGCAGTCTTTTAGGGTTATGCATGCTTTGAAACCAACTACAAAAACAGAATTGAGTTTGTAGGTAATCAGATGGTGAACACCACCTAAACACTTGTTCCATTATACAAGACATTAGTGGTGTCTTAACAATTAGTCCCCCCATGATATCAGTATATTTAAATTTCATTTTGAGATGACTGCAGTATCATTTGAAACAAGTCATTACAAACATGATTTTACTGTATGTATTACCATCACAATGGAACCAACAGTAACCAGACGTATCATAACAATGGACAACAACAGTAAGTAATTATCTACTGACACAGAATATGAAACTTCATTTTAATTCTGAAACCAAGAATGGCTATACTGTTCCAGAGCCAAGAACAGCCAGAAACAAAAATGGTAGAAGTTACCTAACACATACCAAGAAAGGACACATATTAACGTATTAATTGAGCTAAACCATGGATGATAATGGAGGGGGGGGGGGCAAAATGCCGTCTACAAGTAAATGCATACTAATTGAGAGCCAGCTGCAAATATATTTGTAACAAATGGGTACAGATGGCTGGCTTTGGGATTATGAAATAAGCACAAAATTAACCCAAGCACCACAGAAATAATTTTTTTTATAAAAAGGGAAAAATAACAGAAACAGTGTTAAAAATAATAAATTACTGTATTTATTTGTGACAATTCATTAAAAATTCTTCCACATGAAGAATCACAAACTTTTCTTATCATAAACTGGACAATAATAACACATTTTGTGTTTTGTGTACACACTCAGTATGACTTGGAGAGATGTGTTTTATAACAGGCAATACAGGCTCTAAATAACCTGTGCACGCTTACGTGACAAAAAAAAAAAAAGAATTCATTTTAGTAAATTTTCTGAATCTTACTTTTTTCCTTAACTTCAATTCAGTAAAAATAAAACAAAATTCTTGTGCACTTACTGTTTAGTAATTCAAGGCACATTAAATTTAAGTCTGGGTATCATTACATGGTTTATCTTTAAAACAATATTATTCTTATGGGTTTGATAAGCCATGACAGAGATAAAGGAAACTAAATATTGAAAAATATTACAAGTAGCCTAAATTTATTCCAAAACAGCTTCAAGACAGTAGTCATGTTTAGATGTGGTTTTAATAAAGTCTTAATAATATATCCTTAGGCATTTTTGCCTTTTATTAGTATGTGTGTTGAGTGTGTGTAGTAATAAGAAAAAATAATGTGTTCAGCCATGGCACACCAAAGTTTCATATTCAAAAAAATGACTGACAAAAAAAAATTAATTTCATGTTCCGCAAAATATAATTTAATTAAATTTTTGTTGCCAGTTGATTAGTAACATTTTTTAGTAAAAATTTTGTCTACTTAAATAGAGCACTGAAAATGGCTTCATCAATCACTGTATTTAATCAGATTGGAGAATGTACATTCAAAGTATTCATGAATATAAGAGACTTGGACATTAACAAGGAGTACAAGGTCAAAAGGTTTAACAAAGTAAAGACGTTTGGACCATCAGTTCTATGCCATCTGAAAGAGTATAAAGTTCATTCACCAGGAGGTTTCCCTCAATGTTAGGAAATAAAATGCTTAGAGATCTTAACAAGAGTGAAAATTTAAGTTTGCTCTGTAAGGGCTGATAGATGAGAAGCTTCTGTTGATAGAACTTAATGGTAACTAATGTTTTCCTGATCATATGATCTTTTGTTGTAAATATGTTAATGTTCTCTATCATAATGTAACACAATATTTGTACTGTACTGTTACATATAACTGCATCATTGTTTTTATTTGAAAACTCTCGGCGTTTCCCAGATTGTATTTCCTAAGTGGCTTAGAGTCTTCTCTCTGTCTTAGAGTGTTTTCTTGAGATTACTATTGGGTGTCTTGAAGGCTGTCACCATCTCAGGTATTTGTACAACAGTGCGATGGAATGCTTTCTGTAGATATATTTCTTAAAGGGCAAAAAAAAGTAGCTGCATTTTTTAGGCAGTTTTTTAGTAACCTCACATAAATTTCGGTAGTTCCTAAAAAATGCTAGCTAATGAGAGCTCTGAAACTTATTAAAGAAATTTAGCTTTGACAATTTTTAAAGGTGGTCACAAAAGATAGTTCTAAGATAATTTTATGGTAGTTTTCCAAAATTCCCTAACAATTATGGAATATCCTTGTATATGTTTTTATGGAGGTGTATTCCATAATTTTCATTAAATTTCAGTTCATCCCAAAAGTGGAGTAGTCAGACCACCACTATATAATATATAGTGGTTATTATTATATGGTATACAGTACAATTCTCTACACAATACAAATGCTATATGTTCATGACACAAAGGTGTATAATTGTAAACAAATTCATATAAAATAAATATACTTACAAACGATGGATTAATTCCACCATACACAATTATCGGTCTCTCAAGGACTTTGAACTTGTCAGACTTGTTGACTTTACACAGGAAGCCTGCATTGACATATGCATGAGCATTCTGTGCCCGTGGCATAATCTGTAAGAAATGAACAATCAGTGTTATACCACTGCAGTAAACACATGGAAAACGTTTTAGGGGTTAGTCCCCACCACCACCACCACCACAGGTTTAAAGAAAAAGGAAAATATTATATAACGTCAAAATTGTATACCTTGCAATTTTACGAGAATTAATCAATATTAAACAGATAGCAGAACAAATATGTACAAATAAAGTTAAAGAAATACCGTTAGAAAATATCAGAGCGCTGTTTTTTCAAAAGAATGCACCTTGGCGTCTGGCGACAGTTAGACGGCAGAAAATAAGCAAAAGTCACGTAGGGGACATAAGGTAGTAAAATTGTATTATATTTAAGAAACAGCAAAAAATAGGTAAGGAGTTGTAAAAGTTAAGTGCTTATAACAATGAGTACCGTTAAGTTGAAGCGAGAGAATTAGAGAGAGAAACGATGTTATGCGTCAGTTTCCACTACACCGAGAGAAGTTCAGAACGCGCAGTTTGCTAGCGAATAAGAAAAAGCGTCAGTTCTTTAGCGGTTAAATTCTCTTGTCACATTAGGTAGAATTGAATATCGCGTCACGTAAGTCCAATGAGAATGTTTAGTGTAAATATTAAGTGTGGGTAACAGTAGTTTGTGTATAAAAAAGCGTAGTTGAAAAAGTCAGTCAGTAATTGGAGTAGCATTATACGTAAAGGACTCGTAACCGTTATTTTAAGTTAGCGGAGATATTATAACAATTGAACTTGTAATAGTTATCTTAAAGAGTCGTAACCGTTACTTAAGTGAGCGGACAATTCACAACTATTGACTCGAAGTCTTTATTGAATCAAATACGTAATAGTGAATTCGGAAGTGAAAGCGGCGGAGAAGTTACAAGTATTAAAATCGTAATTGTCAATTCAAGTATCGGAGAACGGTTAATAATCAGTTAAAGTGATCAGTCTTTACAGTAACAGTGAATCGGCGGGATTCCACAGAGTAATTCGTCAAGTTAATAAAAAATCCAGCGGTATCGATCTGTACTTTCCGTGTTGCAAGCACTTATCTTAATTAAAATATACCAAGGTGTTAAGAAGGTATATTGGTTAATACGATATATATATATATATATATGTGTAGTGTAACTAATATATTTAGAGGTGCATATATTATTGTGAAAGTGATACCAGTGTATATGCAAAGCGTTAATAATCAAGCGAGTGCGGATGACAAGGATCTACAGTATCAGCAGATGACCACGGAGTGACTGGACCGACTACTTTCGAGTGGATAATCCTCAGCGCAGATTTGGGAATTCAACAAACAAGTAAAGCTTATAGAACACTCAAATTATATTGTATTCATTTTTAAAGTTTATTATATTTATATTGGCAACTCAATCCGTTCTAAAAGAATCCACTAAAAGAAAATATCAAACGTTCTGAGCAAACTGATATTGTAATATTATTGAATTTATAAAGCTTATATTAATGTAATAAGTGAATGAAAATGAATTATTAAATAACTATTTATAATATCTATATTTGTGTTATTAAATTATTTAAATACCCTGAGTAAGAGTTATATATAATAGATTAGTAGAAACTGTTATGATACTTCTTTATAAGAAATATTATTAGAAGTTAAACCATAAAATCTGTTATATATTTGGCACCCAACGTGGGGCTTAATTTATAAGCCTGGTAGACAGTATTGAGTTGCAAATAGAATAAATAAGATAAGGAAAGTGTATAGAATAAGGAACATAGATTCTAAGAGAGACATTGTATAATTACGCGAAGTAGAAGTAGGCTAGCAAAACACATACATAACAACACAAACAGTTTAAACAACAAAATGAACACAGAGACAGTAACAACAGAAAATTCCAATAGCGAAGTAGAGTTTGACATCAACAACCAGTTAGGAGACATTAATACACTCGACCAAATTACAATGGACAACCAAGAGACAGGGACGCAGGGACAAGATGATGAAGAAACAGAAACACAACAAATAACAGCAGAAACACAGAAAGAAATCAGAGCGAGACCAACACAACAGACGTTACTAGAGGCACCCAAAAAAATTGATATATATATACGATACTACAACATATGTCAGCGCAAATGTCACAACAATCACAACAAACGAAACAAATGCAAGAACAGATGTTGAAACAAATAACACAACTGTCACAACAAATGCAGGAACAGATATCACAACAGGCATAACAAACGCAGGAACAAATTAAACAATTAGAAATTAATATTACAAAGCGAATGAAAGCCGAACTAGAACAAAACAATAAACAGCTAAGCGACAAACTAGACACACGAATCAGTGAATTTAAAAGAGAAACCCAAGAAACCCTTAAACAATTTAGGTTAGAAACTAAGGTAATTATTAGTGAAGAAGTAAATAATGTTAGCATTGAATTTAATAATAGATTAAACGGCATGGAAAAACAAATTAAAGAAAACGATGAGAAACATATCAGCGAATTTAAGTTAATAAATAAGAAATTGCTAGCAAATAGTAAACGTTGTAACGAGAGTTTCGCAGCACACAAATTAGAAGCCGAGAAATTAAGGGAGTTAGAACATAAGATAGATAGTAATTCAGGTGAGACCGACTTCAAGTTACAGCAACTACAAAATGACATCCGAACGAAATTGCATTAGTAAACGCGTCACCCACAAACCAGTTTGTTAATAATGAACAAATAAAAGATATAAAATTCAACGGGATGAGCGATTTTCCAATGGAGTTTATTAAGGAGTTGACCGAGTTATACCAGGAATACTATCAAGATATAAATAATATCACATGGGTGGCAAGACACCTCGAGGGAGAGGCTGCTATATGGTGGAGATTGATTAAGGAGAATGTACACACCTTCATGGGATTTACTGAAGCGTTTGTCAATAAATATTGGAACGACGTCATACAAGAACGCGTGAGATTATCTGGAGTTTGGGCGATACCACCCGGAAGCACGAATGAGTATGATCCAATACTTAGAACGAAAATTATTAGAGAACCGACAACTGATTCCTCCCATATCGGACCGGCACTTAATAAGAAAAATTGCAAGGCATTATCCACATGAAATCGAGGTTGCCATTATTACACGTGGCGTAAATACGATAGCTGAATTTGAACAGGTTTTGTTGGAATTCATGAATTTACGGAACGGCATGAGGTCAGTGAACCGGGAACAGTCCGACCACAGACGTGAGAAGAAGCAGTGGGTGCGAACTGAAGAAGAGAGAGAGAGAGAAAATTGTCAGTCACAAGCAAAACAAGGAGAGAGAGCATGATGGAAGGCAACAATTCCCTCGATATCTGAAGCGGCAAAACCAGTTCAAAGCCGAAACAAATGTTGTTCCTTCAAATAGTGGAGCAGGTAGCCACAAAGCGGGCGCTAGTGTCAAAAAACTAGGCAAGCCATGTAAATATGTATTAGATATAGGCGGTAGTATTAAGTATGTGAATACCACATTTGTAGATTTAAGGGACGAGTTAATAATTGAAGATGATATAAATGTAAATTTAAAGAATAATAAATGTCCAGAAATCCAAATTATGTTGAACGGTGTGCCAATTAATGCATTGGTGGACATGGGCAGCCAAATCAATGCTATTTCGGAATGCTGGTTCAACAACAATAAAAAGATTTAGGAAGGATAGAAATTTTAAAGTTACCCAATACAGTGATTAAGGGAGCTACAGGCAATAAATCTAAAAGAATAACTCAACAGGTGCTGCTGACAGTGCAAGTTGAAAATTTAAAGTTTGAAAGCGTTTTTATAGTAGTACCTGACCTAATAAGGGAGTGTATTTTAGGAATAGAAATGTTAGTGGAAAATGGTTGTGTGATTGACTTGAGTAACAAACAGATAAGAATTAAAGGAGATCACAACCATGAAGAGGCAACGACAGCAGAAATCTTACAGGTAGAACTTTTGTCAGCAGAAGAGGACATCGAGGAAGTAATTGATGAAAAGGTTCACAAAATAGAAGGGATAACAGATCGCGAAAAGAAGGAGCTGCAGAGACTGTTGATAAATAACAAGACTGTGTTTTGTGATACACCAGGGAGAATTACAGCATACTGCCACAAATTCAAGGTAACTGACAACACACCGTATTGTCAAAAGGGTTGGCCAGTACCGGTGAAATATCAAGATGCAGTACGAGTGGAGATTAAGAAGATGGAGGAGCATGGTATCATAGAAAGAGCACAAAGTCCATACATCAACCTGATGGTTACAGTAATAAAGAAAGATCAGATGGTTCGATTATGTTTGGACGCTCATAAGCTTAATTCAGTAACGATACCTGACTATGAAGGTGCAATCCCGATCAACAAGGTTTTGACAAAATGTGGGAACATCGAGGTTATGTCAACCATTGATCTACGGAGTTCCTTTTGGCAAATTCCTCTACACCAGGATTGTAGGGATTACACCGGATTCCTTTATGAGGGTAAGTGTTACCGATATACTGTGACTCCATTTGACTTAAAAACAAGTCTCGCTAGCCTGACCTGCAGATTGGATCGTGTACTATCCGAAGAAGTGAAGAGCTTTACTATCTTGTATGTGGACGATTGTTTATGTATTTCAAATAGTGTAGAAGAACATTTACAGGATCTAAAGTTGTTATTCCATGACCTGAAGCAAGCTAACCTTACTGTGAACTTTAAGAAATCACAATTATTCCGTAAGGAAATCAATTACCTGGGATATTGTCTGACTACTCAAGGTATTTCCGCTGCACCAGATAAAGTGAGAGCAATCCAAGAATTCCGGAGACCTAAGAACCAGAAACAACTTAAGGGATTTTTAGGATTAACAAATTTTTACAATAGATTTACCAATAAGTATGCCGAAGCTACCCAACCACTGTTGAAACTTAAAAAAGAACTCTACATTCAAATGGACCAAAGAGATGGATCAACACTTCGAAAGAGTTAAGGAACTATTTATCAAGACGGTAATTCTTAAACACCCGGACCCAAACAAGCGATTCTACCTTCAGACGGATGCGAGTAAATATGCTCTGGGAGGACAACTGTACCAACTTGACGACAATAGTGTAACCGGCATAGTCGCATTCACCAGTCGTGTGTTACGAGGTGCAGAGCTGAATTATTTCACAACAGAGTTGGAGTTGTTAAGCGTTGTACACTGTCTGCAGAAGTTTCGGACATATGTGTTTGGGAAACCCTTAACTATAATTACCGATAATAAGGCACTAATCTTCATCAAAAAGTGTCATTTAAATAACTCACGTATTACTAGATGGATTCTCATGATACAAGAATATAATTTTGAAATAGTTCATTGTAAAGGGCGAGATAACGTCGTAGCAGATGTTCTTAGCAGGCATCCCGAAGACATGTACGATGAGAGGTTAATAGATAACACTGAAGAATTAGAAATCAATCATGGTAACCATCCGTATCAGCAAGGAAGCAAAAGATAATTGAAGAACATCAAAAATTACCAATTGGCGGACCAGAAGTTAAAACAGATTGTAGACACCATTCAAGCAGATAAAAACCATAAACTCACCGACAAATACACTTGGCACAACAATAAACTTTACAGAAAGGAAAGGGAGCTTGGAAACTGATGTTGACAGAGGACCTGAGCCGAACTCTGATTTATGAGTTGCACAATGCCTACAGCCACGTGGGAAACCGACGGACCTACCAACTATTTAAAGAATACTTCACTGTGAATTCCATCAACAAACTCACACAAAACATTTTAAGAACCTGCAAGACATGCCAAAAATGTAAAGATTACTATCAACGGATGAGGGGAGAGACACAACCCGTCATACCAAAATCAAAAGGGGAATTAGTTAGTATTGATTACTACGGTCCCTTATCAACTTCTACAAGTGGAGTTAAATATATATCAATTATGAGTGATAATTTTACTAAATTTGTAAAATTATATAAGTTAAGAAAAGCTACCACAATGGTCACCATAAACAAAATTAAACTCTACTGTGAAGAAATCGGGAAACCAGTAGCCATAATAACTGATAACAGAACACAATTCACGAGTCAGCGATGGACAACGGCATTAGAAGAGTTGAATAGCAAACCGAAATTTACTGCTATATGCAACCCCTGCACCAACTTAGCAGAACGAGTTAACAGACAGTTGGGAAACATGTTTAGAGCACTCACATCTGAAAAACATTCCAATTGGGCTAAATATCTGAAACTGATCGAATCATGTGTTAATCAAACTTAACATGATACGATCGAAACCACACCATACGAAGTATGGAAGAAAGCCGGAACGTGACTGGACTAAATATATCGACAGGGAAATGATACAAGAAAATCAGCAAATCGATTACGAAAACATCTATCTGTGGATTAAAGAGAAGGGTAAGAAATGAGCAGACCAGCTAAATTTACCAAACAGAATTACGAAATTTCATCTAGGAGATAAAGTGCTGTTGCGAACATATCCGATAACCGACCTAAAGAAAAGAGTGATAGGAAAATTTTGTAATATGTTTGAAGGACCATACAAAATATGTAAGGAGTAAGGAACGGCTACGTACCAGTTGGAAGATGTTCTACAACCGGGACGAATCCGAGGAAACTTCAACATAAGACAATTGAAACCCTATTACGAGACTTGACTCATCACAACACACAGACAGCAAGTTTAAAAACACAATACTATCAATACAGATTGTAAAAACACGAAATTCATATGTATTTGTATTAGTTTATAAGTAGTTTATAACAATATTGTAGTACCAACTCATGGTATTCAGTTGTAACTGTTGTTTTTGAAGCAGCTAAATCGAAAATTTTCAAAAACGCATCATCAGTTCTTTTGCTATTTATGAGTGCTTACAAATTTTTAACTTGCAAGATACAGAAATTAATGTCAAATGGCTTCTTTTGTAGCACATCGAAGAGAACATCCGTGGCTCCAAAAATATCGTTAAAAATGACAACCAAAAGCGTAAATTCAAAATCATTAAATTTATTTAAGAAGCCATCACTCTGCCTAATTGATGTTTGATCATAATTTGAATCATTCACAATTTTAGTGAATACTTCTTTTAATGAATCCCATTCGTTATATATAGTATTCACAATTTTGGAATTAGACTTCCAACGTGTAATAACGGAAGTAGGGATTCGTCTTCCAACGACTGTGTCTACTGCGTAAGTTCGCTTAGCAGAACTGTGGAAAAAAGAGGGTAAACCGTTAACAGTTGCACAAAATATCCGACATTTCGAAATGCTGTTGCAGCTTTGTTGTAGCACTAAATTCAAACAATGCGAAATGCAGTGAACAAAAACTGCTTGTGGCAGTCCTTCTTTGATTTTTGCCTGAAGACCATTTAATTCCCCTGACATAACGCTTGCACCATCAAAACACTGGGCAATAAGTTTTGATTTATAGTCAAAATTTTCAAGGGACTTGACACAATGTGAAACAGTGTGTAGGCAGTCCAACTGGAACTAACATCATAAAATCCAAAAACTCTTTCCACCAGCTTTCCTCCGGGAATACCGTATCTAATTATGATGCTACATTGAGATTTGTCAACAATGTCTGTGGAATCATCCACTTGAATTGAAAAAAATATACTATCTTCTATTTCCTTTGCGACGTGCTCATCAATATATTGTGAAATGCAGTCAATTATTTCATTCTGAATAGTCTTAGAATTGCCAGCAAAGATCGGTGAGATTTTTTTATAGTGTTCTTGAATAGCTACAGGACATATCAATACAAAGGTTTCTAGCAGTTCTTTAAAATTTCTGCGATTACTAGATGATAACACTTAGTGGTGACCGCGAAATGCTAATTCTTGTTTACCCCAAGTAAAGAACTGCACAAATAGGAAGATGCATGAAACGTCTGTTAAGCCGAACATTGTCATTGAAGTGTTTAATATACAACCTAGAATTTTCCTTCAAACCATTCTTGATCGTACTTAAATTTTCTTTAGTTTTGAAAAACTTAATCCACAATGCATGTTGTCAGAAGAACCTTCATGTTTGGAAAGAGCATGAGTAACGTTACCGAAATCATCGAAACCGTTCTTATTCCACGCACTTGATTTAACACTAATAATTAAGCAGGGCATACAAAAAAGTTTATTTGAATAATAACTGCCACACAACCACTCGAATGTTGAATACCAATTTTGTTTAAAGTTGCGATTGTACACCTTGTCCTTTATTTTTGCAACTTTATTTACTTTAATATAGGCATAGGTTTTTCACAGCTTAAAAAAAGTTTTTCTTATCATCATTATTCCATCTTGAAAATGGTGTTTCTAATGAAACACATACCGGATCAATGAAGGAAACATTCTGTAAAAACTTCACAAACGATCAAACACGACGAACAACGAACAAAACAAACGCGCTGGATAGGTAAAGCACTATACACGTACACCACTGAGAAAAACAGCACAGTGACACTGCTTCACATGTGTGGGGGAACGCTGAGTACAGCATATACGTTGTCATGGCAACCGTCATAAACCGAGCGTTGTTAGTGACTTATTAACTGATGCAGCCTTCAAGGTGCAGAAAGCTGCTTCTACGATCTCAGTGCTTTCCACCACCAGTAGGCTTACTATACGTGGAGTAGTATGTGATCGCAGTGAAGTCCAGCTTCTGTAACCTATTTCCATTGCTTGTAAATGTTATTTTAATTATTATTCAGACAAAATTTAATTAAAAATAATATTTTTAAACATAAAATTGACCAAAAATTGAAAATAATTTTGTGTAAAAAGAAACACATTGAACCAGTTATTTTAGGTGCAGCAGCGCTTCACCTGCGTTGCCTGATGAGCCGCCACTGCTTTTAATGATTTATTAGACTGGAACAATATGTGTTATATATTTACCGGTATTTACATTTAGAGTACAGTTTTCTTTCAATAGGTTGTATTTTAAATATATTCATGGGTATGCTTTAGAAAAAAAAAACATGATTGGACATACTGTTTTTGGTTTTAACTTTTTTAACTGGGTTATTGTTATACCCTTAGTGCACAAACTTCCGTGCTCTCAGCACAAGCTCTCAGAAATCTTCATAATAATACAGAGGCTTACAATACTAGTACAGGAGTAAATGTTGGTGAAGCATTCTGGGTTAAACAACGTTCATATACAACACATGACCAGGAGTAACATCACCCAGGTACAAGGATACATTTATGTACATCTATATAGATACTGTCAGAATAAAAAATAATTTCTTTATGAACTTCACATTCAGAAATGTTTTGCCATCAATAGCATGCTCTCACTAGTAAGAGCACATATGTAAACTGTTGATATTACCTTGTAACTCTGGCAGACATACACAGAGCTATCCAAGGGTCGAAGTATTATCTGAGACAGTAGTTTCTTGTTCATGTCCATTTCCAAGTATTCCATAATAGGGACTGTCACTTGTACCCCTGATACGTCCTCTGAAATAGAGTGTAGTCATTTAACTCACAGTTGAAGCGTACGTTATTGAAAACTGTCTCAAAGTATAAAAATTATGGAGGTAATTAGTTTACTGTTCTAAATACCAATAATAATTATTAATGATTTCTCATCCTTGTAAATAGTTATTACAGTATTTTCTTATATACCTACTTCATTATTTAAAATATACTTAAGTTATTAAAAAAATGTTATACAAGGCTCACCCAGAAAGCAAGGAATGTTTACATACAGTACTCATGAATGTAATCCTCCACTGACCGTACTGGTCAAATTAGTTCATTGTTGTCCTAGTTCAGAATGAATTAGTTTTATAATAGTAAGAATATTATTCTTCAACATACAACGAAAATGTATGAAAAATTAAAAAGCCTGACAAGTGTGAGACTGTAAGTGTTGTCCGGTATTTAAATGCAAGAAAAGTCATCCTGTAGAAATTCATAGATAAATAAAAGAACTTTATGTGGATATTACAAACAAAGCAAAAGCAAGAAAATGGTGTATCATGTTTCTATGAAGGAAGATTGAATGTTCACAACAAAGACCATTTTTGATGATCCTACCTTGTGACTGATAAAAATTAGCACACAATCGATGACCAAATTCATAAGGACAAACATTTCATTACTAACAAATTGCACACTTCATTTCCTGAACTTTCCAACTCTTTTATTAACATATGTACAAAAAAAATGTATCAGACGGGCTCCTCAATTACTGTGTACACAACAAGAAAAATCAAATGAGAGTGGTGAAAATGTTTTAGTCAATATGACCAAAAAGAGGATGAATTTCTTAATCACATCATTATCTTTGAGGAGAAATGGATTGCCCATAAAACCACTAAAAGTCCGCATCATTCAGAGGAATGCCATCATTTAAGATCTCTCTTAATAGAAAAAGCAAAATCTGGGATGACAAGCTGAAAGTGATGACAACCATTTCGCAGGACTGTGAAACCCTCTACTCACCATTTGAACAACAAATTCACAAGTTTCCTGTGAAACATGTACAAGGTTTCTTAGGTTTCAATTAATGGCAATAAATGCAATAGACATTTGCATTTATTGGTTTCAAGATGTTCAATCAAGAGAACAGAAGTTCAAGGGGACTAGGCTCCAGTAAATGATTGTCACATCACAGGAAGCAAGAAGTATTATCTCAAATGTCATCTATTCTATCATGCAATTCAAAATAAGCTCCATGGCCTTCTGCAAGCAGAGTTCTCGTGAAAGCAGAGAATTCATGAAACTTATCAACTGCATTCAGATGGAACAACTCAAGTATTACTTGAAAAATCTAACGGGAAATTTTCAAGCATCGCTGTGCAGAGCCGGTCTTCTATTTATTTATTGCTAACACATTTTAATCATAGTAGATTGTTTATTAAGTAATCAAGGCATTTATGATCTTCACAAAACTAACATGCAGCACTACTCCTGATCTGTGTAGCCTTCCCTATCTCTACTAAACTGTCATTTGATAACAAGCAGCCAGATTCTTTGCTTACCCATGAGACACCATCGGAGCTGCAACATGTGAACATAACATTATCCTCTGTGACTGTGCATTACAGTCACTTCAAGTGGAGTTTGAAATTACTGCAATGTGATTGTGAGAAGAGTGTTTAAGTCTTCAAAAGTTTGTTAACGAACATAAATAGAAATCGTCTATTTTCTGTTTAAACTTAATATGTACTAATTATTGTATAAACAATATTCTCGGCACAATGAATTGAAACAAAATGAGTAAGGACCGGAAAATATGAAAAAAACTTAATTTTAAAATCTGTATCAAGCTCTGTTGTTATTTTAGTCTCATGCAGAACAACCAATAATTTTAACCTCCACGCTAAAAATACAATCTGAATTTTACATCATTTGTTTTAGACTTACCAATAACTAACTGTGCTGCCACCATTTCCAGCATGAGGAAAATATCTGATGGAAATTCCCTGTGTTGGTGTTTGATAGATAGGTTGCCAGCCAAAGTACCAGTCTGCACATACAATTTGTTTGTTAACAATCTATAATAATACACCTTCATTAAGTATCAATAACAGTTTAAGATACCCCCCCGACACAGCAGAGTTAACAGCAGTTTAATATGTATAAACTACTATGTAATACTGGTGTGAATAATAATAAACTCAATATAACTAATATCATACCATAACTAATATTATACCACAAAAAACAAAGATAACCATAGCACAAATACTGAACATTTCACAATCAATTACCAACATACAACTTTGTATATCTTATACGTTATTTCCTTAATGAACGTTTTATATCTTTAATTTATGTAACTTTGCAAGGTGTGGCTATAAAATAACTGAACTGATGTTCTACAATTTTTAGTTCATCAATATTACACAATGGATATATTGTCCTCTTCAATATACTTTCCTCCTTTATCCCTATACATGCACAGTTTCTGCTGTTGGAAGCAAAGCTGCACGTCATCTTCTGATGACTTCTTCGTGAGTTATGTCACTTTGGCCTTTGCTAAATCTATGGAATCAAAGTGGGACTTTTAATGTAGGCCTGACAGTAGGAAGCAAACGACCAAAAGGCAGTTGCATGGGGAAGATAAGTACAGCAGATGTCTCAACACTGTGGATCACATGGTTTGCCAGAAACGTCTTGGAAGAAAGGTACATGATTTGTTGGTCACACTTCAGGCCATTCTTCCACATTTCAGGTCTCTTTATTCTCACCCACTGACAAAGAGTTCGCAGGACTTACTTACAGCATTCCTGATTAACAGTTTGACTTTTGGACACCCAATCAAAGTGATTAATTCCTTGGACATCAAATAATTTGTTTGAGTTTAGATTTGCCCACCTGTGCTTTCTCTGTCTTGATGAACTTGGGCCTTTCCAATGCATAGATTATCACTTGATTTCTGGATTTATTTAAAAGCTATTATAATTTTCAAATGTTTTGAGGATATCTGTACAATTATTCACTCAAGTTTCTCTAATCAGGAGTGAGAAATATTGGTACAATCTTCAAGCTAACACTATTCAAATTAAAGTTTTCACAAAAAATCTGTCAAAGAGTTTCTTTACCAACTGCTCTCTCTCCAACTCAGCAGCCACTCGATTGTTTAAGCAATAATTTCTTCAATTTCCCTGATTTGCTTAATATTAGCACCTCTGTTTTGATGTGCAGGCTGACCAGAGTGCAGATTTGTTTTCAATTACTTTCCTTCCCTCTTTAAGTATTTTAAACCTTTCAAAAAGTCAGTGTATGATAGACAAGCATCATTATAAACATTCTTCAGTAAATGGCATGTTTCTGTATAGGATTCACGATGTTTTATAAGGAACTTCATATTTACTCACTGCTCCATGTTAGTAGTACACTTAACATTATTTTGATGGAGCTCAGACATACAGTTCACTTTGGACACTGCTGACAAACTGTTGGTTGCATGTGGCTGAAAATTTTATGGTAACTGGAGGATAGAGTACAGGTCAATGATCAACACTACTCACTCTTGTGATATTACAGGAAATAAAAAGAGATCAGTCTGGGTATTTTAAAGCAATACCTTGTATAACATTTTTGGTGCTTACCGAATGAGGCAAACCTAACAAAATGAGTGAATCAGAACTGAAATGTCAACTACGATCGTTCATGACAAATTTGAATCTTACTAAAAAAATTAGAAATACTGTACTGTATACAAAGAGTTACATCAACAAACAAGAAATGTTACTCACAAAAGAATTTAGCAGCTGATCCTCGTTAAACCAGCCCTGTTATTTTCACCACTGGTTAGAAATAAAAACTATCTTCATAATTTTATAAATTAATATCCATGAAATTATAGAATGATAACTAGCTTTTAATATTAATTGAATATTAATTTA
Organism: Magicicada septendecula; assembly: GCA_034769895.1. NCBI lineage: Eukaryota > Metazoa > Arthropoda > Insecta > Hemiptera > Cicadidae > Magicicada > Magicicada septendecula. Next base: position 330,497,902 of record CM068376.1, read on the forward strand.
CTTTTAATTAACTATTAATTAATATTTACACTTCATGAGCATTTAAGTAATGCATACTTTTCTTGAATAACACATGTTTCTTAAACAATAACAAATTTCACACAATGTCAAATACAGGTTAAATTTTCTTCTATGTTTTTTATATAATGCTCCAACTTTTGGCTTGGGATGGGACTAACGTGAACTCTAAATCATAATGTCATTGTTTCCTCTGACATCACCAAAAAAATGTTGTTACACATGTGGGTGGATCTGTTATGTACTGTAAGTATTCACCACTGATGCTACTTATACTAACTAGCTAGTAAAGGAAAAAGATCTAAAACTCTCTTCACTGTTCTCCACTACAAATTTGATACGAAATCTACCCACTTTATTGATTGTGAATAATGAGAACTTGCTGTTAAATCAATTCTTACATATACTTTGTTAATTCACATGTTCTCACCAGCTAAGCATAAAGTAGACATTTATTTAGAATTTATCATACAGTATTCTATTCCCTATATATACACTGTGCTACATACAGTTATTATGTACACGTCATAATCCATTTTACTGTTCACACATACAAGTGCAGTCAACAGTAATTTTCTATTACTTCCATCTTCACAACATTTTACATACCGTTCAAACACAGACAGATAACAAATTTAATACAAACAATTTTAAATTTGTTGCAGATAAATAAAAAGTTAGCTGTATAAGTAGAAAAGAAGATAAAAATACTGAATTACCACAACACTAAATATGCATTCCACATGAATAAATTACATAGATTAAAGAAGGTTAGAATAGATTACATTAAAGAAGGTTGTTCAGTTTTTTAAGGTGCATAAATTATTATCTTGATTAACAAGTTCAGGGACTGACTTGTGCCACGACTAGTAAAATAACATCGCGGCGAGTCTTAATTATTTTATTTTACGTCTATATTTCGCCTGGGCATAGTTATGCAGCATGCCGTCGGCTATTGCAGCGAGCAGTCAGTTGTGCATTGTCATGCGCTCTGTTGACTAATTGTCGTAACTACGGTTTCCCTTGAACGGATTTTCCACGCGAGGGAGGTGTCCAGTTGCCTTCCATATCTCGACCTGCTATCATCTGAGCGCCGGCGATGAATAAGATTTCTGTCTGTCCTTCTTCTTTCTGCCATGGGCGAGTAAATTTATTAAGGACCTCTGGGTTCCCGAACCAGCCAGGGACTTGAGACAGAACCGATGGCGATGACTACATCTGTCGCCATCCGCCAGAGCATTGCCGCATAACTTTCCGTTCGTCACCGGACGATAGGGATGGGACCCACAATAGATACAGGATGAATCTCCAGGATCCTGAACCAGCAACTCGCTACACATCGAGGCATGAGCTGACCATCTACCTCAGCACATGGTAACAGCCTTACACCATGTGAAACAGTTCTAATTATGTAAAGTCGACCTTGCGATACATTTTGCCTCACTATTGCAGTGAAATATAAAAGAATAGAGAAGTTACATTCCGTTTTTGTGAGTTAAACTGCAGTTAAACAGTAGATGTTCAAAACTGAACATGTCAGTTCATTATGTGCACTTTATAATTCAGTGGTACTAACCTGTAAATTATTAATAAGTCAATAATTGTATGCCAGACTAGCAGGCATGTACAGAGCGATTGTTTCATTCCGTTTTCTATTTTATTCCAATTCTTTCATTTCGTCGGATTAACTGTTTGTGCAGGTTCATGAATTATCACGCCAGTGCAGCTCACGCTGTTGGCCATATTTAACTGGAAGTCATTTACTATAGTAAATTCGCGTGATACCTTGCTGCGTTTCTTTTCTCATATTTTATTTAGTTTCGTTTATACATTTTCTATTTTTCAGTCCAATCGGGATGTGCATGCTTGCAGCCTGGGCGAAACTCGAGCTGTTCTGATTGTTTGAGAATTCCATAAAGTTTATAGTATATTTATATATAATAGTGATTAATATTGAGAAAGCATATAAGAATTTACAAGCACTAATTGTTAGCATAGCCACTGGGTCATTGTGAGATTATTATTATTTGTCAGTAGGCATTATGCCAATTTAATTTAGTGATGATTAATCATTACCTGGAGTGGTTGCTATAATTTAAAAGGAGTGCTAACTATTGACGGTTTAAAGTCACCTAAAAGGGGTTTTTCAAAACCATGCATTGGCTTGGTATGGGTGCTGGTTATGTGCCGTATTAATTGAACTGGTTCAGTATTCGAGTCCCCATAAAGCCACAAACAGAATGATTAATCATTGCTGGGCTCTCGTTCTGTCAATTAAGAGTGACTAATTTGGTTGGCTGTTATAATATTGTAATTTGAGGTATGATGCTGAATTACCGAGGGCCTCATGAATGTTTAAGCTGAACTATAGAAAATTACCGTACTGTCCTAAAATAAATGTATGTATAACTATTGGATACTGTGCTATAAGATCCAAGGCAAAATAAATGTTGTTATGTTAATCCTGACTTTTATTTGCAAGTCTTTTTCACAATGGGCTCGGTGCATTTTATGCTTCATCTAGCCCATCAGCCTAGTCCTATAAATTACGGGTTGTCTTCCCCTTTTCAAAAAAAAAAAAGAAAAAAATTCTCAAAATTTTGAGAGGGGGTAATGAGGCGGCTCAAATGGTAGCAGAGCATGGTTAGATCATGTCACAGAACTTGCAAATTTGGGGGACAGTTTTTGAAAAGGTAATAAATTAGTAGGCAGAAAATTTGGGTTTGACTCTGGTAATGAATTGATAAATGCGGGTCTTAATCGAGAGGTGATGTAGAATGCTGTGTCCATTACGGGCAATATTATTGATGTTGTGTTTTATGTTGTGTTAGATGTTTGTCTTAAGTTTATGGTATGTATATTATTATTATTATTGTTATTATGAGGTTTATTGTGCTTGTACGGGCTATCTGTAAACCAGGTGTAAGCACAGGTCTCGCACATGGGTTTCCTAGAATGTTCTGATTGTTGGGATTCTTTACTTCGCCGGAGGTCCTTGTGGGTAGTGAAGTTAGATGGAGTTAGATAAATGGGTGTATTGTTCCCGAGTTAGGCATACTCGGATTTATTTCCTTGTTGGATGCGGTGTGGTCGGGCCTGTAGTCGGTGTTATTGACGATGGCAAAGAGTAGATACTGTATGACATTTTTTGAATTACTAATGTTGATATTTTATGTTTGTTGTTGCGTATAAGCTGAGGGGCTTTTGAGGTGCCATGATGTGTTGTTGTTTTGTCTTGATACTTATGTTAGTATTAGTGTTGTTTGTTTCTTGTTCGGTGTTAGGGGAGTTAGCTCGGCATATTTGTCTCTCGAGTCCTTGCTATGCTAGGGAACCCAGAGGTCACTTGCATGGAGGCAAGTCTTTTCTGTCTGTGTTGTGATGTTAGTGTTAGATTGTCGTTTGTCATTTAATGAGGATTCTAGATATTGTCCAGAGGAGTTATATTCAGAGTATTTTCTAAGAACGGAAGGAGGTGAAATGTTAAAAGTACTGACCTAGTAAATTATAAGAAGTTGTATTGTAAACTATGCGATCTAGGCGAGTTGGACTCTGAGCCAGTGATAGTCGGGTGCATGGTGGAATTTATTTGTTGTTTTCTTAATCTGATAAACCCGTGCTTGCCTCATCTAACTGTCCTATGTTTGATATACCTATTTCATGGCCAACCTGGTTTGTTCATCAGCTGATATATTGTTGATATTGAATTTTGTTTGTTATATACCATGCCGCATTCTCGGTTGAATTCCCTGGTGTTTCTTTTCGGTTAAGAGAGAGTGTGGTATAGACTGTTCAGTAGAGAAGTAACCCCCCCTTTTGTTACGGGGTTAGTCGAACTGTTAAATAAGAGCTATGGGATTGATGTTTGCATGCCCTCGGCGCGGTCTTCTCTGCCTAGTTAATCGGGGCCGTCCGCCCTAGTGTAGGGAGGTGGATCACGCACATACCAAGGCCTGTAGTCGCCTTGTGGTGTTGTGTATGCGTGGTCGGTCCATGAGGTGGACAGTTGTAGAGTGAGAAGGTGGTCACTCACATATCAAGGTTGGTGATACCTTATTGGTCTTCTGACACATATTTGAGTGGTAGTAGTGGTAGGTGGTGGTCACCAGTGAGGGTGATGTGTTGGGGCGGTCCCGTGGGGTTGGCATGGCGGAGAGGGTCGTGTCCGGACGGTCGGAGTTGTGTTGAGAGTTTTTCAGTCCTGAGAAGGGGGGATGGAAGTGTCATACATCAGTGGTTGTGGTCCGGCTTAGGTTTTGATGGGGTCTCAGTTGTTGAGTGTAGGAGGCCTTAGGAGGTCAGAACTCAGAGGGCGTCCACGATTCTCGTCTTTCTTCTTTTCTCCTTCTATCTCTTGTCGCTGTACGCTGACCCTGATCAAGTCTGCACGCAGTACCCGCACACTCACATAGATACACTCCCATGCACACATGCATATGCACCACACTTCTTCTTTCTTCTTCCTTCGTTTTCGCTCTGAGCCTCTGTTCTCCTGGGTGCGGATAATGTCTGAGACTTCCTGGCAATGCCAAATTGGCGATGCAGAAGTAAAGGTCTAGAGGACCGGCGTCCTCGACTGTGTGTCAACAGTTTTGAATTTTGTAGGCAACCAGGTTGCCTTTTTGGAGTGGGGGTGTGCTGCGACTAGTAAAATAACATCGCGGCGAGTCTTAATTATTTTATTTTACGTCTATATTTCGCCTGGACATAATTATGCCGCGTGCCATCGGCTATTGCAGCGAGCAGTCAGTTGTGCATTGTCATGCGCTCTGTTGACTAATTGCTGTAACTACTGTCTCCCTTGAACGGGTTTTCCACGTGGGGGAGGCGTCCAGTTGCTTTCCATATCTCGACCTGCTATCATCTGAACGCCTGCGACGAAAAAGATTTCTGTCTGTTCTTTTACTTTCTGCCATGGGCGAGTAATTTTATTAAGGACCTCTGGTGAGTTTCTTTTGATTGTACTTTGTTATTAAGTAAAATGAATATGTGCATAAATATATTTATAATTCTGATGGAATTGGATCAAGGTGTGTGTGCGTGATTCTGGTCTGGTACAAACATGGTGAAGCCATATGGCAAAATCTTTTATAATTGCTTTAAAATTAATAAAACAGCTTCAGTATGATTGATTATATTTGATACTTATTGACTGTAGCGTAAAGGTGCCACTGACTCTCACAAACTGGCAATCTATCGAATGACTTAGCGTAATTGAAGCCACGTGGTGAATTATTTTATAACTGCTTTAAACTGATTAAAAATATATACTTGTAAACTAATTACATTTGTTAATTACTAAATTGTGAAGTATTAGTGTCAGTGGAATATTAAAATAACCACCGATCAATCGAGATTAACTTAGTGTAATTGAGGCCATGTGGTGAATTCTTTATATGAAAGCATATGATATTATAAGGTACTAGCCTTAACTTTGAGTAAGAAATGATTATAGCTTTTACTGTGGCACAGTTAATTAGTAAAATGTAATTGGTTCAATTGTTAAAACCCTGTCCGAGCGACTTGTTGTATCTGAAGTGTGGTGTGTAAGTGCGACACTAGAGTCGAGTTGGCTGTTTATGAATTATTATTAGTGACATTTTCTACAAAATACATGTGCTTATAGGGTTCCCGAACCAGCCAGGGACTTGAGACAGAACTGATGGCGATGGCTACATCTGTCGCCATCCGCCAGAGCATTGCCGCATAACTCTCCGTTCGTCGCCGGACGTTAGGGATGGGACCCACAATAGATACAGGATGAATCTCCAGGACCCTGAACTAGCAACTCACTACAGACTGACATGCCATACTGAATGTTTTCCGTAATGTGGATCGTGCACACTGACCTTCCAATTACATCTCAAACTTCGACCAGTCAGAAGCAAGTGGTTCTCAACAACATGTGGCCAGCAAACAAGGAATCTAAGAGACCAGGAGCATGTATCCTAGGATTAATCCTTTTATCCTAAGGGACCTACTTGCTCCCTTAAAATTTTCTTCAAGCCTGTGCTATATGGCTTGCTACAGGTGAGGAGAAATTAATCTTTTATATTAGATATTTTACAACAGTTTTCCTTTTACTAGTCTCACCAGAAGATTAAATATTTAAAATACAAAATTTAACGTTACACAGGGCTGAAACGAAATACATAACATTCATGTAATTATTTGACAATCTAAAAACGCACAAAGGTATTACCTGTATTCATAAAGAAGAAGCAACACATATTACATTAATCTTAACCTATTACAATACTATTGGAATAATAGTTATTAATCTACCAAGTTAACATTCTGATATTCTTTCTTGGTAGTGTAGTTAAATTCCTTGCATTACTGTTGATGCTGGTACAGTATACCTTCAAATGTTAAACACTGAACATTAAGAAGTCCTATTTACAGAATTTAATATGATTTGAGTGTAGCTCAGATGAAGATAATACTACTAAACCTACTGCCAAGTTAATAAATTCAAATATTTTACTACCCTATTTTGCACTCCTATCTTACTACCCTCTCTCTCTCTCTCTCTCTCTCTCTCTCTCTCTCTCTCCCCCTCTCCTCCCCTATCTATCTATATATCTATCTATCTATCTCTTCCTACTACATCTAAAATTTTAAAATCCTTACATTTCTCACAGGAACATTGGCAATCAAATCAATATGATCGGCTAGGACTTTCAGGTACTGGAACTGACCAGGATTATCTTTTGAGAGTTTGTAAAAAAAGTTCATTGCATCTGTTAATGAAGTATTGCCTCCTAGGATGACTGACCCTGAATCCTGTGTAATTGTGTGCAGTTCAGGCACACCATTGGTGTCAATGTACACAGATGGTCGCTCCTGAATTCGGTATACACCTACAAAATCATCAAATAAAATTATACAACACAATTATAAAACACTGAAAATTATAAATATATTTTTATAAGAAACTACATAACTTAAATATGATTAACTGTGTACCTGATGCACTACATGAAATTAGAATAAAAGTGTTGTGGGTGTGTGTGTACCCATGGACGCAGTTACCACAGCAATGCTGGTTATGTAAACAATAAAGCACACACACTTTCAGTGAATTGGTTATAAGAAAACAGTTTAAGCATGGTAGACACATGGACACATGGTGTACAGGGTGGACGAAGGGTTCAGTTGCTATGCAATCACAGCCCAACCAACATACTGTGAAGTTATCAGCCAGTCACTTCTCAGCTACCATACAATGGTGATTGAGGAGAGGGTGCATGGGCGTATGCTTGCAGCTCCTAAACACTAAGTATTGCACAACTTGGTAAAGTGCTAAGTACAACTATACCAGGTAACAAAGAATTAATTAAAGAAAAAGGAAACAAAAGTAGTAAGTGTGTGGGAATATAAAACTTCCAAACTTATAAAGGCTATCAGGCTTGCATGCATCAAGGTTACAGTTGGGTTCAGTGCTAGCAGACACAAATGGAAAAATCAAAAGTTATACAAAAGCATGTTGTGCACTATGTAACCTGTGCATGCAATAGATACAAAAAGGTGCTTTTATTGAATTATTTTCTTTCTCTGAGTTTGACAATTTAATTGATTTCTGATATTTTGTTAAGTTATATGGCTGAGCCTAATATATGAATTCAAGTAATTTGTTTGTGATAAAAAGAAATGGAATGTAACTGTCACAAACATTTTTGGTGAGTGAGCATTACATAAGGTTAATGGGTGTTCAAATTTTGTTGAAATTATGAAATAGTGGAAGTCGTATTGGTAAACTCTTGAGTAAAAACTGTCTGTAACCAGTGATACTACTAATGACAATTTCAATATTAAAAAGGAAGGGTCAAAAAATTAAAATAATAATTAAGAAGTTCAACTGAGTATCTGTATCTATCTGAGTATGGTAAGCTATAAATGATGAAACTTGCTGTTACCAACATCTCGAAACCCTCTTCCTTATCACTAATAATCCCACTCATGAAAAAATGTTATTTTTCAAATACACATATTTACACCTGTTCCACTAAGGTGATACATCCATACATAATCCTATGTAAAAGTAATTATCAGAAATACAGATTCAACAGTCCTGTAAGGAAGATATAACAGGTGAAAAAGAGAAGAAATTATAACTGTGTTTGCTGTCTGACTGCTGTTTTACAATTTTAGACATTTCTTACCATTAGCTGTATTTCCTCCGACCAGCATGTACCCATTATCAGGACACATCTCCAATATTTCAAAAACTTCTTTCTTATTTGAAGGACGATACCATGTTCCACCATCAGTAAAAGTGACCTTAATTGGTTTATCAGGCATGTCCTCTATATGACACTTTTCTACACAGCCATTCTGACTATTCTGGCACAATACTGCATAGGTGCACATTTTTAAATCCTGAAATTTTATAGTACACATGAAACAGGTGTATTTGACTAAATCTAGGAATATACATAAACTTTGACTTATACAGCTACCGTGCAGTGCGTGCGCGCGCGCGCACACACACACACACACATATATCTACACATATTTACATAACTCGATTGAGTTTTCTAAGTAGTCAGATATTCAGTGTTCAAATAATACAGATACAACAATAATGCTTCACAATGATTACAGGGGAAGCCAACAGAGTTACAAAATTCATTGTTTTTTCAGAATACATACGCATATAATGAAAACAACACTAGCTCAAAATATTTCATCTCACAAAAAATGACATCAATCATGAAGAAATACAACCATACAAGGAAAAGGGATAATCTTTGCCTGGTTGTATGAAAGTAAACTTGAGTACCTATCACTGTCCATGTGACAACAAAACAAAAGTCAAATCTAATATCAATCAATGACCAATATTGTAGAAAATAAAGTGTATATTTTATCTCAGATTACCATATTAAGTGGTGTAGATTTTTTTACCTGAAAATTTTTTTTTTTTGTTAAAATGTAGGAATAATGGTTTTTTGTTGAATAACTCTACAAAAATGTAATTAAAGAAATGGTTATATAAACACCTGTTTATAGTTTTGTCTAAAGCATGCACGGCCTGCTGTCAATATGTTCAAAATTACATCTAAAAACTGGGCTGTTAGGCTGTTTCGATTTCCCCTCAGCCTGAGGTCGTTTCTGGAGGGGAAATCGAAATGTTGCTGACGTGATGGTGTTTTGTAGCAACCAACCATGGCCTAACAACTCAGATTTTAGATACAGTTTCGAATAAACTGTTTATAGTAACCTAAAATGTCTGCAGATAAGGATAAAATAACACATAAGTAAGGATGATGACTCATCTTTTAAAAAAAAAACCAACAACAAAAACACTCATAAACTAAATTGTTTACAAACCTGCATAAATTGAACTTGGACAGCTGACAGAAAAGACATCAATAAAACTGAAACACTCTCAAGGGCACATACTGTCCTCATGATAACTGATTGCAAAAAGAAAAAAGATAGAATAGGCTAACATGCAATACACGTGGCAAGATATGGAAGTATAGTCGCTCAAACCCATGTCAGAAAACAAAATAAAATAGAAGTAGAGCCTAATCAAAGCGATGTAATATTCCAACACGAGCACTTTTATTTAATAAAATCAATTGTCAGAATTTTGTGTCAGAAACTGTTAAGGTGTTAAGTTTATATACAACTGCTCAGCTGTAACCTTACAAAACAAAAATAACCTACCCAAAAATTTTCAGATGCATGTCACAAAAAGCAGTAGCCTATCTTTTTGGAAAAACACAATCAAGTGTTGCAGAAATTTACAATGAACTGTATGAAATGTCTAATATGCTTAATATCATAAATTTGTAATACTGCAATTGATCAGTCAGAGTTATAAATACAATTATTAAAGTGGAGAGAATGTAAATTTCGAATGAGAATAAAAATATTCAATTTTGCCAATCCAGTCTTCAATATTAGAAAAAAACTGAATCGTTAGACTTTCTGATGTGCTTAAATATTTCATATAAGAAGCAGGCCTAAAATTTTTAGCATTTTGATTTTTGTTAACCAAAGTATAATTTTACCTCATCTCTATAGCCTACTAATGCATTATTTCAAACACACAGAACCTCCATAAATTTTGTAGCCATAAATTCAAGCTATAAAATTTATAATTATGAACTATCATAGATCTGTGCATGAAGATAATATATTTACATTTTCATTTGCATTAATACTGATATTATTTTATATACACACAGCAAAATGAGAATACTCATCTGTACCATATTACCTCAATGTCTGAGCAGCTATCTGAAGCAAAGGACTTGAAAGTATCCAATATTGGTCTGTATCCAGTACAGCGACAAAGATTGCCTCCAAAAGAGTTTTCAATATGTTTCATACTAATTTCACTGTCATCCTGCATCAAGCTGTAAATTGAAAGTATACGTTAGCTTGTTTTAAAAAGGACAAAACACAACACTGTGTGTGTGCGTGTGCGTGTGCGTGCGCGCGCATATTTACCCATGGTAACATTTTTTAAAGTAAATATTATTTATGTAAATATTAATTGTAAACTTTCAATTGGATTTAATAAATATACCGGTAATACTACTTTTGTAGGTATTTGCTATAATTTAAAATATTAATAATTACTCAGTTGATACTCTTGCCAGACACACAAGCAATTTAAATAATTTTATATTCTTGGATTTCGTTGTCCATGACGTGTCCGTTACTTAACTAAATATAATTATTTCACTACGACTCGGAACACAAAACATTTTATGGGTAAAAACGTAAAAGTTATTTTACCTTATAACCTGAACCGGTTTTCACTTTTAAAAACCTCTGAAGAAGCTTTTTAAAAGTGAAAACCGGTTCAGGTTATAAGGTAAAACTTTTATGTTTTTAGTTATAAAAAATAATTTTATAATTGTTTTATTATGTGTTTCATGTTTTGACGTTTATATGTTATTATTGTGTGATACATATAAGAGGTATAATATGTTCTCATCTTTTTATAAAAGGGAATATTGTGAATTCATATTTTTTTTAATTTGAATATTTATTATTTTTTAAACAATTAATAAACTTATGCTTTTTCAACATTTTAATTTGTTATATCATACCATCAATGACTCACTTCTCTATAGAATAAAGTTTGTTGTGCAGCAATTACATTTAACACACAAATCCTACAACATAGCCTGTGGAATTGTATTCATAAAATAATTATTTGCAACGTAATACATATGTATATTTGCAACAATATACATTACTTGTATGTATGTGTATATGTTACCGCCAAAGTACAAAATCAGGCATTTTATAGAATGCCTACGAATTTCATACAACGCCTGAATTCAGCTAGCAAAGTATGAAATAAAACACATTTCATACATTGCCTAAGCATTGTATAGAACGCCTAATGTCTTCTAGGTAATGTATAGAAGACAATGTCTGTGCTATGGTTTCATGTCGTAACAAAGTATTTCTCTGCTTCAAAGTAAAACATGCTACTGAAGAAAGAAAAAGGTCAAAATCATTTCTAGAACTTCAGGCAAAGAAGATGAAATTTGATCCTGACAAAAAATTTCCTCCAGCTCCTGTGGGCCCATCTGTTCGTGTTCCAATTCCTGAAGTAGACAAGGGGTGAGGAGATCTTCGAAACATCCTAGCAATCGTTGTGAGTGTGACAGAAGACGGATTTTATATACTGGGAACCACTAACAGATTGTTAAAGCAGTTGTAAACAAGATCGCAGTTCACTGTATGCCCAAGACCACTAATGGGATTTGAAGATGTTCCTGAACAAGAAACCACACTTCGTTCTGCTGCTACTGCCTAATCATCAGGATCCGGACAAGGGTTCATAAATGTGTGTGCAAGACTAAATGTAAAAAAAATGTAATTGTGTAAAAAATGAAAGCAACTGTACTTCAAAACGTCACAGCTCTCTGTCTTGTTGTAATAAGTAGAGTATATTCCATATACTTACAACTAATAAACACCAATAATATCTAATGTATTTTTTAAACAGATTGGTTAAAAAAAGTTCTTGTACAGTATAATTTTAATAAAATAGTGTCTGAACATAATTAAGTAGAGAATAGATTATGTCAAAATGTCATACAAAGTCCTCCTCTGTGAAAAAAAACAAACAATTATGTGTGGTTTTATAATAAAATGTTTTCATTTTGAACGTAGTAAGCTTATTTTACACTTTGCCTAAAGAATCACTGCCATTATATAGAATGCCTAGGCAATGTACAGAATACCTGGGAAAAGTATAAAAAACATTTGAAAAGTATTCTATTCTATACTTTGCCAAAAAACTCCAGGCATTGTATGAAATGCTTAGGTATTCTATAAAATGCCTGGATTACATACTTTGCCGGTAACATATGTACGCATATATACCTGTAAATTGTAAAATTAATATAATTTTTTTAAAGAATCTGAAGTTATAAATTTGATATAAAAATTTAATTGACACTCTAAGCATTTAAATTCTTTTACCTTTTTTTCATCCGTCGTGTGACTTCTTATTGTATTTAATTAAATAACGCGTTTCGAGGCTCAAGGCCTCATCTTCAGATTTCTTTGTCTGGGTGCGCACCCAGACATCGTTAACTTGTGTAGTGTGTTTTATTTTAATGTGTAGTAGTTTAGTTTTAATGTGTTAATGACGTCCACACGGGACTGAAATCTGAAGATGAGGCCTTGAGCCTCGAAACGCGTTATTTAATTAAATACAATATGAAGTCACACGACGGATGAAAAAAAAGGTAATTAATTTTAATCTGTATTGAATCGTGACTTAGATACCAGAGAACATGAGTTTAAAATTTAAATTCTTTGTGTGCACATTGTTGCTATTAGAATTATGTTAGTTGGAAAACATTTATTATCAGAATTTTTGAAGTGTTAACTCGTTAGTTAAACCGTTAATTGTTAGTAATTCCTTAAAGTGTATCAGAAACCCAATTTAAAAATAAATTTGATTTTTATGGTACAGAATATCAATATGAGTGGGTAATAATAAGTGTAGGTTATTTAAATGATGGTTATTATATGCTGTGATTATACTACTTCAAAATTATAAGAAAGGGCATAACTTACTTTTTAATTTCAGGTTTTTTTAAAAATAAATTTAATATTTTTTTAATGTATCTTATTATTTAATTTCACGGTACTCTCTCCTCTCTACAAATTTAATCTTTATATGTGAGGTATTGTTTGAATGTAACTCAAACTCAAATACGACGGCCTGATTGGGTATGTAAATGTATTACATCAGATACGCGCAACACACGAACACACACATACACACACAAGAAGCAGTCATTCCGGACACTTCATTTATTTCTTTACGTTTCTACGATATGCAGTACGAAATGTATTTATTTTTATTTCTTACCAAAACTTTATCGGTCTTCTGGTCTCTCCCCTTCATTTTATCAACTGATACTCCACGTGCCGAATTTTTCAACACATTTTCATACAAATCACTTTTACTTTCGATGGTTCTTGTAACAGAAGTCTCACAGCTTTCACGCAAAACAAAAAACACAGAAATATCCATAGTCAAATTTGAGGTTACAACACCCTGGCAATGCTTATTTAAGTTACAATAAGTTGGCTTAGACCTGTCCAAGACCAACTACAATACTCTTGTAAACGAATTTAGCATAAACATTTTTTTAACAGATTTGTACATTTCTAAAATTAAAATTAAAACATTTTTTTTCTTCCCCAAGGATGATAATAACGAAAAACTTTACAGTGACTTGGGCGAGTCTCGTGTGCTGGAACTCGAGTTTGTTTACATTCGCGTTTGATATATCTAAACGCTATGCGAATGTAAAGAAACTCAAGTTCCAGCAAATGAAACTCGGCCAGATCAGCCGATTTAATAATACATCTTTCTTCTTTAATCAGCACAAAATTATGAATCAAATACAATCAAATTATTTACATACCTGTGTTACTGATACTTCACGAACTCGTTTTTTGGCTTGGCTGACCGCTTTGCTGACTTCATTATTGGCTTCATCAGGAACACATTGGTGGGTTGTTTCACTCAAAACACGATTGTCACTTGAAGTTGTTATGCTACCGGAACACGTGAAACGTCTTCTTTTATGGCAAAACCAAACAACTTCACCCGACTTGTTTTCACGTTGTTTTAAAAACCGATAACCACTAAACAATAAACACTGTTTACTTTTTTGTGTAGTTATAAACTCCATGTTGTCACATGTCGATAACACGGAATCGAATGAACAAGTGAGGTACCTGGTCCCTTTCGTCGTGGGTTTTGAGACTCATTAAAATGTTTATTTAGGAAAAGGTTTGTGTCCGTGGCTTTTGGGACTGTTTTCCAAGAATTTTAATTCGTGGCTTTTGAAACTCGTGGCTTCTGGGACACAACCCTGCCACAGTGTGCTAGGGTGCTCGGGCACAATGGAAGTTGACAAAGAAGCGTTGTTGTCTACTTGTCTGAGGTAGAGTCACACATATAATAAACAGGAAAACACCCTTACCAGTCGGACGTACCCAAGGAGACCTAACGGTAAACCTAGCCGTTGTCTGTCGACGGATTAGGATTACCTGGAACAAACTTTCTTCAACATCGATTTCAAAAACGATTATGACTAGTCTTCCTCTTGGCCAGCCAAAAAAGTAACTCGTTAATTTTTTTATTCGTTAGCAAAAAAATTTAACGAGTATGATTAAAGTTAGCCATTTTATAATTTAACGATTGAGTTAAAAAGTAAACAAATTGGTTAACGATTAATTTAATCGTTAATCCTAAATCTGCCAATAACATGGTCGCTTTACATACAATCATGGCTGTATCCAAAAGCTGTCGATGAAGGACCCCGCCAGGGACGCTGGCTAGGGGGGAGGAAATGGGAACTTCGATTAAATTAATAATGAGTTTTAATGAAAACTGAAATGATTAAAGCATGAAAAGTGAAATTATTACCTTGCAGCCTAAAAAAAATTACATTTTTAGAGTAGGGCCTACCAATAATAAAACTTAGTGTTCCGAATCAGCAGTATTATACTTATAATTAGTTAATCAACGGACACGTGATGGACAACAAAATCCAAGAACATTAAAAGTGAAAATTTAATTGTTCCATAAAGTTCATTAAATTGTATAAAATTCAGTCATGTACAAGTCGGGTGAAGTTGTTTGGTTTTGCCATAAAAGAAGACGTTTCACGTGTTCCGGTAGCATAACAACTTCAAGTGACAATCGTGTTTTGAGTGAAACAACCCACCAATGTGTTCCTGATGAAGCCAATAATGAAGTCAGCAAAGCGGTCAGCCAAGCCAAAAAACGAGTTCGTGAAGTATCAGTAACACAGGTATGTAAATAATTTGATTGTATTTGATTCATAATTTTGTGCTGATTAAAGAAGAAAGATGTATTATTAAATCGGCTGATCTGGCCGAGTTTCATTTGCTGGAACTTGAGTTTCTTTACATTCGCATAGCGTTTAGATATATCAAACGCGAATGTAAACAAACTCGAGTTCCAGCACACGAGACTCGCCCAAGTCACTGTAAAGTTTTTCGTTATTATCATCCTTGGGGAAGAAAAAAAATGTTTTAATTTTAATTTTAGAAATGTACAAATCTGTTAAAAAAATGTTTATGCTAAATTCGTTTTAGATTTACGCTGAAGAACTAGAACCCTTGCAGCAAAAAGGATACGAACTGATCACTCGGGTACCACAGTTTTCGAATTTAAAGACAACACTCTACAGACAACGAAATCAAGCGCACGGAGTCCAACAAGAGCCTAGAAGTCGAGATGATATTAACTTAGATGAAAACACTCTACGCATGACCGACGGTAGTAGCTTTCTTCTCGGAGACAACAATGAGGGGGCAAGAGTATTAATATTTTCGAACTCTAAAGGCAGAGAATGCCTGAAAACGCATAGCAAATTTTTTATGGATGGTACTTTTAAAAGCTCTAGCAGCCAATGCTGTATACAATACATGTTGATCTCGGAAGTACTGCTGAGGAAACCAATGTAGCACCTGTTGTATTTGCCCTTCTTCCGAATAAGGCAGCAGACACGTACATTAGATTGTTCAATATTATAAAAACAGAGATCCCAGAATGGAATCCAACAGCAATCAACGTAGACTTTGAGGCAGCTGCTATAAAAGCAATTAAAGAAGTTTTCCCCTCAGTCAAAGTGTAAAGGATGTTTTTTCACTTAGCCCAAAGTATCTGGAGGAAGGTTCAGGATGTAGGTCTCACTGAAAGTTATAAAACAAATCAGGAAATCCGATTAGTAATTAGAAAGTGTGCAGCACTAGCCTTCCTGCCACCTGAGGATGTCGAAGAAGGTTTTATTAACATCCACAGCAACGCACCAGATGACGATAAATTGGTCAAGTTTTTTGACTACTTCGTAGACCAATGGCTGGAAAATTCATAGATTCCCCTGGACATGTGGAACTGCTATAACAGAAGACACAGATCAAACAACTCACTAGAAGGGTGGCATCACCATGTCAATGACGTTCAAAGAAGACCCCACCCCCGAATTAAAGAGTTAGTAGTACAGTTAAAAAAAGAATCTGAAAAAGCAAACAACAAGATAGTCAGGATGGAATTGAATCTTGAAGGTGTAAAAAGGAAAAGAAATATTCCCAAGTTGACACGAGGATAGAAAAAAATACTAAAATATATGAAGAAACAAGAGATATTCCGAGATTCCTAGAAGTAATGGCTTTCATTGTTAAAATGGATTGATCGGTCCGATTGATCCAGTGAAGAGGAAAAGAATTGTAAATAAAAGTTAATATTGAATGCTGTGAATATGTAAATATGTTTAATAAAATATATGAATTCTTAACTAATATGATTCTGTGTTAACTAATATGTGAATACTTGTTTAATAAAAAATTGCAAAAAAAATAATTTTTTTACTCTTTTGGACATTTTTAAACGTGCCCCACGTAGCGGGGGGGTCTTCGCCCCCCTGCGTTTTTTTAATTTCTAACCTAACCTACCTACAATACTTGTTAAATAAAAAATTGCAAAAAATAATAATTTTGTTATTCTTATGGGCATTTTGAGGCCTTATAATGACGTAAAATAAAGCTAGATAACACAATCCGTGTGCCAGGTTCGTTGACGACAAAAGGGGAAAGAAAAAAAATAACAGGTCTTCCACAAACTATAACAACCCAAAGCATTGCTGTCCCGGCTCGTGGCTTTTGAGACTGGTCCAGGTATACGACGGAACCTTACCGGCCGTCTTCTTAGAATTCGTGGCTTTTGAAACTCGTGGCTTATAGGACTCGTGGCGGCTTTTGAGACGACACGGTGGCAGCGATCTCAATCGAATACTGCAGAATTAGACCTGGCGAATTCCGCCAATTACGGGAACAGTAAACGCATGAATTCACGTTATCCATGCGAACAAATGCATTTGTCGCAAAAAAAACTTGTGTATTTTAAGAGTTAACAAGCGTCAGATAGTAGCCAGGACAGTCCCATACCAGTGCACGCGCCCACACACACAGTTGAGAAGTGACCGTCCGATAAATCACTCGTTAACTGTTTAACGCGAGATATCCTGTTTCATAAAGCTCCGTTAAAGTTAACAAGCCTTAAAATCGTTTGTTAATGGAGAGACCTTTGGTCCGTGAAGTAACTAAAGGCCTTTACATCAGTGATAGATAGACTTAAAATTTTGATCTGTGTCGCTTTCATGTATGTCCTTAATAACGCATTAAATGATATCTATATGCAAAAATTTGGCCGGTTACTGTGTTCAGAAATTTTAGTTTGAACGTTCAGTGTTGTTTGTAAAAAAAAATGTAAACACGAAACCTAATTGTGTATGAAAATACATAAAATCTTTTTTAAGAATTTTAGAAATTTGTTGTAATATTTTTAAACATAAGAAAAGCAAGTCAGAAAAACAGAAACTACAAAAACCAAACGAAAAGTAAAATAATTTTAATTACAGAAAATAATTACAAAATTACACACAACAAATAATAATACACAGGAAATGGAAGAAATATAACAAAGGTTCGTGAAAAGGGGAATTAGAAAGTCAACTTTATAGGTCTGATAATTTGTAATTATTACCAAATAATTGTGGTTGTCCTCAGAAGCTATAAATCTGTAAACACTTCACAACAAAAATCACAAAACAAAGTAAAGTTAATTGCTGTTATTGTGACATTAGGCCTATTATGTTTTATAATTTTTTTGTACGTGCTCTTATGTTTATAGTTCCTGAGAATCGTCACAGATTTTTGGAGTCGAAAGATCAAAGAAAATTATTACGACGAAAGTGTTTCATAGACTAACATCTTTACACGGTAGAAGTAAATAAACTAAAAAAAATTTGTTTCAAACTGTAGATTTACCTGTACATGTTCATGACCATTCCGGTACTGCAGAATCCACATTGTGATCCTCCTTTGTGCGCTAACGCTGTCTGCAGTTTATGGTATCCTTTGGCCCTGTTACCGATGCCTTCCACCGTAGTGATGGCCCATCCGTTGCATGCAAACACGGGTAGTAAACACTGAAAAAAGAAAAAATAACGCCAAGCGAATACCGTTAGTAATATTCTGTTAAACAATGTAGTCTGATTACGTTTAATAATAATTAATTATTTTTAAAATCCGAAACCCTGAAATATGTGTGTAACCTCAGATCAGTTCTAAACACGAGTAGAACATGAAAAAATACTTTTTTATTGAAGTGAAACTTCTTTGGGCACGGTAGGAAAAATGTTCGTTACGCGTTACGCGTTATGCGTTATGCGTTATATGCATGCATGTGTGTGTATATGTGTTTAGTGGTATACCAAAATGAGGAAATGTACAGTTATATATAATTATTGTTACGAATATTTTAAGTTAACGATATGTAAAAAATAATCTACCTAGTCCTACATAATTTAATGACATATATGTTAAAAAGTGTTTATGAATACGATCGACGTCATTCTCAGTCATTATTATAAGTTGCTTTATCACGTGTGACGAGTATTGAAGGATTACATATTACGACACAGAACAACGAGAAGATGGCCGAAAACGATCATCATCAACAATTGATTTGCAAGAGGAATTTAAACGACTTTCACTAAACAAACTAGAAACTATAAATGAAAATTTAGTTAATTTCATCAATAACAGAAAAGGTTTATCAATATTCACTTTTAATTGCCAAAGTCTTACAGCTCATGCTGTTGATCTAAAAGATATAGTTGTGAAAAATTCAAATGTCATAGTTTTATCAGAAACTTGGTTAGCCAATGAAGATGACGTATCTGTTCTTAATTTCAACTGCATTGTGAAATATAAACGACCAAATATTAGAGCGGGAGGTGTCGGAATATTTCAAAATTCTGACGATATTATTAACATTATAACTCCATCCATGGATTTTTCCGTTACTCTATCTGATGTCTATGGTTCAATGGCATCTACAGTTGGCGATTTGTGTATGGCTGAATGTAAAATGGAAAATGGGCAAACAGTTATGATTGTAGCAGTATATATTTCTCCTAATAAAACATTAGATGATATTATTGATTTTCTCCATCGTTCATTATTATCGTATACATCACAAGGTGCCGCCATACTTCGTAAAGATTATCATAAAATACCTATGATTTTAAGTGGAGATTTCAATGACAATTTTGCATTAGACAAATCTATAAAACTGGTTGAATTTTTAAAAGGTAATTTAAACCTGTCCATACAAAATGATAAAAAAAATATCTACGACAAAATCGAATACGACAATTGATGCAGTATTCACAAGGTTTCTGGATAATATTGAATGTAAAACGTACATTTCTTGTTTTAGTTACCATAAGCCTCTGGTTACAAAAGTGTATGATGAAATATCACTAAATATTAACGAAATAGATTAATAATAATAATAATAATAATTTCTGTAAATGTATATAATAAAATATTTTTAATTTAATAAAAATGGAAATTTTTCTTATACTGATACCTCCCCCATCCTATTAAATTTTAAGTATACAGTTAAAAATTATAATAATAATAATAATAATAATAATAATAATAATAATGGATAAACAAAAAATAATGGATATAACCCAAAGAAGTTTCACTTCTTCACTTACTGATACACGCACCCAAACTTTTTTTTCCGTTTAGAGACTACAGATTGAGACATGTGGAACGTGAAGTCTTAATTTTTTACAAATTAGTTTTAATATTATATTAAAACTACGTACCGTGTATTAAATGCCCTGCAAGATTTTCTATCAAATAGAAGTACTAAGACTTAATATAACCGCAAAGGTTCAAATATTCGTAAAAATGTTCTTTACTGCAGTTAGTGACTGTTTCTCCAGTTATTTATAACTATTTCTGGTCCTAGACTTAAACGACACAATTTCTTGTCAGGTCGCTAACTAATTTGCACAATGAGGCAATTTTAATTTAAGCCTCATTCCGTATGTATTGTTACGACGGTCTACTGATCGTCGTATGGTACAGTGGAAAACAAAATACAAGACACCAATTAAGTCACTAATCACCAGCTTTAATTATCAGAAACAGTTTGTAATCAACAAGATAGTCTCTTACAACAAGTCAAATAAAATTGTTCTCACCCAATAAAAATGTCAACTAATATAAAACACAATTGTATTACAATATTTCCCGCACA
Source organism: Magicicada septendecula (assembly GCA_034769895.1). Taxonomy (NCBI): domain Eukaryota; kingdom Metazoa; phylum Arthropoda; class Insecta; order Hemiptera; family Cicadidae; genus Magicicada; species Magicicada septendecula. Next base: position 330,518,579 of record CM068376.1, read on the forward strand.
ATTATAAAACACATAACACTTTGCCACAATGCTTCGAACCGAACTGTGAAAATCGCTCGACAATAACTGAACGAAGCACCACTGAATGCTTATGTTTATACCCCGCTGAAATTCCAGAATCGTCCATACCACGCATCAGCGCTACACTAGAGCGTACTTGATTGGGCCTTGACCCAGTGCGCGCGCCCGGCGAAGTCTAGAAAGGTCTCGCTAACGCATGTTGAGATCACGAACACACACAACATTACAGCCGGATTCCACTGGAACAGCCGAGAAATGTTTTGTAATAGTGTAGCACTTTTTCCGCATTACGTAACAGTATGTTAATTCAGGCTGAGGACGGTGGTGAGATGTGCCGAACAAACGTTGCAGTGTATTAATAATTGGCAAATCTTCCGTTAGTCAGTTAACAAAACGGAATTGGTTGGAGGTATTAGAAAGAGGAAAGCACAGTGGATCTTGAGGAATGAGTGTTTACAGAAAATAATAATGGAAAAAAGATTGTGAACACTGTCTTCGGACAGAATCACCGTGTCTTGTGTTTTATTTGTAAGACGGAAAATGTCACAACACATTTGCGTTAGGTAGTAGACATCATTTTCAATCTAAATTACTACTTTTCTTTCCGGATTAAGTACTTCAAGAGAAAGACTGGATTGAAGCGTAGGTAGACCTCGATCTGCACCTCAATTTTATGGCCAGGGAAAGGTTCGAAAAGGGTCTAATAATCCTTAGCATGATCTGTGCCTTGTATAAAGCAGGTAGCTGAAATACTTGGTTCTGACCATCGAGTAAATTCAACAACCTCCCTGTTTCACGACTATGCACCTATTTGTAATTCGCATTTCAAGAATTAGTGGCGACAGGGTAAACCCACAAAACTGGTTAAACACCTGATATTTAAGGAAAAGTTTAGACTTTTAACAGTCGCTGTTGAGTTGATATTTGGCCATTGTATATCATGTTTGTGTAGTGAACTATGACTTCCTCGATGAAAAATGTGGTAATCAGCGAGGAAATAATCTAATAGTTCATGAAAATTTCAAATTTAGAAAAGTGTTTACAGTGAAAGGAAGTGAGGAAGACTGCTGGAGATGTACAAACAAGAAGTGCAAGCCGAGACTGTATACTTTGGAAGATGGGGAGATTGTTTCAAAACTAGTTAACGAGCGTAATCATGATCCTTTGCCGGCGAGTGTAATTAACAGAGAAGCCATATCTAATTCCGTTAAAGAAAGGTTGACAGTGTAGGCTAAAGACGGTCAAAACTCATACGGTTAGAGATAAAAACCCCGAGGTTGTTGACACGTTGACTCCAAAAGATTTGAACTTAATCAGTAATAATATTATACACTATTATTAATGTGAGACCGCTTATATAATTTCATCCTTATGTTTCTTGTAGATACTTTGGAGGGTACTAGGAGACAGATACTTTCTCATTTAACAAATTTTCCAGGAACTGGTTGTTTATAAGCGGTAAGCCGCTTGAGGCGCACATCATCCTGTCCCTCGCGGGATTCTTTTGGGTTCGAGGCTCACTTCATGATCAATACCTGGCTCACCGTCTCTGTTGAGGCGCAGATCGAGTGAGCCGAAGAGAAACTAGTTAGCTGGATCTTTGTTGTTGAACTTCAGCAAGTTTATGTGACTTGAACGCAGAAAGATGCGAAGGCCTCTTTACATCCGACGCCATATGTTCCTTCCTTATTAGTTTTTAAACTCTTTTCAAAAATAAGGTTCTGTAACAAGTGTCAATCAACATACTGTGTTAGACCGCAGAGCCACTTTTTACTTCTCGTTAATAATGTCAATAAAATTAAAAAATGACATAGACACACTGTGAGCTCAGTTAGTTCTAACTTATATTTTTCTTGCTTGGGTTTTTGCGAATTCATTTATCATGTCTGTAAAGTCTGAAGTCGAACTTAGGTTGTCTTCTATAGCAGCGATCGAAGTGAGATGTTATGCGCCCGCTTGCTATAATGGCTCTCGTTTCCAATGTTGTTTACCGAATCAGCTTCTGTAAATCCTTTGGTGGCGACGAACTTCCATGTCATGCACTCCTACATTCTTGAAGATTCCGTAGGTCTACGAAAGAGAAGTTTATGAACGGCCGAAGCAAGGCCGATCGATTTACGTATAATTTGGAACAAAACCGTGCGAAAAACACAAAAGTGAGATTTTGCATTCCATTACATTCCATTGCATTCCACCTACGAAACTTTGAGAATACATTCGTAGACACATAACTTGAAGACTTCTGTTTCTTCCATCCAATCAGTTGTCTAGCTAATTTAGCAGGCGATTAACGACACATAATGTAACATAATTTTAATACATTTAAATTTATTGTATTAAATACTTATAGTCCTGTTTTTGCTTTGTATCTCTCTGAAGAAGCGACGCAAGTTCTCGGTTTTAAGTTGATCGTTTGGTATTTGTCTGTCTATCTATTTGAGGTATGTCTAAAAATAACTTTCGAATGCATCAACTAATTTTCATAAAACGTAGAACAGTATCAATACTTTTAACCTCATAGACCCCTATAATTTTGGAGGTAGACCCCCCTAAGAATAGGGTCGAGAGACAAAATATGAGGTGTTAAGCTTTTGGAAAATTGCAAAAATTCATAACGGGTATCGAATTAAAGAGAATTTTTACGAAAATCTAAGTATGGTGTTCAGTTCTGGAAATTTAAAAATTTTAGGACATTGAAAAAATGTTTGTTAAATTCATGCCGATCGTCAGATTGAAGAGAATTCTAACCCAAATCCATTTGTAGTGTTTAATTTCATATTTTTTTACATTAAGGGGCACCAGTGGTCAAAAATGGAAGTCGAAATTTTTAAAATTTGAAAAGTCTGTGTAGGGAATCAAATTAAGAGACATTTTCTTAAAAATACGGACGTTTTAATTTATCTGTCAGCATCACTTGCAAATTTTGGACGACCTTAAAAAAGAATTTATCTACGATTCCAAAAATCTTTACATGTTTTTAGAATTTACATATTGTTTATTGATGAAAATTATTGGATACAGACTTACAGACATCTATGATTGCAATTATAGATGAAAAGATTATATCACAGCATGTTTTTGGTCGTTAGACACTTTGCGATGTGTCTAGGCACTTCATGAAGTGCTAAATTACGCCTGTATTTGCGACACATTCACATTCTCTCGTCTCTTGATTTACGTCGCATAGATAAAAACACTACATTGAAAATTTCTTAAAAAATTTTAAAGAATTAACAAAATATTGAAGTGTATTATATACTAAACTTCAGTCATTTAAACTTAGTGTGTGTTAAAATACAATAGTATTGAACACTAGTGATAAGTAAAATAAAATTATTATAAGAAACACATAATAATTACAAAATGTAAACACACTTGAAATATCTTACAGGGCAAAATTGTGTAATACTGTGAAAGCTAGTTCAGATGCAATATGGGTTGGTTAAATGCCGGCAATAAGGAGCGATCTCGCAGCTGGGATATTCATTAGAGCACAATTTAACTATACTTTTCTAACAAATATATTTATTGCCCAGCTAACAGCAAGTAAACCCGTTGTTTTCATGCCAGTTTATCAGTATACGAAAACAAAGAAATGTTGAAACAGTGTTGAGTCAGTGACGTCTTTACGGGGTCTAATCTACTGGAGCTACAGAACAAACGGAACAATAGAATTTGGTTGGTATTAATCTGAAAACATCAAATCGAGTACAATATTGAAAGTAATATTTTTTTGGATTTCGTTGTCCATGACGTGTCCGTTGATTAACTAAATATAATTATATCACTACCGACTCGGAACACAAAGTTTTTTATTAGTAAAAACGTAAAAGTTTTACCTTATAGCCTGAACCATTTTTTGCTTATTATAAGCTTCGATAAGCTCCCAGTGGCAGATGCTGCCACTGGGAGCGCTGTCCGTCTTGTTATTGGGGACGGGGTCGACTTTAGAAGGATCAATGTTTTGTGTAGGGGGTGTGATATGTTCGAATAATACGTGTGATTTGAAATGTGTCTGTTCGTTTAGGATGTCGTTTTTATGTGTTTGTGTATTTCCAATCGTTCAAGAGTATCTAGTTTTCGGCCTTTTGTGTGTACGTGTAGAATATCCATATTGCTGTCGATGTTTGTGTATGTGTGGTTTGCTTCAAAACAGAACACACACTATCAAAACATACACACAAAGCACAAAACAAATTTTATCTACCTAGTGTTTACAAACTAAATTGCTCAGATTGCAACAAATTCTACATAGGCCAGACAGGACGTTGCTTCAAAGATACATTGAACACACGAAGGCACTACACTACACTACCGAATCCACCATTGCAAACCACATCATTGAATATTTAATACTTTTTGTTTTCTAAGAAAGAATGAAATTTTCTTGATTTATTTTTGTCGCATTTCTTTTACACTATCATTTGTGTCTATGTCATTATCGTTGTTAATACTAGAATGCCTAAATTTGATAAACTTTCTTGTGTAATGGTTTTCACGATTGAAATTGAATTGTTCTTTTATAATTTCTAGCTTGGAAAATGGTCTTTTACCCTTAGAAGCAGAGACAGATAACATTAGTTACAACGTTTAGCAAACTACAAATTTGTCAATGTGTTAATTAAGCTCCTTGGGTTGAGAACTCCTTCACAAATTGGAATGGAATACATTTATTACATGTTAAAATCAAATTACTTGTTGACATAACTGTTGACAGATATTAATTTTGTCAAGTTGTTAAAGACACTTATTCCGTATTTTGAATAAAATTCACATAATTTCATGCCTCTTGAAAGATTTTTAAATATTTTTTCCATTTTTGGCCTGTGGTGCAACTACAGTAAAATGTTATCAAAGTAAATACCAGATTCGAATTTAGGTTAAAATTCTCTTTGGCCTGAGACCCAACATGAATTTGTATAATTTTTTTGGGTCCTCGTATCAACAAATTTTTAAATTTCCAAAAGTTAACATTACAGTACACTCTCACTAATCCGGCACATATCAGACCAGAGTAGTGCCGTATGAGTGAAAATGCCGGGTTAATGGATGGTTATTAGAAAAAACGCATTTAAATGACAATAAGTAGCGTTTATTGTACACATAGTAAAACATTAAAAAAAGTTACACCTGATTAAAACATCGGATTAAAAATATAGTAAATCATCTTCTATTTTTTCTATAATGTTCAGTACTGTTCCATTTGAATGAAAAAGCTGTCACTTTTCTTCTGTTTCTTGTCTTGAAACAACACTTTTAATGGTTTTTCTTGCAGTTTTTTCAACACGAGAATTTCACAACCGGACACGCCATTTTCTTCTACTCATTTAATAGAAGTTTTGAAGGCGTCCATTGCCATATCATGGTCTACTGTATGAACAGGTATCGCTACTTCTCCCTCTTCCTCCTCTCATCCTCCCCATCACTGGTCATCACATCGACTATTTCATCCATCCCTTGTCATAAACTGTTTTTTTTCCTCACCCGCCAGCCACTTGTTTACATCGTCCGTTGTTAAATTATCTATTTTGTCCACTAGTTTCTCAGCTATTGTATCTCGCAAATCGTGCAGTTCAGCATGTGACGACATTTTGCATTCACGATCTTAAATTACGTAAACACGGCAAATAATTACACCAAGAAATAAAAACTACAATTAAACGGCACTGTACACAGCAAGGAACTAATGATGCAACTGACTTCTATGGTCAGCGACTTGTTTCCACCACCACGCTTGCCAGCACCCACTTGAAAACGACGGACTGCTGGAGGGGCCGGACTACCGCAGTGCCGGATTACAGAAGGTGTACTGTATATTCAGATACCAAGTTCTCTTTACTTTTATATCACACACAAATTTTTCTATTTTTTTTATCAAAATTTGGTAGCTCACATTTTATCTTCGCACCTCCTTTTTTGGGTAGGATGAATTTCAGAAATCGTAGAGATATGTGAGGTAGAAGTATGAACATGCGTGCTAAGTTATACAAAAATTGTCTAATGCATTCAAAAGTTACCGTAAGATATCTCCCGAACAGATGGACGGACAAATGACAACCGGTCAAGTAAAAACTGAGAACTATTTCACTCGTTCAAAAAAAATGACTCGTATTTCTGTTGTCTTTGGGCTCAACTTTCTAAATCGCAAATTTGGAAAAGTAAATGACGTTAAGAAGGCCTATCTCCTCCCATCGGGGTGTCGCGCATGCCATGCACCCCACCGTAGACGCCTCTTGCTGAGTACTGGTAGAACTATTTCTTTTAACAAAAACAGATCAGACCGGAAAAAAGTGTTACGTGGATGCACGGAATGTCCATAATATATTGTTACGACGGTCACACAGATCGTTCTATTGTAGACTGGAGACAGAATAACTGACACCAATGAAGTCACAAATTAAAACTTTAATTAACAAATTAAAACTTTAATTAACAAATTAAAACTTTAATTACACACAAACAGCAGTTAGTAATCAACAAAGGCACTCTTATACAATAATCCAAGTTTATTTTCTCTAACACGCAACAATAAATGTCATCTTATTACAGTCTGCCACTAATTAACACAATAATCACGTTACACTAAACCTCCACAAGAACTATGAACGGCACTCCAATATCACCAGATCCAAACTGGACTACTCGCTTCAAAACAGAGTATTTACACCTCCGCCGCTTTGCATTGTAGTAACATAGTGGGCCTCGATACCGGTAGAATAGTCGTGCAGGGGCATCGAATTACCTAGAGCGTTAAGTAATTCTCTAGCGCGAAGAATGATCTCCAAACCCCTGGAACAGCTCCCTGCGTTGCGGGGAAAATATACGTCACGTAGTGAGCAGCGATGCGGTACTAACTGTTTCCTCAGCGTAGCATATGCAATGAGTGCGGGACAAATGCACGATGAAAAATTCAAACAAATTAAATTAATTCTTTATGATCCTTTTTTTATAAGCCGGATGACAAAAAGAGATAATAGTGACATTACTACTTTAATTACTTTTAACTTTTTACTATTTTCACTATCTATTTACGCATTTTACCATCATCGTACTTCATGGTTGTCGAGGTAGCCATGAAGGTAAGAACTCAGAACCCCTTTATGGTAAACACAGGAGTTAGACAAGGCTACATTTTATCTCCAATAATCTTTCTGACTGTGATGGATGATGTTATGAAGAGTGTCATGAAGGGAAAGAAAAGAGGCATTCAGTGGGGTTTGACTGATCATTTGGAAGATCTTGATTTCCCAGACTATATCTGCTTGTTCTCACAGATATACAATAGTATGGAAAGGAAACTGAATGATATCGAAAAAGAAGCAAGAGTGGCTGGGCTCAAGATAAACGCTTCAGAAGCAAAACTAATGTAAATTAATACAAAAGATCACAAGGTACTGAAGGTGCAAGATGAAATCATAGAAGAAATAGAAGAGATCACTTACCTTGGTAGTGTGCTTACAAAAGAAAGAGGAGCAGTTGCAGATGCTAAAACAAGAAATCGAAATAGTAATGTGGCCTTTATACAACTCTACCCAGTTTGGAAAGCAAGAGAAATATCAACTGCAACAAAGCCACGCATCTTCAAGACCAATGTCAACGCTGTTTTGTTTTATGGGAGCGAGACTTGGAAAGTGACAATGGAAAGTGTCTGCAGGTCTTCATCAATAGGTGGCTGAGGAAAATACTTCAAAGTTTCTGGCCACACATTGTTTCAAATGAAGATCTCTGAAGGAGGACAAAAGAGGAACCCATTGCCACCCAGATCAAAAGGAAAAAATGGAGGTGGATTGGGCATATCTTGCGAAATAACCGAAATGCAATTGAGCGACAAGCCCTCTTTTTGAACCCTTGGGGAAGAAGAAGACAAGTAAGACCAAGAATCTCGTGAAGGAGAACTGTCGAGATGGAACTAGAAAAGGAGGGGAAGTCCTTTGGAGAGCTCAGAGTCCTCGCCCACAATAGAATCCGTTGGCGTAGCTTCGCCGAGGCCCTATGCTCTGGAGAGAGTCACAGGAATTAGTAGTAGTAGTAGTAGTAGTATTAGTAGTAGTAGTAGTAGTAGTAGTAGTAGTAGTAGTAGTAGTAGTAGAGGTATAAAATAAGAGGTGTAAATTAAAAATACTTTTATCCATTACAATGACTTTATGGTAATTGGTTCATCTCTCCCACACGTTGGTGTCCCATCTGTTCTGGATAATATACCATAAAGCACAGTTTCCATAAAATTATCATAAGCTATTAAAAGTTTAATTTTCTCTCATGATATTATGTTTCTTTTTAATAAGGAGAACGTCGTACGCAGAATAATCAGCAAACCTGTTAAAAAATAATTATTGTGGAATGTGCGCCACTAATCCGGTTACAAAATATATTTAAACATATACCTTCATCAGAGATAATGTAATAAAATTAAATATGAAACTTGAATCTTCTCTTGGAAAGACAATAATTTTAGTGTATCCTCTGAAGTTAAGTACTTACAGAATTAACAGCGAAGGAGACTAACTTGGCGGTGGACGGATGTCTGCGCTGCGCGGTGACGATACAAGCTCCACATCCCCCTTCAAGGCACATAAACTTCGTCCCTTTGAGGTGCGCATGCTCCCTTATGAACTCGTTGAGACTAGTGTTTGCAGGTAACTCATTGGAGGCTAAACAATATACAAACACCGACTTGTTAGAAATATCGGGGGGGGGGCTAGAAATATGTGTTCAGGAAGGGATGGAACAAACCCTTCTCAGAGGAAGGGTTCCGTGGGCTGCAACTAAGGGAAATTTTAACTGAAGCTTTACGTACTAACATTATGTGTTCAAAAAACATATTTTTAGACCAATCATGTCTCTTAAAAAGAGTGTATAAATTCAGAAACTTTATCAAAACTATGTTAAATCCTTTAGTTTTTTGGTTCGTTATGTGATAAGACGTGAAACGTTTTTTGTTTTTAAATTGTAGGTTTATTAATACAAAATAAAAATTGACTAAGGCTACCAAAGTTTTTGCAATCATTCGTCTCCTGCCGAATGCAACAATCCGCGAATTGTACCTTGCCCGACGCACTGACGTCACGCCCTCCCCTTTACCAACCCTATCGCTTGCTTTGTAAAATCTAGTCAGTCTCCCATCAAACGCTGTGAGCTGAGCGGCCCGTCGCCGGACTTTCGTCAAGTATGGGACCCTCAATAACCAAGGTAACTATGATTGTTTTTGAGCTATCGTAAATCAATGCTAGTGGCTAATAATTTTGTGTATTACGTTTGTAACAAAAAAGAAAACTTGTAATAGATGTAAAAAGATTGTTATCCGTAACCAACCAAGATGTATCTTGTCTGTAAAGGTCAGCCTCGCCTAAATTTAAATTTCAGTCAGTCAACTCGATGAAAAGACCTAAGATATGTAAGGTTGAGTGTCAGTACTCGTTATATATGTAATTTAAAGTCATAACCTTGTGATGCTATTTTGTAATATTGTAAATTGTAACACGCACTGTATGAATGCATGCGTGCGTGTTAATCGAACGATGTGGGTATAAAAGTGTACTAAACCATGTGAAAACTTTCAGTTTAAACTTGGTTCAACTTTCCGGACCGAAGACACGAGAACACGAAATTCGTACAGTTTTGCACGATCTTCCAGCACAGACACAGCAGTGGTTCAAACCAGGTACTGAGGAACACGCAGCCGTAGCGACCAGATACAGCAGGTTGCAAAACGTCTTATCTGGATTGCCAAGTAACATTTTTACCTTTAACAACTTACGGTGCCAAGTGTTGCATAATCACGAAGCAAAAAACGAGACAAACTAGTTACTTACAAGTGTCTGAAACAATTTTATAAACCTGTTCGATAGATAACAGTGTCAGAAATTTTAAGTAGATCACAGCGTGTACGCTGAACACATCTTGTAAACTAGCATTGATTTATGCGACACCCACATATTTAGCATTTAACATTTTTTATATTCAGTTTTTCAAAAGAAAATTAGCTCAGTACTGACCGTTGCTGACTGGCACATAATTAGATAAATTTTGAGGCTCGTAATGTTTTTTAAATAAACGGGTCGCAACCGACTCTGCTCACAGATTGACGCATTCAACAATTTCTTTTACTTACACCTCCTCCTTGTACAGAATTATATTAATTATAGAAATACTTGAGAGGTAAGTCACAACACAGAAAAAGTGTCTTAAGCATTTTGGTGTACTTAGATATTAAATTATGTTATCTGTGTGTACTGCTGCCGCGGCAAAGTTAACCTGTGAACAGTCAGCTACTATTGTCATTAAATCAAGTTTAATTAACTTGTAAAGAGCCAACTCTCTGGCACTGTAATATTTCAGAATTCTAATAATTTATCAAATAAAGATATTTTTTAGTTTCACAAATAAATAGGTATTTGCAAATAAAGAGAGCTTTAAAAACTTGAAAGACATGTTTGGAATGGTATCCAAGTCACTTATTGACAAAATCTGTATAATATTTACCTTATTCCGTCGTGTGACTTCGTTTTTGCGTTTGGTTTACTTTACGCGTTTCGAGACATATGTCCCGTCATCAGAAAATAAAATAAATTCACTCTTACGAAGTCGTTATACATTAAAATACAAATATTTAAAAACGATTACACACATGCCCGCATGCACGATTCGGACTGTCCGATCTGTCCGACTCGAGTGCGCACTCAAGTAAAGCGGGCATGTGTGTAATCGTTTTTAAATATTTGTATTTTAATGTATAACGACCTCGTAAGAGTGAATTTATTTTATTTTCTGTTGACGGGACATATGTCTCGAAACGCGTAAAGTAAACCAAACGCAAAAACGAAGTCACACGACGGAATAAGGTAAATATTATACAGGTTTCTTTAAAAACTGTTGGGGGATTATTTGTAAATTACAAAGCGGAAAAAGGTATTAAAATAATTTTAATAGTATTTGATAATATTCTTATTTTTATTCATTCATATGTTCATACCAATTTGCGTATTTAAGTTTTTCGAACTTCTATTTTTTTATGCTACACAAATATGTATGTGTATTTAAGAAATTTGTGTATTATGTCAATATTACGATTTAATGTATAAGAGATGACATGCCTTACAAGTTAATAGTAATACGAAGTGCAATTTGTACCACGCACATCACACATTATTAATTACAGACGCCCGCACACTATAATTCACAGTTATCACATTACACTAAACGTATATCGAATGACAGTCTAAAAACCAAATGGTTCGCCGCCTCTGAATTCTGTATTTATACCCTGCCACATTTGCGAGATGCAATCTACCGCACTGCGTGTGATGCGTGAAGTATAATCGCATAGTTGAAGGAACCGAGAAAACATTGGAAGATTCAATATTACGTCACTGCCGACCTTGTGCAATGACACACACATCGTATGCAGGGTGCCTATCGCACAGGAGTAAAAATGTATTTAGCAACTTCAAGAAGTTCGCGAACTGAATTCTCCTTCAGGAAAAACTCATTATTTTGTACATCGTGTCAAGAGTTCTTTTCTTCAATTGCCACTATACCCACGGAGAGCTTGTGAGCATCTGCGTTGCTTGCAAAAAATGCCCTTCCGTGCTCGATCTCGATGTTGACACATTTCGTCTCCATGAACAGGACTTTTTAAATCTCTATTTATTGAAAGGTCCGTTTTTACAACGTCAAACACCTAAATGTATATTTGTTGGAAATATTCTTCGCGGGTCTTAAAATTTGTGACAAGTGACAATACAATGACTGACTGTCAAACAGTGTTGGAACATTTCGCTGACGGGGCAGCATCGGATCTTCTATAAGGTTAGGTTTTTCCTGTAAACACTTCTCCAAAAAGTGTTCAAAGCACTTACGGTCTTCTAAAAGTATATCTTGATCCCTGAAATTTAATTCCCCTAACGGAGTTCGTCACGTGAGAATAGAGGAAGATGAACGGTGATTATTTATGAACGATAAAGATGGCACATTTTATTTTTACGTCAATGCAGATGCAGAAAATATCTTGAAATTCAAAAATGTGTTTTTTGTCCTTTGGGCTTCGTTGCATACTGGCAACTCTTTGTAAGGCACAGTGGACTCAGTTTTGTCGGGACAGACTTTTATTCGACATGGAAAGCTTCTAAACAGATACCTTTTCAGGGAATTCCATGACTTTATATACCAAATCTTTAGCCACAAGCAGGCGGCGGATGACACAAGCAGTACTAAGTTCAGAGTGAGCTGTGCAGTGAACGTTTGTTGCCTAAATGCTCCTGCAGAACAGCGACTAACGTCTTTCTTTCTATAAATTATTTATTATCAATAAGAATATACATTGTATAGGCCTAAGTTAATCTGGTGATTATTGTACAAACTAATATAATGTGTTTATACATATAATAGTATTATATTATATTGTTGTTTGTACAATGAAGCGTCCATATATATTAAGAGGCATATAATGTATAACCTCTTAGTCCTTAAAAGTAGAATGGCCAAAGTCATAATCTTCTGTTATTTTCTGGCTATATAAATCGAATGAAGCTGGTTAAAACGGTCGTAAAGCCTCTCTTGGTATCTGGTGTCTTGTTCTTGTTCAGAATAATTTATCCCTTCTAGCTGAAGTAAACTAGGTAATGCGATATTAGTAGGATTGTCAAGTAAGAAAGCAAAGATAAGAGTAGTGTACGTAAGGCGTCAAGTCTATCATTCGCCTTGCTAGAAAATATTTAAGGCGACTCTTTGAGCGGGAAGACTTAAGTCTTTTGTTTTACAACTCCTGACATTGGAAACAGAAATGTCAACTTCTGATTCCATCAAACTTTTTTAATAAACAAAATATTACGCAAGTTATGTTTGCCTACGTTGTGTGTGTGTGTGTGTGTGTGTGTGTGTGTGTGTGTGTGTGTGTGTGTGTGTGTGTGTGTGTGTGTGTGTGTGTGTGTGTGTGTGTGTGTGTGTGTGTGTGTGTGTGTGTGTGTGTGTGTGTGTGTGTGAGTTGGTGTCCTTAGGCCCCAGTAAAGACACAAAAACACTTACCAGTGTAAGTCTTGCCGTTTATGGAAAAGACTGCTTGATTGTTGTCCGAAACACTGAAACAAAAGAAATAATGAGAAAACCAACGTAGTTTACAACATAGAGAAAACCAATGTTTAAAACATAGGGAATTTAATAGACTAACATATTTATTAGTCATTAACTGTAGAAAGTTTGTTACATGGTTAACAGGAGTAAATTATGGGAAATTTTTAATAAAAAAGGGATACCTTTACATTTAGTAAATGTGATTGAAGGCTTATATACTGGCTCCAATATTGGTATTGTAACGGTCGAACTATCTGGAACAGCTGAGAGTGTCATTCTTCCATGAGAACATGAGTTAAGAGTGTTGTTGGTTAGCCGAGCATGTGCACGTTTCTCTAGAGTATCCTCTACGAAACCCAAGTATCCTCTAGAGTTTTCGAGTGCTTGTTAAGGACGCATATTATGGAACATCAGTCTGGAACCCTGCAGGTTATACATAGGCGACAGCTGCCGCTTAGAAGTCAGTTTTATGCTGGACGATTTACCAAGTGCGGATATCAAGTGGTTATTAAATTATAATTAGTGTGGAACTCTATTGGTTGACATCATTATTGCGTGTGGACAAATTTAACTTGAATTATTGTACGAATATAATCTTGTTGAATAACGTGTTGACTACAAACTGTTATGTGTGATTAATTAAAACTTGTTTGTATTTGTTGTCTGTATTTGTTTCCACTGTACCATACGACGATCAGTGAGACCGGCGTAACAGTATCAAAGTGGGTAATGATTATGATAATGATATCAATGAAAGAATGATTTTGACAACGAAAGGGGTTCGTTGAGGGTGTTCAGTGTATCCAAGATTTTTTAATCTTTACTTGGACGATGCAATCAGAACATAGGAGGTGGGTGCTGAGTGTGGGTTTAAATTAAATGATTTTAAATTGTCAACTCCTTTATATGCAGATGACCTGATTCTGTTATCAGGATCAGAAAATGTTCTACAAAAGGCGTTTTATGCTCTTGACAAAATCATTAATGGCTATAATTCAAGTATATCTACTGGAAAACCTAAAGTAATTGCTTTCTTTGTAGTAAACGGCCAATAAGAGGAAGTATAGTATTGAATAATTGTGTTATAGAACAGGTAAAATCTTTATTTATCTAGGATGCGATATGAGTTATAACTATAATTATGATCTAGAAAATAAAACATCTAGATTTTATAATATGTGTGGTAAAATTTTAAGAACACTCAGAAAAAAGGTACGAAGGGACGCTTTATTGAAATTTGATGGTGTAATGGCGGTTCCTCTTCTGCTATATGGTAGTGATATCTGGACATGAACAAAAAATTAATCTAAACGTATTCAGGCTGCAGAGATGAAATTTTTGCGTTCAGTGGCAGGATATACATTAAGAGATGCTAAGAAGGTATGATGATATCAGGAAAGAACTGAGTATATTTTCAATAAATGAAAAAATATTATAGTATCGCACCAAGTGGAAACACAATTTAAATAGGCAACAAGTTGATAACATTGCCAAAAAGCTTGGCAGTATACGGTCAGAATTAAACAGAGGTATGCTGAGATGCTGGACGCCCAAAATCAAGACGGACATTACACAAACCTGTGAGGCCGGAACAGACATAATATCTGATGATGGTATTAACAACACAATCGTTAGACAATAACAATAAAAACGTTCCAGTGTGTAGCACAAAAAGTTCCCTCGGCATGCCATGCAAAACTAGGTTACACTCCACAGCACTGAGTGTTGTGTAAACCTTATCTACATCAGAGGCGCACCAGCAATATCCGGCGCCTGTGTGCAAAATTTTAGTTGGTGCCTCCATACACTCCACTCCGCACACTAAAAAATCACTTTATAAAAACAAATCAGTGAGTACAAATGAGATATATTCATTATAAGTTTATTGAACAAATCTTAGGCATTACAATAAATGTATAAAAAAACAATAAACATGCAAGAAGGGTACAAAAACAAAAACATCAAAAATAATTTGGAAGAAAATAAAGTAATTCATGTTAATTGTCAAGAAAATAATTTGCCAATTGAACCTTATATAGTTTTACGTAAATTAACAGGTAAACTTACAGTTTTGTAAAGACAAAATTATTATATACTTTTTTTTACATAATTAGATTTACTATATTTTATTTGGCAGGGAAATCACTTTGCCATTTGTACTTTGAATAAATATGATATAAATAAGAAACAGATAAACTTACAAGTGTATACAATAGAAACATATTACAAACATTATTTAGTAAACAAATAGGTAAGTAAATATTTAAACAGAAAGAAAAATTATTTAGTGAACTGAACTTTTCTAGCTTTCATCAACTGAAATTCTCGAATAATATCGTGTATACTGAGTTGATACAAAACATCCGACTCTATTGATATAGGCCTAATGGCAAGATCTGAAAGTTTGTTTTGTACCATTGTACCCGTCAAGAGCACCAAACATTTTAATACAGTTACCTTCATGAATAATAATTTTTTTAAATATTTCCTCCTCACCTGAAATTGTTGACGCCTTTACTTCATACCTGTGTGCGCCCCACACTTTGGACACTGCGTCGGCGCACCACTGATCTACATTAGTCGGCACGTGATGTTTCACTTCTAGCGTGGGGTGGGGTGAGAAGACGGTCAACACCATTCTCGCGCCTGATATGTCCTGCTCCGATGACATACTGTTATTTTTATTTAAGATAGTGTATGCAGAGGCGATTAAATATTTTTATTTTTCCAACTTGTGCAAATTTCACAATTTAATAGTCTGTTGGAAAATATTTATGTCGTTCAGATATATTGAAGACATTAAAATGTCCTCAGTGTTTAGTAACTGGCTTCGATATCAATCATTAATAATAGTAATAGTAATAGTAATAGTAATAGTAATAGTAATAGTAATAGTAATAGTAATAATAATAATAATAATAAATTATAAATCGTTAGTGTTTTCAACAGCTGGTTAACAACAAAAGCTACCGCGCACTGTAATAAAACATCTGTTAAATGTAACAAAGTGTCTTTATTCACAACTCATGCAAATAAAGTATATAACTTGAATAACTACGTAAATACGTGCAACCAGTACGGGTCCCAACTTCGGAATGAACATGCAGTTGCCAATACAGTGCAGCACACATTACGTTACTTGAGCAGGACACGTAACATCCACCAATTATCATGTCAATTATATTTACAAACTTTAAATCTATATTGTAAACTTTAACTTAAATTTCTAGTTAGAATTTCCAGCATCAGAAATAGAAGAACTATTAGCTTACTTAATTGACGTTTTACAATTATGTCATTAGTTTTCACATTTGCTACACCTGTTAAATTATCTGCACCTGGATGAACCTTAACTACCACATCCATCTTACACATCACTGGAAGGAAATTATTTTCTTTTACAATTACAGTACACCAACGTTCAGACTGCGATTGCGAAACTTGCTCATTACGAAAAGTCTTTGTTGCAGAAAATGTAGAACACTTATAACCATTTTTCCGAAAACCTCTCAATATCTTTTGTATGAAATGCCATATAGAAAGTTTTTTTACACTTATATATGAGAAATCAGGAGATCAGATAAAGACATTAGCGGAGCAAATGTCAAAAATTGATCTGGAGTAATTGGAGATGGACCAGAGGAGTCTGATGAAAGGTAAACACAATGGTCTAGAATTTAGACAAGATTCAATTTGTGTCAACAAAGTGGATAGTTCTTCATACGTTACTACTGAATTTCCCATAACTCGTCTCACTTGAAACTTTAAGCTTTTAGCTGCAACTTCCCATAAGCCATCCCAACAAGAAGCACAAGGAAGAATAAAAGACCATTTTATACCGTTAGATAAGACAAATGATTGAGTTTTTGATTTGACTTGATAGTTTTTCAGAAAATCGTACTTTTCATGAATCTGGCGACCAGCAGTACAAAAGTTAGAGAAAATACGTGACAATAACACTCGACGTCCTATGAATCGCCTAAGAGCAGTTGTAAAGCAATCTGTAGACAATTTCAATACATAGGCCTACTTGTTTAGTACTTAAATACAAATAAGCCCTTACTGAAACAGGATTAGCCGAGCGTGAAAGCCTGTCATCATGCCGAATAGCTAATACCAGCATAATCTATACTGTTACTGTTACAAGGGTCTCACAGATCGTCATATTGTACAGTGGAAACAAAACACAGACACCAATGAAGTCACTAATTACCAACTTTAATTAGTCACAACAACAATTTGAAATCAACAGAGTCAACTATTACAGTTCCACACTAATTATAACACAATAATCACTTTCCATTAATACGTAACAATCACTGGATCCGCACTCTACAATCTCGCCAGGTGTAACTAACTTCTATGCCGGCCATATACCCTTTTTGTGTATGTATATATATCCGCAGACGTTCCAGAATACTTTTAACATGATAGTGTTTTTAGGCTGTGGGTCATTCCACAAAATGCGTGATGCGTCATCGAAAAATGTGACGCTTCCACACTTTCGATTCCCCACAGTCTAGAAATGTTTTGTTTACAAAACATTATTATGCTTCGATGTTTCGGTTTCGTCGAAATTCTTTATGCGCGCGCGCGCGTGTGTGTATGGAGAGAGAGAGAGAGAGAGAGAGAGAGAGAGAGAGAGAGAGAGAGAGAGAGAGAGAGAGAGAGAGAGAGAGAGAGTTTTTTCCATTCTTTTGGAGGCGTGTCAGCATAATTTGGATAGTTAAGATTGCTCGAAGAATCTGGAAGCTACTTGAGTGCACGGCCTTGACAGAGACACTGCACCAGTAATTGTCGTAGTAATATACACACACACAACAGTGGCATGGTATATAGATTGGATGATCGTTTGATTACATTAGAAAATTGGCCACTGTCATCGGTCATGCAGGGAAAGCGAGACTGAGTCCTTTTTTTGTAGCATCAAATAGGCTAATCGTTTTCCACAGAAACAGTATATAAAAATATTTTTATTGCAGAACATTTATTTAATTTCTAATAGTGTATGTTGATACATTGCTGTGCGCGGTTTAAGTATACTCATTGTGTAGACGGGCAGGTGTAAAAATTACTCAAATTTTGTGGTCATGTTTAACAATGTAGTCTTAAGATTTTTCTATTATTGACGTAACTTTAAATGACATGGGACTTTCTCGAATGCTCAGTACAAATTATGGAATAACATTTTGAATAACTCGAGATATTATAGAGTTTCTAAGGCTTTCACGGCAGGCTGCAACAATCGCTGCAGGCGAAGTGAGGCGTGTAGTCCGGCCGAGAAGATCTGTCAGGCCGACAGATTCGGTGTCGTAGGAGACTGTTGGCTTCGCCGCCTTGCCCTAAATTCACAGGGTGACGGACCGCATTGGCAGGTTGCTGAATGGGCGTGATGGCCATCTACAAGCCGATCAGGATGATACAACAGTTCCTGAGACCGGTGCATGACGCAAGGGATCAGCTCTCTTCGGGAGCCATGTACAGAGTGCCTTGCTCGTACATCGGCACCACGAAGCCCAGCTTCCGCACCCGCGTCGCTTGAGAATTCTGAGAAGGCGGCTGCACATGGAGTCTGTTGAGATCTTCAAACATGGTTCTGCCCCTGTGAATCGAAGGGGAGAAAGCCTCCTATTGAATAGGATTTGGCATGCTGTGCTCCCAACCCAATGCACTTAAGGCTGAATGGTCGATGCTGCTTTCCAGTTTAGGTCGTACTGACATGAAAGTTCATATAAGCGGGCCTTATTAGGCAAAAAACATAGTCTATACCTCATTACTGGGGTGAATTGGCGGACACCGTGCTTCCTACGCTGAAGATGGTCTCCTATGGTGGGGCCGAAACACCTGTAAATACAGACGACAGAGCATGGACTAACAATAATGTTTCCAACCTAGAAATAGCCTATATTACTTTTATATTTGTTCTTTAAAAATCAGTTTTATTGCCCATTAACGTTTTCGGGCAGTTGTGAGTTATAGACGTTATCGCTCTTCTACAGATATTGCCACAATAATTTCAACCAATAAGAACCAATAAGGATGTACAAACTTTAGCAGCCACAAACTTTAAGGCAGTACAAACTTTATGGCAGTCACACTTAGTTCGTTAGATAACTCGTGACATTTTCTCGGATAAGTTAATCAAGACGTACGTTGAGAAGGACAGCACAGAAGCTATTCTTCTCTTCAGATAATTTACAGTGCTGAGTTCGTCACAGCCAGAGTCTTAACTGTTAATTAACGTCTATATAAAGCTGAAAGTCTTTGGTAGAACGGCTTCTATGAGCCACTACAGGTATGAAGGAAATGAGCCACTACAGGAAATATTTTTCTAAATTTTATTGTGTATTTTAATATACGCGTAGAGACAAAATTTATGTTAAATTTGGCTTCAGTGAGAGACACTCATATTATGTGTGCCTCGAATTTTTTGTCAATAGTTACTATGCTAATTTTGTTTAATCCCTATATGTCTAACCTTTGATTTGATGGAACCAAAGGTGTATGCTTCCTGTTATTCTAGCAGGGAATAATCAAAAGGAATGGAAGACAATACACACATATGTACATCCAATAAATATAAGCCTAGTACATATGAAATACATATATTTAAGTAATTACATAATATTTTAAATATTATATGATTTTTTTCACTAATGTCAATTATTAAACAACGTATTCTGGACAATTCAATAGACAGTTATACTAAAATGTGACGGAAAGTGGTAATATTTATTAAATATACAAATTATTTAAATGATGAATCCTAAAACTATACGTTGATAACGTACTAAAACACATTAAAAATGTAATTTTTTTACAGTTCAACAATTCATTGTTAGGAGCAACAAAGTTCGTACCTATTTGGTGATTCTGAAACGTGGTATATATCTTCCTCTGATCGTCCATTATTGCTACTGCAGGTACACTTTCCCTGCTCGCAGCGTCCTAAGCACTTCTTCACCTTACGCTGTAAAGCTTTCATCCTGAAACGCAGTCACGTGACACTTATCTGTAAAGCAGACATGCCCGTCTAAAGTTAAATTTCGTTACAATACTTAAAACCTTTCATCTTCTCATTAGTTTTTGGAAATTTATTGAAAACTAAAACTCTTCATTTTTAAATTGATAAATATTTAACCATTTAAAGCAGAAAATCATTTCAGTGGTACATAAATTCATAAGTTATAAGTTCCGTGTAGTTCAAAGTAACTAAAGTGTTTAGTTAAGGAGACTAAAGTACCACAAGACTGCGAGATGACTATATAGCCTACGATAGGCCCGCAGACATAACCTGATAACTATTTTTTTTGTGATTTTTGAATTTTTGCAGTTATACTTGAGCTTTACGAACAAATTATAAAGGGACAAATTATAATTTATAAGAATCTGATAACTTCAAAGATATTTGTAAAAGAAAATTATCTATACGGGGGAAGAAACTGGTAAGCACCAGTAATTACAGAGTATCGTCAAAAGTGTAGTTACCCAGTCGAGTTAGCAGCCCTACACTGTTGTAAGTCAAATGTGTGGAGTTCCGTTGTTTACGGTTTAAACTGATTTGTGTAATGCTATATTTTACTTTAATTCATTATCAGTTTATTGTTTTACAATATCAATTGGTACCAAGTAGTTGTTAAGTATTAAGTTATTTTTGGTTCGATTAGTACCGTGTGTTATGTGTACAAATTTAGTGTTATCAATGTCTGAGGATGGATTTAAGGTTAACAAACAACCAGCTTCGAAAAAAAAACGTAAGAAACGTGAGCGAATTAGTGATATGAATAAGAAGAATGTACGTCTTCAAAGTCATGAAGAAGGTGCACCCTGTAAGCTGTAAGTGTAACAAAGATAACTTTTGAAATACTTTATGCAACTGTAAGGTAGAAGATCATGAAGGAAATGAGCAGCAGTGGTGAATAAACTCTGTAATCGAGTAATCGTTTAACTCTAGATCAAGTAATCGAGTTGTAACTCTAATCGTTACATTACTCCCAGTACAACGCAGAAGAGTCGAAAATGAGGCAAAATTTAAAGATGCGACATACTGCTATACTGTTATACAGTAGGTTGAGTGACGCTTACCTATATAGGGGATAAGAGGAAGAAAGATAGATTGTTTTTAACTGACTCAAAATATAGGGACCTACCAACAGCTGATTTAAGAGAAGAACATACCAAAATCAACCTCACAAGCTCAACGAGGAAATACTAAAATGAATTCACGTCAATATTAAATCTTTTAAAAACGGTGGTAGTCATTCTAAAGAGACATACATATCAAAGGATTTAAATGTTTAAAAAATAATCGAGTTTTTTTTAAAGAGGGTTATCCGAATGCTCAAACTATTAGTTACGAAAATTATCGTGCGGTTTTTAACCAAGAAGTCAACATCACTTTCAGTTATCCAAGGACCGGCATGTGCAGCTCATGCGACAGACACACAGAAAACAAAATAGAATTACAAATTGGGGATGAAAAAGACGCGTTTAATATATAATGGCCTTGAAGAACATTAGTTACATTTTATAAGAGAGAGAGAGAGAGAGAGAGTGTGTTGCAAAGAGAAATAGCCACAATTGTAACTATAAACAATCAATTTGTATGCACTGTGCAAAAAATGTTTCTTGTCCAAACATTATGTTATAGTGAATTACGCAAGATGTCCGGGCTGTTTGGCCGTGGTCCCTGGTTTAAAACAAAACCAAACGTTTCGGCAGCACCACTGGCTGCCATCATCAGTGGTATAAAATTTCTGCACTTTGGGTGTCTACGTGCAGGCCCACAGTACTGTGGTATAGACACCCAAAGTGCAGAAATTTTATACCACTGATGATGGCAGCCAGTGGTGCTGCCGAAACATTTGGTTTTGTTTTAAACCAGGGACCACGGCCAAACAGCCCGGATATCTTGCGTAATTCAAATGACACCGGCCGTGAAAGCCTAAGGAATAATTATGTTATAGTGTTTCATAAGAGGCAATTATCGTTTTGTGCTTTTAATGCTCGTGTTTCACCCAACGCAAAGATCGTACTTTACACAGACTGTTGCCAAGAAGAGTGTTCTCAATTTTAAATAATTTTGTGTACAACCATCTTGATAAACATACTTTAAAGTATAAATATTTTGTGCCTCGTTTAGAGACTATAATAAGAAAGCAACATAGTCCAGATTTCGTCTTCATTTTGTACACATTGGAAGAAGCTAAAAGCAATCAGCATCACCTTTCCAATAAGAGGTTACTCTTGATTAGATTCTGACGAAAACACAGATTAATAAAGCTCTACGTCACAGCGGAAATACCAGAAGATTAAACTGATATATTTAAGTATTCACAAAAGAAACCTATATCATTTGATATTGAAGAGGTAATGAAAAAATAATTAACGTTCGGAAAAGCCGTGTGAATAAGATTTACAAAATGAAGCTTCCTTCCTCCTCAAACTCTATGTAAGAGTTGATTGTATCACAGGAACATATTGTATTCAATCACTACAGGATTACAGCGGTGGGTCGTTAGAAACTGCAGTCGTTCAGCTAAAATCCAAGAGGAGCCTAAGACCGATTCTGCCAGATGATAACATCTTCCTTCCAGAACAAACGTAAGAAGATAACAGAAGTGTATATCTTTTTGCAGACAGAATCACTTACAGACATAACTACAATGAAAGTAAGGCTAATGACATACAGAAAACAATACT
Organism: Magicicada septendecula; assembly: GCA_034769895.1. Classification (NCBI taxonomy): domain Eukaryota; kingdom Metazoa; phylum Arthropoda; class Insecta; order Hemiptera; family Cicadidae; genus Magicicada; species Magicicada septendecula. Next base: position 330,541,370 of record CM068376.1, read on the forward strand.
TAATAATTTACATCATTAAATAGGTCTACTTTTTTTTTCGAAATAAACTTTTGTACTACAATTAAAAACTGTGAAGTAACTTATTTTTTTCAGTGCCGGATTTACCACTCGGGGGCTAAGAGGGAGCGCAAGCTACAGATATTTTGTACATATAAACCACTTATAACTGAAAAATAGCGTTTTTATATCTCGTCCTAAAATATAAAAACGTAGCCTACGTTATTTAAAAACAATTTTCTATAGTTTTCTTTTTAAAATTTATAAATTTTCCCGCAACATTTTTTGTGTATCCTTTCCTCGACATTAATTCCATTAAGCTACATAGTCACTGAATATTAGTTTACCATTAGCTTTTGTATCTTTGGTCAAAGAATAACAAAAAATCTAGACCTATTTTTTGATTTTATAAAAACTATAAGAAAAATATTAATGTGTTTTACCTAGACAATAAAAAAGATATTTTTTATGTTAAGTTCCTGAATAAGCTTAGTTAAGTTACTCTACTTAAAAAATAAATTAATTTGCTCAATTCTTTTGCATGGTTCTTAATATTTTGAAAAAGTCTGCTAAATGAAAGCACGCTTATTTATAGTAGCTTACTGGTTTTAAATTTGATAGTATTAATCTGACATCAAATTACTTCTGCAGTATATTACTTCAGAGTCACAGCCGTGGGTGGGGTGGGGTGGGGCTCAGAAAACGTGGCCCTAGGGCCTCAAAAATCTTAAATCCGGCACTGATTTTATTTACAGAACACTTCATTTTTATAGTTGACTGGCGATTTTGTATCCACAGATTTTTTGCCAGTTACTTCTAAGAAGTTCAAGGATCTGCAGAAGCTGAAACTGTATTGGGCAGAGAAGTATTCCTTATACAAACTAATGTTTAGAAGAAAAACCATCTAAAGAAGAAGCTCTTAATTTTCACAAATAAACAAAATTCTCTGTACTTCTTTAATGAATATGTGTTTAATTTTCAAAAAAGTAAGTCCAAGGTATATAAAAAATTGTATTTATACGATAGACCTTCAACAGTGGCTCGAAAATATAACATAATATTGTTCATAGTAATAATGTAAGTTTTGATAACCTCCGTAAAAAGTGGGAAAGAGGTTTTAGTTGTTGTTATTGAAGACGTCACTGTTTTTGAAATATTACGGCAATTTTATAATAAGAGATTCAAAATGTGTCATTAAAGCTTATGATAAAATCAGATGACGTTCAGGGTGATGTATATTAAAATTATGTTGTTTCAAAGTTTAATTTTGCTCTCCCGAAAATTCTGTAAGCTTATCAAGTTAATCCCCTGGACCCTTCATATTCATTGTCATTCGGTATATGGAAAATTTGGGGTGGAGATCAAACACCGTGCGGGCACGGAGGACTCCAACCATTGGCCGGGTTGTCTATCCCACCACAACCGAATGTTCGTCACTATCCTGTAGCATGGAACATATCAGATAACGATTTGTCCGCTCCTTCCAGAGGAGAGATTCTCCATATCCTCTAAAGAGCGTGGCACGGTTTGTCAGGGAAAATTCGGCTGTCTTTATGTCTTACTTGACCAACGATAAAAAAAATATCGTTTCTCGAAAACAAAACCATTTACTGTCAATACCAGAAAACCGACTATCTCATCCTGGATAGTGATTTCAACTATCTAAAAGGTCACACCATGTTAGAATTTGTGCAAGCGTTGAATTAATTTATTACGTTAGGAGTTCGAACTGCGATCATATCGAAAATGGACGCAATTCGATTACCACGTCTTATGCAATCCGCTTAGACCTGTTGGTGCATGGGATTAGCAGATTTGTTTTGTCTAAGTAACATTGATGCCGTACTGAGACATATGTTTGTTACACTAAAAGAAAATAATGAATGGCTTATTAAATAAAATTATGCAATAAATCAACAATATAGAGATTATAGTATGAAGAAACTTATTTTTTTTTTAAATTGGCAAAAACCTGAATACCAGAATAAAAAAAATGAGAGGACTGAAATTAGCAGGTAGGGGAAGATCACAGACCAACGCATGATAGTGTACGGAAGAACGCAAGGAAGATGGGCATTGGCAAGCGGTGGCGCAGGGTCGATCAGGATGGTTGGAGACGGAGGTAAAAATTATGAAAAACTAATTGACTGTAAAACCACAAAAAAGAACAAGAAAAAGAAGAAGGAGCAGATTAAATTCTTCATTGTGTAAAGTCAGCTATAACATAGTGTATCGTTATTTGCAAAACAATTCTGTTCTTCATAATACATTATTAAGTGGACACCAAATTAAGTATTAATACTCATGCTTTTTAGTACTATTCTTTTCGTGTTTATCGTCCTGGTATGTGTTTAGTGTTCTGTGCAGGTTGGCCTAATCCGGCGACCTTTAAAATTGTCTTTCCTCCTGATATCTCTACTTTAATTTCGCCTTTTACGTAACTCTAAACGAACATTCTCTGATAGGGCTTATGGCATAAAAGAGTAGTATTTGAAGTGAGCTTTTAGGCTACCAGACGACCTACTGGGATACCGGTATGATCAAGACAGAATACATATATTATGTAAGTCTTTTTTTTCATGTACAATGTACCAAAAGTGCATAGAGATAACCTTTTCTTTCTGTTCGGGTGAAATACAACAACACTGCCGTTAAACTACGAATACCCATCGAAAGCATCCTGCTGGGTGGGTAGCGGATGTTGCCACGGTGCTCAGTATCACATTGGTCAGAGACGTTCATCACCTATGACAGTGTAGCCAAACCTATAGCAAAATTTCCAAAAACCAAAATGTGGGAGACCAGCACCGCTCTGGACATCAAAAGAGTAGGAAAGCTCAACGTTCATGCAGCAGCTTGAAGCGCATCTTACCTTCAGGCGGTAGCAAAATCACCATTCATCTGATTGTGGAATTCAACAAATGGGATACATACAAAATCCAGCTAATACAGAAGTTAAGTGAAGACGATTACTACCGACGAGACGAATTTTATGATAGGGTACAGGGCTACCTTGATCAGGTGGATTTTGCTGTTGACATCCTCTTCTTCAACTAGTCTTACGCTAAAAATGCGTTACTGAAGCAAACTCACACCGTTGTATTGTGATGATAATAACAAACTTTATTTGTATCTTCACAAGACTATGGACTACAGATCTCTGCTACAAAATCTAAAACGATGGCATTTCAGGGCAGTTATCCTATAAGAACTAAGATAGTCGTGAATAATCAGATTCTGGATCAGGTTAGTCATTTTAATTACCTGGATTGTAATATCTCATATGGAAATTATATTGATTGGAATAGTAAGCTAACAAAATTTAGACGCATCTGTGGAACGATTCATAGGTACCTGAAAAATAAAACACGGAAAGATACCCGAATGAAATTTTATAAAACTGTGGCTGTCCCCACATGCTAGTGACACATGGACTCTTGGTAAAAGGGACGTGCAGAGGATTCAGGCAGCCAAAATGAGATTTCTAAGAGGTATATAAGGTTGTTCTCTCTTGGATCGGAGAAGGAATGAGGATATTATACGCGATTTAAACATTGTATCATTGCACCAAATAATTGAAGACCACAGAAGTAGATGGTGTGAACACTTGAATCGCATGCCTGATATCCGTCTACCTGTAGCTGCCTTGGGTTATCATCCTACTGCGAAGAGAGATGTCGGTAGACCGAGGAGGAAATGGGTTCCCGAGCAGGTCTAAGGCCTAGTGCTTGGAGTGGTGATGATGATGATTATGATGATTTGTATCTTCTATGTTCGCTTATTTCAGTCATTTATACTTTAGACCTTTAAGGAATGGTCCAACTTTAAATAAATCCCCGCCTCCAAAGTCAACCAATTATTTCGTTTTGATTTTAAAGCACGACTGACGGTGGTGATTTTAGTAACTATATTTTCAGTTATTTAATATTTTATGATTTATTCAACATGTTATTATTTAATATTAGGAAATTAATATTTTTACAACATAAGAAGACCTTGAGAAAGCGGTAGTTCTGTAAACACTTATGTGAATAGTAGTAATAATAGTGGTGACGCTGCTGGTTAGTTGTTCCAATAGTAATTCTCGGACAGAATTATCAACACTCGGAACGTTATCTAAGCTGTCAGAGAAAATTATCGGTAATGTTTACAAATATATTACAGACAGAAACGATAAAGAAGCAATTGGTCAGACAGCAAAGACAGTAGGAGTATATAGCCAAGTAATAAGTAAAATTATAAATAGGGAAAATAGGAAACTTAAAATAAGAGATTGAAGGGGAACAGACGGCTTCAGTTCGCGAAAATTGACAAACCATTCGATGTAATGGTGTAGAATGTTTATACAAAAGGATTGTGTCCAACAGTGGCCGAAAAGTTGATTAAACTTCAGATAGGATGTGATATTCCATATAACGAAATAACGGATGTGACATTCCATATAACGAAAAAACGCTAATGGAGCTGGACTTCCTTTTTCGTTGTCCTACGAGAGACGTGTGATAATGGAGTCGTGTAGAACAGTAGCATGAAGATACCGTATCTGAAGGTAGTAAAGCTGCAGAATATGAGATAATATTTTTAGACGAAACCTGGTCAACACCCATGACGTTGATAAGAAGGGATGGGGTGACGGAAGTTGTTCTTTTTCTGTAACAGTACCCGTGTCCCGCGGTCAGCGAATTATCGTGCTGCACGCAGGAACTGTTTTCCCAATTGTCTGTACTTCTCTTTCAAAAAACATCGGTGACTCTAAAGCCGATTCGCATAATGAAATGGTCTCTGATGTTCTTGACAACTGGTATAAAAATTCCTTGTTAAAAAAAGTCTCTCGCCAAACAACAGAACACAACACCTTGACCTTTATGGAAAGCCACACATTAAAGATCTCTGTCTGACCCGCTTTCTATTAAAATCTGTGTTGCTGAAAACTATTAAAGATTATTGTATAGTGATTTTTTTATTGATGAAACAGCACGACAGCTCAAGCACGAAATGTTACGATTGCTTCTATACCATTGCAATTTAAATCGTATCGAGATGGTTTGGGCGCTCTATACCATGTGCGTACCAACAGTTTAAAATGGAAACGACGTTAGTGCTGATACAGAGGATCGCATATGCTGAGAAGTTTATAAGAAACGAAACATTCGAAACGGGTGACGATTTCTGTAAAAGTTTTGTTAATATTACTGAGGCACAAAGGAAAATCGTTAGTTATAATTTTAATCAGCTTAAGAATCGTGATTCTAAACATTTGCATCTTGGTGGCTTAACTGAATGTAAACTTGTTAAGCAAAGAACTGATGGCCGGACTCTGAAGTTGCCGAGTTTCATTCTTATAAAGTTAGTATAAACTATAAAAATTCTGTGACTGAGTACCAATATGCTACAAAGGTTCCCTGGCAATACTTGGCATAACTGCTAGGCGTGTTCAGAAAACCCAGGAACAGTACCAACATGATATACTGCTTGCTGATCAGCGAGATAAGCACAGAAAAAGGCGACATGCTCTCACCGATCAGACTCTGAGTAAGGTTTTTGAACATATACAGTCATTAAAAGGAAGGAAGTTCGTTTTTATTGTCCAAAACTGATAATATTTATTTACAAGGAGAATTAAATATTAAAAAGCTAAGACACGTATAAGAACATGCACCTAGAAAATCCAGTCTCCTATGATTCTAGTCGAAGAGTTTTTGAGACAAACTATAATTCTTCTTTTGGTTACCCCCGAAATGACACTTGTAGCCGATGTGATGAACTTAATACTGGTACAGAAGTAATCCAGAATGACCTGACTAAAAACGATAGATTTTCAACAACAAAAAAGCTGTCTATACAAAATACTGTGATATTAATACGGTTGACTATAAAAGACAACTCACTGTCCACTTGTTTAAGATTCATGTATTCAGAGAATCGTACTTTTATGTTTATGATTAGACAGCCGCCAAGAAATGTTCTAACGATATGACGTCTATGCATCACGATTTTATTTGTATTCATTTGCCACCTGGTTGTAAAATCTTTACGGGCTTTCTGCGATTCGTGTGCGGGGAAAAAATACAAAACAGGACTCTTCACTATGCTGTCCACTTCATGTGACACCCACTTTGTGACCGAGAGAGGTTATATGTATGAGAATGTTTAAGCAAAGATATAATTGAGCGTAAAATATGTTCAAATTACTGGAGTATTCAAATAATTATTTTGGGTACATAGTGTTTCTATTAGCATGATTTTTATAGGAAAATGTTCTATTCTCAGTAGTTTGTAAAGAAATATGCAAAGAAAGATTTCATTTTTATTACAGTTTAATACGAAGGTTGTAATTATAAATGCAATGTTTTCAATAAGAAGATTATTTAGGCTATATGTACACACACAATAATAAGAGGGGCATATATTTTTAATTTTAATACTGACAGCAAAGTAACTTCTCTCAAAAATTACTTTTTACTTATCTCAGCTTCTATAAAGAACAGAAAGAATTCTTTCTACTGAACATCTGAAACAAACGATTAAACAAAATAATAAAAAGTAAACAAACCGTTGTTAAAAGAATAAACTCTTTTTTTAAATCAAAATATTTAGTATATTTTTTTAAAAATCGTTAAAAAAATTAAAAGGTTAATAAATGTTAATTATCTTGACTCAGATGCCCAGAATACAATGCACTGGCCAAATCTTAAATTTGTTCCTTGAAGAGTTTTTGAGAAAAAGACAAATAAAGTTGATTAACTTTAAGATAGGCGAGTGTTTATTCAAGACACCTCGCTTACCTGAATGTGTTATCCGCCGAAACGTTCTACCTTCCTCTGACTGGCGCAACACTAACACTGGCTTTTGTAAATTAAATACGGAATTAATAATGATACACTCAGATAAGATAACGAGCTTGATTTTATTTATGTGACTAGTATTCTCGTTATTGTCAAGTATACACCGTTAGAGGACATTAATTTATCTCAACACGGCAAACCCGTTACGCGATGTTGCAAAACATTTCACCATCGGCAGTGCGTTTGCGCTACAAGTTCTCAATTCCGCGTTTGTCATAATCACACACACACACACACACACACACACACACACACTCTCTCAGATTATATTTAGTTTTTACAGACACTTGACCTTCCCATAGCTCCTGAAACCCCCCTCTCAATCTTCACACCTCACACATGTTCCGATACACGCCCTAAACAGACGTTCACTACCTTTACATCCTCTGTTTAGGTGTTCACTCATCTCTTTGACAATGGCTTAAGAAGTAGAAACAGCTATCAGAGTTAAATAAACACTGTGAAACGTACCAAGTGTTTATACATTTTTTTAAAAACCTTTACATTTATATATGTTTATGATAATTCTTACACTTCGCAAGTGTGTGTCCGTTCCGAGCCGATCCATCTCTCCCATCTTCAGGCAGATTCCTATTCGATTACTTAGGAATAGAATGATTTTCTCCTCGATGATCATTCGATTCTTAAGTTATCGAAGAGGAATCCGCGTAAATATGTGTAGAGATGGATCGACTCGGGAAAGGGACACATCATATAGCCTGCATATTATTTTTATATGTATGTATAAACAAACGTAATATATATATATATGTATATATATGGTATATATAGTAACGTATATAATAAATATATATTAATTAATAACGTATTATGTATGTATATATATTACTATGAATAAATATTAATTATTATATATAAATAATAGTACATATAACTAATTACAAACGTATTAATGTAATAGCAAGAAGTTACTTTCTTACTCGAGACATGCTTCTTGTATTAAGCTCATCATCAGCCATGTTGGGTTTTGTCTGTTGGTTGGTTTCTGCTGTTGGTTTTGCTTGGTCTGGAGTCTTTTGGTGCCGTTGTGATTGAATTAGGTGTACAAATTTGTTGTGCGAGTATTTCAAGTGTTCAGTGTTTAAAATATTGTGTCGTGTTTTATATTGATTTGTATTTGTTCAGGTATTAGTCTGGTGAGATTCATGTGTTTGATTTGTGTTTGTATGTGTGAGTTTTCCAAATGTTCATTATAGTGTTTCCGCGAGGTTTATGTTTTATTATTGTCTTGTACTCATTGCGTTTGTTGCTAAATTGGGTTTGTAAATGTTTGGTTTTTGTTTGTTTGGTGTAAATGTTCGGTGTTCAGTATTAAAACACAACATTAGCAACACACACACACACACACACACACAATAAAATGCACACAGTGACTATGACCCTTTCCAACCTGAAGGGTTGACCTGCTTTGAGTAGTATCGCAAAGTATAGTTTTGAGCAGTCAAGCGTAATTATATTTAAGAACGGTACAATTTTATAACAAAATATGTCCAGTTAATTTGGGAGAAAATAATAGTACTAGAGTGTATAAAATAGTTTTTTTACTTAATTATCGAAACTAGTAACAAGTTTGTTGAATAAACAAGTTGTCATAAAATATCATAAATAAAAAGATGAATCTAAAAGATAGTTAACATTAAAAAAAAAGTCTTTTTAATTAGTCTGATCATCGTCATTCTCAGCATTCTCAGCTATAAGTGTTGATAAACGTGTAGGATTAACATTTGTTAAATGATATGTTCCTGGTCTATGTTGAAGAATCTGGTCCATCTTCGGCTGAAATTATTTCTAATGGAGCCTCCAAATAACTTGGCTCAGACTGCTACTGTGGTGGCACTATTCGCGTAGTACCTCATCTTGTGTGCCACTAACAAAATGCATTACCATGTCCAAAGCTTCTCGTGCAGAAAGATTTTGTTTTGGTGTTCCGGCTAACTCTTTCACAGAAAATATCCTCGTCCAACCACATCACTGTGGTTGCGAAACAGCAACTCTTGTAAAAGATTATACTAAAATATATTTACTGTTCCTAAAAAGTTTTCGGTAAAATGGCAAGTCCGTAAAACGTAGATTTTTACTATAATTATATACAGATATATTTTTAGTGGAGGAGGCTGTCTTAAAATATTCTCATACACCAGACAATACGTAAATTATCCCATACATTGTAGATCTGGAATAATATTTCACTCCCGAATCCCACATTAGTAAACATTGGGTTATCTCATACAACTGAATGGATAATTCAAATAGGCCACGATAACAGGTTCAATCATAACATTACGTAAGGTAAATACGAACACTTCTTGAAGTGTTGACTAACGGTTTCACCTAGTCTGTTCAGAAATTTACAAAACACTGAAAGATTATTTACGAAGAACTGCATGCTTGATCTGCTTAAGAAGTGCAAGTTAATATAAATAACCAATTGGCAACTGGTCCATAATATGTTTTTGCCTTACAAGCTCATACCTTTTTGACAAAATGATCTAAAACAAATCAATGTTAGTGTGTCTTGAGCATTTTAGGAAGTGTAGGTTAACAAAAATAAACAATTGACACGTTCACCATACACTTGTTCGATAGATAAATATGCTGTTATCAACGACAGTGTAACACAACTAATGTAAACGTTTGTGAATTATTTATCAGTGATGATAAAGTACTGACGTACAGGCTCGTTCTAATCTGTGATGAGAGCCGTAAAAATATATGAGTGATAATTAAAGAGAAATTGATTACTTGTCAGAGAGTTTTTGTGTGAATGGGTTAAACCCGATCTGTAACGGCCCAAGTTACCACCGTTACGTAAAATTTAAAAACTAGACGCTTGGCCTAGATGGAGCGAAGATGAGCTGGAGCACAGAGTGACAGGACTTGCAATAAAACACTCATTTAAAACGTAACAACTTTTTATTTGTGTTTCCTCATTTTATCATCAATATATATATTCAATCTGTCTTAATCACAATTACCAATATTACTAACAATGAAAATTAATCAAGCGGTATAACAAGTGGATGCCTTTTAACACAGTTAAGAATATAAATCACAAATATACATTCATATGACTTGTTCTAACCACATTTTAATCATTATAAATATAAAAATACTATTTATATGTACGTTTTTTATATCAACCAATATATATTGCAACGGAACACAGGATGATAAGCTATGCTGTTTGTATCAAAGCACATGGATGACGAGCATTTTCTTGTTTAAATTTGTTTTATGAAATATGTTGTCTTTTAGCCGGAAGTTTTGTATTTAGAAATGGATAAGCATGTAGGGTATACCAAACTCTTCATAAAAAGGTGTTCTATATTGTCATGTATTTTTGGAGTGAATTTGTGCACGTGTGCGGGTGTGATAACGTGTGATCGCGATATCTTCCGCGGTAATTAACCGATCGACGTGAAACTTTGACAATGAATTGTTTATGTAAATAGCTCCAATTTATGTGTACTCTATGGTTCATAACTATTTTAGAAATATGGTTTTTTAAGTGAAGAAAAACTCAATTGTAACTCTTATCAATGATAGGGTAATAAAATTCGTAGATAATTTCCATGCAGGACTTTGCTAAATTATGCAAAGTTTTTCAGGAAATTCGTATATCTGTTTGTTCCATCAATCATGTGACTTGGGCTTAGCCAATCAGAATACACTAAATTCAGTAAGATTCATTCGTTGTAGAGTTAGGATGGACACAGTTCTGCTTTAGCATCTGCAAGGGGAAGTTGTGCCCGGTGAAGAGAGTTGTTCACTTACGAACATAGAAATATCATATACAAAATAAACCTTGGTAATTCTTAACGAAGTTTTGCATTAAGAACCGAGTGGGTAAAATAATTAGATAAAAATTATAATATAATATAGTGCTGTTCGTGTTAGTTTAAGATATCCGCTTAGGGAAGTTAAAGACACTTCAAGATATCGTGGAAGGTGTAAATTTAATACATCACATTAATTAATACCCATATTAACCCTGAGATTAAGAAAATATAAAGTATAAATTAATAATAAACTGTACGAGTGAAATTTATAATCATTGTGAGTGAACTATTTATGAAGAAACTAATTAATGTTAGCAGTCAAACATAATAACAACGAGACTCAGTGAAATATCGCCGCTGGAGCCACCTACCGTAGAAGAGGACGACCAGGACGCCAGGACGAAGAGGACACCAGGAAGGAGTGACGCTGAAGAAGAGGACGTCAGGACGGGGGCGACGAGAGGAGAGGAGGACGTTGCAGCAACCAAGTAAAATCGATTTATATTATCAATACATGACAATTTATGATACAATATACATCTTTAAAAACTATATTTGTGTGTATAATAAATAATTTTTCATCTCCTCCATATTGACGTGTTTGTAAATTTCACACACTCACCATATCCTTATTAGTATAATCAAATTTGAACCGTTACAAAATATAAAGTCAATCTGTATTAGGCCTAATAACAATTACTAATATTACTCTAACAATGAAAACTAATCAAGCAGTATAACAAGTGGATGCCTTTTAATACAGTTAAGAATATAGATCACAAATATATATATATATATATATATATATATATATATATATATATATATATAGCCACAGGACTTGTTCTAACAAATTTTTAATCATTATAAATATGAAAATACTGTTTATATGTATGCTTTCTTTTATGATTTGAAAACCGGTGGAGTGTTGTTGTCGAGGTTTAACAAATGGAATCCTCCAACCTGTACTTTTGAAGAACTGGTGATACCAGTTAGAGCCTGTGATGATGAGAGTGGTAATGGTGCTTGTGAGTTCCGAACTTCCTGCTTGTCTCCTTCTGGGCAGCTGTCTTTTTGGTGCCCTGGAGTATTTCTCAGTTTGACGGCGATGGGAAGCGTTCTATTGCACAGCTTTGCCGATGGTGATGGATGTTGGTGTCATCATCTCCGCATTTTTTCCTTCTCCCGACTGTGCGGGGACCCTGAGACACTTTATAGTTTCACGAACTCATAGTAAGTTGAAACAGTATTTTGCCACGCCGTCAGACCTCGAAACGCCCCGTCGGAAGGCTAAAAATGAAAAGAGAAGGAATAGCATGTTCTGCTAACCCACCAAGGTACAGAAATTCGACATGTTTAGAATTGCTTAACCTAACTTCGGCCAGCCAAAGGCTGGTTTACTAAATCGCGTCGCCATTCACGGTCGCAGCATGCTGATCAAGTCAGCGTTGCCTTGCCACGGCCACACAGCCAGCTTTGGTTAGGCGGAACTTTTACCTTTGAATCATGCCGGGAAAATTCTAATCCCGGCACAAATCGACTGTTGTTGTTGTCACGGGCAACGCGCACTTATTAAGCCAGCCCGTGTATAGTTACGTAACTCATTCTGCACTTGTACGACCATTTAGTGTAAATTTACATATGTGATCACGAATGTTTACATTATCTTGCATACGTTTTATTGTTGTTTTTCCTTGCCGAACGTTGTGAACAATTGGTGTCGAGAAACTGACTTTCTCGACGTTGGCAGGATTCCCGGCCATTTTTCCGAATCCATTTTTCCGAATGACGAAATACCCGACATAATTTTGCCCGAATACTTTTATCCCGAATCCATTTTCCCAAACACCATGTTTCCCGAAAAAGTTTATTTAATTAAACAGGAATCAAAATACCTTTTTCTCGAATAGTAGTTTTCGAAATAATGTATTCGTGACCATGGTAACCGTAATTTACAAGGTAAAAATTTTTTGTAATGCATGTTTGGGATAACCTTGTCGCGAATTCATTGTAAATTTATATTTCTCGTTTCAAAATTAAGTGAAAAAATGGCACAAAAATCGGTAAAAACTTGTACTTGGTGGCTATGTATATGTTCGCTCGAGACAAAATAATGGAAAGGTTTGGTAGGTAGGGACTGTCGGGGGCTTCGAGCAAGTACCGTTGATGCCGGAGTAAGAGCTACAACCGTTGACAACAATGACGGTGCAGAAGTAATCCGTAATCACCTGTTTATTCACCCCACACAGTTGTACGGGCAGTCCACGTTATTCTTTAGCCAACACTATCGTTGACTGTGGAATGAAATCTTTGCTAAATTAAGATTAAGTATTCAAGGGCGTTTGAAATATAAATTAATTAATGAAATATCGGAAATGAAAAACTTTTTATGTAATATAATGACAGATGATGTGTCTAATATTTTTAATAATTTAACTATTAAACGTAAGAAGATAATGATGGTGTTCAGAAACAATAAACGTAAGCAAAAGTTGAGCAGACTTACGAAAGAAGAGTCTAAGCGTCAATCGTACACTGTTATTCAAGTTAAAAATGTGTTTAATTTTCTAAATTTCATTTGAATGAAACTGAAATGGGAGCGTTAAGTAAATGCTTAAAATTTGCGTTATGTTATAAACAAGCTCCAATCTTGGACATCATTTCTTCTGTAGAATCTGTTATGCAAAATTTACCTGACGAAGAACCTGATTAATTTCGCTGCATAGTCTAACACTGTGTTTAGCAAAAAGTCACTTGTAAAAGCGAACATAACGAAGCAAAAGTAGAAAGCCGTGAAGGAGTTACGGGAAAACAAAGAGCAGATAAGGGAGCGTGGATAGTTAAATACTTAGGATTATGATAAAAAAATTGGAGCTGTTTTAAAATCAAATGAATATACTTCGCTAAACAAAAATTCCTACCTATCAAAATGAAAGGTGTGTTTAGTGAATTATAAGCAGTACATTCCTTCTAAATCAACGACGCAATTAACGCCTCATCATTCTAAAGTTTCGCATATTTGTGGGCTCCCTACTACCTAATACTGAGTTCCGTAAGGCGGATGTGCCTGACCGCTTTTCGTACTTTGCCCCTGTGAGTCGCAATAGTGTTTACTAAACCTGTCATGAATACGCCGTACCTGACCTTATCCGCCCAGACTATACTACTCCACGCGGACGCGCACTGACTTCACGGCTGAAAGCACACTATCTCACTGTCAAATAAAAATCTTTATAAAATACAGTTATCACTTTATGTTATTTGTAATTTGTGAGTTGACACATAAAACTTAAGACTTTTAAAACGAGCCCAAGCGCGATTTATTCCGCTTATTCTGTAATGAGAAAAAGATGTTTTACAAAATTGATAACAACTGCTTTTCTAACACAGGTAACAACTTCTAACTTTACACATGTGTTAAAAAGATTCCATTCTATAACGTGACTATATTTCGTTGAAGTCGAACGCCGCGTTTTTATGTACTGCAACAATACTTATGTGCATATTCGCCCAGGGTAATTTATTTGTACATATATACATAAACGGTTGAAGGCCTACATAGTTTTAAATTAAGCATACGTGAACAGACAAGCTTGCACAATTTCTAACGTGTTTTACTTGATTACCGAGGGGTGGCGAACTGCGTGTGTGTGTCAATACAGTGTTTTCTAACGTATGTGTGTGTATCACCTTACCAGTTCTAGTTAGTTGCATCACCTGATCCAGAACAAGGGTTTCTTTGTGTACCAGTGTATTTAACTTGTGGTAGTGTACTCCAGTCCAAACAGGATGGAAATACAATTAATATATATTTATTTGAAAAAAAATGTGCACACTGACATTACTTACAGCAAAGCTTACTTACATTTCTTAACAAGATTTCATGTTAAGACGTACAAAATGATGGATGTGTAGATACAATTTGAAGGTAAACGTATAACCGAACTAGAAACAAATTATTTAATTACTCGGTTAATTAATATGTGACAAACAATTAATTAATATCTTAATCAAGACAAAAATCTCACGAATCTTATGATTCTATTAGTTCGCACATGATCATTAATATGAATGCGAAAATACGAAAAAAGTGATGTGTGAAAACCGAAGCGCTGACCCGAAAGTGTACATGTGTGAGATGGTCATAGACAATTGGCAACATGTCGGTTTGCCTCTAGTATAAAACCCCGTTCGATTCTGAACGAGAAAAAACAGACTCCGATAATCGTTCACTGGGACACCGCGTCCGACGCTCAGCGACACAAAACCGACGCCAATCATTCTAAGACGGGGGGACACTCTGTTCAACGGACGACCGACAACAGACCCCAGCACCTGGAAGATCATCATCATCATCATCATCATCATCATAATCATCAAGGAACAAAACACACACACGCCACGGTAACTCAACAGTGAAAAATCAGATGAAAAACGAACAATTATTTGTTATAAACAAAGACAATAAACAAGTATAATAATGGTATAAAGAAAAGAAAAATAAATAATTGTACATATTGTAATTACAACATTTTAAATAATTAATATAATTTAAGTATGTAATTTTAACTTCTGTTTTCAAGTAATTTTAATAGTTAGTAAAAAATAAGTAATGTTTATTGAAATAAAGTAAATATTGTTTTTGATTAAAATAATACAAATAAACTTTTTATTTTTATAATAAATATTTAATTGATATCAGATTTGCAGCATTGAAAACAATTACTTGAATTTTATATTGTACTGTGAGACACCCAAGTATTTAAAACAATTTTATCATTTTTTAATACAAAATTTTTTAATTTTATAATTGTTTTCTATATGTAAGTTTTATGTGTGTCATTTACATGTTCATATCTGTGTTTATTTTATTTCTTTGCATGTATGTATAATTTATAATGTGTATTCTACAACTAATACGTGTAAAACAGCTTCTCGTAAAAGGCAAATTTTAATACAGACTTCTTTTTGAATTTTAAAGAATTTGTTGTTTTTATACATAAATGTTTTATTAACATTTTATTCCACGCCACAAAATATTTCTCCTTTCTTCTCACATCAAATTTATTGTGCAACAAAAGGGACTTAACGTAACGAAATCTCACGACCTAGCTGCTAATTTATTGTGCAACAAAAGGGACTTAACGTAACGAAATCTCACGACCGCTGCTAATTTATTTGATAGTTACATTGAGTACTTCAGATACACAAAATATATAAAATTGTAATATTGCAGCACTTTTGTTTTAAAGTTGAGGCTTCTCTAGAATACGCAAAAAACGGGCACTTTTTTATTCCAACCAACGGAACTCTGACAAAAAAAAAAAGAAAACATTTTGAATTACCACCATCCGATGCACAATATAATAAGCTAAAAATATGTGTAATTTGATTTAAGATTAGTGTAACCGTTTACTAGGAATTAAGGTTTAAACTCGACTCCACATAGTTTCTGCGCCGACAGGAAGGTGCATAAAATAAACGTCCCGCTGAGGCCGATCATCAGCCTACGGTTCGGTCCTGTATATGAGCTTCCAAAATAGTTGTTACCTAGCATTAGTTCCATTTCGCACAGTTGCACTTAAATTGCCAAAGGTTCTAAGCATTTTGTTAACATTATTAGGAATTCTGTACTTGATAGTAATGACGTTCTGGTAAGTTTTGATCTGGTCAATCGTTTTCCAAGCGTCCCAGTTGGTGATACTTTAGACACTGTGAAGGGATGGCTGGACGGAAATTCTACACTATCAATATGGACAGCTTTACTGGTAGCAGGTGTTATGGAATTATTTCAGTCCAAATCAGTTTACTTTCAGTTCAAAGGTGGGTTAAACTCTCAGAAGGAGGGACTTCCGATGGGCTCATCAGCTTTGGGTTAGGTATGTCGATGGCACCTTTGTTATTGGCAACATGGTAAAGAAAAAATAATGTAATTTCTTTTAGTATTTGAATAATTTAATTTCATTAAGTTTACGTATGAGTTAGAAAGTAATGAAAGTAACATTCCCTGCCGTTGTTGGATGTGTTAGTCATTCGTAATCAGGTGAGTATGTTACGACGGTCTACTAATCGTCGTATGGTACAGTGGAAAACAAAATACAAGACACCAATTACGTCACTAATCACCAGTTTTAATCATCACAATTAAACAGTTTGTAATTAACAAGATAGTCTCTTACAACAAATCAAATAAAAATTGTTCACACGCAATAGAAAAATGTCAACTGATATAAAACACAATTGTACTACAATTGTCCCGCGTAATAATTATAAAAACACATAACACTTCGCCACAATATTACGAACCGCACTAATAACCACTTGAACGCACAGAGTAATATCGCCCGATAATAACTGAACTAAGGCTGCTGACGCCTTGTATTTATAACCCCGCTCACAGACCAGAACATTCTACAACTACGCGTTATCTCTACACTACGACGTAATTAATTGCGGCCTTGACACAGTCAGCGAGGCTGGCGGCGTCCAGAAAGTCTCGCAAGTGCATGTTGAAATCGCGTACGCCACAACATTCAGCCGGATTCCAATGGATCGTTCGAGAAACACGTAGATTGTTCTGTGATGTCGTAACACTATGTAGGCCTACACTACGGTTTACCGTAAACAAACTCATACAGGACAGTAGATCCACAATTTGTCCAACCATTCTGGGCACACAAAAAGGAGGAGGGTCATTATAACTTAAAATCCGCTGCCGAGGCCATATTATGTTCTAATGGTAAATAATATATAAAAAGAAATCGTTAATATTTTTAGCAATTTTTTGAAGAATGGCTATAGTCAGAGATTAATGACACTTAAGCTATGAGAAAGGTCGCTCACGATAAAAACAATGCGGATGTAAAGGGCAAGTTAGTTATGCCAGTTTAATATTAGTAGTTTAATATTCGGAGAACTTCGGAAAGAATTTAGTGGATCGCAACGAAATATGGATTGCGTACTGCTTTTCACTCCGTAACACTAGGGAACGTTCTGTACAAACCGCACCCAAACTACATAAATTTTAGTGTATAACTGTTACACACACCCTCCCGTATGAATGTGGATTACGGTATTTCGTCAAAACTTTGAGGCCTCTGGAAGTAGGCTATCCCTGGCAAAACATAGGGAAAATATTAAAACAGGGAAGACTAACATATCTAAATTAGTTGAACACGTATGAGATGAGCAACATAAAATCCTACGGGAACAAGTAGACATCGTTGTGCGAAAGACTAATACTTAACATCTGTATGCTGTAAGTGATAATTGTATCAGTCAGCCTAGTAAAGATGTATCTAGGATATGGATTAAGAATGTAAAAGATTGTGTATGTCGTGCTGGGCGTGTACGGGCTCAGGGTTAGAAGTATTGTATTGAGCTTGCCTCGGACATTGTTCGTTGTATAAATTGCGTCAGTGTGGTGGTGCTTCCCGGTTCTGTCCAGCGGACGTAGAGCGTAAGTAGCCGTTTATTTTTGCAGTTGTATTTAACTTTGTACGTGTTTGTGGGTGATTAACATTGTTGACGGTTCACATTTGTTACGAACGACTCTCGGGTAGGCTCAAATTTGTATTTAATTTACTAGTTTAACCTACATCTGAAGACGACTGCAGATTGCTGTTTAGTGGTTAAAACGTTTCGACAACTACAAAATAGGCCCCGATGAACGGAAAAGTCACGCGAACTTTATTCAAGTAATTCAAACGACGATAATGCTCACGTTACAGTCAATATCAAATGAGGTGGTACAAAGCAAGTGGGTCTCACTCTAAAGGAGA
This sequence comes from Magicicada septendecula, assembly GCA_034769895.1. Taxonomy (NCBI): domain Eukaryota; kingdom Metazoa; phylum Arthropoda; class Insecta; order Hemiptera; family Cicadidae; genus Magicicada; species Magicicada septendecula. The sequence continues at coordinate 330,559,793 of CM068376.1, forward strand.
AAGTTGTTCATTTGTGTCTGTAACCTAATGTGAAGAAAGCCTTTTCTTTCGTTCTTTTCTCTTACTAGTCTAATTTTTATCCCTCTGTCAGAATTCAACGCCCCCCCCTCTCTCTCTCTCTCTCTCTCTCTCTCTCTCTCTCTCTCTCTCTCTCTCTCTCTCTCTCTCTCTCTCTCTCTCTTTCTGTTTCATTACTATCGTTTTCTCGTGTATGAGACAAATTCCTAATTACGTATCACAGAACGGAAAATGTGATGAAGATTGGAAGCAGCATGAGTGAGAGTTAATAACTACTGGGAGTTATAGATAGGAAAGTATTCTGAGTCCGCTATTTTTCATTGATGTTTGATATAATAATTATGATGGGTGATCTCTAGAAGCTGGTTAACCGATCTTATAGTGAGTGCCACCAGTAATATAGAAACTTGAAGCATTGAGGGTAAATAAATCTATGTAAAGAGGTGAATTTTTGTGTTTTTTTTTCAGTTAATAAAAATGATTCAGTAAGGCGGATGGATCACTCAAAGGAAACCTTAAAGAGCTATAATTAAAGGGCTAATTTGCTAAAGATGGAAGTAATGACTCTTAACAAGTACCGAACGGGCGGAGTCGTTAGAGCAGGGTAGAAAAATAGAGGAGAAATGGCAAAACAATACTTAGGGACAAAAACGGATCATAAAAGAAAATCAGAAGTAGAAACAGCAAACAGAGTTGGTAAAGTATCGGGATAATATGAAATGTAAGGAGTAAGTAAGTAAATACAATTTTGAGAGACTGTACTGGTGCTCCTGTATGATTGTGTATCATGGGTTCTGACAGATGATTTAAAGAAACAGGTAGAGATTTGTGTTGCTGAGATTTGAAGTGGATAAGATTAGAAGTGACGCAATTAACTAAAAGCCAATGGTGTACGGAGTGCTGAGGCGCAGCAGCAGAACGGACGAAGAGAGAACGCCGAAAGGGAATTGGGAGACGGGAATAAAGCACGCGGATAAATGATTTTGTTGTCATCGTGAAGAATAGTGTGTATAACTGATCGTAAGCTAACCGGTGGAAAAGATGGGAAAGAATCGTCATCTCGACACCGCACGATGGGCTATGTAAGAAGGTAATTACATAATTCAGCGTGAACGCATGAGGCTATTGAAGCAAACGCAGAACGTATGTCTGAGGTCCTACTTTCATCATTCCCCGTTTACAATTAGCGTTGAAGTTGCAGATGGCAATATGTTTGAGTAGATCTGAACAGTAATTGTAGGAAACACAACTTTCAATTGGAAACTACCGGGCTGTTCGATTGCTTACAACCTGATTCATATTTTCTACACGTTTCGGCCACCCAAATGAGACCTTCTTCAGTAAAAACGTGTTCAACAAAGGATGGCAGGCGCTGTTCTTTTTTCTGTCAATTTCCTTAATTCTCCTCTGATTCGTCCAGAGGTCTGAATAAGTGTGCCCTCAACTGTGAGTAGGTCTGATTATTACCTTCCACAAAATCCTACTGTTTGAATAATTTGAAGGAGTTTTTCCAGCCTTTTCGCTTCATTTCTATTATACGTAAAATTTCAGGATCTACTTGTAGCAACAGAATACATGTAGGGTAACCTTACCCGATACTATGTGGTGGTAATTTCGGGGGGATGGTAGCAGTTATGTGTGTTTGTTATTATGTGTATTCGCAGATTACTTTTTATATTGCATTATTATTGTTAATCGCACCTGCTACAATGGCCTATCCATGCATAGGCCTGTACTGCCACATCCTACACATTAAAAAGCTACGTGCTGTAAATTAAGCTGCACCGTACATTCACATAGGTGTTGGCACATCTGTAGACGCCGAATTTGTAGACAGAAAAACTGTAAATAATACGTTCCGGATAAAAAGGTAACAACGACCCTGCCGATACTGTGTGACCAGGCACTTGAACAGGTTGCCTTATCAGTTCTACACTCAACGTTAAGTATATTTTGTTTCTGAACATTGTGCAATCCCGGTCTCTCTGCATCTAAGCCGCACTGTAACAAACAGGGATCACAAACACTATTGACTTCTGCGTGACGTTAAATCAAGTTGCGCAATGTCTTGTCGCCAGGCACTGATCTCACTCGCTGACAGACTTTTCCGACTTAAGGACATCGGGCGGGATCGATGACACTGTGAGTCAGTGCCAAAGGCCAAAGAAGGAGAAGGACTTTGGGATGCATCCCGTCACCAGTTGGCGATTGCTAAAGAGAAACGTCGCACGCTTTCGCTTTTGCCGCACTCGATAAGTTTTTCAACGTCCACCGGATATCTGTCAAAACAAACAGTTCTTTACTATAAGAAGTACATCAACTATTTAAACAAAATAGTAGACATAGTAGTAGATGACAAAAAACAAATAATGTGGATATGAGAAGTACGTACCGGGCTGTTTGGCCGTGGTCCAGGGTTTACAAACAAACCAAACGTTTCAGCAGCACTACTGACTGCCATCTTCAGTGGAATTCGAGGAATTCGAGTCTGACTGAACGCGGGTTGTCAAACGTCAGGCCCACAGTATTGTGGTGAAGGCTACAGATGTCCCGCGATGCTACCTGTACTTATAAATTCACCAACACCCATGTACAGGTAAAAATTACACCATCAGCCAATCAGAATGATGCAGTTCTGTGCATCAGAATTTTACCTGTGCATCATTCTGATTGGCTGATGGTGTAATGTTTACCTGTACGTGGGACTTGGTGAATTAATAAGTACAGGTAACATCGCGGGACATCTGTAGCTTTCACCACAGTACTGTGGGCCTCACGTTTGACAACCCGCGTTCAGGTAGACTCGAATCCCACTGAAGATGGCAGCCAGTGGTGCTACTGAAACGTTTGGTTTGTTTGTAAACCCTGGACCACGTACAAACAGCCCGGTAGATACTTGTAATACAACTGACATCGGCCGTGAAAGCCTTAGAACAATAAGGCGGATATGACCACTGGCCGGAGTCACCCCCTCTACTCCACCCGCCACGTCACAGTAGGTGCCGGACCGTTTCGCGCCACCAGCCCAATGCTTTTTTAGTCAGTATACACTTACACACGTGTTTCTATTCGTATACGAAGTTTTGCTCCAACTGTTTTTCATTCCGTACATTTGTGATAATAATATTAAAACATGCCAACTTCATGCTGCGTACCAGGATGCAAAAGCAATTATAACACAGATAGTTCAGTGACTGTTTTTAGATTCCCGAAGGATCCTATCCAGTGTCAAAAATGGCTAAATGCCATTCACAGAGCAAACTTCACGCCCAGCAAACGATCTGTTGTTTGCATTCGTCACTTCGACGAACGTTATATCGTGCGAGAGGACTCGGTGACAAACCCGACAGCACCGTCTTGATTGTAACACGACAGCGTGTGAAATTAGCTGCAGATGCATGTCCAACAGTTTTTGAAAACCAGTCAGTATATTTGACGAGAAATCTACCTCCCCCTCGAAGAGACGCTGCAAGCAGGAGAGAGGAAATCCGGGAACGAGAAGAGGACCGGAAGAGCCAAGTAAAGATATTAGACACTATAAATAGCTTAAGTGATATTAAAGAAAGATATAAACTTAAGTGTGATGACCATGCCATTAAAAATTTTCATTTGCACGCCAGTGAAAACACTTTAAAATTTTTCTCTGTTTATCAAACCAAAAGAGGTAATGTAAAGTATTGATAAGTCTACTTATAAGTAAGGATTTGTCTTTTAATGTATTATCAAGAGATGACATAATTATTAACGATGATCCAAAGATTTTAGAAATTAGTTATGGTAGAAAACGTCTATGTTTATGGTCACAGTTAAAGGCTTTACTCGAATACTTATTTAATGAGAACAGGCAGATTAATATTAATTGTAGTACTGAAGACCACATCAGCTCTGTAAATAGTTGTCTCGGTAGTCTAATTGATGACTGTTTGGATAATCCTGATGTAAGCAAAAGGTTAACAATTTTACAGGAACAATTTAATTTACTATTCAAAAAGAAAGTCAGTTATTGTGTAAATACTTTAGTTTGGTTCGCTACTTTACTTTTTGCTTTCCCAGGATCCTATAACTATATCAAGGTAGCTAAGCTTCTGACAATGCCACACCCAAAATATTTAAATAAATTTACTTTTAAATTAGGAGTTAATACTTCAGGTTTACAATCTGGCCACATGGACTACTTAAAGAAAAAAGTTAGTGTCCTTGAAGAAAATGAAAAGTTGTGCTGCCTACTCCTTGATGAAATTTATGTTAAGCCCGAAATCACTTATAAGGGTGGGAAGGTTGAGGGTCTAGTAGTTAATGACCAAAATGCACCAGAGCCTGCAAGTACAGTCCAAGTTTTTATGATTTCCCCAATTATGTCCAAATACAAAGATGTCGTTGGGTTGTTCCCTATTAAAAATTTGTCTAGTGATATGCTGTTCACCTTAACAAATCTAGTAATAAAACTACTTACTGAGATAGGGTTTAAAGTATTTTGTTTGATATCTGATAACAACAGGGTAAACAGAAATACGTTTGAACGATTTTGTGGAGGCACTCTTCAAACAAAATTTGTAAACCCTTACTGTGAGTCACAGAATATTTATGTTATGTTCGATCCAGTTCACTTGTTTAAATGTATTAGAAATAACTGGTTAAACCAAGTAGATAACAGACAAACATTTGTGTTTCCAAATTTCGACAAAAATGACGTAAAAGAAATGGCTTGTGTATCAGATCTCAAAATCTTACATTTAAATGAGGAAAATAACTGTGTTAAACTGGCTCCTGCACTGTCAAAAAAAGTGTTATACCCAACATCGATAGAGAGGCAAAATGTTCATTTGTTCTGTAGGTTATTCGACGAGAAAAATATTGCTGCTTTGAATGAAAATTCGTCATTGACTAAAACAAAAACTAAGAGTAGGACAGCACATTTCATTCAGGTCATTTTAAAGTGGTGGAAGATTGTCAACGCAAAACATATGTTCAAGGGAGTTAAATTTAATGACGAAAACTTTAAACCAATTCAGTCTGTAACAGATACTAATTTTGTTTTTTTGAAGTCTTTTAGTAAATGGTTAGTTAAATGGGATGAACTTGTTGTTCAAGGGGAGGAGTTGACAAAAGCTAAAAGGAGAGGAAAATTAACCAATGAAACACATGTAGCATTGCTACATACTGTTAACACTTTAATGGAGATTATTTCGTTTCTCTTAGGAGACATGAAATTGTCATATGTTTTACTTGGCAAATTTCAGACCGATCCGTTAGAGGCCAGATTTAGCCAGTATAGACAGATGAGTGGTGCATGTTACCATGTATCAGTCAAGCAAGTTTTGGAATCAGAAAAAAAACTAAAAACTTTGAGTTTGATTGGTATTTACTCCTCTAGACACAGTAAAGTATGTATCAAAGATTTATTTATTTCCACAGCAGACTGTGAAGAAAGCGATATAATGATATGCATGACAACAGTAATCAAATTTTTGATGACCTGCAGGTAGACATAACTGATGTTACCTTATTTATATTGGTGGTTACTTGGTACACAGTATTTTAAAAAATAACTCTTGCACTAAGTGTACAGACTTCTTTACTACAACAAATACCGAGTCTACTGTTGTACCACTAAAGGGCAATTACTATTTTAATGTTATTAATAGAGGATCTTTAAAATACCCTTCAGATTATGTGATGGAAGTACTAAATTTAGCTTTCAAAGTGTTTACATTAATTGTATCTGTCTGACAGATACGAAACGCAGTTTTTATTGTCCACTAATCAGAGAGTAGCGCTAAAATCCACTGTTTTAGGTTTTATTGACATCCATCATCCACAGAGAAATTGTAATATATGTAAAATTAATTTTAACAAACTTATCGATAAATCAGAATGATCACAGTTGCACACCACTATATAAAAATTATCCCGATTAGCGCTTTCAAGCCTCACAGCCCATCGTCATATCGGAATAGGCAGAAATTATTTTAAAACAAACCCTTCACCCTTCTCCCCCACCCTGCTCACACACAACAAGCTATAATATAAATGACCCTTCCCCACCCCCTAAACCCTAGATTGTGATTTCAACCACTAACACAAATTTCTTCATTATCGATAAAGGTTTATTTTCCTTTTGTAACATCTTATTAAACAATTATTCAAAATCTCGTAATGACAAATTCAATAAAAAAAGGAGAGATGCTCAGAATGATGTCAAATCGGACAAAAAGAGAAAAATACACAAATTTTAGCCAAGTTCAGCGTTAACTTAGATAAATGTTAGACACAGAATTGTTAAGTTAGTCTAAATAACTTTATTGTAAGTAGATTTTAAATTACATGTAAATATGTTAGACGTAAGGCAATACGAGATTGTAATGCACCATCTTCAAATGATCAAATATTGTTGTAAATAAATACTGAGCAGTTAGTAATCGGTTATTTCTTTAATTTTTCTGCTTACCCCGCTTCTGGTACTACTTATCATACATGATATAAAATCTTGTACAATACGAAAGTTTGGCTGTTTATCTACATAAGAAACTTGAAAAGTTATTTCCCCGGTAAGCTGTCAATTACCTTGATTCACAGTTTTTTACATCCTTCGTGTAAATTGCACTTTCTCAAATGCTAAATATAACTGTTGTTGTTCACAAAACTCTACATTTTTTCATACCAAGGTCTTTGTTAGTTCATACAGATTACAACCATATAGGACATGTTCAGGTGCGTGTAGGAAAGGTTATTTGAGCACGCGACACAGTAAACACCATTAGTGGCTGTTTCGTTTCGGCGCCTAGTGTGACGTCACGTTTCCAGCACTCCGTCCAGTAGTATAGTGTGGCCTTGATATGACTCGTTCCCGCGCCTCTCTGTGTGTGTTGCGAGGAGTCTATGACACTCGTCGTATCCCCATTTCAACCCCAACAATTTCTGTTTTCTCAGTCACTCTCTTGCATGTTTCAGCTCCTCTTGTTTTCTTCTACATATTGCTTCCAAGTTTTACAAGGCCTACATCTTTTCTTGCCATTTATAGGATGACATTCTACTTATTAGCGTTTTACGCCGTCAGTCGTCATTCATCCGCATGACCATGCCATAGTAAGCAACGCTACTCTGTTTTTCACTAATACTGTCCTCCCGCTGTCTTACAGTTTATTTTGCAGCCGAGATATTCTACAAGATTTTCTCAAGCAATCTATTTCAACCTCTGTAACTCTCTACAGTTGCCAGAACTACGATGAATGTGTTCTGACTGCCTGCATAATCGTTTTATAAAATGTAATTTTACCGACACTTCTTATTTTTGAGGACTAAAGCAAAGAGTCCAGCATTTGGATAGCTGTTCTCCTTCAATCTCCCTGTAGTGACTTGCTTGATAATTCCACTTACTTGAGGTCCTTTGCTGTAGTTCCTAATCAAAGTATATTAAGGTAATAAAACCCCCCTCACCATTTTCATCAGCCCGGCATATCAGGATAAATTTAGCAAAATCCCTCAACTCTCCTATAAAAACGTCGCTCTTAGTGTTTTGCCTGCCGTGTCGGACTGCTTGGTTTCGGTTTCGTAAAGTCCGCTTCTTGTTGCTCTGACTTTACAGTGCTGGGCTAAACGTTGCGCTGCGGGTAGGTTTAATCTACGTTTCCGGCTCACTGTATGTATCTACAGGACATGATAAGAAGGCCGAAACAAAAACGATGATGTGAGAAGACCGAGATGACGATGTGATACAAAAATTAATATTTATATTTAATAACAACACCTTTTGCGATTGAAAACCACGTTTTGTTGATATCACTGTTGATAAAGCTTTACCACTAAGAACGGTACATCATTATAATGGTCGAAATGATTGGTATGAACAATGATATGAATAAAACCGTGGTTTTTAAATTCCAAACACTCAAGTCCACTAGTGACAATTCACCGGAATATGTCTTGCCGCAACCCCGCGTTAGTCAATTTATTGCATGCAGTTGTGTTTTAGTCAAACTTTGTGTACCATTTACCCAAAACCCGTTTCCTCATGCACCTTATATTACCTTATCTTCTCATCGTTTTTTAACGTTGTCGCTGCTCCGTCTTTTGTGTTAACCGACCTAAACAGAGTCAACAAGCGCAATCCGCTTATAAGTGCGTTCAACAGTGTCACAAGACTTACACAATTAAATAATTGATTTCCTTAATCTTTTAACAAAACGCGTTGTGAATGTGTTTTTTTTTCAACTTATAAACAAACAAAATTCTGGTTTTATGTCGGTGGACAAAAAATAAACATGGCACCCTACCCGTCACACTGAGCAGTTCTGCGGCCATTTGTTGTGTCTGTTAATTAAGACTCGAGAGATAGTTTTTTAAATTTCACTAAATTTCGCTTTCACAAAAAATTCGTCTAATCAATTCTTTTATGCATAGGCCTATAGTTAATCACATTCAAAGTTATAAGTAACTTTTCATGGGGTTTTCTGATGGTTCTGAAACAATTTAGAATTAATTCATATTTTAAGATGCTTTACAATATTGAAACACTAACGCATAATTTAATTACATAACTTTATGAAACAATCAAGACGATCGCATTTAATTACAACTAATTTTTGACTATTTTCTTTCAGTTCTGAAAACGCTACCTCCATTCCATAACTGTTTCTAATAGTGTACACTGAGAACATTTTAAATGAATTACATAAAGAAGGAAATTAATTTAAGCACAAATTATGATAAGGATATTATGAGAAGATCATGAGAGGACCCCGCCTCCTCCAAAAATGCTCACCACTTATCTTTATCGACATTTTTCCAAACTTTGGATACGGATGAGTGCGTCAACGGTTTTACTCCAATATATTTAATATAACTACTATTAATTTTAACTATTAGTTATTTAAACTATTAGATATTTAGACTGTTATTTAACTGAACTACTATTCATTTCAACTATTAGTTAATTGGCCTCTTTGTTAATTGAACTATTACTGATTTCAACTATAAGTTAATTGGACAACTGGTTAATTAGATAGCTATTAATTTCAATTATTATTTAATTAGACTATTAGGCCTAGTTTATTGAACCAATATTGATTTCAATTATTATTCAATTGGACTATTAGCTAATTCAACTATATTTAATAGAACTACTATTTTTTTTTTCATTGTATTGCAGATTTGTAATCTGTTTGACTAAGCGAACATGAACAAATTGATTAACAAAACACATACACATGAAGAGTTTACCATTGGCAGCTCTTCTCGTTATTGTTTACAGAATAAACAGATACATAAATTAAGAGACGAAATAACAAAACATGTAAACAACTGAAAAGAAATCACTTCCACTTGCTGCTGGCATGATACAATAATATAAATTTCAACTACTAGTTACTTGCACTATTTGTTAATTGAACTAAGATTAATTTCAACTATCAGTTAAGTGGACTATTTGTTAAATGAGCTATTATTCTAATTGAACTACTATTCACATCAACTATTAGTTAATTGAAAGCCTATTAATATTATCTATTAGTCAATAGAAATATTTAGTAAATATAATTATTTCACTACCGAATCGGAACACAAATTTTTACGACGAGGCCTCTGAAGAAGCTTTTTAAAAGCGAAAACCGGTTCAGGTTATAAGGTAAAACTTTTACGTTTTTACCAATAAAAAATTTGTGTTCCGAGTAGGTAGTTAAATAATTATATTTAGTTAAGTAACGGACACGTCATGGACAACGAAATCCAAGAATAGAAATATTAGTTAATTGAACTACTAATACCTTTAACAATTCGTTAATTGGTATATTAGTTAATTCAACTACCATTAATTTTAATTTTAAGTTATTTAGACTACTTGTTAATAGAACTATTATTTAATTGAACTACTATTCATTTCAATTTTTAGTTAATTGGACTGTTTGTTAATTGAATTACTATTGATTTCAACCACTAGTTAATTGGCGCGTAAGCTAATTCAACTAATAATAATTCCCACTATTAGTTAATTAGATTACCTGTTAACAAAACTATTATATAATTGCAACATTATTAAATTGAATTATTAGTTAAATAGACTAGTATTTAATTAAACTACTATTAATTTCAACTACTATTTAATAGGACTATTATTTAATTTACCTACTATTAAATTCAAAAAATAGTTTTTTGACCTATTATTAATTTCAACGATTAGTTATTTGAAATATTTTAAATTGATTTACTATTAATATTAACTATTATTTAATTGGAATATTGGTTTATTGACATACCTTTTATTAATTTCAACTATTAGTTAGTTGGACTATTATCTAATTGATTTATTATTCATTCCAACTATTATTTAATTGGACTATTATTATGCTATTTAATTACTATAAATTAATATATTAGTTATTTGTACAATTTTATAATTGAACTACTATTAATTACAACTATTAGTTAATTGGACTACTTGTTAATTGAGCTATTATTTAATTGAATGACTACTAATTTCAACTATTAGTTAATTGGACTATTATTTAATTTTGCTAATATTATTTTAATTATTAGTTAATTGGACTATCATTTACTTTAGCAAATATTAATTTCAACTATTAGTTAATTGAGATATTACTGATTTCAACGAACAGCTAATTGAACTATTTTAAATTGGTCTACTTTTTATTTCAACTATTATTTAACAGAACTACTATTAGTTTCAACTATATGTCAAATATACTCTTAGATTATTAAACTACTAGTGTTTTCAACTATTTGTAATTAGATTATTTGTTAATTGAAGTACTATTAATTAAATGGATTATTTGTTAATCGAACTATTATTTAATTGAACTACTATTATTTTCAACTATTATTTAATTAGACTATTAGTTTAGTAAAGTATTATTTAATATAACTACTATTAATGTCTACTATTAGTTACTTGTACTATTATTTAATATAACGACCATTAAATTCAATATTATTTAATTATGCTATTTATTATTAAAACAATTATTTAACTGAACTATTATTCATTTGAACTATTATTCAAATTAACTGTTATTAATGAAATTGTTAGTTAATTTGACTATTATTTAAATGAATATAAACGAAAGGCTAAGGTTTTTTATATCGAACTGAAAACATTTCTTGAGGCCGAATTGATGTTAATTCTTGACTGTCAAAAAAACCAAGCGATTCCTAAGATACCACACCTCACCATAAAATTAATTTAAACTATTAGTTAATTGGACTATTTGTTTATTGAGCTATTACTTAATTGAACTACTATTCACTTCAACTATTAGTTAATTAAAATCCTGTTAATATTATCTATTAGTTAATAGGACTGTTTGTTAATTGAACTACTGTTACCTTCAATTATCTTTAATTGAAATATTAGTTAATGAAAACACTGTTAATTTTCATTATTATTTAATTGGTCTATTAATTTTTGTACTATTATTTAACAGTACTATTAATTCTATTAATTCCAGCTATTTGTCAAACGAACTATTATATAATTAAAATATTGTTAGTATTAATTATTATTTTATTAGTTTATTAGTCTATTGAACGATTACTTATTAGAACTGCTATTCATTTCCGCTAGTAGTTTATTGGACTGTTTGTTAATTTAACAACTACTAATTTACAATATTAATTAATTGGACTATCATTTGAATGAACTACTATTAATTTCAACGATAATCTATTTGGTATTTTATTTATTAGTTCATACAACTATTATCAAATTGACTACCATTCATTCCAACTATTAATTAATTGGACTATTAGGAAATTCAACAATTATTTAACAGAACTACAGTTTTATTTCAAATAATAATTAAATGGTCTATTAGTTAATTAAACTACTATTGTTTTTATCTATTAATTAATTATACTGTGATAATTTTAACTATTAGGCTATTTAGTTGGCATATTTGTTAATTTATTTATTGTTTAATTGAACTACTAAGCATTTTAACTACTAGTCAAATAATATACTATTAAAGTCAAGTATTAGTTAAATAGACTATTTTATAATACAACTATTATTTAATTGAACTACTATTCATTTCCACTACTGGCTAATTAGACTATTATTTAATTTAACTACTATTCATTTTAAGTATTATTTAGTTGGAATATTAGTTAGTTGAACAACGGTTAATATCAAATATTATTTAATTGGACTATTATTTCACAGAACAATTAGTTAATTTATCTGTTATGAATTTTAACTATTAGTTATTTAAACTATTATTTAATTAAACTACCATTCATTTCGACTAGTATTTAATTAAACTATAATCAATTTCAACTATTATTTAATTTAACTATTAGTTTATTGAACTATTTGTTATTTGGACTATTACTTTATAGAACTACTATTAATTAGAACTATTATTTAAACGTAGTTATTAATTATTTATTATAAGTTATTTATTGGTAGTATTAGTTATTTGAACTAGTAGTTATTTCAACTATTAGTTATTTGGATTGGTAATTTGAATATTTATTAATTGAACTATTATTCAATAGAACTACTATTAATTTCAACTGATAGTTAAATGGACTATAATTAACTGAACTACTGTCGATGTGAACTATTATTGAATTGTACTATTCGTTTATTGACCTCTTATTTAATTGAGCGATGATTAATTACAAATATTAGTTATTAAGGTCTATTATGTCATTAAATATTACTATTAATTTCAACTATTATTTAATTGGACTATTAGCCGATTGAACTATTCAATAGAACTACCATTAACTTAATTTATTATATAATGGACTATTAGTTAATTTACTTAGTATTGATTTCAACTATTATTTATTGGACTATTTGTTAATTGAACTGCTATTAATTTCAACTATTAGTTAACTGGACTATATTGATTACAACGATTAGTTAATTGAACTACTTTAATTCAACTACTATTAATTTCAACTAATATTTAATTGGTATATTAGCTTATTGGACTGTTATTTGATAGAACTATTAATAATTCATTTTATAATCTATAACTATTATAACTAGTAGTTGGTTGGCCTATTATTTAATTGAACTACTAGTGATTTCTACTATTAATTAATTGGACTACTATTAATTTAAACTAATAATTAATTAGACTATTTGCTAGTTGTGCTATTATATAAGTAAACTACTATTCATTTCAACTAATAATTGATTTAAATGCTGTTAATATCAGATAACAGCTAATTGCACTATTTGTTAATTGAACTAATATTTACTTCAACTATTAGATAATTGTTATACTAGTTAATCGAACTACTATTCATTTAAACAATTTGGTAATTTGACTATCATTTAATTTAATTATTATTAATTTCAACTATTTGTAAACTGTACTATTATTTAATTAAAGCATTAATGGTTTCAACTATTTGTTCACTAGCCTGTTAGTTAATTAGATTACTATTAATTTCAATTATTATTTAATTGGTATATTTGTTTATTGAACTACTATTAGTTTCATCTATTAGGTATTTAAACAGTTATTAATTGAACTACTGTTTGTTTGAACTATTAGTCAATTAGATTATTGGCTAATTGAACTTTTATTAATTTCAACTGTAAGGTAATTGGATTATTTATTAGTCGAACTTCTATTAATTTCAATTATTAATTTATTGGACTATTATTATATTCAACTTTTATTTAATAGAACTATTATTGATTTAAACTAATATTTCTTTCTTCTATTAGTTTGTTGAGCTATTATTTAATTTAACTACTATTAACTTCAGCTATTAGTTATTTAGAGAGTTAATTCGACTATTTGTTAACTGAGATATTATTTTATTTGACTACTATTAATTTTAACTATTAGTTGATTGGATTAATAATCAATTGAACTACTATTAGTTCACACTATTAGTTAATTGGACTATTTGTTAATAAAACTACAGTATTATTAATTTCATGTATTAATTAAATAGACTATTAGTTTATTCAGCTTTCATTTATAAGTACTACAATTAATTTTAATTATATATACTAGTTATTTCTACTATTATTTAGTTGGACTATTATTAAATTAAACGAATATTAATTCCAACTATTAGTTAAATGGACTATCAGTTAATTTTACTACTTTTGATTTCCACTGTTATTTAACTGGACTATTTGTTAAAAGAAATATTATTTAATTGAACTATTATTCACTCAAACTATTAGCTAGTTGGACTGTTTTGTACTGCAAGTATTATTTAATAGAAGTACAAGTAATTTAAACTATTCGTTAAATTGACTATCAGTTAATTCAACGACTATTAATTTCAACTATTAGTTAATTTAACTATTTGTTAATAGAGCTGTTATCTAATTGAACTACTATAAATTTCAACTATTAGTTTATTGAACTCTTACTTATACTACTATTAATTTCCACTTTTAGTTACTTGAATTGCTATTAATTTCAACTATTATTTAATTAGACTATTAGTTAATGGAACTATTATTAAATAGAACAACTATTACTTTAACTATTAGTTATTTCAATTATTAGTTATTTGTATTGTTATTATTTGAACGACTATTAATTTCAACTATTATTTTTAGAACTACTTTTAGTTTCATTTATTATTTAATTGTACTACTATTAATTTCAATTATTAATTAATTTGACATTTTTTAATTGATCTACTGTTAATTTCAACTATTGTTTAATTGGAATATTAGTTTATTGAATTATTATTTAGTAGAACTACTATTAATGTCAACTATTAGTTAGTTGTACTATTATTTAATTTAACGACTATTAATTTCAATATTACTTAAATTGACTATTTATTAATATAAAAATTGTTTCACTGAACTATTAGTTAACTGGTCTATTATTTAATTTATCTCTTATTAATGAAAAATATTAGTTAATTGGACTATTATTTAATTGAATATAATTGAAAGGCTAAAGTTTATTTATGTCGACCTGGAAACATCTCATGAGACTGAATTGATGTTAAATCTTGACTGTCAAAAAAAACCAAGTGATTCCTAAGATTCCTCACCAGGCAGCCTACTAATTACGCCAGATGTATATTTATAACTTTACTATCTCCCAGGGAATTTTGTATTGACATCTATCAAAACCAAAGTTTTTTCCTGTGTTAGCTAGAAAACGAAATTAAAAAGGTTAAAATCAAACTGCCTGTGCGGTATATCACAGATTAAAATCTACTGACCTGATAGACATCTGCACTGTTAAACTGATTGCTGTTAGCTGCAGAGGACCGAATAAAAACACAGTGCTCATTGGCATAATATCCAAATTATTATAAATGAAGCACCACTATCTCTTAAGATAATAAATATCATATTTCCAGTTGTAGGCCATTCCTTCATCCCCCGTGATGAAAATTGATAAAAAACCTAACATTTAACAAACCTTTTTTTGCAATATTTTCCAGTGCTTTGAAAAATACAAGTACTATCTAACACATAAATATAACGAACAAATTTTTTTTTTTTTTTTGCTTTTCCCACAAAACAACTAACTCGATTTTGTTTACATTAAGGGACCATATGCACAGTAATTTTACATATTTTCAGACAAAAATTCAAGTAATGTGTTATCATATTAAAAGAACCACAGTTTTTTACCGTTTCTGATAATTTTGTTTTTATGCCCATAACGAGTTTTGCAATTGGACTTTTCAAATCATATTTATTCTTTTAGGAACATAGTAATTTAATAAGAATAACATGTTGATAACACATAACGTGTGTCGGATTTTTCAATATGTACTGTACAGGTTTCATGTTCAGGATTGTCCTAGTTTCAGACACCAATTATCCTAAGACTTTACTCTAGCAGATTAGAGTCCTAGGTAGTGGTAACTGTAGAATATTTAGAAGTCAGTTTTTGAGAGCTCTATCAAATTACAAAAAGTAAGATGTCTTTTAAAACTACATTTGATAGAGTTTACTTTTTTAAATATCGATATAACTAAAATTTGTAAGTAGTAAGCCATGAAAACTACTGAATATTATTAGGATTATGTAATAATTATGTACTCAAGATTGAATCAAGGATTGATTATACAAAGATTGATAAATAAGGATGAAATTAACAACAGCGGCCATGATTTTTCGTGATGTGAGAACATTCATAGAGTATCTTAACTTCTTAATTAATTGCTATTGTGCTATATTAGACAGTAGCGTGATGAGGTCGAATGTTTTCTTTGTTGTTCCTTACTTCCGTTTGTACGTAGCCTATAATCAGAATTTGCGTGTTTCGTGGATTTGTGTAGTTTATCTGACGTACAGAATGAAAAAACTCATGAGAACGCTGTGAGTTATATAATTTTCTCACTTCTGCTAGTATATAGGTTACCAGACGTCTTATTAATGCTAGCTGTAATTAGAAGCGTGTAATTTAAAATGTTAATTCTCACGATCGGGATGACGCTCATACTTCTCTGCTTTGACCCTTTCCCCACACTGGAATGTGTCGGTGGGCCAATAATTTTTTTTTTAGTAGAACAGGTGGAAAAATTTTCTGTACAAATGTCCGAAAGGGTGAAGACTTCCGGGGTCTGTAAGTTTGGGTATTATACCTGACCCACTAAAGAAAAAAAAAACACCTCCCTTTCCTATTCTGTGACACTTCTGTAACTGTTTGACACGGTGCTTCTACCTATTGTTCTTCACATCTGACTTGTTATTCTTCTATATTGTATTGTCTACATCTATCTTCTTCGCCCGAAGAATCTCTTCTGTGAAGTGTGACTGTGTATGTGTTTCTTCAACTAGAAATGGAATACAAGCCCGGAGTGACACTACACGGAACCAACATCTGTAGTGTATTCGAATAAACATTAAATCAGTAGTGATAACACGTGACAATATACTCATTATCAACATTAATTGTCACCACTTCACTTCCCTGGAGGCGGTGCGATAAAAATTACATTGTAATATGGTGAAACGCTTTACAGTATAATTACTTTTAGAATCGAACTAAGCGAGTTTTAACACAATCTTTATCATTTGTATGTCTGTTATAGGAGGAGGGGTCACTTTTGAATGCGTCAATCGATTTTCGTAAAATTTAGCATGCATGTCCTTACATACGCATATTGTTTTTCAGATTGATCATCCCCAAAAATAGGAGATGGAAGGGAAAAATGCATGTGAAATATCAAATTAAAGAGAATTTTAACAAAAATCTGAATACAGTGTTCAGTTTGGGAGTTTAAACATTTTAAGGCACCAGGGCTCAAAACGAACCAGTTTTTATAAAATTGTAAGAGTCCATGTCGAAAGGGAATTTTAACCCAAATCCGAAAGCAGTGAATAATTTAAAATTTTTGAGCGAGCAAAGCGGGCTCTCGGTTTTAATTCGACCGTTGGCATTTTCCTGTTAATCTATTTGCGTACGTTTCATTATAATTGTTGAACGCATTAACCGATTTTCGTAGCCTACAGCTTAGCATGCGTAACCGCACATATAACCTACAAAACTCTGTTGTTTTTGAGATTGATCAGCCAATAACATGGTGGCAGGGCTGATGCAAAACTCGCAAAAATCTAAGCGTGATAAGATGTTGAAGATAATTTCAAACGCAGTCTGAATATAGTGTTCGGTTTTAAAATTTTTTTAATTTTAGGAACAAAAATGTATTAAAACTTTGAAAAATGTTAAAACTTCAACCAACAGAATAAAGGAAGTGATGTTTATCTGAATCCGAATGTAGCGTTTTCTTTGAAAATTTTTATCGATATGGACACCACGCTAAACATGGAAATCAAAACATTGTAAAAGTCTGAGCGAGTTCTGCAGGTCAGGAAGCTTACGAGTAATTACACCGTTTGGCATTTGTCTGTCTATTTAAGGTAAGTCTGACGATAAATGATAAATGCATCAACTGATTTTCTTAAAAACTGGCATACGTGTCCATACTTTTACCCTACAGGAAGCCCTTAAAAACTGGCATATGTGTCCACACTTTTACCCTACAGGAAGCCCTTAAGAACTGGCATAAGTGTCCATACTTTTACCCTACAGGAAGCCCTTAAAAACTGGCATACGTGTCCATACTTTTACCCTACAGGAAGCCCTTAAAAACTGGCATACGTGTCCATACTTTTACCCTACAGGAAGCCCTTAAAAACTGGCATATGTGTCCATACTTTTACCCTACAGAAAGCCCTTAAAAACTGGCATATGTGTCCATACTTTTACCCTACAGGAAGCCCTTAAAAACTGGCATATGTGTCCATACTTTTACCCTACAGGAAGCCCTTAAAAACTGGCATATGTGTCCATACTTTTACCCTACAGGAAGCCCTTAGAAACTGGCATATGTGTCCATACTTTTACCCTACAGGAAGCCCTTAAAAACTGGCATATGTGTCCATACTTTTACCCTACAGGAAGCCCTTAAAAACTGGCATATGTGTCCATAATTTTACCCTACAGGAAGCCCTTAAAAACTGGCATATGTGTCCATACTTTTACCCTACAGGAAGCCCTTAAAAACTGGCATATGTGTCCATACTTTTACCCTACTGGAAGCCCTTAAAAATAGGAGGACGTCACGCAAAAATGTAAGAGGAATTGTAAATAAAAGTATCCCAAAAATCCATGTGGGGTGCCAACTTAAAGAGAATTTTTAACCCAACTTTAAATTTATACAGTGTTAACTTTTAAAATTTGCAAAACTTTTGGGACCCCAAAATCCTAAACTGGGAAAAAAATTTGACAGAATTGCAAAAATACATCTAGGGTATAAAACTAAATGGAATTTTAACCAAAAATCTGAATATAGTCTAGAGTTTTGGAAATGTCAAAATTTTAGATCACCACGGCCACAAAAAGGAATCAACAATTCGAAAAAAATGCAAAGAATCCACCCTGGTGCCAGGGTAAATGGGATTTTAACCCAAATCGGAATGTACAGTTTACAATTAAAATTGTTTAACTTTAGAGGCACTAAGGGCCTAAAATGAAACTCAAAATTTTTAGAAAATTGTAAAAGTTTATGTGGGTTATTAAGTTATGAGGAATTTTATTCCACGTCAAAACTGAGTATCTTTAATAATTTAAGAGAACATCTTTCAACACAACTTGGAAATTCTGTATCGCCTTCAAACGTTTGTAAGCTATGTATAAAAGAAAGCCTGTTATTCGTTTTTATCACATTGTTATCATTTCTGTATATTTTAAAAGCTACTGAATATGGTCATAAAGATATCTACGAAACATACATAAGCTACGGCTAAGTTATTTATCATTTAGGCATTACGGCGCTATTTATCATTTTGGTTATTTATCATTTTTACAAATTTAACTGAATAACCAATACAGTAGTTTGGAATTTTTTGTGTTTATTGTATGATTGTTAGCTTTGCAGTTGTTATTTTACTGAAGAAACAATAGAGTAATATTTAGTTTTCCTGATAATTGATACAATTATTTAACATTGAAATTGACCTAACGATAAATATATTTCGTGAAAAATTACGCGCGAGTGCTGCAGCACATGCCAAAAATTGGAAATAAACTTAATGTCAAAAGTCTGAAAAAATTGTAAAGTCTATGGGTTATCAGAGAATGACAATTGTTTTTTTCAAAATGCGAACTGGGTATCTTTGGTAATTTATCTTGTAAATTTTGGACCACCTTCATGAACTTTGTAAAATACGTTTGTACAACCCTTGGTTTAGTCTCAAATAGAATGTAAACTCATTTGTGACAGTTTTCTGGGTTCCAAGGGTGTCCTTAGAAATTTCTTTTCTATTTCCGAGAGTACTGCATCTGCCGCATGTAAGCAATCCGGTTTGACTACAGTACTGCAGTGTCTAATTTTGGCCTGATAGAATAGTGATTTGTATTTGTAAGTCTTATGCCATGGTCTCAACGCTATCTCCATCATTTTATTAAATAACATTGTTATAAAACCATTATTTACTGAATCTATACTTCATTATAGAAATATAAATTCTGTATGGCTTGACAATTCAAAATGTGATCGCACTGCGTAATGTTACTTTTTAAAAAATGTCCACTTATCAATATAAAAGTGTTTTTAAAAACTACAGGAATTTAAAATTGTTTTATTAATATATTTACTAATTAAGCTATTTTTTATATAAATAGTTCCTTTGTAAGTAACTGGCAGGTTTTCTATGTAAATAGAACATAATTTACATTTTTATTTTATTTATTTATTTTTTATCATTATTTTTATTTAATTTTAAAATAATAGAAGTAAAACAATAAATATTTAATAAACAACTGACCACGTAAATAAAAACTACAACAATTGAAAAAATAAATCGAAATAAAATCGATAATACGTTAATTTTTATTATAATCAAAACAAATCTATTACACGTTAATTCATATAAATACCTCTTGAAATACAGAATAATTTCTGTGAAACGTGCGTCAGGTGAAAATACAATAAATTTTACTTGCAGTCGTATTTATTATTTGACGGCATATAAAAAAATATAGGCCTATATGTATTTATTAAATGTATAGATTTAAAAACTATAAAAATATACAAGTACCTACTAATATATACTTATATAGTATTTATTTGCATAATTTAATTGTTATATGCATAAATATACTTATACTTAACGTTAATGAGTGTCCTTTCGTTTATACGTAAGTAGTAGACGGGGTTGCGCGAAGAAAAATTATTTTTTAAGGGCTCTCCATTGCAGAACAGTTGAGATTGCACACGAGCGTCCATATGTTGTTTATAATTGATAAAACGAATCTCGTCAGTATGATTGTTCTGTTTTCTTTGTTTTTTCTTTTTATTAACTACAGGTTAACGTAAAGCGACTCATTGTGGGGCTTATCTTGACAGGTTGCCCACTTAACAGATATTAAAACTTACTGTTGGTTTCCTTGTAAATGTAACTGTTCAAAATCATACAAATTTTCTGAAAGCATTGTTTCTCCGTGCAACTGTCATAACGTCGTTTCAACTCGGCAGAAATATATCCACATACATTCTAATTGCATATTCTAATGGCAACGGACTTTCTAATTGCATATGTAATGTAACAGAAAGTAAAACCATATATAGTATATAAAGACAGTGTGAATAAGTAGAGGTTGCAGGTTTCAACATTATAGATTAATTGAAAAGGAACATTGTTATAAATGTTGATTTTTAGTACGTTTAGGCTTGTGAAACAACTTTAAGTGCTGTAAAATGGTGTATAACGGTGCTCAGCCGTGTGTGTAGTGCGCGTGCGCGAAGGTACGTAATTATTTTACGGGGTATTCAGAAGAAACGCGTTAATTTAAATAACTTACATAACACGGGAAATTTTTAAATGGGACTTATATCAGAATGTTCGTAAAAAAATACCTAACTAATGACAATAGTTATTTTTAAAATCAGTAACTAAATGTGTGGATATTTTAAGTAAAAAGTTTTTGTGGCTATAATTTCAGTTGTAAAAATTATCAGGTTTTTGAACGAGAATTGTTCTGTTTGGAAGCCTTCTTGAACAAGAATATTTATTATCTGTAGAAAACTCGTAGAAGGGGTTACCGAAGAACCAATCAGATTACCAGAACTCAGTCGAGGATGATTAAACAAAGACTTCGTAACTTGGCACTGAACAAGACCAGGATACTAGCACAGTGATGAGGAAGGATAATTTACGACAGAGAGATCATTCAAGTTATAAAGTGCAGGAGAATTTTCTCTACAAGCTCATGGATGATCGTTGGAAGATTATCGTACGTCAAAACATTTAGTGGAAGATATAATATGGGCATGCCGTAAAAGCTTGGCGCATGTTGGTGCCTACCGGTGCTTACCTCGCTTTACGAGAGGACTTCATTTGGAACTCTATGATGAAAAAGATATGGGCACGTTCATGTACAATATCTAATTACCCCAACCAGCACACATATGTGGAGATGAGTAACATAATTACCAAGGGTAAAGGTGAAATACTGTGTGTTGACTTTCTAGGTCCGTTAGCAAAAGCCGCTCGGAGACTTAAACACTTAATAATATGCATTGATACCTTTACTAAGCTAGTAAAATTATATGCCATTACACGACCCACAACTAAAACAGTATTAAACGTAAGTCTCAAGAAATATATCAATGAGCATGGACAAGTCAAGAGGATATTGAGTAAATTCTAAAATAAACTGTGGTCCGATACTCTGACACAGCATGGAATTCAACCTGTTTTGACTGCTATTAGGCGACCTCAAGGTAATTTAGCTGAAAGAGTCAACAGGGAGTTGGGTAGGTTATTCCGTCTACACTCTCATGAACGGTACACTATAAGCACTTATGGTTTAACCCACAAGAGGAATCATCACAGACTGCATTCAGAAGGGAAGTGTCAGTAAAGAGGTGGAATTAATATAAGAGAAAGACAACGAATAACTGAATTAAGAGCAGCTGTAACAATGGAATTGTTCGATCAGCCAAACAACAAACTCCACGCCTTGGATGGTATGAATTCTGAAATGGTGATTTACACAACTTCTCTGTATAGTTTCAAAAACAGCTCGCATCCGATTGGTTCACACGAATCGCCAATCGAGACAAGCTTGGCCCATGGCCACAACTGGCCCCTTTTCAGTAGTATGTTTAAGGTAGGATGTTATTAGTTGCTCTCCTATATAGATTCACTTTCACAGCACTTGTGACCAACAACCCTGCTATTTTAAACACACGTTAACATACCAGACCATAAACTTTAGAGCTTTTTTTGAACAGTTATATAGGCAAGTCACCTCACATATAGAAACAATCAATAGTTGGCCCCAGTACATACAATTCTTCGAACAATCTGTTAATGAAAATTATAATACTATCACTGGTTATACACCGATGGAGTTGGATTCGGATTATCAACCGAGTAGATTTTGGGATGGCCACATAAAACGTATAAATACTGCCAATATACTTGTTTCAATGGAAACAAAGGGATCGCAAGCGAACGAACGGATTAAAAAGGTAGCCAACCAAAGAACTGGGCAGTTCAACGCTATGCACAAGTTACAAACCTTTCGACTTGGAGAATTAGTATTGCTGAAAGCCCATAATGTTGGGAAAACAGATGACAATACAACGACGAAATTCTGTCGGCTCTAAAGTGGACCATTTACATCACGCGAGCAAGTAGGGAGAAACACATTTCTTGTAACGGATGAACAAAGAAATAAAATTATCGGTAAGTTTCACGCATCCTCACTTCGAAAATATTATCAGCACTAAAATATACAAATTAATAATAAATAATAAATAAGCAAAATACAAAAGCCTAAAAAATATTATAATATAAATGTGATAATGGAATAAATGAAAGACTGAGTGATCAGCTGGTAATATAAACAACTTATTGAAACCTGTTTTAACGATAAGCAGCATACTTTACTTACCAGAATATGTTATTAAAGACGGGAATTTTGTGTTTGACAGATGAAAGAGTTTACAGTATGATTACATTATGTATATAATGATTATAGTATTATAGTATTACATTTATAGTATGATTATATTTCTGTTACAGTATGATTTTAGTTGTGCTGTATGGAGAAATCTGCGTTTAGAAAAAAGGAAGAAGAAAATTTTGTTTTATAAATGGGATGTATATACAGTGGACATTCTAATTTCATATGTAATGTAGTAGAGACTAAAAGCATATGGTAGCATATAAAGACACTGTGTGAATAAGTAGAGACTGCAGGTTTCAACATTACAAATTAGTTGAAAAGTAACATTGTTAAAAATGTTAGTTTTAAGCATTTTTAGGCTTGTAAAACAATTTTAACTGCCGTGAAATGGTAAGCAACGGTGCTTAGCCGCGTGTGTAGTGCGCATGTGCGAGGGTACGTAATTATTTTACCGGATATTCATAAAAAACACGTTAATTGAAATAAATTTTATGACATGGGAAATTTTTAGATGAGACTTATATCAGAATGTTCGAAATAAAACGGCCTAACTAATGACAATAGTTATTTTTAAAGCTAGTAACTAAATGTTTTCATATTTTAAGTAAACAGGTTTTATAGTTATACTTTCAGTCGTAAAAATTATCAGTTTTTTTGAACGAGAATTGTTCTGTTCGGAAGCTTTCTTGAACAAGGACATTTATTATTTGTAGAAAAATCATAGGGGGGGGGTTACCGAAGAACCAATCAGATTACGAAAATACACTAACATCTGTTCACGGTTAAAGTACAGTATATAACGGTGCTCGTGAGGAACGAAAGCGACCCTGAGGCGCGCTCATCCAGGATCAATCCGTCGTCTAAAGAATCTGCAATCGACAGAAAATGGAAGTGAACCTATATCGTTTATGTACAATAAAAAATTTACTTAAAAGAAATACTCAATCACGTCAGTAAAGACTTTATTGTAAATGACACAAAAATAACTTTTATATTAATTTATTTCATTGTGTAGAAAGACAAATTTTAGTTGTGTTACAAAGGTCAACAGAGAGAGATTAATTATTTTTTTTTTATAAACTGGATCAAGAACTGAGTGGATTGTCTTAACAAACATCATCATTAATAAATCAACTTCATCCAGTAACATATATCTCTACTAATTATTTTATGCGACACCTATATACATCTCAATACATACAAATGTATATGAATATATTAGACTTTAACACAATTTATAAAAATGTATAGGGGGGCCAACCTGCACGCCCCTAGGAATAAATTCCAGTTACGTCACTGAATAGCACTATTGCTTACTTGGTGCAATAGCAGTCGTTAATCGGTGCAAGTACTTACGAGCAAAACAATAAATAAAATAAAAGATAAGATTATGAGAAGCGCGGTTCAAGGTTAGCGTTAAACAAATTCGATTAACGCACAGCGTTAGCCATAGGCTTATAAATAGGCCTACTAATTCTCTTTGTAATGATGACATTGCATTTAACCCTACTTGAGATATCACGTTGGCCTACAAAATGCGTGAAAGTGCGCGTGCGCCCACACACACACACAGGTGTGTTAATGTACACGTGCAACTCTCAGACAATGACTAAAATAACCATGCGATAGAAAATTTCATATGATCGTGTAAACAAACGATATCGATTAGGCTATGTCTTAATAGTTTAATGTAGTACAAGTTTAGTCCCAGTTAAACATAAAATAAAACCAGTGCTCGCTGCTGGCTGTAATAAACGTTTTTAAACTTAATTTGACATTACAACTTCATATCCTCAGTAACTGCAAGAATTACAGTTAGCAACGAGAGTGAGCATAGTAAAACCATATAAAGTCGTCAGTAGTCAGTATATAAAGTTGTCATGGTACAAGGGGCGTATTTACGGGGGGAGACAAACGGGTCCGGACCCTCCCCCCCAGAGAGTCGAAAAAGTTGACAAATTTTGTTAATCTCTTAATTTTTAGCCTGGTTTATTATTATTATTATTATTTTTTTTTTTGAGTTGTGTACGCTAATATAGTAGTAGTAGTTCATTTTTGAATATTCAAACAGGTTTATTACATTGCATTAGTGTATACGTTTGAAATATGAAATATAAAGGAATCAATTCAGGCAATAAGTTACCTTTTGACAACGTTTCAATAACGCGTATTTTTATTGTCTTATTACCGTTTATTTTAATGGGACTTATTTCAGGATGTTCATGCGTTTTTCAGTCGCTTTAAAGATACCAATGTTGATTAGTCTTAAATTTTTTTTCATTTGTATGAAGCCGAACCGACCCTGGACCCCCCCCAAGCCAAATTCTAGATACGCCACTGCATGGTACAACTTTTTATCTTAAACCTGAACTGCTCAATGAAAAAGAATTATCATCAAAATGCTGAAGAAATACTGATATGTTTTTGTTACCTAATAATCCGAACATTCAGGAATGTGACGACGTTATGTTATGAAGATTCTGCTGCTGCTGCTGTGGCGCAAAACGTTTGGCCACAGGGCGTGCGAATCTGAAAATAAACGAAAACAACACAAAATGGCTTCTCCTGGATAGTCAAACCTTTTTAATTATAATTTTATCATAGATTAAGCTATGGTGGTGATGTTGAGGAGAGGATACGAAAACCCCGAAAGTCGTTCGAAACGCTAAAAACAATTTTAAATCAAACTACGCTAACAAAACTGAAATTCGTATTTTCGACTCCACTGTCGTGTTATACGGCTGTGATTCCTGGAAAGCCACGGAAAACATTATCAGGAAAACCCATGTCTCGGCAACAGTGGCGTATCCATAATTTATTGGGGGAGGGATCCGTGGTTGAAAAACGTGTGATAACATCCTGAAATAAATCCCATTACAGTAAACGTAATAACGTAATAAAAATATGCGTTAATGACACATTGTTTAGAAGACACATATAGACTGAATTGGATTTCCTATATTTCATATTTCAAACTTATACGCAAATGCTGTATACACTTTGTGTATAACATGTAATGCATGTGAAACACAATAAAAATACGCGTTATTGACACATTGTTTAGAAGACACATACAGACTGAATTGGATTTCCTATATTTCATATTTCAAACTTATACGCAAATGCTGTATACACTCTGTGTATAACATGTAATGCATGTGTAACACAATAAAAATACGCGTTATTGACACATTGTTTAGAAGACACATATAGACTGAATTGGATTTCCTATATTTCATATTTCAAACTTATACGCAAATGCTGTGTACACTTTGTGTATAACATGTAATGCACGTGAAACACAATAAAAATACGCGTTATTGACACATTGTTTAGAAGACACATATAGACTGAATTGGATTTCCTATATTTCATATTTCAAACTTATACGCAAATGCTGTGTACACTTTGTGTATAACATGTAATGCATGTGAAACACAATAAAAATACGCGTTATTGACACATTGTTTAGAAGACACATATAGACTGAATTGGATTTCCTATATTTCATATTTCAAACTTATACGCAAATGCTGTGTACACTTTGTGTATAACATGTAATGCATGTGAAACACAATAAAAATACGCGTTATTGACACATTGTTTAGAAGACACATATAGACTGAATTGGATTTCCTATATTTCATATTTCAAACTTATACGCAAATGCTGTGTACACTTTGTGTATAACATGTAATGCATGTGAAACACAATAAAAATACGCGTTATTGACACATTGTTTAGAAGACACATATAGACTGAATTGGATTTCCTATATTTCATATTTCAAACTTATACGCAAATGCTGTATACACTTTGTGTATAACATGTAATGCATGTGAAACACAATAAAAATACGCGTTATTGACACATTGTTTAGAAGACACATATAGACTGAATTGGATTTCCTATATTTCATATTTCAAACGTATGCGCAAATGCTGTATGATAAACGCATTTTATTTAAAAAAAAAAAAAGAATTGCTACTACATCAGAGTACTGAAAACAATAATAAAAAGGCCTAAAAAGTAAAAGATTAACAAAATTCGTCTACTTGTTCGACCCTCTGGAGAGGTCCTGTCGTGTCCCCCCCCCCCACCATCGTAAATACGCCTCTTCTCCGCAAAACATCGTGCGTTGTCTGGTAAACACAGGACACTGGAGACTAACGCAACAATAAGCGACTGAAAAAGAAATTGAAAGAAGCAAATAGAGGGTTAGCTGAGCTAAGTGCAATCACTTAGGAAACCGGTGGTTGACGTAAGGCTCTAACAACTTGTGGACACCTAATTTATCGACACCCCCCCCCCAAACTTATGATCCAGCGACCCTACTACAGTAGCGCCTCTTATTTTTATAGAAACTATTTACTATGTCTGCCTACGCAGCGCCGGATTTAGAGTTAGCTGAACATAGGCTGAACATGCTGTGCGGGCCACCCAACTACAGTAATACATTCGTTCAATTGTAATATGCCATTGCAACAATGTAATACTTTTATATAGTGTCAAAATGACTATAATTCTTTCAACTTTTTAATTATAATTTGTTAATAAAGTTAATAAGTTAAAAATTGGTCAAATATATTAGTATGGAAAAAATCATTAATAAAGTTAATAAAGACAAAATAATTAATGAAGTCAATAAAGTTGTTTAAAGTTAAATAAAGTTAATTTATTCAAATTAATTTAATTGCAAACTTTTGCCCCACCATATGTGGACTTTTGACACGTTTTGGAAATATATTTATTTATAGGTTTTGCAGTAGTTGAAATTATATAAAGGGCGCCTTAATCGAACCTTAAGGGATTCGTGATATTTGTGTCACAATATAATGGGTCTTAGTGCAGTTTGAGATGAATTTACAATTTAAGCGCGCACTCTTGCCCCACTCTACCCTACACATGTCTCATAATACCACCTTTTCCTCTAATAACTTCTACTGTTATCTGAAACACGGACTAAACAATATTTATCCAAGTTGACTGTTCTATTTTTTCTTTTTGTTTGTGGTGTGGGCCCCTAGGCTGCAGCCTATGTAGACTATGTTTAAATCTGGTACTATACCTATGGCTGAATGCTTCTCTTTGTTGTTGTTTTTTTTTAAATTCTGCATTTCCTTCTTCAATTAGTTTGTGCAACATATTGTGCAACATATTCTGTTCCATTTAACCACAGCAGTAGCATGCGATGTTTTCTTTCATAGGCAAATCAATTTCAGAGCTATCAGCAGAGAGTACCCGGTGTTTTTACTTCCATGTTCCTTAAGGAAATGGAAGTATGGTGATGGCAAAAAAAAATTGTGTTCGAGATTATTGCAGATTCTGATTGTACTACCCTCAAAACATAAAAAAGTCATTTTTCGAAATGTGTGTGTGTGTGTGTGTGTGTGTGTGTGTGTGTGTGTGTGTGTAGATTTTTTTTATGGCAAACGATAAGAGTCGCAAATTCAAACAGAATCAAATAATTTTTTGCATACATGCCTTATTTGTAGAGTACTCAAGACCTATTGTTTTTGGTGAACATCGGTTAAGGGAAAGGGGTAGTTTACCAGCAACGGTTTTTTTTAATCAATGGTAATTTTTTTTATGGCAAACGATAACAGCCGAAAATTCAAACAGAATTAAATAATGTTTTGCATACAGCCCTAAATTGTAGAGTTCTCAAGATCTATTGTTTTTGGTGAAGATCGGTTAAGGGAAAGGGGTAGTTTACCTGCAACATTTTATGTTTTAAAAGGGTAATTTTATTTTTATGACGAATGATAACTGCCGCATATTCAAAGAGAATCAAATAATGTTTTGCATACATTCCTGAAGTTTTAAGTACTCAAGGTCTGTTGATTTTGGTGAAGATCGGTTAAGGGAAAGGGGTAGTTTACCAGCAACGTTTTAAGTTTTAACAAGGGTAATTTTTTCTATGACGAACGATAACTGCCGTAAATTCAAAGAAAATCAAATAATTTTTTGTATACATTCCTAGATTGTAAAGGACTAAAGGTCTGTTGATTTTGGTGAAGATCGGTTAAGGGAAAAGGGTTCTTTACCTGCAACATTTTATGTTCTAACAAGAGAAATGTTTTCATGACGAACGATAACTGCCGTAAATTCAAACAGAATCAGATAATTTTTTACATATGTGCCTGAGTTGTAGAGTACTCAAGGCCTGTTTATTTTGGTAAAGATCGGTTACGGGGAAAGGGTAGTTTACCTGAAACATTTTTTGTTGTAACAAGAGTAAAGTACTTAAGTTTGATAAATAAAGTATCCTGATAAGAAGATCTTAATAATCCACTGTAGAAACGTAGATGAAATATCTATAAACGAAGAGACTAGTTGAACGGGGTGGGGGTAATTTTCTATAAATGAAAATTATAGTAGAAGGGGAGGGGATAATTTTTATTTTTATGTCATATGGCAACAAAGACGTAGTTTGTTGTTAACATTTTTTCCTGGGCTGTTTGGGCTTGATCCAATGTTTTCTACAAAACCAGACGTTTCGGCAGTGCTATCGACTGGCATCGTCAGTGAAAATTTAGTGCACTATCGTGAGGTGGTATACGTTAGTGATCACAGTACTGTGGTTAAGGCTGAAGAAAGAAGTAGTTTCTATGGAAATATTTCGTTTGCAAAAGTATTTTAAATATAAATCTTAGAACATGGAAGTCATGTATGGTTCTCCATACCGATATTTCATTATGTTGACTTGACAACCAATGCTATTTTATTCGTAGAATAGAAAGTAATTATTCTGTTTTCATTACATCGGAAAGCGATTCGCTTACCGGAAATGAGGTTTTGGTTTGTTCAGAGTAAAATAGTAAATTACTACTTGTTGTTAGCTTTTTATTACGTAATTTTAACTCATAAAGTTATTGTCAATGCGACAGACAATAATACTAGACATAATACAATGTACTAGTACTCACATGCTCCCGTTGTTCTAGTAATTGTTCCACGATTCATGATGATGGCCCTGTAACGTCACGGCTTCGCTTAATGAGAAGCCGATGCACCAGGAAGAGTTTAGATATTTTTTAATAAAACTATATAAATTACAAGCAAAAGACCTTGGTATTTGCAATTTCCTTTGTTGTTATAAAGAAGGTAAGTGGAAACACAAGGATACGAATACGAATTAAGTAGACGTATGTCTAAATATTTTCAAAATTACTTCTAAATACGGAGCTGATAGGCCATGGTCGGTTGATATTATCGACATCTCTTTTTGTAAAATGACATTTGTACAGAAACAGTTTACGACAAAGAAAATATTTAAGAATTGAGTATGCTTTCACACCACAAACAGAGAATCGTATTGGTGTGGAAAAACACGAGCATATTAAACTTCGAAACTGAACATCTTAAACGAGCCCAAACCAGGGGCGCCCGCATTGGCACGCCACTGTATCCGACTACTGAAAGTGGTCGGAGACACCGTCCGGCAACGACCTCGGGGATCTTCTTCAGGCCGCCAAAAAGCGACACAGTAGCGCCGGATCTTCGCCGACGATAGGATAACCTAACAGTCATGTATTTAGAAATAATTTCAAAAATGTTAACACCGGATGTGCTAGATGTAGACAAAAGTTATTGTATATAAATTTAGCAAATCATGAAACAATGAAGATGACATCTTACTTTACAGTTTAAATGAAATAGACGACAGCAGGAAACTGGCACAAACCTTTACATATCTTTTCGGCTGTAGACACTGATAATGTTAAACGTTTTGAACGAATCTATGTAAAATGTGTGCACATTCGCAACAAACGTAATTAGTTCAGGCTACTCGTTTTCCCACAGAAATGAATCAAAGATTTTCATGAAACGGGCACTCGGGACGTCAAAAACAAGCATTTCGAAACCGCGCTTCTTAGTGCTGTTGCGACAGATTTTGTTGAAGTTTCCGTTTAAATCAGCTTCACTACGCAGCTCCGCTTCGGTCTTAAGTCTACGTCTGTTCGGAATGTCGGACACGTTTTAAGATGTCGATTGTTATTTATTTTTCAAAATGGTAATTAGGCATTAACAAAATTGAGAAAATATGGAAAACTTATTAAATTCTATTGAAAACGGGTGCCTTAGCCCTATAGGCGCAGCTGTATCACATTTAAAAAGCAAACAAAACATTGTTTAATTCTAAATTTTTACGTCAGTGTGGAATAAATTACCGCACTATAAAAATCGTAAACCTGTAAACTGCATAAACATTTGAATGCTGCTTCTTTTCTACTTATCCCTCAACCACCGGACAATTGAGGTTCTAGAGTACACTAATTATCTTATTCGACTTATATGATTACATTCTATAAGCAAGTTTTATTTTTATTTTTAACATTTCCTTTTTCTTTATCCCTTTAGGGGATTTAACCACCCTCCACAACCTCCTAGCTGTGCCAGTTCGTTGGACCATTTACGTGTTAAATTTCAACAAATGTGAAATTATTAAAATAATACTTCAATTTAGCGCTGCGCCATCTTTCAACTTGTAAAACTTTGGAAAAATATATTACAGGGAAAATATTCCCTGATTAATAGATTTTTATCACCAGTCTTTTAAGAAGATAATGAAAAAGAACCTGGAACTTAAACAGGAATAAATTTGCTTAGTACAAAAATGGGGAGGATGTATGAAAATAGTCAGGTTACACAGAAATGGTAGAAGAACCAGAAAGAGCTAGAAATTGAACAACTATAGTTTATAAGTGGAAGGTCATGTACTGATTCAATTCGACAAATAAGCAAATTGTGAAGGTACGCGAATACAGTAAACTGGCTTATGGACTTACTTGATCTACAGAAAACATTTGATATTAGGATGCTCTAGGATGACATCAGAATATTTAAACCCTTCGCCGCTAACACATGTTATTAAGGACATATACATAAATCTAAAACGAAAATCAAATGCAATGGAGAACTATCTCAAACAATCCCATCTGTGAAAGATGTACGACAAGAGGACTCACTAAGTCGTTTAATTTTAACGTAAATAAGGATGAAATTATAAAAGTCTTAAAAACTTGAACAGGTAGAGATTGGATAAAAATTTACGCAGATATTACGCATTCTAGTAGCAGAAATTGAAGATGACTTAACAAAAACTAGTGTTTGAATTCAGCGATGAATGTAAAATATTCAACATAAAAATTTCGATATTGAAAACTAAAACAATGATGATTTAGACCGAAGCTGTAAGATACAAAATAGGATATAATGTAACACTTGAATGAATTATGGAATTCACTTATTTTGGTGAACTGACAACTAGTTATGGACACTTACCAAATTAACAAAGTAGCCGGTTGC
The DNA here is from genome assembly GCA_034769895.1 of Magicicada septendecula. NCBI lineage: Eukaryota > Metazoa > Arthropoda > Insecta > Hemiptera > Cicadidae > Magicicada > Magicicada septendecula. The sequence goes on from CM068376.1 coordinate 330,592,516, forward strand.
GTGAAAAAAATAAATAAATTTGTAAAGCAATTACGGTAGAGAATTTTTTTTTGCGTAAACGGCACTGTAGCGGGCGTCAACTGTCAAGAGTGATGCATGGTATAGCCAAACGGCCGCCGTTAGACAATGACTTAAGAAAGACAACGCCTTGGCATACAACAGATGTTGGACGTGGATGAACGACATAAGCGCAAGTGGCGACAATAACAAAGAAACAAAAGACGGTGTCAGTTCGTCACAATTACCGACAAAGCGTGTACTAAGGGGACGCCAACATTTTCGACATACACGTGTGAGTTAGCGGTTGCACATGGACATAACATTTTCCACAAAAGCAGTCTAAGAGCGGATGCAATTAAGTACAAAGGAACTTACATAGCCGCACAGCGGGCAACTTGCTTACTGGCACGACATACGGAGCATCTTGTAGGGCTGCAGAACAGATGTTAGTTCCTGGAAGATGACCACCATCAGCGTGTGAACGTAACAAGGGAAGTCGAGGACAATACGGCGATTCGACACACCCGGGTTATGGTACACACATTTGCGGAAAGGAAATCGCTTAGGAAGGACACTAGGGAACGTAAGACAATCACATAACAGACAACCGTGTAATTAGGTCCGTCGTCATACGGGGAGGTGGTGTGGACAGCAAGACTTTTAGAGAGGGGTCTTGGCTGACCTATCAGGAGCAAGGAATTCGGCAAAGGCGGGTGTAAAGAAGACGTCAACATGGAGACAAGGGTGAAGAGCTAATGGGAAGTAGACTAGAGACCCCAGCCAGAGTATCTAGGAGGAGCCTTCGCAGAATCTGATGCGAGAAACCAATCATGACAGTGATTGTGGTAAGGGTATGACATCCGTGGAGGGAGTCGTGTTGCTGAAGTAATAAAATAAGGTGTTCGCAGAGAAGAAGAGGTTCAGTTTATTGTAAAATCTAGGTCAGTTTTATTTTAAAGGTCAGTCAGTCTATTTTAAAATCTCAGTTCAGTCGATTTGGAGAGTTCAGTCTCAGTTCGGTCGTATTCTAATTTTTGTCAGTCAATTCTATTTCGGTATAAACCAGCCAGAGTCTTTCAGATGGACGGTAGTAAAGTGTATTGATACAAGCAGAGAGATCGTTCGGGAGTGTATCAGAGACTATGTAAAACTGTAGAACTAACCCGTGACTAAATACTATGACAATGTCGAGTTAAGTACAATCAGACTTTGTGATCATAAAATCTCATTTTTATGAATCGAATGCGAGTGATAAGGTATTGACAATATCACATTACCGTGACATAAGTGACATGAGACAATATAGTAAGATTTTGCCACGAATTAACTCACTGAAATGCAAATAAAACCAATTAGATTCGCATAGTGAATACATTATAAATGGTACAATCGCTCTAGTTAAACGCAGCATAAACTATTGCACACGTAGATCGAGAGTGACAAAGAACCTACACGCAAAAGAGTGTTAGACGATGAAGTAATATTCGAGTTAACGCAATTAGTCATAATCGTTCATGCGAGTATCCGGATAAAATGTGGAACAAATAGTGTCGTGACGGAGTGTCAAGTGTAATTTAATGGGCGTATCTTCAGCCTGGACCTCGTCGCAGTATGAGAGGTACTACGCAGTTAATCACCGCAATTTGGATACAAACAACAAGTAAATTATTATCATTCATGTAACATTAGATTAGGTTGCCACTGTCCTGCCACTCAAAAAGAACTCGCCACTGAGTTGAATATACATTTATTTAATCGTTGAATATACATTTATTTAATCGTTGAATATACATTTATTTAATCGTTGAATATACATTTATTTAATCGCTGAATATACATTTATTTAATCGTTGAATATACATATATTTAATTGCTCAAAAGTAACGCAAATTGAGAAATATGAATCCATAGAGTAGGATATATTGAAATTTATATGGTCATTAATTAATCTTTATTGATTTGTAGATGTTTATAAACGTTAGAGATAATATAACAGCATTGTGTATTTAATATGTTGTATAGAAACGCTAACTTTATTCAGTATTTAAATGATATTGAAAACATATAATAAATTTGTATTGTTTATAAAAATTAAATTTGTATTGTTTACGAAAATTAATAGTGTCTGAGTCACATAATTGTTATTCACCCAAAACACCTGTTTACATATGGTGCTCCAGCACGCGGGGCGTATTAAAGCTCAGTGATATCAGAGTGTATCATCATATGTGGCATGCCCGTCCTGGAGCAGTAAACAAGATCTGTAGTAAAAACCTACATTTATGGAAACTCCTTAGAATAATTTTAACTAATTTATGCAATTAGAGACAAACATAAAATATATTACAGTTGCATATGGTGCCCCAACACGTGACACGAGGAAGCAAATTCTAGTAGATAATTGTAACCAAGAGAAAATTTTATATAATTAAAAATTCAATTAATTTATGCAATTAATAAATTCGCATAATTATGTACATTTGTACATGGCTCCCAAAGAACGTGGGGCATAACGAACTACATGTACAAACATGTACATTTGTAACTTAGAAATGTCAGCAAGAGTACAATAAGACTTATGTTAGTATATGACGCAGTGGCTTGATCAGATACCCTGAGGGGAAGATAGGCTACATTGAAACTATAAGTAGCCTGCCGTGAAGAAACTCTTAATACCATGTATTTAAAAACTTATACAATATTGAAAATAATCTAGAATTTAATTAACTGTTGTTGCAAAAAGGGATTTAAATATTTAGCTGTGACACAAAGTTCTCCCCAACTCCAAAATGATTTTTTAGAGGAATTCCTGGAAAATATTTGTCTAAAACAGAATATTACGTTTTATGTGGGTTTATTACTTTGTAACAGGGGCGGAGGACATCCCTGGTAGTCCTCCGCTGGGAGCCCCTGCAGCTACACACACAAACGCACACGCTCGTTTTTTTGTGCGTATACTTTTTTTAAATCATTTATTTACTCTTTATAGATACATGGTATGCATAGTATTTACGTAAGTGAACGTTTTAATACAAAACATAGAGGACAGTTTATTTGATTATTTAGACTTTAACATGACCAGCTTTAAAACCATAAACTGGATTCGTTTATTTGGAGTCCGGGGAAAAAACACTCGGGTGTGGGACCCTAGTCTCGCTGTGGCTCTTCAGCCTAGCGGTAAGCTTATTGACAATAAAATAAAACAACCTTGAGGGGGTTAGTCGTTAAAATAAATAACAGACCTGAAATAACATTAGGTCCACTATACATGTTTCTCTACGTTGTTGTTGTTTTCCGTTTACTTAAAGAGTTGATTTTTTTTGTTTCTACTTTAAAGAACATTTATACCCTACAAATCTACATAATATTCCAATTAAAAACATTCGACAGTGTATTACGGCGGTGGAGCCACCTTGAGCTCGGCGCTCGGCCCATTTTGTCACTCCGTCCCACCAATCCATAGCCCCAGTAGCGCGACTTTTTTAACCGGGGCATCCTGCAAGATTATGCTATGGGCTCCCTTTTGAATCTTGACATAAGGCCCTGAAACCCTCTCAGGCCTTCGGGCCACCCATCCCTGAATGCTCCAATGACATTCAAACAAAAATTACAATAGCCTACTACTCGTCGCGTCAGTCAGTTGCCGCCCGGCGCACCTCTACAGTAACCTCTTTCGCTTTCCTCCAATAGTAAATACTAAATAGGCTCTATATAAACAAGGCTGAGAAGTGATCACTTCCAATTTGACAAAAATAAATCCTAAAAATTTATTTCCAACAATATTGAGACGAGAAAAGGTTTTTAATACCTGTAAATATATATATTCTTATAGTTTTTTCTCGAAATACAATTTTCGTGGCTCGGGGGCCTACTAAGCCTCCTCGGGTCCCGGGCCCTCGTCATGCAGATCGCCTTTTCTTTTGTCAGAAACAATTACGTCACTGTTGGTAGTAAAAATTACGCACGTCTGGCTGGCAACTGTAAACACAATTGTTTATGTATTTTTGCGTGCACGCTACACTACATTTAATTAGAAATTAGAAGGGGCAACTCAAGAGGTTTACCGAGCACCGAAATCAAACATTAAACGTTACTCTGTAACGGGATCATTAGTTTTAGAAAATATCATTTTCGATTTTGTCATATTAAAATAGGATTGCCAAAATGAAATCGTAGGACGATCGTGTTCAAAAATAGAACGACGCTGAACAAAAAACCTGTACACATACACACATGATGTGTCGTTCACAACATACTTACAATGTTGCTGAAAAAAGGTTATTATGTGGAAACGGACCTTTTTGTTTACACAAAATTTTAGTTTATAAATACTGTTACGACATCACAGGACAATCTACGTGTTTATCGAACTTCCAGAGGGATCCAGAATGTAATGCGGTGGTGTACGCAGTGGCGTAGCTAGGAGGGGGGGCAAGTTGGGCAGCCGCCCCGGGCTGCATAGCCAGGAGGGCGGCAAAGCAAGCATAGACTTTTCAGTCTATAAAACTACAAACAACTTGTTTCTTTGATACGAGGGAAGATCCATCATTAATAATTAATACAATAGAAAACTTTAATTTTGTGACTCTGCTCTTTTTCTGGACAGATATTCTTTCTTCTGTGGACAAAATCCAGAAAATTTTGTAGACCAAAGGAATAAGCTTTATTCGAGCATTGACACTTCTGGTGACGTTAACGAATAAATTAAAAGTTTGGAGGAATGAGCTGTGTGACAATATCATTACTAAGGCAGAGCAGGTATGTAATGGGGTGTCAGTATCACAAAAATGATAAGAAGCTGGTGATTAGTGACTTAATTGGTGTCTTGTATTTTGTTTCCACTTACCTACGACGATCAAGTAGACCGTCGTAACAATACATTTAACGTTTATTAATAATAAAATAATGTATATATACATAACAAATTCCTTTTATTTATTACAAAATGGTACCATTTTTTAGTTTAGCCCTATCTCAACACGATTTTCCTCAGTTTTCAGCATCCCAATCAAATGAGCACATCAACTAACAAAAGAATATTTTAAAATATTAAAAAAATATATTTAAGAGCGTTCAAATATATTTTTTTAACTGCTGAAAGTGTAACCGCAAAGAGACATTTGGAAATTATCCACAAAAAAAGTAACTGATTTTTTTTACTCGTAGCCTATTATGACCAAATATGAAAACTTATAAATTTATCAAACATATTGTTGTTATTCTGCTCGTGTTATTACAATTTTCGGTGTGATATGTAATATGTATTGTGTAATAGTGTTCGGTGGATAAGATTACGTACTCGAAATGGGCGTATTAAAGAAACCGTAAATACACTATGTGTACAATTGTAATATATTTAAACATTAAATTCAGCCTGCGCCATGATGTCGTATATTGTGTTAAATTTTTTGTGTATGCTCGAATTTTCGAATTTTTGTATAACCGAACTACCTTCGGACACAATTAATTCGGAAAACTGACGCTTTACTGTATTTGAAAAAATGTTCATTAATACATAAACGTCACAACTCAATATTTCGAAATAAACGCCAAACTGAGATTTTTGCCGTACGGAATACTTTCTTAAAACTCAGTCATCACTTCTGTAGCGTAAGACGGAACCAATTATGGCCAGAGGAGGTGTAATTAAGTACCCACTGTAATTAGCCACTTCCTCTGTTTCCTCCTCCTATGGCACTACAGCCCTTGTTGGGCCCTGGCCTCCTTCAATTTTTCCCCCCCATTCTCTTCTGTCGGTAGTCATCCTACTCCAGGAACGCACTTTCAATATTTCTTTTGCATCCTCATCCACCGCATCCTCCCATCTTCTCCTTGGTCTTCCCACTGGTCTTTTTCCGTGGATTCTGGTATTCAATAGTTTTCGTGGTATTCTGTCTTCTCCCATTCTGGCTACATGACCAGACGCTGTAGTTTTATGTACCGTGTTAGCGGTGGTTCTTTATACATTCGACACAATTCAAAGTTATATCTTATTCTCCAGACATTTCCTCGGTTAGCTAAGCAATAACTCATTCACACCAAAGCCATACATGTTATCATTAGTTTTTTCCCGTTTAAGTTTTGTTGGGTAGCAGGGGGACATTATCCTGAAACGTTCTTTCAGTCAACAGCTACCCGTGACGTACTTCCTCTTGGCGCTTCTACCTTACGTTAGGGCAACCAGAATTCGAATTCTTGGTAAATTTTAAAGTATTTACTGTATGTATTGGACACCCAGTGTTTATTGTGGATAATTGCTAATCTCTTTTTTATTTTAATTATTAATTTTATTCCTGCTTACTGCGGCGGCTGTCACAGCACTTCATTATTTTATTTATTATCGATATTCCTACACCATAAGTTGACCACCCCCCCTTACACTGTAGGCTCTAAAACCGACACTGATCTGTAACCGATATAGCTTATAACAGTTCGATTCGCGAATTACAGAAGGTAATGTAATATGTGTGAAAATGTGATGTATCAGCAGTAAGTAATGATGAAAACTTTGGAGTACGAAGTGACAGCAAAAACGTTTTGTACGACTACCACTTAACTTGATTGACACAGAATTTTGCACCGTGGACAACTATGAGTGTTTAAAAGATTAGCTAATGTACTAATAGAAGTATTTAGCAGCATTGGTGTTGCAGCCCCTGCTTCACACCCAAACCGGATCGCCTACGCGGACGCGTACTACACCGCTTATCATGACGTACTGTCACTTTGACGCGGACAACCGGGTAACTGATCAATGACCAGCATTAAACGTCTACACACCGAGTGGCTGAAGTATGATCAGGCTCGGTGCCGTATCTAGAATTTGGTCTTCGGTGGGAGGGGGGGGTTAATACTAATCAACATTAGAAAAGTGGTAGAAATCAGTCCCATTAAAATAAACGGTAATAACACTATAAAAACACGCGTTATTGAAACACTGTTTACAAGAAACTTATTGGCTGAATTGCTGCTTTCCTATATTTCATATTTCAAACGTATACCTATGTGTAGTAAACCTGTTTATATATTTAAAACATCGGTATGGAGAACCATACGTGACTTCCATGTTCTAAGATTTATATTTAAAATTATTTTCGAAACGAAATATTTCCATAGAAACTACTTATTTCTACTTCTTTCTTCAGCCTTAACCACAGTACTGTGGTCACTAACGTATACCACCTCACGTTAGCGCACTCGATTTTCACTTATGATGGTAGGCGATGGCACTGCCGAAACGTTTGGTTTTGCAGAAAACATTGGACCACGGTCAAACAGCACGGGAAGGAATTTTAGCAACAAACTACTTCTTTGTTGCCGATAACGTAGTACACATATAAAAAATTATCCTCTCCCCCTTCAACTATTATTTTCATTTATAGAAAATTACCCCCTCCCCTTCAACTACCCTTTTTATTTATAGATATTTCATCTACCTTTCTACAGTGGACTATTATGACCCTCTTTTCAGGATACTTTATTTATCAAAATTAAGTTCTTTACTCTTGCTAAAACGTAAAACGTTGCAGGTAAACTACCCCTTTCCCTTAACCGATCTTTACCAAAATCAAAAAACCTTGAGTCCTCTACAATTCAGGTACATATGCAAACAATCGTTTGATTCTGTTTGAATTTGCGGCAGTTATCGTACCCCATATAAAAAATTACTCTTGTTAAAACATAAAATGTTTCCGGTAAACTACCCCTTACCCTTAACCGATCTTCACCAAAATCAATAGACCTTGAGTCCTCTACAACTCGGGGACATATGCAAAAAAGTATTTGATTCTGTTTAACTCTGCGGTAGTTATCGTTCGCCATAGAAAAACATTCTACACAGACACTTTTCGGAAAATGACTTTTCTCCATGTTTAGAGGGTAGTAAAATCAGAATCAGGCCTTATCTCGAACACGATTTTTTCGCTATCACCATATTTCCATTTCCTTATGGAATATGGAAGTAAAAAGAGTTACTACTATATTAGCGTGCATAGCTGGAAAAATAATAAAAAACATTCTAAATATTAAGAGATTAACAAAATTTGGCAGTTTTTCCGACCCTAGGAGGGACCGGTTCCGTTCGCCCCCCCCCCGTAAATACGTTCCTGAATCAGGGTAGCTGCTGTTCGTGATAAGCCTAGGCATGTCCACAAGAAAAGAAGCGCAGTATATTTATTTAATGTCTAAAAGAAAATTAAGTCAACTGCGTGGTCTAACATTTTGTAAACTTCATAAAAATAACGCCTTTCATCATGAAATAGTCAAGTGGTTTCGAAATTGGCCTTAGTCAAGTTGGTAAAATTGGGCTTTCGAATTATGGTTTTTTACTTTATTTAAACATGTGCAGAATAATTCCTTATGATTCTCGGTACGAGTTAACCATATATCTGTTAAACGTTCGGGCTTCGTTACTGTCATCAAAGTTGGAACATCTACACTATCCTGCTGTCGGTCCCTAGACTGCTCTCACGCACTAACGAAGCCTAAAAGTTTTAACAAATAATATGTGTAAAATGTTTACTTTATTTACTCGTATGTTTATTTCCCTTTCCTATCTTAAGTCTAAGAGCACATTTTGGAATCAATAACGATCCAAATTCTGCAAAACTGGAACTTCAAACTAAAAACGTTTTCGTTTCCTAAACGACAGCAAACCCGGCTAGGCTGTATTGATTTGTTGACAATAATGCTTATCAAAGTAATAATTAAACGGCAAACAAGCTACTGATAAAATGAATAAAATGAATGGACGTAAAACGAAATGACGAGAGATAACGGACCACGTGTGCCGTATGAGATACCTTGGCCTAAATGAAAATGTGATAACTTGGCCTTGTCTAAAACAGACAACGGTACCTGTCTATTGTTCCAATTAATTTGGAATTAAATACGACTGCTATAAACAATTAATCGGCAATGCAAACAGTCTACGATTGTTATAGGTAATAAATTCGAATTAAAAAAAAATGGATTCACAATCCTAATACAAGAACCGAACAACATCTCCTCGCAAAGGTATTGCCGGCCTAGGGGTCGCAAGACTGTTTTCTGCGATTGCACCTCGTTCCGAGTTTAGGAAAAGCTCCAGCCGCGGAGATAAGGACAAGTCTGTGATTAAGATGTGGTGCCCTGCTAGCGGTGATTGGGAGGGGGGGGACCAGACTACTTCTAATTCGGTGTAAGTGTCCACCGAGGCTGGGTCCTAGAGTCGGCGGCACAAATCGGTCCTGATCGAGTGCGCTAATGAGTTGGTTCCCCTGGAAACGGACGCGACGCCTGTAGAATTTCTCGGAGGGCGTCCGTACGCGGCGCTTAGGTTCTGCTTAAGAGTCAGGTAATGAGCTATGCGGGCCCAGCGTAAGCCTCGGTCCTCGAAAGAGTAAAGTTTTTGTTTGTGGGTTTTAGCCAAGCAGCCCTAGCAGCGCGTATGTAACCATTGGCATCACATAGGAGGTTTGCCTAGGCGATTGAACTTGGCGCTGCTGCAGACGATTGGGCGGAGTTGGTAAAGACGACTGGCCGTTTTACTGACTATATTATCTGGAGGTTTGGTTTGGACTTTGTGCACGCTTCTAGCATACATAAAAAAATAGTCACTGCAGTGTACACCTCGGAATTTATTCTCCACATAAGATGTCTGTCAAGTTGAAGAGCCCGAGATACATCATACTGTGAGACAAAGTGAACATGTATCGCCTATGTGATCGAAGAGTTTCGTTTTGACTTGTGATTAAATGTCTATGTGACACCGTTCTACAACCGGGAGTCCGATACATCGCCAGTCCTAACTTCTCATCTTTAAGACCCAATAGTCGGTCTTTGAGAAAAACCCATCAGGTCCAAGAATGTACAACATAAACAATTGGGCTAGCAGAGGTACGGAGGACATCTTTAAACAATGACAAATGAAAACAATTTTAGTTAACAATTTCAAGACGTGACAACAGTGAAAAGTAACAATAAACAACAGGTCCGCGAAATATAACAAGATACGGTGCTTTCAATACGCGTTGTCGAAGGAAGCTGAAGACACACCGTCACATTGAACGTCTTTCAACAAAGATTTTTTTTAAGACACGTTTTTAATCATCAGCATAAACAGCTGTCTCTTATTGTATTAATTAAGACCTAATTATATGCCTAATGGACTAACATTTGCTGTACACACTTGTCTGTGTACACTCCAATAAATAATATAGCTAATAATTACTTCGTATAACAATTAAACGAAAATGAATTCTGTTAAATAACAATCAATTCTGAAATCACTATGTTATGCAGTGCAGCTTAAAAAATTATTCTGCTTTTTCCGTTCATCAAGCGTTTTCGATCATTCTGCGATACTCATAGGCCTATTCATTGGATCGTTGAGACCGTACTGTAGTTACAAAAATTCTAATAAGCTTTCTGGGAATAAGGTTTCAATTAGTACTGACAATTCGTATAAAAAACTCAATTATATAGGCTGTGTTGCTTGTTGCTTATGATTTTGCTTTTGTAACTGCACACTGCAACAGGCTACTGTTTTAATAAATAGATAAATTTAAATGTCACTTATAACAGTCGTCTGTAATTTTGTATGAAATCACAACTTAAAAACGAAAACATATACCAACTGTTGTGCAGTGGCGTATCTAAAATTTGTCTTTGGGGGGGGGTCCGGGGTCGGGTCGGCTTTAAAAAAAGAAAAAAAAATCAAGACTAATCATCGTTACTATCTTTAAAGTGGCTGAAAAACGTGTGATAACATCCTGAAATCAGTCCCATAAAAATAAACGGTAATAACACGATAAAAATACGCGCCATTGAAACATTGTTAACAAGACACTTATTCACTGAATTGATTTTCCTACATTTCATATTTCAAAGGTATACCATAATGCTGTGTAATAAATGTGTTTGTATATTTACAAAAGAGTTACTACTATGTTATCATTTACAGCTTAAAAAAGTAAAGTAAAACAGCCTAAACATTGAAAGAATAAAAAAATTCATCAACTTTTTCGACTCTCTGGGGAGGGGGGTCGGCCCCGTTCGTCCACCCCCTAATACGCCCCAGCTGTTGTGTCGTTACTTTTTTCTTTCTTCTTAAAAACAATTTGAAATACATGTTTGTTTTAAGCCTGGTAAAACTACGGGCAAACTACGCCCCCTCTTTAATTTCATATGTCCAGCTAGTTTCATTTTTTTCAGTTTTAAAATATCGGAAAATGCGTTTTTAAAATGTATCACAAGACGTTTAAGTGATTAGGCATTAAATTTTTGTGTCCAGAAAAGTTAACCTAAACAAAGACACATGCGAAGCCTGTCACGGCCGCAGTCATCATTATTAAAACGGGAAACACCGGGCTGCGGGGCCGCGGGCGGTTGTTTACAACGTGATTCATATTTTCCTAAACGTTTCGGCCACACAGCGGAGGCCTTCTTCAATAGAAACGCGTTCAAACAACCTCAAGCAAAGATATAACCTAAACGCTGGGAGGCCGAACGTTTAGAAAAATATGAATCACGTAAGCAGTCGACTACGGCCCAACAGCCTCGTAGTTACCAAATTTAATAATAAAGGCACGTTAATTCGTATCACCGTCGCCTCGTATTGAGCCCATCTGCAGTTACTTTCTGCTTCACCTGTTGACCCACTAAGCGTAGTAGTGTCAACTATTTGAAAAAACTTGGTTCTAAATCGATCACAATTTCATCAAAGAATATTTGGTCGGACATTACTGCATGGATGGACATATTTTATAAGCACATAATGCAGTCAGTATGTCAGTTTATAAGCACATAATGTAGTCAGCATGTCAGTTTATAAGCACATAATGGAGTCAGCATGTCAGTTTATAAGCACATAATGTAGTCAGCATGTCAGTTTTACACTTGAAAGTACGTATTCAACGTTCAAAAATAAATTTCGTTCTCTTCAGGCATAATATAACCGGCGTTAAATTAAATGTGTACTGCCTTGTTGCGACATTTAAATTTGCTCATCTCTAATTTCGTTCTCTTCAGGCATAATATAACCGGCGTTAAGTTAAATGTGTACTGCCTTGTCGCGACAATTAACGTTGCTCATCGCTAATTTATTTAATGTAAACATAACAGCGATAACAAGCACTATTAAAATAACAATTAGTAAGCAGTCTTCTCACTTAGTATCAAGAAATATCGGTATGGAGAACCATACATGACTTCCATGTTCTAAGATTTATATTTAAAATCATATTCGAAATGAAATATTTCCATAGAAACTACTTCTTTCAATTGCTTCAGCCTTAACCACAGTACTGTCGTCACTAACGTATACCACCTCACGTTTTCGCACTCGATTTTCACTGATGATGGCAGTCGATGGCACTGCCGAAACGTCTGGTTTTGCAGAAAACATTGGACTACGGCTAAACAGCCCGGGAAGGAATTTTAACAAAAAACTACTTCTTTGTTGCCGATAACGTAGCGCACATAAAAAATTCTCCCCTCCCTCTTCAACTATAATTTCCATTAATAGAAAATTACCCCCACCCCGTTCAACTAGCCTCTTCATTTATAGATATTTCATCTACGTTTATACAGTGGATTATTATGAGCTTCTTATCAGGATACTTTGTTTATCAAAATTAAGTACTTTACTCTTGTTAAAACATAAAACGTTGCAGGTAAACTACCCTTTCTCTTAACCGATCTTTACCAAAATCAATAGGCCTTCAGTCCTCTACAATTCAGGGATGTATGCAAAAAAATATTTGATTCTGTTTGAATGTGAGTCAGTTGTCGTTCGTCATGAAAACATTTCTCTTGTTACAACATAAAATGTTGCCGGTAAACTACCCCTTTCCCTTAACCAATCTTCACCAAAATCAACAGGCCTTGAGTTCTCTGCAACTCAGGCATGCGTGCAAAAATTATTTGATTCTCTTTGAATTTACGGCAGTTATCGTTCGTCAAAAAAAAAATTACCCTTGTTAGAACATAAAACGTTGCTGGTAAACTACTCCTTTCCCCTAACCGATCTTCAACAAAATCAACAGACCTTGAGATCTCTATAATTTAAAAAGGTATGGAAAAAAGTAGTTGATTCTGTTTGAATTTACGGCAGTTATCGTTCGTCATAGAAAAAATTACCCTTGTTAAAACATAAAATGTTGCTGGTAAACTACCCCTTTCCCTTAACCGATCTTCACTAACACCAATAGGTCTTGAGAACTCTACAATTCAGGGCTGTATGCAAAACATTATTTGATTCTGTTTGAATTTGCGGCTGTTATCGTTTGCCATAGAAAATACCCTTGTTAAAACATAAAACGTTGCTGGTAAACTACCCCTTTACCTTAACCGATCTTCACCAAAAACAAAAGGTCTTGAGGACTCTACAATTCAGGGCTGTATGCAAAACATTATTTGATTCTGTTTGAATTTGCGGCTGTTATTGTTTGCCATAGAAAAAAATTACCCTTGATAAAAAAACGTTGCTGGTAAACTACCCCTTTCCCTTAACCGATCTTCGCCAAACACAACAGATCTTGAGTACTCTACAATTCAGGGCTGTATGCAAAAAATTATTTGATTCTGTTTGAATTTGCGGCTGTTATCGTTTGCCATAGAAAATACCCTTGTTAAAACATAAAACGTTGCTGGTAAACTACCCCTTTACCTTAACCGATCTTCACCAAAAACAAAAGGTCTTGAGGACTCTACAAATCAGGACTGTATGCAAAAAATTATTTGATTCTGTTTGAATTTGCGGCTGTTATCGTTTTCCATAGAAAAAACTACAGACAGACACAGACACACACACAGACACTTTTCAAAAAATGACTTTTTTTCATGTTTTGAGTGTAGTACAATCAGAATCTGCAATAATCTCGAACACGATTTTTTTTGCCATCACCATACTTCAATTTCCTTAAGAAACATGTAAGCAAACAGAATTGCTACTACATCAGAGTACTGAAAACAATAATAATAATAACTACCCCTTTGCCTTAACCGATCTTCACCAAATTAAAGAGACCTTCACTTCTTTACAATTCAGGACGGCATGCAAAAAGTATTTGATTCTCTTTGAATTTACGGCAGTTATCGTTCGTCATAAAACAAATTACCCTTGTTAAAACATAAAAAGGTGCTGGTAAACCACTCCTTTCCCCTAACCGATCTTCACCAACATCAACAGGTCTTGAGAACTCTATAATTCAGGGCTGTATGCAAAACATTATATGATTCTGTTTGAATTTGCGGCTGTTATCGTTTGCCATAGAAAGAAATTACCCTTGATAAAAATGAAAATGTTGCTGGTAAACTACCCCTTTCCCTTAACCGACCTTCACCAAAAACAATACGTATTGTGTACTCTACAAATCAGGCCGGTATGCAAATAATTATTTGATTCTGTTTGAATTTGCGGCTGTTATCGTTTGCCATATAAAATACCCTTTTAAAACATAAAACGTTGCTGGTAAACTACCCCTTTCCCTTAACCGATCTTCACCAAAAACAAAACGTCCTGAGAACTCTTCAATTCAGGGCTGTATGCAAATAATTATTTGATTCTCTTTGAATTTACGGCTGTTATCGTTTTCCATAGAAAAAAATTACCCTTGATAAAAAAAACGTTACTGGTAAACTACCCCTTTACCTTAACCGATCTTCACCAAAAACAAAAGGTCTGAAGGAATCTAAAAATCAGGACTGTATGCAAAAAATTATTTGATTCTGTTTCAATTTGCGGCTGTTATCGTTTGCCATAGAAAAAAATCTACAGACAGACACACACATAGATTGACACACAGACAGATAGACACACAGACACTTTTCGAAAAATGACTTTTTTTCATGTTTTGAGTGTAGTACAATCAGAATCTGCAATAATTTCGAACACGATTTTTTTTGCCATCACCATACTTCCATTTCCTTAAGGAACATGGAAGGAAAAATTACCCTTGTTAAAACATAAAATGTTGCTGGTAAACTACCCCTTTCCCTTAACCGATCTTCACCAACACCAATATTTCTTGAGAACTCTACAATACAGGGCTGTATGCAAAACATTATTTGATTCTGTTTGAATTTGCGGCTCTTATCGTTTGCCATAGAAATTACCCATCCTTTATATAATATTGAAAACTTTCTCATGTGAAACTTACTTGTCACATGAGAAAGTTTTCAATATTATATAAAGTGTAGTGCAGTGAAAGAAGAAGATGAACAAACAAGACAACTATAAATTACCCATGTTAAAATATAAAACGTTGCAGGTAAACTACTCCTTTCCCTTAACCGATCTTCAACAAAATCAACAGACCTTGAGTTCTGTATAATTCAAAAAGGTGTGCAAAAGAGTAGTTGATTCTGTTTGAATTTACGGCAGTTATCGTTCGTCATAGAAAAAATTACCCTTGTTAAAACATAAAATGTTGCTAGTAAACTACCCTATTCCCTTAACCGATCTTCACCAAAACCAACAGGTCTTGAGAACTCTAATATTCCGGGCTGTATGCAAAACATTATTTGATTCTGTTTGAATCTGCGGCTGTTATTGTTTGCCATAGAAAAAAATTACCCCTGTTAAAAAAACGTTTGCTGGTAAACTACCCCTTCCCTTAACCGATCTTCACCAAAAACAACAGATCTTGAGAACTACAATTTAGGGCTGTATGCAAATAATCATTTGATTCTGTTTGAATTTGCGTCTGTTATCGTTTGCCATATAAAATACCCTTGATACAAAAAAATTTGCAGGTAAACTACCCCTTTTCCTTAACCGATCTTCACCAAAAACGATAGGTCTTGAGAACTCTACAATTTAGGGTTGTATGCGAAACATTATTTGATTATGTCTGAATTTGTGGCTGTTACCGTTTGCCAAAAAAGAATTACCCTTCATTAAAAAAAAACCGTTGCAGGTAAACTACCCCTTTCCCTTAACCGATCTTCACCAAAAACAATATGTCTTGAGTACTCTACAAATCAGGGATGTATGCAAAAAATTAATTGATTCTGTTTGAATTTGCGGCTGTTATCGTTTGCCATAGAAAAAAATGTACACACACACACACACACACACACACACACACACACACATTTTTTCGAAAAATGACTTTTTTTCATGTTTTGAGTGTAGTACAATCAGAATCTGCAATAATCTCGAACACGATTTTTTTTGCCATCACCATACTTCCATTTCCTTAAGGAACATGGAAGTAAAATGATGCGTTACAAATGAATAAATATTGGCCCAAAAAATCTATCATACAGAACAATAAGCAACGTAAAACTCTGGCTTGTAGTAAATTGAGAGATTTCCTATCATTACATTCCTATCTTATCGTTTCCCAAAAGATAACAACATTGGAGAGAGAAACGCTTACCCCATATTAGCAGACGAGCCGGCGTGCGAAGACCGAGAAGCCGATGTATACTGAACGCTTCAGTACAGCGGCGTGACTGAAGAAGATTTGGTGGGAGTGACCTCAGGGAGCACAACAAACGCACGCGTGCCACGAGCGCGCATACATATTTACATTGCACTATGTGTTGTAACACCCGTCTATTGATTGTTGCCGCTTAGATATAACAAACTTGTGGTTCCTTGTTTGGGCGTCGGCCGCCCGCGGTGTTACCAAACACACAACTCATCTGCGACCAGCAACTCCTTAGTACAGTCGCTGAAGCAAAAAAAAAGAGAAAATCTCAAATTAAGTGGCGTCTTTGACATTTTTGGGATAGAGTTAGATAGAAAGATGAGAATTTATTTACAAAAAAGTTGCCAGAATTCCGTCTCGGGATTTCGGAAAAAGGGATATCAAAGTCGTGTACAAAATTGATGGACGCGGCCCGCGCGGATTCGCGCTATACATGCTTACATGCTTTTGTAACAAAATATTACTACGTAATATATTAGTTGCATAAAACAAAAAAACTTATTACTGTACTTTATTTTGAGTATTTAAAATTAATTTTAACAATATATGTTTTTATGATATGAAAGTCGGTCCAGTCGCCTTTAAAATGCTTTTTATTTTTTTCTCTACGACCATTTTTATTGTTTTTATGATAATTTACATGTTGCAGCGTCTGATAACAAGAGCCTTCTCGCACGCCGCGTCTATCAATTTTGTACACAACTTTTCACCGTTGATATCTCGTAAACCTTTGGTCTGAGAAAAAAACATTTGAAACAAAAAATGTAGAGAATGTTATGCTCTTTCTTTTTAGTGTCCTGCGTTTTTTGTAACTTTGTTATTTTCCGAGATAACTAGGAAAATTAATTTTTTGTACCTTCCCCCTCCCTTTGTTCGAAATCCCGCGACGGAATTCTGGCAAACTTTTTTTAAATTCATTCTCATCCCTTTATCTAGTTCTACCCCAAAATTCTCAATGTCTCCACTTAATTCGAGATTTTTTCTTCAGTGACTACTATCTGTTCTCCACTCGTCGTCCTCGGCTGTCCTCTCCATCTCTTCTCCAATAATTTTCCCTCAAAACTGCTCAGGATAGAATGAAATCTTCAAATCGTTTGTCGATAAAACGACGAAACATTCTGGCCTCGGAAGTAATGCCGATAATGCAATGCTCAATTTCTACAGATTTGATGCTACTCTAGGTAACGATAAATCTCACTATTACGATTGTTCATGTATTTTCAGTGCGAGCTACCTTATCTTGGTATGGTACTCGAGCTACCTGAGGTATACAAGAGTTATGAACTGTACTATGGGGTAAATTGCTTTCTGTTTCTGGTCTGCACTTACAAATCTGGTTTTTATAAAAATTAAATGTTATAAATTGAGAAGTAATTAATGTGGTTAAGTTATGAAATAATGTTTCCTATACACCTGTCAGAATGAGACGAATTATCTCACAGTATTCCAAATCCAGATTCCCCACCTATATCGCGCAGTATCTTTGAGTAGAGATTTCACAAGCCTACAATTTCATCACAACCCTTTCCAGTGCTTTTAAAAGTATCCCTTCCTCTTTTGATTCTTTTAAAATTTGTTTTTTCTGTCTAGCGTGTCCCTATCGTCTTTCGTAATACCCATTGACTCCAGTCCCGAAGTCCGTGATTCATTTTTTAAAGCTTCTATAAAAACCATTACAACTTCTAATCTTCCTTACACATAAACTCATCTTTATTGTTTAGTTTAAATACATGATAATCGTTGTACAGAAGTAGCTACGTATATGGGATGATGATGCCTTAAGCAATGCCTGTTCTTGATAAAACAATGATAGAAACTTGGCCTTGGGTTTGGACTCTTTGAAGAAACTGAAGAAATTTTTTAGTGTTACACTTGGAGCATTGCTCTATATAGATCGAAACCATGGATACTAAGAAACACAGATAAGAAATACATTAACGTTTTGAAATAGGTTGCTGAAGACGAATGGAAAAATCAGAGTGGTCAGACAAGACCCAATGAAGAAGTCATCATTTCGACGTCCTCGGCTTACTGATGCTGATAGGTAGACTCTACAAACATTAAGAAACTTCTAGGATCAGAAAAACGAATACGCAGCCACCAAATCCTGGCTCTTAAAACAGGGAGTTCCTACCTCATGGTCTGGTCAGGAACAAAATTTTTTTACTGTTGAGGGCCGTTACAATTGCTGCTCGTACTAGCTTACACTAGTACAGTAGGCTATCTACCGAAGCCGTTTGCAATAATCACCTGGACATGAACCGTACCTGCCAAGGCCGGCTATAGGGTTTGTCTTGGGGGCCCTCGACCCGTTTGTAAAACTTATCTGCAAGTCGTCTCACGGTGTCGTCCAAATATCGTACACCAAGCAAGAAGGGAAACCATGGGGAACTTTGGCCGCTAGCCGGAGCCCCCTTTCGAGAACGTTTTGGATCTTGCAAAGTATCCCCAGACCGGGGCAGCACAGTTCATGATCGGCAACTAAAATGCGTTGACGATCAATTTATCTAACTTATGGGTCATAGATTGGTTGGCAAGTATTATGAACAGTAAGACCATACGAACCGGCGTTAGCGTGTGAACTGAATAGGCATGGGAACGCCAGGTGAACAGACGATCGAGGTGGACCGAGGTACTTGACTTCAGGATACAAAAGAAAATAGGTTCCGCAATGACAAAGCCGGCCTTGCGGTTCCTTCAGGCGCCTGAAAAATTGCACCACAGAGCTCTTATACTCCGGGCCACCTTTTGAACAGACTAAAGCGGAAGTGATGTCGTCGCCTCGTCACACTCGCCTTGGTTGCCAAATTAACCGGTGCGCGATTCAAAGTTGTGCTCTAGCACTACAATACAGAACAGCTGTCGACGTCCTCACCGTAAGTAAGTAAGTGCGGCAGCGGTGACAGGATTGCCATAACTCGTGCTGACAGGCGTGCGCCCCCCTGTCACTCTCCTACCATCTGACAACACCGTAGGCGCTGCCCCTTTCACCCGCACCTTCCCCTGGCCTACTCCTTCACTTCCGCTTTAGTCTGCTCAAAAAGTGGCCCGGAGTATAGTCTCGTTGACAGCAACTTCCCAGTTGCCGATCGAATCCACAGATGGTTGCCTGCACTTCAAGCTGCCTAGTTATCCATTTACGTACACGGAAAACAGGAAAGGCTCTTGTAAAATATCTTGAGGTACGCCTGTTGTAATGCGTCTATCGGAAGAGACGTAGTCTACTTTATCACGCATACGGTCATTTCCTTTTAAAGCTAGCAATCAAATGAAGGTAGCAATCTGGGGACTGGATTTCCTGGAGTTTGAACAAGACCCCGTCGTGCCAAACAGTGTCAAAGGCCTTTTTCACATCTAGAGAACAGGCTACGACATCTAGGGTCTGCTGTCTCCGACACCCAGAGCCGCTGTGCCTTCCACCAGTCTCATCAGCTGATGAGTTGTGGATTGGCCTGACAGGAAACCGAACTGTTCGGAGAGCAGAACGTCAAAGTTTCGAAGATGGTTTTGTGCACGCCGCTGTACTAGACGTTCGGACAAGAGACTGATGGGCCAAAGGTTTTCGGTACGGGAACCATCATTTCCCTGCTCTAGTATCACTATGACCGTAGCCTTTCGCCATTTCTTGGGGAAAATAGGTCAGTCTAAGATATGCCTTGGTCGGAAAGACGACTGAGAGCAGTGTTCGAAACACTGGCCGGGCCAGGAGCTTTTCTTGGTCTGAGTTGAACGAGCCGATCTGAGACCTCGTCTCGTCCCTAGAGCAAAGCAGTTCGGGCAAATCAGTGATTGAATAGGTGTTTTACCGTAGAGAGCTAATATAACGCTTGCACACACACACATTTTCGTTTTATCGTATCTGTTATTCATTTTCAGTTAATAATATTTGCGATTGTTAATGTCATAAAAATGGCAGCGTAGTGGGGGAAGAAGAGTAGTGACGTCTATGAAGACGCAAGACGTTTCGCGATAAGAAATATGAACAGAACTGCAGCAAATCGGGAATAACGGAGTTTGACCCTGGAAGGGGCCGGGGCTGATCTGGCCATAGAAGAAAATGAGCGTATTTAATGCGAAATGTAACCGTATTATATTCTGTCGAGGCTTAACGGAATTGTGACAACTATCACAACTATAGAAAATGTATCTTTCGTCCAAAGTTTAAGTCGACGTTCACTAATCATCGCATAAATAGTACATGTGATTTAAATTGCGCCAAACCGCGCTCTGCTGTTCAACGCTCGTACGAATCCTTGTAGAGGCTCAAGCAAGTATTGATATCCGAAGAAACCAGAGAGAACCCTCGTACCTAATGTCTGATAATTGTTTGTAACTCGGTAAATTTCTTATCTATCGTAGTTAGAAGAAGAGGATGTAAGACGGCGTTTGTGACGGATTGGCCGACGAAGCGAAGCGTCCACGAATTCTGTCCGTCGTTCAGGAAACGAACAGTAAGCGGCCGCCAAAACCGAAAGGGATAGGAAGCTTACATCACGGACGGTTCCTAATCCACCGGAATAGCGCGGAGAAGACCGACGGGAGGATTCGAGTTGGGGGTACGTATGTTTTACTGACACATCATTCGGGACAGCACTTTTTAAATTTATTTTTATTTTTCAAACTTAATACAAATGTTGTTACTAATAAATGTAAAGTTACGATTTTTCAGCTTCTGTCAGCTCTAACCCTTAAGCGTTTTCAAGCGTACACTCTATTTTAAAAAATGCATGGTCCTAACCTTCACGTTGGGCAAGTTAAATGTGTCATCGAAACTTTTATTGGCATCAGTTGTATCACTTGAGCTAACCAAATTACGGCGTATTTATATAGATTAATATAACCTTGTGTCATATGCTGAGTCACGATACAGTTAATGGAATGTCGCACGCCACTCGTCTCAACATTTTGCACCGTAATCTCGGATACTTTACCTTTAACACTGTCTTTGTTGGAGTTGTTGTGGCTGTTGATGATGACGACGACGACGATGATGATGATGATGATGATGATGATGATGAAGACGACGACGATGATGATGAATTTTATTGTTTTATTATTATTGTTATTATTATTTCATTATCACGTTCACAGCTCTTAATATTGGTCAGTCTATGTGAGATTGTCTATATGGCACAGCGCATATGTAGTACATCTAAATACGTACGAACTATTCGACACGTTTTCAGCATGTCTGACTTTTGAGCTGTAGCTGTTACAATTTTGACATTTAATTGCAGCATAGACAGGTTAGTTACCAGGTTTTTGTTTACAAGACCCATTGCTAGTACAATTATCAGTGGTACTGTTTCAACATACTCTAACTGTCGAATCTTCTTGATTCCTTCGGTAAGTGCAATTCACCTGCCGAGCAACTAGCCCTGAAAATGGATGGCGCTGTAGCGCCGTGCCTATACTCGGTCGTCGGCGGCACAGTGGCCAGGGCCCTCGCGGGGTCCGCGCCCTTAGCCCCGACGAATAGGAAGATTTTCTTCACTTCTCCTTTTAAGCTTTATTATTATTATTATTATTATTATTATTATTATTATTATTATTATTATTATCAGCCCACTGGATAAGCAGTGATAAAGGGACATATCTGGTTCGTTTGCTATTTATTGGCTACATAATCTTCCTCACAATACACTGGAACTAAACATGCTCGAGGTTGTTCACGTATAATAAGGGTTTTTATCTTTTATGAATCCGTAGAGGAGGGCTGTTGCTTGGTGGATTATCTTTGCTGTTAAATTATCCACTGAAATACCCGGTGTTCGCTAAAATAGAGCATCTCGTGATTATATATGGTCTGTTGCTTCCTACACTCTATTGCATGACTTAGAGATATCATCCTAGAGTCATAGTTTAACAATATGTTTCTTATAGTTATCTGAAGCAACACTCTTGTTCTTGATGACAACGATAAAACTCTGTTTTTCCAAAACGAGTGAAGAATTCCTTAGACATTGTAATAGTGACATTCCTTGTCTGCAATGTAATCGCATAATGACAACTACAGAAAACCCACGGTTTTCAATCATTTAGAAAAAAGTGATTCATCAGCTGACTTTGGTATTTAAATGACGATAAAAATGAAGAATACTTTAGTACTAATTAATAGAACACAATATATCACTGGCTTGTTATTCATTGAGTTTAAAAAATATTTACCGTGCTGCGCATCCAATGATTACTTTTTTAATTTCTTTTTTAGTGCTCGTTATGTCACATTCATATCGTGTTTGGTACTTCTGTTCTTAAATTAGAATTTGAAAGCGACAAGCATTTTATGGTTTCGTTCAATAATTAGAAAGCGCAAAAGAATGGTCTTAATTCCGTTAGTTTCGAATACGTGTAAGTTAGTGGAGGCTGCTGTCCCTCGGCCGGACGCCTTTGGAAAGAGAATTTGGCGTAAGTCGACTTGTCCACAGCTATGTGATTCTGTCCACTGACGATTCAGGGATCTTCTTCTTCTTCTTCTTCTTCTTCTTCTTCTTCTTCTTCTTCTTCTTCTACAAGCGCCGTCCCTGATCTGAAGATTGGCAATCATCAATACTGTTGCGTCTATACAACTCTCGTAAGTTACCAGTAATGAATGTCATTTTCCCTCACATATCTTTTTCAAATAATTTTTGCTTGAAGATTTCTTGGAGCAGTTATTGTTTTTCTTTTCTCAGTATATAGTCTACATATTGAATATTTCGCCTCTTAATTTTTAATAGAATTTTATTTACTTTTTGAATTCTTTTTTTTAACACTTCCTTGTTTAAGATTTTCTTTATCTGTAATATTATTAATATTCTTCAATAAGCCCATAGCTCAAACGTTTCCATTTTACTACAGTCTGACTTCTTCATCGTCCATGTTTCCATTCCATAGCTCAGCACAGATGGAACACGGCATCGCAGAGGCCGGAATTTTTAGTTCAAAACATAGATTGATGTCGTCCACATAATACACTATTCACTTTTATGAATGCTACTCGGTAATTCAATTCCGGTCTTTATTTCTTCCGGCCTATAGCAGTTTCATCTATAACTGTTCCTAAATAATTGTATTTGCTTACTTTCCCGATTGGTCGATTGTGTATGTGTAAATTTCTCGGTTAATTTTGACATTATAGTAAATTTTGTGCTATGTATTTTTAAAGACAACCAACACATTTCGCCACCTTTTACTACCTTATTGGTTAGCGTCAGTAATATTTCGAGGATTCTGCTAGGAGAAACTTATCTTCAGCATATTTTAAATTATTGATGAGCCATTTACTTTAATTCCTATGTATAGGTCACCTAGTGTCTCGTTCATTCAGTGGCGTATCTAGAATTTGGCCTGGGAGGTCCGGGGTCGGGTCGGGTTCAAAGCAAAAGAAAAACAAGTTAAGACTAATCAACATTACTACTTTTTAAGTAGCTGAAATAGTTCCCATTCAAGTAAACGGTAATAACTCAATAAAAATACGCGATACTTAAACATTGTTTACAAGATAATTATTGATTTAATTGATTTTCCTATATTTTTTATTTCAACTATACGCTAATCCTATGTAATAAACCTGTCTGTATATTTAAAAAAGGAGTAACTACTATATTAGCGTACACATATTAAAATATAGTAAAACAACCTAAAAATTAAGAGATTAACAAAATTCGTCAACTTTTTCAACCCTCTAAAGGGCGTCCGATCCTGTCCGTCCCCCCTTTAAATACGCCCCTACGTTCGTTATATCTTCTGCATAAAGATTAAATAGGTGGGCGACAAAATACGCCTTGCCTTTCACCTCTCTCTTTCTTTCCATGTACTCGAATTCTTTATTTGCTCTAGCCACACAAAATCGTTTTGTTCATAAGCTACAATTTGACCTTTTTTATAAGTCTGATATTTCTATAATCTGTATCCCCTTCTTTAATTAGTCTGATTAGATGGACATGTAGTACTTTACTGAAGGCTTTACTGTAGCCAAGATAACTTTGTAGAAGTGTGTAGCTTGGTTCATGTAGAGAATCTCTGTGACAAAACGCTCGAGCGCAAATAGCCCTTCCCTAGTGTCAAGGGCGTTCCTAAATCCAAACTGGCTTTCACCAGATACCGTCTACAGATTTTCTGTATATTCTTTTTGTATAATTATTAGAAATAACTTCAGTGTGTGGCCCATTAAATTTATTAAGCACTAGTCATTGCACTGCTTCGCATTTGTTTCCTTCGGGAACGTCACAAACGTTGATATCAGGCTTTCTCCTGATATATTTCCAGATTTGTAAACACTGTTAAACAATTCTTCTAATCTACTCTTCGTCTATCAGTTAAAGTATCTAGTACGGTAATCAGTCTAAACCTGATGCTTTAGAGTCCTTTGATGATTTTTGAGCTTGTAGGACCTACTCATTAGTTCTGTCTGGGCCTTTAATTTCTTTGTGTATTCCCGAAATTTATTTTTGCCTTTATTCTTTAAACAATTCTTGACATAGTTCTTCCAAGGTTTCAAGTTTTTTTCTACTTCCAGGATTATGTTTCCTTGTGTGTCACACGACCCATTATATTGTCTGCCTTATCGTGTACCTGCAAGGTCTTTAATTTTAGTTCATGAATTGTAATTGTCGTACTTTTCTTGTAACTAGCTGATTTCTTCGAATTTTTCTTTTGTAGATACGTTATTTTGCAGCCCTATTTTTTTCAGCTTTGTTGCTGCCGGCCTTGGCACTCTTGATTACACTTCTCTCTTTATCAATGAGTTATTTGATTTCACAGTTACCATCCTTGTAAATTCTTTGAACATCTTCTTTTACAAATCACTTTCTACTGGTTTCATTATTGATCATTTATCATAGTTTCACTTTTCGTTGACAAGTTATAAGTTTTAAAATTTTTATCGTGTGTTATATTCCCTTAGATTGTCGTTGATCTTTCTTTATAATTCTCGTTTTATATCTACTTGCTGAAATTGATGAATGATCACGTTGAGCGTGTTTGTATTGTTGCCGGTGCACCTCTTTACTTATTATTGAGTTATACTCCAAAGAATCGTCCAAGCCTGGATAAGGTTTTACCGATTTGGTGGTGTCTGTGTACCGCACGTTTATTAGGATGTATCTACCTGTTATCTTCTGGCGACTTCTATGTGTAGAGTTTTCTGTTCAGACCTTTATAAAAGGAGTTTAATATTATCGTATCCTTCTTTTGGCAAAACTGTAATAAACTGTCACCCTTTCCCTCCTTGTCTCAAGTTCATAATCTCTTACATGTTTTCCACATTTCCTTTCAATTTTTTTTATGAAATTGTCAAAAGTTATTGTAACGTTCTTTAACTTTATTAATCCTGATATTGTATTCATTCGATTGTAAAATAAGTCGATTTCTTCGTCGGGTTTTTTCTACTGTATGAGAGTACATTTGAATGGTGCTGAATGTAAACTTGTTTGCTTCTAATTGAAGAACCATCATTCGATCTGAAAAGGAAAGAGATTGATGACAGACTGTGCAATGTCTCTTGTCACCATACGCCGACCGTATCTATGATGAAATGAATTTATTGTTTCCTGAGAATTGCTTGCATCATACCGTTTATTGAAAATTTACCTGAATTTGGCCACTAAGGGATACCTAAGATGTTTAGGTTTAATCTTACATTCTAAAATGACATATTACATTTTTCTAGCTTCGAACATACTACTGACATGCCATGTAGCATTTTTTTAACAACTTCCTGGAACTGGCCATTTGCCACTGAGGGGCATATTTTTGTTTTTAATCCATGTTTATTCGACGACGGGTATACAGCGGTCTTTAACGGAGTGATTTCCCGTTGCTTTCCCTACCCTATGCGCTCCTCGGCCTTTAGGGATGACTTCTCACCCTAAAAGCAGTAGGCTATAGTAAGTTAATGGGGCCGAAGCTGTCGCCGGCTGTCGCTTCGTCTCCACAGTCACATAAATCACCAACAGATGTTTTTCATCCTCCACCACTTACAGATGGATATTCCCTTTCACCAAGGAATAAGACCCTAAGGCATTTCTCATCCTCTCTATTACTATGAGGATCAACCACATACTCCTGTGTTAACAGTGAAGAGCAATGGTTTGCAATTAGTGGCTCGCGAAAAGCTCAAAAGTGGTCCGGGGGACTGCCACGATTTAAGTATAAACAAAACTTGGTCTAGTCTAATTTATAAAGCAGAGCGTACGAGAGCAAAAGCTACAGAATTATTAAAGAAAAGTTAACAAATCGCCTGGATACAAGCTACGACACACGACTAGCTCTGAGCAGCAGTACCAGCCCAAACATTCCACTTCTGCTACAACAAACACTAAACCAAAATGCACATGGACTAATTTAAAGTAAAGCGATGGCATTTTCACTTGATTTTTATTATCTCAAACGAAACTTTGGTTAGTTAAGTTAGTGAAATTAAATTAGATGAAATTCGTTTTATTCGTAGGACCTAAGTATGTATACAAAAGTCATTGTATAGGCCTATGTATGTAGTTATTTATATGTGTATGTTTATGGCTTGAAGTCGTTGGTAAGAGAGGGAGGTTTAGCTACCTCCAATTCAGCCGCTGATGTTTGGGAAGGGAATCACTGATGTAGAAAGAATAAATTCCTCAGATGTTTGAGTAATTAATTATAAAGTGTGAATAGGATGTTTAACCTCTGTACATAGAAACAGCCAAAATAGCTGCCTTTAGTATTTCGGCGGGCTCCTCCTTCATCAAAAGGAACACACTGGACACTTGGTTGGCTTTCTACCAAAAAGAACACAGATTTGAGGCTTTACCTCGCGTCTTCTGAGCATGATTTAAAAAAAATACAGTCTACGCATCAACCAAGCTGAAGAATCTCATGTGCGTAGTAGACACCTGAAAAGTTAAAATAAGATTTTTTAATTACACTTTTAAAATAATAACACAGCAACAATTTGCACAGTCATTTTGGGTAATATTAATGGCAGTTTATATCAGTTAAAAATCCTAATCGTTGATATAAAATAAATTAAACGTGTTCTTGCATTTATATTTAAACATTTTCAATTTCTAATACATTGATTTCTAATCTGTTTTCAGTCGCTGCATTTAGTGGTTTAACTTACGTGGTTAGTTAGAGTAGGTGGATGACGTGAAATGAGTGCATAACCCGAACACGTTTTATTTAATGTTAATATTACGGTCCGGTAACATCAAAATATCAACAGAATATCAACAGAATATCAACATATCAGTAACTTTTAACTAATAATTGTTACTTTTCTACAACATAAATCAATATTTCTGATTTCCAATCGCAAATTCTTTCACCGTGTCATTTACAGTATATATACGTCACTATGCCAATGTTGCTTTCAGTACTTATAGCGTTTCTTGTGTCGCACTTGAAGTTAATCATTTCTAACATTGAAAATGGTCTTTTTACCTTCTCTAACAAAGGGGGTGTATGTGTTAATTTAGCGATATTTACGGGGGGAAGCATGTAGCATGTAGCACTGTGGTAGCGGGGCGTCTTTGCACCCGGTGCATGACTGCAGCATCTGGGACGAGCCCAATGGCTGCCTGTGGATACACGTAGTTCTGGTTCATTCGACAGGTAACCTAGAAAAAACAGGAATGGACAACCGCCAACCAGTTAACTGAGAAGGCGGGGGAGAAAGGTTTTTAATTTTTATTTATTTTTCAAAATTTTTGCAATCAGTGGGCACTGCCGCATGAACGGGTTCGGATGACAGATGTCACCCGTTCCCAGTCCCGCGTGCAGACGCCGTGAGGCGTCGGTCGCTCCCCGCGAGGCAGAGAGCCTCCGTGCCAGTGATAGCGCGTAGCAGCGGCATTCAGCGCGGTCGGCATACTAGGAAGGGAGGAAGGAAACAGCTTTGCAGGTAAGTTCTGGGGCATGGGCAGATAGTGAATAAGCAAATGAGGTTTAAGCAGTTTACTTAAACTTATGGCGGGTCATCGAGAATCGCCCGAGGGCGTTTGACCCGGACAGGGGGAGGTGGTTGCGTGGTGCTGATGGTCCTGAGGTAAGGGAAGGAAGAGGTCGCAGCTGCGGCAAAGAGAGTCGCAGCTAATGACCAGACAAAGGCTGAGAGAGCAGGAACTCGTAGACCTCCTCGAATTACACTGTTTCTAACAAACCAAGGAGATCCCGACAAGGAACGGAGGGTTCTGGATTGGAAACTTTCCAGCCTACGCCTGTTGGTGGCGGAGGCAAGTGACCACCAAACAGGTGCCGCATAGGTCAATACAGACGGAGAAACGACAGATAGAGGGTAACTTTCGTGTGCAGCGCCAGGGGGCTGCGACACGCGAGGTATGGGTAAAGTTTGGCTCGGACGCCGCGAGCCTTGACAAGGGTTTCCGTCACGTGGGCGTTGAAGCAAAGGCGACGATCTAGCCGAACGCCTAGATACTTCACCGACTCTTTGTAGGCGATAGGCCTCCCTTCTAGGGAGACGGGCTGGCATCGGGAGATGGACCTACGAGTGAAACAGATCGCCTCGGATTTCTCCGTATTGATCGTCACCCGCCATTTCCGTAGCCAGTCCGGAAGCTGGTCCAACTGACGCTGCAGCTGTGTACTCGCAAAACGCGGGGACACAGACCTGTAATGATACATTGCATCGTCAGCGAACAAAGACAACGTGACTCCGGGCAAGACAGGCAGGTCGTTCGTGTACACAAGGTACAGAACGGGGCCGAGGACAGATCCCTGAGGTACGCCGGCGGCGACGGGACGAACTGCAGAGCAGGTTCCGTCGACGCTCACCCTGAAGGTTCGGTCGCTGAGATACGACCGGAGGAAAAACACTATGGACGATGGTAAGGGGGAGTTAGCAAGTTTGAAGAGAAGACCTTCGTGCCAGACTTTATCGAAGGCCTTGCTCACGTCCAGCAGTGCGGCGGCCGTAGCCGCTCGCCTGTTGGTGGCGTCAGAGAGTTGCGTTACCACGCGGACTAGTTGAAGCGTGGTCGAGTGCTCTCTGCGAAACCCGAACTGTTCGCTGCGGATAAAATCATCCAACAACGGCGAGATGCGGGCCAGCAGGAGACGCTCGAACACCTTCGAGATAACTGGCAAGAGAGATATTGGCCGATACCTTTCAGGAAGCATGCGCGGCTTGAGGGGTTTTGGAATCATAACGATGTTGGCTGTTTTCCACAGGCGGGGAAAGTACTGTAGCCGGAGACAAGAGTTGAACAGCTCGAGCACGAGGTCAACGCCTGAGGTAGGGAGATATTGTAATGCAGCGGCCCCGATCCGATCAGGACCGGGGGCGCGACGGCGGTTTAGTCGGCAGACAGACGAAACGAATTCGTCTCTGTCGAACGGGAGGTCGGGGCCAGCGGGAGGGCGAGAAAAATAACCAGATAGGAAGTCCCGGACAACTGCCGAGTGGGCAGGGTCCGAAACGCCTCGATGAACGGTAAATTGCGACTCCATGCAGTCGGCGAAGACCTCAGCCCTGCCTTCCGATGAAGACACAATCCCGTTCGGGGTTTCCAGCGGGTTGCGAGTTCTCTTCTCGCGGGTCAGTCTACTCACCGCTCTCCAGACGGAGGCGTGGTCGACTTCAAGAGACTCAAGGTATGAGTCCCATCGATCAGAGTTTACGTCCCGCAGTAGCTGCTGAACGTAAAGGGACTGTTGTTGAAATCGTCGCTTAACGACTGGGTCACGGGTTCTTTGCCATCTGCGGCGGAGCTGGCGCCGTAGCCAGATGACGTGGAGTACTTCCGCAGGTAAGGCCGATTTACGATGATTCACCTCGAGTGCGTAGGTGTGTCGATCCATGACACCTTGGACCAATTCCTGAAGATTTGTGGCGCGGAGATCCAGATCGTCACGAGTGACGATTGGGTCCGCCGGGAGAGATGGTAACCTTCGAGAGAGCTCGTCATGATAGGATCGCCAGTTGACTCTCCTAACAATCTGAGCGGGAAGTCGGGGTGACGCCGACAGCTCTCGAACAGTTATAACAAGGGGATTGTGATCGGACGAAAGGTCCGACACAGACGAGACCTCGATGTTGCGGGCAACGTTCTTGACAACTACTATGTCAAGAACGTCCGGCCGATGGCCGTGAAAGGGGAAGTAGGTAGGGTCTTCAGGGCCGATGACATTAAGTGCCGGGTCGCCAGAGACGAACCGGAACAGAGAATTTCCATAGGCGTTGACAACGCGGCTGTTCCATGAAGGGTGTTTGGCGTTTAAGTCGCCGGCTACAATGGTTGAGAGGGGGTGGTCGAGGAGGGCGTCCCACTCCTCAGGCGGTGGCGGAGTTCGCCGGCCAGGCCGGAGGTACGCAGAAACAACGCGCAGCTCCGATCCGCCGGCGTCCACCGCCACCGCGCAGCCTTCAATAATAGATGTATCTAGAGGAGGCAAAAACCTGTGGGATATCCGCCTGTGGACTAAAACAGCTGTGCCCCCCGAGGGGGGACAGCGAGGCCGTAGGGGACGATCCTGACGATAACAGGCGTAGGCAGGAAGGGAAAACGAGTGGTAATGAGCCAGATGAGTCTCGGAAAGAAGTATGATATCAACATCATACTCCGTCACGAAAGTCATCAGTTCAGATCGTCTGGGGAGTAGCCCGAAGGCGTTCCACGCAACGATCCTCAGGCTATTAGCCATTTAGGGGAAGTAGAGGAAAGAGGGTAGCTAATGATTGGAAGACCAGGGCAAGCACTGTGGTAGTGTCGCGAGCAGTCCTGATAGACGCAACAAGATTATCTGCCCAGGCAGTCAGGGGATCCGCCGAAGCCCGAGAAGATTCCCGGGACTCCGGAGGACAAGCCTGACTGGCCTCGACAGGGGTAGCAGATGGCGCTGGGCTGTCGGACTGAGTAGTAGACTGCTCGCTGGGAGGGTGAGGACGATGACTGGGGGCGGGTCGAGCCCGCGGAGTGGGTACAGGTGGAACCTGTGACGATGTAGGTCGGCCGGTGGAGTTCCGGCGACGACGAGAGCGCTTCGATTTGCCCGAACGGGCTGGAGGCGGGACAGATTTAGCGGCCATGGCCGCGTAGGAAGGTGCGGGCGCTCCGGCAGGCGCCGGGGTTGAGGCCGCTGCAGGCGGCGCCGAAGCGACGACTGCAGGCAAGACAGCGGCACCGGAAGCAACCGGAGTTGCTGCCGGGACCTGGGCAGATGAACCAGTGAGAGGTGGGAATGCCTCTCACCGGTTAGGGCCAGGACCAGCTACACGGCCTGCCTGCGCGCCAGGGCGCACAGGAGGTCGCTGCGGTTTCATGGCGGCGATAAAGTTTGGGCAGCCTCGGTAATTAGCCGGGTGGGCTCCGTCACAGTTGCAGCATTTAGCTGTGTACCCCGTCTTTGGCTTATCACAGCCACGATGAGGCTCAGCACAACGCACGCAACGCGGGGGCTGATGGCAAAAGATACTGCTGTGGCCGAACCTCTGGCAGTTAAAACACTGCGAGGGGCCGGGCCGCGGGTCAAATGTCCTGACTTGCACCCGTAGGTGCAGAAGATTCTGGAGACTATAAATCTCCTCGAAAGGGCCTACTTTTAGAAGTTTGACCAGAAAGCTGTTAACGGGTCGGCGATCATCACCTTTGCCAACATGCAGGGCGCTTACCGCAGTCGGCGCATAGCCGAGCGCAACAAGTTCCTGCCTGATGGCATCAGTTTCGGTAAAGGAAGGTATTCCCGACAGAGCGACCTACGGGGGGAAGTCTAACTTCAAATCCGAAAAACTGAATTATTGTAACCATGGCCAAGTTGCCGCTCAGGTGCTGTGCACCTTCTCATCCCCGTTTAAGACGCCCCTGTGTGTAAAACAAAATGTGTCAATTAAAAACGTTTAAAAAAAATAATATTATTTGTAGGAAAGGGATATCAACGAGTAGGCAAAAAAAAAAATGATAGGGAACGCTTTAGTAGACAATTCCCTATTCTCCATACCCTAGATCACCTTGATTACGTTCTGTTCTTCATTTCTAGCTTCCCCGCGCGCGCGCGCGCGCGTGTGTGTGTGTGTGTGTGTAATACACAAATACATAGATAAATAAGATGAGCGAACGTACATAGTGATAATTAGTATACTTTTAATTTTGAAAAAAAAAACATTTATTTTCATATAAATTGGTTACTGAAGGTCCGAATGAACTTTACTGTGCGAAATTTAGATTCTCTCACAATTAAAGTTAAATCACGCTACCTGCAATATAATGTTGGTCACAGACTGCCATAATCTCCACCCCCTCACGATGTGACCAGCTCATACATTCTAACTTTGTTTGGTTTTCTTGCCTATACACGTGTCCTCAGCACCTAATCACTGCGCTTTAATTCTTCTCATAGTATCTTCTCTCTGTAAATTTTACTCAACCTCCTTATTTAAAAATCTTCTACATACTCAATCTTCTGTCTTCCTCAGCTTATATATCCCTCTTATCACTCTTCTCGCTAATTTTGATTCCCGTGCCTTTGCATTTGTGTTTCCACGGTTTTTAAGCCCGTTCGATTTGTGGTCAATTAAGCGACAATATGTGCGTGTGCAGGAACCACGCACAGTTATAGCGGGAACACGTGGACGCCATTACGCAATAGCCAGCTAAATAACGATGAATTTTTTGTAATAAAGGAATTCTAGCGTCAAATCTAATTATCAAATTGTCGTGTGTAAGTGTTATTGTGCAACGCTGTTGTCAGTGGCAGTTTGTTTTGTCCTATTGTAATTCACAGGGACCGTTATTACTGTCACGGTAACTACGTATCCTTCCTATTATTGTACGGTTAATTGTACATCAGAGCACGCGAACACGCACACGCACACACACACACACACACACGCGCACACACACAGAGGAAACAACAATAACTTGTTTCTCACTGTCAGATCTCAACCGATTGGCCGCAAATAAAATGTGCTATTACACAGCAGCATGTTCCTGACGTTTGACACTCGACGTGTATAAATAATTGCGTCAAACCTGCTGTTTCCTCTCCTTCCGATTACGTTTTGCTTTGTTTAACTGAATAAATGATGTAAAGGCCGTTGTTCTGTGTTGTTCGCGGGTGATTATACGCTATTTATTCCCTGGAGCTGTTTAATGCTGATTCAGTGGAAAGTTAGTGCTTGTCTGCCGCTGGGGGAAGAGTGTCGCCTCTTATGGTTTGTGGGTTAGTTGGTTTTAGGACGCGTGTCGACTACTAAGGCTTCATGTTTCACTTTAGGCCTAATAAAATGAATACACGCAGAACACAATCTGAAATAAGAGGAGTTTTGATGGTTCAAAATAGAGAGTCGTTCATAGTATAAAACAGATACACTATTTTTCATTAATGTCACAATCAAAATCTCAATCGTCATATTGAAAAGAGTATTTTTTTAATTTCCTACAACCAATAAACTTTTCTTGATTTTCTATCCTCAAATCTATTCTTTTACAGTCTCATCTATACCTTAGAAAATGTGGTTTTAAATACTTATTATGGCTAGACTGATGGCCTTTCTCATGTCATACTTGACCTTAAATAATATTTCTGTAATTTTTTAACTTGGAAAGTGGTCTTATAGACTCTGCAACAAACGCAAATAATGTTAGATAAGTGCGTCGTTAAATTTACTGTTCAACTTCTGTTTTCGTAACTTGTACATACAAATTTTGAATCTGATAAAAATCAGTTATGTAACAAAGACCTAATTGCCTTCCCTAGGACTGCCAACCTATCATCCCCGCTGTGGCAAAAGTTGAACTCAATTCTAAGACATTCTTAAATTTAATGCACTATTATGCTGAAAATGTAATACTGTACTACAATGGTGAGTGGTTTGCACAGGATTCATGAAATAACCAGATTTAACACTTATATGAAAGTCTTCTTCATTATCGCAAAAAGCGCATGTCACGAAAAATAGGTGAAATGTTCTCTTTCAGATATACTACAGGTGGCGTATCTAGAATTTTGCCTTGGGGGGGGGGTCCGGTGTCGGGCCGGCTTCATAGAAAAGAGGAAACAAGTTAAGACTAATCAACATTACTATCTATAAAGTGGCTGAAAAACGCTTGATAACATCCTGAAATCAGTCCCATTAAAGTAAACGCTGATAAAACAATAAAAATGTGCGTTATTGAAAAATTAATTATTAATAAACGTGTTTGTATATTTAAAAAAGAGCTACTACTATATTAGCGTATCAGGTGAAAAAATAAGATTACACAGCCTAAAAATTAAGAGTTTAACAAAATTTGTCAACTTTTTCGAACATCCTGTTTGTCACCCTCCGAAAATATGCCCCTAGATAGGTTGGACCCACCTCTGATCACTCGTTAACTTGTTCACTTACCAAGTACGGTGAGCCATAATGTGCTCGTGTAGTATACCGTGCTATTTTTCTTTGTCACTGCAACAAGTGATGAAGAATACGAGTGAGGCTTAAGTTGGCTAAATATATTGCAGGAGAAGGAAATCCAGACCCAAACTAGAGCACGATCTGATAAAGCTGAGTGTTCCGAATTGGATGACGTTGGCTCGGAATCGTCGCCATGCAGACGTGCTGTATAGGTCTCTAGCGTCAGGTCAGAAGACAGAGAGAGAGAGAAAGACGAAGAACATGAACGTTCGTTGAATGTGTGTGGATCGGGAACACGTACGTACACTAGTGTTTTTGTGGGTTGAAGATTTGCGAGACGTACAGCAATCGGCCAAGTTAAATTGAACCTTATCACTTTTCAGTAATTTCATGACATATTTCGTCTTCGTTACTGAATAAACAGGCTAATGTCTGTGAGTCCACAAATTTATTCGCGTCTTTTATTATTTTTATTAAAGTAAATTTTCCAGTCTGGTAAAAGATGATTAACTTTATTACATAACTGTTGTCACAGTAATTACGTTAGTATTATGTCAAAATGTTACTTACATACAGTGAGGCTGCATCACTGTAAAAGTTCGTTTTGTAACGTATGCGATGAAGTGTTAATGTTTCCAGACTAGTTGAAACTACCTAGTGATTTCATTCATGTCCGTATTTTGTTTCCACTGTAAAATATGACGATCCGTGAGACCATCGTAACAGTGGATCAAAAAATAGCACATTATCTACAGATCTCATATTTAATAGATGTAACCATTAATTTTATTTCCTCAGTTCACCTATTCTGTTCACCTGAACACGCTCTCCGAAATGCTGAGAGTACGTGCCTTCCCAATGATGTATCCCCTTTCTATTTTCATTTTATTTACCACTAAGTTACATGGAGTTTCTTTGACCCGTTGTATTTTTACATATTTAAGACATCATTTTCAAGTATCCCTTTCCAAGCACTCATTGTGATGTACAAACCTACAGTGGCACCTCGAATTGTGAAGCATGATCACTCCTTCCATGTAGCTGCTTACTCTGTAATCCAGAAAACTAAACTGCTGGAGTTAGCTACCCCTCTGCCATATAAATGTAAGACACATCGTGGACAACCTTACACAATACACAATTTATTGGGTTGCATACAGGTTTGATTTTTCCTCATTGTTCTTCCCTAATCAATACTTTGTTAGCAAATTCCCTCACACCATGCCCTAACATGAAATTGTATCTTAAGGGTAATTACTCAAACTCAAAGGCAATTTTCACCTCCAACCTACAACAGACATTCATACGACCTACAACCTCTTAGGCATTCACACATAGTATACGCTCCATTAACATTAATAATTCTTAACCCTCGTATGCCTCCACCTTGCCATCCCTCAGTCTTCACTGGTGTACATCCCTCTAAACTCTCATTACCCTTTGGCTGAAGGAAACGTGTCCCCAGGATCCATTTTTCACAGACCGACATCTGCGACACAAAGGAAAACAAAGGAAATCTGTATTCATTGCAGCACTGAACAGTTATGTGATGATTTTCATTGACTTTTTATGAAATCAAAGAAACCTAATATAACACCTATCAGTTTTACAAGGTAGTACCAAAAATTTCCAAGACTAGTTCTGTAGCCAAAAAATAGGTGGTAACATGGAGCTGCACAGGCAGTGGTCAGTAACAGCTACACATGTTTCTCAATGTCCATACAATGTTTGGAACAATTCCTGGAACCCATTCTTAGAAACCTCTTTCCTTTCAGTTGTTTCATCCTTTCTGCAGTCATGTGTCACTGGTGCCCTTACATTGTTTCCTTTTAAGAGTCGATTTCAAATGAAGAATCATATGAAAATCAGCTGGCGCCAAATCAGGTTACCATGTGAAAGCTTGAAATACATTTTATTGTCCTATGCAAAGATAATCCTTAACCAGGAATATGGGTGCCATTCTGGCACGTCACATTGTCATACAAAAGAACCCTATTATTGTTTTAATTTTTCAGGATGTTTCTTTCTTATTGCATCTCATAAGCGATGAAAGATAAAACAGCAGCAGGAAAGACTAAATTCTTCGTTTATGGCTAAATGGACACATAGACTACTACCAAACACAGAAGATCGGTTTACAAGAGTCGCAGGGAAGTTATATTTTATAAA
This sequence comes from Magicicada septendecula, assembly GCA_034769895.1. Taxonomy (NCBI): domain Eukaryota; kingdom Metazoa; phylum Arthropoda; class Insecta; order Hemiptera; family Cicadidae; genus Magicicada; species Magicicada septendecula. The sequence goes on from CM068376.1 coordinate 330,629,413, forward strand.
ACACAGTTGCCATCTGAATTCCATTGGTTTCAAACGTAATTGTTCAGTACAAAGGAACATTACAAAAAATGTTAGCTATGTTCTTGTGAGCAGGGAAATGTGCAGTATGTTTTCTCATTGAATTAATTAGCAATGTCAGTGTTAGAAACTGGAAGATGCAATGGAAAATACAATCAGACCTAACTGTCTCTTTACATGGATGCTAGAATCAGAAGAATGCTGGAATGCAAATCAGCACTTATGTCACTGGTATACTACAGGAACTTCAAGATATCAAACAAAATATAAGAAAAGCAGACATGAAATCTTTAGAGGATGGATAATGTCACAGAAATGTGGAAGAGCAGTGGCCAATGCCACCCCTTACAATCTAATTGTTAATAATAGTATCATGGTGTAATTTAGGTACATACACATTGTGGGGGGGGTTTAATGTGTCCCACCTACCAGTGGCGGCTGGTGGTTGAAAAATGTGGGGGTTGCAGATGGGTTGGATGGAATAAAATTGTTTTATTCTCTGAACAGAAAATGTCCAAGTCTCCTCCCCTCCAAACAATACACAAGGAAAGCAAAATACTACAATTTTAGTGTCACCCATGTAATCATAAATATTAGTTGTATGAATAAATTAACTTTATGGTTAAATATTCTCTTACCTGATTTTACACTTTGATTAAAATTTGAAAGGTCTGGTGTAGGCCTATCTACTCTCTTATTTTCAATTTTTTCCTTAATAGGACCTAAACTGAACGCCTTTTTTGTCAAGTTTTTCGACAGAATTTATTGTGTCCTACCAGTTAAATATAATAAATATCTTACACTATGACACCTTAATCCTTTATATGTACTATAATTTACATTTGACGATGAATTGGATTGACACTAAAACAAACTTACAAATTCCAACCTGGCGCACCACGTGTTATTTACCAACAAATAGACTGGTGGTGCCATGATGTACAAGCAGGGTTTGCAGTCCCTAATCACACCAAGCGAGTCTATACTGCTGTAATAGGAACAACTGTGTCTAGCCTGCCAGAGCACTACTCCATTGTATTTCCCCATATACAAAGTGCATCACAGTTGCTGCATACACCGCAGCAAGAGCGTATATGGTTTTTAGTATTTCTCTGCACTTTTCAATCGGCAAGTGATTAATTACGATGATTTAGCTTCAAAACACTATTATTAGTTATTGTTTTATTCATAATTCTATCATTTAAAATACAATTCGGAAATTATTGGTGGTTGTACAACCATGCAACCTAAGCACGGGCCGCCACTGCCACCTACAACCTCACATAACCTTCAAGGTATCTGAAAGCACAGTTTTCATCAGAATAACACACCCATGCATCATTAACATCTGTCTTGCCAATGCTGTGTGAATTATTATCTCTCCATTTATTTTCCAGTGGCTTCACTCTGAACAATTATTGTCCAGTTCAGAGTACCAGACTATCTAATACTTGCCTAGCCTAATGTGCTGCCCCCTTCCATTTAATTTTCTTAATTCTGTAAGTGATACCAGGGGTGGCTCGTTCTTAGGGTGCTAAGGCACCCCCCCCCCCCAGTTTAAATCATATCACTAAACAATCCATTATCACTACTTGTGGAAAGCCATTATATCTTTCTTTAATACTTCGGACAAAAAATGTTTTCGTGTTAGGTAATAGCAGAAATGTTTTCGGAACAGCACGCATCACAGCGCTCCGGCAGTCGCGCCCATTTCTCCAACCCACACTCTGTCCAACAACTAACCGCAGACTATTGATAATGTGAGAATTGCTCTTTTAAGTGTTAAGACTCTCTGGTGAGAATAATTCAGTGTAGCCACTTGTTTAGGGTTTAGGTTTTGAGTGTGTGTATTTTTTTAATAGCTTCACAGATAATTTAGGCAAATATTGTAGTGTCGAATTATTAGGTTTGTTTTATCATTTTACCCAAGTGTCTGCAAGGAAGAAATAGAAAAGGAGATACAAGCTTCTGAATTTGTGGCAATTGAATGTGATTAGACAACCGATCTGACAAACACTTCTCAGTCCTGAAAGTAAGTGTGCAGAAACCTTAGCAAAGTGCATAATGGACAGCATCAATCCTCTTCTGCATACATCACAAAAAACATTAATATCTCAGACTTATGATGGTGCTAATGTTATGTGTGGTTCTGTTGGAGACGTGCAGCCAAAAATTAAAGAAGTGTATCCGCTCGCATATATTGTACGCTGTTACACTCGCCAGCTTAACTTGCTTTTAGAAAAAGCAACAAGTGTAAACAACAAAGTTAAAGTTTTTTCTCAGATCTGTTCCAGGACTTTTTTCACACTCATCTCTATGAACGGACGTTTTGGAGGAAGTAGTGTAAGCCAGGTTACCCAGATTTTCTATAACAAAATGGAATTACAACATTCGTACAGTCAACGTTGTGTACAAAAACCGATATAAGTTGGAAGAATGTTTCAAAGTTCCTGAAGACAAGTATACAAACAAACTCGCAGTTAATGAAGCAAGTGGTCATAGAAGGGTTCTTCAGAACCAAAATTTTATTTTCTGGCTAACTTTTTTCCATAGAATTCTATCCCACACACTGTACCAACAACTAAATAGTTGGAACAAAGACAGTGTAATGTGGCCAAGTGACATAGGAATTTTTGAAAATGAGATGCAGAAAGAGAGGGAGAAAATAAATGAAATAGAAAAACAAATAAATGACGATTCCCTGAGCAACCAAGAAGAATGAACAATAATGCTGGATGCAGCACTAGAATAGGGAATTCAGAAGAAGTCTGTGACATCATTATAACTCACGTAAAAGATAGATTTACTTACACGGGTCACCTAGAAGCAGCTTCATTGATGTCCAATGACGACTTATTTGCACTTTTTTCTACAAACTTTCAGGAAAAATTCAGGCAAGTGATTCAGCATTACCCTTTCTTACAAGAAAACAAAGTTTGGAATGAATTGAAAAAATTGTACAGACGGCATAATTTTAGTATTATAGGCACAATAAAATTTCTTAACTTTATGAAAGAAAACAATCTTACGTCAGTTTTCAAAGATGTGTTGAAACCTATAAAAATTATCACAACGATCACCATGACAACTGCCATGAGCGCTGCTTTTTGACTCTGAAAAGACTAAAAGACTTTCTTGAGAAATACAATGAAAAATGACAGACTGAATGCCCTTGCGATGCTGTCTGTCAACAAGGAACTTGTTAAAGACTTGAAGGACTTTAATGATAGAGTGCTAGAAAAGTTAGTTAATTTAAAGGAAAGCCAAATGATCTTTGTCAATAAATAAATGACCTGTTTACAGAGTATGTATCATAAAAATAATATAGTGTATTACTTTTTTGTGGAACAGTATACACATTTTTGTGGACACTTTCGACACTAAAGAGACAGTAAAGAGATTAAGAATGTGTCTGGTTATGTTTATTAATAAAACTGCTGTAAACTTATAAATTTTGTACGTCCAATCTTTACTACCACTTGCCGCTTTCTTCTTACCCCGATTCTGACACACTTACCTTACTTCCAACACAGAAGATCCCAGCATCATAAGGTCGCCACGATGTTTTGGGTTACACATCGAAACCGTAACATTACTCCTATTACACACTTTATTTGATTTTAATTATCCAGATTCTTTTAGGCAAGCATTTCCGTACGGAACAGGTTAGATTTATTGTAAAATAACTATACTGAACTCATGTTTCTATTGATAATACATCTAATTTTATTTTACTCAGAATTTAACCTTTGTTTTTTCTTTACGTATTTAACATCAGAATACCAAACTATAAATTTTGTTAACTCATGTTTCTATTGGCAATGGATTTCATCTTATTCTATCAAACTTTTGATCTTATCTTTACTTCTTTAACATCAAAATGCAAAACATAGAGCTTCACTAACTAAAATTAACAATTTTATGGGCAAACCAGTACTTTGATTTTCGTTTGTACCCACGCTCTCTTACACTCTCTCTCTCTCTCTCTCTCATTGTTTTCCCCTTTTTTGTTAGAGATCTCATTAACTATGATTTTTAACTGAAAGTTTTGAATTATGGCCAATTAATGATCTAGGTACTTATCCATTCACTATACATCTCGACGCCGCTACACCAACACTGTTCATCCACTGTTTCCAGAAAACACTCACAAAATTAGTTTAAAACTGTGAAATTTTTAAAAAACTGTTATTGAGTATTCATTCTGACATTCTTTCTTGTTGTTTTGTGTTCATTTACATGATTTAACTGTTTATTGACACTAATTTGCTCGAGCTGAAATTTTATACGACCGCGCAGTCTGTATACTGGGAGCCGACTGAGCGTCCAAAATGGCTGGAGCCACGCTCTCCAGGGCTTAGCCTCATGGTCTCAATCGGATGCAGTTCTATTTCTCGTCCTCTCATTGGTGGGCAAGCCGGAAAGTAATTCGCTTCCTGACTCCGTGTAGAATTTTTACGTCCCAAAACGCGGCACACACGCGCGCTCTTACGCATTCCGTTGTTATAATTTCCGTCGCACCTGGCACCGCATGGTACTGACTCAGCCATAGTGTGTTCCCAAAAGTTACATACAAGTTGATCAAAAAATATGTTTCTACATATTTTGCCCCATTCAGCATGGTTTGTACAAATTGTAAAAATAAAAATTATGAAACTAAAAACCCTCTTGCTTTGTCCAGTTACACTGCTGACTACCTACAACAGCTCACAATATTTGAGGTCAGTTCAAATTTTTATAAATAAGAAGCCTGAAGGCCGCACCCTCCAGCCTCTTAAGTCACGAGCTGCCACTGAGTGATACTGTATAGTCTAAGTTTCCTGTATTTGATCATTCTTTAGTATCACATTTCTATTCATACCAGGTGTGAAGACATTAGAGTAAATGTCGATATGCAAAAAAGTTTGGAGAAGAAGAACACAGTCATATCTTGAAAGCTAGTAATACTGAAAAGTGTGTGTGCATGTATCTTATATCTAATAGGTTAACAGAGCCAAAAAAAAAACACACGTTTAAATTAAAACCTTTAATATAACTCCAAGACAAACAAGTACATATTGGTATAGTACCATTTCTTGGTACATTAAATTGTTAATATTTTTTATAATAATGAAGTGAACATAAAAAGGTATACTGGTACAGCAATATTACCACTAAATTATCAGAATATCACATTTGACTTTACTGCAAGTTATAACAGACTTGTGTAAAACATTTTTAAACATTATTTGTATACATCAGATTTAATATCCAAACTATGATCTTCTCTGGTAGCTTAAGTAATATATACTTCTTATATACATACATAAATAAGTACATAATATATACATGCATACATATTTAATTGCTGTTTCACTAAGTAACACTTTTGCTTAATAGCTGGTGATATAATCAACACTCATAACTTACCTAACTTTATGTAATATTGTTAATATTTTTTTAATAATGAATAAAAGTATGAAAAGAACAACCCCACCAAAAAATATACATGAATAATATATGACATTCCATCTGATTGTCCAGGGAAATTAACATACAAAATGTAAATTCATGGATGTATTCACAAACATATCCTACCTCTTTTAACAGATATGCCCCTAACAATATAAAATGTCTTGTATTAAATACCCATGATTTACAATAATTATCTGTGTCCCCTTGTATATTAATAACTACCAATTAATAATTACAAACATAATACTGGTGTATACTTGAGAAATATCAAACACCTACTAAATACAGAAATCTAATATTTATATTCAACTTGTCCCCTCTTGTTGCTCTTACAGTTACTGGTGTAATCACACATATTTACTGTATGCATAAAGAAATCATTACTCCACACAAATGCAAGACATGGGAAACATTTAGAGCTGAAATTTATGTAAAAATCTTGCCTTACAAAAATGTGGCATTATACCAATTAATCATCTAAAATATGACAGCATTTATTCAAAACTTATACTAAAAAAAAGATTCTTGGATTTCGTTAACAACAAGACGGACAACGCTACCTATGGCAGCCTCTGATGAAGCCTTCTAAAGGTGAAAGCCGGTTTAGGCTGTAAGGTAAAACTTTACGTTTTTACTTATAAAAAACTTAGTGTTCCGAGTCGTCAATACTATAGTGATATTTAAAAAAAAGATCAAGAACTTATTTAACCAAAACAAGTTGATGAATTGGTGTTATGAATATAAAATATACTGTATACTAATACAAAATTACATTAACACAGAATTACATGACTACATGGTCCATAATAATTTTACATTTGTAATTTAACTCTCCATAATAATTGTTTCTCAATTTTCAGATAAATTTAAACCAATCTCAGAATTGTTTTGTTTCTTTGATACCAGTTCTCATGTGGGGAAGGTATAAAACAGGTAAAGAATTGTTGGCAGAATTGGTGGTGGATAGAAATTATTAGTTTCCATATTGCTGGACTTATAGTGGTTTTATGTTCCTAAAATGTTTAGGATCCAAACTGAAACTACATAAGAAGCAACAAGTATTGTATACAAGTAACTTCTTAGGTAGTATTCACCATTCAATCAATCGATAAGTATCTTTCTTTTTGACTTAATTATTTTTCTCCTTCTTCCACTGCTAGATACTAACTCTCTACACAGATCTGCAATGAAATCGATACAAATGATTTTTCTTTCTTTTTCAAGGTCTTACCAGTAGACAGATATTTTAGTGCCACTTTGTCATGTGCTATGAAAGTGCTATGAAAACATGTCTTAGCTTGTTCTTTCCATCTATTACAATTTTTAAATTAAAAATTATATGCATTAATTTTTTTCTAGTATCCTGTATAGTATTATAACACATATACCAGCAATCTACAGTGAAAATTACCTGTACAGGGGTTGACAGCAAGGAATAAACCAAGGAAATGAGAAGTTGGCTAACACTGTACCCTACCCTAGACTGGACAAGTGCATTAAAGTGTGGCATCAATAGTGGAAGATTCTCATCTATCTGTGATTTGCTAATACACTACATCATTATAATAACTGAAACAGATGAAAATCTTTCTTAATGCTGATAGAACCAAAAAAGGACTCAGGAAATTAGAGCTAAACTGAACTTGGGCAATACAAAAATAATGATTCTACAGAATAAACACATAATAATAAATAGAAGGCAAATAGAAAATGTCTCAAGTATACCTAGGGCAACAGATAATATCAGGAAAGTGAAATAAAGACTACAGAAAATGAAAGAGAGAGACATCTGGGATGGGTCTCGCTCATTAAGTTTGCACATATACTGAAAAACAAAAAGATTCCATATCAGTTTAGAACAAAAATATTTGTTCAGTGTGCACTGCCCACTATAGTGAACATGGAACCTCAAAAAACAAATAGTACACAAACTGAAAACTAAACACAGTGTAATGGAAAGATCTGTTTTGTATCTTACTAAGCGAATTAATTAATTATAAAATGATCAAAGGTTAAAAGACAGTGATGAGAGTATGCTTGGCATAATGTATGATACTCACTGGAGTGGTATCTTGGAGTTACCATATTGAGACCATGGGAAGGATAAGAAGAGAGGGAAGACTAAATGCACACTGGTATGATGATATTAGAAGAGACACAGGTTTTAAATTGATAGAAGCTGAACATGACAGAAGAAGCCCGAGAGATATATACAGAATGCCGCAGGGCTTACAAGATGAAGAGAACTGCTCTGTATCTACAAGCAAATGCTCTGAAAACTGAACTAATACTATAACTACTATATATAAATTAAAATAAAGTACTTGTGTAAAAGTTAATTATTTTGTTTTAGCAGTCAACATCCTTTAATATGATGATTATAAGTTTGGTAAATGTTATGTATCTCAATACTATTGATATGAAGTATGTATAATTAATACTTGGACAACAAAACTGGAACACAAGAATTCATTTCTTTGTGTGTAATTATGCATAAATACGCAATGACTTAGAACAAAGCATTAAAAATAATACTAATAAATTTAATAATTTCTAATTTGGTTTATATTATATTACGCTCTTCATAATTAATTTAGTGGAATTACAAGGTAAACTGATCACAATCAGTTGCAGCAGACAACCATATTCTTTCTCCAGTTACTGGAATATCTGAAAAATATAATAAATTATTCTCATTTATTTGAATGAAAATGTTTTTATTATAATTAAAAACTATAAAATTTTAAGTTAACAATAAAAAATGTACTTCAACTTCATGACTTTTATATTTATATGATATAAAAGTTACAAAAGCAAACATGTTTTATTTTAATAAAATATGTTTGTATGAAGCACACAAAAATTGCAAAGCATGTGTAAAAATATAAACATGATGTTGATAAGCAAATTTTAATTAGGCTGACTTTGTTCCTATATTAAGCAGTAAGCTGTAGAAAATTGATTTATTATTTAATAACTGGGTACAGATGAACCCTGTGATGAATAGACTTACATCCTGATGATCATCTACAGTTTCAGATAAATGTGTTCAGAATTCAATAGTGAGTCAATAGATCCATCAAATTCCATTTCTGTTCTCCTAGAAATTTGTAAACCAGAAACATCTGAAAGTGCAAGGAAATATAAAGAAATCCTATCCGAGATTAGAAGAAAGCTAAAATATCAATTAAACTTGGGAAAAGTACAAACAGGCATAGTTATGGTAGTAGAAACAACTAGGCTTTCAGGAAAAGCCACTAAGACATCACTGGTTTCATAAGGAATATATAGAAGTAACAAAACAAAAGAGAATGTAGCTTATCAGAAATTACTGCAAAAGAAAGAATCTGTTGGGCAGTGGAAGAATACAAAGGTTTGGAGAAGGTATAAAGGCAAAATAAAATAATAAAATAAAGAAGTTCTATAAAATAGTCAACCATACATACAAAACAAAGGCTGTTGTTTGTATAAAAATATCGGTATGGAGAACCATATATGACTTCCATGTTCTAAGATTTATATTTAAAATCATATTCGAAATGAAATATTTCCATAGAAACTACTTCTTTCTACTTATTGCTTCAGCCTTAAATCACAGTACTGTGGTCACTAACGTATACCACCTCACGTTTTCGCACTCGATTTTCACTGAGATGGAAGTCGATGGTACTGCCGAAAAGTCTGGTTTTGCAGAAAACATTGGACTACAGCTAAACAGCCCAGGAAGGAATTTTAACAAAGAACTACTTCTTTGTTGCCGATAACGTAGTACACATAAAAAATTCTCCCCTCCCGCTACAACTATAATTTTCATTTATAGAAAATTACCCCCACCCCGTTCACCTAACCTCTTCATTTATAGATATTTCATCTACATTTCTACAGTGGATTATTATGAGCTTCTTATCAAGATACTTTATTTATCAAAATTAAGTACTTTTCTCTTGTTAAAACATAAAATGTTGCAGGTAAACTACCCCTTACTCTAAACCGATCTTCACCAACATCAATAGACCTTCAGTCCTCTACAATGCAGGGATGCATGCAAAAAAAAAAATTTGATTCCATTTCAATTTGCGGCAGTTATCGTTCGTCATGAATACATTTCTCTTGTTACAACATAATATGTTTCAGGTAAACTATCCCTTCCCCTTTACCGATCTTCACCAAAATCAACAGGCCATGAGATCTATATAACTCAAAAAGGTATGCAAAAGAGTAGTTGATTCGGTTTGAATTTACGGCAGTTATCGTTCGTCATAAAAAAAATTACCCTTGTTAAAACATAAAATGTTGCAGGTAAACTACCGCTTTCTCTAAACCGATCTTCACCAAAATCAATAGACCTTCAGTCCTCTACAATTCAGGGCAGTATGCAAAACATTATTTGATTCTGTTTGAATTTGCGGCTCTTATCGTTTGCCATAATAAATACCCTTGTTAAAATATAAAATGTTGCAGGTAAACTACCCCTTCCCCTTAACCGATCTTCAACAAAATCAACAGACCTTGAGTTCTGTATAACTCAAAAAGGTATGCAAAAGAGTAGTTAATTCGGTTTGAATTTATGGCAGTTATCGTTCGTCATAGAAAAAATTACCCTTGTTAAAACATAAAATGTTGCAGGTAAACTACCCCTTTCCCTTAACCGATCTTCACCAAAAACAGTAGATCTTAAGGACTCTATAATTCAGGGCAGTATGCCAAAAATTATTTGATTATGTTTGAATTTGCGGCTGTTATCGTTTGCCATAGAAAATACCCTTGTTAAAACATAAAACGTTGCAGGTAAACTACCCCTTTCCCTTAACCGATCTTTACCAAAATCAATAAGTCTTGAGAACCCTACAATTCAGGGCTGTATGCACAATATTATTTGATTGTGTTTGAATTTGCGGCTGTTATTGTTTGCCATAGAAACAAATTACCCTTGATTTAAAAAAAAAACGTTGCAGGTAAACTACCCTTTTCCCTTAACCGATCTTCACCAAAAACAATAGGTCTTGAGTACTCTATAAATCAGAGTAGTATGCAAAAAATTATTTGATTCTGTTTGAATTTGCGGCTGTTATCGTTTGCCATAGAAAAAAATCTACAGATAGACACACAGACACTTTTCGAAAAATGACTTTTTTCATGTTTTGAGTGTTGTACAATCAGAATCTGCAATAATCTTGAACATGATTTTTTTTGCCATCACCATACTTCCATTTCCTTAAGGAACATGGAAGTAAATATCGGTATGGAGAACCATACATGACTTCCATATTCTAAGATTTATATTTAAAATCATTTTCAGCCAAACAGCCAGGGAAGGAATTTTAACAAAAAAATACTTCTTTCTTGCCAATAACGTAGTACACATATAAAAAATATTATCCCCTCCCCCTTCAACTATAATTTTGATTTATAGAAAATTACCCCCAGCCCGTTCAACTAGCCTCTTCATTTATAGATATTTCATCTACGTTTCTACAGTGGATTATTAAGATCTTATCAGGATACTTTATCAAAAATATCGGTATGGAGAACCATACATGACTTCCATATTCTAAGACTTATAATCTGAAATATGATTGCCTGCCAAGCACTATATATTTTCTAATATATACATAATTTACATTAAAATGAAAAAATTATAATTTTATTGCCTGGCAACAAAATTATTTTATTTTTAACAATTACCATTGTTTGAAAAAGTTTAAATGAATTTTCAAGTACTTTACTCTTGTTAAAACGTAAAAGGTTGCAGGTAAACTACCCCTTCCCCTTAACCGATCTTCACCAAAATCTAATGGCCTTGAGTCCTCTACAATTCACTTAAGTATGCAAAAAATTATTTTATTCTGTTTGAATTTAAGGCAGTTATCGTTTGCCATAGAAAATACGCTTTATAACAAACGTTGCAGGTAAACTACCCCTTTCCCTCACCCCATCTTCACCAAAAACAATAGGTCGTGAGTACTCTACAAATCAGGGCTGTATGCAGAAAATTATTTGGTTATGTTTGAATTTGCGGCTGTTATCGTTTGCCATAGAAAATAACCTTGTTAAAAAAACGTTGTAGGTAAACTACCCCTTTCCCTCAACCGATCTTCACCAAAAACAATAGGTCTTGAGAACTCTACAATATAGGGCTGTATGCAAAAAATCTTTTGATTCTGTTTGAATTTGCGGCTGTTATCGTTTGCCATAAGAAATACCCTTGTTAAAACATAAAACGTTACTGGTAAACTACCCCTTTCTCTTAACCGATCTTCACCAAAATCAACAGATCTTGAGAACTCTACAATTCAGGGCTGTATGCGAAACATTATTTGATTCTGTTTGAATTTGCGGCTGTTATCGTTTGCCAAACAAACAAAATTACCCTTGCTAAAAAAAAAACCGTTGCCGGTAAACTACCCCTTTCCCGCAACCGATCTTCACCAAAAACAATAGGTCGCGAGTACTCTGCAAATCAGGGCTGTATGCAAAAAATTATTTGATTCTGTTTGAATTTGCGGCAGTTATCGTTTGCCATAGAAAAAAAATCTACAGACACACAGACACACAGACAGACACACACACAGACACTTTTCGGAAAACGACTTTTTTTCATGTTTTGAGTGTAGTAGAATCAGAATCTGCAATAATCTCGAACACGATTTTTTTTGCCATCACCATACTTCCATTCCTTAAGGAATATGGAAGTAATTAAGTACTTTACTCATGTTACAACAAAAAATGTTTCTGGTAAACTGCCCTTTCCCCGTAACTGATCTTCACCAAAATCAACAGACATTGAGTTCTCTATAGCTCAGGCACATATGTAAAAAATTATTTGATTCTGTTTGAATTTACGGCAGTTATGGTTCGTCATATAAAAAATTACCCATGTTAAAACATAAAACATGAGATTTATAAAACATATCTAAGATTTATATTTAAAATCATTTTTGAAATAAAATATTTTCATAGAACCTACTAACGCTGGGGAAATCTGAGGAGCCAATCAGAGTTGGGCCTACCTGTCACTCTGCTGAATTTGGTGGAAAGCCCTGTCACTGTCGTCAAAGTATCAGCCTTGACAGGGTCCTCTTTTTCTGCAAAATGGGAGAGGAGGCTTGAGATGGAGTGAGTGACATGGTCCCCACCTCAGTGAAGAACCCATTGTTTTATAAAAATATATTTAAATTTTGAAAACTGAAAATCCTTTTCTTGTTGTAAATATTTATATTTTATAATCAAAATGACTTTATCAAAAAACAAACATTATTTTTTTATAATAAGTACTTACATATGTTTCTTAATATGCTTACTTTTTCTTCAATGTTGATGATCATTTCCAAACATTCTGACAAAATTGTATCTACAGAACAGTTAACATTCCCCAGATTTCCATTTCTGCTAATTTCTCATTACACCTTCCACTGACGTATTATTAACCATTTCATAAACTATCGTATAATCTTTTCAGATTTTGTGGTACAAAATCTGAAATTTTCAGACTGCCTGGCAACAAAATTATTTTATTTTCAACAATTACCATTGTTTGAAAAAGTTTAAATGAATTTTCAAGTACTTTACTCTTGTTAAAACGTAAAAGGTTGCATGTAAACTACCCCTTCCCCTTAACTGATCTTCACCAAAATCTAAAGGCCTTGAGTCCTCTACAATTCACTGACGTATGCAAAAAATTATTTGATTCTGTTTGAATTTGCGGCAGTTATCGTTTGCCATAGAAAATACGCTTGATAAAAAACGTTGCAGGTAAACTACCCCTTCCCCTCAACCGATCTTCACCAAAAACAATAGGTCTTGCGTACTCTACAAATCAGGGCTGTATGCAGAAAATTATTTGATTCTGTTTGAATTTGCGGCTGTTATCGTTTGCCATAGAAAATACCCTAGTTAAAAAAACGTTGTAGGTAAACTACCCCTTTCCCTTAACCGATCTTCACCAAAAACAATAGGTCTTGAGAACTCTACAATTCAGGGCTGTATGCGAAACATTATTACTTCCATATTCCTTAAGGAATGGAAGTATGGTGATGGCAAAAAAAATCGTGTTCGAGATTATTGCAGATTCTGATTCTACTACACTCAAAACATGAAAAAAAGTCGTTTTCCGAAAAGTGTCTGTGTGTCTGTCTGTCTATCTGTGTGTCTGTCTGTCTCTAGATTTTTTTTCTATGGCAAACGATAACTGCCGCAAATTCAAACAGAATCAAATAATTTTTTGCATACAGCCCGGTTTTGCAGAGTTCTCGCGACCTATTGTTTTTGGTGAAGATCGGTTGAGGGAAAGGGGTAGTTTACCTGCAACGGTTTTTTTTTAGCAAGGGTAATTTTGTTTGTTTGGCAAACGATAACAGCCGCAAATTCAAACAGAATCAAATAATGTTTCGCATACAGCCCTGAATTGTAGAGTTCTCAAGACCTATTGTTTTTGGTGAAGATCGGTTAAGGGAAAGGGGTAGTTTACCTGTAACGTTTTATGTTTTAACAAGGGTATTTCCTATGGCAAACGATAACAGCCGCAAATTCAAACAGAATAAAAAGATTATTTGCATACAGCCCTAAATTGTAGAGTTCTCAATACCTTTTGTTTTTGGTGAAGATCGGTTATGGGAAAGGGGTAGTTTACCTACAACGTTTTTTTAACAAGGGTATTTTCTATGGCAAACGATAACAGCCGCAAATTCAAACAGAATCAAATAATTTTCTGCATACAGCCCTGATTTGTAGAGTACTCAAGACCTATTGTTTTTGGTGAAGATCGGTTGAGGGGAAGGGGTAGTTTACCAGCAACGTTTTTTATCATGCGTATTTTTTATGGCAAACGACAACTGCCGCAAATTCAAACAGAATCAAATAATTTTTTGCATACAGCCCTGATTTGTAGAGTACTCGCGACCTATTGTTTTTGGTGAAGATCGGTTGAGGGGAAGGGGTAGTTTACCTGCAACGGTTTTTTTTATGAAGGGAAATTTTTTTTTTTTGGCAAACGATAACAGCCGCAAATTCAAACAGAATCAAATAATGTTTCGCATACAGCCCTGAATTGTAGATTTCTCAAGACCTATTGTTTTTGGTGAAGATCGGTTGAGGGAAAGGGGTAGTTTACCTGCAACGTTTTTTTAACAAGGGTATTTTCTATGGCAAACGATAACAGCCGCAAATTCAAACAGAATCAAATAATGTTTTGCATACAGTCCTGGTTTGTAGAGTACTCAAGACCTATTGTTTTTGGTGAAGATCGGTTAAGGGGAAGGGGTAGTTTACCTGCAACGTTTTTTTATCAAGCGTATTTTCTATGGCAAACGATAACAGCCGCAAATTCAAACAGAATCAAATAATTTTTTGCATACGTCCCTGAATTGTAGAGGTCTCAATGACTTTCGATTTTGGTGAAGATCGGTTAAGGGGAAGGGGTAGTTTACCTGCAACCTTATACGTTTTAACAAGAGTAAAGTACTTGAAAATTTATTTAAACTTTTTGAAACAATGGTAATTGTTAAAAATAAAATAATTTTGTTGCCAGGCAATAAAATTATAATTTTTTCATTTTAATGTAATATAATATTTTTCATTTAATACAGCAATAAAAAGGCAGGTAAGGCACAGCCTGGCTGTTTGGCTGAAAATGATTTTAAATATAAATCTTAGAATATGGAAGTCATGTATGGTTCTCCATACCGATATTTTTTTTTGGCAAACGATAACAGCCGCAAATTCAAACAGAATCAAATAATGTTTCGTATACAGCCCTGAATTGTAGAGTTCTCAAGACCTTTTGTTTTTGGTGAAGATCGGTTGAGGGGAAGGGGTAGTTTACCTTTAACGGTTTTTTTTATCAAGGGAAATTTTTTTTTTGGCAAACGATAACAGCCGTAAATTCAAACAGACTTAAATAATGTTTCGTATACAGCCCTGAATTGTAGAGTTTTCACGACCTATTGTTTTTGGTGAAGATCGGTTAAGGGAAAGGGGTAGTTTACCTGTAACGTTTTATGTTTTAACAAGGGTATTTCCTATGGCAAACGATAACAGCCGCAAATTCAAACAGAATCAAACGATTATTTGCATACAGCCCTAAATTGTTAAGTTCTCAAGACCTATTGTTTTTGGTGAAGATCGGTTGAGGGAAAGGGGTAGTTTACTTGCAACATTTTTTTAACAAGGGTATTTTCTATGGCAAACGATAACAGCCGCAAATTCAAACAGAATCAAATAATGTTTTGCATACAGCCCTGATTTGTAGAGTACTCAAGACCTATTGTTTTTGGTGAAGATCTGTTAAGGGGAAGGGGTAGTTTACCTGCACCGTTTTTTTATCAAGCGTATTTTCTATGGCAAACGATAACAGCCGCAAATTCAAACAGAATCAAATAATTTTTTGCATACATCCCTGAATTGTAGAGGTCTCAAGGACTTTCGATTTTGGTGAAGATCGGTTAAGGCGAAGGGGTAGTTTACCTGCAACCTTTTACGTTTTAACAAGAGTAAAGTACTTGCAAATTTATTTAAACTTTTTGAAACAATGGTAATTGTTAAAAATAAAATAATTTTGTTGCCAGGCAATAAAATTAAAATTTTTTAATTTTAATGTAATATAATATTTTTCATTTAATACGGCAATAAAAAGGCAGGTAAGACACAAACACACAATTCACGTTATTTCTGGCCTCACTCATGTTTATTTTCTTACGTTTGCACGCTTTTTAAATGGAAAGTGCCGAAACCCACACCAACATAACGCGTGCAAGCCGAAAAAATGGATATCAATTTGCTTACTGGCGAAGCTAGTAGTTAATGAATGGATAGGCAAAAATCTTATCTTAAATTTTTTTTAAGGAATCACTAAAAGGACGGTGGGTCAAATCGGACGCTGAGGTAGAGTTGCTGTAACCGAATGGTTCCACAAACAGCCGTAAGAATTTTACTAGCAGGGAATCTACAGGTTAGCGCAACAGTGGAACTCATGTCTTAATGTTATTGGAGACTTCTTTTAAAATCGTTGAGTAAAAAATGCTTTACAGCTCTATACGTGTGTCTATTGAACAATCCTTGTATTAGTCATACACAATAATACAACTGATTGAACTTCAAATTTTTAAACTTGATTAGTTTCTATATATATGTTTAATGTTACAAATAATTCAAATAACAATCTTGATCATCTGTTAGTTCAGCGGAATAACAGTGACACTTTTAATAACCGCATAAAATAAACACTTAGAAACAACACAGGCGCTTTAACTTAACTGTTTGGACCACAGAAGTGAGGCATGCCTCAACGCTCTATGTGTACAGCGCGGGACAATCCCCCCTCCCTACACTTCCCTATCACACCACTACATTGCTTACATACGATGTATACAAAAAACGCTGAGGCAAGTTCAGGTTGCCTCATTCGCTTTAAACGAACTATGCCGAATCTCACCTGTCACCATCTAGCGGTCGCTCAATAAAGCACGTTTCGGTTTAATAAATTTGACAGTCCCAGTAACAATGTATAATCTTTACGTTATGTAGTTCATACGTATTTATAATTTTTATTCTACAGAATTTTTTAGGGTAGGCATTGCCTCAATTGCCTCCATGTAACTTCGCCACTGATATATATGTGTACAACGTTATCGGCAACAAAGAAGTAGTTTTTGTTAAAATTCCTTCCCGGGATATTTGGCCGTAGTCCAATGTTTTCTACAAAACCAGACGTTTCGGCAATGCCATCGACTTCCATCATCAGTGAAAATCGAGTGCGATAACGTGAGGTGGTATACGTTAGTGACCACAGTACTGTGGTTAAGGCTGAAGCAGTAAGTAGAAAGAAATAGTTTCTATGGTAATATTTCATTTCGAAAATGATTTTAAATATAAATCATAGAATATGGAAGTCATGTATGGTTCTCCATACCGATATTTTGATTCTGTTTGAATTTGCGGCTGTTACCGTTTGCCAAAAAAAAAAATTTCCCTTGATAAAAAAAACCGTTGCAGGTAAACTACCCCTTCCCCTGAACCGATCTTCACCAAAAACAATAGGTCGCGAGTACTCTACAAATCAGAGCTGTATGCAAAAAATTATTTGATTCTGTTTGAATTTGCGGCAGTTATCGTTTGCCATAGAAAATACGCTTGATAAAAAACGTTGCAGGTAAACTACCCCTTCCCCTCAACCGATCTTCACCAAAAACAATAGATCTTGAGCACTCTACAAATCAGGGCTGGATGCAGAAAATAATTTGATTCTGTTTGAATTTGCGGCTGTTATCGTTTGCCATAGAAAATACCCTTGTTAAAAAAACGTTGTAGGTAAACTACCCCTTTCCCTTAACCGATCTTCACCAAAAACAATAGGTCTTGAGAACTCTACAATTTAGGGCTGTATGCAAATAATCTTTTGATTCTGTTTGAATTTGCGGCTGTTATCGTTTGCCATAGGAAATACCCTTGTTAAAACATAAAACGTTACAGGTAAACTACCCCTTCCCCTTAACCGATCTTCACCAAAAACAAAAGGTCTTGAGAACTCTACAATTCAGTGCTGTATGCGAAACATTATTTGATTCTGTTTGAATTTGCGGCTGTTATCGTTTGCCAAAAA
The DNA here is from genome assembly GCA_034769895.1 of Magicicada septendecula. Lineage (NCBI taxonomy): Eukaryota > Metazoa > Arthropoda > Insecta > Hemiptera > Cicadidae > Magicicada > Magicicada septendecula. The sequence goes on from CM068376.1 coordinate 330,647,480, forward strand.
AAAATTTCCCTTGATAAAAAAAAACCGTTGCAGGTAAACTACCCCTTTCCCTCAACCGATCTTCACCAAAAACAATAGGTCGCGAGTCCTCTACAAAAAGGGCTGTATGCAAAAAATTATTTGATTCTGTTTGAATTTGCGGCAGTTATCGTTTGCCATAGAAAAAAAATCTACAGACACACAGACACACAGACAGACAGACACACACACAGACACTTTTCGGAAAACGACTTTTTTTCATGTTTTGAGTGTAGTAGAATCAGAATCTGCAATAATCTCGAACACGATTTTTTTTGCCATCACCATACTTCCATTCCTTAAGGAATTATGGAAGTAAAAATATCGGTATGGAGAACCATACATGACTTCCATATTCTAAGATTTATATTTAAAATCATTTTCACCCAAACAGCCAGGCTGTGTCTTACCTGCCTTTTTATTGCTGTATTAAATGAAAAATATTATATTACATTAAAATGAAAAAATTATAATTTTATTGCCTGGCAACAAAATTATTTTATTTTTAACAATTACCATTGTTTCAAAAAGTTTAAATAAATTTTCAAGTACTTTACTCTTGTTAAAACGAAAAAGGTTGCAGGTAAACTACCCCTTCCCCTTAACCGATCTTCACCAAAATCGAAAGTTATTGAGACCGCTACAATTCAGGGACGTATGCAAAAACTTATTTGATTCTGTTTGAATTTGCGGCTGTTATCGTTTGCCATAGAAAATACGCTTGATAAAAAAACGTTGCAGGTAAACTACCCCTTTCCCTCAACCGATCTTCACCAAAAACAATAGGTCTTGAGAACTCTACAATTTAGGGCTGTATGCAAATAATCTTTTGATTCTGTTTGAATTTGCGGCTGTTATCGTTTGCCATAGGAAATACCCTTTTAAAACATAAAACGTTGCAGGTAAACTACCCCTTTCCCTAAACCGATCTTCACCAACACCAATAGGTATTGAGAAATCTACAATACAGGGCTCTATGCAAAACATCATTTAATTCTGTTTGAATTTGTGGCTGTTATCGTTTACCATAGAAAAAGTAAATTATTGCCTGGCAACAAAATTATTTTATTTTTAACAATTACCATTGTTTCAAAAAGATTAAATAAATTTTCAAGTACTTTACTCTTGTTAAAACGTAAAAGGTTGCAGGTAAACTATCCCTTCCCCTTAACCGATCTTCACCAAAATCGAAAGTCATTGAGACCTCTACAATTCAGGGACGTATGCAAAAAATTATTTGATTCTGTTTGAATTGCGGCTGTTATCGTTTGACATAGAAAATACGCTTGATAAAAAAACGTTGCAGGTAAACTACCCCTTCCCCTTAACCGATCTTCACCAAAAACAACAGGTCTTGAGTACTCTACAAATCAGGACTGTATGCAAAACATTATTTGATTCTGTTTGAATTTGCGGCTGTTATCGTTTGCCATAGAAAATACCCTTGTTAAAAAAACGTTGCAGGTAAACTACCCCTTTCCCTCAACCGATCTTCACCAAAACAAATAGGTCTTGAGAACTCTACAATTTAGGGCTGTATGCAAATAATCTTTTGATTCAGTTTGAATTTGCGGCTGTTATCGTTTGCCATAGGAAATACCCTTGTTAAAACATAAAACGTTACAGGTAAACTACCCCTTTCCCTTAACCGATCTTCACCAAAATCAACAGATCTTGAGAACTCTACAATTCAGGGCTGTATGCAAAAAATTATTTGATTCTGTTTCAATTTGCGGCAGTTATCGTTTGCCATAGAAAAAAAATCTACAGACAGACAGACAGACAGACAGACAGACACACAGACACACACACACACACACTTTTCGGAAAACGACTTTTTTTCATGTTTTGAGTGTAGTACAATCAGAATCTGCAATAATCTCGAACACGATTTTTTTTGCCATCACCATACTTCCATTCCTTAAGGAATATGGAAGTAAAATTACCCTTGAAATAAAACCGTTGCTGGTAAACTACCCCTTTCCCTTAACCGATCTTCACCAAAAACGACAGGTCTTGGGTACTCTACAATTCAGGCCTGTATGCAAACAATTATTTGATTTTGTTTGAATTTGCTGCTGTTATCGTTTGCCATACAAAATACCCTTGATAAAACAAACAATGTGGCAGGTAAACTACCCCTTTCCCTTAAACGATCTTCACCAAAAACAATAGGTCTTTAGTACTCAAGAAATCAGGGCTGTATGCAAAAACTTATTTGATTATGTTTGAATTTGCAGCTGTTATCGTTTGCCATAGAAAATACCCTTGTTAAACATAAAACGTTGCAGGTAAACTACCCCTTTCCCATAACCGATCTTCACCAAAAACTACAGGCCTTGGGTACTCTACAATTCAGGCCAGTATGCAAACAACTATTTGATTCTGTTTGAATTTGCGGCTGTTATCGTTTGCCATAGAAAACACCCTTGATAAAACATAAAACGTTGCTGGTAAACTACCCCTTTCCCTAAACCGATCTTCACCAACACCAATAGGTATTGAGAACTCTACAATACAGGGCTCTATGCAAAACATCATTTGATTCTGTTTGAATTTGTGGCTGTTATCGTTTACCATACAAAAAGTAAATTATTGCCTGGCAACAAAATTATTTTATTTTTAACAATTACCATTGTTTCAAAAAGTTTAAATAAATTTTCAAGTACTTTACTCTTGTTAAAACGTAAAAGGTTGCAAGTAAACTACCCCTTCCCCTTAACCGATCTTCACCAAAATCGAAAGTCATTGAGACCTCTACAATTCAGGGACGTATGCAAACAAGTACTTTACTCTTGTTAAAACGTAAAAGGTTGCAGGTAAACTACCCCTTCCCCTTAACCGATCTTCACCAAAATCGAAAGTCATTGAGACCTCTACAATTCAGGGAGGTATGCAAAAAATTATTTGATTCTGTTTGAATTTGCGGCTGTTATCGTTTGCCATAGAAAATACGCTTGATAAAAAAACGTTGCAGGTAAACTACCCCTTCCCCTTAACCGATCTTCACCAAAAACAATAGGTCTTGAGTACTCTACAATTTAGGGCTGTATGCAAATAATCTTTTGATTCTGTTTGAATTTGCGGCTGTTATCGTTTGCCATAGGAAATACCCTTGTTAAAACATAAAACGTTACTGGTAAACTACCCCTTTCCCTTAACCGATCTTCACCAAAAACAATAGGTCTTGAGTACTCAACAAAACGGGGCTGTATGCAAAACATTATTTGATTCTGTTTGAATTTACGGCTGTTATCGTTTGCCATATAAAATACCCTTGTTAAAAAAACGTTGCAGGTAAACTACCCCTTTCCCTCAACCGAACTTCACCAAAAACAATAGGTCTTGAGAACTCTACAATTTAGGGCTGTATGCAAATAATCTTTTGATTCTGTTTGAATTTGCGGCTGTTATCGTTTGCCGTAGGAAATACCCTTGTTAAAACATAAAACGTTACAGGTAAACTACCCCTTTCCCTTAACCGATCTTCACCAAAATCAACAGACCTTGAGAACTCTACAATTCAGGGCTGTATGCGAAACATTATTTCATTCTGTATGAATTTGCGGCTGTTATCGTTTGCCAAACAAACAAAATTACCCTTGCTAAAAAAAAACCGTTGCAGGTAAACTACCCCTTTCCCTCAACCGATCTTCACCAACAACAATAGGTCGCGAGTACTCTGCAAGTCAGGGCTGCATGCAAAAAATTATTTGATTCTGTTTCAATTTGCGGCAGTTATCGTTTGCCATAGAAAAAAAATCTACAGACAGACAGACAGACAGACACACACACACACACACACTTTTCGGAAAACGACTTTTTTTCATGTTTTGAGTGTAGTACAATCAGAATCTGCAATAATCTCGAACACGATTTTTTTTGCCATCACCATACTTCCATTCCTTAAGGAATATGGAAGTAAAATTACCCTTGAAATAAAACCGTTGCTGGTAAACTACCCCTTTCCCTTAACCGATCTTCACCAAAAACGACAGGTCTTGGGTACTCTACAATTCAGGCCTGTATGCAAACAATTATTTGATTTTGTTTGAATTTGCTGCTGTTATCGTTTGCCATACAAAATACCCTTGATAAAACAAACAATGTGGCAGGTAAACTACCCCTTTCCCTTAAACGATCTTCACCAAAAACAATAGGTCTTTAGTACTCAAGAAATCAGGGCTGTATGCAAAAACTTATTTGATTATGTTTGAATTTGCGGCTGTTATCGTTTGCCATAGAAAATACCCTTGTTAAAACATAAAACGTTGCAGGTAAACTACCCCTTTCCCATAACCGATCTTCACCAAAAACTACAGGTCTTGGGTACTCTAGAATTCAGGCCAGTATGCAAACAACTATTTGATTCTGTTTGAATTTGCGGCTGTTATCGTTTGCCATAGAAAACACCCTTGATAAAACATAAAACGTTGCTGGTAAACTACCCTATTCCATTAACCGATCTTCACCAATAACAAGAGGTCTTGAGAACTCTACAATTCAGGGCTGTATGCAAAACATTAGTTGACTCTCTTTGAATTTACGGCAGTTATCGTTCGTCACAGAAAAAATACCCTTGTTAAAACATAAAACGTTGCAGGTAAACTACACCTTCCTCTTAACCGATCTTCACCAAAAACAACAGGTCTTTAGTACTCAACAAAACAGGCCTGTATGCAAAAACGTATTTGATTCTGTTTGAATTTACAGCTCTTATCGTTTGCCATAGAAAATACCCTTTTAAAACATAAAACGTTGCAGGTAAACTACCCCTTTCCCTAAACCGATCTTCACCAACACCAATAGGTATTGAGAACTCTACAATACAGGGCTCTATGCAAAACATCATTTGATTCTGTTTGAATTTGTGGCTGTTATCGTTTACCATAGAAAAAGTAAATTATTGCCTGGCAACAAAATTATTTTATTTTTAACAATTACCATTGTTTCAAAAAGTTTAAATAAATTTTCAAGTACTTTACTCTTGTTAAAACGTAAAAGGTTGCAAGTAAACTACCCCTTCCCCTTAACCGATCTTCACCAAAATCGAAAGTCATTGAGACCTCTACAATTCAGGGACGTATGCAAACAAGTACTTTACTCTTGTTAAAACGTAAAAGGTTGCAGGTAAACTACCCCTTCCCCTTAACCGATCTTCACCAAAATCGGAAGTCAATGAGACCTCTACAATTCAGGGACGTATGCAAAAAATTATTTGATTCTGTTTGAATTTGCGGCTGTTATCGTTTGCCATAGAAAATACGCTTGATAAAAAAACGTTGCAGGTAAACTACCCCTTCCCCTTAACCGATCTTCACCAAAAACAATAGGTCTTGACTACTCTACAATATAGGGCTGTATGCAAATAATCTTTTGATTCTGTTTGAATTTGCGGCTGTTATCGTTTGCCATAGGAAATACCCTTGTTAAAACATAAAACGTTACAGGTAAACTACCCCTTTCCCTTAACCGATCTTCACCAAAAACAATAGGTCTTGAGTACTCAACAAATCGGGGCTGTATGCAAAACATTATTTGATTCTGTTTGAATTTGCGGCTGTTATCGTTTGCCATATAAAATACCCTTGTTAAAAAAACGTTGCAGGTAAACTACCCCTTTCCCTCAACCGAACTTCACCAAAAACAATAGGTCTTGAGAACTCTACAATTTAGGGCTGTATGCAAATAATCTTTTGATTCTGTTTGAATTTGCGGCTGTTATCGTTTGCCATAGGAAATACCCTTGTTAAAACATAAAACGTTACAGGTAAACTATCCCTTTCCCTTAACCGATCTTCACCAAAATCAACAGACCTTGAGAACTCTACAATTCAGGGCTGTATGCGAAACATTATTTCATTCTGTATGAATTTGCGGCTGTTATCGTTTGCCAAACAAACAAAATTACCCTTGCTAAAAAAAAACCGTTGCAGGTAAACTACCCCTTTCCCTCAACCGATCTTCACCAACAACAATAGGTCGCGAGTACTCTGCAAGTCAGGGCTGCATGCAAAAAATTATTTGATTCTGTTTCAATTTGCGGCAGTTATCGTTTGCCATAGAAAAAAAATCTACAGACAGACAGATAGACAGACAGACACACACACACACACACACACACTTTTCGGAAAACGACTTTTTTTCATGTTTTGAGTGTAGTACAATCAGAATCTGCAATAATCTCGAACACGATTTTTTTTGCCATCACCATACTTCCATTCCTTAAGGAATATGGAAGTAAAATTACCCTTGAAATAAAACCGTTGCTGGTAAACTACCCCTTTCCCTTAACCGATCTTCACCAAAAACGACAGGTCTTGGGTACTCTACAATTCAGGCCTGTATGCAAACAATTATTTGATTTTGTTTGAATTTGCTGCTGTTATCGTTTGCCATACAAAATACCCTTGATAAAACAAACAATGTGGCAGGTAAACTACCCCTTTCCCTTAAACGATCTTCACCAAAAACAATAGGTCTTTAGTACTCAAGAAATCAGGGCTGTATGCAAAAACTTATTTGATTATGTTTGAATTTGCGGCTGTTATCGTTTGCCATAGAAAATACCCTTGTTAAAACATAAAACGTTGCAGGTAAACTACCCCTTTCCCATAACCGATCTTCACCAAAAACTACAGGTCTTGGGTACTCTAGAATTCAGGCCAGTATGCAAACAACTATTTGATTCTGTTTGAATTTGCGGCTGTTATCGTTTGCCATAGAAAACACCCTTGATAAAACATAAAACGTTGCTGGTAAACTACCCTATTCCATTAACCGATCTTCACCAATAACAAGAGGTCTTGAGAACTCTACAATTCAGGGCTGTATGCAAAACATTAGTTGATTCTCTTTGAATTTACGGCAGTTATCGTTCGTCACAGAAAAAATACCCTTGTTAAAACATAAAACGTTGCAGGTAAACTACCCCTTCCCCTTAACCGATCTTCACCAAAAACAATAGGTCTTTAGTACTCAACAAAACAGGCCTGTATGCAAAAACGTATTTGATTCTGTTTGAATTTTCAGCTCTTATCGTTTGCCATAGAAAATACCCTTTTAAAACATAAAACGTTGCAGGTAAACTACCCCTTTCCCTAAACCGATCTTCACCAACACCAATAGGTATTGAGAAATCTACAATACAGGGCTCTATGCAAAACATCATTTGATTCTGTTTGAATTTGTGGCTGTTATCGTTTACCATAGAAAAAGTAAATTATTGCCTGGCAACAAAATTATTTTATTTTTAACAATTACCATTGTTTCAAAAAGTTTAAATAAATTTTCAAGTACTTTACTCTTGTTAAAACGTAAAAGGTTGCAAGTAAACTACCCCTTCCCCTTAACCGATCTTCACCAAAATCGAAAGTCATTGAGACCTCTACAATTCAGGGACGTATGCAAACAAGTACTTTACTCTTGTTAAAACGTAAAAGGTTGCAGGTAAACTACCCCTTCCCCTTAACCGATCTTCACCAAAATCGAAAGCCAATGAGACCTCTATAATTCAGGGACGTATGCAAAAAATTATTTGATTCTGTTTGAATTTGCGGCTGTTATCGTTTGCCATAGAAAATACGCTTGATAAAAAAACGTTGCAGGTAAACTACCCCTTCCCCTTAACCGATCTTCACCAAAAACAATAGGTCTTGACTACTCTACAATTTAGGGCTGTATGCAAATAATCTTTTGATTCTGTTTGAATTTGCGGCTATTATCGTTTGCCATAGGAAATACCCTTGTTAAAACATAAAACGTTACAGGTAAACTACCCCTTTACCTTAACCGATCTTCACCAAAAACAATAGGTCTTGAGTACTCAACAAATCGGGGCTGTATGCAAAACATTATTTGATTCTGTTTGAATTTGCGGCTGTTATCGTTTGCCATATAAAATACCCTTGTTAAAAAAACGTTGCAGGTAAACTACCCCTTTCCCTCAACCGAACTTCACCAAAAACAATAGGTCTTGAGAACTCTACAATTTAGGGCTGTATGCAAATAATCTTTTGATTCTGTTTGAATTTGCGGCTGTTATCGTTTGCCATAGGAAATACCCTTGTTAAAACATAAAACGTTACAGGTAAACTACCCCTTTCCCTTAACCGATCTTCACCAAAATCAACAGACCTTGAGAACTCTACAATTCAGGGCTGTATGCGAAACATTATTTCATTCTGTATGAATTTGCGGCTGTTATCGTTTGCCAAACAAACAAAATTACCCTTGCTAAAAAAAAACCGTTGCAGGTAAACTACCCCTTTCCCTCAACCGATCTTCACCAACAACAATAGGTCGCGAGTACTCTGCAAGTCAGGGGTGCATGCAAAAAATTATTTGATTCTGTTTCAATTTGCGGCAGTTATCGTTTGCCATAGAAAAAAAAATCTACAGACAGACAGATAGACAGACACACACACACACACACACACACACACACACTTTTCGGAAAACGACTTTTTTTCATGTTTTGAGTGTAGTACAATCAGAATCTGCAATAATCTCGAACACGATTTTTTTTGCCATCACCATACTTCCATTCCTTAAGGAATATGGAAGTAAAATTACCCTTGAAATAAAACCGTTGCTGGTAAACTACCCCTTTCCCTTAACCGATCTTCACCAAAAACGACAGGTCTTGGGTACTCTACAATTCAGGCCTGTATGCAAACAATTATTTGATTTTGTTTGAATTTGCTGCTGTTATCGTTTGCCATACAAAATACCCTTGATAAAACAAACAATGTGGCAGGTAAACTACCCCTTTCCCTTAAACGATCTTCACCAAAAACAATAGGTCTTTAGTACTCAAGAAATCAGGGCTGTATGCAAAAACTTATTTGATTATGTTTGAATTTGCGGCTGTTATCGTTTGCCATAGAAAATACCCTTGTTAAAACATAAAACGTTGCAGGTAAACTACCCCTTTCCCATAACCGATCTTCACCAAAAACTACAGGTCTTGGGTACTCTAGAATTCAGGCCAGTATGCAAACAACTATTTGATTCTGTTTGAATTTGCGGCTGTTATCGTTTGCCATAGAAAACACCCTTGATAAAACATAAAACGTTGCTGGTAAACTACCCTATTCCATTAACCGATCTTCACCAATAACAATAGGTCTTGAGAACTCTACAATTCAGGGCTGTATGCAAAATATTAGTTGATTCTCTTTGAATTTACGGCAGTTATCGTTCGTCACAGAAAAAATACCCTTGTTAAAACATAAAACGTTGCAGGTAAACTACCCCTTCCCCTTAACCGATCTTCACCAAAAACAACAGGTCTTTAGTACTCAACAAAACAGGCCTGTATGCAAAAACGTATTTGATTCTGTTTGAATTTGCAGCTCTTATCGTTTGCCATAGAAAATACCCTTTTAAAACATAAAACGTTGCAGGTAAACTACCCCTTTCCCTAAACCGATCTTCACCAACACCAATAGGTATTGAGAAATCTACAATACAGGGCTCTATGCAAAACATCATTTGATTCTGTTTGAATTTGTGGCTGTTATCGTTTACCATAGAAAAAGTAAATTATTGCCTGGCAACAAAATTATTTTATTTTTAACAATTACCATTGTTTCAAAAAGTTTAAATAAATTTTCAAGTACTTTACTCTTGTTAAAACGTAAAAGGTTGCAAGTAAACTACCCCTTCCCCTTAACCGATCTTCACCAAAATCGAAAGTCATTGAGACCTCTACAATTCAGGGACGTATGCAAACAAGTACTTTACTCTTGTTAAAACGTAAAAGGTTGCAGGTAAACTACCCCTTCCCCTTAACCGATCTTCACCAAAATCGAAAGTCAATGAGACCTCTACAATTCATGGACGTATGCAAAAAATTATTTGATTCTGTTTGAATTTGCGGCTGTTATCGTTTGCCATAGAAAATACGCTTGATAAAAAAACGTTGCAGGTAAACTACCCCTTCCCCTTAACCGATCTTCACCAAAAACAATAGGTCTTGACTACTCTACAATTTAGGGATGTATGCAAATAATCTTTTGATTCTGTTTGAATTTGCGGCTGTTATCGTTTGCCATAGGAAATACCCTTGTTAAAACATAAAACGTTACAGGTAAACTACCCCTTTCCCTTAACCGATCTTCACCAAAAACAATAGGTCTTGAGTACTCAACAAATCGGGGCTGTATGCAAAACATTATTTGATTCTGTTTGAATTTGCGGCTGTTATCGTTTGCCATATAAAATACCCTTGTTAAAAAAACGTTGCAGGTAAACTACCCCTTTCCCTCAACCGAACTTCACCAAAAACAATAGGTCTTGAGAACTCTACAATTTAGGGCTGTATGCAAATAATCTTTTGATTCTGTTTGAATTTGCGGCTGTTATCGTTTGCCATAGGAAATACCCTTGTTAAAACATAAAACGTTACAGGTAAACTACCCCTTTCCCTTAACCGATCTTCACCAAAATCAACAGACCTTGAGAACTCTACAATTCAGGGCTGTATGCGAAACATTATTTCATTCTGTATGAATTTGCGGCTGTTATCGTTTGCCAAACAAACAAAATTACCCTTGCTAAAAAAAAACCGTTGCAGGTAAACTACCCCTTTCCCTCAACCGATCTTCACCAACAACAATAGGTCGCGAGTACTCCGCAAGTCAGGGCTGCATGCAAAAAATTATTTGATTCTGTTTCAATTTGCGGCAGTTATCGTTTGCCATAGGAAATACCCTTGTTAAAACATAAAACGTTGCAGGTAAACTACCCCTTTCCCATAACCGATCTTCACCAAAAACTACAGGTCTTGGGTACTCTAGAATTCAGGCCAGTATGCAAACAACTATTTGATTCTGTTTGAATTTGCGGCTGTTATCGTTTGCCATAGAAAACACCCTTGATAAAACATAAAACGTTGCTGGTAAACTACCCTATTCCATTAACCGATCTTCACCAATAACAATAGGTCTTGAGAACTCTACAATTCAGGGCTGTATGCAAAACATTAGTTGATTCTCTTTGAATTTACGGCAGTTATCGTTCGTCACAGAAAAAATACCCTTGTTAAAACATAAAACGTTACAGGTAAACTACCCCTTTCCCTTAGCCGATCTTCACCAAAAACAATAGGTCTTGAGTACTCAACAAGTCGGGGCTGTATGCAAAACATTATTTGATTCTGTTTGAATTTGCGGCTGTTATCGTTTGCCATATAAAATACCCTTGTTAAAAAAACGTTGCAGGTAAACTACCCCTTTCCCTCAACCGAACTTCACCAAAAACAAAAGGTCTTGAGAACTCTACAATTTAGGGCTGTATGCAAATAATCTTTTGATTCTGTTTGAATTTGCGGCTGTTATCGTTTGCCATAGGAAATACCCTTGTTAAAACATAAAACGTTACAGGTAAACTACCCCTTTCCCTTAACCGATCTTCACCAAAATCAACAGACCTTGAGAACTCTACAATTCAGGGCTGTATGCGAAACATTATTTCATTCTGTATGAATTTGCGGCTGTTATCGTTTGCCAAACAAACAAAATTACCCTTGCTAAAAAAAAACCGTTGCAGGTAAACTACCCCTTTCCCTCAACCGATCTTCACCAACAACAATAGGTCGCGAGTACTCTGCAAGTCAGGGCTGCATGCAAAAAATTATTTGATTCTGTTTCAATTTGCGGCAGTTATCGTTTGCCATAGAAAAAAAATCTACAGACAGACAGACAGACAGACAGACACACACACACACACACACACACTTTTCGGAAAACGACTTTTTTTCATGTTTTGAGTGTAGTACAATCAGAATCTGCAATAATCTCGAACACGATTTTTTTTGCCATCACCATACTTCCATTCCTTAAGGAATATGGAAGTAAAATTACCCTTGAAATAAAACCGTTGCTGGTAAACTACCCCTTTCCCTTAACCGATCTTCACCAAAAACGACAGGTCTTGGGTACTCTACAATTCAGGCCTGTATGCAAACAATTATTTGATTTTGTTTGAATTTGCTGCTGTTATCGTTTGCCATACAAAATACCCTTGATAAAACAAACAATGTGGCAGGTAAACTACCCCTTTCCCTTAAACGATCTTCACCAAAAACAATAGGTCTTTAGTACTCAAGAAATCAGGGCTGTATGCAAAAACTTATTTGATTATGTTTGAATTTGCGGCTGTTATCGTTTGCCATAGAAAATACCCTTGTTAAAACATAAAACGTTGCAGGTAAACTACCCCTTTCCCATAACCGATCTTCACCAAAAACTACAGGTCTTGGGTACTCTAGAATTCAGGCCAGTATGCAAACAACTATTTGATTCTGTTTGAATTTGCGGCTGTTATCGTTTGCCATAGAAAACACCCTTGATAAAACATAAAACGTTGCTGGTAAACTACCCTATTCCATTAACCGATCTTCACCAATAACAATAGGTCTTGAGAACTCTACAATTCAGGGCTGTATGCAAAACATTAGTTGATTCTCTTTGAATTTACGGCAGTTATCGTTCGTCACAGAAAAAATACCCTTGTTAAAACATAAAACGTTACAGGTAAACTACCCCTTTCCCTTAACCGATCTTCACCAAAAACAATAGGTCTTGAGTACTCAACAAATCGGGGCTGTATGCAAAACATTATTTGATTCTGTTTGAATTTGCGGCTGTTATCGTTTGCCATATAAAATACCCTTGTTAAAAAAACGTTGCAGGTAAACTACCCCTTTCCCTCAACCGAACTTCACCAAAAACAATAGGTCTTGAGAACTCTACAATTTAGGGCTGTATGCAAATAATCTTTTGATTCTGTTTGAATTTGCGGCTGTTATCGTTTGCCATAGGAAATACCCTTGTTAAAACATAAAACGTTACAGGTAAACTACCCCTTTCCCTTAACCGATCTTCACCAAAATCAACAGACCTTGAGAACTCTACAATTCAGGGCTGTATGCGAAACATTATTTCATTCTGTATGAATTTGCGGCTGTTATCGTTTGCCAAACAAACAAAATTACCCTTGCTAAAAAAAAACCGTTGCAGGTAAACTACCCCTTTCCCTCAACCGATCTTCACCAACAACAATAGGTCGCGAGTACTCTGCAAGTCAGGGCTGCATGCAAAAAATTATTTGATTCTGTTTCAATTTGCGGCAGTTATCGTTTGCCATAGAAAAAAATCTACAGACAGACAGACAGACAGACACACACACACACACACACTTTTCGGAAAACGACTTTTTTTCATGTTTTGAGTGTAGTACAATCAGAATCTGCAATAATCTCGAACACGATTTTTTTTGCCATCACCATACTTCCATTCCTTAAGGAATATGGAAGTAAAATTACCCTTGAAATAAAACCGTTGCTGGTAAACTACCCCTTTCCCTTAACCGATCTTCACCAAAAACGACAGGTCTTGGGTACTCTACAATTCAGGCCTGTATGCAAACAATTATTTGATTTTGTTTGAATTTGCTGCTGTTATCGTTTGCCATACAAAATACCCTTGATAAAACAAACAATGTGGCAGGTAAACTACCCCTTTCCCTTAAACGATCTTCACCAAAAACAATAGGTCTTTAGTACTCAAGAAATCAGGGCTGTATGCAAAAACTTATTTGATTATGTTTGAATTTGCGGCTGTTATCGTTTGCCATAGAAAATACCCTTGTTAAAACATAAAACGTTGCAGGTAAACTACCCCTTTCCCATAACCGATCTTCACCAAAAACTACAGGTCTTGGGTACTCTAGAATTCAGGCCAGTATGCAAACAACTATTTGATTCTGTTTGAATTTGCGGCTGTTATCGTTTGCCATAGAAAACACCCTTGATAAAACATAAAACGTTGCTGGTAAACTACCCTATTCCATTAACCGATCTTCACCAATAACAATAGGTCTTGAGAACTCTACAATTCAGGGCTGTATGCAAAACATTAGTTGATTCTCTTTGAATTTACGGCAGTTATCGTTCGTCACAGAAAAAATACCCTTGTTAAAACATAAAACGTTGCAGGTAAACTACCCCTTCCCCTTAACCGATCTTCACCAAAAACAACAGGTCTTTAGTACTCAACAAAACAGGCCTGTATGCAAAAACGTATTTGATTCTGTTTGAATTTGCAGCTCTTATCGTTTGCCATAGAAAATACCCTTTTAAAACATAAAACGTTGCAGGTAAACTACCCCTTTCCCTAAACCGATCTTCACCAACACCAATAGGTATTGAGAAATCTACAATACAGGGCTCTATGCAAAACATCATTTGATTCTGTTTGAATTTGTGGCTGTTATCGTTTACCATAGAAAAAGTAAATTATTGCCTGGCAACAAAATTATTTTATTTTTAACAATTACCATTGTTTCAAAAAGTTTAAATAAATTTTCAAGTACTTTACTCTTGTTAAAACGTAAAAGGTTGCAAGTAAACTACCCCTTCCCCTTAACCGATCTTCACCAAAATCGAAAGTCATTGAGACCTCTACAATTCAGGGACGTATGCAAACAAGTACTTTACTCTTGTTAAAACGTAAAAGGTTGCAGGTAAACTACCCCTTCCCCTTAACCGATCTTCACCAAAATCGAAAGTCAATGAGACCTCTACAATTCAGGGACGTATGCAAAAAATTATTTGATTCTGTTAGAATTTGCGGCTGTTATCGTTTGCCATAGAAAATACGCTTGATAAAAAAACGTTGCAGGTAAACTACCCCTTCCCCTTAACCGATCTTCACCAAAAACAATAGGTCTTGACTACTCTACAATTTAGGGCTGTATGCAAATAATCTTTTGATTCTGTTTGAATTTGCGGCTGTTATCGTTTGCCATAGGAAATACCCTTGTTAAAACATAAAACGTTACAGGTAAACTACCCCTTTCCCTTAACCGATCTTCACCAAAAACAATAGGTCTTGAGTACTCAACAAATCGGGGCTGTATGCAAAACATTATTTGATTCTGTTTGAATTTGCGGCTGTTATCGTTTGCCATATAAAATACCCTTGTTAAAAAAACGTTGCAGGTAAACTACCCCTTTCCCTCAACCGAACTTCACCAAAAACAATAGGTCTTGAGAACTCTACAATTTAGGGCTGTATGCAAATAATCTTTTGATTCTGTTTGAATTTGCGGCTGTTATCGTTTGCCATAGGAAATACCCTTGTTAAAACATAAAACGTTACAGGTAAACTACCCCTTTCCCTTAACCGATCTTCACCAAAATCAACAGACCTTGAGAACTCTACAATTCAGGGCTGTATGCGAAACATTATTTCATTCTGTATGAATTTGCGGCTGTTATCGTTTGCCAAACAAACAAAATTACCCTTGCTAAAAAAAAACCGTTGCAGGTAAACTACCCCTTTCCCTCAACCGATCTTCACCAACAACAATAGGTCGCGAGTACTCTGCAAGTCAGGGCTGCATGCAAAAAATTATTTGATTCTGTTTCAATTTGCGGCAGTTATCGTTTGCCATAGAAAAAAAATCTACAGACAGACAGACAGACAGAAACACACACACACACACACTTTTCGGAAAACGACTATTTTTCATGTTTTGAGTGTAGTACAATCAGAATCTGCAATAATCTCGAACACGATTTTTTTTGCCATCACCATACTTCCATTCCTTAAGGAATATGGAAGTAAAATTACCCTTGAAATAAAACCGTTGCTGGTAAACTACCCCTTTCCCTTAACCGATCTTCACCAAAAACGACAGGTCTTGGGTACTCTACAATTCAGGCCTGTATGCAAACAATTATTTGATTTTGTTTGAATTTGCTGCTGTTATCGTTTGCCATACAAAATACCCTTGATAAAACAAACAATGTGGCAGGTAAACTACCCCTTTCCCTTAAACGATCTTCACCAAAAACAATAGGTCTTTAGTACTCAAGAAATCAGGGCTGTATGCAAAAACTTATTTGATTATGTTTGAATTTGCGGCTGTTATCGTTTGCCATAGAAAATACCCTTGTTAAAACATAAAACGTTGCAGGTAAACTACCCCTTTCCCATAACCGATCTTCACCAAAAACTACAGGTCTTGGGTACTCTAGAATTCAGGCCAGTATGCAAACAACTATTTGATTCTGTTTGAATTTGCGGCTGTTATCGTTTGCCATAGAAAACACCCTTGATAAAACATAAAACGTTGCTGGTAAACTACCCTATTCCATTAACCGATCTTCACCAATAACAATAGGTCTTGAGAACTCTACAATTCAGGGCTGTATGCAAAACATTAGTTGATTCTCTTTGAATTTACGGCAGTTATCGTTCGTCACAGAAAAAATACCCTTGTTAAAACATAAAACGTTGCAGGTAAACTACCCCTTCCCCTTAACCGATCTTCACCAAAAACAACAGGTCTTTAGTACTCAACAAAACAGGCCTGTATGCAAAAACGTATTTGATTCTGTTTGAATTTGCAGCTCTTATCGTTTGCCATAGAAAATACCCTTTTAAAACATAAAACGTTGCAGGTAAACTACCCCTTTCCCTAAACCGATCTTCACCAACACCAATAGGTATTGAGAAATCTACAATACAGGGCTCTATGCAAAACATCATTTGATTCTGTTTGAATTTGTGGCTGTTATCGTTTACCATAGAAAAAGTAAATTATTGCCTGGCAACAAAATTATTTTATTTTTAACAATTACCATTGTTTCAAAAAGTTTAAATAAATTTTCAAGTACTTTACTCTTGTTAAAACGTAAAAGGTTGCAAGTAAACTACCCCTTCCCCTTAACCGATCTTCACCAAAATCGAAAGTCATTGAGACCTCTACAATTCAGGGACGTATGCAAACAAGTACTTTACTCTTGTTAAAACGTAAAAGGTTGCAGGTAAACTACCCCTTCCCCTTAACCGATCTTCACCAAAATCGAAAGTCAATGAGACCTCTACAATTCAGGGACGTATGCAAAAAATTATTTGATTCTGTTTGAATTTGCGGCTGTTATCGTTTGCCATAGAAAATACGCTTGATAAAAAAACGTTGCAGGTAAACTACCCCTTCCCCTTAACCGATCTTCACCAAAAACAATAGGTCTTGACTACTCTACAATTTAGGGCTGTATGCAAATAATCTTTTGATTCTGTTTGAATTTGCGGCTGTTATCGTTTGCCATAGGAAATACCCTTGTTAAAACATAAAACGTTACAGGTAAACTACCCCTTTCCCTTAACCGATCTTCACCAAAAACAATAGGTCTTGAGTACTCAACAAATCGGGGCTGTATGCAAAACATTATTTGATTCTGTTTGAATTTGCGGCTGTTATCGTTTGCCATATAAAATACCCTTGTTAAAAAAACGTTGCAGGTAAACTACCCCTTTCCCTCAACCGAACTTCACCAAAAACAATAGGTCTTGAGAACTCTACAATTTAGGGCTGTATGCAAATAATCTTTTGATTCTGTTTGAATTTGCGGCTGTTATCGTTTGCCATAGGAAATACCCTTGTTAAAACATAAAACGTTACAGGTAAACTACCCCTTTCCCTTAACCGATCTGCACCAAAATCAACAGACCTTGAGAACTCTACAATTCAGGGCTGTATGCGAAACATTATTTCATTCTGTATGAATTTGCGGCTGTTATCGTTTGCCAAACAAACAAAATTACCCTTGCTAAAAAAAAACCGTTGCAGGTAAACTACCCCTTTCCCTCAACCGATCTTCACCAACAACAATAGGTCGCGAGTACTCTGCAAGTCAGGGCTGCATGCAAAAAATTATTTGATTCTGTTTCAATTTGCGGCAGTTATCGTTTGCCATAGAAAAGAATCTACAGACAGACAGACAGACAGACACACACACACACACACACACACTTTTCGGAAAACGACTTTTTTTCATGTTTTGAGTGTAGTACAATAGGTCTTGAGTACTCTACAATTTAGGGCTGTATGCAAAAATCTTTTGATTCTGTTTGAATTTGCGGCTGTTATCGTTTGCCATAGGAAATACCCTTGTTAAAACATAAAACGTTACAGGTAAACTACCCCTTTCCCTTAACCGATCTTCACCAAAAACAATAGGTCTTGAGTACTCTACAAATCGGGGCTGTATGCAAAACATTATTTGATTCTGTTTGAATTTGCGGCTGTTATCGTTTGCCATATAAAATACCCTTGTTAAAAAAACGTTGCAGGTAAACTACCCCTTTCCCTCAACCGAACTTCACCAAAAACAATAGGTCTTGAGAACTCTACAATCTAGGGCTGTATGCAAATAATCTTTTGATTCTGTTTGAATTTGCGGCTGTTATCGTTTGCCATAGGAAATACCCTTGTTAAAACATTAAACGTTACAGGTGAACTACCCCTTTCCCTTAACCGATCTTCACCAAAATCAACAGATCTTGAGAACTCTACAATTCAGGGCTGTATGCGAAACATTATTTCATTCTGTTTGAATTTACGGCTGTTATCGTTTGCCAAACAAACAAAATTACCCTTGCTAAAAAAAAACCGTTGCAGGTAAACTACCCCTTTCCCTCAACCGATCTTCACCAAAAGCAATAGGTCTCGAGTACTCTGCAAATCAGGGCTGCATGCAAAAAATTATTTGATTCTGTTTGAATTTGCGGCAGTTATCGTTTGCCATAGAAAAAAAATCTACAGACAGACACACAGACAGACAGACAGACAGACAGACAGACACACAGACAGACAGACAGACAGACACACACACAGACACTTTTCGGAATACGACTTTTTTTCATGTTTTGAGTGTAGTAGAATCAGAATGTGCAATAATCTCGAACACGATTTTTTTTGCCATCACCATACTTCCATTCCTTAAGGAATATGGAAGTAAAAGAGTAAAATCTTGAACAAATGGGGAAATTATTTTCTTCTTTTCTTACAATCACAACTTTCACTCATTATTTCATTCCTTTCCTCCTGATGAAGATCCAGCCCATCCACAGGAAGAAAAAAAAGACTGTCTATACTATATAAAAATAATAGTGAAACAGAACCTCTGAGTCTAAATTAGCAACATATAAACTGAGGAACAATAAGTTTTCTGGATGTAACACTGTGCAAGCAGAACTTTTTAAAAATAGGGAGACAAACTTAATAATAAAAATAAGTGCCACACACATTAATTTTAATTATTCAGACTGAAGACAGCAGGGCGAACCTAGGATTTCATTTTGGGGGGGGGATTTTTTAAACCACATACCGGCATCGTTTTCTTTGGATATTGTTTTTTTCTCATATTATAATGAAAATCATACCAATAAATTAAAACTAACGGGTAAATAATAGCTGTAACTGACTAATTTAATTAAAATCGATTA
Organism: Magicicada septendecula; assembly: GCA_034769895.1. Lineage (NCBI taxonomy): Eukaryota > Metazoa > Arthropoda > Insecta > Hemiptera > Cicadidae > Magicicada > Magicicada septendecula. The sequence continues at coordinate 330,666,802 of CM068376.1, forward strand.
AAAACATACTTCAGATAGGCTTACAGTTTGTCTTGGAAGCTTAATAATACCTTTATGTGGAATATATATACTTTGAAGAGAACACTGAAATTAAGAAAGTGAGGGTTAACAGCATGTATCTAAATGCTGTGGATATAAATGTGTATAATAGGGTCATAGATAAATTTTACAGCATGTAAAATAGTGTTAAATAATTTTGTTAAAAAATATAATGATTGTCGGTCTTCTTCAAAAGGAAAAATAGAAAAAGAAAGATGGTAAAAAATGAAGAAATAAATATTACTATATACTTTGATATAAAAATATCTTGTATCCTTCTTGATATTTAAAGAAATACATGGATTACACACGATGTCACGTTAATTACGCTAGTACATAGGATAACACTGAAATTGTCCAACTCCTAATGTCACGTGACATCAAAAATCGTTGTACACTCCATGGCCTGTCTTTTTCATAGGCCTCGGTTTACACCCAACTAGCAGGTAAAAACAAACAGTTCCTTCATTGCAAAATTAAATAAAACAGCTGACATGGCTCAACCATAGTGTAAAGCACATCGTCACATGAAACATGTTTCAAGTTCCTTATGACCAGCAGAAAATTGTGTTCTCCTATTCTCTTTCAACTCAACTTCTTTTCATTTTTCACCATTTCTTTCCATCTGTTATATTTATTATTGAGAATAAGGCCTATTATTGTAGATTATTTAAACTTGTCATTACCATAGTATTTTTTTTTTAATTGACAAAACTTGGAAGAAAATTAATATTAAGAGAGATTGCTTAAAGAATGGAAATTTATATAATCTGTCCATTTTACTGACAAGAAGATCCTGCAATTATAGAGGCATTGCTCTACTCAACATTGTCTTCAAAGCATTTTCTACAATAGTTTACACGAAACTGCTCCCATATGTTGAAAGAGAATTTGGTCCTTTCCAGAGTCAACTGAGAAGAGGAAATGTACTATATATCAAATATCTATATGACAACAGATTTTCTAAAAAACAAATAGTGAACTTAATACAAACATTCAACACATATTTATTTATTTTAAGACCATTTATGTTAGTGTAAATAGAGCTATGCAACTCTATTGAATGGAACTTGGTATTTAATTAAAACTAATCCCCCTAGTAAGAATAACAATGAATGAAGAGGAATCCAGGGTTAATACTGAGGCTAAACTAAATATGGCTTTTGGCCATAATACGATCTGAGATTAGGTGACCGTCTGCCCTGTTTACTTTACAACCAGGGCCGGTCCTTGATGTAAGCGAAGTATGCGGCCGTGTAGGTCACCAGGCAAGAGGGGCGCCCGCCACGGCCTCAAACTATATAGACCCAGAAGGCGCAGAAATAGTTTCAGTAAAGACAAGAAAACATAGATAAGATAAATCATATGCACAGTTAAAAATACAACATAAAACATAATTCAAAAGTATTGGGTATAATAATAATAATTCATTCATAACTTTAAATAAAAAAGGAGGCCAACTTCACCCTTGGAATGCAGAGCAGACGATACCCCTCTTTGGGTAAAATGAACTCATCTGCGATTCATGCATGGGAGTGGGAATGAACTCGTCCACTATTGGCTCAAAACGCCATTCCCGAACTAGTGGGTCAATGGAGTAGTTCGAATCAGTCGTGTGAATAAGGTTACCTGTATGCTGTTGCCTGTTAACAGGTAATAGGCTTGAGTTGCGAGTTTCCTGTATTCTTGTAGTTGTTTTGAAAATTAAAATAATGTCCAGTAGTAAAAAACCATCTGGGTCATTTAACCGCAAATGGAAATTACAGCATTCAAAAGAAGATGAAAAGCAATCAAAAGCTTTGCAGAGGTTTTTTTCGGCTTCAACTTCCTTAACGAAATTGGACGATAAAACTGTAACCGAAACCAATGATGATGAGTTGTCAATACCTGAGGCTGTGACTGGACCATCAACAAGTCAACAAACCATTGAAATTGTAAGTTGATTTGATTTACACCACAGTAATATATAAGTAGTGTATAAGTAAAATGATAATACACTTTTTATTTTGTTTTCTTTTGTTACGGTCTAATTTTTGTATGTGCCTAAGCCTAAAGAAATTGTCCTCTAATTGTTATTTTTCCAAAGCATGCTATTTATGACAGGGGAAGCTAGCTTGGGCTAGCAGCGAAGAAAGCCGAACGTAGCCGAGCGTGCCCGAGCGCAAGAAATGTAAACAAACTGTGGTCTGCTACTGTCACACTGCAAGTCATTGTACTCTACACAGTGCGTTAGATCTGTTTTTATATGACTGTGGTTTACTGTTGCTGCAATATTCATGTATCTTGTTTGTGATCAGCAAAAATGGCCCAGTGTAAGGTTAAAAGCCTAAAGCCTGATAAATACTCCTTTTTCTTCTAGGCCATATGAAGAACATAGGACAAACTTACAATTAAAAAATGTATTAAAATATTTCGGCTATTGATTTTTCTTCGTTATTTACTACAAAAGAAAATAAATCATCTGTCCGTTCGTTTACTTTCCTTTTTAATAACTGACAAAGACAAATCTCGAAATATTTTAATAAATTTTTAAATTTGTTTTAGTTTCCTTATTAAGAATAAAGGTTACCAACTTTTATTTTATTCATTTGGCATAGTTCATAATTTCGAATTTTTATAACTGCTGCTTCACCAGATATTTTACTCACCGCACGCCACTGCTACCTGCTGTACTATATATGAGAAATAGGCCTATATGTAGTGTTTGTTGTATCTTAAGGATAGTCTAATTAATTGTTCAAAGCATTCACTCAATAAACATTAGAGTGCCATTTTTAATGACCCGTGTTTTAAAGGAAAACTGTTAGGCCATGACGAATTTTTATCTAAGATGTTATGTCAACATATATTGTGTTGAATCATATATGTGACAACAAGTAGCCTGTAGCCTACAGCTTAATTTTTATTGCAGGAACTGACCAGAGGCACATCATCGGCACTATCAACTGACTGTGGAGAGTGGCCATCAAAAATCACAGATGAGGTACGAAAACTGCTTGTTGAGCAAGGACCTGTGCAAGTCACTGACATAGATTTTCCCCTTGACGTTAAAGGTAGGAAGTTTTCTTCACATCATTACACAAGGAAACTTTGCAATGGGGAACAAGTCCTCAGGATTTGGTTACTATACTCAATACAAAAAATGCAGTATTTTGTTTTGCCTGCAAAGTCTTTGGATATGCAAATTCATCTCTTGCTGGAGACCAAAGATATTCAGATTGGCAAAACTTGAAAAGATTTTGACCAGTCATCACCAGTCACAGAAGTCTCCTAATCACATCAATTGTCAATCTTGGTGTAAACTGTCCTTGCGTTTGCGTTTGGATAAAATGATTGACAAAGACAATGAAAGAATTATCCGAGCTAAAACAGGACATTGGAACCAAATTCTGAAATGCTTACTTTCTATTGTCCAATTTTTAGGGACTCAAGGATTGGCCTTTCGAGGAACAAAAGATACTCTTTTCAAGCGTAACAATGGCAATTTTGTGAAACTTGTAGAATACATTGCCAAATTCGATGTTGTCATGACTGAACATGTGAGAAGAGTTACTTTTGAAGAGACACATGTTCACTATTTAAGCAAAAAGATACAAAATAAGTTTATTAGTCTGAGAATCAGCGAAATCTTCAGCATCCAAGCTGGAGAGAGCAGTCCAAAAGAGAGGTCCGTCCTGTTCCAGAGCTGGTTCCGAAGTGTGTCTCGTCGGAACATCCAGTGGCAACAGCGATTCATTATGTCTGCTCTCCGGTACCAGCGACATGGCGCGTGACACCTGAAGAATACGAGGCGAGCCAATCCGGGATCAGCAGCCGCCGAGACGTGACCAACTACGTGTTCGGAGCGAGCCAATCAGCGATCCCGATTAGTGCATAAAACCCGGGCCAGCAGAAAATTTTAACACAAACTTCATCTCATCGCCACGCCATCGGAATCACTTCATCTCCTCTCCTCTCTCAGACGACATCGAGGAGGAGTCAGCCGGAAGGAACAGCCGAAGAATAGAACTGCCGCCGTTCTTGCGTCTTGGCACTCCTGTTCCGCGCCAGTGATGGACGTCGCTGGGCCGGCAGCCGACTCTACAACCGATGCCGAACCGAAAGAAGAGGAGGACTGCAGTACGCTACGATCAGCGGGCACAGCTGCCGAACATCTCAGCGCGGCACGACCAACATCAGCCTTCTCGCCACAGGTCCTTTTTAGGGCCACCAAAAACACTAGAGTGTACGATTGGCGCCATTTGTCATGCGGCAAGCCTTTTGTCCGATGACAATCCCTTTAAAGAACATGAGAGGCCAGGGATATGTTAATGGCTCCAACATGAAAGGAAAGCATGTTGGAGTTCAGAAAAGGATACTTGATTTGAATTCTCGGGCATTTTTTGTGCCATGTGGAAACCACTCGCTTAATCTAGTGGTTAATGATGCCGCCTTGTCTTGCCCTATTGCAGTTGACTGTTTTAGTATTATTCAAGAAAGCTTTAACTTTTTCTCAAGTTCAACTCACCGATGGAGTATTTTGGTGAAACACGCATCAACTATTACAGTGAAACCTCTAAGCAATACTCGGTGGGAGAGTAGGATTGAGGCCTTATTGCCTCTGAGATATCATATTGAGGAAATATACGATGCCGTGTATAAAGCCTCTCAAGACCAGAAACTCGATGCATTTGCCAGGAACGCTGCTTTAGGAATCGCAAAAAAAACTGCAAAGTTTCAAGTTTCTGTGTTGTTTAGTAACTTGGCATGAGATCCTGTTTAAAATAAACATGGTGAGTAAGGCCTTGCAAAAAGTCACATCTGATCTGCAAAGCTCAATGGATCTCATTAAAAGTGTACAGAGATTTCTAGAAAAGATGAGATCTGATGAAGGCCTCAATAACGTCATCACAGATGCAAAAGAACTTGCAGAAAAAATCAGTGTTGCTGCTGAGTTTGAAAAAGAAACCCAAGTCCATCCAAGGAAAACAAAAAGCCAATTCTCCTATGAGATTGAAGATGAACCTGTTCAGGCTGGGAGAACATCGTTCAAAGTTAATTTCTTCTTTGTCGTGCTTGACACAGCAATATCCTCGCTTAAAGAGAGGTTTGAACTCATGGAGAACCACAGCAAGAGTTTCAAATTTCTTTATGACATTGGAAATCTACAGACATGGGATAGGAAGGAGTTGAATGATGCCTGTACACATCTTCACAGTGTTCTAAGTGATGGAGAAGAATGTGATATAAACGGTGTTGAACTGTTTGACAAGCTGCAAATTTTTGCACCAATGCTGCCTTCTGGAAGCTCTCCAGCTAAAGCCTTGTCGTTCATAACCAAAAATGGTTATATGGACACCTTCCCAAAAGTTTGTGTTACTTTGAGAATTCTTGTGACGCTCCCAGTTTCAGTGGCCAGTGGTGAAAGAAGTTTTTCTAAGTTGAAACTGATAAAAACTTATTTAAGATCAACTTTGTCCCAAGAGCGTTTGAGTGGACTGGCAACAATGGCAATTGAAAATAACTTGCTAAATGAAATGGACACAGATTTGATACTCAATGAATTCCCAAAAATGAAAGCCAGAAAAATCTCTTTTTAATGATTTATGTTGTTTAGCTTTGCCTTCACTAATTATACTTGTAAATAAAATTTTGATTTCTTGTAACCTGACTTGTGGTTGTATTCATTGACTTTCCACCATTTCAAATTTAACGTAAGTGTATTTTTAGATTTATGTATTTATTTTCTCAAGGTCTAAAAAATGTTTACAGGCAATTGTATTGTAATTAATTTATATATGCTCAACAAGGATATCATAGTAAAGTTAACAAAATCATCAATCAAACACAATTTTTAAGTTACATTGAACTAGTTTGAGTTTAAAACAACGTTAGCAATAGTTTTTCAATCTCCAGCAAATTACTGTGTAAAAAAATAAAGCCCACATGCCCCTTATAAAATTAGGAAGAAAGGTTATTTAATTTACAGTTTCATAAAAAACCTAAGATAAAAATGGCTTTGAAATGGCTTCAAGATTATAATTTTAATACTACTGTAACAGTCAGCGAATTTTTATACAAATAGCAAATGCAAGTTTATGAAATTTTCAAACAAGTATCATGATTTTTTTTATAAAAGTAGTGTGTATAAGATTACTGATAACCCTGACATTTAAGCTAAAATATACCTAAAAATCTATTTCAGAAGCCTTCATTTATAATTTTTCCGGGGGACCCCCGTACCCCCCTCTACCCAGCCCCCCCTGGTAGAAGGGGCACCGAAATATTGTTCACTTACACTAGAAAAATGTCTAGGGCCAGCCCTGTTTACAACATAACACTTGCAGATGTTATAAGACTACTCTGATCTATGAAGATCAAAAACAATGTTCGTAAAATCAGTTTAGTTATTGGTATGATGTTGATCTAACTGTTCAATCATATAGCTCAATGACTGAAACTTTCTCAGCCTCAGAATGTAGTGCACAAAAAATAGGTTTATTGTTAAATTAAAATAAGATTAAGTACATTATAACCTATAAAAATTATGTTAATACACCCAAAATTTGTGTTAATAGCTACAATTTTAAGAAAGTTGATGTTACATTTATCGAGGCTCAGTAGTAAAAACAAATATTGATAATACAAATGAAATAAAAAAATAGAGCAGAAAATAGATGTTACTCTAGACTGTTAAAGCAAGATGAACAAAATTTACCCTCTATAAAATGTTAATAAGATCAGTAGTGATCTATGGTGCAGAAACACGGACCATCACCAAAGTGAACATTAAATACGGACCATCCAACAAATACCTCTTAAATTTTGAAAGAAAGATATTAGGAAAAATTTACAGTCCACTATGTGAAAGGTGTGTATGGTGGATATATTACAAGCAGGAATTATACTCACTCTTCAAGTATGTAGATATTAAATAATCAAGATTAAGGTAGCCAGGGCACCCAGTGAGGATACAATTCTGAAGAAGATTTTGACAATGAAATCTTTGGGAAAATGAAAAAATAAGGTGAAGGCTGCAATGGTTTACAATCTGAATAATGACGGTAGACTATTTGAACTAAGGAACTGGAGAATGTATGTGTTAGAGAAGATTTGTTGTGGAGATCAAGACTCGGTAATGAATTGTAGCATGAGTGAAAACTATCTTCCATGCTAACTGGTTGTCTTCATAAATACAAAGTTGAATGTATGTGTATATTCCACCATCAGATTGTCTCATTATGACATACATTTACACCTTGCAATGAGTATAAATTTGTTTCTTGGGTGAGGAGATAATCTAATGCAGTAAAAGTGGTATTATATCCCCTTTCTTTATAAACACAGTAACAGTGGATCAAATGTGTACACTCTGGTTTTTTTTTTTATGTAAAACTTGTATTTAAAAAACAACACCACATTGCCTGTGCAGACAACAACAAAAATTAAGGTAAAAAACTTTGGAAGCAAACGAAATTTTTGCTTTAATATTCCATAATTTCAGCTCTGATTGCAACTGAAAGAGGAAAAGAGATGTTAATACGTCCATCATTGACACAGTAATCTGACACATTTTAGACCAACACATTAACTGGGAGAAGACTAAAATATGAAGAAAAAATGCTGTTCAGAAATTGAGAGTGTCTACTAATTACAAAAATTTTATTTCTGAATGAAACTGTCAGTATTGATAAGCCAAGTGGAAATGTAAATAAAATGTTATAGAGCACTGTAACAAAATTTCAATAAATTCTATAATGTAATAAGATGGCATTTTGCATGAGTTACCAGATTTTATTGAGACAAATAATATGGTAAATTATATCACTGATTTTAACAAAATATTTTAAACAAATCTGTGAACAGAGATTGTTACATGTTTTTAGCATTTTTAACATGTAGCGATTAGTTGAGATATGTGATTTTGAAGCATACATGATATACTTGTTGAATAAATGAAATTCTAAGGTTTCTTAACAAAACAGCTGAAAATACAACTTCAAAGGTCTTATGAAGAGAATATTTCTAGCTGAGTGCCCATATTTGTAGATATTTACTGATTTTAATTTAGAAGAAATTGGCGAAGTGAAGTTTAGTGAAGTTTAACTTTCTATGATTAATTTCTAGGATTTACTGATTTTATTAAAGTGTTAAATGTGAAGAAGCTGTGTTCACACGATTCTAACTAATTTTGGAAAAAGAATACCATATGCAAGTAGTCAATAATGTATAATTATCTACTTGTTCAATGTGATTCGTTACAACTATACAAAAGGTTACATATTGTACAAAAATTAGATTTAACTGATCCCAGTGATACAGCAATGTGAGAGTTAAACCTCCCTCCCTAGAGGGACAAAATAAAAAGGAAATTTCACAAATTATTAAAACATGTGCTGGTAAAATTTCCTCATATAGGTTAAGATAAATAAATAGAAATAAGTAGGCTAGTTAGTTATGTGAGTACATAACTGTATATAATTATTTCACTATCGACTCGTAACACAAAGTTGTTTATGGGTAAAAACATAAAAGTTTTACCTTATAACCTGAACCAGTTTTCGCTTTTAAAAAGCTTCTTCAGAGGCTGCCGCTGGGAGCATTGTCCGTCTTGTTGTTGGCGACTGTATCGATTTTCAAAAGATCGATGTGTGTGTGTGGGGTGTGATATGTTCGAATAATGCGTGTGATTTGAATTGTGTCTGTTCGTTTAGGATGTCGTTTTTATTTGTTTTCATGTGTTTGTATATTTCCAATTGTTCTAGAGTGTTCACGAAAACAAATAAAAACAACATCCTAAACGAACAGACACAATTCAAATCACATGCATTATTCGAACATATCACACCCCACACACACAACATCGATCTTTCGAAACTCGATACCATCGCCAACAACAAGACGGGCAGTGCTTCCAGCGGCAGCCTCTGAAGAAGCTTTTTAAAAGCAAAAACCGGTTCAAGTTATAAGGTAAAACTTTTGTTTTTACCCATAAAAAACTTTGTGTTATGAGTCGGTAGTGAAATAATTATATTTAAATTTATATTTAGTTAAGTAACGGACACGTCACGGACAACAAAATCCAAGTATGTAACTGTGAACACTATAGGCTAATTATTTTTAAATGTGATACACTATACTTATCTTGTGAATTCAAAAATGGCTTTGTATAAACACTGCTAGATGTCTGGTCACTGAGTATTTTTATAATTTTCATCCTACTTTTGAGGTTATGTTTTTTAAACGGGTAGAAAAGAAATAGCTTTCACATGTTTATCAAGGCTGCAGTGTACCCAAATCGGTTTATGATATTCCTAGTGCAGTAATTTATTCCACAGGAACTTGAAAATTTCTATAATAAACAGTTTTTTTTCTTGCTATTGAAATCATATACAAATGGCTCTACTGCTGTACACAGTTCTTCAATCTGTATTTAATAATTTTTTGTGTTTTTAATTGAATGTTTTGTTACCATTTCAAAAACAAATCAACAATTATAGTCTTAAAATGTGTCCACTATTCCATACCCAGATAAACCTAAGACTGAATGCAATGTTCGCAATGCAATTTAAAAGCACTTCATAGCCTTTCCCAGAAATGATTTGTATGCTAACTTCAACAAACTTGGAAGCCAGCAATGTACCTGATCACCCAGTACAAATTTTGAAAACCTTGTTTTTGAGAACCTGTAATGCCTGTTTTATGAAAATGTTTATTAATTTCTTTGCAAAAACAAGTACGATGTCCCTAATGGCTCACCTCATTTCCATTTGCTGAAGATGTTTGTAGACATATACTCACTACCAGTAAGACAAAGTTTTAAAAACTCCACAAAAAATGTAACCCTATGTATGGTATAAGAAAATTTCTGCCTGTTTTCTGGTATCATTTTTATCTTTTATATTATATGTAAGATTTCATCTTTATTGTTTCATGACATTAAATTTTAGATAACTATTATTAAAGTAATCCCTATGTTTAACACTTAGCTTTCTGATTAGAACAAAATAAATATAAAATAATTGGTATTTTTCTTTTTAATTTTTGTACTTTATTCACAAAAACCCAACCCACATACAGACTCCCCACCCTACCACCAAAGAAATCCTAGCTGTCCCACCTGACTAATCATAAATAAATCACACACACACACACACACATACAACAGTTTGTTTGTAACAAGTTGCCATAGCATATAGCGGTGAATAAATATAATCCACATACATCAGTATACAGTTTGTAAAAATGACAGAAATAGTAGCCATATGGCACAAAAAAATCAAAAGTAGGAAGGCATAAGCACGCTATACCTACATTGATGTACATACATAAATTAGGAGTTACACAAAACTGAAGTTTTGAAATTTTTTAGAACAAGACACTACTCAGGTAGATCATGATATATAAAATACTTTGTTCTGACCAGTGTGTATGTTTTCCCAATCTGTTTATAGGAGACAGCCAGACTACTGAACTGAAAATTACAATTCAACAGAAAATGTTAATATTAATGTCAAAGGTAAACCAATAACAATAAATATGAAAGACACTACCAAAAAATTGGAACTACTAAAAAATAGAAAATTACAAGGCCTCAAATGCGTGTACAGGCACTCGTAAACATGTGATAACACAATTTTTCAGTTTTAGCAAAACTAATCGCAACACAAAAATAGCAGTTCAAGTTTAGGCATTCATATCTCTTCCATGTCCTTCAATGTTCTCTCCTTAGTGTACAGCATTACAAGTGGTACACAATTATTGTGCATTAGTCGCACGATGGTGGTGTGATCAGCAAAGTGAGGGAGAAGCGAACTGTCAAGCAACTGCCCACCTGCCTATATTTATTGACTCAGGATAGTGTATTCACAAATATGAAAATAGAGAAGCACAAGAACTCAATAGCCTTCAACTCTTTACACACACACACACACACACACACACACACACACACACACACACACACACACACACACACACACACACACACACACACACACACACACACACACACACACACACACAAAATACAGCCTACATTTATTTATAACTGATTGAAATGTCACTGACTGAAAGGAATATTTCTGACCATCTTTGTACTTTGTCCCCCAGCTAAAACCAATTTGCGAACACTCCTCAGAATCAAATACACCAGAATACATAAATTTTACTCATGTACTACCGACAATCTGGACTTCCATGTAAAAACTGCATACTAACCTCAGATTTAACAAACAAACTTAAACAACATAATAAGTTATCAAATTAAGTTTAGCAGCTTGAAACTAGTTACCTAAATCAAACCAATCTTCGGTTTTTCCACAATCCTTTCTTGCTGACTCAAGAGCATTACGAACAGCAAACACAAGACCAATACTGAGACACAGTGGAGGTTCCCCAGTTGCTAAAACAAACAACAATGTAATTTAGTTGAATGTACCTCATACCTTCCTCCACCCAATTATTCTTTATCTCAAAAGGTATTTTGACAATTACTTGGTCACTCAAACCATCTTTAATTTTCAGTTAAAAACACATAAACATTCCATAGGTGCATCTTTAAACATCAAGAGTGATGGAATATTTTTAAATAAAATTTAAAAACAGACGTTAGCCATCACTCATTTAAATTTTAAAAACAACTTTCTGCTAAACGAGAAATTAGTAGCTAGCTTCTGGTAACTAATTCTAAAATACTAAAAATAACTAATTATAAATATATAACTACTGACTCGGAACACTAAGTTTTTTATGGTAAAAATGTTAAACATTATCCTTGTAGCCTGATCTAGTTTTCGCTTATTACAAGATTCATCAGAGACTGAGGCAAACCATCCCAACCACCACAACTAAGAGAGTTTGTATTTTAGTAATGCTTCATATTAATAACAAAACTGTGACTGTTTTGTTTAAACTTCTATTAACCAACAATTTCAGTATTTGAATCAACAGTGCCTCCAAGATGATTATGACAAACAAAGAATTCTTATAGTACGAATCATAAATGCATAGGATTAGACTTCTAGTTTAGAAAACTATATCAGCTTCGATGTCATATGTATAACAAACCTTTGGATCGAAGAACTCCAAGTGGGTTTGGTGCCTTCTTCCTTAATGTTACGTGCAATTCAGCTGGAATGTCTTTTGCTCCTGGAGGTTTATAGTTCTAAAACAATAGAATAAAGTAAGAAATTTGAAAAACTTTGTAGGCTATATTCAAGTTAACCTCTTAATAGTTTCTGATGATATTCTGGCAGTTGATTTAAAAAAAAAGTATTGGCACTGGAATGTTATTTCGTTTTGATTACAGCCATTTTATTTTATGATGGGATATTCCAACACAGGTTTGAGCATTATATTGCGACAATACAAGCATAGGCTGTAATGCACATATATGAAATAAAGTAAATATTTAATTAAATTGTAATAATATATAATAGACGAGCAGGTGTGAAATTGGAAGTTGGCTGGCAAACAGGAATCAACACGCAGGATCACGCGATTACTGCTGCATGCGTGTACACAAGTAAATAGTGTGTGTGTGTGTGAAGCCTGTTTGAGCCTGAAAGTTTACACCTCACCCCAAGTCAATGCTAAATTAAGAATATATTTAATATTAAGCAAACCATAAATGTTAGAAAGAATGTAAAAACTTCTAAAAATGTGTAAAAATCAGACACAAGTGCAGTGCGAATTTTACGTAATTCGGAAAATCAGTGCGAATTCTGTGCGATTTTTAAAACATTATAAATACCCTAATGGTGTGATCATCATGAGAATTACATATTGTATGTATAATTAAATTAGACAATATTATATCACCTTGAAATCCGCATTAAACAGTGTGATTGGCGAAAAAGTGCAAAAATGTGAAATGAGACAAGAGTGGGGGCACTCGCGCCATGGTTCAGTTTTCGGCAGGCTTGTTCCTGAGCTGACAGGTGCAGTTTTCTTGGTGGATATAAATATGAGCCCAGGAGAGACGAACTCTCTCTTCTAACAGTCATCAGTTGCGGCGGTATGCTATGTCCGTCCGAGACGCGAATTTTTTAACTACTTTGGACAGAGTTAGACGCTAGGTCTAACATCGGTATGATCTTTGCTAATCGTAACTTATAAAGTATTACGGCAAATGTTTTGAAGCAAAATAGTAATGCAAAACATTAATTAAAAAAGTACCATAACAAAGAAATCGTCGGACGTCTACAAGCAGTCGACAACTAAGAACATCAACTCCTGACAGAGGACGAGAGAACGACTAGCAGAGGAACGAGACGCAGAGGACTAGAGACGGTTCTACCATAACAGCTTCAGATCCAGAGCAACACGTCATCCTAATCTACAGCAGCCAATGTACCATGAAGGACGAGAGACGAGAGGACGAGCAGTGAGGACAAGAGGACATCCAGGAGGAGTGAACCAACGGAATCACTGGAGGACCTGGGACAACTCTGCAGAATTTAAGGTGACGAAAAACCAATATATAATTATCAAAGAGAAAGACATTGAATGACTTTAATAAAAAGAAAAACAAAAACAAAACATTTTTGTAAGATTAAATAATAAGTATGTAGATAGACATAAAACCAATGTAATTTACGTGTAATCAGAATGTTCTTTAATTATTTTTCTTTAATGAAGGAACAGTCAATGTAACGATAAGTTAAATCCTTGCTTGGAAAATGAACAAGTAATTAATTTATTTAACTTTTCCTTAGTAAAAGCACATAACGTAGAGTCACTGAAAATAATCAATTAATTGTGTTAAAACAATTATAAAGCCGTAAAAAGGTATAAAGAAAATATAGAATAAGAATGTATTAACAATTTTTAAAAAAAGCACACATTTAGACTGAGTAGTCAAGAAATCATAGTATAATGAAGAAAAGTTTTAATTAAAATTTATAATATAATATCTAGAATATAAGATATATGTTTGTGATGATAACACGGCAAGTAAATAAACTTTGAAACCATAGATAATGGATATCGTATGGTGAATTAATATTTATTTTTATATTATTATTTCTTTTATGTTTGTTTAAATTAATAAATGGAAACATATTACGATTATTAAGAGTTACTCTTATTATAATTATACCTGAACCCCAATTATACATACACGTTGTTAGTAATATTATATATGAATGTTATATGAGTATCAACACAGCACTAATTCAAAATACATTAAATACAGCAACGTGTACCGTTGTATAATTTTGGCGTCCCAAAGAACGTGGGGCTCCACAGACATAAATTACATTTAAATTTGTATACAATGTACACAAAATTATACTGTTGTAATATATATATATATATATATATATATATATATATATATATATTGCAACAGTACAGATAAGTGCTGTACTGAGCATTGAATATAAAAATTTAAATATACATAATAAATTGTAAAATAATTAATAATGTATTAGAAGTAAGCATGTCAGGGATTGCAAGCTTGGCTCAGACAAAAATATGGACAGGTGTTTCGACCTGAATCGACTTGTACACACTTTCAGTTACATCTGTGTGTGTGTTCAAGTCGATGCAACTTTCAGATGTAACTGAAAGTGTGTACAACAGTATTTTGCATGTGTGTGTGACGCAGGTCTATGCAGGCGATTTTGCCACCCCAGTATGAATAATTGCGTAATTACTGTTTTTCCGTAATTATTCATAAACTATAAATAAGGAGTACAATCCAAAGACACAATAAAATGTAATAAAATTAACTACATACTGCGCACGAAAACCACGTGAAAGAGACACACCGTACGAGTGAAGTGGCGAAATAACTGTGTACAGATCGAAAGGGTTAAGCTACAATGTCCAAAAGTACAGTGAACATGTGTAGTGAAAATAGTTATAAGATGGGTATAAGAGTATACTTACAGGACTCTGCAATTCCCAGAAATATAAGAAATAGCGAAATTGACGAGGAGTGGGGGAACAAAACCCAGAGACAATTTCAGACATGTCGATTTCATACAACTGCAGGTGTTAACCAAGACGTGGGTATAAATAGGACACACACGCTACAGTTGTATCTTTTTTGATCACCCACAGTTGCAGCGGGAGCTTCTGCCTATCCGAACGGAGTATTTATTTTTGTAAATAGTTTCATCCTTCCAGTTACATACAACTATGTAACTGAGTTGTAAATACAATCACTTTTAAATAGTAACAGAATTACACGAGAAGAAAATCCATATAAGATGATCAACTGACGTCCGAAACAGCACGAAAAGAAGTAACATGAAGTTCCGGAGAGCGAGAGAGCTGACAACTTAGTTCCAGAGATCGAGACGACACGCTGGAGTCTAGAGGTGACTACGCTGGACAAGAGGAACATTACTGAAGTCTGGAAATGACGCTGGACAAGAGAAGTGACGGTGGACAAGAGGAATTGATGCTGGAGTTCCGAGACGAGGACGACTACAGATGGATCGATTGCGATTGAGTATGATTGACAACAATAAGGTGATAAACAACTTATTTATCTCTTAGTCGAACAATTAACTCAAAGACAATTAAAGACATTATTGTTTTATTTTAAAGTTAAGAGCCAATGTTTCTTGTAAATATAGAGTTAAAATGGTAGATATTATCGAAGTAAGTTTAACGTAAACAAGAGCTAAAATTAGTATTGAAATGAAAAGAATACAAAGCTTTTAAGTAAAAAAAAAGTAGAATTTTATAAATCAGTACTGAAAAAGAAAGATAAATTCAGTAGCTATTAATATGTTGAATTTCGTTACAATATCTAAAAAAAAAGATATTTAATTATAGATATTTAGAAGCATACTAATTGTCTGAGTAGTCAGGAAATGATATTTTTAATAAAATAATTATTAGAATAGAATATTTAGTCTGTAAGGATCTATACAGCGTAAGCCTTACGGCATAGTACCAAAGCAATAATGAATGTTTTTAAGTCGAATCAAGTGCCTTGCACACAATTTCATTATTACTAAATACATTTGAAATACCGTTACAAGTTACAGAGAGTTATTATTACAGATACACCTGAACCCCAAATACATACACGCCATTATAGGAATGTTATATAAAGAGTATGAGTTAAATTAATGTACAGATTAAAATACACAAAGAAGGGTAATTTGTCACCTTTTGGCGTCCCAAAGAACGTGGGACTCCACAAATTTAAAATGCACTTAAATGTTGGTATTTAAAATGTTACTATATATATATTCTACTACATTCTGCTATACGCCTACAATGTATTACATGTTATTCCACCTTTTTACTTTATACAATCAACTTCAGTCAGAAGATTATGTCATATAGTCGGGTCTTGAGAGTGTTTTGGTTCTGTTGATGTTTATTTTCTTAACTGTCTAAATTCAGTTTGTCCATGTTCATAACAAATTAGTTGATCAAATATATGTTTTATCATTTTGGTGTAAATTGTAATTATTTGTGTGATATATATTATCCTTATCTGCTGATAGTTGATAGTTTAGGTTATAATAAACAGTTGTTACATGAGAGGTCGCTTATACCTTTTTGTTTAGTATTACTGTAAATAAAAAACACTATGTTTACATTTTAACCCTAAAATAATTTGTAAATTTAAAGAATCATTAAGGGTTTAAGCAGTTATATGAAATTAATTTAATTTAAAACTAAGCGGCAATTCAATGAGAGAGAGAGTGTGTGTGTGTGTGTGTGTGTGTGTGTGTGTGTGTGTGTGTGTGTATGTGTGTGTGTGTGTGTGTGTGTGTGTTTGTTTGTGTTTTCAAATATTAAGTACTTCCGCAAGTGTATTTTCTCAACTCATTAAATTATTATCATTGCACTTTTCCTGTCACATGTTTCACAGAATAATGCTATATCATTAGAGGTTTCTGTATGAATTAGAATGATTAAAAATACGATAATAATTTTAACAGACTATATTTGCAGAAGTATTTATTATTTGAAAACATATATTATATAGAAGTCCTGCAAGAAACAATCAAGAATTACCTAAAAAAGAAAAGATGTATATAATACTAAAATATATAATATAAATGTTGATATCATGTTTAATGCAATATGTTTTTATTTTTTTTTAAGACAATAATATTTCACACATTTATATTTCAGGATTACTGTTTACATAAATATTTTTCCATTGTACAAATGATCTGTCGTTGCTGTCCCCATCAGTTACCTGGTATTTTGTATTTTTAGTCTACACAGCTAATTAATTAAATAACATAAAAACACTGCTAGTTATAGGTAAAGATCTTTTTAATGATAAATTAAATGTTATTTCCATAAAAAGAACTGAGTGATACTACTTCAGGTAACTTTTGACATATAGGTATTTACACCGTAAGTAAAACACTAATAAAATTGTACAATAATTTATAGTACTTCAAGTGCCTTCAGTGGATGGAATGCGCTATCACCACACATGAAACCTGGCAACAGTGTTGTCCCTTTTACCAATTCTGAAAATTAAATCTGGGACAGCCTATAGATTGGTATTGTTAACTTACTTTTTAATGACCAAATAATATTTAATAAAAAATACTCATTACACACTTCTTGTCTTTATCGGGTCCCAAGGTCTTCACGTGAACTCGTGACCTATAAGTGATTTAGGGTATTACGG
The DNA here is from genome assembly GCA_034769895.1 of Magicicada septendecula. Classification (NCBI taxonomy): domain Eukaryota; kingdom Metazoa; phylum Arthropoda; class Insecta; order Hemiptera; family Cicadidae; genus Magicicada; species Magicicada septendecula. The sequence continues at coordinate 330,684,446 of CM068376.1, forward strand.
CATAATAATTGCACTCATTACGATACTAATCAACTCTGTTTATTATTCAAATGCAACATTTCTTTTATATTCTTTTTTTTTTAAATTTATTTGTTATTCATTTCTCTTCTCAAAACTCTTACTGTTCTTTTTACTCTCTTTTCAAAATACAAAAACAAATATTGGCATTTACTTATGCTACGAACTAGTTTAAATATTTTCTTATCTTAAGGCAACCCAGCATTTGCTCATTCACTATTTCCATTCACACCTTTTACCCCATTTAATTTTGATTTAGCGCTTTTAATTGATTATATTTGTTAGTTGATTTTGAAATGATTACTTTCCTCGAGTTGTATCCATGACGACCACATGTTGAATTTAGTCCATCTTTGTTCACTTGTTATCCGAATTAAGTTTTCACTGTTAAATCTTTTATCACTGCCGAATTGTTACTGTTTAACTATTGTTTTGCATTATTAATTACACTTGCACTCCATTTTTAAGTACTTTTTCAAATTTAAGGCTCGAGAGCCTGTTACGGTAAACCGGCCGGTTTAGCTGACTGACGCTAAGTAACTCCGGTCTATTGAAGATTCTTTCTTGTTATAACTAGCACATTTCACTCCTTTGGTCGGTCGGTCTACATGGTTTAATGTATTTTAGGTGGGACCACGCACTAACGCCTCTGCACGGTTCCGAAGTTTGGATGCCGACTGACGCCGAATTCGACGTTTCCAAGATGGCCAAAACGTCCTCATGCTCGTAAACTTGCTTCCTCATTGGTCAATGATAATTACAGTAAACTTGCGCTCGCCAAGCCGCGAAAATATACGTGATGTTCACTCTGTGCGGACAGACATACACGTGCTCTGACACATTCCAATGCACCTGGATTTTGCGTCTGTGGCCTAGCTGACAGAACCAACGTGCAACTGGGTGTTTCAAAAGTCACGCACTGCTTTAAAATTGAAATTTTGTCTGGGCGATTCCCCGTTATTACCATTTACATCATAATAAAATAAACCCCAAACTTCTGTACCGTTACAATACCCCCCCAATGAGAGGTTTTCTGCCGAAACAGAAAAACTCTCATTGCTAAAACCTAAGAGGACCAGCGAGGATATTGTGCCAACAACCCCCCTTAATTCCTTAACAACTCATGGGTAATCTCCCCCCTAGCTCGGCGACTATGGCTGTACCTGAATGACTCCACTGGACTTCTCTGTTCGAGATCCCAACACCGTAAAATCAGACAGGCACTCACCACTGTAGCACCTAACACTGCAACATTTCAGATAAAATCAATACCTGGCCTTATACCAAACCAGATCCTCAACTGATATATCTCCCTTTATACATACTGAATTGCCTTTAGCAAAGTACTGGGTGCGTACACATGTGCCTTATTATCTTAAATATAACACACCTTAACTCAAATAAACATTCCTTATTTTACAAAACCCTAACCTCAAAACAAGTATAATCACTGTTAAATTTACATGAACATTTCATTTTTACCTATAGATACAATTCCCTCACATTACTCAGCTTTAATTGTTTGTCTGACATTACCATTTCAAATCAAAAAAAAGAATATTTGAATTTCATTCATTGAATAAAATAAATCTAAGCTCATTACAAAGTTCACGTGTTAATTTAAGTTGCATCATCTCCTTCAATTAATTGTTTTAACTGCATTTTGTATTTATATACTTCGTCATCTCTTTCATGACCTTTAAACCAAACTTTCAAATTTACTTTCAAAATTTTCCGCCTTTAAATGAATTTAATTTTCATTATAAATCTTTATAATCATATGTAGATAACTGTTGGAAACTAAACAACTTATTACTATCATCAATTCAATTACAACTTCACTTGGTTACAAAATATATTTAAACACTATAAATCAGCTGATACCTTACCAACACAGCATTACTCATATAGTGAACATGAAAACAAACAAACATAATACCACATAAACATTCATAAAGAACAGAAACTGCATTTCATTAAAATAAACATCTCATTTGCATCAGAATACAATTTACAAACATTTCAACTTTAAGTTTAGTTAGTTTCAAATGCTATTAACTCTTTCACTTGTTACCTTTATTATTACATTTCAATTATGAATTTCTATTAAGTATTTTCATCATCAATTGGTTCGGGTGATTCTCAGTCATTCGCAATGATTTGATTTATTGAATGGGTATTTAAATATAACCTTACCCCTTCTTCCTTCTAACGACCACTAACAGATTTACATAGGGTGACACCGATCTCTCAATAATATTTACCTCCACTAAATTCTCTAACTCCACTTAAATCATGCTCCTCTTATAACAAAGCACCTGATACCCTCTTTGTACATAGGATGTGTGTTCCCTTCCCTTATACTCATTCCCTTATTAGTTCCTGGCCTCTCCCAGGTAACTCCGCCAAACCTCACTAAAACTATTCACCTCCCGCCACAATGCCTTGCATTGAGGACTCCTTGCCACACCACCCTCACTACAAAATTTATGTAATCTGCCCTCACCTATTTACTCTCCACTTTCATCACTCCCTTTCTCTTGACACACATTCACTCTCGCTACTGTGTCCCTATTACTGACCCGTTTCTGTATTACTTTTATTCCAAAATTCTTATTTTGTCTAACACCCATTTAAAATTAACTTTGACTGACTCAATGCCTTATTGAAACAATTATCACCCAAACTCCATCTTTTATAACATTTTACATTAATATGATCATTGAAAATTACCTTAGAAACTTCATAATTACCTAATTTAAAACCTTTTAAACTCATTTAATTTCATTGTTAAAACATTAAAATATTTTACTTCACTTCAATTGCATTATAAAATTCCTACCTACATATGGTTAATCATTCAATCAAATAAACACATGATTACTGTCATAAACTCAAAAAAATATATAAACCTTTATCACCACAAATATAACGTACAAGACCCGATGTACCTTCTGATACATTATAACAACCATATGACTCAGCAACTAAACACATTCTAACTTTACTCATTTACTATTTATTATACAGTATAATTCTCAGAAACATCATTTAACTTCATTACCAAAATTCATTTATACAACATTAATTAATTCATCCCTATTTTATCTAATTCAATCAGTTTCTTAAAACACAAAGTTACTGTAATCACCTTATTCCAAAATAATTACAATCCATTTGCATTATCAACTTCACAATCATTCTCATTATTTATTTAGTCAGGTATAGAATTATTATTATTATTATAAAATACATTCCCCTTGTATACATACATTGTTTACATGAAATACATAGTACGACATAACCTACTACACAAACACAATTAACCTCACTACAAATTTATCTACACTTTTTCGTCATTATTTTATTGTTTACCATTCCTCATTCCATAAGTTAGCCAAGTAATTACCATAAACTAAAATAATTAAATGTTCATTCACTGTTTGTCTAACCACCATCATCGTAAATTAGTCTTATCTTATGTTTACACCATTCATTTACAATTACAGACATATTGCTATTATAATTATAATAATCATCATCATTACTTTTCTCCATTGTATCAATATAGTAATTACAAACCTTATTGCATACCATTATTTCAAAATTCCTGTCGACATTTGTTATGGTGAATTCTCCCTTAGTATTTTCCGTTAAAATCAGGTAAGTTACACTATCATCAACACTATCATCATCCACTGCTGCTATATCCGTTTCAACACAAGGTAAGTACTCAACATAATTATCAGCTCTCTCTATATCTAACCTCTCTACTAATTCTGTATACCTTCTACCAGTCTCAAATAACTCTATCTTCCTATCAACATATAACTCTCTCTCAAAATAACTCTCACCATAACGCCATCTCACACTTTCTCTTCCATCCCATGCAGAGGGCACTAAATCATAAAAAAACACTTCCTGGCTCTTCCAGGAACCTCATTAAAACTCAAAGGACAATTATTCGTAGAACTTTCACCTACCAAATACCTCTGTGAAGACCTCTCTTCACCCCCAACAACACCATGGGAAAAATGTACCCTCTGCAACCCCTCTCCCTGTAAATTCTCTTTCCACCCTTTCTCTAATTCATCAACACTAATTACTACTCCGTCAACCACTTCTAATAAATTTACTCTCTTATCATCATCGCTGTTACCCACCGTATCACCTTTAAATACCCCGTTTTCAACTATCTTATCACTTTTACTTATTAATTCCTCTTTATAACTATCACTTACCTTGTTAATTATTTCTTCATTATAATAATCATCTATATTCAAATCCTCACTTACCTTATCTTCTTTATTTTTGTTTAATTGATCTTGCAATTGCTTTACCATAACACTAAAACGTTCATTAACTTCTTTTAAACTTTTATTAATATAAACATTTTGTTGTTTAATTTCAGTTCTAATCTCCTCCAACTTTTCACTAAAATTATTTTTTATCTTATTATTTTGTTCATTTAATTTATCGTTCATTTTAGTGTTTACTTCGTCAAGTTTAGCATTAAAATTATTAATTTGTTCATCAAACTTATCATTAAAATCACTATTTCTTACCATATTTTCGGACATTGTTTTCACAAGGTTGAATATATCATCTATTGAATACTCTTTTTCCTTAATATTTGTTACCATGGGAGTCGATTTTGCTCCCGCCTTGCTAATTATAATTTCATCAGGTTTCTTATTTTTACTAGTTAACATTGGGGTTAACCGAATTCTCGAATCATTCGTGACATTTGTTTCATCTGTAACATTTAATTCGACTATTTTATCGTCTTGACCCACATTCGGAGTTGAATGAACTCCCAGGCCACTCATGACACCTGATTCATTAAAGTCAATTACTTCACTTATATTATTTTCGTTATTTCCTGCCATTTTTTAAATAACAAAATTATCATATATCTTAACAATCCTTATTTTACATGGATTCAGTATTATTCAATAGAATACGCATCACTTATGTATAACATATTATAACATTTACTTATTTTTTTGCGTACCATATCACTTATTATATGATTATATAATTACCTTATTATCCACTCTAGCGATACAAAGTTTCGTCAGTTATGACGCGTTTCGGGACTAAGTCCCATCCTCAGATACACTTAATTAATAAACTAATACATTAAAATCGCAACCATGATACTGGTCAAGTCAAAAATAAAATAAAATAAATTACAAATCGCATGTGATATGTTTTACTAACCACGGCCGGAGCTCCCGCATGCGTTCACCCACAACCGCGATCATCACGCGACTGGTCAAAGATTAATCCAAACTGATTGCAGTGTCGAACAAGTAATTTGACGCAAAATTTATCTGGTCATTTAGTAAACTGTTTTTAGTGGTACTATCTTTGAAAGCTTTATAAATTTCAAATTCCTCCAGACTATCCATCCGTTTACCCTTTTTACAAAAATGCAACGCTGTTAAACAAATAATAATTTAGGGAATTATTTCAAAAACAAAAACAAATTACCATTAAAAAAGAAATGTGGTGTATATAAAATAAAATGTGATGATTGTGATGCGTTCTATATCGGTCAATCAGGCAGATGTTTTTATAAAAGATTTTTAGAACATATTCCTAAGCCAAGTAATACTAAGTCCAATTTTGCACAACATTTAATATCAAGCGGACATAAATATACGAGCTTCGAAGAAAATTTAACAGCGTTGCATTTTTGTAAAAAGGGTAAACGGATGGATAGTCTGGAGGAATTTGAAATTTATAAAGCTTTCAAAGATAGTACCACTAAAAACAGTTTACTAAATGACCAGATAAATTTTGCGTCAAATTACTTGTTCGACACTGCAATCAGTTTGGATTAATCTTTGACCAGTCGCATGACGATCGCGGTTGTGGGTGAACGCATGCGGGAGCTCCGGCCGTGGTTAGTAAAACATATCACATGCGATTTGCAATTTATTTTATTTTATTTTTGACTTGACCAGTATCATGGTTGCGATTTTAATGTATTAGTTTATTAATTAAGTGTATCTGAGGATGGGACTTAGTCCCGAAACGCGTCATAACTGACGAAACTTTGTATCACTAGAGTGGATAATAAGGTAATTATATAATATTATAACATAACATCGTTTTTCGTAATTTATACGTACTCTGCCTTAACCTCCAAATCACCTTATATTCACGAGTAGACGTGGTCTGTACAAAAGTTAATTTACACAAACTGTCCCAATTCGGAGCGCCGTTGTTAACTTACTTATTAATGACCAAATAATACTTAATAAAAAATAGGTACTCATTACACACTTCTTGCCTTTATCGGGTCCCAAGGTCTTCACGTGAACTCATGACCTATAAGTGATTTAGGGTATTATGGCGTAATAATTGCTCTCATTACAATACTAATCAACTCTGTTTATTATTCAAATGCAACATTTATTTTATATTCTTTTTTTTTAAATTTATTTGGTTATTCATTTCTCTTCTCAAAACTCTTACTGTTCTTTTTAGGTACTCTCTTTTCAAAATACAAAAACAAACATTGGCATTTACTTATGCTACGAACTAGTTTCAATATTTTCTTATCTTAAGGCAACCCAGCATTTGCTCATTCACTATTTCAATTCATACCTTTTACCCCATTTAATTTTTATTTATCGCTTTTAATTGATTATATTTGTTAGTTGATTTTGAAATGATTACTTTCCTCGAGTTGTATCCATGACAACCACGTGTTGAATTTAGTCCATCTTTGTTCACTTGTTGTCCGAATTAAGTTTTCACTGTTAAATCTTTTATCACTGCCGAATTGTTACTGTTTAACTATTGTTTTGCATTATTAATTACACTTGCACTCCATTTTTAAGTACTTTTTCAAATTTAAGGCTCGAGAGCCTGTTACGGTAAACCGGCCGGTTTAGCTGACTGACGCTAAGTAACTCCGGTCTATTGAAGATTCTTTCTTGTTATAACTAGCACATTTCACTCCTTTGGTCGGTCGGTCTACATGGTTTAATGTTAGGCGGGACCGCGCACTAACGCCTCTGTGCGGTTCCGAAGTTTGGATGCCGACTGACGCCGAATTCGACATTTCCAAGATGGCCAAAACGTCCACATGCTCGTCAACTAGCTTCCTCATTGGTCAATGATAATTGCAGTAAACTCACGCTCGCCAAGCCACGAAAATATACATAACGTTCACTCTGTGCGGACAGACATACGCGCGCTCTGACACATTCCAACGCACCTGGATTTTGCGTCTGTGGCCTAGCTGACAGAACCAACGTGCAACTGGGTGTTTCAAAAGTCACGCACTGCTTTAAAATTGAAACTTTGTCTGGGTGATTCCCCGTTATTACCATTTACATCATAATAAAATAAACCCCAAACGTCTGTACTGTTACAGTATCATATAACCTTGAAACTCCTTACCCAAGTCCTTGTAGTCAACAGTTCACCAGTGTCTTCATTTCGGACAAGTTCTTCAGTCAGATAGTAGCCGATGCCCATTATATATGCACCTTCCACCTGGCCTACGTCTACTTCTGGGCTCATACTCACACCAGCGTCTTCTAGAATATCAACTCGCACAATCTGTTGACATCAGTATTGATACTTAATTCTGTTACATTTGTTATAAATAATCAGACATATTCAATTTATAACATTAGTATTTCTTAAAAACCAACCACTGTGTGTGTGTGTGTGTGTGGTATTGTTAGTTTTTGTAACTGTTTTAACATAAGACTTCGTTTTATCACTAGAGTAATCCAGTAATCATTTTGCTAAAATTCTAAGCAATTTCAATGTCACTGATAGTTGCAAACAAATTTTCTCTCATGGTATACATTTATTATTGTTTTATATATATATATATATATATATAAACTTTCACAATATGAACTTACTTTCTTTACATTTTCCCAAACGTTTCGAGGTGATGTTTCTCTTCCTCAGTGGGAGTAAATACTGATTGTCAGTTAACAGAATAACGGTTATGGACTTAGGTGTGTGTGGTGGGGGTTGATGGTGGGAGACTATTAGTATATTTTTAGTTTTAAACTGTGTATGTGGTCAGCAACTTTTGATCCGTCCGGCTATTCCTTATTTGAGGCAATTTAGTAGTGAATATGTCCCCTGGATATGTTACTAGCATATCGCAAGGTAAGACATATGGTGGGGCTGCCACCTTCAGGCTTAACGTCCAGCCCGATTTTTTTTCTGTCTGGGTGTTCTCCCATAAACTGGCTGTCTTACCAGGCTAAAGAGACCAGTTTTCCCTGTTGAGATATCCATAAGAATCTTTAATGTGGTGGTTTCTCCTTGCCTCCCACATCCTACGTCATTGACTAATGGAAGGTCATCCGTACTTAAGGGCATTTCTCACCCCAAGGGCAAGAGGGTGCCCTAACCTCTACTTGACAATGACAAGAAGATGAGGGACAGCTTTTACTAGCTGTCACTCGGTCTCCAGAGCCGTGTTAGCTACCCATAGGTGTTGCCCATCCCCCCCCCATCCTGTACAGGCAAAAGTTGTTGTAGATGGTACTGTCCTGGAACAAGTTAGCATTTTTTGAACACCTAGGCTACAGTGTGTCTTATAATGCAAGGAACGACGTGGTGCATAAGTTGCATAAGTTCAACCTTATGTGTAGGACCATCAGGCGAACCCTTAAGTCAGCAAGTAAAGGAACACGCCTAAAATTCTACAAGGTGATGGCTCTTCCCACACTTCTTTATGGGTCTGAGAATTGGACTTTAATGAAAGGCCAGGCCAGTCGCATCCAAATGGCTGAAATGAGATTTTTCAGACACGTGGCAGGGTATACTCTCCATGATCATAAAAGAAACACAGATATACGGCAGGAACTGAATATTATGAGTATACTCGACAGGATCGCCCAGTATTGGCTGAATTGGTGGGAACATCTTTGCCGAATGGATGTCTGCCACATCCCCAAACAACTATGGAACTATAAGCCGAGGGGACGGAGAGGAGTGGGACATCCAAGGAAGCGCTGGAGTGACCAGCTGTAATATTTGCCCATTTGAGACCGGAACAAACCATTCTTGGTTTAAACCTCGAGGATAAAGAAGAAGAACTGTGTATGTGGGAGAGGCAGAGAGAAACAGATACAAATCATACAAATAATAACATTTAACCTCTTTTTTCACAGAAAGAGAGAATCTGGCATAAGAATGAGTAATACTCTGAAATAAACAGAAATAGTATAACAGTTTTATTATTAGAGCATTCTGAAAATATTTTTAAGTAAGTGTACAAAACTGTAGACTTGAGTCACAAACATGCATTATTTGCAACAGTTTATGGGTTTTATGGGTGATACTATAGGTACAAACTGATAGTACAAAAACATTTCCATGATACTGACAGTTATAACAATTACAGTCACCATATGCACTATTGTGCTGAGGTCACATTTTTAATATGAACAAATCTCCAAGCTTAAGAAAATTATTTGTTTCTTTCATGTTGATCAATAACAAAATCATGAGCTGGATAAATTGGAAAAAATAAAATTTAAATTTGCCAGTTTTAACCCCAACCTGTGCCTCATTTTCAGGTATGGTCACTCTGTAAATATCATCAGAACATTAAACAAGCCAATATAAAGAACACTTTAAATGTCACAAACACAAAACATAACACATTTATTATGTATGTGGTATGTGTACACAATTGTTGGTGTGGATTACTCCTTCAGTACACTAACGGTAAAAATGTAAATGTTTCAGTTATGTTGTACTGTTCATCTGGTGTGGATTAACCCTTTTGTAAACATAAACATTATAACAGAATAACTTTGTAACAGAATAATTTCATACAATGTATGTCAATAGCATTTAAGTATTCAATAATAGAACATGCCAAATAGAAAATTTTAAAACTACATGAATAAGGTAAACAATAACATAAAATTTACAGTTGAAACCAAAACATAACAAACTTGACCTGACAATACAAGACCAGATAACCAAATAATCAGTACACAATGACAGAAGCTGGCCACAAAAGATGTCATGACATATTATGTATGCTGATTTCCATAACCCTTTTTCTCACTTAAAATGGTGGCACATACTGTTTTAATGCATACACCATTTACAGTACCACCAGAAGCTAATGATTTTTTAAAGAACTGGACAAAATTAACTACATAGCAAAATCCAATGGGTACAAATGTTGAATGATTGACAGTTTAATTAAGAAATATCTTAATCTGAAGATATTTTAACTTGAGATAAAATAAATATCATGTGACTATGGGGTAACACCCTGCCAAGAATCTTAAAAGAAACATAAAAATGTCCACCAACACTAATAATACTTCTTACTTCTTAGTACATGCGACCAATCTCATAAGACTCCGACAACACGATGCATCTTGTACAGTCCAGCAGCCATCACCAGCAAAGACTGTTCCTCAATATTTCTGGCATTAAAGAAGTGGGATGTCTGTGGTCTTGGAGCAGTTTCTTTATATCAGTGCGTAGCAGGTTTGTCTCTATGCGGTTGAGAAGGATATGCTGCAATGTCTCTGGCTCTCTTTAACATCTTTTGCAGAGTGGAGATCCTGATAGCTTGTATCAGAAAAGGTATTCTTCTGTTGCGATATGTCCTGTCCTTACTCAAGCAGCAAAGGTTTGCAGTTTCCTGGGAGTCCATCATATAGGCTTAAATCATTTGGTTCTGGCTGTATGCCAAATAATTTTCTGCCTTTTGAGTTATTCTTCCAGGTCTTCAACCACTGGACACCCTTTCAATATGTTCTAAATAAGCGTTGGCTGTCATTTTCAAAGAAGGTTTAGGCTGCATCTGTGCTATCTTTTTAGCAATTACGTCACACCTTTCATTTCCTGAAATGCCATTATGAACTGGAATCCACTGTAAGATGATATACGAGGGCTGTCCAGAAAGTAACTTACGTTTCAGTGTGGGCGGCAATGGGGAGGGGCTAGCGCCGCTATCTTGGTGACACGGGAGGCATGACTCAGTACACATCCAGCTCGGGCTGGTACAGGTCTGTGTTGTGTTTCTGTGCTTCAATAATAATTTTTAAAATGAGTGCTGCGATTGAAAATCCCGAGAGCTGTGAACTGCACTCAGTAATACGATTTCTGTAAGCAGAAAACTGCAGACCGGTGGACATTCATCGGCGACTGTGTGAGGTGTTTGGGAAGAATGTAATGAGTGAGGGAGGAGTAAGGCAGTGGTGTGTTCTGTTTAAAAATGGCCTCACCAATGTGCACGATGATGAGCGGAGTGGCCGGCCGAGTGTTCTTACTGACAAATTGGTGGAGAAAATCAACAAAAAAATCCGTGAAAATTGCCGCTTTACGATTACTGAGTTTCTTCAAATTTCATGTAGTTTGCTTCATGAAGTTGTCACGATAAAGCTTGATTACCATAAGTTTTGTGCGTGATGGGTCCCGAAAATGATTACAGAAATGCACAAAAACCAGCGGATAGAATCAGCATTGTCATTTCTTCATGCCTATGACAAGGATGGTGATTCTCTACTGGACCGTATTGTAATGGGGGATGAAACCTAGGTTAGGTACATTAATTGTGAAACAAAAAATCAATCCATGGAATGGGCCATACTCGCTCGCCCAAAAAACTGAGGAAGTGTGTGCAGACCTTGTCAGCAAGGAAAATGATGGTGACAGTTTTTTGGGACAGAAAAGGGGTTCTCCTAGTAGAGTTTATGGAACGGTACCACAGTCAACTCCGAGGTTTACTGTGAAACCTTACAAAAGCTGCGGAGAGCAATCCAAAACACGCGACGCGGAAAGTTGAGCTCTGGGGTATTGTTCTTCCACGACGATATCCGACCCCATACAGCATCACGAACGCAAGAACTTCTGGGAAAGTTTGAATGGGAGCTTTTCAATCATCCCCCATACAGCCCTGATCTGGCACCGAGCGATTATCACCTGTACATGCGTATGAAAAAGTGGCTGGAAACACAGCACTTTGAAGATGACGAAGAGCTGAAGGCGGGCGTTAATGAATGGCTGAAATCACAGGCAGCAGATTTTTACGATGAGCGCTTTCAAAAACTCATAAATTGTTACGATAAGTGGTTTAACTTGAATGGCGACTATGTGGAAAAATAGTCTAAGAATGTAGTTTTCAACTGTGTAAATAAACAATTTTTCTTTCGTTTTTTTATTTATTTATTCTAAAACCTAAGTTACTTTCTATGCAGATGACATTAACATCATGTCAAGACGTATCACGGCAGCTAAAGAAATATTTATAGAGCTTAAAAACAAAGCCAAGGAAGTTGGGCTAGCCATAAATATGGATAAAACAAAAATGCTTATCCAAACAAGAAGGGACCAGGTTCATAACAACATCGAGATAGAGGAGGACACAATTGAGGTGGTGGACAATTTCACGTATATCGGAGTGAATCTAGCAAAGACTGGATCAGAGGAGCCGGAGATCCAAAGACGGATCACCATGGCTAACAAGGCGTACTTCACATTGCTGCCATCATTTAGGTCTGGGGATGTGCACAGGGAAACAAAAATGAAAATATATAGGACTGTCATCAGACCGGTGCTATGCTACGGGTGTGAGGCATGGGCAATCACACAGAAAACAGTCGACAGAGTAGACACCTTTGAAAGGAAAATCCTCAGACGCATTATAGGCCCAATACAAGAAAATGGCTCATGGAGACTGAGATACAACAACGAACTGTATCAAATATATAAAGAGATACCAGTCTCAAAATTTATAAGAATTCAAAAATTACGTTGGGCCGGACATGTTATGAGAATGGAGGGTGGCAGGAACCCTAAGAGGGCTTTGCTGGGTACATGGGAGGGAACGAGACCTAGAGGTAGACCGAGGAAGAGGTGGGAAGATGGCGTTGCAGAGGACGCGAGAGACATGGGGATAAGAAACTGGAGGAGGGTTGCAGTGGATAGAGTGGATTGGAGACGGAGATTGGTGGAGGCCAGGGCCCGACTTGGGCTGTAGCGCCATAGGAGAGAGAGAGAAGTTACTTTCTGGACAGCCCTCGTATTTTGTCAAATTTTGTAGTCTTTTGTGTACTTCCTGCACATGGACAAAGTTTGGGGCTGCTTTATATTTTGCTATTGCCCACAGCGCTGATTTAGAGTCACTCAGGATACATACTTTTTCTGCTTCAAGTTCCCTGCAGTATTGAGGGGTTAGAGCTATCGCTAAAAGTCCAGTTTCCGTTCTAGATTATCTGTTGAAGATGCATAATATTCTAAGTTAAGGTCTGGTATGTAAATGCCTGATCCTGAGTGCTGATTGCTGATGTTTAGAGACCCATCAGTATAGATATGAAGAAATCTGTATATGTTGTGTGGATTGTTTGAAGTGTGGTCTGCTTTGAGAGTATATGGTGGTCCTGCTTTGTCACTGTTCCTAATAACACTAATAATAACATTGGTAAAATGCTCCTGACTGAAACCTTCTAAACTATTAGAAGATAAGGTTGACAAGAGAAGGCTGGGTTTACAATGATACAATAGTTTCTATACAGATACACATTTTAATGAAAATCTACCTAAAAAAGACATTGAAAAATTAAAGTTAAATTATGCATGTCATTTAAAGAATAATAACTATAGTTATACAGATTGTAAAAGAATCTTTATACCCCTGTGTAGATATAAAAACAGTATTAACACTGGAATGGTGTTTGAAATATATAAAACTTTTCAACATTTAAATAATTTTAAAAATAAAAATAAACATACAAATCAAAATACTGAGGCACTGAAGCATTTATGCTGAATGACATTTAAACTTTCAGTCCAACTCTGTATACAACACAGCTATAAACATTCAATACAAGATCTGCAGTACACTAACTGTAACAATATAATAATATCACTCATATGGTAATGTGCTCCAACAATTCCACATGTGCTGTCTATGTCAGTAACATTTATACTGTACATAATGTTGTTTTCTTGAATGCTCTGAAGAACTGAACAGAATGATTACATCTGAAGGTGAAGCAGATGCTTCAGAACACATTGTAATTTATATAAAGGCGTGTACACACTAAGCAAATGAAGGCTAGTGAACGAATTTGTTCGTCTTCATCAAGGTTTGCTTGGTAGGTGGAACAACGCCGAACTGAACCAAACTGAAGTATATAGCTTTGCTTATTGTAAACGTAGACAGTGCAATGCCCGCCGAATTCCTTTGTTGACGTTTGACCTGAAAGCGTTTGCTACTCTTCATTTGCTTAGTGTGTAGATGCTTTAAGATTAAGTCACAGGACAAAAAAAATTGGTAAATTCAAATTTTGTTCTACTTTTTTTTATATTGTTGTACACATTTACTTAATCTTATAGCACCTTCTGCAATATCCTCATGGTTATAATATGAACACAATTTAACTCTTTTTATATATATACTATTCTACGGGCATAAGCAGAGGGGGATCTGGAAGTTCACTCCACCTACCTGACATTACCCATTCAGGTAAAAAACCACAATCTTGTTCCATTCTATTATTCTTTCAATATAGATTTAATTATTATTTGTAATAAGCAACAATAACTAATTCTGTGTATCAGTATTCATGTATGCATATTATGTTCAACGAATACATAGTACCATCGAATGGTTCCAGCTTAGCAACAGATTCAGAGTTCCGACAAGCCCAAAGTGCACTGACTGGGAATATAAACACCTTTGTAATAAAAATAAGTAACTTTTATTAACATTTTTGTGATCACTTTCAGTAACTTTATTTTATGTCAACTTTCTCAGTTTCATGTTTTAGTGAAAAAGTGTAATGATTTTTTTTTTGTACTTTTAGTTGTGAAACAAAATGTGTTTTATAACTAAATACAACTATTATATTAACGACTCAGAACACAAAGTTTTTTATAAGTAAAAATATAAAGTTTTACCTTCAAACCTGAACCGGTTTTCATCTTTAAAAGGCTTCTTCAGAGGTTCATACTTTGTTTTATACTTTAATGTTTAATCATAGTTCCATTAATTATACACTTTAAGGTGATACAAAAATTACATGAGCATAACCTAATGTACCTTAATAGTTGATAATAATAATTCATACCCACACATGTGTTATTCAGAATGGGGTAACTATGCTTGCATTAATAGAAAAATTGAGAACACTGAGCCCCAAACTGTCAAAAACCACAAGCTGCCACTGGTGACCATAAAATGTACCAGTACCCCCTACATATACTCCATATCTTGTCCATATAAGTCCCTTGAAATGAAATTCTATATATTATGCCCATGTATTATTTGATTCTATTAATGAATATTATTATTCAGAAGCCATAGTGGGTAACACAAAAAAATTCTGATCTAGCGTGCTCTAGACAAATATTTTTTAGCATTTGCTGTGTATAATTAACACGTCATGTACTGTGATAATTTACTGTCAAATAGAGTTACTGTTAGGTAATAAACGTTATAGATACCCAGAAATCTCGAATACGTGATAGGCTTACATTATTTATTAAGGGAAACAATTAACTTCACATATCTTAGTTTTTAACATAATTAATATAACAAAATATTGGTTTTCATACCTGATGTTGTCCTGTCAAAACATCAAGTTCTACTTCTGCAGCAGCAACTCCAAAAATTGGATATGGTTTAACATCATCGTTCATCGTAAACCTAGAAAGTGGTTTTATTTTATTCGTTATTATACCTAAGCAAGTAAAATATATACCGTATTTTCTAATTCAAAATGTGGTAAAAACTACAAAGAATATTTTCTATAATCGGCACACTCACTAGATGTAAAAAACTGTCGAATATTAAGCAGTGTACTGGAAAGTAAAACAGTACAATACTGGGAAGTGTTCAGTACAGGTCGTTAAACAGTTCCACAAAATATAAACACTACTGCACTTTTACTTCACATCAAATAAGAATCCTAAAGCAAGTGTAAATAGATGCTGTATTATGAATTTAAAAATAACAATATTTTTGTTAAAAAATAATAAAATAAAATAATAATATTAATAATAATAATAGTAATAGTAGTAATAACAGCAGTAGTAGTAGTAATAGTAATAATAGAATAGTAATAACAGTAGTAGTAATAATAATAGTATTGAAATAATAAAATAAAATATAGCCCATATTTTGTGATTAGTTTTTTATAGATTCAAAATGTAGTTAAAATGAAACTGTTAAATTAAAAACTGAAGTTACAAAAATAGCAAATTGTATGAAAGGCCAATGACTTTTTTTGAACAGTTAGATGAACAGGTATAAACTGGCACACACACACACACACACACACACACACACACACACACAAGCAAATGGTTACATATACGTACAATTAAACACATTTACTGAGCACACAGTACTCACATATATGTGGATTTCAGATTGATACTTTGGTTATCAGCAGCCTGTATTATTTCTTTCCACTTTGCATCTGGCATCTTTTCTTTAACAGGGGCAAGCCGTTTCAAAAGCTCTTCACAACACACTTTAGTAGCCTGAAAGATAAGTTTGTAATAAGTAATCTTATACCGGTATTTGAAACAGTTTTCAACAATATTAAATACTAAAAGTTCAAAAGCATGCATTCTTATTAAAATATATTGCCCATTTCCCACTACTTTGTAAATAATTATTTATTTCTCATGTTACATACAACACACACACACGGTGAGACATGGAAAACTGACAATTTTTAAAATGAAACCAGAAGTATGAAATATAAGTTACATATCTATTTCTTGTTATTTAATAACAGCGAATAAAAGCATTTGAGGGCATAATTTCATACTACATAACTTTCCAGATAGCATGTCTTTCAAAGGTTCTCCATCATGCCTGTAGTTGGCTGTACAAATTTCATATCATTGTTTACATCATATTGTCTGGTATAGCTAGGATTTCTTCTTGTACAGTGGCCTTAAATTTGTTAACATCCCCACACTTATTAATATAGACTCTAGGCTTGAGAAAATATCATAGAAAACAATTGTGTACTGACAGGACTGGAGAACGTGCCAGCTATAGATTGTCTCCTCCTCTGGAAATCACATATCCTGGAAACACCTCTTGATCTACTGCTGTGGAAGTTCTGATTGTAAGGGCTGTTTCCCCATCTACTGGAACCACATAATATTTAGATGATCCGATGATAATGCAGTTTGGGAGCAATGAAGTCCTGTGACATTGTTGTGTAGCGAGTAGGAGTGACTGTCACCACTTGTCTCCCCTCTCTTCAAAGAAATAAGAGCTAATGATTTCAATTTTGCCATAGTAACATGTAGACTAGTAACTCATAGACTATGAGGAGGATACATATGAAACTGCTAGAGGTTCGAATCAGACCAATAATGAAAACTATGTTCACTGTATAGTGTTAAATGAAAATGAAAATACACTTCATTGTTTATTGACAGACCCAGTTCATTGGTAAACAAGTTGGAAAAGAATTTCACCCAGTTTGCTTTCTCGTGATCGCTTAGCTCTTGCACAACTACTGTTTTATATGGATGAAAGTTCAAACTTTGTGTCTTCCGACACTACTACAAGATAAGTGAAGGACTATGAGATGCTTTCCATATGATTCCTTGTTATTGCCTGTCTAACTCAGTCAATCCTTAGAGAGATTCTCAGTGCAATTGTTTTGAATTTCATAAGCATTAAATCGGAAGTTCTTTAACCACCAGCTATGAACACACCATGACATGGAAAATTTGAAATGCCAGTAGAATAATCTCTACACAGTTATAACTGAATCACCATTTTAAAATACATTATTGTGAACCCATGTTGTACAGCAGTTCACTGCTCCATTGATACTCAAATGGCATCCAGTGTGTGATATCACATTCAGTCCTATTTCTGCCTACATGTTCGGTTTGCCAATCTATTTGACTTTAAAAACTGTCTGAAACAGTCACCAGCATTACTAATGGATTTGTTTAAATTAAAAAAAAATTCTGTTAAGATTTTTGTATTGAGTGGAACGCATCAATTCTGCATGGAGTCTCAATTAAAAGTTACCATGCTTTCTCAAATAATATCATTCTATCTATGTACTTTGACATGTTATACTTCACCTGTTTATATTCTCATATAGCCTACTTTGTGTTTCCAGCATATTTTCTTTCTCTTCTAAATATTCCAAACAGCTGGTTTAAACAGCATATTATGGTATTGTATTGTAACTGCAATTTTGTTTTTATATGCTTTCCATGACACAATTCAGACAATTACATTAATTTAAGAGATTCATAATGTATTAACTGAGCATGAGTTTACTTACATATCAAATGTACTGTAACTCATCGTCTATGGCCTTTCTGTGATGTTGTTATTTCATTTACATGTTTTGAGGCACTTGCCTCATCATCAGAACTTTATAAAACTAATGCATGTCATCAATGATGACATGTGTCAAAATATTAAAACACAATACGGCACTAAACTATATGCAAAACTTGTTTTAAAAATGAGCACATCAATGTTAGGTGTGCATTGTAAGACAACATGCGCCGTACTCTGTCGTTGTCTTACAACGCACACCTAACATTGACGTGCTCATTTTTAAAACAAGTTTTGTATATAGTTTAGTGCCGTATTGTGTTTTAATATTTTGACACATGTCATCATTGATGACATGCATTAGTTTTATAAAGTTCTGATGATGAGGCAAGTGCCTCAAAACATGTAAACGAAATAACAACATCACAGAAAGGCCATAGACGGTGAGTTACAGTATATTTGGTTAACAAACATGTGGCTTGGGACTACAATAGGAGTTATTCCATTTAAATTACTTACATATGCAACTGCTTCACTGGACAAACTTCCACCACTAGGTGAATTGTTTGGTGATATGAAAGTAGTTGAGGGCTTTATGCTGACATCGGCTACATCAATTCCAAGTACATGTGCACAAACTTGAGCTACCTAAACATTGAAAAAAATGTCACAACAATCCAAGATGTACCTATCTTGTGTGCATTTCACAAGACCATTTCTTGTTTTATCATTTAGAGATACGAAAATTGTTGAAAAAAAAATACACCAGTATACATAATAATTAAACATTTGTTTTAATATTTACAAAGAAATGAAATGAAATTTGTTAATTGCTTCTTTTAACAGTTACATACAAAACTGGTATACTATTTCATATTGAATTAATTTCTTTAGCATTGATAATAATTTTAACTACCTATATTACAGAACAATAACCAGAGGTGAATACCTGTTATGGATCAATAGACATAAACTTTATCATACAACAGTTCAAAGTTTAGAAATCTGTGGTCAACCGAGTTAACGCATCAAATTGTTTAATTTGTAACAAAATAAATAGGCCTACAGTGGATTCTCAACTAAAATTAACAAAACAATACATAATTGTACATAATAAATTGTAAACAATATGCTCAAAACTAAATATAACTCAAGTAAATTCACCATTGTCTCTCTGCCTCTCCTCTCTCTCACACACACACACACACACGCACCTACCCAATTTCACACACATTCTTCTTTAGTGAAAATATTATCGTACACATTTTATTACTATTACTAAGTTTTAACATTTAGTTTTCTTTACTTTCGCTACCGGTAGGTCTATTCTGCACTTGCGAAATAATGCTTGATGTTAGAAATATGATTTTGAGACTGTAGCACAGTAAGGGAGCTTTGGAGTTGACCCCCCCCCCCCCACAGGGTTAAAGAAAAAAGGAAATGTCTCATTAATTAAAAATTAAATAAAAGTGCTAGTAAAAATTTAGTCATATAAGTCAAATTAAATAATCAGGCTAATGAGTTATGTGAGTATGAACATTTTTAACTTTGGTATTCTACAGATGTCTTGTGATTACAAGATTGCTTTGTGTAAACATTGTTAGCTGTCTGGTGATCGAGGAATGGTTCAAATTTTTAACCTGGTTTTTGAGGTTATGTCCTCTTAGTGAGTGGAAAGAGATAACCTTCAAATATTATTTATTCAGTTTACAGTGTAACCAACTTGGGTTACAGTATTTATAGTACAGTACTTCATTCCACAGCAACTTAAAATGCTATAGACCTACTATTCTAATCTTATAAGGATGTTCCTATTTTGTTGTACACAGTTTTTCAACAGGCATTTAATATTTTTTTGTATAATTTAATTTAACAATTACAAGACAAACAACAAATAATAACAAAATAAAGTAAATCTGGCTACAGAAATTGACTTCTCCCTTGGCTAGTGAATGATGTCATCCTAATGCTATTATTCACCTTGTTATTTCAATTATCAGTTACTGTAATTCCAACTTTGTTGTGTTTACTTGCTGAATTGCTACTTGTCATGTTCTGGATTAGGCTTTGAATTTTAGTCCTACATGGTTCATTGTGGTTTAGGACTTGAAAATGGCGGAAACACTGAAAGGCCTCGTCCGGAACATGACAAGTAGAAGTTCAGCAAGTAAACATGACAAAGTTGGAATTCTAATGATATGATAAAATATGGATTTGAGCCCTAGGATTTCTGCCTCCTAGCAGAGCTATGGGCAGTGACTAAGTGGCAAAAACATTCTACCAAGCCCTCCCTTATAACTACAAACTAATCTGCACATATATAATGAGAAATATATAAATGTTTCCCCCCCCCCCTAGATATTTGTTATGGCTACAGGCATGAACTCAAATAATACTGAATAGCATGTAGGAATTAAAAACAATATTTTAAAATACACAATCATTTACAAATAAGCAAATTGTTAAAGCTGAACCTAAAACTGATAGACTTAATAATTATGAAAATGAAAAAGAGTACATCCAAAACAATGGAAATATTTTGTGTGTCAATGAAAAGTAATCAATGCAGAATTTAATTCATTCTTTATAACAAAATATAAATTTCACAGGAAAAGGCGTAATATGTGCCCACATTTTGTATGTTATTCAGAAAAATC
Source organism: Magicicada septendecula (assembly GCA_034769895.1). Classification (NCBI taxonomy): domain Eukaryota; kingdom Metazoa; phylum Arthropoda; class Insecta; order Hemiptera; family Cicadidae; genus Magicicada; species Magicicada septendecula. The sequence goes on from CM068376.1 coordinate 330,705,419, forward strand.
AGAAAAAGAATTAGAAAGACACTTGCAGCTTTTTTTTTTAATCAAGTTGGTAAGTTTTGGATATAATATTCTAAATAACAATCATAATTAGAATATGCCCGTTTTCCATTTTTATTTGTACACTATGTGAGTGTTACTGCAAAAAATCCCATAGTCTGGCAAGAAAACAATATGTAAATATTTCTGAAATTTCATTTACATAGTTCCATATATTTTTACTCACACTTGCAGATAAATCTACATTTTAATAGAGAAGGGCATAAAAACTATTTAAAAAATTTTAAAGGGCATTTTTTTAATCTGCCCAGTTTGTATTCAATTGTGAAGCAATTTGTGTTGTGACACATACTGAATTATGTATTTAATTGTATCAGTCATGCTGAAAATGTTCTCAAGCTAGCAGGGATTATGTGTCAAGTGAGTAAACTCAATGCATATATTATAGAGTATCCACAAGTTTTCACAAGCAATGGTAAAGTATTGTATTGTCAGCCATATGGGGGGCCTGTGAGTTGCATCCAAAAATCTCAGAGTTGAAATATAAAGGGAAAAATAATATCAGTATTTTTATATTACCAGCCTACTTTCCTGATTCCTGATTCTTGTACATTAAAGGTTTTTTGTACGTGCCTTCAGATTTTAACCACACACTTTCAGATTCATATTGCCTAAGTGAATAAAATTTTCAATATTTCTATACACAAGAATCCTAGCTACAAATAAATCATTACCCAATTTTAATTACACAATATATTAAATTCAATTAAAACATTTTTCTCCGTAGCCTTTATTATTTACAATAAAATAAACTCCAGTTCATGTTGCATACAAGTTTTCACTTCAATAGGGAATTATAAATAATATTATCTCAAACACATAATTATTTCAAGAATTTACTACTGTCTTTTTATGATTCATGTCAAGTGTCATAAGCTTGTTGATTAAGTTGTAACGGAAAATTTGACCTAGTTATAATTTTAAGAAATAAGCTATGCTAAAATAAAAATAAGGGTGTGCGTGAGAAAGCAGAGAGGCGTGAGAAAGCTAGGTGGGAATAATGTGAAAACAGAATTACTTGCTAAAAGCTTAATAATGTATGTACGGTATGTTGAGGCACGATTTGGGACACTACTGCCATAAACTGTATTATGTTCAGATAGTAAGGGTGTTTTTCAAATGTTGTAAAACCTAAGTGCATATAACAATAACTGGCGTGGGAAAGCGATGTTGTTGTGCAAGTGAGAGAGAATGAGACGCTACTTTCTGTAAACACGTGTGCGCGAAGAAACGTTAGGCGAATAGGAAAAAGCGTCATACGTTACGCGGGAAGTTTTAGTTAAGCGGATTGGTTGAATTCGTATTTAGCGGTAGTTTATACCTATCAGAGCATTTTGTCGTAGTTCGTAAGTAAGGGAAACTTGAAGCATGTATATATTGTGAACTTAGAGGAAATAAGTCAGTCTTCTTTGGGCAGTCTTTTTAATATCGGCAGAATTGTACGGAGAGACTCGTGTACGTTGTTTTGCGTCAAATAATATAGATATTTTAATAATTAAAGAAAAGAATCAGTAAATTTCTCAGTTAAAGAAAGTTTCAGAAATCATAATAAGTCAAAGAGTATATAATCGAAGTTATAATAAATAATAATAAATATATACGAAGTTCTGTTAATTCTTTAAGTAGCGGTAATCCGTGGAAGGAGGCGTTGTAGTTCAAAAGGAAGTTGCGACGGTATAAATTAGTCGGGCCAAACGCGACGTGAAGTGAGTTAAATGCACTTAAATTATTTTGTCATCTTTGTGTCCAGTGTAATTATACAACATAGTTAGAGTTATAATCCACATGTTAGTATAATGCATTTGTGATAAATTGATTTGTGCAAGTTTAACCATAATCTACACGACGATGGCTGCTGACGAACACCGATCTACAATAACTTCAGGACCACGCACTTTGGAAGGATTTACGCAAGTAAAGAATAATGAACATTTAAATTATATATTTTGATAAATAAACATATGTTGTTATGCAACATAATGACTCAATCTGTCATAAAGGACTCACTGCTAGTTAATCATATTTAAATTTGTCCTATAAGTAATTCAATTCATATAAAAAATATTTTAATTTTTGTAATGTATAAATACAAATTGTCATTAAAGTGATTATCATACTTTAATTTGTGTTTATTATTACTGGCGCCCTGAGGTAAATCAAGAGTCGGTACGCTAGAATAAGTAAAATAGGCCAACATAATTTTCAAATCAATAATTTTAACTCTTTTACAAAGGCCTAGCAAGAAGTGTATTACAAAGTTGTAGTCAATTATTAATATTTATGTAAGTTTAACATATAAACTTCACAGAAAAAATAGAAAGGTATTTATTTGTAATACACTATAATCTCACAAAAGTTAAGAATAAGTTTTCAAAAACATGATCTAATCAAAACAAGTACAGGCTTATTAACCTGTTCAATATGAATGTCCTGCGCAGAAATGTAGAAACATGGTGGTCTTTCTTGAGCGGGTAGGGGGGGGGACTATGCCAAGCCCGTGAAATAATTACCCCCACTTACAAGTATAGCATACGGTGTCTAGAGAGGAGAGATAGGAGACAACGCGATATTAACAGTTTGCTGTCTCAAACACTATCTCCCTCTGTCACTTCACAATGACACCAGCATGCTTCTAATGTTCTCAGTAGCTGATGTTCACACTATGAAACACTGCACAAGACTGCTGTGTGCATGTCCGAAATGAATGAAAATTTTGTTAGTCTCGCAACGAGTTGAACTCTAAACAACTGTTCAAAATATATACAGTTGCAAAAGCAACATAGTTGCCACCTGTCAGTAACATTTTTAAACTACTGAAATCAACATGAACACTACCAGAATAAGATTATGATATACTGTCCTGTCATTTAATAGAAAGAAAGTTGCTCCCATACGTGCATAGATTCTTGATTTAGCCGCTTATGAATAGTTTAATAATATTAAGTTTGAAACAATAGTGTAAACACTTATATTAAAAATATTGAAATAATTTACAATTGTTCACTATATTTTAGTGAAATTTAGCAAATTTTGTACTATAACCTACATCAGTTGTTGCCCAACTGGTGGTCTGTGGGCCATGACCAGCTTGAGTAGGCATTTTAACTATCCCTCAAAGAAATTTAGAAAGTTATTAAAATACTAAAGGAACAATATCCACACCTGATTGACATTACAGTGAAGGTATATTCTGTGTTTTGTAGCATGTATATTTGCAAATTTATAATTTCTATAATAAATTTTTTTAAATCTAAACAGGTGAATAATTTTTCACAGAAGTAAAAATGAGTTACTGTAAAAATGCTGAAGTCGTCATTGCAATTAGCCCCTATATAAAAGACATTCTGTCTTTAATAAGTCAGAATACTCCTCAGTATTCTCATTACGATCCAGTTGTGTTTTAAAAAATTATTAAAGATAACAAAAATTATGCATTATTCACATTATATATTAAACTCTAAATCTCGTCCCCCTCATAAAAATGTATGGTTTTCCTAATATTCTATATACATACTACTGGTATGTATACACTTTCCTGGCATACAACACAATGTTTTAGGTGAAAATAAAAAAATCACCTTTGCCTTAGCCAGCTTTTTTACTTGTGAGATTCACAGAGACCAATGAAAGTTTATTAAGGCAAACCTAATTTTTTTAAAGTTTTTATCTAAGACATTAAAATTTTGACACATCATAAACATCAAAATCCAAGAATTTTGTAATTAATTTTGTGTTTAAATTTAATATTATATTCTTGAGGTTTGTCTGCAAAATGTTTAAGTTAAGCCTGCAATAAAACATTTCTTTTAAAAAATGCCTAATATTAACTATAACCAATTTTGTGGCTATTAAAAATTTTCTGACTGCTGATAACTTCAAGTGAGCTTTATATTTATGCATGGTGGAAGGAGTTTCACTGGCAAATGAATTTTGAAACTATAACTTGGCTCTCAAGGCAAAAAACAACTGGACCACACCTGCTCTACATAATTCAACCTATATGTTGTTAACTTTGTTTCTTCCAGTCAGGTGGGCACAGGCCTTTAGCAGCACTCACAGAATTGCTCAGGTTTCATCATTGAGCTCTACAGCCCCAATAATTATATCCAAATGCTGTACAGTGTTTGCAGCTGATTTTATGGTTAGTTATCAATACACTGTTTACACAGAAATAACCAATTTTGACACAAAAAATAAATTAATTAACCTACAGTATCTGTGATAACATGGGAACATATATTTATAAATTAACATTTACATGAGAGAAAGGGGAAGAACTATATGGGTAAACATAGTAATAACACATTAGATATTACCAGTTATGTAAAAACATAGGCTTGATACTACTTTAGAAGACATCTGTATCATAACAAAGATTTTACCTTTGTGTTAATTCCTTGACCACATTCAATGCCACCATGAGATACTGCCACTGTTCCATCCCCACCAAAAATTGACACTGTTGCAAAGAATTTTCCCCAATATCCAAATGGATAATTCATGGTTACTAATGAGATTCCACGTTTCTTCCAACGATTTTCCTGTGAAATTCAAAATAATATTACATTGACAGAGTGGTTTGAATAATACACTGGGTTTATTAGTGTTTGCTTTATACTGTAACTACTGGCAGGCAAGTTTAATCACAAAACTATCAAAGACTTTGCCTTTTATATTTTGTATCTGAGCATGGAATCATGTTAGCACAAAAAGATGTTAACAAAATCGGGTACTTATTTGTTAGTGGAACACCATTAGTTACCTGCAGTAAGTTTGTACACATAATCTATTGTTTCTCCTACAGATTTGTTGCAAACTGCTATTTTCGATAAATAAAAAACAAAAAATCATAATAACTAGCAAGACCAATCTTATCTAACATTTCTGATTTTCCTGTAAATGACAATTTGTTGTAAATTAGGTCTGAAATTTGGTAACTGGCTACACTAATCGTAATTAATATTCTGTCCTTTTGTACACAACCCTTTTATGGCAACCTCTGTAAAAAAAGAATGGAACTGTGCAGAGAATTTATTAGTTAATATTGCTGTAAATTTAATTAAGATAATTTAACACGTTCTTTGCTGTGTCGGTCATAATGACCAAAAATGAGTTAAACCAATCACACCAGGTTGGTCATTACGACCAAAAAATCATATTAATTATTTTAACTTGTAGACTAGAATGGTCAAAACTTCTAATAAAGAACACTTTTTTGTTGACATCCATGTTCTATTGACATTATTGTTAACACTCATGGTTGTTACTGTCATAAATAAACCATTATTGTCAACTGAGAAAAACCTAGGCAGCTAAGTAATTCTACAGAAGATAAATATCATATAAATTACTAAAAGATAAAGTCAAAATTGCTCCAATTAGGAATAAATTGAAAACTTAACCTGTAAGTAATAGTTAATGAACAGGAAAGTAAACTCAAATGAACACATTGATGGTATAGAGTACCTATATGGACACAAGAGTATTAGAGACTGTGAGTTAGCACATCCAAAATTGAGATGGGAAGACACATTAGCATAGCACTAACAAATGACTGCAACAAGCCACAGGCTTAGTGTGAAGGAGGAGACATACAAAATTATGATTTTCTATTGTAACAAGACATTCTAATTATATTATGTATTGGAAACACATCTACTATGAAATCGTTGTAGCACTGTATACACAACATTCAGTTTGTTGTCATCTCTTAGAAATAAAGTTTTTGTTTATATTTTATATGAAATCATTCTTCTGTTAAAGCAAAAATTAACAATCACGAGGCAAACAAATAAGTGGTGACTAATAAGAAAATAAGTAAATGTGATTACAATAATTTACTCATCCCTTTCTGGCAAAAGATGTCATCCTCATCATCATGAAAGAATGTGCGTTTGAACCCTGCAAAACGTCTGAATAGAGTTCATCTAGCATTGTAAAGAAACTGGATGGCTGCCTCCTGGCAGAGAAACTTATAGTTATTAAAAGCAACTTAGAGGCTATATAATTACTTCGAATAAAGAAAATTTCAGATTCAGTTAGAGAGAATGACAGTGTGTCCAACATTTTATATAACTCTGACTAATTATAATTTTCTATATTATACTGCCACACATAAACTTGTGTTTATTTGTTTCTTTTAGACTTGGACTACATTATACTACTTAAACTATATGACAAACAAAACAATCAATTGTTCAGGTTCATACACCCCCCTTGTGTTCTCCTCCGGAACAGTGCCAAGTGTTTAGAATAAAACTTGTGATAACATTTTCTTACTTTGATTATTTCAGTAACTTAAATAAACAATTAGTTTAATTTTTCACTTTCGATTTAAAGCTGTAGTAAATATGATACACTAAATAGAATTTAAATAGAATGTAGGGCATGTACTAGCTTATTTTGCTAAGAGCAGTTTTGAATAAATACGCTTATTTTGGTGTGTATGCTGGTCAAGATGGTTGGAGAATAATCCTGACTACCAATTAATTGTCAGTACATACAGACTGGTGCATACAAACTTAGTTTGTGAACATGTTCTTTAGACAGTTGTTCCCCTTAAAAAATCCAGTAACACTTAATCTTACTGGAGTTTTCCAGATGTATGTGAAATATAATTCTGCAAGATAAGAAACAATAAAACAGAAGTTTCCTGCACATGTAGCAAAACTGTACTTCACATATACCACAATGAAATTCTTAGTAAGCTACTGCACATGTCAAACTTCATACACTGGTGCAGGACTTGGTGTTCACTTCCATAACATACCACACAATCCTGTAAGATTAAGTTACTTATATTTATTTACTGTTTGCAACTATTAAACAAATTTTTTTTAACAGTAACAAAACATTTATTTCATTCCCTCCTGTTTCTCTTTTTATCCCCCGTAAGTTTTATATTGTTTCCTCCTAAAAATATTGAATGAATTAATTTCAAGACCAGAGCTCAAAATCAGTTAACATACAGACTTAGCAGTGTGTGTAAAAGTGCTCCCACTTAGAAAATTCGGTAGATAACAGGACTATGCATTAAATTTAATACATTTATTTTCTGTTGAGAAATGCACTTTGGGTATATTAATTTTTTTACAAGGTGTTGTTTCTTCTTTATAAGATAATAAAAACAAACTTGAAAACTGTCTATAACACACACACACACACACACACACACACACACACACACACACACACACACATGTTCTGCAAATCTTTTCAGTTAACAAACAGAACACTAGACACTGTAAACACTGTTTAATTATTTGTTCACTAAAGAACATACATAAAATAAAATACAAAACCTTATTGAATGTTTCTACTGCAGCAGCTCTGTTGTCATAATCAGATGATGCTTTGAGGTCATTAATCATTTCCTTTATTGGATCATTTTGTGGAGACATATTGTTTATTCTCACTTGTACAGGATCTTTTTGTACTACATTTGCAATGTGTTCCATTATATTCTCTATCATAGCAACACCTTCAGTGGAACCTGAAATGTCCAGTGCGTAAATTTAGAACTGACACAATTGCATGTGTTGCAAGTTTGTAATTTTATTCAATAGAATATGTTTTGAATAAGGTATATGGTAAACTACATATGAATACATTATTTATATTATTACATTATTTATATTGAATGCATTAGTGCACTAGAAACAACTGCCAACAAATAAGTAAATATTGTGAGTTAAATTTTGCCATAGGTAAGGATCCCATATATATAATACACACACAGAAAACCAGGACACTCACTGGAAAAAAAATGATGACAGTCCATGAGCATGGGGGGTGGTATAGAAAACAAAATACCATTATTCAGAATGCAGTATACATATTATTACTTTACAAACACTAAAAAAGTAAAAAATAGTTTTTAATTTTAATAAATGAACCATCACAAAAATATTTAAATTATATAATAAATTAATGTTTCCCAAGGTTTTCAGGAAAAATGCAAAAGAGGACAGGTGCCATCTGGATTGACGAAAGGAGAGACATCGATAAGAATGAAGGAGTTATGGGAGGGTAGGAAGACAGAGGAGAAGAAGGGAAGAACCAGTTGAACCAAACGTAGTCCACAGTAGCTCATACAAAAAAAAAAATAATGTTAAATATAATTTTTTATCAACCAACAAAATCATGCCCTGTTATTTCTGTTTTACTTCTCATATTTGTTGATGCTAATGAGTCTTCCTCTTGAAGTTTTCTTTTTTGATGTCCCTACTGGTAGCAAAGAACTTGTTGGACATATCTGTTTTTACTATGAACATTTGGTCTCTACAGATGATATAAAATTTTGATCAAAATTGGCTATTATGTCTTAATAGTTAGAACTGAATTGACTGTCTAGATGGAGCCAGTTTTCTCATCTGTCCTCAGTGAATTCAGTACAGGAAAATCAGCTCAATTGACACATTAGTGCCTTGTAAATAAGAACAATAGCGATGAGTAACTCTATGCCTATACATGAATGTTTTCCATCTTCAAATGCACAGAAAGTTCTCTCTACTGTACCTTTCTTCAATCTTGCAGCAAGGATTAATCTACTCATTACCCTTATGTTCATTAGTATACATCTTGAAATAAGTGTAATCATCATACAAAATTTCCTCATTGACTTGCAGGTTTGGGATAATTTTTTAAATCTTATCTGCACATCTGGATATACGTTCCCATATGAAGGAAGAAGTATGCCATTCCATTTTAGTGAAACACTGAACCAATCACTGGATCACTCCTTAATGTATTGTATTCTATAGCAGTAGTATAAATATCACTGATGTATTACTTGAATACAGTATTTACGATCACTTCAGTGATCAGATTTCTTCAAAATCAGATTTTTTCAATTCATATTTAACATCTCCAGTGAGGAAAAGTTCTTTTTGGCACCTACTGAGTTTCATTAACAAAATGTCAATTTCTTTTTTAACTTCAGAACTTGAGACTTTCTCTCTCTCAATTCTTAAAATTGTATCAGAAAAATTTTCAACAGAGTTTTATGAAACAGGAAGAAGACAAAAATTTTCAGTCATTAAAAAATTCACATAACACGTATAGATATTTGTCTAGATTCAAAGTATGATTTAAGTCATTTATACATATCAGTAAAACAATTAAGAGCAGACCAAAGAGACAGCCATCTAGTATTCTTGGTTCCAAGGACAGTTTTAGACTCTACAACAACAAAATCACAAAACAATTTAAGCTGTTCTAAACATATTGTAAGCTAGTGGATGTATCGACACTCTTCTAAGAATTCCCTGAGTATCAATTGGTAAGACATCTGCAGCAGTTTGAACTGCATAAGTTACTCAACCTACACCAATTATTTTTGTATTCAAATTGTTTAAAGCTTATAAAAACATAATTTCTTCCTTTCCTTTTAATTTCTCCAAAATTTGTATTGCTGTTGTCTACTGACACAACAATTATTTTGTCAATAATACAGCACTTTTCTGCAATCTGAAGAATATGGTCAACCAGGAATTTTTACGTTTCTCCTGAAAGACTACAAACTTCAAACACTTCTGTACAAATGCCTCTCTCACAAGTGAATTGCATCGCTATTAGAGCTACTATCTTCATATCAGTGTGATTTAAAGTGTCTACAGATAGGCATCAGGCTTTGGTTTGTTTCAGGCCTTCCAGTATTCTATGTTCTGCAATGGGATATAAAACATTCATTGTTATGGCTACACATTTTTATTGTGCACAGGTATATTTTGTATTCTAACATTTTTTCAAAATTACTGAAGCCAGTCCATGGGTTAGAAGTTGTGATTATGTTGCACAGAACTGTAAAGAAAAGTTGCCTCTTTTGCAGCCAGTTCTATTTTTTAAGCTAACATCCTCATCTTCTAGAAACTAAGGTAATCTATTGGTTAACACGTTACCTGCTAACAATAAAATTAATGTTGTTCCTTAGGTGCTAAGGCACACTGAAACAAATTCATTGGTTAGACAGAAGCATATCCTGGGCCATGGCATCTGTGGTGGTGACCGTACTATGGCCCGGGCCGTGGGCGGCAGTCAATGTGTTAACCTAGAAATTTGATTAACTATATATATAACACTACCAACTTGGATTACAAATTGTTATTGATATAAATAATAAATTTTTACCTGATGGCCTAAACTAGTTTTCACTCCGTTAGAGCTTTGTCAGAGGCTGCTGCTAGGAGCACTGTCCATTCTGCTTTTTGTAACGATGCCATCGTTCAAAAGATCGTTGTTGTGTGTGTGGTGTAATATGTTTAAATAGTATGTGTGATTGAAATTGTGTCTGTTCAATTTAAATCACACATACTATTTGAACATATTACACTACACACACACAACAACAATCTTTTGAACAACAATGCCACCACCAAAAGCAGGACAGACAGTGCTGCTCCTAGCGACAGCCTCTGATGAAGCTCCAACAGAGTAAAAACTAGTTTAGGTCATCAGGTAAAAGTTTATTATTTTTATCAATAATAATTTGTGATCTGAGTTGATAGTGTTATATATAGTTAATTAATAACAACCGACATGTCTTGGACAACAAAATCCAGGAATAGAAATTTGACTACTTTCTAGTCTCTTCCAGCATTTCCAAAGTTGTTTATCTTTCTTTGAAATAATAATTTACTCCATCTTCAGTATTTACTCCTCATAATTTACTCCTCAGTGGCTGATCATTAAGCCATTTTTTGTGTCCTATCCTTTTCCTCACCAATATCCTCATCTATTCCTATAATGTCCATCATTTTCTACTGCCTCTCTGATGTTGTCTACTAATCAGTTCTGAGTTTCTCTCAGGAGCCACTTCCTTCAAAGTTAATGCAAAATACTGCCCTGCTTCTTCCTCACTCATCCTTATGAATTGTAAAAATTACAGGAGTTAATATGTTTCTGTTTTTCCACTAGCCATGACAGTTCACATTCTTTTCAAACGCTTCAGTTCCTGATCTTGTCCTTCTCTTCTTCCTAACCGCCTTTCTTAAATACTTATTTTCAGATAATTTTGGATCCAGTATTGTCCTAAACTTCATCGTTGTTGGTAAAAATAGTTTTATATAGATGCATTTCTTTTCTCTTGTTACATTTCAAAGCTGCACACTTATACACACTATATTAATGCAATTTTATTACACCATTAACAGCATTTATGTGTGTGTGTGTGTGTGTGTGTGTGTGTGTGTGTGTGTGTGTGTGTGTGTGTGTGTGTGTGTGTGTGTGTGTGTGTGTGTGTGTGTGTGTGTGTGTGTGTGTGTGTGTGTGTGTGTGTGTGTGTGTGTGTGTGTGTGTGTGTGTGTGTGTGTGTGTGTGTGTGTGTGTGTGTGTGTGTGTGTGTGTGTGTGTGTGTGTGTGTGTGTGTGTGTGTGTGTGTGTGTGTGTGTGTGTGTGTGTGTGTGTGTGTGTGTGCTTTTCACAGAATAACATTTTTTAATAGAATGTTGGTTAGTTAAAAAAAGGAAATACATTAAATAATAATATAGTAATAGTTCTAACAGAGACTGACAGCATGCAAATCAAATTGCCATAATACATGAAGAGATTCCAAATACTCAGAGACTCCAAAACTGTAGGAAAAAAATGAGGAAACAAAACATGAGGATAAACACAAAAAAAGAGAAAGGTTATGGTTACAGGAAAAGACAATAAGGTGTCAGACTAGTGATCAATGATGAATGAATAAAACAGGTCGACACACTGACAATGGACAGAGGAGAACATAGGAGGAAGCGAATATGAGGTTTGCTAATACTTCCCAGTTTTGTTTGAGCAGACTGTTTATAACAAGTAAGTAAACAGACTATTGAATTAAGTAACAAAATAAAGATGACAGTGTTCCAGCAGTGTTTGTGCTTACATTAATTCATGGGAAAGAAATATGGGTATTATCTGACCCAATAAAAAGCAAACTGTATGCTATGGAGATGAAATTTCTAGGGGGAGTTAGATACATAATATGAATGAGAAGATACATAATAAGAAAAGACATAATAAGGAGGATCTGGGAATGGATTCAGTACTGGTAATGGAAAATAGAGGGGCAGTAGTTTGTGATATGGACATTCAGTTTGTCACCGGACAATAGGCTTGCCGCATGACAAATGGCGCCAATCGTACACTCTAGTTATTTTGGTGGCCCTAAAAAGGACCTGGTGGCGAGAAAGCTGATGTTGGTAGTGCCCCGCTGATCGTGGCGTACTGCTGTCCTCCTCTTCTTTCAGCATCGGTTGTAGAGTCGGCTGCCGGCCCAGCGACGTCCATCGCTGGCGCGGAACGGGAGTGCAAAGACACAAGAACGGCGGCGGTTCTATTCTTCAGCTGTTCCTTCTGGCTGACTCCGCCTCGATGTCGTCCGAGAGAGGAGAGGAGATGAAGTGCGTCCAATGGCGTGGCGATGAAGAGTGCTCAAAATTTTCTGCCGGCCCGGGTTTTATTATCTAACCAGGATCGCTGATTGGCTCGCCCCGAATGCTGATGCCGGATTGGCTCGCTGTGTCCACCACTGGTACCGGAGAGCAGATGTTCGCATACTGCTGCCGTCACAACTCCACCGGGTCTTGGATGCTCTCCAGTAGCCAGCCTACTGCTCTTCTCCAGATGTTGTGGAGGTGTCTGTTGGGCGCCATGTTGATTGGTGTGCCGGCTGGCAGCTCGCTGGCATGGCTGGATCTTGCATCCACAAGATGATCGTCGCCCCACGTTGGGCGCCACTTGTCACCGGACAAAAGGCGCCAATCGTACACTCTAGTTATTTTGGTGGCCCTAAAAAGGACCTGGTGGCAAGAAAGCTGATGTTGGTAGTGCCGCGCTGAGATGTTCGGCGGCTGCGCCCGCTGATCGTGGCGTACTGCTGTCCTCCTCTTCTTTTGGGATCGGTTGTAGAGTCGGCTGCCGGCCCGGCGATGTCCATCGCTGGCGCGGAACGGGAGTGCGAAGACGCAAGAACGGCGGTGGTTCTATTCTTCGGCTGTTCCTTCCGGCTGACTCCGCCTCGATATCGTCCGAGAGAGGAGAGGAGATGAAGTGCGTCCGATGGCGTGGCGATGAAGAGTGCTCAAAATTTTCTGCCGGCCCGGGTTTTATTATCTAACTGGGATCGCTGATTGGCTCACCCTGAATGCTGATGCCGGATTGGCTCGCTGTGTCCACCGCTGGTACCGGAGAGCAGATGTTCGCATACCGCTGCCGTCACAAGTTAAAATGCATGAGTGAAACATGGCTGGCAGACAAACGTGCAGTGAGAAAGAGAGTGGAGAAGGCTGAAGGAGATATAACTTGGAGAAAGGCTGAAGACAGGCAAGTGATAAGGAAGTGTGGACTAAGGCTGTATTCAAAACATATACCAAGTGTAGTGTATTGAAAATGAAACCAAAGTACACTTTATATCAAATTTTACTCACCAGGAGCTCTACACCATGCATTACTTAAGGCATCAGTCTTTACTCCGTATCCAGTAACTTTCCACGTGGAATCATCATAAACACTGGTCAAGTGCATCAGTGTGACTGGTACAACAGGATCATTACGAGTAATACCTTCATCTTGATAAAAATCCATTGTTAAGTATTGTACATTTCCATCATCATTGACACCAGCCTAAAAATCACAATAAATAAATACACGTATATATACACGAGGTTCTGGGAGGAAAGGGAACTATTTCAGAAGGTGATCCTAGAGATACACATAAGAAAAAAAATGTCTTGTAGACATGATGAAATGCTTTGTTTTCGAGTTATAGCCTGTTCTTAAATTTCGTTGTCCATGACGTGTCCGTTACATAACTAAATATAATTATTTCACTACTGATTTGTGTTCTGAGTCGGTAGTGAAATAATTATATTTAGTTATGGCCTGTTGATAAATTTTTCCCATGCTTCTGTTCTGAAAGTAAAACATGTAAGATGAGAACTTTGAAAACATAAATTATGGAATGAAATTATTGTTTCCATAATTTCGGTTGGTTGACTAAAAATACCGGTATGTAAAAAGTGGGTTTCAGAGCAGTATCACTATTATTTTGCAAGAAAATTGCTGAAAAGTGCTAAAATTTATAAATTTATAGTAGGGAAACACGATTTTATAGGTTTGGTGTACAATAACAATTGTTTGTATTCTCAGCAAACAACAAGAAATTTTAAATATAATTTTAGATAATCTATTTATAAGAAAATTCATGTAAATCATATTAATTAAAAAGAAACGCAAGTTTGAAAGTTTTAACTTGGAAACAATAAAAATTCTTTCAACAGAAGCATTAGAATAAAACTCCAATTTAGAGAAGGAACATATAATGGTGTTGTGTAGAGTCCAATATTCTTTAGCTGGTTTTGTGCATCCTGTCCCAGTTTACTGTCCTCAAACAAAGCTTGAGCTCTTTCTATTCTATTGGCAATTTATTAGATTCTTTAAAATGGGAGAACATAAAACTACTGACAACAGTAATAAAATTGATAATAACTATGCTGCACACTTATACACACTATATTAATGCAATTTTATTACACCATTAACAGCATGTGTGTGTGTGTGTGTGTGTGTGTGTGTGTGTGTGTGTGTGTGTGTGTGTATGTGTGTGTGTGTGTGTGTGTGTGTGTGTGTGTGTGTGTGTGTGTGTGTGTGTGTGTGTGTGTGTGTGTGTGTGTGTGTGTGTGTGTGTGTGTGTGTGTGTGTGTGTGTGTGTGTGTGTGTGTGTGTGTGTGTGCATGTGTGTGCGTGCGTGCGTGTGCGTGTGCTTTTCACATACCATATATTAGACACAGAATAACATTTTTTAATAGAATGTTGGTTAGTTAAAAAAAAGGAAATACAGTATATTAAATAATAATATAGTAACTGTTCTAACAGAGACTGACAGCATGCAAATTAAATTGCCATAATACATGAAGAGATTCCATATACTCAGAGACTCCAAAACTGTAGGAAAAAAAGAGGAAACAAACCATGAGGAAAGGTTATGGTTACAGGAAAAGACAATAAGGATGTCAGACTATAACATGATCAACTATATAGAAATGATTCTATAAGTATAGTATATAGAAAAACAACTATAAGTATTGTTTTGCATCAATGATTCTAGTCATAGAACAGAATAACGCATTTACCAATAAAATAAGAAAAAATGTGTACGCATGACACTAAAAACGTACATTATTACATAATTTTCTGAAGATGAGCACCAAATTACCCTAAAATAGGTCTAGCTGCCATTTTAAATTTATAGCGAGCGAAAAATTTATAAATTTCAAATTTTCTTCTCGACCGATTTTGTTCACACGCAGTTGTGTCATCGACTTCAAGTTAAAGCAATAAACAAGGCTTAATGTGAAGATGTTAAACCAGCGTCGCTAGCAGACAACAGAAAGATGTTAGGCTCCACTCAACAATAGATATGAAAGTTCGAGATGACAGGAGAAGCTTAGCTAAAAACTATTACCCCACAACAAACTACACAATGCAATGCTAGGGCACTCACACGTGTACGGAGAAATAAGGCGAACGTCCGCTTCGGTTACGTCAGAATACGATGGTGCTGCAAAAACGACAGGAGGTCACAAAAGAGTTGAGTGTGCTGCACTTTACAGAGACAATGAAAGAAATAACTAGTTGAAAAGACTCGAGGAAGCTGCACAGCTGGAGGTGACGTTTACGTGATGGACACAATTTACGGTTAGAAAGTCGGGGTGGCTTCACCAGCCAACGCATGTCAGAAATTATTAATAGCTACAAAAAAGGGGTGTAAGATAGAACAATACCTCAAGATGACCAAGGAAACAGATGGGGGAAGTCAGAACAACACTGCATATGTCCCAAACAAAAAGGTGATTGACATGCGCGCAATGACAAAAAATTCTGCAAAGAGGATCAACGTCCGAACGAAGAAATCTGGGGATGTCTGACAACCTATCAGAGTACAACGTCTTGCGAAGACACCGGTGGAGAGGAGAGTTTCTATGGTAACCAGGAGTCAAAGCGAATCATTGAATGGAAACCAAAGAACCTGAAGAAGTGGGACAAAATATTCTAAGAAAATATTGAGCTGACCTATCACAAGTAAGAAAAGGCGTGGACAGGCACAAGACAAAATTTGAGTAGGGACAAGTTGATAAAACTAACTGTTTAACACGGAGGAGAGGCAGTCTTATTACATTTTTTGAACATATATTTTGACTCGGTATTACTGTGCTCAGTCTTGTAAAATTTATCAGTCTTAGTGAAAACTCGGTAATATAATATTCGGACTTAGCAATTTCAAACTGTAAGATTCCAAGTGCAACCGGAAGTAATACTCGAACACAACAGTATAAAATGTGCGAATTAACGAACTTAGTTAAGCATTAATATTATTAGGAATTTCTGAGTGAACAATTCGAGCGACTCAAACGAACAATCATGCAATCTCGGCACTTACACGAAACATTATTAGTGTACTGTACAACTTAGACAGAATTACATTTAACCAGTGTTAATGAATTACACTAAATGTAACAGAACATTTAAATACTTGAACGAACTAATCAACCAAGTAGTATAAACGCATATACATCAACACAAAGTCAAGTGAATTTCTGTGATGAACGGACATCGACATTAACTTCGCGAGCATGAACTTACACCACTCATTTTATAATGATCACACATTATAAAGCGAACTGAACTACAAAAACTGACATTGAAAGCAATATCATATCTACACTACCCTATAAATGATGCGAGTTCACGTGTGTGTACAAGTGATAGTGCATTCAACTTTATTCAACAAGATGTGTTCTTCAGACTTCACCACAACAAAGAGGCCAATCATCGCTGGTCCATGAGTGGATATTCTTATCTCAAGTAACAATTATTAATCTATTAATTTAGTAACTACTACTCTCCTGACTCTTTCAAAGAATCCCCACCCTGGGAGATTTAAATAAATTTGATAAAAGAATAAATTTAAAGTTATAAATAATGAACAAGTAAGTGAAACTATCTGGAATTAATGAACGCGTTAATTAATTATTATTTGAATTTATTGTATATCATGATTTATGTATGTATGTCTTTTTCACCTATCATATAAGCTAGAACTTGTTTAATGATAAATGTGTTATTTGATGTATTTACATTATAGCAAACTTTTTTATGTGTATGAATATAAATTGACTTAATGAATAATAAATTAGTCATTTAAGTACATTTAAACAAATGCGTTCATTATTACTGAAACCCGAATGTTAAAGTTTTACTTAGAACACAAATTCACGGATATTTATAATTGTATAATTTTCATGTGTAACAAAAAGAACATAATTAAATATCACTATAATATTGACGACTCGAAACACTAAGTTTTTTATAAGTAAAAACGTAAAGTCTTACCTTTACGTTACGTTTTTACTTATAAAAAACTTAGTGTTCCGAGTCGTCAATATTATAGTGATATTTAGTTAAGTAACGGACACGTCATGGACAACGAAATCCAAGAAAAAGAACATGATTAATTTACTAAAGAGTCTCTTGTCTATTATGCTAATTGGTAACTAAAATTGATAATTGATCTAACTAATTAATTCACATAGTAATTAGCATAATAATACCGTATATTAATGGCACAACCAACGTGTGGCATATCATAATTACAATACCTGTAATTAATTAACACCGTAAATTATTATCCAAAACACCGACTAACCATGAAATTATGTGGAAATCTTGTAATTACCTATAAATCATTAACACTATCACCACCAGAGGGATGGGGAATGTGTACAGTACAGAAACAGAATCTAGTACTGCAAAAAAGATGCAAATTAAGACTAATTTATAGGGTTCCAATAACTTGCTTTCATAACTAAAACTGAGTACTAAAACTTATTAGTTTTCAGTAATTTACACAGTAATTTAGTAAAATGCACCAGTTTTTTCACTTTAGTAATAAAATTTAGTACTAAAATAAAGTATTTTGTGGGATTACCTGTGCCAGCTTAATTCCCATGCTTTCTTTTACAAAGGTTTATTAATTTTGTTTTATTTTATTGAACAAGTAGAGAGAGTTATCAGTTTTAATATAACCGTTTAGCATTAAAACACAAATTTTGTTTCTGTCTCTCTAAATATCTATCTGGGTTATACCTCATGATAACTTTTTGAATGCAACAACCAATGTTCATAAAACTTGGACGCATATCCACACTTTTACCTTACAGATCTCTCTTGTTTTTGAGGTTGATTCACTTGAAAATAGGGGAACAGGAGGCAAAAATGTTAGGGTCAAAATTTTTTTTAAAATCGCTAAAATTCATACGAGTATAAAATTTTTAGGAAATTATAACCAGAATGCAGCATTTACTATGAAAATGTTTTAACTTTACGCACAGTTTAAAAGTTTATGAGAGGATCAAGTTATGAGGAATTTTATTCAAAATACTACTCGGTATCTTTAATAATTTGATAGAATTAATAACTCAACACCCACTGCAAATTTTGGAGATACAAGTCTATAAGCTACAGATAAAAAAAAAAACTTTACATAATTGAATGAGCAAAGTCAGTTCTCAGTTTTAACGCGACCATTTGGTATTAGTCTATCTGACAAACTATTTGGTGTATTCTCATATTAACACTATTCACATATAAATCATAGTTATTAAATCCTGGAATGGGTATTGTGATGGGTGTACAATTTTTACAAAACTCTAATATTTTATATAATACTTGGCATTCCTTTCAGCTAATGCTCCTGGTTATGATCCATTTGGCCTATTCCTTAGGTTGGCCATTTGTACTTTTGTTCCTGTTTATGCAGGTTTACATTTTGAAATAATTTATACTTACAAAAGAAACAGAATATTGTTGTCATAACTGTGTATTGCAAATTATGTGAAATAACAATTCACATAAAACTGTTATTAAAACAGTTTCATTTTACTGCACTACTTTTAATTACAACATTCAAAATTATTAACGTCAGATCAGGAGTTAAAAGGTTTCCTTTGTAAACACAGGTTGGAATTAAGATTTACATTTAATATAAATGTAAACCTAGGTTATATAGTTTAATAAAGTTTCTAGTATGACTTATGGAGAAGTAAATTATAATATGAACTTCATAAAAAGAAAAAGATAATTACAGACACTGCCATGCTATTCCATGGAGCAAAAAGATGTTGTGTAATGATTTTTCTATATTATGAGCCAATTTGTTGTTGTCTTGATTGTTCATGTTCATCTTCTTTTTTCACAGTATAAATAATATAGAATATAGAACTTTCACTTGTGAAACTTACTTGTTTTTCTTTCCGTACAATTTTTTCGGTAAAGCATTTAGTTTTGGGGGGTTAGGTTTGATTTGTTTAAGGTGTTTTGTGCTTTCTGGTTGGATTATGTATTTTGTGTTATTTATAAGTTTGTTGATTTGTTTTTGAAATTTTAGTGTGGGGTCTTTATTTATTTTCGTTATATTATTTTCGTTGAAGAATTTCTCAACTTTAGTGTTTTTTAGTGTTTAGTTCATATTTGTCCATTATGACATTTATGTTCCCTCTGAGTCTGTCTCAAACTGCTGACGAAGGCGAACACCACGCCGAAACCCATACGGAAAGAAAAACAAGTAAGTTTCACAAGTGAAAGTTCTATATTCTATATTACCAATTTGTTGTTTTTGTTTTTGTTGTAATATCAAAGATGATATGGCTCACTTTAGAATATACCTTCGCACTTAACAAATATATAGGCCATGTGATAAATATAAATGGATAAAAATATTTAGGGCCTATACTGAATGATGTGGTGTAAGTGAGCAATTAAAGTTATGTAATCTGTGGTTTCTCAGTGTTATGTGGCTTTAAAATAGGTTTATTTTGTTAGAGGCAGGAAGCATTCATCCAACTGTAGTAGAGTTTGTATGTTAACATAATTATGGACATAACCGCAAAGCTATAAAACAGAACAACTTTGCATATTTTATGTTTTTGACAAAAATAAGTACTATCAGTAAAAAGTGGATGGAATGTTTCCTGAGATGGATGCTTACTACAGAATATCCAGAATTCACTTACATTTAAAGATCAAAGAATCAGAGGAAGTCAAACAAAAAAATTAAAAAAAAACAATGAGAAACTGGTTAGGTTAGAACAAAGCTGATTGTAATAACAGGGACATTCATTTGATAGTTTATATACACTATATAAAATATATAAAAGAAGTTTCTGTTCAACAATATAGGCCTATATATTTAATTAATTCTTACTTCATATTCTGCATAACAAGGGATCCTTTTTCCTTGCCATATCATGTTTGTTTCCAAACTGAAGACAATTCTAACAGGTTTCTGTAACAAATGTGCCGCTAAGGCACTCACTGTAGCAGCAAGAGATGCCCGTGATATTTTTGCTCCATACGCACCACCTAATCTTCGAACTTTCATATTAATCCTAGTAAAAAATTAAGTTTTTTGTATAATATTATATTTACACTTACATTTAAGTACCTATTACCTATCATACATACATTATTAGTAAATAACATACTAATCTAGCAGCTAGTGATTTCAGATTTTAGTGGTTGCAGTACGTGTGATTAATACAGATGTTTAGGGATGGGAAGGGGGTGTGGGCGAAAGAATGCATTTAAACAGTAGGAAGGCTGACACATTCCACATGCTACATTTATATTCACTGCCTAGCTTCTGCACTATGTTAATTGTTCCAAAAAGAGAAAGCTGTAAGCCATTCTTAACATGAACACTCAATGCTCATTGTTTTTTATTCTATCAGCAATGTAATTAGTATATGTAATTCTGCATTTGGGCCATGGGTACTCCCTCCAAACAATTAACATGGAAAACGAACAATTATCTTTTTATAATGACACTCAGTTAGTCAGTCATTATTTTTGTAATAATCTATTCTAAAGGTTTGGTTAAATTGTTCAGTATCTAATTTGTTGTGTAATGGATTCAACAAAAGATGATGTCCCTGAAAAATATAAGAAACCAAAACCCAATGTTCGCTATCCATATTTGACAGCCAGTATACGGAAATTGATTCACTGTCCCAATTAAAAAAAATTCGATAACAATGTTCTCCATAAAACAAATTCCCCCTCCCACAGCGGTTCCTCTAGGTGAATATTCTGAGCACAGAATATGATGAAGGTGACTTCTGAAATGGTTTAACTCATACTGGTACTAACAACCATTTTATTATTAACATTCAGTATACAGTATTATGTTATCTTAATACTCAACTAACACCAAGCAGAAAGTAATGATATCTAATTAATTCTTCTGTCTTCCTCCTCAAACTTCAACTTATCCATTAGATTATTATATGATTGTTGGCCACAAATAGTTATTGCAAGATAAGGATAGGTGCCTTCAGCAGTTTTTGAGGCCAGAATCAGGCTGTTATTTTATGAAAACAACCCTGAGGTCAATTTTAACCCACAGCATCCAACTTTGGAAGCTAGTATGCTGACCATTGATGCAGTAAAATAATCTAGTAACTTAAAATCAGAGTTGAGTATTTTAAAAGTATGTACTGTATACAGTGCAGTTTTCCAAATCAAAACCAAATATTATGCACACACTGTACTGGAGATTTACAGAGTATCTTACTATATTTATATACTGTATATTGTATCCATTTTCTATTTAATAATGTATTTTAATAATGTGAACTTATTTCCCATAAATTACATATTTAGCTTGGGACAATCAAATTTCTTTATTTATTAAAAATCTGATTTACTTAAAACATTTTATTAATTATAATTGTAAGAGCAATGATCAAACTGTCCAAGCAATAAACTTCACAATGAGTGAACTGCTCTAGAAAACAATTTACTGAATATCTATCTTTTTGAAGGCAAAACGTACAATTCAAGTCATTTAGTTAAGAGCATCAATAGAATAATTTTTGAGAAAGGCTGAGAAGTTGGTTGTAATTTACAATTGCTTACCTGTTCTGAGGTATTTTTAGTGCTTTACTGATTGACTCCTGTGCAAATGCAATCCATTGTGAGGCAGGGTACACATCTAGGCCATCTTCAACAGGGACACTTAAACAAGTTTGTGTTTCCATTGTAAAATGGTACTGGGACTTCAATTCAAATTTTCCAGATACTTTGAACTTGACATCCTCTGTGTACATAAAACAAAACAAACTATATTGTTAATAATTTTAATTAATAATTTAATGAAAATTAAATTAAATTTAATAATGAAACATTATTAATAATTTTTCATTAATTATATTGAGTGATACTCATAATCGTAATCAAAATTGTTTGATGTTCTTTAATAATCATAACAAAGTAGATTTTATTTATGGCAGTACTTCAAGAAGGTACCGATGCCTGTGGCAATATGCGACTGTTAACTGTTAGCGGTAGAAATGCTAAAATTAACATACACATGAATACATATAAATGACTGTAACAACTGTTTGTTAATATTACTTTTGTTGTGAACTTCAGGGACTAACAGAGACTAATCCACGTCAATGCTAAATGCATGGGAGTATGCAGATTTCATTTTGGTGGAGTAACAGAATAGGAACAGGAAAACATTATAGTCACTCATGCTAACAGCATTTCTGTACATATCAGAATTAATAAATATTGCTTATTAGAATTAATATTTGAAACTACTTAAAAAGTGAGGACAAGGACACAAATAGTGTGGTGTTTAAGGTGACTACGGAGTTTTGGAGGTGTCAACCACCCAAAACCCCTCACTGCCTGTACCCATACAGTATATGTCAACCCATACATTGTACACAGAAAAAACTATGTTGGGAAAAATTCTCTCCTCACTCTCTATATCATTTATTTATAACCTACATTCTATTTGGTTATTTATTTTAAGCTAAATATTTAAGTAATTTAACAGTAATATTCTACAGTACAATGGTTGAAAACAAACTGAAAATATGATAGAAATCTAATTTTAAAATTTGTATAATGTTTTTCGGTGGATTAGCTGTTTTCTACTGGTGTTGCTATAACATAAGCATACCCAAGGCTCTTTCAATATCAGTCCTCTTCCCATGTCGGGGTAAACACTATCCATTGTACTAAACTGTATATAAATTCTCAAAACCTGATGGTATACTCAAACTAATTATGTATCCATATTATAGATAATACTGATAAATTCACTTTAAGTGCTTAATTAGGTGTGCTCAGTTGCGTTGTTTAGTCAGTGAATGTGAACAAATTCAGTTTTACTGAAACATTATTTCAACTTTCATATATACAATAACTGAAAAGGTTTAAACTTTTTCCAGCATACTAGTAATGTAGAATTTCTAAACTATAGTGTTGCACTTGTGTGCACTTGTACGTACAAACGCACAGTTAAAAAAATATTTTTCTTACTTTTAACTTCTTTTGGCTCCTTCTTTCCCTGCTCTGATAGTCTGGACTTGTCTCCACTCTTGATTATTTCCTTAACATTAATAACAGGTTTTTGGACTCCATTATAAGTGACTTTCACTTTACTTGCTGCGTGCAAAGCATTTGCGTGGCTGTTGGCTACAATAACACCAAGAGGTTGACCAACATACTTAATGGTCTTGTCAGCAAAAATCTAAAACATAATTTATTCTGTATTTGTAGACTGAAACACACACACACACACACACACACACACACACACACACACACACACACACACACACATAATTATAAAAAATATTCAATAGTATATTTATTTAATAAAAGAAAACACTGAAAAATAATGTGTATACGAGGAGGTACCCAAAAATAACAGAATTTTTTTTTTTTTAAAGCTATGTATTTAATTTTTTTTACAAAACAACCTTATCACCTTCAAAGTACTCTCCATTACACTTAATACATTTGTCCAATCTGCGATCCCATTCCTGGAAACATTTTTCAAACTCGTCTGTTGTGATGGCCGACAGCTCCTGCCTCGTTTTTTTCTTTACCACTTCCATGTCATCAAAACGTTGTCCTTTCATGTCTCTCTTCATTCGTGGAAACAAGAAGAAATCACACGGAGCAAGGTCAGGTGAGTAAGGGACGTGGGGCAAGGGAGTCATGTTGTTTTTTGCTAAAAACTGGCGCACTGAAATGGCTGTGTGAGCAGGTGCATTGTCATGGTGGAAAAACCAGTCCCTCGTCTGCCACAAATCGGGCCTTTTTTTGTCGCACATTTTTATGCAATCTTTTTAAAACCTCCAAATAGAAAGCCTGATTAACAGTCTGACCTGGTGGGATGAATTCAGAATGCACTACCCCTCTCACATCGAAAAAACAAATGAGCATCATCTTGATGTTTGATTTCATTTGACGAGCTTTTTTTGGGCGAGGCGACAATGAAGTTTTCCATTGGCTTGACTGTTGTTTAGTTTCGGGGTCGTAACCATAGCACCATGACTCGTCACCAGTAATGGTGCTATTACTTCCAACCTTGGAAGAAAAATCTGGGTCGGTTCAGAGCTGGTCTTTCAATGCACGGCATGTTTCAACTCGATTCTCTTTTTGCTGTTCAGTCAGGACCCGAGGCACAAATTTTGCAGTGACCCTTCTCATCCCCAAATCTTCTGACAAAATTCGCTGAACCAAGCTCCAAGTTATTCCAGATAACTTACTAATCTCTTCAATGGTCCGTCGTCGGTCTTCAAGCATGATTGCATGAACTTTTTCAACATTTTCTTCAATTCTGGAAGTTACGGACGTCCAGAATGAGGTTTGTCATCAATTGACATTTCACCTTCTTTGAAACGAGAAAACCATTGGTACACTCGAGTTTTTCCCATAGAACTATCCTTGTAAGCTGTTTTCAACATCACAACAGTTTCTGCGGCGTTTTTCCCAAGCAGGAAGCAAAATTTCACAGCAGCGCGCTGATCACTTAAATCCGCCATGACAAAAAACGAGGACCAAGCGAAACTGCTTTTACAAAACGAATTACTGTGACCGGACACAACCTTCCCAGGCAACAACAATGACGGCACTGAACTCGGAACGAGTTGTGCTACGCTCGCCTAGCGGGAGAAATGCGTACTACATAAGCTCCGCCAATCGCAGCACTATTCCGTTTATTTTTGGGTAACCCCTCGTACATATTTTGTGTAGAACATAATAGCTGTACCCAGTGTGGCTCCACCATTTCAATTGTGGGTGGGTTCATCTGACATCGTGGTGTGGACTTCACAGCAAGGATTTTTTTAAATAGAAATTTATAAATAGAGCTAAAAACTTCACCACCTATTTTTATAACAAAAACGAGTGGAAGCTACTCATTGTGTATTATTTACAGTAACCCTAAGTTTACTCCAATAATCTACGCCATTTCCAAGTACTCATCTTTCTTACTCTTGTCTTCTTCTACCATGAAGTATCAAAGTAAGCAGTGAAAACGTCATGGTAGTAAAAACATATAATGGTAATACGCATCAAACACATAGACACACCTGTGTTCAGTAGAATTAGTTTTTTTAACATGTTAATTCTTTTATTATTATGGTTGACAGCACTATCATCTGCTACATACATCAGGCCAGACTGTGTAGCGTGTCAATTTTGGGCGTTTTTATTTTTTACCGTATGGGGTAATTATATTTTTATTTGTTTCATTTTGGGCGGGCTTTTCATAAAATTTTTGGTCAACGTTATTTCCATTGTGAAAGAACCAGTGTTGAGAAACAGTGTTTGGGACAAAGGCGATACGCAATTTCCATTGTGTAACTAGGCAAAGGAATTTGCACCTCCACAAAATTCTAAGAACTTGGTATATGTGTTTCGACGCCCGTACGCAACCCAGCCGGGTGGAGAGCGCGGGAGTGACGCTTTGGAAAACTCAAAGCCGAGGCAAAACATGGCGATGGGACGAGAAGTTAGTAGCTCCAAATAACCAGCTACCGGAAACGCCGTGTAACCACGCCTACTGCTAGTGACGTCAATATCACAGATGCCAATATCGTGCTCTGGTATCCCGAATATAACTCACATAATCCATGTATAAACGGAATATGCCTCAACAACTGAGCATAGACGGCGACGAAAACCATTGTAGCGTGTCAATTTTGGGCGTTTTTATTTTTTACCGTATGGGGTAATTATATTTTTATTTGTTTCATTTTGGGCGGGCTTTTCATAAAATTTTTGGTCAATGTTATTTCCATTGTGAAAGAACCAGTGTTTGGGACAAAGGCGATACGCAATTTCCATTGTGTAACTAGGCAAAGGAATTTGCACCTCCACAAAATTCTAAGAACTTGGTATATGTGTTTCGACGCCCGTACGCAACCCAGCCGGGCGGAGAGCGCGGGAGTGACGCTTTGGAAAACTCAAAGCCGAGGCAAAACATGGCGATGGGACGAGAAGTTAGTAGCTCCAAATAACCAGCTACCGGAAACGCCGTGTAACCACGCCTACTGCTAGTGACGTCAATATCACAGATGCCAATATCGTGCTCTGGTATCCCGAATATAACTCACATAATCCATGTATAAACGGAATATGCCTCAACAACTGAGCATAGACGGCGACGAAAACCTGGTGGCAGTGAACCGCCGTTCCCGCCCGCGCAAGCAAGCATGCTGCCCAGTCTACAGTGAGCAGAGACACTAAGCGGTCTACGAGGTACAGAGCACCGCTACAGACACCTACAGTTTCGCTTCGGGCCCGGTTGGTCGGGTTTTCCTAAAATGTAATTCATTCAACAAGACCGACCGGGACCCAAGAGATTAATCAAACCATCACAGTGAAAATTTTATTAAATAGGAGACAGTGAAAACAGTTCAAGACAAACATTTTCGGAAACGTGGAACAATAACCACGTGTGTGGCCGGTAACGCGATAGTGCGGTTCCCCGAGTTAAACGGAATTTTCTAAGCTGTTGAGGGGTTTATCAATATTAGGTATAAATGTGTGAGTGAATTGCAGGCTGGGCAGTCTAGTCGTAAGTAGTAATCGTTAAGTTACATAAGTTATAATTACGTTCTAAACAGACAAAACATAAGGAAAAAATGTATTAAAGTTTCAAGCAATATACAAAAAGTTTTTATCTGTACACATGGTTGTTGAAAAACCACTCATTAAAAATAACGGTTACTCCAGATAAAATGTGTTAGACTAAGTTATTTCGTCATTACCACATTCTCATTTCTGTGTTAAAAAATTCGTCTAACGAACCGGAATCTTTCTGAAGTATTAATTGGGTGGGGTCAGATGGCTAAATTGTCCGTTTTATTAAGTAAAGTGTAAAGGTCTCCATATCTGTCCTTCAAAGATATAGGTGGCGACTCTGGGCTTCTGATAAAATTTCCGCAGCAGGTAAGTAATTTAAGTCCTGGTAGTGGATTTTATTTATTTTATATTTCGATATACTTTTTATTGTTACAACTGTAGGCATGATGACCTTGCTGCCATTTGTTCAGATTAGTTATTCTAACCATAGGAAACCTGTTGAATAATTAGTTCTGTAATTTTATTATGCTGAATTTCATCAATACACGGTACCAGTATAGAGATTGTATTTATGTGCAAGATTAGGAAAGTGATTTCAGTTCCTTTCATTTGTACCCATTTGTGTCCAAATTTGGTGCATGTTGTACAATATTTATATTAATATAGGCCGGTCTTTCCCTGCTCAGGGTTAGGTAAGTTGATTTCAGCATTATTTACTTAATTTTTAGGGTGGGAGGTGTTTTTTTTAACCAAAACAAGAGCAGATTTCCTAATCTTTCATGAAATAATTTGCCTATTTGTAGTTTTTGATATCTAGCACAGCATGTATTAATGATCAAGACTGGTGAGTGATGGGTATAATGCACAAGTTGCAAACTTTTTTGGTTTGTTCTGGAATGGAAACAAGTGGTTATTCCACAGACTTTGGAATTGCCAATTGAACTATTACCCATTTAATTGTTTTAATTAAATAAGATCTTTATGCATGCTACTTCACACTGAATAATTACGTAATATTATTATAAAAACAACTTACTGCTCACAAAAGTGAGAAATTATACATTTGGATACTCACACTGATTCTCCTTAAATTATTGGAAATTAAATTTTGTTTACATTTATAGAAAGATTAATTCTTCTGTTGTATACTACTCAATTGACTACTACTAAAACTTATTAATTTCAAAAACAGAGGTGTTATAAATCGTTCTCATGATTATGAATATAAATAGAATAGATGCACTGTGTCAGATATTTTGTTTTCATAACGATAATTAAACTCACCCTATCTCTACTTCATTAGTTCTCTAATAGAGTGCACTCCCATTAACTGTTTCAAAGTACAATTCGCATAGTAATCAACAGTCATAATTAGAGCGTTTTCTTTCCTGTAGTGTAAGGCATATCGTGCAGTTCAGTTTTTTTGGTTTATACATGCATACCGCAAGAATAGAAAGTCTATTCACCGCTATTGTTATTTTACTTCACTTATAATTTAAAACTCCACTTATTTCATGTGTTTATTTTATGTGTTTAACGTTTATTAGAATATTATTGTTAAGTTTAGGACTGCCTAAAAAATCAGCGAAGTGTTGCTTACAATGGGACATTTACAACGCACAAGGACAAGGTCAGTGAACGCTTAATATTTTATGCATTGTTGATTACATGAGAATAAATCCTTTTAACTATTTTAGTTTTACAATATACAGTCCACTGCTAATAAAAAAGAACCCCACATTTTTGGTCCTCCAGGCCGGATAGCATCTTTCATTCTGAATCCAGCACGTTGGAAAGCAATGCTCTTTATTATTACGTTTATTGAATTATTGTAACGCTTAAATATTTAAAGAAAAACTGAACTGCACGATATGCCTTACACTACAGGAAAGAAAACACTCTAATTATGACTGTTGATTACTATGCGAATTGTACTTTGAAACAGTTAATGGGAGTGCACTCTATTAGAGAACTAATGAAGTAGAGATAGGGTGAGTTTAATTATCGTTATGAAAACAAAATATCTGACACACTGAATCTTCTTATGCCTAGCTTATCATATAAGAGCTAGAAATATATAGTTTCAAAACATCAACAATTATACGTACTACCATTTGTAGGTTCATGCTAATTACACCTTTCTTATATCCAATTTGTAAAACCAGTTGGCATAATCCACTACTTTATTAATAACATTAAATTCTTAACAGTATAAGATTTCTGCGTGTAAAACATTCCCCATAGTGCACAATGATTTTTACCGTACCAAGTACTGAAGCCATTGCATTTAAGAGGGCCAGATAATGGGCTGAGGAAGTTTTGGATGAGCCCATAAAACTGACTTGATAAGAAGAAACAACTGGTGACTGACATTTGTGGTAATGCATTAATTATAATGCATTAATTTCTGTGTAAATAAATACTACGTAACACAATTAACTCTGTTGTTCTGTATAGCATTATTTTTTCTTGTAGTTTTGGTTATTTTTATCTGACAATAATTTATAATATAAAGTCCACTACTACTTTATGTCAATTTAATTATTGAGTAATATAAATGTAACTAATTTTTGTATTGAAATGCATGTTTCCATTTTGCTACTTTTTTGGTAGTACAATGCCCAAAATCCAGTACAATGTACAATGTGTACAAAATCCAGTTCAGACTCTCTCTCTCTCTCTCTCTCTCTCTCTCTCTCTCTCTCTCTCTCTCTCTCTCTCCCTGAAAATTTTATTCCTAGAACTTGATAAAATCTATCAATATTTCTAAAATTAAAATAAAACAATACGTTACCTCTTCAGGGTCTGGTGAAAAGAATGGTACAAATGGGGTGTAGTTGTTATCTCCAGGAATGTCCTTGGCAGTGAAAAATGCCACTACGCCAGGTAATTTCTGAAATGCAAACACTTATTATTGGCAGTAATTTAGGTTGAAAATTTCAAATTTGTAAATTTAACTTTGAAACAGGTTGCCCTCCTTCTAACAAGGTACAGCATATTTCTTTAGGAGAACACACTGAACACACTTAATTTATATTCAGTATAACAGCCTAAATATTTGAAATAAAAATTATTGGTAAACCATTTTCATGATTATTCAAGTTGTTTTGTTAGACTGGTGTAGGCTGTTTATATAATAATGGCACAATAAGAACTATAAACATAATAAATAAATTAAAAATAAAACCCACCAGTGCTTCACTTGCATTAAGTTCAAAGGATGAGGCAGTAGCCTTAGTAGCCAATACTAATGCTGCATGCAGTTCACCGAACATAGTTGGAATGTCACCAACATATTCTGCTTCACCTAGATATTGCAACATACCACATTTTTTTATATAACAAAATTTTAACATGCTTTGGTTAATTATAGCAACAACATTTTAAAAATTATATAATATAAATTTAAATATTTTATCTGAGGAGTTTCCTCAGATTATTAAAATTGTTAAAATTTTTAAATACACAAGTTTCAACCTTTAAAAATCTATGGTCATCTTCAGATGTAACAAGATCTTGATCTAATAGTTTAAAACTCACTACACAAGACAATTTGCATCAAGTGTCAACTGTGAAAAATTAAATACAGTGGAGTCTTGATTATCTGAGTTAATGTGAACCACAACTACCTTGAATAATCAGGAAAATGAAGAAAATTAATTTACTATGTTTATTGGTCAATAAAATGTTATACAATTGAAATTTCATAAACTAGTAGGTGTACAGTATAAAATAAATACAGAAGAACGAAAAGGGCAGTAAGAAAAAAAATTTAATTACCTACATATGAGGACAGTATCAAAGTGACTAAAAGAACTCACTCCTCTTTAAAAATGGTTGTGAAGGTTGACTATTCTGAGTAGTATTTGCTCTTTTCCTTGCTGTAATGTCTCTACAGCTTTTTAATAAAATTAAGTCAGGTGCTTGAGCTTTGGGTTGCTCTTCTATGTATTGTAATGCCAGTTCCAAGCTAGTTAATCCATCTGCATGTGAAATGCTGGGAGTTGAACTTACTTCATCAGACAAGTTTTCTGATTTGGCATCTGAATTTTTCTTATGAATTCCAGTAACAATCTCTTTGTTGCTAAATTAGTTTCTTCCTTCATTATTAATCCATCCTCCAATATCTCTTTCTGTGACATCTTCACACCCAGAAATCATGTTGATTGTTTTGTGTATGGTTTTGTTGATATAATCTTCCTCATAATCGTCATTTTGTGCTGGATTTAATTGTTTATTTGTTTCAAGCAGTTTATTCCAGTAATATTGCAGGGTTTTGGAAGAAATATTATTCCATGCATCACCCAGACAGTATACCATATGTTAAATGTTTTTATGCTCAGTGATGGTGAGTGTGTCACCTTCATCACTGTTTTGTCAAATAGGTAACAGGGGAAGTCGGTGGTAATATCGCTTGAATTTTGATTACCCTTTATCACCACTTTAATGTAGCTGAATCCTACATAAACAGAGTTTGATGTTGGAATTTCTGTATAGTGTGTAGTGTTCAACACATAAGATACTTTTTTAAGTTCAATAAAAAACAAAAAAACAAAAAAAAAAGATTATGTACTTATAAAATGTGTTAACAAAAATGAGATAAAGCGCCTCAGATAATCAGGACTCTACTGTACAGTAGAGCATCGATTATCCGAACATCCATTAACCAAACGGTCTAATATCCGAACACAATAAAAAGTACAATTATGTACTGTACTGTACTGTACTGTAGAGTAATGTATTGAACACGTGTAGGCATATTCGATATTTATTTATTGAACATAAAAAATTGTATACTATACATTATTACAGTACTGTACAGTAATAAATAAACACTGTAGCACTGTAGTGTAACGTTGTAATATACAGCCTTACAGTCGATAAACAAAGAATTGGCTAAAGGTGGATGAAGCCGATCCCGGTTTTCAGTTACTAACCATAACTATGAAGACATAGTTGAGTCATTAAATGAATGTAATGAAAATGAAACCGATTCAGATGAAGACAGCGAGAATGGTACTAATACAAAACCTCCGACGGCAGCAAAAACTTTTGACGCACTTGAGACTATTCTAAAGTAGGTCGAAACAGAAGACAAGATAGATTTTATTCTGCTTATGAATCTTAAACGACTTCAGTTTTTAGCAGCGAGAAAACGAGGTATCGGTTTGAAGCAGACAGTGATACAACAATTCTTCAAAAAAGTGTAAATCCATGGTACCGTATGTTTTGTTTTTTAATTTTAGTTAATTTTATTCTTGGATTTCCGAGTCAGTAGTGAATTAATTATATTTAGTTAGTTTTATTGTACAGTGTTTGTCATTCAACTCTAATATTGTTTAAATTAACTTTTGGTTTTTATTAATTCAGTGATTTTTAGCCTTATTAATACATTACAATAGAGTATACAGGTTGCTGTAAATCTATAACAGTATGTTAGAAATGATTTTGTACTAAAAATCTTTGTTTTGTAAAGAGAAATAATGTTTTCAATTTATGATCTGTTATCTGAAATTCAATTATCAAAATGGGACCTCGTCTCAAGAGGTTCGGATAATCGATGCAGGGCCGGCCCTGTGGTAGAGCGAGAGGAGTGACCGCTCTAGGCGCCGGGTGAGGAGCTGCGCCAAAATCCGATAGTGAAAAAAATAAAAATTTTTGGTGCCTTTTTGCCACATTTCACTCTTAGCTACCTACGTCCTATAATGAAAAATAATTATGTTATGATAAGTCCGAATTAGGGTAGTCATGTTTAAATTTAGAAAATATTTTGACACATAATTCACAAAGTGATATTTCTGGACATGATCTGGCACAAGAAATACTAACTTTGGAAAATTTCTTAGATGCAGGCAAAGGACAACCGAAAGATGTTCTTGAAGTTTTGAAAAGAAATGATTGGTGTGACTTATTTCCAAATGCTTGGACTGCCCTTCGGATACTACAAACTATTCCAGTAACAGTCGCAGAAGGAGAGCATAGTTTTAGTAAACTAAAACTAATAAAAACATACCTAAGATCAACAATGGCCCAGGAGAAATTGTCAAATCTGGCAATTTTATTAATTGAAAATGATATTGCTCAATCCATTTCGAATGTGGATTTAATTATCAAATTTGCAAGTGCCAAAGCAAGGAGGGTAAATTTTATTTAAATTTATTTTTAGCAACATTTATAATATGATTAAGTGAGCAAGTGTATATAAAATCTCGGTCTTCTTCACAACTGATGGCCTTGCACGGTCCCTTTATAATTAGGTACATAGAGTTTTTAGTATTTGTTTATTATTTTTACTATCATTATCACAGTAGTACGTAAAATACTATATAAAATATCACTGTTCCTGTTTTTTTATTATGTTATCTGATTAGTTTTTAGTTTTAGAATTATTCAAACTGATCCAAATGTTAAATACCAAATACTAATTAATAGTAATTTTGTTTATGTTGCAGCAAGAGTGCAATGTGAATAGCAACTTAATTTTGATTCAATAAACATATTGATTTTTGAAAAGTTGGTGTTTTACTTAAAAGAACTGAATTACAATTTATTCGAAAGGTGTCGACCAAGAGGCACTGAAGGGGATTCTCACTCCACCCTAATAAAGGGCTAGGGGTGCCGCTGAATTGATGTTCCACTATATTATAAAAAACAACACCAAACTACAAAATAAAAGTAAAACAAAACCAAACAAGTTTGTAAAAGAAAAGAAAAACTATTACTCTTGAAATGTGAAGCAGCACAATGGGCAAACTTTGATGTGTGAACCCTTGTGGCTTGTTGATTTTGTTCAAGAATAAGTAGGCTTTCACTTTGTTTTATCATCTTTTATGATTCTGCTTTACTTTTATTTTACAGTTTTGTGTCACTTTATACAATATTTTATTTTTGACAATTTACACTTGTTGCAAATTATCTAATGTAGAAGCTATTAGAATCTAAGTTCTGTTACACCTGACAACAAGCACAAATTATTATGGTCAAAATGTTTTGTTTAAAAAATTTTAATATTTTAACAGCCTGCAGAAACTCTTCAGAGTATTTAGTTTTTGTTTTAAAATAACTGAAATTTAAAAAAAATTTAGTTTCATAAATTTATGTGTAAAGAAACATATTGATGACTACCGACAGCAATTTATCTTATTCTGTTTAAAATGTTATTTTGTCGTACATTTTTCTTGGTTTCAGTTTTGGCATACATGTAAAGTTATATAAATATAAGTTTGCAGTGATCAAATGATTGCAGCACATGGTACAATTTTTTATTAATATTTACATTTAATAAACAAACTCTTGCTTTAATTCTACAGATACTAAAAGACTAATAAAATTAGACAGCCTCAAAATGAAATACAGCATTTTCAAAATAGAATAAATTTTAATTTACATATTTTTCTTAAGAAGGTATAAATGCAAGTAGAATTTTATAAAACTAGAACTAATATAACAAGCCACTTTAAGGAATAAATTTTAAATTTATTAATTGTATAATAATGGTAATGATAGTATTATTAAAATGTCATATAATATAATAGAGATATGTTTGTGAGGATCGGTCAAACTGAAAGTTACAACTCCCCCACTGTTTAGGTTGCAAGTCAGGTCACACACAAAATCTGTAGGTAGCAGTTATACTACTGGTGGCCATGGTATAGCAATAACAGTGGGCTACAATTTGTGAATTTCCTTCTACTGCCACTGCCTCTACTTTTGCATATCATCAGTAACTAGGTACCATGGAAATGTCCTGGTGTATATCTCCCTCTCCCCACGCATGAAAAAACATTGGCTACACTATTGGTGTTTATTAAGTAGGGGGATCCTTTGGTAAGTACTACTTGGGGGACACAGATATAGGCTATTAGCTTAATAAGCGGAAAAATACTGTAATAATTTACAATAAACAACTCTGAAATATTTACAGTTAATAGCATCATACCATATGACATTATGGTCTTAGCGGATCTACTAATTCCCACAATGAGTGCTACTATGTTATGCTTATTACAGTGTTATACAGCAGAGGATTAGCCGTGCATTATTGTGCTATATTGGCACATACCACTCACTCCAAACAGTTAATTACTGTAACAGTCTGATCTTACCAGCACACTGGTAAAGAGCTTCAAGTTTTGGGATAGGCTTTGTCAAAGGCCACTGACTTTCATCTGTTTCAAAGTCTTGTTTTCCTGTTGAGAGGGGACGGCTTAGCAATAATCCTCCACTTTTATTGCGACTGCTCACATGATCTGGAGACAGGCTTAGGATAAACTGAAACAAAGAAATATATTTTAAATGTGGCACTGTAAGTAGTCACCTAATTTTGTTGATTTCTAAATGCACAGAAACATTTTAAATGACTTCAAAAAGAGTCCAAATTCCCTTTGTGTTTCACTCCTGTTTGCTATAGCAATGAAAAGCTGAGTACAAGATTAGGGAAACTTTTTCTGAATTTACAATTAACAGAAAGTACAGGACCATGTATAACTTAATGTGAGTTATATTAAAAATCACTCACTCTATTCTTTGTAACGGGGCAAAAGGTGTAAAACCATTTTTAATCTTGTATCATAAACCTATCTATCTAATATTCGGTATCAGGCCGTACCAGATACGCGTTGGGAATTGTAACAAAGTATGCGTGAGTCATCATAAAGGTGCGGCGCTGTGCTGCATAAAATCAACAACGTGTTGTCAATGCGAACTTTTTCTGGTTCTCGCGAGATCTCGAGAAATATTCTGGAACGTTCGACAGCCAATGGAAGAACGAGGTATGAAGTCGACATCCTTTTGATGGCCACACGGTCGATGCCCAAAGCTTTGTATAGTATACGATTGCAAGCCACAGCTTGCCCCAGTTCGGCAGAACTCATCAAACAGTACAGAGCAGTTCAACACAACCCATCAGCAGTAACAGACATTATAATTGTAGCTTCGGAAATTTCGGTAGGTCAAAGCGACTACAGTAGCCGAGATCTACCGAAACGCATTGTAATGTAAAAGAAGAATACAATGAAGAATATGTAAAAGTGAAGAATTAGAACAGTGTTAATGGCGACGAAAGTGAAAGTGAGCTGCGAGTGGTGGGGGAACAATGGAACAATTTGGATAGCAAGGGCAGTTAAGTACAGTGTTGAATAAATATATTGACCCAAAATTTTTAAATTAAACGATAAAAATTAAAGAGCTCAGAAAAAGGGGGGGTGAAAAATATATAGAAGTAAAAAAGAGAGAGAGAGAGTGTGTCACAAAAGTACTGGTTTGTCAGTAGGGATTAGTATAGAAAAATGTTATATAATAGAGATTAGTCAAAAGAATATATAAAAAGTAAGAGTAAGAAACAAAGTTTAATTGAGTAAAAATAAAAGAGTTTGTTTTAAGAACATAACTATGTGCCAGTTGCATTATTTTTCCATAACCATTCCTTATTGTTCTGTGCTGAAGAAACTCACCTAATCGAGCCTGGGAAAACCTCTGAGTTAAGTGATTAAATAGTTATCAAAATTATTCAAGTGTCTTTTAATGGGAAGAATGTTAAAATAATTATCTTGTTGATTCATCCTCTTCGTTCACTTTATAAAATATTATTATATATATAAACTTTCACAATATGAACTTACTTTCTTTATCACTTCCCCAAACGTTTCGAGGTGATGTGCCTCTTCCTCAGTGGGAGTAAATACTGAATGTCATTTTACAGAATAACAGTTATGGACTATAGGTGTGTGTGGTGGGGGTTGATGGTGGGAGGGAATTGGCGCTGAGGTTCAAATTGTGTGTTTGGATCAGTGTGTCGAATAGTGTATGTGATCTATAATGTAATTGTTCATTTAATATGTTGTTGGGTTGTAGTGCGTGATATCTGTATATTTCAAATTGTTCAGCTGTGTTTAGTTTTCTACTTTTTGGTAAGTAGTGTAATATTTCCATGTTGTGTTCTATGTTTGTGTAACTGTGGTTTTCATTTTGTAAATGTGTGGCAAATGTGGAATGTATGTAGTTTGTGGTGAGGGCTTTTAAATGTTCTGAAAATCTGGAGGAAAAAGATCTTCCCGTCTGGCTGATGTAGAATTGGTGACAATCATTGCAATTTAATTTATATACCCCTGTTTTGCTGTATGTGTCTGTGTCTGTGTCTTTGTTAGTATTATTTATGTGTTTCCTAATGGTGTTGCTGGTTCTGTAGGCTACTTTATAATTATGTTTTCTAAATGTATTTGCAATTTTGTGCGTATTGGAATTGTAGTATGTAAGTGTTATGTATTTACTGGGTTGTGTGCTGTTGGCCTGATGTGTTTTACTTTTTGTGTTTAGGATGCGTTTGTGTAAATAAATAACAGTAAATACATAACACTTACATACTACAATTCCAATACGCACAAAACTGCAAACACATTTAGAAAACATAATTATAAAGTAGCCTACACAACCAACAACACCATTAGGAAACACATAAATAATACTAACAAAGACACAGACACATACAGCAAAACAGGGGTATATAAATTAAATTGCAATGATTGTCACCAATTCTACATCGGCCAGACGGGAAGATCTTTTTCCTCCAGATTTTCAGAACATTTAAAAGCCCTCACCACAAACTACATACATTCCACATTTGCCACACCATTACAAAACGAAAACCACAGTTACACAACCATAGAACACAACATGGAAATATTACACTACTTACCAAAAAGTAGAAAACTAAACACAGCTGAACAATTTGAAATATACAGATATCACGCACTACAACCCAACAACATATTAAATGAACAATTACATTATAGATCACATACACTATTCGATACACTGATCCAAACACACAATTTGAACCTCAGCGCCAATTCCCTCCCACCATCAACCCCCACCACACACACCTATAGTCCATAACCATTATTCTGTAAAATGACATTCAGTATTTACTCCCACTGAGGAAGAGGCACATCACCTCGAAACGTTTGGGGAAGTGATAAAGAAAGTAAGTTCATATTGTGAAAGTTTATATATATAAGAATGTTAAAGTTTATATATTTCACTCCAAAATGTATTGGCGGCCCTGAAATCTTCTAGTGTTGAAAAAGGTAAGTGCGTAAGAAAGATCGCACAGGTAGGTATTATTCTGGTGTATTTATTTAGTAAAATCGTTTATTCCTTTACATCTTTTTATATTTTAATATTAAAAATTATAATACTTTTTACAAGAACATACGTTTATTTAAATATTTTATTACAATGCTTTGACAACACTACTTCTATATGAAACCCTGTAAAACTAGTAAATTCCCATTTACATTTTTTTTTTTAAATCATAAGTATTGTAAAAATTAAAACATATTAAATTAATTATATTCATGACTCTTCTTTGAACAAACAGAACATGATTAAAACAGTAAATTCAAACAAACCAACACATTGCACATGTGTTAATAACCAACAAATTACTGACACGTTGCAACATGTAATATGATGTAAAAGTTCTAAGTTGTTTGTGTGTAGACATCAAAATATGGATATAATCACATAAACACTTTTTAACACTGTGCAAAACTGACTTTGAACATGCTCCTCTATGCGGCTCCTAGTATTGGTAAATTGTAATCAGTGAAACACATAATAATAAAATACAAATGTTTGATCAATATTTACTCACCTTATAAAAAAGAGACATAGCAAGTCCTTTTCTGAACTTGGGGGAAGTGTCTGGTAAGACATGATCTGGGGAAAGTTCCACTGATAGACACTGAAGTGCTTCCTTGATCGTTGTATCATTCATTAACTGTTTACCATCCAGTACACTTTCTGCTTTCGTGGCATGAACCTGCACACAATAATGTTTTTTACATGTACACTTATATGTGTGTGTGTGTGTGTGTTCCTTTATTCCTTGAATAAAAAAGTTCCCTTGATTTTATCAGCACAGATTTTGTTTTGTACAACAACAGTGGCATGTTTGATGAACTAGGCACTTTCACTGTCTAAAAAGTTTATTCTCTTCAATCTTCATGATAACAGATGGCAAATATTTAAATAGTATATTTTTGTTATTTATTTTTGTTGGTTCAAAAACAAATATGAAAAAAGTTTACCCCAAATAAATTTTGTATGTTAGTAATTACTAGCTTACTAGTGTAATATTAAATGTCATTTAACTTGACTTAAAGGCACTTGTAGATATTAGCACTTCACACACTGCTTTAGTTTTACGTGGTGGATAGACTGTGAAACAGTGTTCCATGTATTTACACTATATTTATGCATACTATGCTAAAACATGTTCATAACATAAATACACTTACAAATGATGGATTAATTCCACCAAACACAATGGTTGGTCTTTCAAGAACTTTAAATTTTTCAGACTTGTTAACTTTACACAGGAAGCCGGCGTTGACATATGCATGAGCATTCTGTGCTCGTGGCATTATCTGAAACAACATAAAAAATGTAACAGCACAGCAATAATATCAATATGTACAATTACCAAGCATTCTTATCATATGTCATTAGTGAACTTTTTCTAATGACATAAGAGCAGACCTTTACTTTTGGTTTCTTGTACTATACAGGCATTCATTTTATACTCCCCCCATGCCTACCATAAACAACAACATCATTTCTTGTAGGATTAACTGAAAGATTAATAAAAAGTTGTTACTAACTGACAAAGTGGTTTAGAGAATTATCATCTTGATATTCATATTGTTCAACTGAACTATGAAAAAAGGTACATCAAAACAAAACTAAATTTATATAAAGAATCTTTGTTTACCTTATCTACATTCCTATGTTATAGAAGTGGTGTTTCTCTTTACCTTTGTTTGTGAATGTATTACATCCTCAAAATCCAATTCCATTCTATTTGTCCAGTTCTATGGTAAGGACTCTAAGATTAATGAGTCTCTCTTGTTTTTGGGGCTTTTCACAGAAATTTTTTAATTGTTTCAGAGATGAAAATAATCTTTCTGCAGAACAGTTTGTTGCTGGAGTACAATTATAAATCTTGAGTGCAGTGTAATTTTAGGAAGCTATGGCCAGAAGAAGTCAGAGAAGTATGAGTATGCAGGGATTGTATGATTCGGCTTGTGTCGATCTTATAGAATACTAAATATAATTATTTCACTATGACTCGGAACACAAAACTTTTTATGGGTAAAAACGTAAAAGCTTTAGCTTACAATCTGAACCGGTTTTCACTTTTAAAAAGCTTCTTCAGAGGTTGCCACTGGTAGTACTGTCCGTCGTGTTGTTGGTGACAAAATCGATTTTTGAAAGATCGATGTCATGTGTGTGAGGTGTGATATGTTCGAATAATGCGTGTGATTTGAATTGCATCTGTTCGTTTAGGATGTCGTTTTTATTTGTTTTCGTGTGTTTGTATATTTCCAATTGTTCTAGAGTGTCTAGTTTTCGGCCTTTTGTGTGTACGTGTAGATGTCCATGTTACTGTCGATGTTTTGTATGTGTGGTTTGCTTCAATGAGGTGGTTTGCAAAGGTGGATTCTGTAGTGGAGTGGAGTGCCTTTGTGTGTTCAATGTATCTTTGTTTGAAGCTACGTCCTGTCTGGCCTATGTAGAATTTGTTGCAATCTGAGCAATTTATTTTGTAAACACCAGGAAGATCGAATTTGTTTTGTGCTTTGTGTGTGTGTTTTGATAGTGTGTGTTCTGTTTTGTTAGTAGTTTTGTAAGTGATTTTGTATCCTGCTTTTTTGAATTTGTGGGCTATTTTTTCAGTTTGTTTGTTGATGTATGTTAGTGTTATGAATTTGTTGTTTTCTGTCTTTGTCTGTTGTTTGTTTTGTGTTTTGTGTAGGAGTTTATTGACTATTGTTCTGTCGTATCCGTTGGATTCTGCTAGATATTTTATCGTGTTTAGTTCGTCTTTGTAGTCTTTTTCATCTAGGGGGATGTTGTTAAGTCTATGTATCATGGTTCTGAAGGCAGCTAGATGAAAAAGACTACAAAGACGATCTAAACACAATAAAATATCTAGCAGAATCCAACAGATACGACAGAACAATAGTCAATAAACACCTACACAAAACACAAAACAAACAACAGACAAAGACAGAAAACAACAAATTCATAACACTAACATACATCAACAAACAAAGTGAAAAAATAGCCCACAAATTCAAAAAAGCAGGATGCAAAATTGCTTATAAAACTACTAACAAAACAGAACACACACTATCAAAACACATACACAAAGCACAAAACAAATTCGATCTTCCTGGTGTTTACAAACTAAATTGCTCAGATTGCAACAAATTCTACATAGGCCAGACAGGACGTAGCTTCAAACAAAGATACATTGAACACACAAAGGCACTCCACTCCACTACAGAAACCACCTTTGCAAACCACCTCATTGAAGCAAACCACACATACAAAAACATAGACAATAACATGAACATTCTACACGTACACACAAAAGCCCAAAAACTAGACACTCTAGAACAATTGGAAATATACAAACACACGAAAACAAATAAAAACGACATCCTAAACGAACAGACGCAATTCAAATCATACGCATTATTCGAACATATCACACCTCACACACACAACATCGATCTTTCGAAAATCGATTTTGTCGCCAACAACAAGACGGACGGTACTACCAGCGGCAACCTCTGAAGAAGCTTTTTAAAAGTGAAAACTGGTTCAGATTGTAAGCTAAAGCTTTTACGTTTTTACCCATAAAAAGTTTTGTGTTCCGAGTCGTAGTGAAATAATTATATTTAGTTAACAAACAGACATGTCATGGACAACAAAATCCAAGAACTTATAGAGTACAGTGAATTGGAGGAAGTGCTTTGATTGATGTGAAATAGGAAGCCTTGAGGAAGTGATTGATTGCAGACAGAGATGTTTAAGTTTGCTTTGGTTAATTTAAAACAACGATTTTTGAAGTTTCTCAACTTATGCTGGAAATATAAAATAATGCCATCAGATTGGACAGTAGTGGTTATTTGTACTGCCTACAAAAAAGGAAGTAACTCAGATTGTGAGAACTACAGAGGGATAAGTCTTTTAAACATCGCCTACAAAATATTTTCAAAGATAGTGACAATGAGATTGAGATTATTATTTGAAGTGATATTACTTGAACAGTGTGGATTTAGAACAGAAAAGGCATACTCAGATAATGTGTTTGCGTTGAAACAGATTATTGAGAAAAACAGAGAATACACTGTTGAGGCACACTTGCTGTTTTGGATTATGTTAAGGCTTTTGATATAGTGCATAGAGACATTTATTTAATATTTTGAAGAGAAGAGTGGTGCCAGATCATCTGGTAGACATTATTAAATGTATGTATAAAGACTTAAGGATATATTTAGCTGGTAATAATAGTAAGTTGGAAATTGTAAGTAGAGGGCTGAGACAGAGATGCAGACTATCTCTGACATTATTTAATGTGTACATAGATGATGTTCTATGTGAGTGGAAGAATTGTTTACCCATTTTAAAATTGGGATTTCAGAGATTATAGGAGTGTCTGTACCTTGCATTTGCTGATGACCAGGATGTCATATTGAATAACAAAGATACCTTACCGAGAGCATTGCAAGAGCTTCATAAAAAATTAAGAAATACAATTTAAATTTTATCTGTTAAAAACTCTAAAGTAATGGATTTTTGGGAGTATTTTTAAAAGAACAAAAATAGTGATTGAAAATAGAATTATTGAACAAGTTTCATCACTTAATTTCTTAGGATGTGATATATCTTGAGGAGGTTGATGTATGGAATAAGATAGAATGCTTTGATGGAATGAATGGCACTATCGAGCATACATTAAGGAATAAAGTTAGGCAATAGACATTACTAAAATTATATATAGCAATATCCATTCCAAGCTGTCTATATGGTAGTGAAATATGGACAATGATGAATGCACATGAAAGTTGGGTGCAAAGTGCAGAGATGAGGTTTCTTCGAACAGTAGCTGCGTATACCAGGTTAGATAGGAAAAGGAAACAGGACATCTGTTATGAGTTAACTGTCCAACCAGTGAATGACATGTGAGGGAATATAGACAGAAATGGTTTGGTCACGTAGAACATACGGACCCATCAAGAATACCACATGCAAGTGCAAAATATATGCATAAAGGTAGCACAAGTCTGCGGCGGCTGATGAAAAGATGGAAAGGTCAGTTGTAACAATGGATGACATAATAGGCTTTGAGCCTAAAGAAGAAGAGTCCAGTGCACACATTTGGGTAGACATCTTTGAGCTAAGATTTTGCAACAAAAGGGAAGGGAAGTTCACTTCAGTTCACACTCTTTCTTTATGGTATGTAAATGGCTTTTAAATTGGATAATTCTTTAACAAAAATTTGTTCTTTGTTAACATTATTAAGAGTCAGAAATATTTCTTCAGCGTCAAAAATCTGAGAAGCATCAAGGTTACATTTGTAGAAAAACAAAAGTTTTGTATTAAATTCTTGTAGACATTGAAAATGGAACTCAATATTTTAAGAAAATTGTAAAATTCAATTTCAGGAATCAAACTATGAGGGATTCCATTCAAAATACAAACTCGGTATCTGAAATAATTTGACAGAATGAATATCTTTCAATACTCTTTGCAAATTTTGGGTTGCTTTCAAACAGTTTGAAGCTACGTTTACGAAGAAACTTCATATATTGTTATCAGTTATGTATGTTTATGAAAAATGTTAGATATATGTCTATAATTGTCTATGGCTTTTACATGAACTTAAAAGCTAGGACTAAATTATTTGTCATTTAGGCATTACGGGCTATTTTTTCAGTGTGTATATTGATTTATGTGAGTGTTACAAATTTGCTGTTTTATGCCTTTGCCTGTTGTTTGTTTTGGGTTTTGTGTAGGAGTTTGTTAATTGTTGTTCTGTCATATCCACTGGTTTTAGCTGAATATTTAATTGCATTTCATTTGTCTTGATAGTCTCTACATTCTAGTGGAATGCTGTTTAGTCTGTATATTATGGATCTGAAAGCTGATAGTATGTGTTGTACGGGGTGATTGGAGGTGTTATGTATCAGTGTGTCAGTTTTAATGGATTTTTTGTATATGCTGAATTTATGCCTGTGTTCTAATTTTTTAATAATAAGGTCTAGAAAATTTATGCTATTTTTTTCTTTTGTATTCAGCAGTGAAGATGATGTGTTTGTGGGTTTTACTGATGTGGGTTAGTAGCTGTTCACATTGACTTGTGTTTCCTTTGTATAGTAGTATGACTTCAACGACATACCTATCCCATTATAATATTGTATGTATGTGTCTGTCAATGTTTGTAAGGATTCTTGTTTTTCCAAGTGCTGTAGAAAGATGTCAGTTACTATGGGCAAACTCGTAGGTAGTCTGTTATCCTGTGTATAATATTTTTGTTATTGGCGAAACAATTCTGTTTTATGATTATGTTGAGAGTCTTGGTTATTTCTGTGGTTAGTTCATCTTCTGTGTTGTTCTGCTTGAGCATGTCATATAGGATAGTGATTATTTCAGAGACAAGAAATGTTTGTGTATAGGTATTTTATATTGAAGAGGCAAGTGTGGCACTGTGGGAGGATATGAATGTTTTTTATTTTATTTTATTTTGTTATGAGGCCTGTGTAGGAAACCTATACATGAATCTATATTTCATCTATGTATCTATATATATAGGAATATAATTAAATATAATGTAATGCATAATAGTGCTTCTTCATT
Source organism: Magicicada septendecula (assembly GCA_034769895.1). Classification (NCBI taxonomy): domain Eukaryota; kingdom Metazoa; phylum Arthropoda; class Insecta; order Hemiptera; family Cicadidae; genus Magicicada; species Magicicada septendecula. The sequence goes on from CM068376.1 coordinate 330,750,113, forward strand.
AGGCTATCAGGCCTTATTTTCTGAATGACCTCAGTAGCTGTATCTCTGGTTTACATAATCACTAATATTTCTTCTTAAATAGTAGCTACCTCAAAGAAATTGAAGTAGTTGTCCTGATTTACTGCATACCTTAGTATAACTCAAACATCACTATTTACTGTTTATATATATTGCAACAATACATATATTTGCTCATTTGCCCAGGGCGGTATGTTTGTAAATATTTAGCACAGAAAATATATGATGAACAGTTTTTAACAATATTATGCAGGCAACAAATTGTCAGAAAGCATATACCTGCCCCGCGAGTGAATATAGCGCTTGTGTGTTTATGTGCGTGAACGCAAGCTACGACAAGCAAAGTCTACGATGGGGTGATGCGTACGAATGGTTGGTTTGTCTGTAATCAGGTTTTAACTGGATAAAAATAAACTAATTAATACATTTTAAACCTGTGAACAAAGACATACCCCAATTATAAAAACACCATTACAATAAAGGAATTTTTAACGAATAGAGTGATGTAAGATTATTGCAGAAATGTGCAAAAATAAAGACGCTAGGTAATTTAATGTTAATACTAGTGTAATTAAGTAGTAATTAATAAGTGTGTTATATGTGAGTGACCAGAAAAAAATTACACAAACGATGATATCGCTCGTGCTACGAGGATGTTTATGAAATCATGAAAATTAACCAAAAAGTGATTTGTAATTAAAAGGAAGCTTTGCATGAAGTGACAATATCTAATAGGTCGAAAACAGTCTTGGACTTGTCAGATCGCCATCCAGTATAAATACCACCGGCAATTTTGGGGCGATCTCAGAGAGACTCAAGATATCTTCACACAACGTCACGCTGCTGGTCTGCCGACTGATTGAACATCTTTACCACACACACCAAGACTTATGGAGGAACTCTGGACCATCACAAACAACAAACTGTAGAGACAGAGAACACAGCGTCAGCATAATCATCATCATCAAATTCTCAGGATTCAGGACACACACACACAATGGTAGTGTCAGCAGTACGCAGGTGATGAATAAACAATTATATTTTTTGTTTGTGAAAAGAGCTCTTAAAAAGAAACTTATATATGAACAGTAAAGACTTAAAGTTTTAAATATAATCACTGTACATAAATTTAAATGGTAGTTAAAGAAAATAATTTAATTTAACAAGAAAATCTAAAAATACTTATCTTCTGTTGTATGTTAAAAATTGGGTGTGCCAGTAGAAATAAATACTAGGTTGGAAGTAAATGTTTTTTTTTTTTATTTTGTTTATACCAACAATTAGTTTTATTCTTGAGATTTAATATTATTTTTGTTTGTAAATGAGTTGCTATTATTATTCAAAGTCAGACACACAGAAATAAAAAGTGTTTGTAATGGGGCAAATAAAGCAGAGGGTATAAAATTCATTTATTTGTAACTTTGCATGTTTAGATAATTTGTTTTACATGTGTGTTTAGCTAGTAAGATTATATGGTTGTTTATTTTTATATGTCATAGAAGGTTATATTGTATTTTTGTAAACTTATAAAAGAGAATATTTTTTTATTTTTATAATTCGAAACTTTAATATTTGCATATTTTTGATTAATATTAATAAATCAAAGAATTATTATTTTGAAACAGTTTTAATTAATTATTTCATGTCATCAACATCTCACTCCTCTTTGAAAAGTATTTTATTATTGTGCAACTACATATACTTGACACAATGGGAATAAAAAAATCCTGCGACCTGGCTGGTGTGATACACTTCATAGTTGCGTTGAGTACATGATATTGTATTTGTGTAATTTTTTGAAATACTTGTAACGTTGCAATAATATATCGATAAGTATATATCAATATTGAAGAGGAGATCGCGTGTGCGCGCGCACGCACACGCACACACACACAGAGTAGTTTTTCAGCTTGATAACACTCATCTGGATATTGATATAACACAGTGTGGTTCAACTGTTTTCATCTTGGGGCGAGGAGGATATGGTTTTTAAATACGTTTTCAGTCTGGGTCACTGAAATCCTTTTCGCCATCTACACAGATTTAATGCTTACTTGAAGTTATCTGCCTTATTGAAATATAAACACCCTATGAATTTGGTTAATAAATTTTACAGGCATTTTTATTGTTAGTCTAACTTAAGTATTTTAAAAATAACCTCAAATATTTTATATTAAGTTAAAACAACTTGTGTGTACAAAAGAATTAGAAAAACAACATTTTGGGGGGTCATATAAAAGATTTAGAGTCATAGTTTGATTATGGCTATATTTAAATAAGAAAACTGAAGAGTATTCTGAATTATTGAAGACATTCTGTCTAGTCATTTGTGTAGTGGTAATACAGTGCTGACTTCAATAACTCCATGTGATAATTTATTCCTCTGCTTCATTGTAGAAAATCTTCATTCATAAATGTAAGTGTTACCAAAAACAGACCATAGCTTTATTACAAAATCTTTCATGTGTGGATACTGTTCCTTCTTAACCAGTTTTCAAAACTCACTAGTTGATGGTTCCACTTCAAGACAAAAACTCTGAAGGTTACACAGTTCTATTTGTACCTCAGGGTTATGGTCTTCAGCTGAACCTTGAAGAGGATTGTTGTATAGAAGAAATTTATCTTTCACACAATCAAAATCACTACACTAGGACTAACTAACCTAGGACTACATTTTTATTCAAATACCACTACTATATGAACGACTCGGAACACAAAGTTTTTTATAAGTAAAAACATAAAGTTTTACCTTACAGCCTGTTTTTACTTATAAAAAACTTTGTGTTCCGAGTCGTTAATATAATAGTGGCATTTAGTTAAGTAACGGACACGTCATGGACAACGAAATCCAAGAATTTTTATTCAGTTTATTCTCGGCCTTTTATAAGACAGTGAATCACATTGACATTTGTACATATCAGACAGCCCTTACATAGTTATTTGAATTAATATTTTAGTAAATTTTTAAATTTTCTTGAAGGCCAGTTAAATTATCTATGTGGATAGGATGTCACATAGACAGGATATCAATTGCACCACACTCAGTGGCGGCGCTATGGGAGTGGAGGGTAGTCCCTGCCCACCCAGATAAGACGAAGAAATTTCAGAGGTCAAAGTCAAACTATCTTTTATAAAATTCAACAAGAAATATGTTTTCCACGTGTTTAGAACGAAACTAAAAGATCTTTAGAACGTAAACATGAAACAAACAACCGTCAGAGTGTACACAAACTGTCGGTCGGTCAGTCTTGGTTTCCCGGTCTGTGGTCTTACTTTCGTTTTCGTTAAGTCAACGATTTTATTTATGTGTCTGTGGTTTTATGGTTTGCATACGCAGAGTTAACGTGTTTAACTGCCAATTTTATTTAAATACGGACAGCAGTTTGTCTCATGTTCGATTCATTCTTTCGGTTTTCATGTTATGTACGTTACAATACGTTTGAGGTTAATTTGCATATAAACAATAAATAAGTCTTGGTTTCTCGGTCTACGGTCGTACTTTCGTTTTCGTTAAGTCAACGATTTTATTTTTGTGTCTGGTTTGCATAAGCAGAGTTAACGTGTTTAACTGCCAATTTGGATCTTTTCGGTTAATTGGCAGCACGAGACTCTACGTAGCAATCGCCATGAGACCACGCATTTCCCCCTCCAACGCATTTTGCAATCGCCAGCGAGTATTTATATGACTGTTTGTATTTTTATTTTCAATTTGACATGTTTTTTATATTCTGTTTTTTTAATTTTATTTTTATATTTAAATTTTCATTACAAATTTACTTACATTTTACAATTAATTTCCTACATCACTAACAACTACAAATTAATTACAGTTACATTTACATGTACATGTTACACATTACATGTAAAATTTTTTTGTTTCTTAGAAAGTCTATCGCTGAATCTTTGTCGTGAACCTGTGCCGTTAACTGAAGGAAATTCATGATTTTACTACACTTCTGAAGGAAATTACACTTGTACTACAACTACGACTGCTGCATACAGAGTGACAGGGCCAGTTCTGTCACCGTAGAATGTTTGCAAAATGCGTTGGAGGGGGAAATGCGAGTTACTGGCGATTGCTACGTAGAGTCTCATGCTGCCAATTAACCGAAAAGGTCCGCCAATTTTATTTAAATATGGACAGCAGTTTGTCTCATGTTCGATTCATTCTTTCGGTTTTTATGTTATGTACGTTTCAATACATTTGAGGTTAATTTGCATATAAACAATAAAAGGTCTCATGACAGTAATCAATCTGTTTCATGGTTGACCGTTTGTGTAGAATATTGTGCGTCTTATTAAAAGTGAATGTGGAAAAGTGACAATAAAAATGGCAAAACGTCCTAGCATTTCGGACTTCTTCATTCTGCAACAAAAAATTGTTAAACCAAATGAAGAGGACATTACAACGCCTACAACGTTTACACCTGTAACTGCTGAGGTTAGTTTTAAGGATCCCGAAACTGAACCTGAAAAAATTGTGTTCGATGATGATGATATGGAAGTAGGGAAAGAAGGTAAACAGTCAGAAAATGAAGAAGAACTCGGTGAAAATAAAGGTACTGATTTATTTTCTATTCCTAGTAGTAGCACCAGCAGCACTAATCCATCTGGTCCAATTAGTGATATAGCTACGAAACCTACTGATGAACCAAAACAACCACTATTACGACATTTTTCTTTTCGCCAGTTTGGAGATAGAAAAAGGAATTTCCAGCCAGGTTGGTACAAAATCCACCCATGGCTTGAATACAATATTATAAATATGATGCTGCATTTTGTTTTGCCTGTCGGTTTTTTCGTCCCCAAACTCAAGGCACAAAAAGTGAATTGCTTAGTTTTGTAAATGAAGGTTACACTAATTGGAAAAGAGCAAAGAATCTAATTCCAGTTTTAAGCAGCATGAGAACAGCTCATTCCACAAACATTCTTTAGTTGCTCGGGACTCTTTCAAAAATTTAAAAAGTAAGCTTGGGGAGGAAGCATCAATTGCTGCTCTGCTAGATGAAACGTATGCTCTTGAAGTTCAAGAAAATAGAGGATACATTGAAACAATTGCTGATGTACTTCAATTCACAGCCCTACAAGGAATATCTCAAAGATGTCATGATGAATTGAAACAGAGTGAAAACAAGGGCAAATTTTTAGAATTAATGGAACTTGTAGGCTAGGGAAAAAAGATCCAACTGTTAAAAAAAAGCTTGAATATAAAAGAGAAAAATACATTCATCATGGTATTCAAAATGAAATTCTCAGCACCATGAGCAATATTGTGCTAGAACATAATATAACAGATGAAGTAAAAAAAGCTCAGTATTTTGGTCTAATGGTTGACAAGTCAAAAGATTGTTCAAAAACTGAGCAATTATCAATAATGATTTGTTACTATTTAGATGGGAATATATATAAAAGATTTCTAGCCCTTTGAACCTGCAAAAAAATTGGATGCTTCTTCTTTATTAATTTGTATTAAACAAAAACTAGCAAACTGTGGAGTTGATTTAAACTACTGTGTTGCACAAACATATGATGGAGCTGCAGTCATGAGTGGCTCTTGTGCAGGTGTTCAAGCTCTTTTAAGCAGGGAATTTCCACAAGCCATCTACACACACGATATGAACAATAAATTGAATCTCGTTATAGTGGCAACATGTAGAGGGATCAAGTCAGCTACAGATTTTTTTATGACACTGCAGGGACTGTATGTTTTCATGAGTGGGTCGGCAGTCCATCAAATGTTCATAGATACACAAATGAAAATGAAGATAGGAAAAGTAGAATTGAAAAAGTTAAATGACACCCGATGGGCCTGTCAGTACGCTACATGTTTGGCTGTGAAGAAGACAGTTGAAGCTATTATTGTAACACTAGTAAATATCCAGAGTGAAAATTCAGAACAAGCTGCAGAAGCGTCAGGATTCAGTGCCAAGTTGAACTTTTCTTTTATTTTTCATTTATGCCTGTTCACATGTTTGTTGAAAGAATGCAAGTCACTGTCTGATTTCCTCCAGGGCAAAGATTGTGATATTGTTGCTGCAATCAATTTGGTCAAAACTACAAGGGATCTTTTCAACCAAATGCATGAATCTGATACAGGTTTCACTTCTGTGTGGAAAGAAAGTGTAGATGTAGCAACAAAAATAGGCGCTGATATTCCCACAGATTCCTCTACTCTTCGCAGAATTCGAAAGTTACCAAAACATCTTGTGGAATATGTTTGTGATATGCCAAATAAAGACAGCTTGAAACCTGTACACCCAACTGATTTCAAGTCTCTAGTATTTGACGAAATTCTACATATCATAGATAGCGAATTTGAGAGACGTTTTATTTCAAACTCTGCAATAATTAAAGGAATTACTTGTCTGAATCCCAAAAGTAAAATGTTCCTGAATAAAGAAATGTTAATGCCGTTGGCACAAAATTATTCAGCAACACTGATTTGTTGGAGGCAGAAATAAAAATATTAAAAAATCTCATCCTAAGGCATGAACAACAACAAACCAGAGTGGAGACTATGAATCTACTTGCATTGCTCAAGTTGTTAGAGCAATACAAACTAGCGTTCAATGACTCGTACAAATTGACTCAAATAGCCTAGCAGTGACTTTTCCAGCTTCTTCTGCATCATGTGAGAGAACATTTTCGTGTATGCTACGTGTCAAGAGTTATTTAAGAAATTTGATATCTGATGAACGTCTTAGCTATTTGTCTGTGCTTGCAATAGAAAGGACTTTGACCAAGAACATTGACTTGAAAAGAGTCGTTGATGATTTTGCCGTTAATCACAACAATCGAAGAATTAATCTGTTTTAAAAGTAAGTAGGCCTAAAAGCCTGTTTACTATTTTGCATTCATGGTATTTTATTTTGCTTAATATTTCAGCTATTCAGTTTTGGCCTATCAATTATCATCTTTATTGTCAGCACTGATTTAAACATTGTACAGTTAAGATATTGTCATTTTGTACAAATAATATACACATACCGTATACATAAATATATACAGTAACTACATTCACACAACACAAACATATAAATTCAATCGGAATTACAGTCCAAATTTGGTTCTCTGTCATTTATAAAACTATTTTAAACTCCAAATTTATAGGCCTACCAGCGAACTCAAGGTTAGGCCCACCCATTTTATAACCTGTCCCACCCTCGGCTCCCCCATGTGACCTACGCTAGAGCTGCCACTGACCACATTGCTATAGGCCTAGTGTCTCCACCATCTTCTTCATAAAAGAATGTAGGCCTATGTCCTCAGGAGTCAGAAGAATATATGTTATAGTTGCTCAAATACACTACAGACTTCAAAACATCATATTTGTAAACCACAAAGCTCACAGCACTGGTACTTTCAAATTTTAGTAGCTGGTGAGTGCACAATTATCCTATAGCATAAACAACTGTAGGCCTACGGATTATAAAAGCATAAGGTTAACAGACATTTTCTTCTTGGATTTCGTTGTCCATGACGTGTCCGTTACTTAACTAAATATCACTATTGTTTGACGACTCGGAACACTAAGTTTTTTATAAGTAAAATCGTAAAGATTTACCTTACAGCCTAAAAAGCCTTCTAAAGGTGAAAGCCGGTTTAGGCTGTAAGGTAAATCTTTACGATTTTACTTATAAAAAACTTAGTGTTCCGAGTCGTCAAACAATAGTGATATTTATACATTTTCTATTAGAAATACAAAGTTTACCACGAGTAATATTTTAGATATCAGTACCTTGTAAGTCTGACAAACATATAGAGAACTATCCAAGGGCCGAAGTATTATCTGAGTTAGCAGTTTTTTGTTCATGTCCATTTGCAAGTATTCCATAATGGGGACTGTTACTTGTACCCCTGACACATCCTCTGAAACAGAATAATTTTACAATTAACGGTATGTATATTAACATAGTTTATTTGCTATAATCAATACCAGTGTTCACTATTTATACTGGTGATTTCAATAACGCATTATAACAGTTATGTATTTTAAAGTACAACATTGTATCAGTGGATTTAGCTATGGTATTAGAAGTGTTCCTGCTTCTTTGTCTAATCAAACAAAACTATTAAAATATCAAAATAGGCTATATTGTTCTTTAATTTAGTAGGTTAAGGAATAACATTCATCATAAGTTTGTTTGAAACTAATCAGGCTATATTCCTTAAGAAGTATTCCAATAAAAATATTGGTACGACGGTCTACTCGATTGTCGTAGGTACAGTGGAAACAAAATAAGTACAAGACACCAATTAAGTCACTAATCACACCTTCAATTGTTACAGTAAAACAGTTCGTAATTAACAACACAGTCTCTACAACAAATCAAATGAAAATTGTTCACACGCAATAAAATGTCCACTAATATTAAAACTCAATTGTATTTCAATTATACCATCCGATTATAAAACGCAACACTTCACTAATAACTACTTGAACGTACACAGTAATAACTCGAACCGCTCTGGAAATATATCGCACTAATACTCTCGAACCGCACTATCCAATATCTCGCATTGAACTGAAAACTAACATTTTTTTTTTCGCTCTGGGCTTTGCGGTTGTGCGTCGCAGAGACGAACCGCACGGTAACTGAGTTCCGAGCTACCTTCTGGAGCTCCTGCCTCGTGGCCCTGCCCAAGTAGGGCGTGTGCTCTATAGCAGGCCGATTCTCGGCTGTTGTGCTAGCCTACACTAGCGCAGTATACACCGAGGGCGTTTCCACGAATCACCTGGACGTATACGGTACCTTCCCAGCCCAGTCACTAGAGGATTGCCTGGGAACCTCGCCGCACGTGCATAAAATTTGCGTGCAAGCCGCCTGAATGTGTCGTCTAAGGAGCGGACGCCAAGTCCTCTCCTTAGAAGGCGAGATGAAAAGCGACGGGGGACTTTGGCCGCTAGCCGAAGACCCCTGTCGAGGACGCTCCGCAACTTCTTTTTATGCATTGCGGCGAGGTAACCCCAGACCGGGCAGGCGTAGGTAATGACCGGCAGCAATACGCGCCGACGATCATCCTACCCAATTTCATGGTCATGGCTGAGCTGATCAGGAGTGGAAACAATGCGCACAGGCGAGTGGATGCTCGCTTAAGAACTGTCTGTGCGTGGGTACGCCAGGTGAGCCGACGGTCAAGGTGTAAGCCGAGGTACTTGACCTCGTTGGACCAGCGCAAGTACGTTCTGCCGATACGTAGCCGCCTAACGGGGTTCTTCCGTCGCTTAGAGAATTCGACGGCTACACTCTTGGTAGCGTTGAGTTGCACTCTCCAATTCTCGGTCCAGTCCACGAGCGTGTCGAGCTGGCGCTGCAGTCGTAGGACGGCCCTTTCCTCATGACGATCGGCCGTAAATACGGCCGTGTCGTCAGCGAAGAGGGCCATCTGGACTCCAGGCTGTCTCGGCACGTCGTTGACGTAGATCGAGAACAGAAGGGGGCCTAGAACACTACCTTGAGGGACGCCGGCTGTGATTCGTCTCTCGGAAGAGACTGAATCGCCAACTCTCACGCAGAAGGTCCTCTCCGTCAGAAAGCTAGCAACCAGATGGAGGTAGCAGTCCGGGAGCTGGACTTCCCTAAGTTTGAATAACAGGCCATCATGCCATACGCTGTCGAAGGCTTTCTCAACATCTAAGAAACAGCCAACGGTCCGTTCTCTCCGACACCCGGCTTCCGTGATGCTTTCCACCAGTCTCATCAGTTGATGAGTGGTCGAATGCCCCACACGAAAGCCGAACTGTTCGGGGACCAGCACGTCAAAGTTGGTTAGATGTTCTCGTCTGAAAACTAAGGCCGCTACCCCAGGTATTTATAGTCCCGCTCACACACCAGAAGCTTCCAAACTGCGTCTTATCTCTCGTGCGAACTACGTAATTAACTGCGGCCTTGACATAGGCCGAGCGCCCGAGCGAAGCCCGGCACAGTCGAGAAGATTCTCGCAAAATGCGTCTAGCAGCACGTACGCCACACGCTTACATTCTGGATCTCTCTGGAACGTTCGATAAACACGTATATTGTTCTGTGACGTCGTAACACTGCCTCCTCCTTAAGCCTGTTCGTCCCGAACTGGCAAACCGTCTCTAAAGTTGTACTTAGCCAGGCGATCTAGGTGGACGACCTTGAACTTTCGCTGTCCTTCCTGTTGAATCCGATAAACAACATCGTTAATTCTTTTTTTCACAGTGTAGGGGCCTTCCCAGTTAGACTGAAGCTTAGGTGAGCGACCACGACGGCGGTTTGGATTGAACAACCAGACCTGATCTCCTTCTTGGAAACCAACACTATTGCTGCGAATGTCATACCGAGTTTTCATTTTATCTCTGGTAATCTTCAGTCGTCCTCTTACCAAGCGATTCATTTCTCGCAGTTGGTTTTCTAATTGCGAGGAATAGTTCTGCGGCTCTTGGGACTGAGTCTCAGATGATCTGAACATTAAGTCCGCAGGAAGTCGTATCTCCCGCCCAAACACCAATTTTGCTGGAGCCATGCCGGTTGTGTCGTGTACTGATGATCTAAACAATATAAGTATAGAAATATAGTAGACATGCAAAGGGCCTACTTGCCATATTTTTTTTTTCATTTTTATTGCAAAATGTTTAATACACCAAGGCTCGTTCACAAAAAGCAATCTTAAATTCCAGCTTAGTATGAAAATCCTCCACTGAAACATATTCTATCTGTTTGTGTATTTGTGTTTGTGTATGTAGAAATTGTGCAACATGGAAATTCTACACGTACACAGAAAAGAAATATACAAACACATAAAAACAACATGCTACACGAACCGACACAATTCAAATCACACATACTATTCGAACATATCACACACACACACACACACACACACACACACACACACACACACACACACACACACACACACACACACACACACACACACACACACACACACACACACACACACACACACACACACACACACACACACACACACACACACACACACACACACACATCTTTCGAACAACGGCGCCGTCACCAATAAAAGGAAGACAGCGCTCCTAGCGGCAGCATCAGACGAAGCTTGTAATAAGCGAAAACTAGTTCAGGCTACAAGGTAAAGGTTTACCATTTTACCAACAAAAAAATTAGTGTTACGAGTCAGTAGTCATATATTTATAGTTAGTTAAATACGTCATATACGCGGACACGTCATGTACAACAAAATCCAAGAATTTTATTTCGTCATGTATATACAAGAATACATAAAACAATACCTTTATTACACATGGAATGCATTATTTTGTGAGAAAACTACCACAGCGTTTATAAAACATGAATATAAAAGATCAGTATCCAGTATAATTAATGAGACCCCTGCCTTCATAATCCAACAAACTGAAGAAATGTATTGACGTAAATTCTTTAATAGAATCTGAATATGAACACTGAACTTGTATTAAATACCATTCAAAACCGATATTGGCCTACATATAATCAGTGGCGTACCTGGGGTCAGTGGGTTTATGGGTTAGAACCCCATGAAAATTTGAAAAATAAAATATTATAATCAGTGCACATAGACATATACAATAATTTGCTGCAACAGAGAACTCTGTGGGCCACATAACAAAACACTTTTACGTCATTCACATAAGTAGTTTGCAATCTCCCGTAAGAGCGCTCCATAGTAGACCTACACGTGAATTTTTCTTTAGTCGTTAGCCTCAGTGTATTACCTTCTGAATCGTTTGTTGCGAATTTCACTGTTCAATGTATCATAAAAGATTGTAGTGATATCCAAGTTTCTTCCCTCATTTTAACCGAACAACACTACAAGATCAGCACTACACAAAACGTAACTTTAGTTTACTCAATTTTGTTCCAAATGACTGAAGCCAGGAACTAGGCCAAGTTGTGGACATGAAGGTAAGCAATAACACAATTATATATTGATGTAAATACCTTTTGTTTTTAAATTAGTTGAAAGAATTATTTTGTTACGGAGAACGGTAGGCCTACTTGTCTGTCAGCCAAACGAAGGACATCATATTGTTACGACATCACAGAACAATCTACGTGTTTGTCAAATGTGCCAGAAGAATCTCGATGTAACGCGTGTGGCGTACGTGCTTGTCGACGCATTTTCGAAAGGTTTCTCGAAGGCGCCAGCCGCACGGACTGTGTCAAGGCCGCAGTTAATTACGTAGTTCACACGAGCGCTAAGACGCAATTAGGAACATTCTGGTCTGTGAGCGCAGGTATAAATACATGGCGGCAGCGGATAAGTTTCAGTATTAGTGCGATATATTTACAGAGCGGTTCGAGTTATTACTGTGTACGTTCAAGTAGTTATTAGTGAAGTGTTGCGTTTTATAATCGGACGGTATATTGTAATACAATTGTGTTTAACATTAGTGACATGTTATTGCGTGTGAACAATTTTTGTTTGATTTGTTGTAGAGACTATGTTATAATATTAATTACGAACTGTTTAACTGTAAAAATTAAAGCTGGTGATTAGTGACTTAATTGGTGTCTTGTAATTTTGTTTCCACTGTACCTACGACGAGCAAGTAGACCGTCGTAACAGTGGTGTCAGAAGTGGGATAGAACGGTTAACAGTGGAAACTTTATACAAGACGAGTGTAATTCGTAATTAATCGTTATACAATGGATATCAGTCAGATGATGGAAAATTTACAGGTGCTGCTGTTACAGACGGAGAAACGACAGGGTGAGAAACGCAGGCAGGAGGCGGAAGAAGCAGAAAGACGACAAAAAGAAGAACGAATACAAGAAAGAGAAGAAGCAGAAAAACGACAGGATGAAAAACGTAAGCAAGAAGCAGATAAAACGGAAGCTCTCTTTGAAGCTAAGCAGAAACAGTTGCAAGAACACAGTACCGCAGAATTGGGTCTCCTACGAGGTGAGCTTAATAAACAAGTTACTAAAATATCGGAGGTACAAGAATCAATGACATTAAAAATAGCTGAAGTAGAAAAATCTGTCTCCATTGTTGAATAATCGATGTCTACAAAAATATCTGTTATAGAAGAATCTGTGTTAAATAAAATATCTGCAGTAGAAATCTCAATGGCAAACGTAAGAGAGCAGTTCCTGAAGTTACAACCAAAACAACTTTGTGAACAGACTGTACCAATGATAAAGGCAGAAAAAGACGCAGAAAGATAGAGAAAGTCACTTTGCTTGCAGTAGGGACAGTTCATGTCAAAGCTCCAACCTTTGACGGAAGCAGTCACTGGGCAACGTACCTCCGCCAATTTGAAACTGCTGCATGCGCAAATAATTGGACAGAGAAAGACAAGGCAGTTTCACTCGTTCTCGCATTAAAAGGACCCGCGGCGGAACTACTACAAAAAGTCTCACATGACAGCCAGAACATCTATGCCGAGTTGATAAAAGTTCTAGAATTACGCTACGGTGATAAATATTTGCGAGAAGTGTACTACGCTCAGTTGAGAACAAGACGACAACGTTCCGGGGAGAGTCTTCAAGAGTTTGAAGCTAGTATCGACAAATTGATTAGATTGGCCTATCCTGAAGCACCAGAAGACTTCCGAATAAGGTTTGCGGTGCAGACATTTATTGATGGCATCGGAGATTGTGAACTTCAGCAAGTGTTACGAATGGCAAGACACCGAAATAGCTCAGAAGCTCTTGTTCACGCCTTAGAATTTGAAGCTGCCAAGTCAGCGTCCCGCTACATTAATGGGTTTGTGCCATCACATTGCCGTTACTATGGGTGCAGAAAAACAATGTTGTCGGACAAACAATTCAAAAGCTCAAGAGAGTCGCAACGATTTGAAAAAGACAGAAGACCGAAATGTTACGACTGTGGAAAACGTGGTCATCTACAGGTAGACTGTTGGGAGAAGAAGATACTGAAAGAAGAGAGTGACCGCACCAATTGGAGAAGTAAAGCCCCAGAACAGCACACAGTTTCTACGCTACATAAAACCAGTGGAAACTTGATGGTTATTGGATTTGCGAAAGGTAAACCAACATCATTTACAGTTGACACGGACGCAACAGTGTTCATTGTGCGCCCTGACTTAGTCAGCAACCGCCAGCCTCTAATTAGCTCTTGTACAATACTGTACAGACTGTGACTGGAAGCCCCGTCAAGGTGCTAGGAAAGGTAGACGTACATGTATGCCTGGGTCTTCTCGAGTTTAGCCACCAAATGCTCGTTGCAGACATTGTCAATGAAGGGATTCTTGGCACGGACATTACGAATACCTACGGATTCGTTGTGGACTTAAGAGAGAATTTCCTGAAGGTTGGCCAAGAGAAGATAAAGCTTTGCATGGCTAAAATGTCAGGGTATACCAACCATTCGATTAAGCGAGTGGCATCAGTCGAAGAAAAAGTCAACAGGTCTGGGCAAGAGGGAACCTCCCTATTGCAAGCGGAAATGGAGGAAGAACTAGCAGGAAATACAAATAAGTGTAACGACAAAAGAAGTGATTGGAAAGCCAACTATGGGTGTCGAGACAAAACTCTTGCTTGTTCCTGAGCTGATAGAAGCGCCCGAGGGCAAAGTGGCTGAAGATGAGATTACGCAAGAGGTTGTTAACGAGAACCAAACAAACTTGGATCAGCCAGTGGTGTTTAGATCATCAGTATATGACGCAACGGGAGTGATTCCAGCAAAACTAGTTGAGCGGAAGACTCGCATTCCTGGGAACGTGATGTTCGGATCACACGAGACTGAATTCGAAGAACAGGAGAATTATCTTTCACCAGGACGTCCACCTAGATCGCCTGGTCGAGTATTACTTCAGAGACGGTTTGCCAGTTCGGGACGAACAGGCTTAAGGAGGGGGAAGTGTTACGACATCACAGAACAATCTACGTGTTTATCGAATGTGCCAGAAGAATCTCGGTTTAACGCGTGTGGCGTACGTGCTTGTCGACGCATTTTCGAGAGGTTTCTCGAAGGCGCCAGCCGCGCGGACTGTGTCAAGGGCACAGTTAATTACGTAGTTCACACGAGCGCTAAGATGCAATTAGGAACATTCTGGTCTGTGAGCGCAGGTATAAATACATGGCGGCAGCGGCCTTAAGTTTCAGTATTAGTGCGATATATTTACAGAGCGGTTCGAGTTATTACTGTGTATGTTCAAGTAGTTATTAGTGAAGTGTTGCGTTTTATAATTGGACGGTATAATGGTAATACAATTGAGTTTTAATATTAGTGGACATTTTATTGCGTGTGAACAATTTTAATTTGATTTGTTGTAGAGACTGTGTTGTTAATTACGAACTGTTTTACTGTAACAATTAAAGGTGTGATTAGTGACTTAATTGGTGTCTTGTACTTATTTTGTTTCCACTGTAACTACAATGAGCAAGTAGACCGTCGTAACAATATTTTCCAAATAATATTGTAACCTAACTTACAGTGCAACTGTATTCACGTTCTGGCACACGTTACGTGGCAAAAACGCCTGGTAATACTGAAGCTGAACTGTCTCGATTTATATAAGAATTTACTCATATTATGAATATAAGAATTTACCCATATTATGAATATAAGAACAGATCTAATAAAACATGCCAAACCAAACTTAACTTAACCTTGCCTGAATCTGAACAATATTTTTTCACTTCCAAACATAGTTAACGCATAGTAATTTATAATAGGATGACAGAAAAAAATAGATTGTCTCATTCTGTAACTATATTTCACTTTATAAATGAAATAATTCATATGTTCTGTTCAGTAACATAGCAAGTAAATAAAACGTATAATATAATTCGTTTGATTTGGATGATTAATGGTAAATTATGATCATGTTTTGCTAGCATACAACTGCCTAAACAACAGCCATAATATTATCTCTGCAAGATTCTAATGCAACACTCAAGCTGTTACCACAGCGAGAAAGTGAGATCACTTAGCTGGTTACTGGGTACAGGCTGTACCCAGTTGAATAACAGAGGCACAAACATGAATACCAGGGCATGGTTCGCCAGAGAATTTTTCTGTCTGTAGGTATCTAATCACCAAAGTCTACAAAGCCACCAACTTTTAAAGAGGTTGCATTAAACTGAATTTCTTCCCATAGCTTCACTTCGTCGAATATTACTACTCAAGACGTCTATTTTTATCAGTTTCTTCTCGCAGAAACTCTGATATGGCATTTACAGCACTAGTGTTTACCCCATATGGGTATTTCAAACCTTTACACAGTCTTTGCAGGCGGCTTTCTGATGGAAGTGGCAATCATGTTGCAAGCAATGTCTGTATCCCTCTGGGGATTTGATTTTAAGCAGCAAACTTTCCAGTATTAGCTCATTACAGTACCTTATTCCTTTGATATTTGACAAATTAGCCTTTTTAACCATAGCATCTACAATCATGTTCTGTTTTTCTACTTAAATTCTTCATTCCCCTTTCATATGAGTCACATTCCTTCCTGGCAAGCTTCTTTTCTAGTAAAACAACTTTTGCTTTCTCACAATGCAGTTTATTCTTAGTTTGTATCAAAGTACGAGTTAGATTTTGTATTTTCCGTTTCAGCAACATGATTTGGTTTTTTCATCCAATTGATCATCTTGGTGTGTTCTAGTCTGGGGGTGGTCTAAACTCACTGTTTCTGTCACAGAACAGTTTGTCGAATTGCTTTTTTCTTGGCCTGTTTGTACTTTGCTGTATTTGTCTTCTTGCAGGTGACTTTTGGAGTTTTAGAGGCTTTGTGAAATATGTAGGGAAATTCAGAAAGATATGAGGTACCGCGCCAGGCTTTAAGCTTCATCTCAGTCTTGGAATTATTTACATCAAATGAACCTACTTTCAAAATCTAATCATCAGAAAAATGTACTTGACAGATATAAGATTTATGTGTAAGACATTTGTCCTTCCTGGGAATTCCCCTCACCCAGTTTGCAAACTGATCTTCATCACTGGGAGGTTTAAGGAAATGATTTCCTGTGTAGGAATTTTTACCATATCAATTCCTACATCCAGTTTCAAAACAGGATGGCATTTTTGTTATATATTTTAACACACAACTTGTATATAACTGCACTACTACATAAATTTTTCACACACACTATTAACTGGAACTAAAAACTACCCATATATGCAAAATAACACACACAAATCATTACTATAACCATTCATACATTCTGAGCATTTTTACTCTATATTATCACATGTTTATTACTCAGAATGTTTGCTAGTCATTCAAACCTATAATTAATTGCAACTGAACATGATATAAGTAATAAGACGCACAAATACACTTTTAACAAGACATAAAACACGACTCTTTTTCGCACATGGCTAATAGGCTTAGCGTCTCAACTACAACAACAAGCGATCACAGCGCTGAAGTTTAATGTGTTCACTGCTAGCCCTAGTCACGACTATAACATGCATCCAGACTTGATTTCATTTTATCTTCTACTCACTATGCTATTACTTTTATTTTTAACAGTCTCCAAGCACCTTCAGGTATATATGTGTAATTATCCACTTGTAATTCCAAATCACGTGCTCCACATAAAACCTAATTATGTAGGTTATTTGAAAAGTCCATGGTTTTTTGTGTATTCTGTACACTACATGCACTGTAGTTATGATACACAGTAGTGACCACGAGTTAGATATGCAATAGACTGGTGCTACTGTAACACCACGTGTACCCAGCATTCAAATTTGTCCCATTTAATTAACTAGTGATCGGCATCATGTGATATTATATACTAATGTTATTGTTGTGAATAAATTTTTATTTTCATTATGCGAAGTTTTATGATAAATATGATTCTTAGATTTTATTGCCCATGACATGTCTGTTTATTAACTAAATATAAGTATATCACTACCGACTCAGAACACAAAGTTTTTTATTGGTAAAACTTTTACATTTTTACCAACAAAAAACTTTGTTCCAAGTTGGTAGTGATATACTTATATTTTGATAAATATGAATTTGCGTTTTATGATATTAAGTTAAAATGCTGTGCTCTACAATTGTGGTGAGCTATATAATCATACTGAAAACGAGATGTGACTGTATGTGTGGGTGCGCATATGCATATTTTGCTTATGTAGAAATGAATGTCAGCATACCAACAAAATGTAAATTAGCAGACCACAAGTTAAAATAAACAAGTACAGTACTTGTATCTAAACTTCATATAAAAATAAATGTAAATTGACCTATATATAATAAAATATATAATAATAATAATAATAATAATAATAAGTATATTATAAAACAACTAAACACTTACACACAATCTCACATTTTCTTTAAGATAATCTCATACATAAACTGTGGATCAACTTTTGCAAGAGTAAGGAGGAATTTAATTCCAAAACAATGCATGTATGTCTTCTAAACACCTTTTCTCTGTGTGACTATGAAAATTGGCATTATTGAACATTCTGTAAAAACATGTTTTAATGGAAAAATAGCATTTCCCTCTATTAAAGCTCTTAACAGTAGTTTTCGTCTGTAAAAGGACTAACCATGTACAGTCCAATTTTAGAAAGTAAACAACAATAAAATCTTTGCTTGCACGTTCCACACACAGTGTTCCTCTGGTAATCACTGAATAAAATGATAATGAATTGGATGAGTGTGTATTAAGTAACAGCAGAGATTCAATGGAATCAAATTTGAAAGAATGTTTTCCCTTAAATGACAAAATAAAAGACTCTTTTCAATCAGAGTCTTCTGGTTCAAGTTATTACAGTTCAAAACACTTATTACAAAAGAAGAATAGCTAATTTCCATTTGCCAGTAACTATATATATTAACAAGAAGTCAGTATTTCTCTTCTGAAGCTAAAGCTGTTAAAATTCCTTGTATTTCTTTTTTTATTATACTTCATTATGTTATTGAAATATTCAGTATTTTAAATGAATCTGTACCTATGGTTTTGTTGTAGGTGCCTTATTGACGTTATTCAATTGAGCAGCAGAAAGCAAAATTTTTTTATAATTATACAGGTTTATATAGGAAAAAACAAATGGTTTTCATTTATTGGCTTCTTGCTGTAACTTCAGTATAATGTAAAATACCAATCATTTCAACACAGATCATTTAAACAGATAAGAGATCATTTAAACTGTTGAAATGTGATTATGTCTTATCATGTCCATATATTGCATTAACAGTCCAATAAGTTGTAGAACACAGAAGAAAGCAAACATGAACATACATAGCGTATTGTGTGGTGCTGCCATACATACACGTAATATCACTGCTTTACGGCAGCTAGTGTGCGAACCCTACTGTATATTCTATGTTCTGTGCCTGCATGTGTGTAGGAATGGCAAGCGGATTTCAACTTAAGTACAGTTATGCGTATCTTTGCCTAAATGGTACCTTAAGTGCCATTAGATGTGACTGTGTTGTGACGATTTTAAAATATAGGAAATGTAAAAAGGAGAGAGATTTAAATTTGTCTAAAATCGCACATTTAAACTAATTTTAAATCCCTTAAATAACTCAAAATAATATTTAATAAAGAGAGTGTAAAAGTAAAGAAACCCCTTTAATAATTTACCATGCATCAACATGCGATAACCGGAACCAACTTGCTTAATGACCCATAAACTAAACTAATTATACTTGTAAATTTGAAATTAAATAAATAATAAAACAACAACATAGTCGTATACTATAATTAATTCTAAAGTAAAGCGTAGCTTTGGATAATTATAATGTAAGATAGTAGTACCATAAATATCAAATAAATATGGAACTACTTTTATGATGAAGAGTAAACTACGCCAGGTTACAATTCTGCCCCTAAACATTGCCCACTTGAAATGAAGCGGTCAACCCATAAGCTGCGCACAGCAGTAATGTGGAACGTTAAAAATAGTTTGTTTCCTAAAGTGATTAATCCGTCAGTTAAGACATAGAGGCATTCTTTGTACTATTAAACAATGTGTTGCGTTAATATAGTTGAACCGCGATTCATATAAATATGTAGTAAACGAGTAAGAAAGAATAATGAAAATTGAGTGCCTATGACATCTCTACATAAATCTTAAAATATAAAACTTATGTAATTAAAACTGTGGTAAGACCATAAAGTGAAGTGCAACAAATAAACAATCATGTGAAGTGGATACAGGTGAATAAAACTTTTGTGTTAATCATTCAAATCAACAAGCTATTACTACCAGTTAGCAAAGAGCAGAGAACCAGGACCCACAATGATCTAAAAGACTTCAGGAGTACACCATCACCGGATACGAAGATAACGAGAGATCCCTGACCTACATGAAACATGCTGCAACCGAGGACCGAGGACTGGAATAACGATGAGCTGGAGGATATCACAGGTGACACGGAGGCATGCCTTCCGTGGTTATGAAATACTAAATACTATATCCAACAAAAGACAATTAAATTGACACCTTTAAGACATTTTAATTACTGACAGTAATTGTATTTTTATTTTTAGTAAAAGAGTTAAAGCTCTAAACTGTAAAGCCTTAGTGTTTAAAAGGGGAAATAAGTCCATTCTTCTAATAGCACCCCTTCAAGATAATATATGATATGTGACCATTATTAATATACCTGTTTAAGTCCCGGATCCGTGGAAAGGTTAAGCAGCTGTACATCTATATTTTGAGGGGCCCTTGTAATTGAACAAAACATAAAATCATTTTGTAAACTATTGATACACTAATGTTGATAACCATAAGTAAAGATGCTAATATCATTATGTAATAAAGAGATGTCATGGTCCAACAAAGATGAGTGAATAAGTCTACAAACCCCTGCCAATTCTCCTTAATTCTCGAGATCCTATGTATATTTGTTTATTTTCAGCTATTCTTGATTTTGTTAAGAATATGGCAGCCTGTTTTATTGACCTGAGCCAATTAACCAGGTTCCCGAGGTTATAACGAAGAGACGTTATAAAATGCGCCACTCTGCTTTCTTATAGATAATTGTGTACATTGTGGCACATATAAAATGCGCCACTCTACTTTGTTTTGTAGCAAAAATAAAATAATATTTTTTAGAATTATTCACTCTGTAAGTTTAACTACCATGTTAATTTAAAATGCGCAAAAGAAAGAATTGAAGTAAGTAAAATCAAAATTAGTGTAGAGTGTTTTATAATCATTATAAGGCGTAATAATATAATATAATAACAATGATATATGGGTTAAGGATATTTAAATATAATATAAAACAAAAATTATTTAAATGTAATAAGCCCATGTCTGTGCCTGTCAAAAATTTCAGTCACCAACGTGTCGTCGGTTTGACAACAATCTCAGACCGGTAAATTTCCTGTTCTCGCCTGTACGGAACTGTCCTCGTGACCCTCTGCCACATTGAGTTAGACAATACCCCACCTCCTCTATTGTTATAACAAACGTGTGTCATCTTGTGCCCAGTAACAACAACATTTAAACAAAGTAAAATAAAATTGAGTTAAATAAAACAAGTGTACTAATTGATTTTATGGAACAATTCATCACTAAGTAAATAAACGAGTCCTAAACAAATAAGAAACTGTTTCTTAAATCCGACCAAAATAAAAAATAAATAATAAGTTTTTAAATAAAAAGCTGAATAGTATCTTAAATAAACTAAGGTGTAATAAAAGTGTAGTAGTAATATAAGTAAAACGCAAAATAATAATAAAAGCATATTTAAATAGCATAAACCACCAGCATGTGGCCTGTTTTGAAAAGTCATTAAGCAAGCTTGTCAGCATACGACAAACCCGTGCAGCAAATAATCATGTTTAGTATT
The DNA here is from genome assembly GCA_034769895.1 of Magicicada septendecula. Classification (NCBI taxonomy): domain Eukaryota; kingdom Metazoa; phylum Arthropoda; class Insecta; order Hemiptera; family Cicadidae; genus Magicicada; species Magicicada septendecula. Next base: position 330,771,867 of record CM068376.1, read on the forward strand.
GTAGTAAGCCACCCCTATTGTTATGAACTCCTGCCTAGGTAAACAAATAGCAAACCACCCCGTGTGTAATACAATGCACCTTGTGTAAAGTGTTTGACCCCTCTTGCATTGTAACAGCTGATTGTTGAAAAAAAAAATGTACCTCTTCGTGAAATTCCGCTTGTCTCAGTAGTATAAGAAATTATAATTAGAAATAATCTAAGGTTGAGTATGGGATCAACTTTAGATTATCTAAGTATAAATAAGCGAAATAGATATAAGTACGTAACAAAGTCACAATGGTGCCGCACTGGAAAAGGGTAATGATAGAGCATAAAACTAACTACTTGAGTTAGAGTATGATAATGAAATCAGTCAGGCCACGATATTGTGAAGTTACGAGAAAATTAGGAGTAATAAATAAGATTAAGTTAGCTGTTAAGAAACGAGAGAAAGGGAACTTCACGAAAGAAAAAGAGTCATAAGAAAAATTTCACACAGTAATGCTAAGCATACTCCCAGTACTTTACTGACCTAATAACCCATAGAAAACATATCTGTTTCCCCACCCGGTGTCTTATTTAAGCGGGGAAGTATGTGAAGATTTTAAAATATAGGAAATGTAAAAAGAGAGAGATTTAAATTTGTCTAAATTCGCACATTTAAACTAATTTTAAATCCCTTAAATAACTCAAAATAATATTTAATAAATAACTCAAAATAATATTTAATAAAGAGAGTGTAAAAGTAAAGAAACCCCTTTAATAATTTACCATGCATCGACATGCGATAACCGGAACCAAATTGCTTAATGACCCATAAACTAAACTAATTATACTTGTAAATTTGAAATTAAATAAATAATAAAACAACAACATAGTCGTATACTATAATTAATTCTAAAGTAAAGCGTAGCTTTGGATAATTATAATGTAAGATAGTAGTACCGTAAATATCAAATAAATGTGGAACTACTTTTATGATGAAGAGTAAACTACGCCAGGTTACAATTCTGCCCCTAAACGTTGCCCACTTGAAATGGAGCGGTCAACCCGTAAGCTGCGCACAGCAGTAATGTGGAACGTTAAAAATAGTTTTGATGACTCGGAACACTAAGTTTTTTATAAGTAAAAACGTAAAGTTTTACCTTACAGCCTAAACCGGCTTTCACCTTTAGAAGGCTTCATCAGAGGCTGCCATAGGTAGCGTTGTCCATCTTGTTGTTGGCGACTGGATAGTTATTCGAAAGATTGAAGCTGTGTGTGTGTGGTGAGATGTGTTCGAATAATGCGTGCGATTTGAATTGTGTCTGTTCGTTTAGGATGTCGTTTTTATTTGTTTTTGTGTGTTTGTATATTTCTAATTGTTCTAGAGTGTCTAGTTTTCGGCCTTTTGTGTGTACGTGTAGAATGTTCATGTTATTGTCGATGTTTTTATATGTGTGGTTTGCTTCAATGAGGTGGTTTGCAAAGGTAGATTCTGTAGTGGTGTGGAGTGCATTTGTGTGTTCAATGTATCTCTGTTTGAAGCTACGTCCTGTCTGGCCTATGTAGAATTTATTGCAATTTGAGCAATTTAGCTTGTATACACCAGGTAGATCGAATTTGTTTTGTGCTTTGGGCATGCGTTTTGATAGTGTGTGTTCTGTTTTGTCAGTAGTTTTGTAAGCGATTCTGTATCCTGCTTTTTTGAATTTGTGGGCAATTTTTTCAGTTTGTTTGTTGATGTATGTTAGTGTTATGAATTTGTTGTTTTCTGTCTTTGTCTGTTGTTTGTTTTGTGTTTTGTGTAGGAGTTTACTGACTATTGTTCTGTCATAACCGTTAGATTCTGCTAGATATTTTATCGTGTTTAGTTCGTCTTTGTAGTCTATTTCATCTAAGGGGATGTTGTTAAGTCTATGTATCATGGTTCTAAAAGCAGCTAGTTTGTGTTGTATTGGGTGATTGGAGGTGTTGTGTATTAGTGTGTCAGTTGTAGTTGGTTTTCTGTATATACTGAATTTGTGCCTGTGTTCTAGTTTTGTGATGGAGAGGTCTAAGAATTTTATGGTATTGTTGTGTTTGTATTCGGCAGTGAAGGTTATGTTTTTATGTATTTTGTTTATGTGCGTTAGTAACTGTTCACATTGTCTTTTGTTTCCCCTGTATAGTATTAGAATGTCATCAACGTATCTGTCCCAATATAGTATTTTATGTGAGTGTCTGTCATTGTTTGTGAGTATTTTTGTTTTTTCTAAGCGTTGGAGGAAGACTTCTGCTAGAATGCTGGATATGGGGGAGCCCATGGGTAGGCCATCGTTCTGTGTGTAGTATTTATTGTTATAAGTAAAGTAGTTTTGTTTTGTGATAATGTTCAGAGTTTCTGTTATTTCATTGATAAGTTCGTCTGGTGTGTTGTTCTGTTTGAGTTTGTTTTATAGGATGGTGATTGTTTCAGAGATTGGGATGTTTGTGTACAGGTTTTTAATGTCAAAGGAGGCTAATGTGGCATTATGGGGGATGTGTATGTCTTTTATTTTTGTTACTAGGTCAGTGTTGTTTTTTACTGCAATGTTGTTGTCTATTTGTGTGTGTTGTCTAATAATTTTGTCTAGATATTTTGCCAGTTTGTGTGCAGGGGCATTAAGGTAGTTGATTATGGGGCGGATCGGAATGTCTTCTTTATGGATTTTGGGAAGCGCTTGGAGTGTAGGTGCTGATGGTCGGATTTGTTTCATGTAGGGCTTTTGTTTATGTGTCATAATGTGTTTGGCTTTGTTGACTATTTGTTTTACTGAGTTTTGGTATCTGTCGGTGGGGTCACGAACGTCACACTCACAAAAAACGAACAAACACTCCTTGATAAAGGCCTAAAACATAACATACATTACAAACATAACAACCAAACACTAACAAAGCTCATAATTGACACAGAAACAAATATACAAAACACAGCACCAGAACATCAAGACACATTAAGACATAATATAAACAACACAATAGGAGTACATAAGACACCAGACAACAACAACCACAACTCAGAAATACACACAGCCATCAAACTGAGGGAAAACGCACACAAACACAACATCACATTTGTAAAAGCTGACAAAGGCAACACGACTGTAATTATCCCCACAGACAAACTACACAAAAAAGTACAAAACTTCATGGAACAGAACATCACAGAACTAAAACACGACCCACCGACAGATACCAAAACTCAGTAAAACAAATAGTCAACAAAGCCAAACACATTATGACACAAAAACAAAAGCCCTACATGAAACAAATCCGACCATCAGCACCTACACTCCAAGCGCTTCCCAAAATCCATAAAGAAGACATTCCGATCCGCCCCATTATCAACTACCGTAATGCCCCTGCACACAAACTGGCAAAATATCTAGACAAAATTATTAGACAACACACACAAATAGACAACAACATTGCAGTAAAAAACAACACTGACCTAGTAACAAAAATAAAAGACATACACATCCCCCATAATGCCACATTAGCCTCCTTTGACATTAAAAACCTGTACACAAACATCCCAATCTCTGAAACAATCACCATCCTACAAAACAAACTCAAACAGAACAACACACCAGACGAACTTATCAATGAAATAACAGAAACTCTGAACATTATCACAAAACAAAACTACTTTACTTATAACAATAAATACTACACACAGAACGATGGCCTACCCATGGGCTCCCCCATATCCAGCATTCTAGCAGAAGTCTTCCTCCAACACTTAGAAAAAACAAAAATACTCACAAACAATGACAGACACTCACATAAAATACTATATTGGGACAGATACGTTGATGACATTCTAATACTATACAGGGGAAACAAAAGACAATGTGAACAGTTACTAATGCACATAAACAAAATACATAAAAACATAACCTTCACTGCCGAATACGAACACAACAATACCATAAACTTCTTAGACCTCTCCATCACAAAACTAGAACACAGGCACAAATTCAGTATATACAGAAAACCAACTACAACTGACACACTAATACACAACACCTCCAATCACCCAATACAACACAAACTAGCTGCTTTTAGAACCATGATACATAGACTTAACAACATCCCCTTAGATGAAATAGACTACAAAGACGAACTAAACACGATAAAATATCTAGCAGAATCTAACGGTTATGACAGAACAATAGTCAGTAAACTCCTACACAAAACACAAAACAAACAACAGACAAAGACAGAAAACAACAAATTCATAACACTAACATACATCAACAAACAAACTGAAAAAATTGCCCACAAATTCAAAAAAGCAGGATACAGAATCGCTTACAAAACTACTGACAAAACAGAACACACACTATCAAAACGCATGCCCAAAGCACAAAACAAATTCGATCTACCTGGTGTATACAAGCTAAATTGCTCAAATTGCAATAAATTCTACATAGGCCAGACAGGACGTAGCTTCAAACAGAGATACATTGAACACACAAATGCACTCCACACCACTACAGAATCTACCTTTGCAAACCACCTCATTGAAGCAAACCACACATATAAAAACATCGACAATAACATGAACATTCTACACGTACACACAAAAGGCCGAAAACTAGACACTCTAGAACAATTAGAAATATACAAACACACAAAAACAAATAAAAACGACATCCTAAACGAACAGACACAATTCAAATCGCACGCATTATTCGAACACATCTCACCACACACACACACCTTCAATCTTTCGAATAACTATCCAGTCGCCAACAACAAGACGGACAACGCTACCTATGGCAGCCTCTGATGAAGCCTTCTAAAGGTGAAAGCCGGTTTAGGCTGTAAGGTAAAACTTTACGTTTTTACTTATAAAAAACTTAGTGTTCCGAGTCGTCAATACTATAGTGATATTTAGTTAAGTAACGGACACGTCATGGACAACGAAATCCAAGAAAAATAGTTTGTTTCCTAAAGTGATTAATCCGTCAGTTAAGACATAGAGGCATTCTTTATACTATTAAACAATGTGTTGCGTTGATATAGTTGAACCGCGATTCATATAAATATGTAGTAAACGAGTAAAAAAGAATAATGAAAATTGAGCGCCTATGACATCTCTACATAAATCTTAAAATATAAAACTTATGTAATTAAAACTGTGGTAAGACCATAAAGTGAAGTGCAACAAATAAACAATCATGTGAAGTGGATACAGGTGAATAAAACTTTTGTGTTAATCATTCAAATCAATGAGCTATTACTACCAGTTAGCAAAGAGCAGAGAACCAGGACCCACAATGATCTAAAAGACTTCAGGAGTACACCATCACCGGATACGAAGATAACGAGAGATCCCTGACCTACATGAAACATGCTGCAACCGAGGACCGAGGACTGGAATAACGAGGAGCTGGAGGATATCACAGGTGACACGGAGGCATGCCTTCCGTGGTTATGAAATACTAAATACTATATCCAACAAAAGACAATTAAATTAACACCTTTAATACATTTTAATTACTGACAGTAATTGTATTTTTATTTTTAGTAAAAGAGTTAAAGCTCTAAACTGTAAAGCCTTATTGTTTAAAAGGGGAAATAAGTCCATTCTTCTAATGGCACCCCTTCAAGATAATATATGATATGTGACCATTATTAATATACCTTTTTAAGTCCCGGATCCGTGGAAAGGTTAAGCAGATGTACATCTATATTTTGAGGGGCCCTTGTAATTGAACAAAACATAAAATCATTTTGTAAACTATTGATACACTAATGTTGATAACCATAAGTAAAGATGCTAATATCATTATGTAATAAAGAGGTGTCATGGTCCAACAAAGATGAGTGAATAAGTCTACAAACCCCTGCCAATTCTCCTTAATTCTCGAGATCCTATGTATATTTGTTTATTTTCAGTTATTCTTGATTTTGTTAAGAATATGGCAGCCTGTTTAATTGACCTGAGCCAATTAACCAGGTTCCTGAGGTTATAATGAAGAGACGTTATAGTGTAACAATGTGGAATTCAGTCTCCTGGGCACAGAGCCAAAAATGACTCCAAGAGCAAATTTGTTAGTCACTTTGTTGCCCAACAGTTTTTTTTCTATCAAGATAAACACAACAAAAGATACCCGTAATTAAAATATCCAAACCAAAATTGCTAAAAAATTGAATGAAACATATGTTGTTTTTTAAGGTTTATGGAATAATAGATAAATGGTGATTGGATTTATTTCAGACTCCCATCAAGAGAAAAGAATTGCTGATGAGACTTAACACATTGAGATGAGCTCCATGGGTGAAGAAGACAAAAGACAACTAAAGCAGCATCACCATATGACATTGCTAATTTGTTTGACAGTGAACTGTGAAATAATAAAAAACTTTTCAACAGGAAAAAGAAATATAAAATTTCTTTCAACAGTTGAATGGAAGTGATTAACCTATGGAAACAAAGTTGATGGAGCAAGTTTTGTGTGCCGTTCAACAAAGATTGTATCGGTAATGGAGGCTACCAAAAATGGGGCAGTTGTGTTCTAAAAATTTTAAAACTGGAAAAAGGGAAAGAACAGTTCAATGAGGACCGAGAAAGTTCTTATCACTAAAAAAAATGTTGAGGCCACTCATATTATAAAGAAAGTTGTGACAAAAAATAGCAAGACTCAATTGATTTCCAACAAGATCAAGAAATAAAAAACTATGGAAAATAGAAATAAGTTACCATATACGGCATCTTTCTGACGATATGGTATTTGAGTCACAGCAGTTTTTAAAATGTTGTTATAATGATCTATTACGTATATTGTTGTAATACTCCATTACATCAAGTTCCATTTACTGCAAATATTGTTTTCTGTTTTACAGAATGAAACTGATGTATGTTTTGTATAGGCCTACAGTGTAATGGAGAAAAATAAATGATTATTATTATTTCTGTATATTGTCTGGGGAGAATTGTTTTCACTTTTAATGTCATCCTTCATGCCAATATTATTAAATGCTTGTAACACATCAAGAAGGAATATAGTAGAGCCACCTGTTTTATCTTCTAATGATTTTTCAGTAATACTTGGTTTTTGTGTATACTTGATCAACTGTGAAGTGTTTATATGTAATGCAAATTTAAGTTTTTTTTTTTTTTGACAACTAAAAATTTGAATTGTTCACTTTTATGATAGGTTGCATTCATGAAACGAATAATTTTCCAGAGAGTTTTTACATGTAAAAAAAAGATATGCTTAATAAATAATTCAGAATTATTCACTTTTGAGTAATCATTTTATTCTTGATAAATTAAAATCCAAGATATGCGCCTTGTAAGGAAGGAAAAGGGGTTATTTGAACTACTAGTTCAAAGTATTTCTAGCAACAGACGATCAATATGTGTGTATAGAAAGAGACATTAAGAGATATTACTGTGTTTAATATAAGAATGACGTATGTGGAGTCAGGGCCGGATCTAAAAATTGTTGGCCCCCCAGCGAAAATCCTTCACGGGCCCCGAATTTTCGTTACTCATTTTCTTTGTCTGTAAAAAATGTCTGTAACACCTAAGTCTTAAGGCTGTGATGGACATTGGTTATGTATTAAATTGAACACACGTTTGTAGATATAATAAATTTACTTTATTTACTAATTACACACAAATTGTTGATCAAAGAATGTTACAGTGTGTACTATACTACATAATATCATAAAGTTTTCTTCCTTGATTTCATTTCAGAAAAGCGTTTTATAAGCTCCTTCTTATCAATTATTGATGCCTCAGCGTTGTTGATGGCAATCAATCCCAAAGTGCTCAGTCTGTCTTGACCCATTGTGCTCCTCAGGTAACTTTTTATCCTCTTGAGTGCGGAAAATGATCTTTCGGCTGATGCAACCATTACGGGCAGGGTTAGAAACAAGGTCAAGGCTGTTAGCACTTCAGGGAAACTGGAGGACATTATCTCAAAGTCAACAAACAAACGTTTAGTGAGCTCAAAGACTTTCTTGCTCTTAGCAATTTCTTCACCAAGACTTTCACGCAGTGAAAGTAGTTCAAGACCTAGAGAGGGTCCAATATCCTTTTCGTAAATCTTCTGTAGGTTCTCAGCTCTTTCCAGGATCTCTTTTTCTGAAAGGGAATTTAGAACCTTTGGAAACAACACAGAAAATTGTTGTACAACACGTTCAACAGCTGAAAACCTCTTAGTAATCTGACCATTGATAACATCAAGAAGCTTGTAGAAGACATTTATTTTGAACAGGTTATCTCCATCTGAAAATCTGTAGTCTTCGGCCAGCTCATCAAAGTGTTTTTTCACCAACGGCTGCCTCTTCTGAGGGAAAATAGGATTAACATTCCACTTTACAGCGAGAGTTACAGCTTCCTCCTTCATGTTTTGGTACTCATTCCTCATTTGCAACAACCTCTCTCTGCTCCTTTGAAAGATTGTCGAAGCTCTCTCTAAGTCTGTTTCTTTTCCTTGGAGGGATTTGGAAGCAATATTCAATTGAGTGAAAACTTTCGACAGGATAACAGTTAACATGACAAACTGAAAACTGTTTATCACTTTCATCAACCTTCGCCCTTCTGACACTTCATCGCCATCGGGCTTCTTACTCTCAAGGGAAATTTTCATGAGAGCTTTTAGAATATCTAAGTATCTCAATTTGACAGCTAAAATCGAGTCATGCCTTGATGCCCACCTTGTAGGGTTAAGTTTCTTTAATGTGATTTCTGACTCATTTGTTAGTGAAGAAAGAATGTCCCATCTGTTAATACTATGGCCGAAGAAAACATACAATGATTGAAGAGCTGAGAAGTAGTTGGCTACATCTCTTATAGTACTTACTGCATCATTAATCACTAAATTGAGGTTGTGCGCTGCACAGTGGACATACACGGCAAGTTCTTCAATACCTTGTATTCTACTTTGCACACCAGTGTAAGCTCCACTCATTGTGGCTGCCCCATCATAGCCTTGACCTCTACATTTCTTCATGTCTAGGCCAAAGCCTTCCAAACAATTTACGATAAGGGAGGATAACCCATCTGCTGTTGAGTCTCTTACATGGAAAAACCCTAAGAAAGATTCTTCAGTTTTAACTTCCCTATTTTCGGAACTAGCTCCTTCTAAGCCATCCTCCACTTCAGACAAGTGTGTATACCTCACAATGAACCTCATTTGATCTTTTTTAGAAAGGTCTTGTGTGGTATCAACAATCAATGAAAAAAATTGTGCTTTGTTGATTTTACTCACGATACCGTTGAGAACAGTTGAAGAAATGCAACTAATGATTTGATTTTGAATAAAATGGCTCAAATACTTGGTTTGACCCTCAGGGATTGTTACAACTCTTGCCATTACAGGATCATATTTTGCTAACAACTGAACCAAAGATAAAACGTTTCCGTCATAGTTGCCCTCATTAGCACCTCTAAATGCAAGAGTGTTTTTGCTAACATTAGAGTGATAACTATAAGTCTTTCTAAAACTTGGGCCCAAAACGTAAGTTGAGACTTTCTTTCCAAATCTATGTGATCATTAATACATTTACGTGCTTTCCACTAATGTAAAGACATACAAGCTAAAATGTGATCATTTGATTTACCGTGATCTTTTATTTTTCTTGACAGTCCCTGCCAGTCTCTAATACCATCGGCCCAACCACTTTTGTTATTCCCAGATTTAGAAAATAGCCAACACGGTAAGCAGTAAGCACAATCTTTCTTTAACGAATAGTTAAGCCACTTTAAAGGAAATGGTTGGCTTGTTGTCGTTTCATTTTTATAATAGGCACAAGAAAATGATCTGTTCTTTTTATCTTTAGGAAATGGCCCTTTGGGTTGGCAAGTTCCAGTACTAAACTTTGGCCGACAAAATAATATCATCATAGTGACCTTTATCAGTAGGATATTCCTGCTGATGCAAAGTGACGATAAAATCATCAACATCATCTGACTTACTTGTCGAATTCCCATTACCATCACCTTGGTTGTTTTCAGCTGATTGCAGTTGTTCTTTTTGATTTCCTGATTCGATATTTCCACAATTTACAGCTTCTTCTTTTACAACAGCTGTACTTGTACATAAGGGAAATCCTTAAAAAAGTACACAAAAACAGACGGAATATACAAATCAGGGATCATCAATACAATACACGCAACAGAAATTGTCTACTAGCAGAAAGAGCAAGAATCAATTTATATCAAAGACATTTTGACTATTTGGCTAACAAAAAAATAAGAAAAATTTGTTTGTTTACAATACTTTTTAATAAGTGGTTTAAACATCACGTATTTATGGTGCTCGGCAAAAAATTATAAAATGCTCTTTTATGTACACAAATTTGACTCAACTCGTCATTAGCTCCCTAACGTGGTGAAGATTAATTTCTGTTGGACAAGACCTCTTCATGAGTAATTAGCACACGAATTTCCAAAAAAGGTATCCTCGTGGTTAATACATGTGATATTCAGCATGAAAATAAATAAAAAGTATATATACATTATACCAGTTGGCATGAAATACGTTAGTATTATCTTAAATTATTACTGCACAATATTCTGTTATAAAATATCTTACTATTTTTTTTATAATGCCAGTTTTAAGCCGAAATCCATTTTTTAAAATCACTCAGCTTTTAAACTGTAAATGATATTTGTAATTCAAAGCAGAAGTATCGAGTCACGAGTGACAGATCCAGTGAGAAGTACGGACAAAATCTTTGAATTTGAAAATTGAATATGTACTTCACAAAGGTCCTGGCACTACCACAGGTGTCTTTCAGACTGTACTTTTTTATTTGTAAAATCTTAATAATAAATTATAAAAATTTTAAAAACAATGTGTGTTAATGAAAAGTTAAATACAAAATTGTTGGTGAATTTACTGATGATTTTTTTTTAAACTGTACCGGTAATTTAACCCTTTAGCATGTACACAACTAAAATTAAAATACTGTCAAGTTTTGTTGCTTAACATACCTGCATCAGGAACCTGAAGAGCTTGGTTCTCGTCAGAGGTCTTTGGATTTTTAGACAGGAATGAAGTTATTGTCTTATTTGTCCGTTTTATAGACTCTGCTTCTAAACACTTTCTTCTTCGTTTAGCGGCACCACTAGTTGAACTAAGTTCCTGCTCCATTCCTTTTATTTATTTGCGTCTCGTATAACTATAACCTGTAAGTACATGTGAGCCAGGAGCAGACATGCGACAGATGTGTGTGACAGCTCTGCAGTACAGCAACACCTACCGTCTGACTGAGTGAGCAGTGAGCGAGTGAATCTGACAAGTGGCGCTGACGGCCTTGCGCATGCGTGCGCCACCCGACCACATTATTTATAGACGACGACGCGCCTTACCGAGCTATTTCGAACCGCACCCAGGCCACACGGCATGGGCCCCCCTTTTCAGCACCCTCCCCACAATGCGAGGACTGGCGGTACCTAGATCCGGCCCTGTGTGGAGTCTCTCTGACTCAACTTTTCCATGCGCTCTGTTTTAGCACAGACTTCAAAAAAATTTTTTTTTATTATTTCTGAAATCTGGTAAAGCAGGATCTGTTAAACAAAGACTCTACAATGTAGTGAACCAAAATATGCAATATCTTGAGCAATATAATAACCACTAGTTTACATCTGAATATTTCAAACACATTTTATTCAAATATTGTTTTATGGAATGTGTTTTGAGTGCTATTAATGAGATTGACCTAGTGACAGTGCGTAAATAGGATTAGCTTTTGGGGGGGGGACCGTCTAGTTTGTAGGAGACTCTACCGGGGGGTCTGGGGTCCTCCCCCAGAAAAATTTCGGGGAAACCCCGGAATTGCGGCTGCGGCTCAAAGGAGGGAATTTTCAAAAACACAAAGTTCGGTGTTATTGTTTTGGACTTGTAAACAAGGTCGTTTATTAGTTGTTTATGCTGAGATTTATTTCTTAACGAAGGAGTTATGTAACTTTTGGGTAAAAAAGTTAATTGTAAGTATTTTTATTTAAGGAGGGATTTTTATATAAGGCGGGAATTTTGAAAAACACAAGTTCGATTTTATTGTTTTGGACGTGTACACTAATAATTTTGATAAAAATAAAGTTAAGACATTTGATTGGGAAAAACAACGCTTTATTCAAACGTCTTAAGTTTATTTTTATCAAAATTATTACTTTACCTAGGATTCTGTCAATCATAATTAATAATTTTTATTTATTTATTTCCTTTGGGAGGGATTGATCCCCTCTATCCCCCCCGTATTTATGCCACTGCCTAGTGAACATTATGTTGTCTCACTATAGTGTTCAATTTCCATTGCAGACAACAGTTTTATCTGTCTGTTTGGTGGTTATTCACCCTTAAAATGCAATGACAACTGAATAAGTTGTACTTCTGGTTAGTATTGCCTGTCTGTGTAAGTGATTCGGAGCTGTTGTTAAAGTTTCCATATACAGTATATACGAGTGTGTGTGAAAGTGAAAACACACACCACATGTTTATACAGAGAGGTATCTCATGTTTAATTTACGTATAGTAAACAAAACAAATTTTAGTGCTGCTAAGAACACAAGTCTCTGTTTAACTGTAAACAACATTATTGAAACAAAATAATAAAAAACAATTTTATGAACAGAAGTTCCTATGAAAGAATGTATCTCCAGCACATTATAAAGATTTTTATTGATCATTTATTTCACTACAAACCTCTAAAGATAGTTCAGTAGGAGATATGCTGAAGAGGTGATTAAAGAAATAACATGCTGAATCAGAACCATAGATTTTCTAAGAATTTATTCATACACCTTTTTTAATTTTATTTTTTTCATTTTTGAATGTATCATTATCGTAAATTGTATTCAGAGTTTAAAATCATATCTCAAGTATAAAATGAAAACATACTCCAAGCATAAAAACCCTAGTAATTATCCTGTCATCTTATGTTTAGGCTCCATTTACACTTTGTCATGTGCATAACTGTAGAGTATTATATAAGACTATAGTAATTACAGCAATAGACCTCACCAATGACTAATTGTGCTGCCACTGTTTCTAATATGAGGAAGATGTCAGATGGAAATTCACTGTGTTGATGTTTAATGGACAAGTTACCAGCCAGCGTACCAGTCTGTAAACAGTCAGACACACAATACAGTAATATGAACTTTACAAGAATCCTGAACATCATAACATAAAACAACACAATTCCAACACATTTGATATGTCACAGAATGGTTACACATAATGAAACTGTGTTGGTGGAAAAAGTAAAAAAAATATTGTTAAAATTAGGCCTACTTTTGGTTTGGTTAAAAAAAAATAGCTTTTAGTTTATAAAATACACTTCAGATTTATTACTTGTGTTTATTTTCTATGTTGTACTGTTCCCTTGTTTAGATTTGTTGATTTCATAACGGAAATAGGCCTACATAATTTAAAAAAATGTTATTATTAAATTTAATTTAAAAATAAAAATTTGTAATGTATGTTATGTATGTTTAAAAACATTCAGAGATTAATGAGAAATCATATACTGTATATGAACAAGACTAACCAACACTACTTTTCATGAACATAATATGTAAGTAAAAAAGTACATAATATAGTGGTCACCACTCATTGTTATCATGGATAGTGTTATCAAACAGGAATGTCATCACTTTCTCAAGAGTTCTGAATGGATACATATTGCCCTGAAAATATGCCACTTATTGGCATGCTGTAGTTACAGTATTGCTGTGTAATAAAGTTCACTGAAAAATAATATCCTTTGTCTGTGTTAAATTTAAAGAAAACATGTTTTTAAAAATGTTCTTGCTCTATTTTTAATTTGTGTCAAGTTTTAATGATGATGAGTTAATTTTGTTTTGAAGAGCTAAAATTATGCCAGCAACAAGGTTTGTATGAGAATGGGGTAAGTACTGCACATGAATATATTTTTGGTTATGCTTTTTATTTTTATTTATGATACACTTTTAACAATTATAAATCTCACAGTATGATAATAGTGAATAGCCTGTATATAGGCTATGTACTGTTTTTACTTTAATTTTGTAGTCCGCATAAAAAAAAAAGAAATTATTCCAAAATAAGAGAAACCCTTATATAACCGATGTTATTTAATGATTTGGAGAAAGTACAGTTCTCTAAAACAGAACAGCTTACAGTACTTTCAGTTAGTCAAAATTGTGTACATAAAATACTGTAAGACAGTAGGCCTAATATTTAAAACTGATGTGCGTGTACAACTGCCATTGTCTTCAGCTACTGTTATCATTTGATTATTATTATCAAAAAGGTAGTGTCCTATTGTCATCACAATAAACAGTGACCACTGTCTGTGTATAGAAAAATAAGGAAAACATATTATATTATGAAACATATTCAGTACACAATATTAAGCAAGACAAGTGGACAGAGAATGCTGGTTGATTAAGTGAGTACTTACAATAGGTAATTTAACTAAGTTACACTGTATAAGTATTCAGTGCCAGTATTAGAACATATTGGACTTTCCATTATCACAAATCAGGTACTCATCATAACAGGTTGACACTCAGGTTTCTGGTGTTAACTTAACCTTCTGTAGTACAGATTGGGAATTTTCAAAGAAACATCCTCTTTTGGAAATTATCAAGTATTACACGCCTACAATTCTACAAGGTGATGGCTCTTCCCACACTTCTTTATGGGTCTGAGAATTGGACTTTAATGAAAGGCCAGGCCAGTCGCATCCAAGTGGCTGAAATGAGATTTCTCAGGTACGTGGCAGGGTATACTCTCCATGATCATAGGAGAAACACAGATATACGGCAGGAACTAAATATTATGAGTATACTCGACAGGGTCGCCAAGTATAGGCTGAATTGGTGGGAACATCTTTGCCGAATGGATGACTGCCGCATCCCCAAACAACTCTGGAACTATAAGCCGAGGGGACAGAGAGGTGTGGGACATCCGAGGAAGCGCTAGAGCGACCAGGTCTAATCTTTGCCTATTTGAGACTGGAACAGACCATCCTTGGTTTAATCCGTGAAGATGATGATGATCAAGTATTTGGAGTTTGACTTTGACTTCACCATATAACAACACATAATATTTATATATATATATTCCATGTATGATAGTTATGTTGGGAATTAGACATTCTTTCTTGCAAGAAATCCACTAACAGACAGATGAAAACTTGGGGCAGAAGTTAATTTTTAAATTATAAAACTGGCATGACCCTTGAATTTCCTGCACTTGTTTGTTTCAGTAATCCCATTCAAGGAAATGGATATTTATTAACTATATTATGACTGTTTATTTACTTCTATTCAAGTTAATATTTTTCCCTGGAACAATTTTGACTATCAGATATCTGAATGTAATTGCTTTAAATATTTTCAAATTATTCTGTGTAGGTGTGACAAGTCTATACAATAAACTTACATTTCTTACTGGAACATTAGCAATCAAATCAATGTGATCAGCTAGTACCTTCAGGTACTGAAAGTGATTAGGATTATCTTTTGAGAGTTTATAGAAGAAGTTCATGGCATCTGTGAGTGATGTATTAGCTCCCAAGATGAGCGAGTCTGAATCCTGTGTAATCGTGTGCAACTCAGGTACTGCATTAGTGTCAATGTAGATTGAAGGTTGTTCTTGAATTCTATATACACCTGGTGGCATTAACATAATGAAATATTACTACTACTACTGCTATTACTACTACTACTACTACTACTACTACTACTACTACTACTACTACTACTACTACTACTACTGCTGCTGCTGCTGCTGCTGCTGCTGCTGCTGCTACTGCTACTGCTACTACCTCCACTACCACTACTATGGGACTTTAATAGCTTGGGAATACTGCACAGTATCTGAGCCAGCAATATTAGTAATTGCCAGGTCAATATCTATTAATCTATTGGCATGAGATGATACAGTAAACTGAACTTTGAAGGAAAAATGGAAGTTGGAACAGCTGCAAAAGATGAAGTGAAATTACAGATATATGCACTTGGCAGGAACACTGGAATCAAGAGTTTAGAGGAAGATGAACCATCAGAATTGTTAGATATCTGGACAGATGGATCGATCAAGGACATGGGGAGGTTAACTATTAATTAATGCAGTTTTTCTCAGGTCATGGACATTTTCATGCCCACCTCACTAAAATGGGAAAATTGAAAAATCCAATAACAAGATAATAAGATATTGTGATTCATAATGGGATGATGTGTTTCACACATTATTTGAATGCCACAGATGGATGATATAACAAGAATGCCTCAAAAATTATGTGGGGCATGCTACCCCTTGATCACAATATTAACACAATGCTCAGTAGTGAAGAACAATGGGATAAGGTAACTGCCTACATAGACGGTGTTCTAGGTCTCAAGAAAGAGATGAAAATGAAATCAAGTTCAACCATGTCATACATGTATTCCTTGTTATCCAAGAGGAATAACTATGATGATGCTTTATGAGGCGAAGTATGACTGATGCCACCTTGAAGTAATACAACAGCGGTTCTGGGGTGGGCTGTGTCAAGAAGTAAGAGTGTAAGAGTTTGTGGTTTTTGATAGGTGAGAATACCACAACTGTAGGAGTGCAGACCATGAGATTGCAATGGACACGAGACACTGGAGAAGATTGGTGTTGGAAGATAGGGCTCAGTTGGCCTGACGTGCTGAAGAAGAGTGAAGACCCTCCTCTGGCAAACATTAAATTTCCACAGTTTTCCATATAAGAAAACTAATACCACCACCACCATCACCACCACCACTACTACTACTACTACTACTACTACTACTACTACTACTACTACTACTACTACTACTACTACTACCACCACCACCACCACCACCACCACCACCACCACCACCATCACCACCACCACCACTACTACTACTACTACTACTACTACTACTACTACTACTACTACTACTACCACCACCACCACCACCACCACCACCACCACCACTACTACTACTACTACTGCTGCTACTACTACTACTACTACTACTACTACTACTACTACTACTACTACTACTACTGATAATAATAATAATAATAATAATAATAATAATAACACATATGGCTATGGCATCTGGCAGAAACATTAACCTGGGCTAAGAGAAACTAGACATTCTTAAGTAAGTCAAGAGGGTGAATCATGAATAAAGTTTTACTGTATTCGTTTCTGTTATTTGCTCAGGACTTGTGTCTTGTTCAGGACTGTAGCCTATAAGGAAAGTGACTTATACCAAAATGTTCGTTGGAAGACAAAATCCAGTAATGTCAAACAAAATCCAAAAGATTAAGAACTTTAATATACGGGGTTGCAGAAACTTGAAAGAACACACACAGACACACACACACACACACACACACACACACACACACACACACACACACACACACATACAGATAATTTATTAAATATCACTATAGTATTGACGACTCGGAACACTAAGTTTTTTATAAGTAAAAACATAAAGTTTTACCTTACAGCCTAAACCGGATTTCACCTATAGAAGGCTTCATCAGAGGCTGTCGTAGGTAGCGGTGTTCGTCTTGTTGTTGGTGACGGGAACAACAAGACGAACAGCGCTACCTACGACAGCCTCTGATGAAGCCTTCTATAGGTGAAAGCCGGTTTAGGCTGTAAGGTAAAACTTTACGTTTTTACTTATAAAAAACTTAGTGTTCCGAGTCGTCAATACTATAGTGATATTTAGTTAAGCAACGGACACGTCATGGACAACGAAATCCAAGAAGATAATTTATATTATATTGTCAATTAATAAATTAATTCTGCATGCAAGTGTAATTTATTACATGTCAATAAAATATATAACACACGAATCCTGCAAGAAACTTGAAACACCAATAGTTACTTACAAAGAATATATTTAGAAGGAAATATACATTCAAAGTGTCTAAAAACTGCAGTATATGTAAATATGAAAGTATGTAAATTATCATAGATATATGATGAACAAAAGTGAAGACAAGACAGTTGTGTTTATTTTAAATGCATAAAAGTCTCACCATGTGCAGTATTGCCTCCAAATAACATGTACCCATTGTCTGGACTCATTTCCAGTATTTCAAAAATTTCTTTTTTACTTTGAGGACGATACCATGTTCCACCATTGGTGAAATCCACTTTGACTGATGTAGAGAAGTTATCAAACACACCGCATTCTTCCTGACAGGTATTTTGACACAACCCTGCATTGGGGCACATTTGTAAATCCTGAAATGTTGTCAAACACATACAAATGTATTTTTTCAGTAAGGTTAATGGTAACAAACACACATACACGAGCTACATATTTGTGGTGTGTGCGTGCATGCGTGAATTTGTATATTTGTACACATGTTAATTTACCATGTGAACAAAAAACTGTCCAAAGTGTTATTAAAGATTTAATAAGTTTAATTATAGTAAATAAGCAAGATGGAGCTAGACTTCTGAAGCACATCATATTTTCTGTAGGTAAGCCCACTCATAACAGAATTCAGGTTTAATTAAACTATATATTGCAACGAATCACAGGATCATGATAGGCGGGGCAAGTTCATATATTACACAGACAATGGACAGTCATATTATATTGGTAGATGGTTAAGTTTGGTTGTTATCAATTGTATTTAGTAAGGTTAAGGGTTTAGTTTAGAAAAACTGTGCATTATTATTTATGGTTATTCATGTACTGTGTTAGTGGAAATGTGCGCGCGTGCGCGAGTGGGAAACGTTTCCCGTGCGGTGTGTGTAGTATTATCGTTGTTTGACATTAGCTGAACTGAGACATGTGTATCGCTACAATCCCTATACCTGTCGGACTATTGTTTACGTTCTTGTATATTATTAGTATGTAGTCAGCATGCATGAGATACGTGTAGTCTGATTACCGCTATGCATGCTGTTACAAAGTAAATGCACTCTGCTGCATGAAAAGTGCATGGTCACTTTACTAACCATGTGACTTCCATCCACCAATAGAATGCGGACTGGTGGTTGGAAATTTTCTTAAGCCTGTCGTTACACAGGCAGTTCTTCTACGCCATCTACCGCGAACGGGTCGTGCACTCCTTGTACAAGAATTCTACCGCTTGCAAGGTGCTGTAAAGCCTATTCGTCGTTAGTGAAACGAGAAGGCTCAGAATTGTGTATGTAGTACATCTGCACACAGGAGTGTTTAAACGCATTACGCGTATAATTACGACAGTTCTTCTACGCCATCTACCGCGAACGGAACGTGCACTCCTTGTACAAGAATTCGACCGCTTGCAAGGTGTTGTAAAAACTATTCGTCGTTAGTGAAACGGGAAGACTCAGAACTGTGTGTGTAGTACATTTGCACACATCAGTGTTTTAACGCATTGTGCGAAAATTTACAAGCAGTTCTTCACTGCTGCTACCGCGAACGGTACATACAATCCTTGTACAAGACTCTACCGCTTGCAAGGATCTGTTAAGACTTTTCGGGGATAGTAACGTGTGTGACGCATAACAATTGATTTTATATCTTTACACACGATATTAATGTTGTAATATTACGTGTGTAAGAAGTGAGTGTAACAGTATCATTAATTGTTACGCAATAGTTCCATCAAGACGTTTCCGTGCTAGTGCAAGATTTCCTCATAGGGTGGTCTGCTGATCGCGGTAGACCTTGGTATTCGCGAGAACACTTGAAGAAGCCGGAGAGGTATAAGCTCAATATACCGTTATTGATTAAACTCACTGTCACCTGAGGTATTACTTGGTCTTAAACTCTATATAAGTTTGGCGAGTAATAAAAACCGTAGTACCGTTGTGTGTGCGAAGTGTCGGATTCATCGTGGGAATTGTAGGACATCAGCCCAGCTGTTACAGGACATCAGCCCAGCTGTTATAGGACACCAGCCCAGCTGTTATAGGACATCAGCCCAGCTGTTATAGGACATCAGCCCAGCTGTTATAGGACATCAGCCCAGCTGTTATAGGACACCTGCCCAGCTGTTACAGGACATCAGCCCAGCGGTTATAGGACATCAGCCCAGCTGTTATAGGACACCAGCCCAGCTGTTATAGGACACCAGCCCAGCTGTTATAGGACCAGCCCAGCTGTTACAGGACGCCAGCCCAGCTGTAAACGTTTCTGGTGAAACGGCTGTCATTTGTAAGCCACACCTGACGAACCATCTATACCGCAAAGACCGGCCTTTCTCTTCAACAACATCATCGTGGGAGTCTTCTTATGTAACGTATCACGTCTTGCGTATGAACATTATTTAACATTTTAAAAGAAAGACTCTATATCAAACATTACATTCTGTACATTTCAAATATACCATATAAACTATAACTTGTGTTTGTACAATAAATAATCTTAAACCCTCCAATATAGACTTGTAATTTGAAATACACATACTATCATATCCTATGCGCCAATAGTTTAGTAATTTGTGTTGTCGCATAGAGATATTTTGGCGCCCAACGTGGGGCTCGGAAAATAGTGGAAATTTTACGCTATTATATATTTGTCTATGAATATAAAATTTGTTGGAAAAATCCGACGTATAAATATAATTAACATAAAAATTGTATGTGTGTTGTTCATATGAAAAGCTGAGGATATAATTTTTCAAGTGTGCATATTCTCTTGTATATCATATATGAACAGATTTTATCAGTATATTGGAGGTAGATTATTAGTTGTTGTATGTTAGATAAGGTATTTACATGTTGATATTTTGAACTGCTTTTTCTGTGTGCATATAAACTGGTTACAATACGTTCTAATCGTGTTGTGATAATAATAACTTGCTTGGCGTATAAATCAATAAATTTAAATTTACTAAATTTTAAATTAAATTTTAATCATTATGGCGGATACTGCTGAAATCAAGAATGCTTTAGCGGCCTTATTAGCGAAGATGGAAACCATGTCCGAAGAAATGAAAGCCAATAAAGAAGAGCGGAAAACTGATAAAGAGGAAAATAAAGCCCGTCAAGAGGAGGTGAAAATGAGTATACAGAAGCTTTCAGCAGAAGACGAGAAAAGAAGTGCAGAAGCCGAGAAAAGAAGTAAATTGATCCACGACGAAAACGATAAATCATACGTGGCCATACAGGAGCAATCCAAACAAAGCAAACAAATGGTAGAAGCGGCAGAAAAGCATATTAGCGAGACCGTGGAAACTATGAAGGCCAATATAGAGGCAAATTTGGAAGTCAATAAGTCACGACTTAGTGAATATGAAGCGAAACTCTCTGGTACGGCAGAGCAAGTAGTGCAACACATATCTACGATAAATGAATTAATGGCCGAACGTGACCTGCGGATTCAAAAACTACAACAGCAAGTGTTACGATTGCAAAGTACCTCGTCACCACCAAACTGTACCCCGTATGTATATAAGACTTTAAATGACGTCAGCTCACAGCAAAATTTTTATGGACGGGAGAATAAAAATTTTCAGTATCAAACTCAAACCAAGCACACACAGTCACCAAAACAATATAAAATACCAAATAGAATTACCAATCGGAAATGGTGTAAACATAATGGGATGAATGAAGTTTTAAAAGCCCGTTATAAATATAAAAAGCAGTTCAATAAATCAAATGTGAAAGATGTTAGTTATAAGAGAAAATTAGTAGTGTCCGGCCTGTATCCTGCTGTAATTAGAGATAGTTTAATTTGCAATAACCATAGTAAGGAAAATGAGAAAGGTATTAGCGTTGAAAATGACACTGACCTCATTGTCAACGCGAAAATTAACGGATGTGTTGGCGAAGTTTTATTTGACAGCGGTGCAGAAATTTCGTTAATGGATGAGCGATTCCTAGAGAGGCACAGGAAACATTTTAAAAAAATCCCGATTCTGCCGGCAGCCCACAAAATCATAAAATCAGCGACGGGTGAATCTCAGAGGGTTGACCGTCAAGCTATGATAACAGTATCCATTCAGGGAATGGAAATAGAGGTCACTGTGCTTATGGTCAAGAAACTCGTGTATAATGTTATTTTGGGAGTGGACACATTAAATAAACTGCACGCGACCATTGATTTTCCAAATAAAATACTAAAATGTACAGTAAATAATAGTAAACACGATATCAGGTTAGGACGCAGGAGGGGTAAGACGGGGTCTGATTGTGAACCTATTACTATAACTCGCCCAGCGGTTCAACTTGCCGATAAGATAACACATAATCTGCGGACTCACAGCAGGCAGATAACGAGCAATGAGCAAGATAAGCTGCAAAGTATGCTTGATAAATTTGAATCTGTGTTTTCCAAAAATCCTACCGTCACGAATGTTTATGAACACAGTATTCAGGTCGCTGATGAAAATAAATTTGTACGGAAGACGTACCCCATCCCCTTTCACTATCAACAACAGGTTGATGCCGAAGTTAAGAGTATGCTTCAGAATGGTGTGATTGAACGAACTGATAGCAATTTTTTAAATCCTATGGTTGTTGTTAAAAAGAAAAATAACGACATTCGATTATGTCTCGACATGAGGAATCTAAATTCTATTACAAAAAAATGCTACGACTGTGCTCCGAATGCGGAGAACCTATTCATAAAATGTCAAGGTGTTAAATACATGTCTCGCCTTGATCTCAAAAGTGGATTCTGGCAGATTCCCCTTGCCAAAGAGTCGAGAAGATACACAGCATTTCTATATCGAAATAAATGCTATCAGTTTAAAGTAGTTCCATTTGGTTTGGTTACCAGTTTAGCGGCCATGGTCAGATGTTTGGAGTTAGCTCTGGGACCCGAGGTGGAGGACTTCGTCAGCATATTTGTTGATGATATTTTGGTCATATCCAAATCATTTGAAGAACATCTTGAACATCTCAAGATTGTATTTCAGAAATTGCAAGCCGCTAACCTGACTCTCAATCTTGAAAAGTGTGAATTCGGGAAATCGCAAATTAAATTTTTGGGACATATTATCTCAGCGGAAGGTATAACAACGGACCCGGAAAAAATACATGCGATCATGGAGTTCCCGAAACCCACAAAACCCAGGGATATCAGAGCGTTCCTTGGATTGACTGGTTACTTCAGACGTTTTACTCCAGAATATTCTGGGACAATTGAGCCGTTGTTAGAACTACTTCGTAAGAGTAATAAATGGAGATGGGAGGAGCGTCATCAGCATGCTTTCGACGCGACTAAAAATTTGTATAGTAGAAATCTGCACGTGTTCCATCCTGAGAAAAGGGGCACATATGTCCTGAATTGCGATGCTTCTGATTATGCCATTGGGGGGGGGGGTACTCTACCAACGGAATGAGAAGGGTGAAAACAAAATAATTGCGCACAGCAGTAGGTCACTAAAAGGGGCCGAACGTAACTATTTCACATCAGAGAAAGAAATATTGGCTATTGTGTACTGCATTAGTAAATTTCGTTATTACCTGGTTGGACAACACTTCGAAATCCTTTCGGACAACCAGGCCTTATCGTTCATGTTGCGCTGCAAGTTAGCGAACGCTCGCATATCCCGTTGGATCATGGCCATCCAAGAGTACGACTTTACCATTAAGTACTGTAAGGCAAGCGAGAACCAAGCAGCTGACACGTTAAGCCGATACCCTCCAATGGTGGAAGAACGTCATGTGTCTAATAACCAGGAGGTTCAAATTCTAGCTGTCAAATATAAATTAGAAGACAGTCTCAAAAATAAGTTAAGAAATATTGGTATGGAACAGCAGCGTGACACAAAGTTGAAGCGGATATGTGACGCTATCCGGATACAAGAAAACCCTAAGTACAGAATATATAAAGACGTAGTGTATAAAATTATCAATGGCGGATGGAAGATTATGGTACCGGACGCCATGGTGGAAGACCTCACCTGGATGTGTCATGAGAGTCTGGCTCATGCGGGGCCTTATAAATGTTACCTGGCAATGCGGGAGGATTTTGTGTGGCTAAATATGACCAGGAAAATAAAGGCCATACTCCGCACATGCCACATCTGCCAAACAGCGAAATATCCGAACCAACATACCCAGGTTGAAATGGGTAACATTGTTGTGCGTAATAAAAATGACCTTGTATGCATTGATTTTTTGGGTCCACTTCCTCGGGCGGCACGTGGAATGAAGAACCTTGTGGTTGTTACGGATGCCTTTACCAAACATGTTAGCCTATATGCTATTGGTAGACCTACTACGTCGGCTGTCATAAAAATTATGCTAAATAAATACATGCCGAAAAATGGTCCCGTAAGGAAGATACTCTCAGATCAAGGTAAGCAATTTACGAACACCAAGTGGCACTCCGAGCTTGAGAAACACGGTGTCCAGACGGTCTTGACTGCGATCCGGAGACCGCAAGGTAACTTGGCCGAGCGGGTCAACAAGGAGTTGGGACGGTTGTTCCGTACGTACTGTAATACTAACCAGAGTAAGTGGCCGGAATTCCTAGAATTTTTTGAGTCTGCCATAAATGGAAATTATAATTCTACTACTGGGTATACTCCGAATGAACTCCAAACCGGAGAAATGCCAGGCCGGGTCTGGGGTAAACACATTGAAAGGATAGCGACGCATAATATGCCTATACCAGTTGAGATAAAGAAAATCGAGGCTAGAAGACGCATTAAAAAGTGCGCCGAGGAGCGCACGGAAAAATTTAATGCGGAACATAAACTAGTCAAGTTCAAGACTGGAGGAGTGTGCTTTTACGAGCATTAAATGTTGGAAGAAGGGAGGACAACACAGCTGCAAAGTTTTTTAGGCTGTATAATGGTCCGTATACCCTGTCGGAGCAAGTTGGGAAAAATACCTTTATCTTAACCAACCCAAATACCAACCGTGCGATTGGTAAATTCCATGCGTCCTCATTGAGGAAGTATTATACAAAGGATCCGTAAACTCAGAAATAAATGTCAGGATATAGGGGTAAGAATGTGTAGTGATTTAAAGATGTCAATTCAGGTTTAAATTTTGTATGTAAGATGGCTCTGTGAATGAACAATAATCTAGTTTTGATAAGGAATGTTGTCTGTGTACCCTATGACCCTGCATAAGATGTCGTTATCTGTGTGTCAAGAACATGTGGGTTTGTTTTGGTTTGAAGGTTACCACGTGTCCTTTGATTTGATGCTTCTGTCAAAGTGACAGTTGGAAATGTTAGTATTAATTGGGGAGGTTAATTTGATTTTAGTTCGAGGGTATTATTATTATTTCAGGATTGGGAAGTTGTTTTGGGTATATTAAAAAAAAAAAAAAAAAAAAAAAATTTTATTTTTGTTAGTTAACTAAAAAAAAAAAAAATTTTTTTTTATGCGGGAAGGAGTTAATCCTGCAACGAATCACAGGATCATGATAGGCGGGGCAAGTTCATATATTACACAGACAATGGACAGTCATATTATATTGGTAGATGGTTAAGTTTGGTTGTTATCAATTGTATTTAGTAAGGTTAAGGGTTTAGTTTAGAAAAACTGTGCATTATTATTTATGGTTATTCATGTACTGTGTTAGTGGAAATGTGCGCGCGTGCGCGAGTGGGAAACGTTTCCCGTGCGGTGTGTGTAGTATTATCGTTGTTTGACATTAGCTGAACTGAGACATGTGTATCGCTACAATCCCTATACCTGTCGGACTATTGTTTACGTTCTTGTATATTATTAGTATGTAGTCAGCATGCATGAGATACGTGTAGTCTGATTACCGCTATGCATGCTGTTACAAAGTAAATGCACTCTGCTGCATGAAAAGTGCATGGTCACTTTACTAACCATGTGACCTCCATCCACCAATAGAATGCGGACTGGTGGTTGGAAATTTTCTTAAGCCTGTCGTTACACAGGCAGTTCTTCTACGCCATCTACCGCGAACGGGTCGTGCACTCCTTGTACAAGAATTCTACCGCTTGCAAGGTGCTGTAAAGCCTATTCGTCGTTAGTGAAACGAGAAGGCTCAGAACTGTGTATGTAGTACATCTGCACACAGGAGTGTTTAAACGCATTACGCGTATAATTACGACAGTTCTTCTACGCCATCTACCGCGAACGGAACGTGCACTCCTTGTACAAGAATTCGACCGCTTGCAAGGTGTTGTAAAAACTATTCGTCGTTAGTGAAACGGGAAGACTCAGAACTGTGTGTGTAGTACATTTGCACACATCAGTGTTTTAACGCATTGTGCGAAAATTTACAAGCAGTTCTTCACTGCTGCTACCGCGAACGGTACATACAATCCTTGTACAAGACTCTACCGCTTGCAAGGATCTGTTAAGACTTTTCGGGGATAGTAACGTGTGTGACGCATAACAATTGATTTTATATCTTTACACACGATATTAATGTTGTAATATTACGTGTGTAAGAAGTGAGTGTAACAGTATCATTAATTGTTACGCAATAGTTCCATCAAGACGTTTCCGTGCTAGTGCAAGATTTCCTCATAGGGTGGTCTGCTGATCGCGGTAGACCTTGGTATTCGCGAGAACACTTGAAGAAGCCGGAGAGGTATAAGCTCAATATACCGTTATTGATTAAACTCACTGTCACCTGAGGTATTACTTGGTCTTAAACTCTATATAAGTTTGGCGAGTAATAAAAACCGTAGTACCGTTGTGTGTGCGAAGTGTCGGATTCATCGTGGGAATTGTAGGACATCAGCCCAGCTGTTACAGGACATCAGCCCAGCTGTTATAGGACATCAGCCCAGCTGTTATAGGACACCAGCCCAGCTGTTATAGGACATCAGCCCAGCTGTTATAGGACATCAGCCCAGCTGTTATAGGACACCTGCCCAGCTGTTACAGGACATCAGCCCAGCGGTTATAGGACATCAGCCCAGCTGTTATAGGACACCAGCCCAGCTGTTACAGGACGCCAGCCCAGCTGTAAACGTTTCTGGTGAAACGGCTGTCATTTGTAAGCCACACCTGACGAACCATCTATACCGCAAAGACCGGCCTTTCTCTTCAACAACATCATCGTGGGAGTCTTCTTATGTAACGTATCACGTCTTGCGTATGAACATTATTTAACATTTTAAAAGAAAGACTCTATATCAAACATTACATTCTGTACATTTCAAATATACCATATAAACTATAACTTGTGTTTGTACAATAAATAATCTTAAACCCTCCAATATAGACTTGTAATTTGAAATACACATACTATCATATCCTATGCGCCAATAGTTTAGTAATTTGTGTTGTCGCAATATGTTTACAATAAGCTAAAACTAGTTTGGTTCTAACCCATTTCCAGCTAAAACTGGAATGAATGGAATTCACATTAAGCCTTGGTTTATCATGAAATGGGAATTTATCATAATTATAAGTATATAATGTATACTTATTGGTATGGTGTGTACCAATTTAACACCATCTAAAGTAATCAAAGCAGTGGACTGAGTGGACAAGCACTGAACTGAGGACTGGAAAGTATTTAGTCCTTATGGCCAAATCCCAGCAGTGGTTCAATGACAGCTGTACAAGGTAATCTGAGATGGAGAAGAAATTTTGTATAAAAAAAATAACAGTAGTAAAATATTTATTTTGTCGTTCATAACATCAAGATTCCTAACTACAATTAATCATTGTGGTTTGTATTTTTCTATCTTAATCAAATAATACTGGGAACTAAAGTAGATGAAAGTTTTTTTTTTCGGGGGGTTCATGAATGTTTAGAGCTTTCCTACTGCTTGCATCTACACTCTGCCACTGCTGTACATTTTAATAATATTTGAACTAAAAAAAGTAAATTAACACATAGCTGCTCACGACATACTACAAGAGCTGAGCTCAGACTAAACAAAACCATTTTCCATACCACAGGTACTTGGAAGCGAGTAGTGCGCTACTGTTGGCAGACCTTAGCTACTCGGATCCGAATAGTTAGCAGTCAATGTATTAATGTGAAAAACCAAATGATTCAATATTAAGTGTTCTCTCGCCAGTATGTGTTTATAGATTCTATCACAGATACATGAAACCTATAGTTTAACAATTTGGTATGTATTCAGTAGAAAATTCCAAATTAAATTCTTGTACATGATGGATAGTTTTATATATTCTGCACACACACACACACACACACACACACACACACACACACACACACACACACACACACACACACACACACACACACACACACACACACACACACACACACACACACACACACACACACACACACACACACACACACACACACACACACACACACACACACACACACACACACACACACACACACACACACACACACACACACACACACACACACACACACACACGCACGCACACACACACACGCACGCGCGCGCGCGCGCACACACACACACATGGAAAAACACATAAACCTTAAAGCTAGGACTAAATTATTTGTCATTTAGGCTACATGGTCATACATTTAACTAACAAGCCAACACAATCGTTCAGAATTTTTAGTGTTTGTTGTATATTTTTCTGCTTTTCAATAGTTGTTGTACTAAAAAAAAAGAGTAATTGGGATTTTCATAATTTTTATGATAATTGAAAAATTACCTAGTACAGAAGTTTACTTAATGATGATATATTTCATTCAAAACAGTGAGACAATTCTGCAGCTTACTCATATATTTCATAAAAGATTTTAATCATGTACTACACTGTAAAATAAGTAATACATATTATCATATTATAAGGGTAATACAAAGTTTGTAATCATGAATTACTATTTGATTAATTATGAAGAAAACATTATTTGTCATTTAATAAATTGAAATTATTTATTTCCTATGTTCATGCAGTGATGTTAGTTTAAAGGTTCTGTACTTCAGTGTACCTTAAAATTTATAATAGACCAGGAAACATAACAAATTCACCATTTTTTTTTTTCAAAAAGAACACTCGTTAAAAATGTTTCATCAAACTTATACACAGTGAATTTGGCACCTATACGTTTTTTTATATGCATGTTT
Organism: Magicicada septendecula; assembly: GCA_034769895.1. Lineage (NCBI taxonomy): Eukaryota > Metazoa > Arthropoda > Insecta > Hemiptera > Cicadidae > Magicicada > Magicicada septendecula. The sequence goes on from CM068376.1 coordinate 330,800,763, forward strand.
ATCAGGAGAAAGGGGATTTGATAAGTTTGCTGGGTTTCCCTAAAATTGTCTCTAAGTTTAAACAAATAATTGTTGGAAAGTAATAAGACCTCAAACAATTATTTTTATACAAAAAGTCTGTTTTGAAATTATATTATGTTCATACACTGTCACATTCAATGTGATGTACCTCAATGTCAGAGCAGCCATTCATTACTGCATCAGAAGCAAAAGACTTGAAACTGTCCAGTATTGGCCTATATCCAGTACAACGACAAATGTTGCCTCCGAAAGAGTTTTCAACATTTTGCATGGTGATTCCTTTATTTTCCTCTAGTAAGCTGTTGGATTGAAAACAAATTTTAATATTTATTTTTTATTCGCCCAAGTTACACACATACATATTAAGGTGTTTGTTTAAGTAGGGTGGTTTTTAGTGTGCAGAGACTAGATGGATATCTGGGAAGTCCTACATTGGTAAGAAATACATGCCTCCTGTGGATGCATAAAGCATTTTTTGTTTGCTTCGGTAAACAAACACACACGGAGGTAAAAATACATGCATATATTGACTCTGTATGTTTTTTATGTTTGTTCATGGAAGGGGGAGGAGAGATAGATAGATAGAGGGGGGGAGAGAGAGAGAGAGAGAGAGAGAGAGAGAGAGAGAGAGAGAGAGAGAGAGTCATTTTGACATCTGATAAATATTTATTTTTACTTCTTGTTCATCACAAAGGAACGATTTACATCTGACATTTTGTAGAACCACTAGATGACACCTGAACAAGGATGTGGTTATGGATCTGGATTAAGAAGATCTGTATAAAAACTTCTGGGCATGGTTACACAAGTACCCAAAATTTGTCAGGTATGGCGGACCTAAACTGATGGCAATGTTAACGAGTTTGTACTTAAGAGCTATAAGTGTGAAGATTTGTCAGCTCGATAATTGGTAAAATTGTTATATGTTGTCTCCAAGAAAATTATGGAATACTGACTGTTATTATACACACACATATATCTCGTAGTTGTACTTGAGAATAAATTTATATTTTATGGAGAATGATACTTGTCCCAAACAGCACGTATCCTTGGCAGGATTCCTTCCAAGCTGGATGACCCGTTATTGGCAACATTTCATTTTACAGTTGTGGTTTGAGAAACGATCACAGGTGGTACAGATGGCGCCAGCATTTTTAAGGTGGTGGTCGACGGTTAACCAGTCTTATAAGAATGGGTCTCATTATAAGAAGTCTATGTAATATAATCTGATGTTAGCTGCACCTAGTCTGGTTTAGTATTAAATTCCCTCACTTAATCAGACACAGTGGAACAAACAGTTGTGAAATTAGATTAAACTTTCCCAGTGGTTGATTTCTAAAATTATAGGTGCCGGAACGCATCATTTAAAAAGTTGTGCAGACACAAACATATTTATACTTTATATTAGCGTATAAATTTACATAAGGTTATTACAAAAGAGGTCTACATTTTTAAAGCCTTATAAAATACGTAAAATACGAATAAACTTTACGTATCAGTAAAGTGCTTCATCGTCAGGTTAGCCGCACGACAATCGAAAACATGTCACTCACGATGGCGTTATCCCGGAGACTCAAACAAACTCTAAGTGATGGTTTCGGGCATTTTAAAAAAGTTTCCATAGTTTCGTTAGTAAAAATATAGCCTACGTTACAGTAGAACGTATTAAAAAAATAAAACGATAGTATTTAAGATAAAGATTAGTGCTGATGTTTGATTTTGATAAAAATGTTTATTTTTATAGTGGGGCTGACGAGGGACACAATTTAAAAAGTAGTAGTAAATTTTTGTAATACAGTAATTAGGTTTTTCTTTTCATATATTTTTTCGGTAATTTATTTTTGGATCTAAGAGGCTCCGGAACGCCGTTATGGCGCGTTCGCCCCTGAAATCAAGCCCTGCACTTCCCTGATAACCAAACAGTTGGTATAAAAACATATGTACCTCTTTTCCAATCAATTTGTCGTCCGCCACATCAAAAATGTCGCATACACGACCGCTTTGAAAGATTGGACGTGCTAGTTCCCGAACAGTTCGGCATTTCAGAGACGCAGTCTTTCATTCATGAGACGAGAGCATTGCCGGGGCCAAACGTGATCATGGAAAGGCTTCTGATTTTGTAGAGCAAGGGTGTGGATTCCACACTTCAAGTTCGGAGAGAGGATTTGACCCTGGCTTCCTACAGGGTAGGGTCCTGGGTTTTCCCATTCTTCGCGGGCTGCTGGACCCGCATTTGGTTGCGGATGACGTGGCATTGTTAGTCACTGGCAACAATAAAAATTATGCAGACAATGCAGACAACAACCTTCAGATCTAACTAACTCAATGCGTTTGTTGAGTGAGCCGATAACTGGAAGGTTGCCGCCAACGGATCCAAAAGTGCTTCGGTAGATTTGTTGACCCTGCTGAAGTAACCCATCAATTCCAGAGTGCTTGATTCCCAAAAATTTGAAACAGAATTAATATTATAAAACTGACTCTACCAATCCTCTGTAACTAAGGAGTCGATTTACTTGATGCGTCACGAATTTTTACCCCCCCCCCCTTTCACTCTCACTCTCTCTCTCTCTCTCTCTCTCTCTCTCTGCTTCATAAAAATCAGACAAATAAAAAAGGTGTTTTCCTTGTTAGAACACTATACATCCTATCAGAAAAACATTATTGGGTTACTTAATTTAAGAATTGCTGTTCTAACTATAAAAAGTTATTCTAGCTGTTCTAATTCATAAAAGCTTATTACAAAAACCAACAGCGTTTACTATTATACAAAGTAAGTTTATAATATTTCGGTTCAGTTCATATTTCAGACTATTTATTTGAATATTTTTTTAACAACATTAACGACAAATCCACAAGACTATATTCAGTTAAATACAACTCTTACAATTACTTGAACATTTTCTAAAAACTTTCGTCAAATCCAAATACTTTGGGAAATTGTGAAAATACTTTTTTCCTCCCTTTAGCTCACACAAACACAAACAGACACAGGTTAAGAAAATATTTTACATGTCCTCTCTAACAGAACGCGCTTTATAAGAATTTTCAGCGACTGGAGTCGAAGCTTAGTGGACGAATAAGATTTTAAACTCCATTACAGAAAACCCGAAACGGACAAAAACAAAAATGTAAGCGAAAATAAAAAAATAAAGAAAATGAGAACAAAAAATAATCCCAGACTTATATTGAAACATGTAATATTATTATTTGCCAACAATCTAACAATTGATTTTACAGGACTTGTTCATAGCCGAAGCGAAAGGTGAGGACGCACAAATATTACGTGTTCAGCATGCATACGTTTAGACGCTCACAAAAGCAACGTATAAAGCAAATTCATGTTTCTGAAATCGGGTTATTCTGAAAAATACTGTGAGTCAGGCACAGAATAACGATTGAAAATGTCCTTTGGCGGATGCCATTGAGACTTTTTCCACCTTAAGAAACTTTAAATTTAATCTGAAATGGCTGTTGTAACAAAAAGGAGCCCAAGTAAACAGATATCATAACAAAAACCTCAGCAATCAGTAGAAGAGAAGAGGTTTAGAAACTCAGTAACAGTTTCTGAGAAGTATTCGTTACTCGGAGGCAATCGATCCTTCTAAATTTGCAATGCGAATTTCGTTTCGTAGAGGTAATTTTAATAACATTTTGTTACTCAGAAGCTGGATTGTACTACCGGCAATGCCACGATGATCGAAAGTGTATACGTACTCGTTATAGAAGAAAAATATGGAAATTGTATACATACCTGTAAAAAGGAGAAAATTGTGGGCTGGTTACCGTTGTTAGGGATGAAACGGCAAAGATTTCATACCGATCGGAGAGTTAGTGACCGCAGTGAAAATTTTCTCTTTGATTCAAAACCTTCGTTTCCATTGTTTTAGGATCGTATTTAATCGCACGTAAAAATCCAGTAACAAAAAATATCATCTAACTTCCCCTTTCTGAATAAAATGAGATACAACTAAACGCATGGAGAAACCCGATGTTTTACTAAAATGTTGTAACCTGTAACGTTAGTGTTTGCTACAACCTGTACATATTCATGACCATTCCGGGACTGCAGTATCCACACTGTGTTCCGCCTTTCTTCGCTAATGTTGTCTGCAGTTTGTGGTAGCCTTTGGCCTTGTTACCGATGCCTTCCACCGTAGTGATGGCCCATCCATTGCACGCAAACACAGGTAGCAGGCACTGAACACAAGAACATATTTTATAGTAATTACTGCTGTTTTCAAATCGTATTATTATTATAATAATTACAACATTCTTTATTTCTGTTGAAAGAATATATAAAGATGTCAAATGTCTACTTATTCAATTCTATGTTCTTTACGAGGCCACAACTATGTGTAAGAAATGCGTTTCGGAAGCAGATTACATTCGGGATGCGTTTGGATCACAGCAACGTTTCTGTTGTTGAAATCTGAAAACGCTTCAGGCTGTACATTAATTACGGCAACTGTTAATTAATTAGGCTGTAACTTAACAACCTACAAAAAAATAATACTCTTTCTTACCTTGATTACTGTTTCTTTATGGGACGCTAACAGATGTAATTAATTCACAGCCTAGAGGCGATTGCCAGAGCTTTGGTTTGATGACGGCTGGATTCCGAAGAGCTTTCATAGGCACTGATAACCCTACTTTTAAATAACACGTCTAGACGTATGAAGCAGATGGCTGTCGAAGATACAGAAAAATTTGAAGGACACACTTACTTTTGTGAAGATACTGTTAGGTACACCAAGTGCCGGATTTACCACTAGGCTGATTAGAGATAGGCTCAGGGGGGGGGGGGGCAAGCTAAAGATATTTTTTTTTAACAGAAGTATTTTTATAAAAGTAGGAGGCACTTTGATTTATTTAAGTATGATTTTTTGAAATTAAATGATCAATTTTTGTTAATAATACAAGTGGAAGACGGTTCTTATTTAAATATTGCGCGCTTATTTTAAGACGTTGGCATCATTGAAAGCTTTACGTTACGTTACGTTATTTAAAAACAATTTTCTATAGTTTTTAAAATTTATAAATTTTCTCGCAACATTTTTGGTGTATGCTTTCCCCGATATTAATTCAATTAAGCTACATAGTCATTGAATATTAGTTTACCATTAGTTTGTTGTACAGTATCTTAGCCAAAGAATAAAAAGAAGTCTAGACCTAATTTTTTATTTTATAAAAATTATAAGAAAAAAATTAGTTTGTTATACCTAGACAATAAAAAAAATGATTTATGTTAAATTTCTGAATAAGCTTAGTTAAGTTACTCTACTTAAAAATTAAATTAATTTGCTCAATTCTTTTGCATGGTTTACTAAACCATATTTTGAAAAAGTTTGCTAAAGGAAAGCACGCTTTTTTATAGTAGCGTACTGGTTTTAAATTTGATAGTATTCATCTGACATCAAATTACTTCTGCAGTACATATATTACTTCAAAGTAATGTATGTCACAGCCGGGGGGTAGGGGCGCTCAGAAAACCAGGTCTAGGGCCTCAAAAATCTTAAATCCGGCACTAGACACACCACAGCACCACTCACCCAAGAGTACGGTTGAACATAGACGACAGGAATATCAGGGAAGATTGCGTGTGTTTGGATGCTACATAGCCCTACTTCCGGCATTTAAATGAAGAGCAGAGGGTAGTCTCGCGTGTTGGTCAGCTCATCGTACTAACGCACTTATGGTACTAAAACTTGTGTAAGTGAATGTTTAGTCTGGCGCATTGTGCAAGCTATTATTTATGTTTTGGTTATTATTTGCTTGTAAATTCGTTAATTTTATAGTCTAAAGTCTTAAAGTGTCGAATGATCTAACGAGAGATTTTATAGAAATGTACAGAAAAATTATTAATTTGTATAAAGTTAAATCGCCAGAATACTTAGTAATAAAATAAAATAAAATAGTACTTATATCAATTATTGATAAACCTGATTCAGCCAACTTCCCCTAGTGGTGACAATGAATTTGTAATAAAGAAAATTAATATTATTAGACAATGTTTTTGGATGGAATAAAAAAAATATATACTGAAGAACCAAAAACATCTTACGCTGGAAAAGAAAATATTTACAAAACATCCTGTACTTCGATTTATTTATACAATCAGAAAATACCAAGAAAAAGTATTTCAAATCTGGTTGATGGAACTTCGCGGGCGATGACTCAAACAAAGATACGTGATAATAAAATCAATAATAATTAATGAAAGAACAATTTTAATGATCGTTTCCCTATAGTTGAGAAACATAAAAATTAATTAAACTCGAATTTAATGTTATAATAGTTCTGTACGTCGTTTGCAAAAAATGATTTTAAAATCATTTGCATCCTTCACTTAATTCTCTGAGTAAATTCAAATGAAATTAATTTCTTGGTTTCAACAAATTTTTAGTTCAAATTTTCTTGTATCGTTTCTTTTTGTTTCTTTCATTTTCGATAATCATAATTTCCGCAGCGACACCGCTTCTCAATTAAAGTGACATGAATTTGATGTGAATTGCACTGAAAAGTGAACCAGTCTGTGGTGAACATTAAACTTTAGGTCCAAGGGAGTGAGTACACTTCTGACATTAAAGATTGCCAACTTCCAAACATAGTTATGCAGCGTGAACGAACGCGGAGTTTATTTGCCGTCATGTTTCTTTACTCATAAAAATTATTAAGATTTTCGAGGCTGAAAAAAAAAATACAGCCTCGAAGACAGTAATTTTCTTTGGCCCAGTTTAAATTTCCAACAAATTGTGTTTAGTTATCGCTTTTAACCAGAACTAATAATTTTTATGATTTGATGTCAATTTTAAAGTGTAGAAATTTAAATCGTTGGCGACGTCCCGATTTTGGAGACAAAATATTAATATCCCTCTTGGGACTTAATAAATCCCGATTTTGTAACATCGAATAAACATCGAATTCAATACTCAATGCTGAATGACTTTCAGTAGTAAAATTTGAATCCATTGTTTTGTACCCTTAACAGTTACTGAACAAATAAAAGGAGCTTTGATTTGCACACAGCAAAACTTATTTCCAAATTAGTTTTTCAGCGTACGGACATCCAGTTTACCTGTAATGAGTTTTTACAATGTTAAAGAAAATAAGGATGCCTGACAAAAATTTTATTGAATCGTCTGCAAACTACAACTAAAAATTGCAAAAATTGGTGATAAGTACGGAAATGTTAAAAACTAGTTTTCCACTGTAATATCAACTACATTAAACAAAACGGTTTTGTATGCCTTAGTTTTTATTATTTTCATTACAGAGCAAAATAATATTATCCCTTGTCATACGTTCTATAAAAAAGTTACTACTTACCAAACTGAAATTTTTGCAAAACTGAAAGTCTATTGATTATTAGGCTTTCATTAATTTTTACATGTTGACAGTGACGTCAAAAAGGAAAAATCGAACTCCCTTTCTGCATGACAAACGACAGTGACCGGGTTATCAACGTTAACAAACCCGTCAACTTATACAGTAGAACCTCACTAATTCGTCGCCTACGGGACCGAAGGGGTGACGAATTAGTGAGGGAGTAGGAAACAAACCTATTAAAGACAATATAAAATGTTTTATTACAACACTAGCAAAATACAATACTAATGTTATGCTTGAATATATTTATTGCTGGAAATTTTCAAACTCAAAAAAGTTAAGCACTGTAATTGTGAAAAAAAAGTTGGATGATTATCAAAAAATCTTTAATTTTCTTCTGTTTTTTCCCGTCGACAGTACTTTTTAAGAGCCAAATTATGTAGCCTATTTGGCGCAGTGAAATTATTTTAGGCAGTTCTGCTTCATACTGGCCTTCGTACCACTTGATTGCTGTAGTCAGCGATTGAATGGCCTCCTTATGATAGATTGCAGGTTTTATTGGCTGGTCATCTTCTTCATCGTTAGCTTCTGTGGATACGTATGTAACAATTTCATCATCACTAAACGTTTCGTAGGCTACATCCGGTAAGTCTAATTCACAACAATTTTTGACGTCGTCTTCATTCAAACTGTTAAATGCTGGTTAATGCTGATTGGTAGATATCTTCCGCCAATCGGTGGGGATAACAATACCTTCCGCAATCCGTTCTCCTGGCTATTATTAGAACCCCGGCTATAATTAGAGCGTACATGTTACTCGCTTGTTAATAAAGAACAAGAAAGAAAGCTTGTGTGGGTGACGAATTACAGAGGGAGACGAATTAGTGAGGTTCCACTGTCTATGTACCATATCAACGTGTACGTAATGTGAGAGCACGAGTGTGCTACATAGGCCTGCATATACACAGCGATTAAAACTAGACTAATGGTACGGAACGTAAACTAGTCTGTGGAATGTACAAAATTTATTGTTGCTTCTGAAGTACAAAAATAATTATTTTTGTAATATATGTGCACTAGTGTAAACATTTGTAATATATGTGCACTAGTGTAAACATGTGTAATATATGTGCGCTAGTGTAAACATTTGTAATATATGTGAACTAGTGTAAGCATTTGTAATATATGTGCACTAGTGTAAACATTTGTAATATATGCGCACTAGTGTAAACATTTGTAATATATGTGTAATATACGTGCACTAGTGTAAACATTTGTAATATATGTGCACTAGTGTAAACATTTGTAATGTATGTGCGCTAGTGTAAACATTTGTAATATATGTGCGCTAGTGTAACCATTTGTAATATATGTGCTCTAGTGTAAACATTTGTAATATATGTGCGCTAGTGTAAACATTTGTAATATATGTGCGCTAGTGTAAACATTTGTAACATATGTGCGCTAGTGTAAACATTTGTAATATATGTGCACTAGTGTAAACATTTGTAATATATGTGCGCTAGTGTAAACATTTGTAATATATGAGCGCTAGTGTACACATTTGTAATATATGTGAGCTAGCGTAAACATTTGTAATATATGTGCACTAGTGTAAACATTTGTAATATATGTGCGCTAGTGTAAACATTTGTAATATATGTGCACTAGTGTAAACATTTGTAATATATGTGCACTAGTGTACACATTTGTAATATATGTGGGCTAGTGTAAACATTTGTAACATATGTGCGCTAGTGTAAACATTTGTAATATATGTGCACTAGTGTACACATTTGTAATATATGTGAGCTAGCGTAAACATTTGTAATATATGTGCACTAGTGTACACATTTGTAATATATGTGCGCTAGTGTAAACATTTGTAACATATGTGCGCTAGTGTAAACATTTGTAATATATGTGCACTAGTGTACACATTTGTAATATATGTGAGCTAGCGTAAACATTTGTAATATATGTGCACTAGTGTAAACATTTGTAATATATGTGCGCTAGTGTAAACATTTGTAATATATGTGCACTAGTGTAAACATTTTTAATATATGTACACTAGTGCAAACATTTGTAATATATGTGCGCTAGTGTAAACATTTGTAATATATGTGCACTAGTGTAAACATTTTTAATATATGTACACTAGTGCAAACATTTAATTTACTTACAGAATTGACAGCGAAAGTAACCAACTTGCCAGTGGCCGGGTGTTTGCACTGTGCGGAAACGATGCAGACTCCGCATCCTCCTTCGAGGCACATAAACTTGGTCCCTTTGAGCTGAGCATAATCCCTTATAAATGTGTTCAGCGAAGTGTTTGCCGACAACTCGCTGGAGGCTAAACAAGACAAAGTGTTAGTATAGGCCTAATACCCGTTACGACAGAGCAGGTGGAGAGAGGGAAAACCGCATCTCTTCACCATCCAAAACTTCAGTATACAATATTTAATATTGTGTGTAGCAACAGAACCTGAATGTATGGAACTCGTTACTGGGAGAGAAATGTATGAAAATTAATAAGAGTAAAACCAAAATGGTGGTAATTATCGATTCGAGAAAAGATATATTGAAGGAAGGGAACTATGATAGAACAAATGACAGTATTCCAATCTGCAAAAGATAAGCGAGGACCGTAAGTTGTAGAATTAAAGACAAAATCGAAAAAACAATAAAAATGTATTATGCAATAAATAATAATTTCCTAAGTAAGATAGAACTGTCAAGAGAATGGAAATTAAGATACTTAAGACTGTAACTGTATCCATACAGCACTGATACGTAGGTACTGAGTGAGAAACATAAAAGTAGGATTCAGGGCATGAAAATGAAGTAAATGGAAAGAATATTTACCGGTTAGAACGAAAGTCAGAATGAGAAGTACTGTCATAAGAAGAGAATTAAAGATAGAACCTAGCCTGAATTTCATACAGGAAAGAGAACTGAGTTGGTGGGGCCACTTAAAACTTCTTCTGAGTATGGAAGAAGTAAGGTCTGTGAAAAGAATCTAGGAAGCAGAAAGAATAAAGAACAAAAAAGAGAAGGATCTAGATAGACACGAGAGCAAGTAGTTGCTAAAATTTTAAGAAAGGAAGGAATCGTGTGGGAAGAAGTGAAGAGGTTGGCGAAGGATATGGAATAGTACAAGCTTTTGAAAGTTTGAAACACAACGTAAATTTAATGTATTGATTGTATTGTAGCGCATATGTACGAAGTACTAATTGTGTGTTTACGTACTGTAATGTTATTTAATGTAAATATAGTGTAATATACTTTGGATAGGGTTACGGATACTAAATACATAAATATTAATAACAAGCCTGATGGAAGTTGCCAACGCGGGCAGGCTACATGACAGTTCTTACATAAAATATAAGACAGTGAGAGCATTCAAAACACGTAAGTTATAATATGCATGAAACTGAATATTGAGCACCTGTTCTGACAAAAGACAATTACAAAAGAAAAAAAAAATTAGGGGAATCTTCCGTCAGCAAGAACTTGACATTAAGAGTAAATTCTCATGGGCGTCCGTATACCGCACCTTCGGTTTTGTCACGTGTGGTAAGCTTCGAATATTAAGGGAAAGATTTTCTAATATGAGGGACAGAAGAATAGTGGGAAAGTTTTCGTGTGAGAGAATAAGATGGCGATGAAGAAATTTGAATGCTGCCAACGTATACAGAAACAACAATGTGCAAGTTAAAAACTACAGCCGTCAGTAATTGTCGGGACCGTCGTCGTAATTACTTCTTGATCGCAGTTACTTATCAAGCAAAGTTGTAAAAAATGCTACTGTATTACGTATTTATTATATCGAGGACGTAACTACAGGGTGCCAAATGTTCAGAGGCCTACAAAATACTTCTCACTTATCTCACATTTATATAACGTTTTTGAAGTTTTCTTCCGGTATGGACCGCGTCAAAAATGTCTTCTATGACAACGTTTCACTCACATTACAATGAGTATCCTCAGGTGACGAAAAGGCTGGCAAGCGAACTCAGTTATATAGTGTAAAAGTGGCGGTGGGTAGTCCGGTAAATGGACCCTGGCCTGTAGGTGTTTCGCTGTATGGGGCCTTTTCGTCACTCAGACCTGAGGATACTCATTGTAATACGAGTGAAACGTTGTCATACGAGACAATTTTGACGCGGTCCATACCGGAAGAAGACTTCAAAAACATAATGGACATCGGCCGCGGAAGCCTACGTAAGATTATATTTATATGTTTATTAAATTTTTTTTTGTGAGAGTTGTCTTAACAGTACGTTTACTAACCGGACGATATTTATTTCTGTGTAACTTGCAATCTTCAGATGAATCGGTGACGAAGAAGAAGATACTCCATTGTAGGGAAGCTCCTTGGCATGAAGTACATTACGCTGTACATTGATAATATACAAGGAACCTTACGCATATGCGTACAGTGACATCTCAAAATTTCTAAAGTTTCTTTTTCAGCTCACCGATTCTTTACAGACTGATTCAAAAGTGCTGACTTCAGTGCAAGTACAGGAAATGCACTACATTATCTCGGCTCTAGGTTGAAGATTCTTCCCTGATGCGGCCTTCATCGTGGAACAGAAATTATTCGAATTTTAAAAACGTGTAAGGATGACAATCTGTGGAAGTCGAAGAAAAACTGCCTAAGCCCCGGTTACGCCGTTGAATTAAATTCATAACAGGATATACTGTATTCTTATTAATGTAATACAAATACTACGCACTACAGTGTATTTTATTACGAAACTAAAAATTTTGTTATTTAAAAAATCTGTCATTTTTGTCTTCTCTTGTTTATGTCTAGCATTCTGTCAGCCTTTGGCAACATAAGTGAAATTCTGAAGTATATTGAAGCAGTGTGTGTGTTTGGTCTCCTGACTCTCACACTGGTTATCGTCCATTTCGTCAGTCGTATACTGGACGTCTTTTTCGTCCGTCAGTTATTTGTTCATTGTGATATCAAATCAAAGGGAATATGGATACAACTATCACTGAAATGTTACGTTTCTGACCTTGCCGTTTCTGTAGGTTAGGTTAGGCTAGGTTAGGTAAACCTGCACAAATTCGCATGTTTTATGATAGTAGTTATCACCATTGTGCTAACACTTTAGTAACAATGGTCTACCTCCTTGTCACTGATTCATAATATCGAGTTTTGTAGATAAAAGAGAGAGGGATTTGCCTATTGTTTTCCAGCAAAGAGAAAAATTAAGGAGTAAGCTAAGTGTATGTATTTTGCTATTTTTAGACTCTGATGAAAAATGAAGGGTAATAATGAAACCGACTTACCTGTATACTTCTTGCCGTTTATGGTAAACACCGCTTGGTTGTTCATCACGCTGAAACAAAGAAAAAAGTTTTGTATTTAACACAGTGGCGTATCTAGGATTTGGCCTTGGGGACCTGCATAAGCTATAAAAGAATAAACAAATTAAGACTATAATCAACATTACTATCTTTAAAGTATCTGAAAAACGTGTAATAGCATCCTGAAATCAGTCCCATTAAAGTAAACGGTAATAACAATAAAAATACGCGTTATCGACAAATTGTTTACAAGATAATTATTGACTGAATTGATTTTCTTCTATTTTATATTTCAAACGTGTACGTTAATGCTGTGTAATAAACCTGTTTGTATATTTAAAAAAGAGTTACTACTTTATTAGCGTACACATATGAAAACGTAATAAAACAGTCTAAAAATTGAGAGATTAAAAAAATACCTTTCTTCGACCTTCTGGGTCCGTACGTACGCCCCTGATTAAACATAGTTTATAAAATAATATCATTAAGTAGGCTATACTTGCTTCATTCCGAAATGCATAGCACATAGAGCGTGATATCGTTCCATCCTTGATAAAGTACATAGTCACTTCTTATCAGTCTTTCATATGTTTCACTTGATATTTAAATCCCTCTTGTAAATGTTTATCGACGTTATTTTGTCGAAATACTTTATAAGAGTTGGTGTATAATATTTAATATTACCTTATAAAATCCCACAAATCAATATATGGCCAGTAAATGTATGGAATACATTATCATTCAGATACATTTTGCAATAAGTATCCAGCAACCTTACTACATTAAGTAAACGCATCAGCTGGAAAAACACGTTATCAAGGAGACAGACCATTTCTGTAGCGTGTATGACCAAACCAAGCGTCTGGAGTACCAAATGCATCTACAAACGACGACATAACATCATAATATTACGACATCGTTATTTAAAGACAATTTTTTTAATTTTAACGAATTTTCAAAACAAAGACTGATTTTGCATAAGTATACTCGTGGACAAGTATCAGTAACAAGCTCATCTTCTTGATACTGCACTGTTTATCTGTTTTCCTTTACGTCAACTTCAACACAATTAATGGAATCATAGTAAGGCTGCAGTTTGAGACAACTTGAGTCAATTTCAGATATTTTTTTAGTTGAAAGCAACATTAAGATTTTTGTTTAGGCGTACTGGGAAATGATCGGAAATTAAACATGTTGAAAAATTGACTGAAAGACTTTTCCTTATATTAAAGCCTTTAAATTGTATCAGGATAAAAGAGAAAACTTTTAACAAACGTAAAGAGCACTAACATTTGCACAGTTCGGATCCCTGTTGTTGGTGCTTTTGTCTTTTAGAATCACGGTTGTGGAGAGATTACTTAGTGTAATTTGAATAATATGAGAACATTACGGATTATTACGCCCTCGAGAACGGGAATTTATTCTGAGCGATTCTAATAGTATGTTCATGCTATTCCAGTTGCCTGTTTTCTACGTAATGTACGAGCTAGTCAATGGAGCAGCCAGTGTTACCCCCCCCCCCCCCAGGGAATAATAACTTATCAGTAATATCAATGATAAAGAAAAAAGATAATATCAATTTTTAAAGTCAAATTAAATAATTAGGCGAATTAGTTACGCGAGTATGAATAATTTTAATTACGGCACACTATATAGCCTATCGTTGCTACTGGTCTGGTTGCTAGTTAGGTTCCAATTTTTATCCCAATTTTGAAGTTATGTCCTCTTAGTGAGTAGGAAAGCTTTCAAATATTTATTCAGCCTACAGCCTACGCAACTCGGTTTACTGTTTGTACTACAGTAATTTATTTCACAACTTGAAAAATGTCTATTTTAAACCGTTTGTTTGTTTGTTTGTCTTTTCGGATCTTTTACAGACGTGCCTATTGCACACATTTTTTAAAGTCTGTATGAAACAAAATTTGTGTTTGTGTTTAAATATAGTTGTGTATCACCATTTCGAAAAGAAATCAACAATTAAATCTTAAAATGTGTTCGTTTTTTCCGTACGTATGTAGACCCAAAACCGAACACGAAGTTCAGAACGCCGTTTACAGGCACTCCGCATGAACTGATTTGTATGACAGCTTCAACTGAATGTGCAGCCAACCGCGTACTTGTGCGATTTTGATATGCTCGTTTTGAGGGTCCGTAGTGCCCATTTTATGAAGATGTTGGCTCATTACTGTGGCAATGCGAGTAGACCGATTTAATTCCGATTGCTACAATTATTGACAGACACGTCTCAAGAAGGCAAAGGTTTTAAAAATTTGTACAAAACATTTAACACTACCAACACGTGCAGGAGGTGGAGAAAATTTGTTCCAGTTTCCTGTTGTCGTTTATTTTATTTAGATGTCACTTTCGTTGTTTCATGGATTTGTCAAATTTTAGATAAGCTCATCTATTAATCTAACCCTTGTGTTTACATACTTACTTTTTTAGTAAACAAAATAAATAGCAAATAACAAGATCTTTCTATAAAATACTAGTCTTATTTAGAAAAATATAAAATCCCCCTGTCGTGGAACAAGTTTTGAATACCTGGGCTACAGTGTGTCTTCTAATGCATGCAACGACGATGTGAATAAGTTGCATAAATTCAACCTTATGTGCGGGACCATTAGCCGAAACCTTAAGTCAGCAAGTAAAGGAACACGCCTAAAATTCTACAAGGTGATGGCTCTATAGGTCCTCAGCTTAAAGTCGACCGTTTGGCATTTGTCTGCCTGCAGAAATGTAAGATCTTGCCGAATTTAGCCTGAATGGAATGTTAACCATAATTCTAATGCAAACTTTACTACGACAATTTTCTTGATTTGGAGCACCAAGAGCCAAAAATTGAACTCAAAATTGTAATAAAATTTTAAACGTTTATAAGACAATCAACTGAGAAATTTTATTCAGAATACAAAATGCGATCTGTAATAGATCTGTTTGACAGAATTAATATCTCTCAACACTCCTTACAAATTTTGGATCGCTCTCAAAAGTTTGTAAGCTGTTTAAAAAAACAATTATATATTGCTATCAGTTACGTATATCTGCGAAAAGTAAATTTGCGGGAGCCTACTAGTGCTGTGATAATGTGTTTAGCAATGATTTGTAGAATTTTTCATAGGACCGATAGTGTTGGTTACGGAGTTGGCGAACAGCGAATAGACAGATATATAGCCAGGTATTATCGCGTCTATTGTTGCATAGATAAGCTCGGCGCTCAGAACACGAGTTTATCAGTCTCGGCGCACAGAGCACGATTGCAGCGTTGGCGCTCTGAGCACGCTTACGACTGGGGGTTGCGCGGCCTGCGCGAAGCGCGGGTCGCGAGAAGTGCAGTGTCCCGAGTCTCAGAAAGGACTCCTGCCACTGGGTCTGTTTGAGTTCATTTTATACTTTTTATCTACTTATGGGGGGGGGGGTCTGAAGCGACCTGCGATTGCTGGATTATACCACCGGGACTAACAAACGAGGTCGCTTCCAGGACTCACCTGGTCGCGGGTGTATTTACCAAGTCCGGCAATGAGGGAATTGAGGGTCACTCTGTCGGAACGAACATAGAATCTACGCGCCAGGCGTCTCACGGTGTCATCAAGAGAGCGGGCACCGAGTCCTCTCCTCAAAAGACGAGAAGAGTACCTCCGGAGGACTTTACACGCAAGCTTCAGTCCCCGGTCGAGTACGCGCTGGAGCGTTGTTCTATGACCACGAGCCAGGTATCCCCAAACAGGACAGGCGTAGGTAATCACGGGCAACACGTACGAGTTGTCTATGAGCTTACCTAGCCGGGGGGTCATTGCCGGATTAGATAGCACGGGCCAGAGTCTACTGAGTTGCGCCGAAGCGCGTTGTCGGATATATTGAGAATGGGTTCGCCAGGTGAGTCGGGAGTCCACGTGGAGCCCGAGGTACTTGACGCTGTTGGTCCAGGGTACCTCGACGGGGCCTACTTTAAGCGGCCGAGGCCGCTTGCGTTTGCGCGAGAATATTACCGCGGCGCTCTTGGAAGCGTTAACGGCAACTTTCCAGTCATCGATCCACCCGACATACGCGTCGAGTTGACGCTGGAGCTTGATTGCCGCATAACTCGCGTTCGGCTCTGAGGCAAAAGCCGCAGTGTCGTCCGCGAACAGCGACAACTTAACTCCAGGAACTCGGGGCGTGTCGTTGACAAACAACGAGAACAGGAGAGGCCCAAGGACACTTCCCTGAGGGACACCAGCGGTAATACGCCTCTCCGAAGAGAGAACGTGGTTTATTCTCACTCGGAAGCTACGGTCTCGCAGAAAGCTGCCGATCAAATGAACGTAACAATCTGGAAGAAGGACTTCCGTGAGCTTGTAAAGGACACCTTCGTGCCACGCGCGGTCAAAGGCTTTCTCTACGTCTAGGAAGATCGCAGTCGCCTGTTTGCCCTGGCAGCCAGCCTCGGTAATGCATTCCACGAGTCTCATCAGCTGATGAGTCGAGGAGTGCAGCTCACGAAAGCCGAACTGTTCGGGGATCAGCACGTCTAGTCTTTCTAGATGGTCGCGGATCCTACGCTGGATCAATCGCTCGAAAACCTTGGGCGTCGCGGACAAGAGGCTGATGGGTCTGAGGTTTTCCACGCGAGAAGAATTCTTTCCCGGCTTGGGTATCACTATTACTGTAGCTGTTTTCCATTTCACTGGAAAGTAGGCCAGTCTGAGGCATGAATTGAACAGGTCAGAGAGGAATTGTGTTCCTCGCTCCGGAAGGCGATGGCGGGCGGAATTCATGACTCCGTCCGGGACAGGCGCCTTCCGGGGCTGAGCTGAACAATCCTCTCAGAGACCTCCTCCAGGGAGATGGGCTCCGGCTGGACTGTGATACCGGCCGATAGAAAGCGCTCTACATCGCGGCAGATTTGCTCAGTGAAAGCCGGGTTCTTGGATGGGTTGGGAGCGAACTGTCGCTCTAAACTGTCAGCCAAGAACTCTACCTTTTCGAGGGGGCGGCCAAGGGGTTGACCGCCGGGTCCGACCAGTGCGGGGAGAGGCGCGCGTTTACGCTTTCCCGTTAGGGCACTGCGAATCCGCCAGGCATTACGGTTCTCGGCAGGGCCATCCATCTGTGTTACAGGTAGCTCCCAGTTGCGTCTACCTGAGAGAACGTAAACCTGACAATGAGTGCTGCCTCGCATGAGTCATCACATCAGCAGATAATACTGCCATTTAATATTGCAATTTGATAAACACAACAACGTAAACATTCCGTTAAAATAGGGAGGGGGAGGCACTCATAAATACTGCATAGGGTGGCAGAAACGCTGGGCCCGGCCCTGCTTAGACCTGAAGATAGCCTACTCATTGCAATATGAGTGAAACGTCATACAACACATTTTTTACGCTGCCCATAGCGGAAGAAGACTTCAAAAATATAATAGTATGTAGGCTAATATGTATATTATAGATTTATATTACTTGTCTAAAGTAATTATGAGAGGCGCCAACATTACCTCGCAATACGCGATATTGACACAAGTGCGACCAGCATTGATTCTAAGTAATAATAGATGGGCGAGGTCCGATTGCATTCTCGATAAGCAACCTACAGCTGTGTCACTGTTAAAGATCGATGCATTCTCATTCATAAGTGGCACTTTCGTAATTACATGTTGTTCGTAACAGTACACTTCAAATATTTTTACTACTGATTTTTATCTCATTCGACTCTTTGAAAGGAAACAAAGGCTGAAAGTAATCACAGCGAATTGTCTTGTTCTAGTCTCCGCTTTGACATTCGTATTGCGATTAACGACTACCGGCATCCTTGACTTTCAGATCACGTTGTTTGTTATGAGTTTTCGAACAAAACATTTACGTGTTAACGGAAAAGTGTAAACCGCTTGCTTTCGCAGACCAAAGTAAACTAGAGTGTTATCACCATGTAGGAGATACGAGGGTGTACGGTAGCGAGCTAAATTTCACACAAATCTTACAAATTTTGGGTATTTGTCTATTATACTGGAGAAATTTCACTCACTTAAAAACCGGCGAGATTTATACATATTAGTATTAGACATGTACATACATATTTCTGATTACTTTTAGTACAACTTTGATTACACGAGGAATTAGGATAACGGGACGATAAGCAGTTCCGGTGTAGATAAGGTATTGTGCTAAGTTGAAACTGGATAAATCGTGTAAAGGTTTAATTGCGAACATCACGATTGCTTAGAACGTTTAAGTACGTGCAGCATTGGCAGACACATGAAAATGGGCTGTGTCGTTAAAGTTGCGAGACCTTGTGCTCGTAGAGGGCATAAATTCTATAGGATAACGGAGATGTTCCAAGCATCTGCTTATTCCATCCCCGGCTCTCCGTTTAGCTACGGAAGTTCTGAACGGTGATCAAGCGCCTGCCGATGTTGCGGTCAGAAGGCCTACCTTTGGGTTCGACACGTGCGGCTCTAACTCTCGGCGAGTTGCGGAAATATCGACTATCTAGGAGTTAGCACCCGAAAGCAACCTGCAACTCCACCGCTCAAGGCGGACACAGTGCCGTACCGCCCGGCCGAAACCACAGACCAACCTCGAGTCCAATCCAATACGTCGGATGCCAGCCCGGTCACTTCGATTAACAGCCGATGCCGGCCGGGGTGCGGACAAGGCATGCCTTCTCCATGTGGCTCCGCGGCCCCCGAGGAGTTGATTTGGACTGGCCAGGATCACGTGGCCGTGTGCCGCGAGACAAATGTTTTGAGTTCAAGTCCTCAACAGGACTTTCCCTACACTGCCCTGCACGCCATAAAATGGCATGCAGAACAGAGGTCAACATTCTTTTCGAACAAGCTGTGACCTCCTCAACTAATTTAGTGCCGTTACATTTTCCAGTACGATATTCTCTCTCACTTATCTCAAGATGAGCTAAAGAAGAGTCTTTGTTGGGGTTAGACAAATTAATGTTTTCCAGTTCAGGTTCTCGACAGGTCTTTCCCTACACTGCTGAACGCCATTAAAGAGCATGCAGAAGAGGGGTCAACATTTTTTTCGGACAAGCTGTGACCTCCTCAACTAGTTTAGTGCCGTTACATTTTCCAGTACGACATTCTCTCTCATTTATCTCAAGATGAGCTAAAGAAGGTTTCTTTGTTGGGTTAGACATAGGAAGACTGATCTCAGTTAATGTAAGAACAGCGAGAGACCTCTGAAAAGATGGTTGCATTGATTTCAGAATGTTAACAATGAGTTTTCAGTAAACACCAAGGATTAATTTGAGGAAATGTCTGGAAAATTTGAAAACTTTGAAAGTCACATAAAGATTCATTTTCAAATATGCAGATCTGACATTTATCGGAATCTCTTGCTGTGGTCTGTAAAGAATAAGGCAGCGCTTCCATTATAGTAGTATAAGACTGAAATAGCTGTTGGAGTGGTATTATAAGAGGTTACTGCTGGGGATGGCATATTAAAGTGTGTACAGCAATTAGCGATTAAGCGAAAAACACTCAGTTATTGTATGTAAAAATAGAGTTAAATAGAAAGTGACAATTTAGAAGCACAATCAGAAGGCACGCGTTATTGAAACTCTGATCAACTTTCAGTGACCAGCCAGGTACGCCGGCTAACCTGAAGTCTATAAATATTGTGGATTTTTTACTTTATCGTCTTTTATCATTTTTGCCACTATATCTATACATATGTTTATATTAATTAATGTTATATATATTTTCTATTACTTTTACTAATCAGCGGTAACATAGTTCAATATGGCCTTATAAAAATGTAATTATTTTCATAAAAACATTGAGTAAAAGCTTATAAACTCCTATTTATTTGTTATATATTCTTATAAATGCATATTTGTTTTCCTATTTATAAAAGTATTAGTACTAATTCATTATTCCAATTAAAATTTTACAGAGTTTAGCGTACTACTTGGATAAACGGTACATTTATAGTTTATTGCAGTAAATTGATAGACAAAATAATGATAGCCATAAATTTCCACGTAGCAAATAAAGAGATTAGTAAACGTGTAAGAAAAAACATGTTTGTTTTGAATAAACAACGTTAAGCAAACAACGTTTAAAGTTTATAGCCAACGTAAAAGTATAAAATAGTAATGTTTTGGAGAGAGAGAAGGGCGCCCTTGGGTAAAAATGTTATAACGATCCATCCTTACAGACTCCAGAAACTAAAGAGAAAACTAAGAATTAAGAGAAGTCTGTATTTTGAAAACACACTTTTTAAAAAGGAAAACAAACACTATAACATTTAATTGTTTACAATGTTAGATCTATCTTAATTTTTTGCCGGAAAACTAATTCTGTACTGCTCATAGTGTTATCTTTACACTCGAAGTGGATTGAAAAACATGTGTACACAGCGTAAAAAACAGCGATGCTTATAGATAAGCTTCTGTTGCCGTAATATGCAATAGCTTTCATGTTTACCTTATGACTAAGCGTGAAACGTGAAATATCATAAGAAGCGGGAATAAAGAGAAATTTCCAGTAGGAGTTTGCGAAGCAACCACAATCATGTGGAACACTAATCTAAGATCTACTTAGCACTTTCGGAGTGAAGGAGTAGGCTACATATCCGACCCACGGAGACATTTTAAATGGCCTTCGAATAAATTTAGAAGTTAATAAAATACTAAAGGAACTGTATCCGCATTTGAGATATTTTATGGTTCGTTTTTATATATTTAATAATAAGAAGAATATATCTCACAAATAAAACGTATTATGGATTAAAAAAGCACCTGGCATCTAGCTTCATCTCAAGAAGCACGAAATGCAAAATTTACAAAACACTTGTCAGGCCAGTGCTGATATATACTTCAGAAACCTGGACGATGACAAAAAATAGCGAGAGACTTCTGGGTTGCTTTGAAAGACGGATTCTAAGAACAATATTTAGAGGAGTACAAGAAAATGGATCGTGGCGCAGCGCTAAAATTATAAACATTTTTACAAAGAGCCGGAAATTGTCAGGATAATCAAAATATACAAGCTAAGGTGGGTTGGACACAGAGAGATTGGAGGAAGGACAGCCTACGAAACATATCTTCTATCAGAAGCCAATGGGTAGTAGAGCAAGGGGAAGACCCCGAAGTAGATTCAAAGATCAGGTAGAGGAGGACCTCAGGAAGCTGAATATAAGAAACTGGAAAGCCAGGACACGCAATAGGGAAGAATGGAGTCGACTCTTGGAGCAGGCCAAGACTCACCAAGGGTTGTAGAGCGACTGCTGACGATGATCACTTATATATTTACCAGCGTACACTTTCTACAATGGAAATGTTAAAAACTAATCAGTGGAGTAAGTTAACACTGAAGTCACCACTACACAAATGACAATAGACGTATCGCCAGAATGCTCCCGAGTGTTTCCAGTAAAATATAGCCTACTTATGTTAGAAAAGTTAGTAAATATAACTCTAAGTCAAGAAGTAAAAATTGTACGGTTTTCCAAATTCTTTTTTATATACAAGTTATATAAATTTAATGTGAAATATTCGTCAGTAATATCGTCAAGTCTATAATAAAACATGGCATTTAAAAAGTTCCTGTAAATTTACTAACTAAATTCTTGTTTTGTTCAATATTTTATGAATGCAGATAACTTGAACTGAGCATTGTATCTACGCATGGAGGAAGGCGTTTTGCTGACCCCGACCCACAAACACCTTCCGAAACTATAATTCGGATCCCACAAATATATATGGCATCACTGGTTAGATGCGACGTAATTAGGCTCCAAGTTACATGTCCTAAAACACACAGTTAGAAGAACGACAAATGTCCGAACCACCAAATATCCGAATACGCTGAAAACGAAAAATTTACAAACAGGGTATAAAAATTATTGTTATTGCTGGCTGTCACGTGCGCGACGTTTATTGAACGTATTTGCTCAACAATCGCGTCGTAGCACTTATGTTACTTATTTAATGTACCATCGATTAATATTAACAAAAACGAAAAACTGTACTTATTCATCTATTTTCGAAATACAGGAATAATTAATTATTAAAACTACTATCTGGTGGGTTGTAAGGCCGTGGTCTTCCATTTTATTCGTGTCGTGACGTTTCGGCCTCACCTCTGGAGGCCATCTTCATTTAATAAGGACTTAACGACTTACTGTCCTTACTACACAGCTTAAGACCACGGCCTTACAGCCCACCAGATAGTAGTTTTAATACTTATGACGCCGGCCGTGAAAGCTTCAGAATACAGGAATAATTCTTGGAAGTGTAGACAGAAAATGAAAACTGATAAATGGGCGAACTAAGACGAAAGAAAAGGCTATTGGTACTACGTGTTGGAGGCTTACGAATATGATAATACCAATAGTGCGAATTATAGTTTGTGAGTTGTGACGTACTGTTGTTTGTGTTTCTTAGTATTCTAGAGTCCTTCTGAGTATTCTAGTTTCTTAGTACTTATTAACATTCTAGAGTTGTTTCTAACAGCTATGGTATTTATTATACCCGCTAAAAGAAATCACCAGGTTTTAATCACATTACTTAAAATGTAACTTTTAAAATAGAGGCTTTCAACGGAGGGGGCGTCGTCCTTGGTTAAATTTTATAACTTCGGAAAGGCCACTGTCCTCTAGATGGTATAAAAACTCATTATAAATGTCAAATTATATATCAAAACTCTATTACGATGGTTCTGAAAAACGAAAAACTTCAAATTGGCTAACGATACGTGCCTATAACGAACTGTTTATTTACGGTTCCCGTTGAAGCGAACTAATATCAGGTTGTTTACTGTGCGAGAAAGCGTTTGATTTGAATAGAAATATTAGGCTGTCTCTCAGACTTGTACGCGAGCTCAGGGTGGTTAAAATGTCAAGTCATGACAATGAGTATTGTGGATTTATGGTAAAATTTTATATAACGGTTGTTGAATCGTCTAAAAATAAATTTCTTAATTTAACAACTTAATATTAACACCATTATAATATACTCTGACATTAATAACATACACTGTATTATACTACTGTATACAAATATTATATACGTTCCAATAACCAAATTGTTTTGTGTCGGGCTATCCTCGGTGGCAATTATTTCGGATAACCGACATTCTCCTGTGTTAATTTTAAATTTGTAATTACCTGTATAACTTTGTTCTGCCTTCTTTTTTAACAATGGGTTTTGAAGATATAGGCCTATGCTCAGAATCAGGATTTGCAAAACTTCAATCACAGCTATTAAAACATCACAGTTGTAAACTAATACCACAGTATTTGGCAGTCTGGTGCGTACCACCGCGTTGACGGCGATCGACTGTTGAGTGCCTTATCTTTTTGAGATAATGTGCTTTCAGTCGTGCTATAAAGACGGTTATCATTATCCGATCAATCTGTAAAGGCGTTGTGTACACTCCTTTAGAAAGAGGTTTGTAATTCCCGTGGAAATCCTTACTGCTGTGATTGCATTGCATTAGATAATCGGCAAGCTGGATTTCGCTCAGAAGGTGATTTCACCCTTTGGCGAGTTATCCTTAAGTCAGGTCGACGATGAAGGTTAATATTCGAAATTCGTCGTTTTAAATAAACGCAAAACGAAGTCGCAAAGTAATGAAAATAATTAATACAATCAACAGTCGGGCTTCTAAAAAACTCAAAGCATTTTCATTTATTGTTGGTATTATGACGTTAAGTAACTAAATGCAGAGGTGTTGTTTTTAAGATGGCAAACGATTCCCCAATTCAGATTTTCGTTGTAAAACCGAGGTCAATACGCCGGTTAGTTACAGGCAAAATTGTGCGTTGCTTTAAATAAAAAGAGACAAACACGAAATTTTCTCGATATCACACACACGCGCGCGCGCGCGCGCGCGCGCGTACGTAGCTAATAATAATTTGTAGTTAACGAGTGGCATAGCCAAAAGTGCTTCTGGAGAGGAGGCTTAGGATTATAACCTCCCTCGTTAGGCAGACCGATAATGGGAATTTATGGGGTAAAAGCCCGTACCCCAAAACCTTTGTCACTATTTGTGATCGACAACCCCTCACGGAAAACTCCTGGCTACGTGTAGTGGTGTAGAGGATAGTTTCCTGTTACACCACTGTAACCTGTTCCCATAACTGTAACGAGTTCAAAAGATTTCTCGTTGCCTATTTTGCAACTTAACTTTGAACAGGCCGAGATTAGTTACTCACGTTAGCACGAACTCTCCCCAGCGCTGTTCATAACGATGGGGGAGCATCGTAAGCACAAGAAGCCTCCTCCACCTATACACGCAGCCTACACGTCGGAATGATATAACAACCCTGCCGGTGTAAATGCAGAACTGTTTCTTCCTCTAACGTTCTCCAACTCCTCATGGGCTGGGGGATACTGGTGAAATAAAATAGCAATGGGGAGACCGTAGAGAAGGCGGCCGGTCTAGGGGAAGAAAACCCCGAAATCAAATTACCAGGCCCTCCAGGTTGGGGATTTGGCGTAGAGCTAACAACCTACACTGTAAAACAGCATTGTCTGGTAACCTAGACTTGTCACCAAGGTTTGCAGTACAGATGGGCAAAGAAGGAAAGGAAGACATTGAAGATGGTGGCTACAGGACGTAGAAGATGACCTCAGGAGGATTGGAGGACGGAGATGTTTGGAGGCGAGTAGTCGGGGAGGCTAAGGCTGTAGCGCCGGAGGAATGGAAATGTTTTATCGTCGCATGGGTTGGATAAAAACGTCTAATTGTTTTTCCGTGTACCGGACGCACGTGTTACAACAATTAACATTTATAAGATACATTCATTTACGTTGTATGATTCACCGTTGTACGGTTCGAATCTTTTTTTAACGTAAACGAATGAAGAAAATGCACCTCTGGTATTGTTAGACGGTGCTGATTGATATATATGCCCAGTTTACGATCGAATACGCACCACGTGAAACCCCGTAAGTCTAAAAGACGTCAACAGACGTTTCTGTATGTTTTGTTTTTGTCTACTAACTTTTGTTTTTGATGACTACGATGAAGCGGAAGAAAGGTTTTTGCCAGGGTTCAGTGATTGTAAAGGTACTCGGCAAAATCATCCTGTGGTGACGCCCCATTATTTTAATGATAACCCATAACAACAAGTGAGTTTGTAGCCAGCATCTTCAAGTTATTACTTTGAACACCAAGTTAAATACTTTCACGAAAAGTAAAGCAAGAATGGGCATTGTCATCGATACTAATTTTTAAGAGAAATTTAAAACGCATAAAAATATGATTAGAACATTTTAAAACAAATCTTCTTCTTATCTGACATTACAGGCTTTGGTGGCCTGTAGCCTCCTCAACAATACTCCTCCATGGTTCCCTGGTCTCCGCACTTCCTCTCCACCCTCTGATTCCCATGCTAGCAAGATTTTCTATTACTCCATCCAACCATCTCATCCTTGGCCTGTCTCTACGTTTAGTAGTATATAATCTTTCCTTCAATATTCTTTTAGACATTCTTTCCTCGGACATTATTTCCACATGTCCCAGCCAACGCATCCTCTGTGATTTGATGAATTTCACTATGTCTTTAACATGCATGAGAGCCTGTAGTTCACTGTTATTGCGAATTTCCAACTGCCTTCTTTTGTTACAGGGCCATAAATTTTACGGAATATTTTGAGCTCAAATGATTTTAAAGCAGTTTTGTATTTTAAAACAAATATACAATATTAAAGTGAAGTGCGTTTCTAATAATATTAATGAACATCAGAACCATTGTAATGGCTAAACAAATCAATAAATAAGAGAAAATAAAGGATTAAGTTATAAACATTTCTTGTTACATGAGTTCAGTGTGACATATTCTAGCCTCAACAATGTCTGAGGTGAAATGTGTACGAAAACTAGTATTTTAAAAAATAACGTAGGTAATTACATTGTATAAATGAGTTACAACTAAAACGTGGAAGGTAATAAAAGAACTGCCATTAGACGTATGTTATTTTATGACTAACTGCTTATCTCAGTCATTTAAACTAAAGAACTATAAATTAAACCAAACGATATTGTAGTCTATTAGTTCAGAATTTTATTTTCATACAAACCTATTGTTGTTCTACTTTCAAATTTTGCACATTAGTAAATTAATAGAAACTTTTTTGCCTAAAAATATATATTTTTCAATAAAAAAATATAAATTTAGTGTTTTGGATTTTTCAAACATTACAGATCTAAAATACTGTAACAGAGTTACAAATCCAGCTGAAACCCTAAAGACGATATAACGTTTGCATCCCTATGTCAAAGATTTTTAATGTACAAGCACTCAAAAATTGTGGGACACGCTACAGTTTGGACTTGTTTTTTTGAAGTTCAGTAGCTCAAAAATTAAATGACGAAAAAGTATTTAATTCATCTAGTGCAATTAACAAAACAAACTTTTGAATTTCTGAAACTTAAAGATTTAGACTATTGGTTCATTTGACCAGAAACGATCCAATGTAAACTACTGACAAAAAAACAAATTGGATCAGAGAGAAGAAAATTTCGACTTCGAATAATGACCGACTGTTTAGAAATTCATCCAGTCGAAGGTGAACAAAAAAGAAACGTTACCGGTAATAGAAATATCGATTTGGACAATTTGAGTGAGTTAAATTACAGAACACTATAGGCTTTAAAAAAAAATTATTTTAATTCTTTAATTTGAAGTTAAGAATTCTTTAAAAATTGAAGTTAATGTGAAACAGGCCTATCCTCAATTAAAAAAGGGAATATAACACACAGAAACCACAAAAAGTCTCTCTCTCACGCCCGCGCGCGCGCGCGCACGCACGCGCACAAAAGAAATTGAGAAATAGAAAACCATGAAACAGTGGCGCCATTCAAGAGTTTTTATTTTGATATGATTTTTTATGACTTACAGAACAAATAAAATCACAAAGATACGCATAATAAATGTCAAAGAAAGCCACGGGACGACAGGTTACAGATAGTTTTAAAATTATTCAGATTTTCTGCCAATCTGAAGGAAAATCTACAATTATCATGGTAGCATGTTTCGTGTTAACGAGCGTTTACTAACTAGGTCCAAACGAGCGTCGGTGAAACGGTTATTAAGATAACGGTTGTTAAAAATTTTATCACCAGTTAAATACGGTCGTAGCGTTTTGTCAGATAACGTGTATTACTTTTCAGTAGGTAAGCACCTTGCCCTTTGTTATCAATCGAATTTAAAACATAAGCACCTGAACAATTTTCCAAACGAATTCGCCAGCTGCTTTGTCATTACTGATAAGTGGCTTAAAAAGTAAACAAGAACTCGAAGGAAGGCATAATCATACTGCTTTTCTTGGATTGAAATGCAAAGTGTAGACCCGTTGCTTTACCTAATGTTGTGCAAACAAGTGCAAACTGTAGACCCGTTGCTTTACTTAATGTTGCGCAAACTGTAGGGTAGACCTGTTCCTTTACCTAATGTTGTGCAAAACTTGTGTGTGGCTTCTCAGGACTGATCACATCAAACTTGCTGTTAGATATACCTTATTCACATTAATCGTTGTTAAATCAATGGTCTGGCAATCGAGACTTGATAAACAAAATAAACAAACCCGGCGGTGTATCGGACACGTGGAATTCCTGCCGTTGACTTAAGGAAAATCAAGTTTAAATTAAGAATAATGCCACGTAAAAAATTAGGGTTACCGTATAGGAATTAAGCTAACAAATACAACAATCCCAAAGCATATATTTTGGTAATCAAGACATTTAAATAATCATATACTGGAAAGCATGTTTATGTATGAGATGACTATAATAGAAAAACCGTGCCCAATCTTCAGTTTTTACATATTTTCTTAGAAGTTGATTTTACTTTTTTCGAACTAGCAAAGCGAGCTCTCAGTTCTAACTCCATCGTTTGCCACTTGTCTGTCTCACGATAACTTTTGAATGCATCCAAAAACCTGAGTAAAACGTAGAGTTGAGTTTCCATACTTTTACCCCACAGACGCATTTTTAAAGCGAAGCTTTTTATGTCGGGCGTCCGCACGGAGAGGAGTGAACAGAAAAAAATCGTTACGAGAGAAGCGTCACGAAGAATCGTCACGCGCGTTCGTTTGGCAAACGATAACAGCCGCAAATTCATACAGAATCAAATAATTTTTTGCATACAGCCCTGATTTGTAGAGTACTCAAGAACTTTTTTTTTTAGACTGATCCTTCCCAAAACTGTTAAGCGAAAATCTGAGGGGATTATTCGAAATTTCATTCAAAATACGAAACTGGTATTTTTTAATAATTAAAAAAATGAATATAATGTAGTAATCATTACAAATACTTACAGCTTTAAGAAATTATAATTTATTAATTCGATTGTATTTAATAATAAATGTATTTTTGTTCAAAATAGTGAGAGAGTTCTGCAGCACTCATTGAATGCCTTCATTCAACCAGCAGTGGACATGACCAAACTTTCTTAACATTAAACCCTGTAGTTGTATCGCCATTCGAAAATAATTCCAAGAGGTTTGTATTATATAAACTCAATAGCATTATATACGACTAAGCAATCGTAATAAAATTGATAAATTTCAAGACATTATTAACAAACAAAGTCGTGCAATACCTAGCTGGTTTCGGACCCAATTCTGCTCTGATGAATGGCACGGAATTTTGTGCAATATGGCAATTTAATTGCTATAAAATATTTCCTTTCTACTGCACCGACGTGCAAAAACATACTTATCACTGAATAGTTAAACATTTGTGCTGCAAAAACACGTAAGCGGTTCGGACGTCATGAGTAAGGAACACGCCTTCTGTAACAGACATCGAACATTAACGAGAAATTAATTTCAACTCATCTTGTATTGTTGCTTGATAATGTGAGATAAGCCTAGTCTGCAAACACTTATAAACGGAGTGTTTGTGTTTGCATCGAGTCCCGCTAGGTCCAGGGCATTGTTCTAATTCAGGAAAATAGTCGGTTTAAGAAATTCGGTAGACGAAGGATGGCGTAGGATTTACATTTTATATTTTCTGGTTTCCTGTCACCAAGGCATACATGTGGCCAGCGATTCACCCCCACGCGGGGATAGAGCGGAATGGCTTCGGTCATCCCCCTCGCAATAATAGGTCCGGGCACCTAGAAATATCGGTATGGAGAACCATACATAACTTCCATGTTCTAAGATTTATATTTAAAATCATATTCGAAATGAAATATTTCGATAGAAACTACTTCTTTCTACTTTCTTTCTTCAGCCTTAACCACAGTACTGTGGTTACTAACGTGTACCATCTCACGTTAGTGCACTCTATTTTCACTGATGATGGCAGTCGATGGCACTGCCGAAACGTCTGGTTTTGCAAACATTGGACCACGGCCAAACGGCCCGGGAAAGAATTTTAACAACAAACTACTTCTTTTTTGCCGATAACGTAGTACACATATAAACAATTATTCCCTCCCCCTTCAACTATCATTTTCATTTATAAAAAATTACCCCTCTCCCTTAAACTACCCATTTTATTTATAGATATTTCATCTACCTTCTTTCTACAGTGGATTATTATGACTTTCTTTTCAGGATACTTTATTTTTCAAAATTAAGTACTTTACTTTTGTTAAAACATAAAACGTTGCAGGTAAACTACCCATTTCCCGTAACCGATCTTCACCAAAATCAATAGGCCTTGAGTCCTCTACAACTCAGTCACATATGTAAAACATTATTTTATTCTGTTTGAATTTGCGGCAGTTACCGTTTGCCATAGAAATAATTCCACACACACACACACACACACACACACACACACACACACACACACACACACACACACACACACACACACACACACACACACACACACACACACACACACACACACACACACACACACACACACACACACACACACACACACACACACACACACACACACACACACACACTTTTCGGAAAATGACTTTTCTTCATGTTTTGAGGGTAGTACAATCAGAATCAGCCCTTATCTCGAACACGATTTTTCCGCCATCACCATACTTCCATTTCCTTATGCACATGGAAGTAAAAAGCACAGAATCCGGACCAGTAGCGACGCCTACCACAGCTTGTTCGAATATTCTACCAGCATCTAGGACAATCTCATCCTACACCAAACCGTCGTCCTAGCTGAGTATAAATTGCGCTGTTTTGGAAGCCGCCGG
This sequence comes from Magicicada septendecula, assembly GCA_034769895.1. Taxonomy (NCBI): domain Eukaryota; kingdom Metazoa; phylum Arthropoda; class Insecta; order Hemiptera; family Cicadidae; genus Magicicada; species Magicicada septendecula. The sequence continues at coordinate 330,831,566 of CM068376.1, forward strand.
CCAGTAGGTGTGATTTTCAGTTTGGCTCATGTTATGTTACAACTATTTAAGTAAAATGTTGATTGTAAATTGAACGAGCGAAACGAGTTCTCAGTTTCAACTCGACCGTTTGGCATTTGTCTATCTGTCTACCTGTCTATTTGGGGTATGTCTCATTTGAACTTTTGAACGCATTAACCGGTTTTTGTAAAACTTGGCAAACGTGTCCACAAAATTACTCTACTGAACCCCATTGTTTATCACATTGATCTTCCAAAAAATAGGGGGCCAGAAGGCAAAAATGTGAAGGGGTTAAAGTTGTGAAAAAATCGCAAAAGCCCGAGCGGGTTATCAAATTAAAGGTGCTGTTTACCACAGTCTGAATGTAGTGTTCATTTTTTAAAATCTCAAAATGTTTGGAGTCAGGGCCCAAAAAGTGCGTGAAAATTTGGATAAAATCGCAGAAGTTAATGTGGGTTGATATAAAAGAGAATTTTAATTAAAATTTGAAATTAAATTTTGGAAATTTGAAAATTTTAGGACACCAGGGACCAAAAAAGGGACGCTTTTTTTAATCTGAAAATCCAGCAGCGTGTCAGACTAAAAAAAGGAACTGTAACCCGAATGCAATTGTTTCAAATTTTTAGTTTTTACTGTATGATTGTGTGCTCTACTGTATAATAGTCATATTATTAACCAAAGAAATGGTAGAGTAATCGGGATTTTTGTAATTTTTCCCACAATTTAAAAATTATGTAATATGGAAATTTATGTAATAATAAAAGTATTTCGTTCAAAATAGTGAGCGAGTTTTGCAGCTCAGGGGTAACTTGCATTATTTTATATATAAATATATATATTACTATAATACTTATAACTATTTTACCTCAAGATGTATTTTTTCCTTTAGGAACATGTTTCGGGAGATCCTGTTCTCCCATCTTGCCATCCTGTAGACAGCCTTCGCCATCTTGCTTCTGGTGCAGTATTTGTGTGTTGGCTTCTGGATGTTATTAAGGTGGTTTGTTGGTTATAAAGGTGGTTTAAAAAAAAAAGGTGGTTATAAAGGTGATTAAATTTATATTAAGGTGGTTATAATATATATATTATAACGTGACCAAATCTCATTGATTTGGAGTTATATGTAAAGGGTTTACTATATCAATGTTTAAATAAATTTAAAGCGGTGAAATTCAACTCTTATGATGTAGCGTGCATCTTAACGCATTGTATAGGCTCACACGCCAACGTCAGCTGCCGTTACGTAATCACACACAGTATAACAAATAAGGGACACGCCAAAATTTTCAATTATTAATATTTCGGAAACCGGTAAATTTAGGCAAAAACCAAAATAGCCAAAATGTTTGCCGAAATATTAATAATAGGGTGTGCGAATTTTATTTAATATAATTAAACATTAAGAGAGATAATTGATTTTATGTTAATAACTTCCTTAGTAATTGAGCTACACAGAAGAGCTTTTAATATGTAATAGTCATAAGAATTAACAACCAAATGTATATTTTAGAATTAGCATAACTTGGCTTGCAGCCAAGATAATCGCAATATAAATTGCGACCGGACATCCGCACCGACAATTAAAATCCGGTGTGTTAAGAATATTAAAAATAATATTAATTCTCAGACTGTGGGAATTATTTTCGTTCTCACGGAATGAGGTGACTCAAATTTCAAGTAGAAGGGAGGGTGTGTCAGCCAATCAAATCATTCAAAAAAATTGGAACTAACGCAGAGTTTTCGGCTGGAAGAACACTCGACTGCCAGTACTCAAGAGGAACACACGTACATCTTCAAGCGTCTTAGTAATATACATTTGTGAAGACTCATCTGTGAAGACTCGAGGTGTCAACACGCATAATTACGATCGTCTTGTTCAACAGATCAACTGTAACGACTCGTAATAATATCGTCTATTCAAGATACTCTTACTTATCAACAAATAAGCGTACCGCGCAATACATTAACTGTTGGCGTACGCACGCAAGAGATCAACTATATACTACAAGAAATCACTTCAAGAGTACGACATAAGAGGCCGTCTATAACCAGTGGAACAGCTGAAGAACTGACGAGCAGAGCGACAACCCGTAACGAGACACACACGCTGAAGCGAAACGTGAATCGAACGAGGAGCCTGACGCAGTTGTAGCAGTTAAAACTACAGACGTAAAACCATCACCAGTTGCAGAAGGAGCAGAGTGTTGCTGATTCCTGAACTCGTCGCCAAAATCCAGGACGCTCAGTAGATCGTCATCTCTAGCAGATTGGACCAGGACAGCGAGGGATTTCCGGAGCATCTCTACATCATCTTCTGAACCAGGGAAGTCAAAATCAAATTATTCACTTCTCAAAAGATCAATTTTTCCTTTCTTTTTTTAAAATCATTGTAAAAGAAATAATTCAGATGCCGATAAATCAGAGACTCTAAATTAATAAGGAATATTCAATTGTGATAATCTGTATAGCATGTATCCCTGAACTAATAAGCCCTAGCTAAGAATTAGAAATAGATAAAAAGAAAAGCGCTATACAAATCTAAGCAGAGAATTAATTAATTACTTGTACTGCAGTATACGTGAGTCAAATCACAAGTAGATAAAGGCACGTTGAACTAGATTCACGGCTAGTTTATTCCAGAATATTTACAAGCATTTTAGAGTAATTAAAATCATTTTAAAAACATTGCAAATTAAATTAAATCCATAAATTAAATTATTTAAAACTAACTTCTTTGAAATCAATAAAAATACAATTGAAATACAATTTGAAAATAACAAGCTCATTTTCTGAATAATAGTAACCATTCAGAAAACATCATACCAGTTTCTATTTACTGTTTTAGTTCGTAAGAATTGTTGTAACTATAAGTTTTTTCATTCTTATGTGTGATTAGAATATTAAACCACGATTTTATTACCCAACACTGTATTTTTATTGCTGTACTACGGAGCCTACCAACCTCACAAAACTCTTCACAATAATTATAACAAGTTTAGCGTTTTGTTTTTGTACACTTGAGTTAACCTACTTGCGAATTCAAATCACAAATCCACACGCCCATAGTCGGAAGAAGCCGCAAGAACGGACAGCAGGTAGGTGCTCATTACACACGTTGCAAAAACACAACAACACAGAAAACATTTCAACACACACACGTTTTATCTTGTTATAATATATATATATATATATATATATATATATATATATATGCTGCCAACAAACTACCATTAAACCCAGCCCTTCAGAACCTTGAAATTGGCACAAAAAATATAGAGGCAGTAAAAGAGTTCGTATATCTTGGCTCCCAGATAAACAACACTAACGACACCAACAGTGAAATAAGAAGAATAGGCCTATATATCGCAAATAAAACACATTATGGATTAAAAAAGCACCTGAAGTTTCATCTCAAGAAGCACGAAATGCAAAATTTACAAAACACTTATCATATCAGTGCTGACATATGCTTCAGAAACCTGGACAATAACAAAAAAATAGCGAGATAGTTCTAGGTTGCTATGAAAGACGGATTCTAAGAACAATATTTAGAGGAGTACAAGAAAATGGAATGTAGCGCAGGCGCTATAATTATAAACTATACCATTTTTACAAAGAGCCAGAAATTGTCAGGATAATCAAAATATACAGGCTAAGGTGGGTTGGACACAGAGAGAGTGGAGGAAGGACAGCCTACGAAACACATTTTCTACCAGAAACCAATGGGTAGTAGAAAAAGGGGAAGACCCCGAAGTAGATTCAAAGATCAGATAGAGGAGGACCTCGGAAAGCTGAACATAAGAAGCTGGAAAGCCAGGGGACGCAATAGGGAGGAATGGAATCAACTGTTGGAGCAGGCCGAGACCTACCAAGTGTTGTAGAGCCATGGCTGATGATGATAAACTTGCATTAGGCCTATTTGTCGCAATAATGTTTGTTGGACATTTGTAAACTTGAAAGACTGGTGTATACGAGTGTTTTGTTTATTTTAATTGTAATTGAATTTGTTTTCTGTGTTCAATGATTTATTATACCCCTTAAAGACGGCGGTCCCTGAGATTTGTACACTGTACAAAATGTACAATGTACAGTCTTATTAAGTACACATGCAATAAAAAAATTGTTGTCTACTCATCCCCTCCGCCAGTTCCAGATCGGATTCCCTCACACCACGGTATGCTAGAACATTCCTATTTCCTTCGTGACGGTATTTCAACCAGGAGACGGTTGGGAACAGCTTAAGGTGGAAATGATGACCACAGCGCCTTTCGAGCAGGATACACGAAGAAAAGAAATATGGTTTTACTGGTCGGACGTTTACTGAAACATCACCAAATTGTCCCCGACTTGGCCTGTGGCTTTAGTCATCGTCTCTTTCGTCACCGGTATTTCAGCCTTCTCTGTACCACTAAGCCGTAAGCCAAATTTAATTATGCCTTATCTGTACGGGATGGTGGTGACAATACCATAGTGAAAACCTTAGTCCCTTGTTTTATCCAGCCGCTGAAATCCGTTTCATTATCTGACCCATGAGTCTATTGGTTGATTCTGTTAATTTTTCATTTTCTAACGCTTCCTTCGTTTCCTAAGTACCTAAATTAGCATCCAGAAGGCAGGAGTTTAAATGAGTAGTAATTTCAAAACGTTTTAATCGGTGAAGATGACAAAAAATAGACAGGATTTTACATAAGCGAGAATTTTATTAGACATTATAGCACGGTAATCAAACGTTGCTCTAATCACGTTTTGTCACGATATGTCAGGACGTAGCGATTCGTATCGCATTGAAAATAAGTATGCGGAGAGCGTAGGTATACTTCGTTAATTCTACAGCAATTACGCAAAGTATACAGCAAAACATGACAACGCTAATTATACGTAAACATTGAAACAAGGAAACACAAAGTGTACATCAAGTCACAGCTTTGCACAACGTCATGTACGCGTATGACACAACTTCGCATGGCGTAAGGTTGTCGATTACGATTACATCATTATATTCTTAATCAATCAACTTAGGTTTGCCTAGTTATATCATATCCATACGTTCTCAACAGCGTTTAGTACGCCACTAAATGTTATCAGCCTTTTACTGCAATCTGACCTACTTTCTATCGAAAGTAAGCCACTTTATCTTATAATGACTTGAATAAATAGACATGATAGAGATGTCCATGAAAATTCATAAACAACTCGTAAAATAACTGTACGAGAATACAATGATGCAGAAGTCTATCATCCTAAATGAAGTAATGCAATAAAAGCTTGTCTATTCAAATGAAAACATTTTTTCAAGCAGAAGTTAATATTTCGTGAGTAATGTAAGTCGATGTTATTAATCAACTGTAGAAACGGAATGAATGAATCACACAAGGCGAAGACTCGATGAGCACAAGACTAATGTACAAGTATCGATTAGCTTAACCTCTTAAAAATTTTAGTGAAAACTCTGTTAACTGATTTAACGACAAGTGTCAACTATTACTAGATCTGTAGGTCACGTTCGAAGTACAGGCCTACAACAAACTTAAAACTATTAAGGACTGAAATCTCAAGGTTGACCACCTTTCTCTGTGCCCACGACTGCTACCATTTTTTTTTTTTTTTAAGAAGAATACATCAAGAATGACGTCACCTAAATCGTAACTTCTAGTTGTATCGATAGCATTAACTTTGCTTTACAGTAAACTCTCTGTATTCGCAGAGCCAATATTTGCGACTGATTTCCTGCAGCCGCTGACTAGCTGTTTCGAATTGTTTATGAAGCGGACGTAATTAACCAAATTTTAAACTTTACAATGTTTTCCTGAAACAATTAAACTTTCTCGAGACCTTCGTCAGGATTTTAAGTACGCCTACGTCGATTCTTCCATAGAACGGAATGTAATTTTTAAACGCAGAACTGAAGACACATTGGCTGTTTATAATACACTTATATTTGGGTTTACACAAAAAACTAAAGAACGGAAAATTACTACTTATTTTAAGCCTTCCTGAGTTAATATCTATTCTGGTCGCAAGTTATTAAATCTTTGATGTTATATAAAATGTAATTTATATAAGTTATTAAAACTTCTTAGCCTTGTATAAAGTTGCTACGGCTTTCACGGAAACATTAGGCCTTAGTCTATTGTTTGTGTGGACAGACGTTTCGGCCCCCCATCGGAGGCCATTTTAAGCGTCGGAAACAATTGGCACGGTGTCCGCCAATTGATCCCAGTCATGCGGTAGAGACTGTGTATTTTTCCCAAGACTATATAAACTATCATACTAGCACGATCTAAGCTGGTTGATACGTCACTCCTTAACTACGAGTTCTTATTACGTATGATTTTTTTAAGTACAGTACTATCACTCTCGTTGTTTATAAAATTAGTGGATTAAAATGTATCAAACTCTACGCTAAGCTCTACGCAGTATTTAATAAACAGTGTAGTTTTACAAAATTACCTATAAAGCAAGTGTTTATAAATACAGCGTACTTTAATTTCCGTATTCGGGATTTCTGTTGAAATCCGGTTTTCGCGGTGAAATTTAATAACCTAAGCACAGCAAGTACGAAGAGTGTACAGTATAGCTTCATATTCTTCATACGATTCCAATGAACTTTCACATTCTTTACCAAGAGATAATATTTCTTCACAAAACACAAGTGGAACATTTTGATTTAATGTCGGTTTTCGCATATCCTATTATAAGCTTATTAATTCGGTTGCTTACAGAGTTGTTCAGTAAAACTGTTTGAAATTACAGCTGCGCAGTTTTTGTATCTTATTCTTACGTATAACTCATCTTTCTACAAGTCGGTGACTACAGATAAGCGCTACCGAGCGGACTCTACATCAAGTCCGCCGTCCCTGAACGTTATCATTAAACTTCTTCCAACGCCAGTCCCCTACACACAATCGACTGAAACAAAAGAAAGGAATAGAAAGAGAGGAATCGGATAGAAATCCCTTTAAAACGAGGAAATTGTACGTGTTATAGTCAATCGTCTATCGTTTATCTAACAATCGTTTTCCTAATACACAAAGAGACGTTTGTTAAATAAAAAATAACATATTCATGATATATCAATTTGATTTAACCCTTTAATTCCCTTGTTACATATATGCAACGTTGGGAATTTATGACAGTATTAGTCCCATACCTATATTTGTTTTCCACTAATGATCGATGTGGTATTTCTACAACACTGTTGTGAACGCATTCTGTTAGTCGTTGTAACTACTCCTTCCTGGATTTGGTCATGGGAGTTTCAAGTGTGCTGTTTGCTTGCCACGCAAGGTATGTAAAATAATTCAATTGTAATAAATCAACAATGAACGTCTAAATGATAACTAAAAGAAATAATACGCGTTAATACATAAGTTTGTGTGTCTTGTTTTGCTTCATACGGTTTAGCACTGCTTCTTACGCTTCATGTTTTTCTATTTTAAATGTATATAACATTGGGTACTACATATTACGTTTATTTAGCTCACTTTTGTTCTGCCGCAAAGGTTATTTTTGTTCTTTCTTTATAATTTCAGTTACCCGACAAAGAGATTCTTGACATTCTTGATAATATAGATAGTGATTTATTAGAACTGTCAGAACTAGAAGATAAAGATGTGGACGAAAATTGCACATTGACAACGTCACGTCATATCGCTGAAGATGCTATTGTCTCCGAGGAGCAGGTACTGCAGGAAAGTGTAGAATTATCGGAGGAGATATTTCCACGCTGGCAGTGGAAAAAAGGAAGCTTCATCGCAAATATCCAGCCGTTTCTGGAAGTTGTGGCAGACATGCCGTGTAGTTTGTCAAGCCCTTTAGGGTATTTCAAAATCTTTATAACAGATTAAATGCATGTTATGTTGGTAAAGGAAACAAACGTATAAATTACCCAAAGGACGGAGCATAGTGTCAATCCAGTAGACCAGAAATGGAAAACGTTTACGCATGTATCTGAAAATGGGACTATGCTAAATGCCAAGCAAACTATTGGGCTATGCCGAATGCTACTGGAAATCCAATATGGCTTACTCTTTTATTTCTGATGTTATGTCACGAAACAGATTTGATAAGCTTCTAAGTAGTCTTCACATAAAAAGTAGTTTAACAGTATCAACGGAGAAAAAGTGACAAGCTATGGAAACTAAGACCCTGACTTCGCAAAACACCGGAAACACGCTGCCGAAGACAATCAGCGTTTATGAAATGATATCAGCGTCCAAAGGCAGGAGTCATCTACACCAGCATTTGCAAAATAAGCCCACTTGTTGGGAGTTTAAAAAGTGGGGTAGACCTAGAGCATCTCGATTCCTGTGTAACTTTGATATTTAGCAAGGAGCAAACGAGTCTGATAATAGCAATGTGAACAGGGAAGTTGGAAATGTGTAGGATATGAATTGGTAATGGATCACACAAACTCCTTGCCTGAAGGTCATAGTTTCAAAGTGTTTGCTGACAATTTTTTACTGCGGATATTCTTGTACAGTCAGTGCTGAAGAGAAACATCTATTTCATAGGAACAATCCGATGCAACAGACTAAACGACTGTCCCTTTCAATGTGTCGAGGGTCGGCAGCTTCATTGGTGGATACTGCAGATCGCTTTACTGTTGTGAGATGCTATGACAACAAAGCAGTTACACTGTTGTCCGCCTTTGAACCTGTCGCCGGTGGGAATGAACACACCGAGATACCACGACCTTCCATAATCCAGACAATTCATGGGAGGCATAAATCTTTATGACATGTTGTGTTCCCTCTACAAGTACCACTTCAGATCTCGTCGCTGGTATGTCTACATATTTTGACACCTCATAACAGTTCCTGTAATTAACAGTTGGCTGAAATACCGTAAAGAATGTAAAGTGTTAGGTGAAAATTATATACCACTGAGAAGGTTTCAAGCTGACCTTGCCGGACCAGGTAGGCCAAAAAGAGGACGAACAAGTGGAGATGAGATGTCAAAACAAAAGAGAAGAGCAGCAACTACTATTGTTCCTGTTTTGGGCTGTTGAAAGGAGAAGACAGAGTAGGTCTACTGGCGTATGTAAGGAGTGGCGTGGACGTTGTAAAATATGAGTAAAAATGAACTTATTTGTTTGATGTGAATAGTGTGAGGTGTATTTACGTTTAAACAAGGACAAAAACTACTTCAGAAGGTTCCATAAATGAAATGTATAAAATAAACACGTTTTATTATTAACTAACGTTCTTCAGTATGTTTGCTAAATGCGAATCACATTTTTAGAGAATTTGTTCATTGATGTTTCCATTAACACGCAGTGTTACATCTATGTAACAGCAGAGCCGGCCCCAGCGCTTCTGCCGCCCTGTGCAGTATTTATGAGTGCCGCCTTCTCCCTATTTTAAGGCTGAATACATTCACGCACACTAGAATACTCTAAAGATATAGACCTACTCTATAGATACGGCGATTGCCTTCAGATGACGACTAGGAATGTTTGCATTGTCGTGTATATCAAATAAACAGAACTTTTTCGCGTTTACTATGCGGGGAACGGCTACAATAAAAAATGTAGAGACAATGCAAGGAATCATGATACAATAAAAATGTATGCCTATGTGATGACTTAAAATTAAAATACTAACAAAAATTCATTATGATTGAAATATAACAAAAGTAGTCGCCAGACCACTCGGGCGAGTCTCGAACATACTCGGTCTGAGATAAGTTTTAATAAGTTTGAGCTTCGAGAAAGACCCTTCTCAGCTTGCCACTGTCACATGTAGTGTTAGAAAAATTCTTAGAGCGACACCAACATTTGGCGCGAACCCATACTCTTGAATAAATTTTAAAGTCTCGACAGGCGTACTTTTAGGTTTTACAATTGTTGAACGCACTTTAAGTTCATCCTGTAAATCAATAGCACTGATATCTTTTAATTCACCATGAGTTAAGCCATTGCACAGTTTAGTACACTTATCCGACAAGACTTCAGGTGACATGTCTTTGACTTTACTCACGTCATACAGGAAGTCAAAAAGTTTATTATGACTCTTAATCTGTTGTAAATCGACTTTGTACCGCAACTCTGGATCTTCAATGAATTCGTCTCTTCCTTTATAATTTTATTTTTACCTCAATTTCGAAACTTAACATCCCGGAATCTGCTGCCCTTTAAAATTTGCCGCCGCCCTGGGCGGTGGCACGGTTCGCCCCTTCCTGGACCCGGGCCTGTGTAAAACCTAATTAAAAGAGCTTAAGTGTTGAATTCTTATATATCCGTGTATAAATTCTTTCAGTGTCTATAAATAAACATGGCTTGAAAAATGAGTACTTTTTTTTTTAAACCGTACCATATCTGGGCGTTAATGGTTTGACACGAGCAACGTAGTGTTACAAAAATAAAAAAAAACACTACTGCTACTACCACTACTACTACTACTACTACAACCACCACCGCTGCTGCTGCAGCTACTGCTACTGCAACAACAACAACAACAACACAAAAAGTACTACTACTACTGCTACTATTACTACTACTACTACTACTACTACCACCACCACTACTACTACTATTACTACTACAACTAATATTACTCTACTACTACTACTACTACTACTACTACTACTACTACTACTACTACTACTACTACTACTACTACTACTACTACTACTACTACTACTACTACTACTGCCGAAATTCGTTGTGAAAGCGTTGAGGTTTTACATATTTTGGAATTAGTAGTATTGTGCATAGTAAGACTTACATAGGCCTATCTCTGAAGGTAAGACTGAATCTCGTCAATGATACACAGACGAACGTGGATGTAACATAATACGTTACATTTACTTGTATGTACACAAATTAGCTACCAAAGTGTTAAGAAAATAGTAAAGAACGATAATTTGTATAACAAAGCGTTATACACCGTTATGTATAACAAAGATTTCACTATACCCTTAAATATCAGTCAGTGTTTAAACAACACTGATATTATAACTGATATAGACTGTAAATCACTTGGCGATTTGACACGAGCTGCAAGAATGTATGTTTTTTGTACTTATTACTTGTTGGAAACGCTTTTCCTTATCGGTCGCTTCTGATAAGGGAACTCAACGTACAACTGCTAACCACGGTTGCAAAGGCCCATTACTCTGCTGATCGCTAACTTTCGCAAATTAGCACAATTCTCGCAGTAACTATAGGAATTTTCTTATAATGTGCGTCGCGATTGGCAGACCAAACGTCTGATACGAGCACAGAGTTCCGAAGAGAAACTGATCTATCCGTTCATCGACTGAATTCCCGTAATCCGGTCTGTTCTTCGGTAACCTTTACTCATGACTTTTCTACAGACAATAAATGTTCTTGTCCAAGAAGGCTTCTGAACAGAACATTTCTTGTTCAAAAAACCTGAATATTTCGACGACCAAATTTACGGGTTATAAAACCTTTTTACTTAAAAAAATGCATACATTTACTTACTGATTTTAAAAAACTATTGTCATCAGATGGGTCTTTTTATTATGAGTATTCTGATATAAGTCCGACCTCAGAAATTCCTATATCTCAAAAGTTATTTAAATTATCGTATTTTTTATGAATATCCTGTAAAATGATTACGTACTCTCGCACACGCGGGTAAGCGTCCTTACGCACCAATTCACAGTACTTAAAGATGTCTTATTAGTCTAAAAATACTTAAATCTAACATTATTCACAATTCTCCTTGTCAGCTAATCTACAACATTCAAGCCTGCAATCTCTACTTATTTATACAGCGTCTTTATATGCTGTCATATGCTTTACTCTCCGCTACATTCCATATGCAGTTAGAATGGCCATTGCAATATATACACCTATATACATATATTCACGCGTGCACGCACAAATATGTAGCAAGACTCTCTCTCTCTCTATCTCTCTGAATTAAAAGAGTAAAGTGTACACCACACACGGGCGCGCCCACACACACACAAACACACATAGGCTACTATATATATATATTATATATATTTTATAATGACTTTACCTCAAGATGTTTTCTCCTTATTTGGAACATGTTTCGGGAAGCCTTGTGTTCCCATCTTCAGCCTTCCTGTTTTGAACCTTGCGAGGTAGGCCTATTTGTGTGATGGCTGGTTGCTGCTGTGGTTTTCTGTTGGTCTCTGGTGCTTTAAATTGGTATTATTGTGTGTGATTGTGGTGTTTATATTAGTATTTTGTGTATTTTCTATGTTGAGTGCTTTGAAAATTGTGTCATGTTTTGTATTGATTTGTGTTTGTTCAGGTATTAGTTTGTTTTGTGATTTATGTTTGTATATTTGTAAATTTTCCCAAATGTTCATTATGGTCCCTTTGAGTGGTTATGTGTTTTATTAGTGTCATATTGGTTATGTCTGGGAATTCATGTCCAGTGTTTATTGCATGTGTGGCCAAATTAGATTTATATATTTCTGGTTTTTTGTATGCATTTAGGCGTTCAAAATAACGTTTTTCAGCTGTTTTCTTGTTTGTCGTATGTAATATTTTCAAAGCACTCAACGCAGAAAATACACAAAATTCTATTAAGAAAACCCGTGTGTACGACTTGGTAACCTTCGGGCCATGTTTTGCGAATTATCAACGTAATTTCCGTGTACTTTACGGTCTAGCAAGACGCAGACGATAATAACAAACGCCAGACCATAATCAACGATCGTACAGACAAAACAAATAAAACAAAACGTAAAGAAGGCTGCAAAAAAATATGGCTCAAGGTTAACGGGGATACTATGGCAGCATTTTGTGTTGCAAGTGTCAGACGCCAGTGCTCACCGATTGTACATAGACGCTTGGATTCATCCTACAGAGCAAGTAAACAACGCGCCCACACGTTTCGCGTGGGCAACTGGACACCAATTATTAAGCCATAGTCTGACAAGTAAGTGCGGCTGTTAACTAGAAAACTGTTCGGTCCCACCAGATCACCGTAACCCTCTAAGTAAAAATGCTAAGGTTATTAACTAACAAAACTACCGTTATTAAACAACTTTTTCCCTGAAAACAATTACTTTCAGGATTGTAAATATCGGCTTACATACGATTGTAAAAATTAATCACCAACGTCAATCATGTAACACGTAAACGTCTTATTCACAATCGACATTTAATTTTATTTAGTAACACGAATAACGTGTACAGTTATGTTGAGTGTCGTTGACATGTTTGATTGTACACGCCACTGTTTAGCGTTAAGGCCATTAAACGTATCGGGTGTGAAAAGAAAATCTGTATCATTGAAACTAAATTTAGGTGTTCTCAAAATCCTTAGAGATTCGGGATACAAAGGCAGATGTGGCAGAGTGGTTCAAATCAATTTATTCAACCGACAACTTTACATAGTACAACAGAAACAAAATCAAATTAAAATAAACGGTACAAGAGTCAGAATGCTCTGGGAACCAGAAGAGTCAGAACCAGTGAGGAGCAGTGAGGCTGGGAAAAGATACCGTACACATTGTCGGCTGGATGACTCCGACAAGAACAACTGTTAAGCCTTGTTCCCACGGCGCGTGGCTTGGCGAGCCTCGAGTTGCTCGAGGTTCGTACTGTGGACTTGTGGTCTGTCGAATCCCGAGCTCGCGCCGTTCCCACGGCGCGTGGCTTGGCAAATCTCGAGTGGCCTCGAGTCGATCACTTCTCGTCAATACTCCATTGCCAGACGTTCTCTTGAAGCTATGTTAGTTAAGTCTCTGAACAAGTATGAATAAAGTTTACGAATTGGACAATAACGAGGAAGTAGCGTGTGCGCAGCGGCTTATTTACTGTTGAATGGTGAATTTTTGAAGAGGAAAATGGTGAAACCCAAAAGGCGTTGGTGGATGGTGTCACTAAATAAAAGTCGAAGAAGGTAATTATAACAATACCGAAACTAATAAAATAAATATAAAATTTAAATTAGGCCGTTTAAACAAACTGCAGTCAAACTAACTCCGATTTATTCCCGGATCATGGAGAAACGACTATAGTGGAATGACGTCCTTCATGACCATAAAGAAGGCGGCTAGAAAACCAGGAGAAGAAGCTAAGGCTATTCGAAACTCCTTTGCTGAGTATTTCACAACAAGTGGCAAGTTACCTTGGCAAGACAAGTATTGTTAATTCAAAAGTATGTAAACACCTGTGAAAATAATGTTTTTAATGAAAACTGTGTAACTGACTCTTACTAAAATGTGGCTTACTTTTTTAAAATGAATCATGGATGTGAAATTTATGTCTAGTTTAAATTATTTTAAATTGGAGCCTCTATTCTTAGACATTAATTTATGCTAATGTTGTTACATAACATTTATTGTTAACCTACGAATAACCACTTGAAAAATAAAAAAATAAATAAATGAAAAGTGAAATAATATATACAAAAACCAATGTTTCGTCTTTCCACATCATAGAATAAGAACCATTACGAGTATTTAAGAAATTCAGGTAAGTTAATAAGAAATGACAATAAGTGCTTACCTCAGTAGTTTTAGTTCCCCTTGGTGTGTAAGCAGTGTGCAAAAATGACGCCATTTTGTCTTACGCGAACCATTCTGGCTTGTATAATTCATTAGTTCCAGCCCCAGTTCTTGAACTGTTTTTTACTTTCATCGCCAACTTCCTGTAGGTAGCCATCAGATTTTCTTTCGTCCTCTTTAGCTCTTTCAAAGAACACTTAACACTCATGTTGCTTTGAATTCGTTTCAAAGCATCATAAACCTTGTTCTTATCTTTATGGTGTTCATTTTGTGGATTCCATATGACAGGTTCTCCCTCGTATAAATCCAAAAACTCAGTAATTACTTCATTACTCCACTCCATAATGAACTACTGATTATACTACCGATAATGAAAATTGCTATGTTAAAACTGCGAAACTACACTTGTACAAACCACAACAGGCCGTGGGAACAGGTGCACGAGCCGTACTCAGGCTTGTCATCCGTCGAGCCACAAGCCTTTGATGTCCGAGCATTTACCGACATTTCATGGGAAAGGGCGAGCCACCCCGAGTCCCCTCGAGCATTGACGAGCCTTTACGTTCCCACGGCGCGAGATATGACAAACTTACGTTCGCCAAGCCACGCGCCGTGGGAACAAGGCTTAAGCGCAACTGTAGATCAGACGTTTCCTTTGTCCTCTCCTGCGTTGGAGATCCTTATCACTACTGAGAAGTGGCTCCTCTTCTTCGTTTGCTAGCGCAGGGACTTCCGAGGTGCTGACGATAGCTGCGGGCAACTCCAGAGAGCAGGAGATATGTTGCTTCTTCCGAAAGAGGAATCAGAGTGATTAATGTCTCACACTGCAGAGTATAGAGAACAGACTATACCACGTACTAACGCTTATAACCAGTCCTTCTGCCACCCGTAACGCTTACGTAAAGTGTGTATGGAAAAAGCTCTTACAAAAATCTGCTTTACGTAATGGTGCATGTCATGTTCTCAGACGTATTTCTTTTTCAATATGTAAAATTTATTTGCTTTTCAATTTTAACTTACAGACGAAGAATGATGATGAAGAATTACTTACAAATTACGTATGTTTTGTGGAAACAACGACCTGATGCGGGACATATCGATGCGATGACATTTTGTCGGAGGACATTTTGAAGTGGAAACTTTTTGTGGGCCTTTTCAACGAAGATCGAAATCCGCACAATCTTTCCTTTACTTTCCTTTTCTTTATACTATTAGTCTCGTCTTTAGACCCACTTATAGAAGGCGTTGGAGAGGCAAATATTGGCAGACGTATCTATTTACACTTATCTTAAATTTGTGTCTGACTGGTGTACCATAATTAATGCCATTTCACAAGTTGTCGGTGTCGGTTTGGTATTTCCTGCTTCCAAGCGGTTTATGCGAGTGTCTAACTGCTTATTATCTTCACATTATCGAACAAGATAAGGTTCAAGTCAGAGAGTAATTATTTTACGCCGGTAAAGGTGGGAGTTGTTTAAATTATTGGAATCAAAAAAGAGGTTCGATTAAGTGTTATTTACCAACTTCAGTTATATTTTCATCTGAAGTCAAATATAGGAAAAGTGTATTTCCAAATTAACTTCTGGCATGTTCTATTAGAAAGTAATAGTAAATACCGTCAGCTTACGTAAAGGGTGTATGAAAAACGCTCTGATAAAAGTCTGCGTTTCGTAGAGGTGTATAAATATTTGCGTCTCATGTTCACAGACTTATTTATTTTTTCAAGATGTAAAATTTATTTCTCTTTCAATTGTAACTTCCAGACGAAGAACGATAATGAAGAATGATTACTTATGTTTTGTGGAAACAACGAGCTGAGAGCAATAAAAGATTTTTCTATCATATGTAGCAGCACAACTATAGCCTGTAACACCAGAGGGCGCAAAGTACCTTGGTCTATAAAATTACGAACAGTGAAGTATTACACATTCGAAGCTTAACATCTGCAGGTATTGGTCATGATCACAGATTGGTCTTAGGGGAAATGACAATTGAGCCAATAAATAAAGAAAGATTACGATGTTGACGAATGTTGAAGGAATCTAGAAGGAAACATAAAATGCGCCGTAGAAGAAGGAGTAGACACAATGGAAGTACTACTAAACAAGGGCGAATGAGAAAGGAAGCACATTCCTTGGTTTCTTTTGAAGAAGTAGGCCTAAAACATTTAGCACGAAGGAAGAAAACGCGTGTTTAGCATAGGGCGACCAGACGTCCCGTTTTTCCATGAAGAATTAAACTTCGCTCCCAAAATGTTTTGAATCAATTCAAATCTAGATTTTAAAAACAGTAGAATGTTTTACATTATCTGCATCAGCCTGCGGTCTGTTCTGTTCTCTGACGGTAGTAGTTATAACGCATACCGCATCTCGCATTTTCACAGCTTCTATCTTGACATCGTCGATTACAATAGTCGGTTGACGCGGAATGCACACAGACATAACCTCAAAATTTTTAGATGTCATCGCCCGAAAAGTGGATGAAAATTTTAATAAAATAGCAAAAATTCATGTAGAGGTATCAAATAAAAGAGAATTTTTACTAACATCTGAACGTACTGTTACGTTTAGGACATTTCAAAAGATTGGGAACTCAGTGCCCAAAGTGTGATAAAAAATTGTGAAAATCAAGCAGGGTCTCAGACTAAAAGGAATTAAAACCTTAATCCGAACGTTTCGAATTATTAGTATTTATTGTATGATTGTGTACTCTACAACTGTTATATTGCTAAAGAAATAGCGGAAAAATCGGGATTCTTGTGATATTTCCCATAATTGAAAATATGTCCGATATCGAAATTTATGTAACTATAAATATACATCGTTCAAAATAGTGAGCGAGTTCTGCAGCTCGGGATACTAATAAATACTAAAACAAGAAAACATTATCTTGTAAGATTTTACTTACAATATCCGTGACACTAAATGGCACGCGTTGATGTAGTGAGTCGTGTTGTGCTGTTTTGTATTTTGTGTAACTTGGTTCATTTTAAATTAAGTGTGATCGGTTATAGTGATGGCGGACTGCTTCCGGGCAGAGTTACTACCGCCAGTGACCCGGTAGCGTTTCTACAGATCTACAGACCGCACTTCAGTACGGATGTCAGATCGGCTGAAAAATCCATCGGTTAGCACTGTAATGAGATCTACAAACGGACGCAGATCTTCATTAGCAAACAATCAGGCAAACACAGCTTCTAAACCTTTATATTCTCGAGAAGTAATTCTCTGGGCAAGAACATACTATGATATTTCTAGAAATTAGGCAACTAAAATTAAGGGATAATTAGTATCCACAGCCTCTCTAATCGGACCAAAGAGTATTATAGCTGCCTCTCGAATTTTAATTCAGTGGTTATGGATGTTTCTTTTTCAAAGTTTCAAAATTCTTGGCCCTCCAGGTTGGGGGTTGGACGCAGGGCCGACTACTCTGCCCTGACAAAAGATTACAGTTGCGAATAGCTATATCTGAACGAAAAGTCTTGCGAACAATCTTTGGACCTCTACAAACTAAATATGGCTATTTTATTATTCAAATGAACCACGAACTGGACCAACTGTTTCAGGGTGCCGACATAGTCCGAGTAGAAGGCTTGAATGGATGGGTCGCGTAAGGCGAATGGATGACAGAAGAATGGGTAAGAGAATTGCAGATTGGAGACCGGTAGGAAGAAGAATTAGAGGCAGACCCAGAAAGAGATGGTTGGGTGACGTGGAGGATCATTTGAGATGTATGAACGTGAGGGGATAGAAACGGATGTGTAATGAGAGGGCGGAATGGAAGAAAGTCACTGAGCAGGCTAAAAACCCACGGTGGGCTGTAACGCAGGAAAAGGGAAGGAAGGTTATGGATGTTACCTACTTAGACAGAAACTGTCAAAAACATAATTGAACAACATTTTTGGTAGTGGCTAACAGTTTAACCGAGCCAATGAAAAAAATATTATCTGCCACATCCACGCGTATATTCTGGAGCAGTGGAGGCCAAGATTTTTAAAATTTGGATCCCGATACTTGTAAACCTGTAACTGGATTTATTATATATTTCGAAACCTTACTTTTTAAGTAATTTAAAAGCTAGCATGGAGTAAAATGAAGAAAAATTGTAAGAAAAAATAATAGAGTTTTTCAAATAAAATGTGGTGGCACTGAATCGGATGGGTTTGGGAACTTCTCATTCAGTATTGTACTTTTTAGAAGAGATTAATAAACTGCCAAACGACCGCTTAATTTTGGTGAATGAAGACTGGCTTTGGGATCTTGTATTCACAACAGTCGTGATGAGGTAAACTGAATTTTGCATTAACAAAGGGAAAATTCTCTGTTTCGTCATTATTTCATTTTATAACATTTTGTATTACTAGACGTACCCTTTGCTAATGATTTATCTCATAAGAGATTATCTCAATTCGCTCGAATGGAAGAGGAAGCAACAATGTGGAAAATTTTGTTTAAATACAAAAACCTAATGTCTGCACTGCACAGTTCCAGGAAGATTACAAACACTTTAATTATTTATTGACGTTTTTCTCTTTCTGTTTGAGACAGAATCCATTTTCCTCGCGAAATTCAGATGGGAATGACCGATCTTCAGCATCATTCTTCACTTAAAAGTACATACTGATTTTTTTTTCAAATTATTTCAAATCCAGCAAGAGAAACTTACCTGGATTTTTTTGAAATTTTCTCCTAACACTAAGTTTACAGGTTTGCGTAATTTAGCATTGCCGTACTCGTGTAGATTCGTATGTACGCGAAAAAGCTTTATGGATTGTGAACACGATTATAAGGCAAAGATTAGTTAACGGGTACAGTAATTTGTAAAATGTATTCAGGTTAAAAATCCAAATTAGGCAGTTTTTTAATTCTAAAAATTAGACAAAAGTCTTCTGTGCCTAAAGTAATCTACACTTTTTTTCAAATTTACGAAACAACGATTTTTTTTCTTAATATCAGCTATGAGAAATTTAAAACAAGATCTGTGTGTCTATTACTATTTGTTTTTACGTGCTTCAATAAATTTATACAATTGAAAACACTATTTTTGTAATTTTAGTATTATAGTTGGTAGCTTAAGGCCTGTAGAATCCGAGTCTGTACGTAAAACAAACCACTACATGGGGTGTCTATAACACAGTTACAGGTTTTGAAATACCACAGTAGAGAAGAAGTCGAAAGTAATTATGAAAATGATTAAAGTGCAGCTATTACAAAACGCTTAAAGGCAGTAATTTACATTTGTACTTGGATTTAGTACTCTAAACACACGCACACAAGCACACACAGTATTTATAAGAAATAATTCGCTCATCCGGAACGCCAGAGTTTCACAGAAAACTGGCTCATGACGCACAAATGTTGGCCACCACGATTAAATACCGAGTTATAAAATTATACAGAAACATACATCGATTATTTGTTAGTACATTTTATTTCT
Source organism: Magicicada septendecula (assembly GCA_034769895.1). Lineage (NCBI taxonomy): Eukaryota > Metazoa > Arthropoda > Insecta > Hemiptera > Cicadidae > Magicicada > Magicicada septendecula. Next base: position 330,851,465 of record CM068376.1, read on the forward strand.
CCGACGTTGCAGAGTCTATATGTGAATCTTGTGTAAAAGAAATAATATAGGATACACGCGCTAACGAATTAGTCATTATTGTTACAAGTATAATATACCATAACGACAAAGAACGTTGAAATAAGACTTACAATACTTCACATTAATGACTGTAATAGACCTCGGTAATGTGAGGTGTGGAGAAAGTTCATAGAGCCTGAAGATTATTTCAAGGTTTACATCAAGCAAATAGCACGAGAAAACTTGCGTAACAGTGACACACCGCGATTTTGCATGTTTGATTAGCCAAGAGAAATAGCGCAGGCAATCGACGGTGCCACCAAGCAAACAGTACGAGAAGAGAGCCAGCGGGGCACGATGAGAGATGTGAGCACCAGGGACGTCCTTCCTTGCAGGAGCGTATTTACGGGGGGAGGACGAATGGGACCGGATCCGCCTTCCGAGGGTCGAAAAAATTTGACGAGGAAATTTGTTATCTCTTAATTAAGATGGTGTTTTATTACTTTTGCAGCTGTATAGTATAGAAGTAACTCTTTTTACAAACAAGCTTATTGGCAGTAGTACAAACAAGCTTATTGGCAGTAGTACAAACAAGCTTATTACACAGCATTTGCGTATACGTTTGAAATATGCAATATAGGAAACTCAACGCAGTCAATAAGTAGCTCGTAAAAAGTTTCCATAACGCGAGCTTTTATTGTGTCATTACCGTTTACTTTAATATGATTGATTCCAGAACGTTATTACACGTCTTTCAGACACTTTAAAGATAGTAACATTGATTAGTCTTAAGTTGTTTTCCTGATTTTTTTAATATAGCCTACTTGCTTCCCATTGAAAATGTCTTATTCTAACATCCAAAATTATCATAAGTACACAAACACCTTATTTCAGTTCTCGAATTTTAAGCTCCGAACGTCTCTGGTCTGAGATAAGTAAACAATGTAGCCTACATATTAGAGACATCCTTATTTTGTCCTCTGTAAATATTCAGCAGGGATTAGCATGTTTGGCAAACGTTTGATGTTCGTACCGTCGATGGTTCAGTACCAGCAATGTTTCCTTGCCATCAATGTTATTCGTTTGAATATTTTAAATTTATGATAAAGTTATAATTACAGTGGCTACAGTACAAACACAGATAAATAAATAAATAAAAACGTAGTAGAAATATCAGTCTTCAATGATCAATGATGCTACATGACAAAGCATGTTCCTGTTAAAGTCAGTTATATAGTTATTCTGAATCTGATAAATGGTTTCACTTGATTATTCATTTGTTCAGTATTAACAACATGTCGCGCAAAAATATTTGCTGGAAACGTTTTCCAAAGTGTGAACCTTTGGCATCGGGCGATACCCGGTATTTCCATTGTCACATCTGGAACTTACACGAGAGATTTGTACAAAAGGAGACTACGGGGCAAATCGAGTTTTAAACCAAGAAACAAGCTTGAAGAAAAATTTGCTTAGAATTTTTCAGAAATATAAAGTGTATGCTGGAAATTTATCTAAAAGAAATGTTACACAAAATCTTTGAACTGGTGTGCTGTGTATGTGGGTTTTGTTTACTAATTTGCGCGTGCTTTCGAAAACATTCGCGAGCGAAAGGAAAATGAAAAATCGATGACGGGTTATTCGTTTAATTAGGTTATATTCATGAGGATTAAATAAAAATTCAAAAAGCTTTTCGTCAACACTCACAAATCTATTTACTAAATGCACACAATAAAATTTAAAATGACATACAGTAATATTAAAAACTGTACTGTATGTACATTTGAAAAGAAAATACTTTGCATGAAACTTACTTTTTAAAAAATTAATCAAGAGTTTTTTTTTGTTTTTGAGCTGACGATGTTTTTCTGGTACTAATACCCCGCCATTTTCGGAGTACATATTATTTTTCTAGCGGGGCACCTCGAACTATACGGAATATCGAACTATCGAACCTCGAACTATCGAGACTCTACTGTATGCCTTTTCGTATTTTTTACGACTTAATAAAGAATAAACTCCTATCCTGAATTTCATTTTCCCATCAAACAGTGGTATAATATCAACATCGAAGTACGTCGACGTTCTGTCGATGGCAACTATTGTATTGTTTCGATGCTTACCCCTAACGTTCACTATGTCTACGCCTCCTAGCATCCTGTTTATGTGAAACCAATGCAAAGACAACGTTACTGTAACTGCCAGCAGTACGGCTTAGCCATCACACTCTCTCCAATTACCAGCACAACAACACGAGTACCAATTATCTTGTCGTATTAGTAATGCCTATTATCGCCAAGGTAAGAAGAAATTATTTAACTTTCCCGCTGAATGCCGGTGAAACTGATTTGCTGTTTTTATTGTAAAAATTTTTCTACAGAAAACTGATACCGTAGGCAGTCCAGTAGCAAATTTTCTACGCAGGCCAGTTTAGTTGCATTAAATGAAGTTATCAAATTGTCTAAACCAGAATCCGTAACATTTTTAGAGAATGAATTTTTCCAGAAAAGCATTTTTATTGGAACTGATATAATTACATACATTATTGCATTCGAACTATTTCTAAGAAAATCAAACATATTATTTTTATTAGTATTCCATCGCCAGTAAAATATTGCGCGCGCTCGCGCGCGCGCGCACACACACACAATATTAATCTAATTTCGATGCTCTGTTGTTGAACGCTTCCACCATGGATACTTTTCAGGTGTACCAGCGTTTGTTATAATTTGCTTTCTTCAGAAACGTAATTATAAACTTTTTTATTGTTCGTTAAAAAATTGTGGAGAGCCTGAAGAATCTCAAAGTGTTAAATCCTACTCTGGTTTTGTCGTCACACTATACATGACAATATTCTCTTTATGTTGGCGTTGTACAACAAATAGTTGGGCCTACATAGTTTTGTAATCCACTGTTCTTTACTCTCACAATTCTACCTTATTTTTATGACTATTGTTTTTCTTTCTATTCTTCCTTTTTCACCATCACCGTTACAACAAACCTCGTACTGTACAACATTAAAAATCAGCGGTGCAACGGAGTACTGGGAAAAGCGTTTACAATCCGGATCACAATAAATTAAGTTAACAAGAATAGACGTTTGACTAACTGTACTTTGTAGTCAGTATCCATTTATGTTCGGTTTCAGTAGTGGGTATGTAGAGTAGTTCTCCAACGGGTAGTTTTGTCTCCGTACAAGTGTTTGATTGCCATCCGTTCTATTTTACCCTCATATATCCTCTTTTTCGTGGAAGTGGGAAACTTCCGGGGTGAATTGTCGCCAAAGTCCATCATTTTAACAATCCTTAAAAACTGTTGGTCTCTCCTATTTTAAGAAGCATGTTAGCTACGTTAGCCTTCAATTACACAAGTGTTTGTCGGTTTGTCGTCTTAATTACGTTGTGAGTTTGCGTTTAAATTAAAGCCGTGTTAGTTAAATTCAGAATATTGAAAAAGAGCTTCTTTCATAGAGAGCGGTCACACAAGAGCAAACATAAAATGAAAAGCAACTGTTTATTTTCATTATTTCACTTATTTGTCCCATTGATCATTAATTTTTTACTCATAACTGTTCCCTTTTAAATAAATTGCCGATTCTGTTGAAATACTGGTAGCGTTTTGTAATAAATGATAGTAGGGGTTACCAGTAAATGTATTTTTTATTATTAATGAATTAAGCGAATTTTATAAGCTAAAAATTTATATTTATTTCAAACTAGAAAGTCATTTTAATTTTCAGTAACACAGTAATTTTATTATGAACGACTGATCAAGTCTGTTACATTTTTGTTGTTAAAATGACATATCTTTGTTTTTTACAGATTTTGTGTCTGGGAGTGTCCTAGTTTTTGAACCCAATTTTCCTACGAGTTCATTTTATCATATGGCAACCTGACCACATCTGCTATATGTATTATAAGCAAGGAATTTATGGATGTCTATTACCGTAATTTTCGTGACGAATTTTAGCTCTGAATATTCCATTTAGGAGCAAATCATCTACTTTTCCGTAATATATCTTTCTTTTCTCTTGATTATTCCTAACTTTCTACATTCGTATCCCTCGGTCGGACAATTCGCTTCCTGCTTAAGCGAAAAGCGCTTAGGGAAACGATGGCGTGTAGAGTCACTGGCTCGTGACGAGGAAACAATATTAATCAAAATGTGATGTTTTGGTGTTTGCGGTGAGTATTTTTCCAGCATACCAGCGGTCTTTAAATTTGTTTATTTTCAGAAATATTTATACAACTCTAAATAGTCCAATGAAAACTGTAGACAACTTGAAGAATCTCAGTCAGTGTGTTAACTTCTAGCCTGCTTTGTTCACCATGGACAGAAACTCTAAGGATAACGGAGATGTTTCAAGTCTCTGCTTATACCATCCCCGGCTCTCCGTCGAGCTGGAGGTCTTTTGTTCTGAACGCTGACCAGGTGCCTGACGATGTTATAGTCGACGCCCCACAACCGAAACTACAGACCAACCTCGAGTCCAACCCAATACATGGGGAATGTGTCCGGGTTACCCCGGAGCCACCAACGATGCCGGTCGTGGCGGAGACAGGGCATACTCTGCCTACGGGGCCCCGACCCCCGAGGAGCTGATTTAGCAAGGCCAGGGCAAGCCCTGACCAGCCTCTCATCAACAACGGGTCGGTCCCCCACTCTGGGGGACCTACCAAAGGCAGCATAGCTACCATTTCGGGTCTGCGCATCCGGGGCTTTGATTGGCCCATACCTAAGTGGTTTTTTAGGGACCAAACTCTGTTTCTCCTACCCTTTTTTATTTCTTACGGCCTTCACTAGGCTCTAGCCTTTCACGAAGATGCTGGGCGACTATGTGTTGGACTCCTTCTTATTTATTTTCCACATTATTCTTTCAGTTATCCACTTGTTGACGCTCATCCTTTCTGTTGCACATTAATCAATCACATGAATTTGTTGCTCCTCCCTATCTTTATAGCAATCTCATTAAACACCACAATTGCATCCACACTTCTAGTTATTTCCTTAATATCTAACCTAATTCCTGTCTCACTCAGTCCTCTTACCAATTCCATCCTTTCTTATATGTATTTCCAAGAATCGTATAAGACATGCTCAGGAGTATCAGTAATTCCGCACCATTTGCATTTCTCCGTCTCATACAATCCAAACCTATTAAGATAATTCCTAAAGTCCCCATGTCCTGTCAGGAACTGAGTGCCATAGTGCGTCATTCAAACCTATTCCTTAATCTTTCCCTTATGTCAGGCATCTTTAAATAAATGACTCTACCCTTTTCACTACTGTCCCATCTAACCTCCCATTTGTCCAAATAATAGTCCTTTATATCTCTGACCCTATTCCTTCCGCTTCTTTTCTCCAGGTAGCTGTCCCGTCGCTCCATCGCCTTTAGATCTATCGGCAGGACCCCAGTCACAACCTGTAATGCTTCTGTCGATACTGTCCGGTATCCTTTGCTCACCGTTAGCAGCATCAGTCTTTGTGCTCGTAACAAGATATCCGCATACGTTGACATGGACAACTAAACGTTCATATCTATAAATATACTTACCTGTATAAATTTTGCTGCATAAAGTTTCTTATTAGGTGTACCATACATTTCAGCCAAACTAAGGGAATTTATTTTGAAAACCGACGACACTGCCTCAGGAAACAGGACATCCTAGTTATCGGTACTTATTAGTGTTTTTAAAAAGTACATTATTTATATAATTTGCCACGTACGTTTAATAACCTTTTATAATAGAAAATTATAATAACTAAGCGCTTAAAAATTCTAATTAAATTATTTTGTTTGACAAATATAAATTTATTAACAAATATTCTATGTAAATTAATTTTTAATAATAATGATACCTTTAATTAGCCATTTGGACAATAAGTAATTTCCATCACTTCGAAAACAATTAGAGCGATTTATTTGACTTTTATTTCCAACCTCTACCACTAGAACCAAGAACATTGTCATCACCTTACCTTTCACTTCAAATCCTCTTAATTTATTTTGTGAACTGGATGCTTCTTTCTTCAATAATATTTGTTTGATTTAAGCAAGTTATATAAAACAACACACTTTGGTCTGCGATAAATTTAATATTTAAAAGTTTTCTGACAGCAGACACACATAATCTTTCTGGTTCAGGAGATCGAATATTAACTATTTTCGAGAAGACTCGATTATTACTGAATATGGAACAAGAAAAGGTGGTGTAACTATTTCCAAATTATTTTTTGAAATAAAAACAGAAATTTGAAAAAATAACGGACAAACGCTAAATTTTGGACACTTACCCTGAAACAAGTCAAAATATAGGACTGTCCGGGGTAACACCGGACGTTTGGAAGACTTGATTACAAATCTATGTCACAGCAGTCTGTCGTCCAGTGGCGTATCTAGAATTTGGCTTGGGGAGGGGTCCGGGTTCTGGTCGGCTTCATGCAAAAGAAAAAACAAGCTAAGACTAATCAACATTATTATCTTTAAAGTGGCTGAAAAACGAGTGATAACATCCTGGAACAAGTCCCATTAAAGTAAACGCTAATAACACAATAAAATACGCGTTATTGAAACATTGTTACAAGATACTCATTGACTGAATTGATTTTCCTATATTTCATATTTAAAACGTATACCCTAATGCTGTGTTTGAATCCTAATAAATCCGTTTGTATATTTAAAAAAAAGCTACTACTATATTAGCGTACACACCTGGAAAAAAATAAAACAGCCTAAAAATTGAGAGATTAACAAAATTCGTCAACTTTTTCGACTCTGGGGAGGTCCGGTCCCCAGAACAAACTGTGTTCCAAGCATCCTAAACAAAACTCACAAAATTGTAACGCCGAAGCAAACAACTAAACAGTAAAAACTCCAGTAGGCCTATAATAATAATAATAATAACTAACAATAATGGAAATTAAAATCAAAATTATAAAAAGCGAAATACGAAAAATCAGCGGGAAAACTGGACTAAATGTTTGATTGTTCTCACCACTACAGTGCACCGAGCAACGATTTCAAAAATCGCTGTCACTATCGGCGGCACACAACAGTAGGAAGGAAGGACCGTTTTCAGCTTAACCACCCACAAAGTACACGAACTCGGATATTCTTGTTAATGAGATCTTACAAACATGTTTACTCTGTTAGGTAATATACTCATGACCGACGCTTAGATAGATTTCCTGGTTTGTGCTATTAATTCCCCCTCCTCATCTATATCCAATTTATTCTGCAGAACTTGTTTACAAGAGTTTTAAAAACTGTTTGTTTAAAGTCCAACTGTTGGGATATTACATCCAAAGCAAGCAATTTTTTTTATACAGATCTATCCAGTTTCGGCATGGATGTAACATATAATTTCTAAGTTACGCAGAGAGTTTGTTTTTCTGTAAAACTGCGAGTGAGAGCGCTCAGACAGATAATCACGTATTCACGTCACGAGTACAGCCTGGAAACCTGATTCTGCATGTCGTAAATCGTGACCAGGTCCAACTACTTCTTCGTTACATAATTGGCCTGCTTTCGACCGTCTCATCTCTTTTATCCAGCTGTCTTTATTATGAAAATACCGTCCCGACTTCTTGGAACGCAAAAATGTATTTTATATAGGTAACACGCAGTTAGCTTGTATTAGAGCAGTCTTAATCCGTAAGATCAACTTGGATTACAGCGGATCATTTAAAAAAAATGCTGTGTGATTAAAGTTATACCCTACGATGCATCAGAAAATATCAGTCGTAGCCCAATACTATAACAAGTCATTTGGTTTCGTTGACAGATGTCCTCGCTTCATGATAATGTCCACATTTCCTGACACAGAAAGGTGGTAACCTTATCTTACACATGTGCCAGACTTTTTTACTCAGGGCTGGCACACCTTCAGGGAAGTCTTTCTACCCTGGTGTGTGGGACTCTCACCCAGTAAAAAACCCCACCTTATCTCAGGCATGAAACCCCTCCCCGGAGTCGCTTTCGCATCAATCGAAACTTAGCTCATTTTGCTTCAGGTTAGGCAAGGCCAGGTGCTCCTTGGTCTTTTCTTTCTTCTTTTGACGCAGTACGATCTCCGCAAATGCAGCTATATGGCTCCAACTGTTTCTATCGCATAATATGATCCTCACAGTGTTGTATGGTGTCGTCGGACCAACCTCCACCTCAAGTTTATGTTTCTCCACCGCCCACCTAACACATTTAAAAAAAAGTGTGTTTGGTATTGTCAAGGTCAGAATGACCATCCAGCCATGCCGGTCTCTTCGCTTTGCCCATCGTAAACCAATAGTCACGAATCCTGTGGGACACTGTGTGAGAAAGTAGTTACAACCACTCTCTCAGACTCCTTATGAGCCTGGCGTTCCATCTACCTCTGGTCTCGTTGTTCCAGCGGTCCTGCCAACAGGGGATAGTTAGATTCCTGGCTACGACTCTCGCCGCTTCTTCCTCTGCCTCCGCTTTCAGCTCATATATCTTCTTCCTCCCTGCCACAGAATAAGGTCAATAGAGTTAACCCCCGGCACAATCAAGACCTCTGGAATCGACAAAGTTCGATAGGAGCATGGCACTCTAAGGGCCCCTAAACCCTTAAGATGAACTTATGCTATTTGTTTTCTGTATTTTTTTTTCAGTGCATCATCCCACACCTCACAACTGTAGAGGAGTGTGGCATGCAGGACAGACATCACAAGCTTCCTCCTACTAGGCGAGGGTCCGTCGACTCTGGCCACAAGTCTGCTGAGGTCTGTTATCATCTTGACAGCCATCTCTATTGCATACTTTTTCTGCATCCAGTACGTTAATTTCGAGTCTAGGGGCAGGGATAAGAACTTGAGCGTCTTTTTAGTGACGATTGCTTCCCCTTCCACACGCATCTCTACTATTGTTGGGATGTGCCGTTTGGTAAGCAGGACTATCTCAGTTTTATCCATCGCTAAACTTAGACCGTATGCTTCCAACCATGAACTAACTAGTAGCATCATTTGTTTCAGCCTTCTATGGGCTTCATCTGTATTTCGGACAATAACCAATGCACCGATATCGCATACATAGCCACCAAGAGAGGTGTTGTCCAGCATCTCCGAGGGCAGGATCCCATCATAGGATACGTTCCAGAGGTCCGGACTCAATAATGACCCTTGATAGGCACCGGAGGTAACTTCCCTTCTGCGGATGCCATCTACAGTAGCATACACCAGCTCACGGTCACTTATATAGCTTCTTATTATCCGCACTGGCTACTCGAAGACTTTTAAAAGGGCATCAAGCATGTCAGACCATCTGAATTAAAAGCGTTCCTAACTTCCAGTTTTACTAGCACCAATATTTTCCGTAAGTAGTGGTTCCCTTGCTGGGCCACGTGGACGGTTTTCACACCTTCTATAGCGCCAGCAGTAGACCGCCCTTCTCTGAATGCATGCTGCCTCTCGGACAACCCTCCGACATTCTGGATAACTGCTGCCAACCGTGGTTTCAACAACCTCTCCAGCAGCTTACCAGCGGTATTTAACATGCATAGCGGTCTGTAAGCCGACGGGAAACCTGGGTCCACCACCCTTGCCCTTACTAATCAGCACCAGGGGCTGCACCTTCCAGCACTCGTTCTCTCAAGCACTGGGTATATATGCCGAGGAGCAGACGCGGTCAATCTTGCGCAGTCCCCTTCAGCACCTCCACAGGAAAACACATGGTTCCGGCGCCTTCTTATTTTTCATCGAACGTGCAGCCAGTCTCAACTCCTCCTCGCTGAAGACTGAGGATCCTTCTACAGCGTTGGGGTACGTTTCAACCGTCTGATTGAATGTATCGGGAAGAGTGCATCCACGATATCGCGCATGCTGGCGCCATCCGGTATAGGGCTTGCTGACCCATCTCCGAGTTTGCACAAGTTTGCGTACTTATATGCCTTTATCCAGTGGTCGCTATCCATTTCCTCCCAGAGTGGCTAAAAGTGCCTATTCTTTCCCGTGCCTTAAGATCCATCCTGGCTCTCTTATATTCCTGATCTTTAGTATCATCTGGTTACCTTCTATTCGCTCTTGTAACCCTCCGCTTGAGGCTAAGATGCTCCCTTGGAAGGTCAGCAATCTCCTCAGACCATCAATACACAGGTTTCTTGTTCACTCGCAGATTTACTTTTCGGGGAATTGAGGCATTGGAGGTTTGCGCAACGAGGCGCATGTGTTCTCCCCATTTGCTCCGTAATTCCGCCCTCCCTTAAGGATTGGAGATTTCCCAATCTCTATAATTGTCTCGCTCTCTATAATTTCCCACTCTCTGAAACAATTGTCTCCTCATCCACATTGGCCGTATTCCATATGGGTGGGAGCTATGAGCTTGAATGCTAAGGTGGCGTCAGGGATTGTTCCCTCGTACCCGGGTCGTCTGAAGGTTGATGTGTTCCTGAGATTTTTCACATTGAGTCCTAGCTTTGCAACCGTATTGAACACACGCCTTCCTCTGGAATCAGTTGTCAGCTTGTCTTGCCCCATTCACACTATTTTTGGTGTTAAAAATCTCCAGCCACCACGAACACCCAGTAGATCTCTTGCAGAGCGTTCTTTAGTCCATCGAAGTTCTCCTATAAATCCCCTGTTTTGTCACTTTGGGTAAAGTAGCTGACATAAGCAACTTTTCCACTACGCACCCAGACGTATGCACTTCCCGCTCCTTGCTTTGCCACAGAAGTTTCCGTTAGGCCCGGTCAGCAAACCACACCGGTCTGTCTTGTACCGGTACTGCTCACTGATGAGGATCAAGTCAGCATGCAGATCCACTACAAAGTGAGAAAGCAGATCATCCGCTGTTCTGCTCCTGTGGAGGTTTACTTGTAAAATCTTCATAGTTTACCTGTAATCTTTGCGCCTCTAGTTACCTTAAAGACCAACCAGTTACCTGATCCAAAATATGGTCTGGAGAAGAATTTATTTTTATACAATGGAATCACTTTAGCGTACCTCTATAGTCACTTTTCTTATAGACAGGTTCTCTGCACTGGTATACACAAGCAGTCTCGCTGTAATGTGTTCTCCGAGGCCTTGGTCTCTCCTGCTAAAAAATATAACTGCTAATATAGACAGGAAATCGTGAAAGAGAAATATGGAGAAAATACAAGTAAGAATAATATGGGACCGGATGAATCATCGTAAGAAAAATGCTATAAAGTAATGAAGAATCTGAAACACGTAGAATAGGCAGGGTCAGATGATATATAAAAAGAGAATACAAATTAAAAAATATAGTTTAAATGAAAAGAAAATTAATATATACGAAAGATTCATTCAAAAGAGGAATGGTAGCACCCGTACAAAAACAGGATACCCAATTACATGCGAAAATTCGTGAAAAAATAAAGCTACTGAATACAGCATACACCATGTTATCGAACTGAGGAGAACAGAAAACGAAGCGAAGGTAAAAAGGCAAATGGGCATGGAATGACTTCATAAATTAAATGAATCAGATGAATACAGTAAACTGAATACATGTGTAGTGGGGAAAGAAAACAAGGCCCTTATTCTTGGAGACAAACAGCGTATACGTAGACAGGAAATAACAGACGATAGAATGGTACACGAAGCACTACAAGATCGAACATGCAAGGAAGAAAAACCATTATCATGATAAACAGAGTATTTTATGACAGAAACATATTGGGCGAATGGTGTAATAGTGTAAAGTACGTTCTCGTATAGGAAAGTATTAAGAGTAGGGAAACACTTGAGGCCGACCGCAGGATGATCACGACTGGACAGGAGTATTACTCGAACGGAATTCGCGAGATAGCGGCGCTGGCGAATACAATAGTAGATGACGTCAAGAAGAAACTGATATGATGCTATGGTCAGAGAACCGGCTTCCTAAGTAAATTATGAATCAGATACCTCACGGAAGACGTAGAGGGGAAGACTAAGTAGCAGCTGGAGTGAGGGAATCGACAAGAAGATCAACGGAGCGAAGACGGCGGCGACCGTGTATGTGATGATGAAGAGTTAACATGTCACTGACTAAGGTCACCGTATGTTATACATGATTTTTTTTGCAGTGGTCGACAACTTATGCAATTAGCCTGGTACCTCTGTTGCTCCAGACACTATAGATTTTGGAATTGGCCTGAGTAGGGTGCGGGTCGGGTCGGCTTCATACAAAAGATAAAACAAGTTAAGACTAATCAACATTACTATCTTCAAAGCATTTGAAATCAGTTCCATTACAGCAGCGGTAATAACACAATAAAAATATGCGTTATTGAAACATTGTTTACAAGGTACTGACTGAATTGATTTTCCTATATTTCATATTTCAAAGGAATACACTTAACGCTGTGTAATAAACCTGTTTGCGTATTTAAAAAAGAGTTACTACTATATTAGCGGGCACAGCTGAAAAACAAATTATAAAACAACCTAAAAATTAAGAGATTAACAAAATTCGTCAACTTTTTTGCCCTTCAGGGGGGGGTCAAGTCCCGTTCGTCCCCCCCCGTAAACACGCCCCTGGTGACAGACAGTGATCTTTCTGCAAGAATAATGGCACTGTGGTCTGTCAGTGACGTAATCTTCTGCAAAAAGTAGCAGTACACCATAGTGAATTTCCTGAAATTAGTATTTCAACATTTAAACACTGTGGCTTGTTTACAACTGCCAAACCCGACTTCAAGCAAAAGAACGTTCTTTATGATCCGTCAAATAAGGCTCTATAACTGTAACAGATAATAGATAAGCTTTAAAACTAGAGTCGCTAAAATTTAAGAAACTAAGACATTCAGTAAAAAAATAAAGCTCAAATATGTTGGGTACGTTCTATACCGTGATACTTTTCGTTTATTATTAACGCTTCTGTGCAAATTTCTTTAAAATTTTACTTTTGAAGCAAAGTGTAAGTTGTTTATAAAAAAAAAGATGTACTGGGTTTGTTTACATTTGCTCTGTTCTATGGGATAAGGCAACATATCTTATATGTTAACACACTTCAGTTCGGGAATGATGTCGCTCGGGAAACGACGGCGCTCTCGAACCATCCTGCCTACCCTTTCAACATCATCAGTAGCCACGGACTTTCTTCCTTGCCCTCTTTCATCATGAACATCAATTCGCTCTTCTTTATATTTTCGACACCATTCCCGAACTGAACCATCACTCATCATATTTTCTCCATACACATTACACAACCTTCGATGAATTTCTGCAGCACTATGACCTTCAGCTTGAAGAAATCTAATAGCAGACCGAATCTCACTCTTGGAGGCAATTTCAATTGTAGTTGCCATAATTAAACTGTCGTCACCACAGTAATAGACAAAATAACTGTAAAACCAGTGGTTATAGGTTAGAACAAAACCTCAAACACATTAATCAGCAATCAGATTGTTGCTATGACAACAGAACCAGGTTTGCCAACTCAACGGAGGTTAAAAAAAATAGCCCTTGTATTTTAAATATTATGTGTTTGTGTGTGATGTAATTGTGATCGAAATAACTAAAATGCTTAAATTAATTATTAACAAATTGAATTACTTTCGAGTGTTTAATTACTAAACCAAAAATATTTGAAACTGCTTTCAGTAACCGGTAATTGCTGTGCATGCGCGCGTGTCTTCGAGCATATATCCTGTGAATTTTACGGTAGTTAATCCAACTAACGAACCGTGCACACTGCTCATTGTTGTATTATGTGGATTTATACTTAGCAATTTCTGCTTATTGGTTGCAAATTATCGGACTGAAACTAGAAATATTCATGTCTGTTCATTCTGTTGGATCATCTGTGAAAGTTACACAAACCTGTTGTTACTTTGTACTGCGTTAAACTAGGCTGATTAAAATTGTCTGAGCAAAAATATGAGACGTTTTTATAAAATGTTTTTTTACAAAAAACCTTTAACTTTATTACCACACACACACACACACGCACGCGCGCAAACAATATTTAATCAAATTGTGATTGTGATGTTTCTGGTGCTGACGGTTTAGCAGTGAGTATTTTTTCAGCATACCAGCGGTCTTTAAATTTGTTTATTTTCAGAAACACTTATACAAAATCTAAACAGTCCGATGAAAACTGTAGAGAAGTAGAAGAATCTCCGTTAGTGTGTTAACTTCTAGCCTGCTTTGGTCACTACGGACAACTAACTTTCATATACGTAAATATACTTTCTATGGTGGCGTTATGGGACAGTATAAATAAATAGTTAGGACTCCCAGTGGCGTAAGTAGGATTTGTTCATGAAGGGGGATGAGCCTAGCTTGAATGTTGGACCCCCCCCCATTTTCCTTGCGACAAATAAGAATTTCAGGATTCTTTCCATATAATTTTATAAGTACTCGATTGTTCGATATACAAAGTATTATTTTTCTGTCCAAAAGTCCATAAAATTAATTCATTATTTTATAAATTAATTGATTTCTTAAAAAATTTCGGCTTAACCTAACAAAAGCTAATATATGTTTTCAACAATTTATTGCCTCTAATTAGTTTGGGACAGTCAATATTTCTTTGTTGGTATGTACACGGATGAAATTTTTGTTGCACTATTATTCTTTTCAACAAATTATGGTGATTGTCCAGCAAACATTTATCCTCAGATGGGAAAGAAAATGAAACAACTCATGCAACAAAGGTTCATTTTAGTATATTTATTAAAAAATAAACTATCGTATTTCTGTGTAAAGAACAAGATCACATTTTCGTGGCTTTTTACAAAATTATTCAAAACTAATGTGCTCGTCTTTAAAACAAATTACCGTCTGAAATATCCCGCCACTTTTCTCTTGCAGTTACCACGTAACGTAGGAAATAATTCGGTAAAACAGAATAAAAGATTTCATTACTAAAATACATTAAAAATTATGTATTTTAGCATATATTAAAATTTTTTAAAGAAATTAGTGGGACATATTAAGTTAGAGAGTTAAGTAATAAAAAGCCACTTTTTCAAAATACTTTCAAACGTTTGTACTTTCACAAAATTTATCAAAAGACGAATCTGAAATTGAGATAATTTATAGTACTAGACAAGTATAGAGTAATAAAAAATTACTAGACGCAGATTTTGAAAATAATGTTTATGAATATTTTTTTTAAATGGAATTTTTTGCAATATTTTATAATTTTTATCCTGAAAGTGAAGTTCCTGTGTTGTCGTAAGCAAAGTTATTGCACATTGTGTTCTCTTTAAGGTGAGACCTATCACATCTGTGTACAAAAAAAAACAAAAAACTAAGTTACAGCCAATAATATAAGCAAAAACATTGCTTCAAGAAATCTGTATCGTATATTTGGCGTTTACAACTCATCAAAAAAAAAAAAAAAAGTTTCTTCGGTAATTTTTGTAATACATACTTAGTGTGTGTAATAGACTACATTTAGCTTCTTAAAAAAAGATTGATATTTTAAAATAATCTGTTCATGAAAAACTGGCATTTTAAAAATTATTTTGTTAGAAAAAACATGTTAAATAAGTAAATACGAAATGTAATGGAAACATTACTAGTTTTTATTCGTTATTAAAGTAACGTTCAGCTGCTACGTAGATGATCGGTTCATGTTACCGAAAAGCTACTTGAACGAACAAGAATATCCCGGAAAAAATTATAGAATTTAATGATTATTAAATAAAAGTAATTTTAACGCGTCTTTGAAATAAGCTAAATAGTCACTTAAAAACCCCGTCGTTCCTGTAGTACATCACTAGTTTTTATTATGAGAAACGCCATTTGAAAATCCTCTATTTTCGAAAACCTTATATAACTTAGTAATATATTTATTGTTTGCAAATAACATGAAAATTGGGAATTTGGAAACGCTTTTGACAATAGCTTAGTTAAAGCTAATAAAATTTCCTTTCATTTATTTTAATAAAAGGTAATTTTGAACGAGCTGTAGAAAAGTAAGCGTGGCTCATCAATAAATTTAAATGCGGCTAACTGATCTTGTAGTTATTTAAATGCGGCTAACTGATCTTGTAGTTATTTTATTTGCCTTGAAAATTCATATTTTTGAACGACAACGTATGTATTATACAAAATGAAGAATTAATGAACCTACAGAACATGAATTCCAATTGATTCTGCTTAAGGATTTTTTATTATTTTGAAGTTTAAAACTTTTTTAGAAAAGAAAAAAAGTTCGCGCGCGAGTTTGTGAATACGTGACCTGCGCGTTTGTATTTTTCAGTGAAAAAGTAACTCTAGTCCAGGCAGTTTAGAGATGTTTCTGGTAAAATAGGATGGAAAGTTTTATTGTAGGAATTATATTGAAAATATTGGAAAAATATTTCCACCAACGCGTCAGTGCGAGATTTAGATATTTAAGGCACTTGGTGTTTTCAATTTTTCGGATTTCTTGGACGCCTTCAAACGTACAACGATTTTAGTTTGCTTAGCAGAAACTTTCTTACGAAACAAATCATTGTTCAAAGAACAGTAGGCCTATATGTTAACCGAAGTACGTTACGAATCAATCAGCGATTACGAATTAACCCACGACAAAGCTGAAATTACGAAGACTGCAAATGAAATTAACTTGACCGACATTTAAGTTTATATAATTTAATTTATTTAAATTTCATTTAATTTTAATATGGTAAGTGAATTAATTTCGTTAAGCAATTATGTTGTTGCTTTTATTATTTATTAATGATATTTATTAATGATATTTATTAATTTCACGAAATCATTTATTAAATTATACGTTACTGTAAATTGATTAATTTGATTAATTAATTAGAATTATATTAATTTAAAACACGTATGACTTAATGCCAAAATACATACTGAGATGGAATTAAAATTCACTAAAATATATTACACGTAATATTGTCTACCATAAAGGTTGCAAAATAATACGCTCTTCAAATTTAGCTCTTAGTTATTTCACCTAGTTAAATAGATTTCTTCGTCCTTCAGGTTGTTCAGCAACCAAAGCGCTCAGCCACATCGGTACACTGGTATTGTTTTAAAGAATTCCGACGACTATCAATCTGTAGCAACAATTATGTCGTTTTCTCAGTTAGGGCGACGTGTCTGTCTCTGACGTCATCACTTTCCGTTTTGTTTTATTGCTTTTTTATGTGAGTTGATGTAACTTTGTTTCGCCATATAAACGGCAAAACAGAACAGCCTACGCTGGTACTCTTGGCTGAAACTAATGACGTAACGTACATTAATTGCGTTACACGTCTTATGAGTCTGTGGTAACGTTGTCTCTGGAAACTTCTGTCAGTTAAATTTTTATCTAAGAAACATACATGATTTATAATAACTTAGAATATGTAGGGTGCAGTACGTGGTATCCATGTAACCGCTGTTGCCCGCGGCAACAGTACTGGAAATAATGGAAAATAATATTAATTATATCACAGAATAAATACTTAAGTTATTGAATAATTTTAAATACGAACAATATTAGTACGGAAACTTGAAGAAAAGCGTAGCACTGCTTTCGAGCTACTGGGCACTTGCACCGTCTTGTGTTGCCGGCTCAGACATCGGCAATCTTTTACTGCGTACGGTCATTGATCTCGACTAGCTATCACTGTACAACCTGAGGAGGGGGACACACACTCGTCCGTCCAATGTGTTGCCGCTGTATACACCGGCAAAACGCTCAGTTAGCAGCTATGTTCGTTTTTGGAATTGACGTGCAGCAGATACTACGTACCTATTTGAGTTGTGTTCGTTTAGTCATGTGTTTCTCTGTTTGTTTTTATTATTTTTACTTCGAATTTATGTGTTCTGATTTATTCTGTGCAAGTATAATGAGAGTCAGATCCCGCTGAACCGGGACACTCTTCTTCTCCCAGGGAATGATGGGAAACGCTCAAAAAATAACACTTAGTACAAGAAAAAATTCGAACTAATTTTTAGGTCAAGTTTTAGGCCTACCACAACCGACAACAGGTGTTATGTACCCTCGCCACGCCACTAGTAGGGTGATTTTAAACTGTACACCCTAGAAGCGTGTTTTAAAGGACAAAGTAAGGAAAAACGTATACTAAAATTTGTCTCATAATGGTCAATTATCGAGATATTTATGGTAAAAGTTATGGTATTCGATACAATTCATTCAAAGTAGGTGTCGTTGTGGCCTCCATTTTGCTGATTTCAGCATTCAGCACGACGAACCCGCACTTATCGTTCACGTCTTACGTTGTCCTGTATTGACGGGAATATTCATTACATTTGCTACACAGCATCCACGATACAAGTTGCTACAGAGTAATTAGTAATTTTCCGCCTATGATACTAAAAAAAATATAGACTACAATTAAATAGGTCTTGCAAAAGGTGGGTTTTGCATTTCGGAAAAGTACGGATCGCGATTGCTCCAGTGGTGCTAGAAAAAAGAGACACTCTCAAAGTTGGAGTTGTTAGCCACGGAGTAAGAGATGTGGGAGACGTTAGCTGTGAATTCTGAGGGGTTTTAACTCCGCACCTCCGCACGCACTATATTATTTACAGCGGTACAAACTGACAGCCTCACGTGACAATTTAAAAACACATTATTCAGGCACTAAGTTTACCGTGTAGCGTTTTATCTGTGATCTTCAAAGAATTTAAACCAGTTGAAAGGCGAACTGACAGAAATGAATACGTTATCATAATCAGTTAAATGCGTTTTTTAACATTTTGTTATACTAACCGGCTTTAAAAAACAACATTGGGTATAAATAAATCTAAGAGTAAAAATTACAATAAGAATATAACAAAAACAAGTTATTCTGTTTACAGATGACACTTGAGGAGTTAAAAAACACTATTTTTAGCATCCTGAATCTGACCAGTAGCCAACAAAGGGAGCTACGGAGGCGGCCCCGTACATGTACTTTCAACAAGGGGTGTCCTTATAGCCTACGTTACAGCAAAGTTTCCCTAGAATACTTTATCTCCATTCTATAACTAAAAATTGTTTGTTCGCTTTCGACTCTGAAAATGGGTTCCTTGTGACGAGAAAACTATCCCGAATATGCTCCGAGAATTAGAAGATACCTTATATAATAGTCTATTGCAACGATACATATACATAAGTACAATTTAAATTGGGTTTCAGGTGTATCTGTAATAAGAACTCTATGTAACTTGTAACGGTATTTCAAATTTATTTGATATTAATAAAATTGTGCACATGGCACTTACTTCGACTTAAAACATTCGTTATTATTTTGTTACTATGCCGTAAGGCTTATGCTATATACATCCTTAATAACTAAATATTCTATTTTACTAATTATTGTATTAAAAAAAAGTCTCATTTGCAGACTACTCAGTCAATTAGTGTGTTTAAAAATATCAATGTTTAAATATCTTTTTATATATTGTAATGTAACTCAAAAATATTAATAGTTACTGAATTTATCTTTCTTTTCTCAGTACTGATTTATATAAAACGCTAATTTTTATTTAAATGCTTTGCATTCTTTTCATTTCAATACTAATTTAAGCTCTTGTTTACGTTAATCTTACTTCAATAAAATCTATGATTTTAATTCTATATTTACAATAAACATTGGCTCTTACTTTTAAATAGAACAAGAATGTCTTTAATTGTCTTTGAGTTAATTGTTCGATTAAGAGATAAATAAGTTGTTTATCACCTTATTGTCGTCAATCATACTCAATCATTGGATCCATCTGTAATCGTCCTCGTCCGAACTCCAGCATCGTCTCCTCTTGGCCAGCGTCGTCTCCTCTTGTCCAGCGTCGCTCCTCTAGAGTCCAGCGTCACTCCTCTCTTGTCCAGAGTCGCCTCGCTCTTCTCCTCTTGTCCAGCGTCGCTCCTCTCTCTCTCTCTCTCTCTCTCTCTCTCTCTCTCTCTCTCTCTCTCTCTCTCTCCAGCATCGTATCGCTCTCTGGAACTTCTCCTCGTGCTGTTTCGGACGTCAGTTGATCTTCTTATGTAATTTTGTTACTACTTAAAAATTGTTTGTTTTACAATCCAGTTACGTAACTGTATGTAACTGGAAGGATGAAACTATTTACAAAAAATTAAATATTCTGTGCGGACGGGCAGAAGCTCCCGCTGCACTGTGGATGATTGAAGAAAGAGAACAACTGTAGCGTGTGTGTTCTATTTATACCCATGTCTTGGTCAGCACCTGTAGTTGTACGAAATCGACATGTCATAAACTGTCTCTGGGTTCAGTTCCCCCACTCTTTGTCAATTTCGCTATTTCTTATATTTCTGCGAATTGCAGAGTCCTGTAAGTATACTCTTATACTCATCTTATAACTATTTTCACTACACATGTTCACTGTAATTTTGGACATTGCAACTTAACCCTTTCGATTTGTACACAGTTATTTCACTACTACACTCGTACGGTGTGTCTTTTTCACGTGGTTTTTGTACACAGTATTTATTAAATTTTATTACATTTTATTTTGTTTTTGGATTTTACTCCTTAATTATAGTTTATGAATAATTACGGAAAAACAGTAATTATGCAATTATTCATCTTGGGGTGGTAAACTCGCCTGCATAGACCTGCGTTCACACACACTAGCAAAATACTGGTGTACACACTTTCAGTTACATTTGTGTGTGTGTGCACGTCGATTCAGGTCGAAACACCTGTTCATATTTTTGTCTGAGCCAAGCTTGCAATCCCTGACATGCATATTTCTAATACATTATTAATTATTTACAGTTTATTAGGTACATTTAAATTTTTATATTCAATGCTCAGTACATCACTTATTTGTACTGTCGCATTATCCCTCTGCTTGGTAGACTAATAAAAAAAATGTTATAAATTTATTTATTAAAATTTTTATTATTATTACTATTATTACAATTGTAAAAAAAATGTAACAAATAATAAAGAATAATATTCATCATTTCACCCTTAATTGGAGTGTATACAAATGTCTTACCTCCCCTCTTCACACGCTCGCAGCTCGTGACCTTGTAGTAGGGTGGCTTTAACAAACAGCTGATCTGACTGGTTTCATTGACCTCGTTGTTTTTAAGTGTAGAACTTCCTAAATGACGTTGCGTGGAATTTACCAATTTCTTTCTTCTGTATCTCATCATATACGATGAAAGTGTGTTGTCCTACTCGCTGTCTTAACGTATACGGTCCATTATATAGTCTGAAGAATTTCTTCGCCGTATTATCACTTCGTTTTCCCACTGGATTAGCTTTGAGTAGTACACTTTCTCCCACGTTGAATTGTTGTAGCTTGTGAGTTAGATTAAATCTCTCTACTCTCTTGTTACCTCTTTCTATTATCCATTGCTTTGCGTATTCAATTTTCACACTTATTGGTACAGGTACATTCTGGTTATTAGGTTTGTTTATATACTTGGTCCAAAATCTGTTTGGCTTCTTATCTTCTTCCAATTCCATTGGAGTATATCCTGTTGCTTCACTATAATTTTCGTTGATGGCTTTTTCAAGAAATGGTAAATATTCTGCCCATTTATTGTGTTGACCATGGCAGTATATTCGTAAATATTTACCTAATTCTTTGTTAACTCTCTCAGCAAGGTTTCCTTGAGGATGTCTTATGGATGTGAGTACAGGTTGTATTCCATTTTCCCTTAACGTCCTCTCCCATTTTTCACTCTGGAATTGTACACCTTGATCACTGAGTACCTTCTTCATTTTTCCATATGACGGAATATATTTCTGCAGTAGTATCTTTAGAACAACTTTGGTGTGGGTCGCAAAATTGGGTACAGTCGGACTGCCTTGGAAAACACATCGATACATACCAATATGTGCTTCACACCTCGACTTGATCGTGGTAGTGGTCCCAGAAAATCCACTGCAATTAGCTCTCCTTTGTTCCCCTTCTGGATGCTCTGCATTTCTACGTATGTGTGTAAATTCGGTCCTTAATTTTACATTATCTTACTCATACATTCTTACCTTCGATTCTAATCTTCCTTAACTCTTTTCTTAACATGACATTACTTTATCTAATACATTACTTATACAATACATTAACATTCATTACCTTTTATTACATTGCTTTAACATTACCTTTCTGATCGCTACTACAGTACTTTCCTGAAATACACTTCCGTAACAGAATACTCTTTTAGCTTTGTAGTGTGTAGCATGATCGGTTACAGAGGAACTGTCTTGGAAAACAACGATATTTTTCTCGAAGTCTTTAATCCTAAGTAGTCTCTGCCCTTTTGACTTTTCACTCTCACTTTCTTCTGTGTCCTTGTATCTCCATTAAGTGTTCGCTTGATCAGTCGTTCTGACAATTATAGCATTGATTACTCATCCCTAATCCTTTCTTTTTACCAATAACAACTTTTACCATTACTTTCTTAAATATTTCTCTACAATATCATTCCTTACTATTAATAATACATTTCTTAATTAACTCTTTAAAATAATATTCCTTATTTCTTTTCACTAATATTTCTTTTTATTTGCTATCATATCCTTAATAAATAACATTTCTTAATTATATTCTCTTATCTTATTATCAATAATTAATAGTAATATTATTTTTCTCATTTTAAAAATAATTATTTATTTTCATTTGCCTTGAGTTCTGAGTTGCAGTGTCGTTAGATCTGACGCCCCTCATTATAACCATTGCATTGTCCGTCGTCTCCCGGACGTAGATTAGTCGACGTGTACAGTTATTTCCGTCGCACACCCTCATTGTGTTAACGTCCCATTGTATTGCTGCGACGTTTGTTTTTATCGTGGAAGTCACCTGTTTATAGGGTGAAAACTTTATTCTCCCTCTCTTTCTCTCGTAACGGTCACATTCCATCGCAACAGTTTGCTCGTGGCCCACATAAACAGTCGAACATATTTTCGTGCGTCTTTTATGACAATATTCATCGTAATTACTATAATTATAGTTATAATTATCGTTCACTTTATGTTTCTCGTGCTTATACCTACCGTCATATTTACCACAATTTTGTGTAGTGTTTCGTCTAGATAATTTACTACGTTTCTTGTTAGGCCTACAGTGATATTTATCTCCGTAAGTGTGGTGTCTTATGTGTTTCACATGTGTCATCTTGTATGACTTACTATTGTATGTGTGTCTCACACTTGGGGTATCGCTATTAATAAGGTACGTTTTATTAACCTTAATTTGCTTCTCTTCCTTAATGTTAATTACTTTATAATTATCGTTAGGAATTACACACGTATTTTCAACTACTACGAATTCTTCACATATTATCTTTTCACATATTAGCTCCGTTTGTTTATTAATTATTCCACAGACATTTTCTGCGATCGTGTCAATACCTAAATTTGTATTAACAATTTTTTTTGTTAACTATGCATTACTGTCGATTATACTTTGTTTGATTTCTATGTTGTCTTGTTTCAACTGGAGATTATCAATTTTTAACTCTTCTAGACTCTCTGCGATTTTTATGGTGTCTTGTCTAAAATTTTCAGTTTGTTCTCCTAATTGTTTCTTATTAGATTCTTTTAATTCGTCTATTTTACCATTTATATTTTCCGTTTGTTTTGTACTTATTTCATAGACCCAGGCACGCATCATCGTCTGGAATGCCTCTACGTCTAAATTTCCTGGAGTCGTCATGTTGAAATATTATTAAAATATTTATTTAGTAGTAATTCTTTAACAATTACTATTGATAACCGTTCCCTACTTATTATTTCTTTCTTTATTTTTATTAATAGTTATTATTAATACTCATTACAGTTACACCTGTTACATAGACAAACAATGTTATTTGTGGGCGCCAGCTGTGTTATTACACAACAATTAACATTGCATTCAGTTACTGTTTAATATAAATAATTATTACATATAATACATTTTTCATTTAACACACTCTTATATTTTAGAGTAACCCTTTAGCTACATAAAAAATTTTAATAGTTAAATGGTGGGGATCGGGCCATACGTTCATGGGCTACAATTTATGTAACAAATTTTTGTACATAAATTTAGGCATGTCGTGCCCCACGTCCAGGGCGACATTTCTTATGTAACGATATAACATTACAAATATAGTATAATTTAAATTTGTAATGCCCCACGTTGGAAGCGACATTTTATGTAACAATAAATATAATTTAATTTGGGTTTCAGGTGTATCTGTAATAAGAACTCTATGTAACTTGTAACGGTATTTCAAATTTATTTGATATTAATAAAATTGTGCACATGGCACTTACTTCGACTGAAAACATTCGTTATTATTTTGTTACTATGCCGTAAGGCTTATGATATATACATCCTTAATGACTAAATATTCTATTCTACTAATTATTGTATTAAAAAAAATCTCATTTCCAGACTACTCAGTCAATTAGAGTGTTTAAAAATATCAATGTTTAAATATCTTTTTATATATTGTAATGTAACTCAAAAATATTAATAGTTACTGAATTTATCTTTCTTTTCTCAGTACTGATTTATATAAAACGCTAATTTTTACTTAAATGCTTTGCATTCTTTTCATTTCAATACTAATTTGAGCTCTTGTTTACGTTAGTCTTACTTCAATAACATCTATGATTTTAATTCTATATTTACAATAAACATTGGCTCTTACTTTTAAATAGAACAAGAATGTCTTTAATTGTCTTTGAGTTAATTGTTCGATTAAGAGATAAATAAGTTGTTTATCACCTTATTGTCGTCAATCATACTCAATCATTGGATCCATCTGTAATCGTCCTCGTCTCGAACTCCAGCATCGTCTCCTCTTGTCCAGCGTCGTCTCCTCTTGTCCAGCGTCGCTCCTCTAGAGTCCAGCGTCGTCTCGCTCTTCTCCTCTTGTCCAGCGTCGCTCCTCTCTTGTCCAGAGTCGCCTCGCTCTTCTCCTCTTGTCCAGCGTCGCTCCTCTCTTGACCAGAGTCGACTCTCTCTCTCTCTCTCTCTCTCTCTCTCTCTCTCTCTCTCTCTCTCTCTCTCTCTCCAGCATCGTATCGCTCTCTGGAACTTCTCCTCGTGCTGTTTCGGACGTCAGTTGATCTTCTTATGTGGATCTTCTTATGTAATTTTGTTACTACTTAAAAATTGTTTGTTTTACAATCCAGTTACGTAACTGTATGTAACTGGAAGGATGAAACTATTTACAAAAAATTAAATATTCTGTGCGGACGGGCAGAAGCTCCCGCTGCACTGTGGATGATTGAAGAAAGAGAACAACTGTAGCGTGTGTGTTCTATTTATACCCATGTCTTGGTCAACACCTGTAGTTGTACGAAATCGACATGTCAGAAACTGTCTCTGGGTTCAGTTCCCCCACTCTTTGTCAATTTCGCTATTTCTTATATTTCTGCGAATTGCAGAGTCCTGTAAGTATACTCTTATACTCATCTTATAACTATTTTCACTACACATGTTCACTGTAATTTTGGACATTGCAACTTAACCCTTTCGATTTGTACACAGTTATTTCACTACTACACTCGTACGGTGTGTCTTTTTCACGTGGTTTTTGTACACAGTATTTATTAAATTTTATTACATTTTATTTTGTTTTTGGATTTTACTCCTTAATTATAGTTTATGAATAATTACGGAAAAACAGTAATTATGCAATTATTCATCTTGGGGTGGTAAACTCGCCTGCATAGACCTGCGTTCACACACACTAGCAAAATACTGGTGTACACACTTTCAGTTACATTTGTGTGTGTGTGCACGTCGATTCAGGTCGAAACACCTGTTCATATTTTTGTCTGAGCCAAGCTTGCAATCCCTGACATGCATGTTTCTAATACATTATTAATTATTTACAGTTTATTAGGTATATTTAAATTTTTATATTCAATGCTCAGTACATCACTTATTTGTACTGTCGCACTATATATTAAGACCTACAAAACAAATTACGCAACACGGAATGACTCGCTCAGGGGCGAACCTAGGATTTCATTTCGGGGGGGGGGGGGGGGGATTTTTGCAACCACATATTGTTTTCTTAGAGTACTGTTTTTCTCGTGTTGTAATGAAAATCGTACCAAAAATTAAAACTAACAGGGAAATAATAACTGTAGTTCACTAATTTCATTAAAATAAATTTAAAGCATACATCAGATAGGCTTCCAGTTTGTCTTGCAAGCCTAACACTGTCTTTCTGTGGAATATAAATACTTTAAAGAGAACGTTAAAATTAAGGAAGTGAAGAAACTGAGGGTTACCAGCGTGTATATAATATTACTGTGGATATAAATGTATCCAACACAGTTGTGGATATACATTTTACAGCATGTAAAATAATGTTAAATAATTTTGTTAAAAAATATAATGATTGTAAGTATTTTTCAATTAATTACGTTAAGAAGAAACACGCAACCAGTTTAAAATATTTGCTCCAAAATTTTAGGATTTTCGGGGGTATATCTCCATATCACCCCCTAGGTTTGCCACTGGACTAGTTAACACATTAGAACAAATAGCTAGATCAGCTCCTAGCTTACTAATTCGGCGTATCTAGAATTTGTCCTTGAGAGGGTGGGTCCGGTCGAGTAGACTTTACTCAAAAGAAAAAACTAGTTAAGGTTAATCGACATTACTATCTTTAAAGTGGCTGAAAACGTGCGATAACATCCTGAAATCAATCCTGTTAAAGTAAACAGTAATAACCCAATAAAAAACGAGTTTTTGAAATATTGTTTAGAAGATACTTATCAACAGAACTGATTTCCCTATATTTCACATTTCAAACGTACACGCATATGCTGTGTAATAATCCTGTTTGTATATTGAAAAACGAGTTACTTCTGTATTAGTGTACACACTTAAAAAAATAAAAATCTGCCTAAAAATGAGGAGATTAAGTCGACTTTTTTCGACCCTCTATAAGGGAGTCCGATTCCGTTCGTCCCCCTCCTGTAAATACGCCCCTGCTAATTCGCACAATATTCAACTTAATATTGTTAGGTTATTTGAATTTTTTAATACTATTTCATAAGGAGTTAATATCGCTCAAAAATAATTGCAAGCGCGGAAAATCACACCGGATATGGGTTTGACAAAAATGAAAACGCTGGAAGCATTTTTCGTTGAAGAAAGAAGGTCACTCGTCGACAAGGCTATTAACTTTGGTACACAAAAACGTCAAGTAATAAGCACCAAGTAATTGGCACTGAGAGACGCGGTGGACCAAAAGTGTGGACAAGATTACCAGGTGAATTATTAGACGATGGCGCCTTATTTTAGTTTCTATGTAACTTGAATTGTAAATGAATAAAACTAAATAAATCGATTGGAGTAGCGTACAATTAGACGGGCACAAAATTACGTTGGCGGCAGAAAAAAGCGTCGTAGATTCGACAACAGTGGTTCAAGGTAAAGTGGTGCAGGCAATATGCTGAATCATACTCAAAGTTGACCTTCGTGCGTTTTTAGACTTACGCAACACCCAAGACGTTGTCGGCTGTAATTTGGAACGCCTGCGGTGCAACTAGAATTTATTTTGGGAGAGGGGTTATGTTTTGTGAATGAAACTACAACAATCAAAGAAAAATAACTTGTCATTTCCTAATTATTTTTCTGTAATCAATAAGGTAAATGTGAAAACGTAAGGGTGGCATTAACAGATATTTAAACATTAACAAAGTCGTGAAACAATAAAGAAAAGGCCTTACATTACCAATATAAATAAATCCTTAAATTCGTAGTGACCATCAATCAATGAATTTTTTCGGTGGAGGGTTTGTGAGGAGCGGGCAAAAAATATAACACAAAGTTTATCTTATTTGTGTCGACGTTTCGACAATGTTTATTGTCATAATCAGGACCTGTGTATGAATACAAAATAAATGTCAAACACAAGTTTGACTGAACTGTCACTAATTATTTGAGTGAACGTGTTTGTGTATGTGAGTGTGTGTGCGTATGTGTGTAGACTATCCTTGTATATGTGACGGAGTTGAGATAGTTTGTTTTACACCATCAAATGTTTTCTTTAAAGACAACGAGAAAATTATAATATCAAAGAACTTAATTTATACAGTATTACAATTCAAATTACTTATAATGTAATGTTATTTGCAATTAATTATAAAAGCAGTAATCAACAATTAAATATTAGAACTGGTACAGAAAACGTTTATACATATACCTGTCAACATATAGCATAGTAAAACATATTATAATTAAATACAGATTATAGGGATGTTCAATTATGTTATTACTAAAAGTTATTTTTGTCATGTTTCACTGGTATCAAAAACACGGCCAGTAATTTAGAGAATTCTGAATTACACAATAACTGTAGAGCTTTACGAACTTACATAAGAGAATTTACATAATATTACAAATACAAGTTAATGGTAAACCTATCTATCAAGTGAAAATGGATAATACTTATATCATATTGTTGTAAACTATTAAAGCAAACTATCTCAACTCCTTCACATATACAAGGATACACACATACTCACGTACACGCGCGCGCGCGCACACCCACAAACAAACTCACATTGACATTTCTTTTGTATTCATACACAGGTCCTGATGATGACAATAAACATTGACGAAAAGTCGACACAAATAAGTGAACATTTGTGTTATATTTTCTGACCGATCCTCACAAACCATTCATCGGAAAAATATAAATAAAGTGAACGGTACCGGGAAACCGGCACAAATTTTATTCCATCTCCTGGGGGACACTGGTAGTGTTAAATATAAAGCATGAAGTTTTTTTTTTAAAACTTCGCATTTGGTGGTACGAGCCTGTAAATATTTGCAGCAGACAGAATTAAATAGACCTGCTCGTTTTATCACAAAAATGAATCAAAAAATGAATCTGATGGCTCTTAAAACCAAATAATTTCAAAGTCGTGCTATGCGAATACATTTGTTGAAATTGAAATCAGATGACTGGTAGAGGTTACGGAGCGCTTATTGACGGTCATCCGATCGCCGGGTTCAGTCTTCGGCCTACGTATTACATATACTCAATAACGAACACGTTTTAAGATTTTCATTATTGATCTGTTTTCGAAACGGGAATAAAGCACTAAATAAACAAAAATATTACGAAAAACTTTTTAAATACAGATCGATAAACCGTATACAACAATCAGCACATATGTATAAGATTCGAATAGTAAGCGGACATCTGTTTAATAGACCCATTGTTAAGTTGTGGAATAAATTGCTGCTCCAAAAACATCGTAAACCGACTGAGGGCTGAATAACCATTCAAAGGTACTGTTTTCCTATTCGCTAGGAGGACGTTACCTCAAAAAATTAGGATAAAAATTTGAACCATGTCTTACCAACCAAATAACTAACAATAAAGCTGTTTCGTACTCGAAGACGGCTATAGCGTAATGTAACTGAACATTTTCCTGCTAACATAAGTAATTATCCTAATTACTTAATTCGACGTCACGTCCCAGAAGATTCTACGAAATTCTGCTACAGTGGACCCTGGACAGACGTTCTTGACATTATCACTGGCATATAATTTCCAACGTTTGACAGTTCTGGCAAAAAACAATTGCCATAATCAGAATTGCATCGCCGTGTGCAACATTGTGTACGTATACGAGCACTGTACGTACGTGTATGTAGCACAATAAGCATGTGTTATCTAAGCTGCTTGTAAGTATGACGAGACCGTATTACTGTTTCTCTTGTGCACTTTTGTAGATTTCCGGAGCATATTTCTGTGTCCGCTCTGATAAACTATCTCGGGACATCTTACCACAGGAAGAACGCTGAAAACGCCACGGTCTATTTATTATTAAAATACCCTACGTTTCAACTGCAACCATTCTCACATAGATTCGGAAGGGGGATGGGGCCGTGGAGTGATTGTCCGTCCCTTGCGTTCAGTAAAACAGTTCCGTTAACAGAGTTATAAAACTGGAACCCTTGATGAACTAAATGAGATCTACGTCATACTGAAGCCTATTCTTTTCTGTATTTTGTTGCAAAGTTATATTACATTTAAAATAAATTTTAAGAAATTCTGGATGATTACGCCTAAAACCGGTTCCATTTTAACTGAATATCCCCTAGTACAATTTCAAATTTCTTCATCTTTCGCAACGCATCGTATAAGGCAATGATTTTTTTAAACTAACCTTTCTGTATGATTTAAGCTTTACGAAATTAAATTCTGACTAGTTTCAATATAGTGGCTATTTGAAAATCTTTTTTTATTTCGGCTCTCAGTAAACATGCTAAAATAATGTTTTCACCATAATACGTATCAGTGGGGTAACTACGGGTGGGGGTCAATGGGATCAATAGCTATTAAAAGTTTCAGCAATATTCCATAATCACGTAGCCGATTGTAATGCACACAATATTCTTACCCAGTTGTGTGTGTTAAAATATAGCTTATAAATAATTATAGAAATAATAATTTTTTTAATTTATAAAATATGGAACTTTCTTAATAATGGCAATATTTGGTAGATAACGTACATTCTTAGAACAGTAAAAACAATTACACACGCGTCAGAAAACTAATGGAGAGACTAATAATCTACCTTTAACTTTTTCTCCCAGACACATTTACTTATAAACGGTTGTCTGAGTCGTGACTCCTATAGTCAATCTATGGTTTGGACCATCGTATTTTCATAAGTAAAATACCAATTAAACGTTCTTGGAACAACATTCTTAAATTTAAGTACGATGTGGTAATAAAACTTGTTGTCGAAATATGTTCCGGAAGACCTATTAAGAATACAAATTCAGAACTAAGTGACTTCTAATTACATGAGATTTATTACCTTTAATCTGAATAAGAGTTAAGCAAGAACGAATACTTGAAAAGAGCGTTTTCAATATGTTTCTACTCTTATACTTCACGTTGGCTTGCTGAATAACATTGAGAGAGCAAAGAATTTGTAAAATTTATTTTTATAAAATTATGTTGGAAGAATCCTGAATTCCATATTTGTCCTGACGAAAATGGGGACTCCAACTTTGAAGCTAGTTGGTTTTGCTCAATAACTTTGAGACGCAAAGAATTCATAAAACGTATTTATAAAATTACATTGGAAGAATCCTGAATTTACAATTTTCCCTGAGGAAAGCGAGAGTCCAACTTTGAAGCTAGTCTCATCCCCCTCGTCAGAAACTGGTCTCATTCCCTCCCCAGTAGTCGCTAGTTACGCCACTGGTCCGTATTCTAATGGCACTGTTACGAAACTTACAGAGTTTCTCAACTTGAAATAACAACAGAATGGAAATGGGGTTGTCACAGAAAAAGAATTTCAATTATAATTGTGAGTAATCTAAGCCGTCTAAAGAGACAGTTCAAGGGATTGCGACTAGAGAAAGCGTGGCGCGGGGAAGGGGCCGGTAGAGTACCATAAATGATTTTCCAGCGTGTCAGTAGAGACTGAGGATTTATTTTCACGTGATGGTTTTATTAATTTTGGAATTCGTGCACTTCTACACAGTCAAAACAGCCTGGTATGTACTAGGTAGCAAGTAAATAATAACCTGGGAATAATTGTTGAACTTACTATCCTGGCCGTAAAGCCGTGTCTTCCAAATTCTTCATGCCGATAGGTGTTAATCGCTCGACCATACGTTTCGGCCTCATCTCTGGAGGACATCTTCAGTGTAGGGTCTTCAAGTATTGTGGTTGTACTGACGTACATCTTGTCAGTTTTTGAAGTCCTTACACTGAAGATGGCCACCAGAGGTGAGGCCGAATAACACCTATCGAATTTGCAAGACCACGGCCTTACAGGCTGGATAGTAAGTTCAACAATTATGACGGCGGCCGTGAAACAGACTAAAGCGACAACCTGGAAATTAAGGAGATAATATACCGTAGTGTTATAATGTACAACACCATCAATTTCATATAAATATTTATAAATTCGTCATATAATATAATAGAAATATACATAGAATACGGAGTAGAATAGCCTATAAATTCTAGCCTAATAAATACCACCTTCTTCCACGGCTTCTTTAGCTAACCGTTCTCCGTACAGATTAAATAGAATGGGTGATATGTAGCATCCTTGTGCTCGCCTCTTCATGTTTCCACGTTCGTGGGCTCTCCAACGTCCAGGCGCAACTTTACTTTTTGTCCCAAATACAGGTTGAGGATTCATATTCTGTTCACGCCGACAGTCTTCGTTTGATTGTTCTTGTTACAATCCGAAGTCTTTGTTTCTTCAATAGCGGGTGCTGTATATTGCAGGTCAATGTAAATTAAAAACGCATCTTCATCACTTGGCTCTGAAACTCGCGCTATTTCGGATTGCGACGTGTATTTTAGGAATGAATGAGATCTATGAATGCTCGCTTCTGCGGGTTATGAAGAGAAGAAAGAGAAACTAGATTAAATATATGCTGAGACTGAACATACACTGAATGAACTACTGAAAATGGATTGTGGAAAAACATTGAAGCTTGTGGATGCGCGTATGTGAAGAGACCAGCGCTGATAATCGGAGACGCTGCAGGGGCGTAATTACTGGCGAATGTCCAGTTGACGAAAGCCTACGTTTTTTCTCTTTTATCTTTTATTTATATATTCAGTTATTTTGTAAGATAGTGACTGAACATTACATTGAATAACTACACAATATTTATTTCTGTGTAACCTGCAATCTTTAACTGATGTAGGCCTACAAGGAAAAATCTATCATTACTTCGACGCTAAGTTGGGGTTTCTTCTCTACCAGGTGTCGTTTGGGACAGTAGATTCATAACGGCGTAAATATTACTCGCATATAAAACATGTAATGATGACAATTTATAGAAACAGAAGTGGCTCAACCTTGAAACGTTACCCGTGGACATTATGCTTCTAGTTATGCCAATGGGTGTCGGACCTGCCACACAGTAGAACACCATATGATGATAATGATGACGACTATAACTACGACGATAAAGTAGTTCACGACTACGACGGTGATGACGACGACGACGACGACGACGACGACGACGACGACGACGACGATGATGATGATGATGATGATGATGATGATGATGATGATGATGATGATGATGAATTCAGTGACTGACAGCCGCTCCGTTTCTCATTTCAAAGAACAAATGATTACTGTATACTTATCTACGGCAGTTGAATTTTTCATTGTTGCTTTTTTACTAGGCATTTCTTCGTCAATAATTTTTGTTCGTTATGTAATGCATTATGCTCGATTCCAACGGTAACACGTGCTTTTTCTTCTACCACAGTGCATCACCGAATGTCAAACGTAACTTATTTTAACTTTACGGCCAAAGATTATTCATAAATTAATTTCACATAAATCGCTACACCGTTTTGTTTTGTGCACTTTGATTATTCAAACACAAAGGAAATCAAACTGGCTGTTTCCAATATGCAGAACAAAGGACAGTGAATAATTAATTTACTACCAGTTGCTACAACTTAAATTCACGCAGCTCTCAACCACGTGTGATGTGTACTAGCTGCAAAGACACGAGTGCTTTATTAAGGTTACTGCATTAAAAATACGAAGAGGAGAATTACGAACAAACGCTTCATCATGTATGTTTTCTATCTCAATCACGGTGTCATAAAGTTAATAGATTTCGAGATATCACGGGGGGATGATAAAAAAGAATCTTCATGAGAAAGCACGAAGGACACCCAAGTACGACTGTACAAAGTTATGCCGCTGTCCTTTCACTACCAGTAACTGGTGCTCCAAGCAAGACGGCGCGAGAAATGACATAAGGGATGATCTGAAAACTCGCTCGATGTTGAGTTAACACAAGAAGTCGTGAGGATGAAGAGAAGAAGGTTGACGAATGAAACGCTAGCTTGTAGACACCGAGGTAGAAGAGTCGTTGATAGGCCCTGGAAACGATGGGAGTAAAGGAACGAAGGGAATGCTTCCCCATATTTCTTATGAGAATATCAATCGTTAGGTATTGTTGATTTTGTTGACAACAGATTTGCCGGAGGCTCCGAAACCTGGAAGTTACGAAGATACAGTTGTGACAGTCACTCCCCCCCCCCATTGTCTTTTTTTCTCCCTCTGGCAATCAGTATCTGTCTCATTCTGCTAACTCTGGACGGAACATACATTTTTTTTTTTTTTTTTTTGCAAAGTGCGTACAACATATTTTCCACAATATATATGTTTGTATTAAGGATTAAGTATACCACTCGGCCAGCACTTGGCAATAAGTCTATAAACGCGACACAACATGTACTGTTTGTGTTAACTTACCTTCTAATAATTATTTACTTTCTATAATATTTACATGGGTACTTTATAATTTATAATAAATGCGTTACACTTAGTTATAATCGTTTACATTGAGTACTGTGTATAATGCAAGCGCTGTATTGTGTAATGCAAGCGCTTGGTGTATACTACTTATGCTTCATCGAATTAGGTTACTAATTAGTAATTGCTCCATGCTAGTAATGTAAATGTTTTTACTTTATAATGTGTACTTTGTAGTCACTTAAGTAATTTAACATTCTGTTAAGTAACCGTATTTAATTACATTCTTCTAGTGCGCTTAGGTGATATTCTCGGTAGTTTGATTATTACTTGTGACACTAAAACGGCTGAACCAGTTTTGACAGGAGAGGTATCAACACCTTGTCTTGATTTTACGAGTGTCAACAAAGAAATTAAATTTGTTTAAAACAAAATGGCTGACGCTACACACCATATTAAAGGCTACCAACGTGACCCGTACGGTAATGTAGTCTTCGGCCGCTAACCGTTGCCCCCCCCCCCCCCAACAGCTACTTTTATTCCAGATACTTATTTTAACAGGCTGAGCAGATCTTGAGCTGAAAAAACACCTTGATTTTATTGTGCCGCTCGGGAATCAAACTCGGAAAGTCTAGGATTTTAACCAGGCGCCACACATTTTAAAGAAATAAATATTTTATAAAATATTTATGTGTTTTATTTTAGTGAAATTGCACGTTTGTAAAGAAATATTTGCTTTAGGAATCGTTGAGTAAGGCACTGCACTCACCTACTGGACATTCCTAATGCTGGCGAATCAGTTGTAGCCGTTGGCGTGTTGCCGCTGCTATTGTTACTGAAAAAAAAGAACAGCAATGTAGTATAATACCATATGATGCTTAAACATAATTGCCAATGATACGATGGTCATTCAGAAAGTAAAGTCTGGTAACCCAAAAGTTTTGCGCATGTCGTCTGATGATGTTAGCGCCAGCGCAGTACGTTAGTTTTGTTTATCAAACACCAGCAGGAGACTTCTGTTTCGAAAGACACCGCCGCACGCATTTAGACATTAATAATCTCACACACGATCCCGCAAAGTGGGAAGTGCTCCCTTTGTGTGTACAAAACGTGACGAGTCAAAGTGCCTGGGGAATTCAGCAGCGGCCGCACCTCTCAGTATTGTGTCAATACAAAGTTCTTGCAATAAAAAAAATATTAATTCGAAAAGTTTTTGCCATCCTTCTTAGTTTTCCCTTCGAATTGTTTTGTTTTTCAAGAACTTGGAAAATTTCTTGACTCGCTAAAGTTGCATGAACGAAGAACACGGTAGAAGGACGGCTGAAAAATTGGCGCAAGCATTTGAAGAGCGTTTTAAAGAAGCTTGTTCCATACTACGAAAAACAATTTCCCAGGGACGGTAACTGTGTTGAAAAATAGAGTAAGCTTCAGCGGAATATAGGAATAGAACAAAATAAATCAATATGTAATAGGGTGTCTTTAACAGACTTGCAGACCTTACTTTCTGAATGACCATTTAATATTACCAATGAAGTGGACGTTAACGAAATTTCTTCAGACATTTACAAAGTTAGTTACAAAGACGTCTTCGTCGTTTTCAGAGTTACAAAAATTAATCTAAATGCTGTTAAAAATAAAAGTTCAGTGAAGTTCACAAACAACACAGAATCAATCATCAATTAAAAAATTAAACATACAAAAGTGTACTGAGTGCCTAGAATAATTTTGTTTAAATAATTTTGTTTTATTTTGAATTTTAATTGTGCTTTTCTCTGATGCTCAATATTTGGTTGAGGATTTCATCATCATCCTCAAGGTTCAAACCAAGAATGGTTTGTTCCGATCTCAAATAGGCAAATACGTATTACAGCTGGTCACTTCAGCGCTTCCTGGGACGTCCCACACCTCTCCGTCCCCTCGGCTTATAGTTCCATAGTTGTTTGGGGATGCGGCAGTCATCCATTCGGCAAAGATGTTCCCACCAATTCACCCGATACTGGGCGATCCTGTCGAGTATACTCATAATATTCAGTTCCTGCATTATATCAGTGTTTCATCTATGATCATGGAGAGTATACCCTGCCACGTGCCTGAGAAATCTCATTTCAGCTGCTTGGATGCGACTGGAATGGCCTTTCATTAAAGTCCAATTCTCAGACCCATAAAGAAGTGTGGGAAGAGCCATCACCTTGTAGAAATTTAGGCGTGTTCCTTTACTTGCTGACTTAAGGGTTCGCCTGATGGTCCCTCACATAAGGTTGAACTTATGCACGACGTCGTTCCTTGCATTATAAGACACACTGTAGCCCAGGTATTCAAAACTGCTAACTTGTTCCAGGACAGTACCATCTATAACAATTTTTGCCTGTACGGGATCAGTTCCACAAAAAGCTAATTGGTTCCTTGGTTTTAATTGTGGATATCTGCAATCCAGAGTCTTTGCAGATTCCATTTAACAAATGTATACCCATCTGCAATCCGTTTTCAGAGTCCGACAGAATAACCTGATCGTCTCCGCAAACAACAAAGTGTCAATTGTAGAGTGACCCATTATAAAATGATCTGGAAGACACATCTGCCAGTTTTGTATGACATCGTCAATTAGTTGAGGATTTGCTTCTGTAATTTCGGATATATGTACAGTGGATAACTATGCAGGTGTGGATCCTGGTGTGAATTGTGGTAAGATGATCGTGTAGAATGTCACAATGGACAGGATGAACAACGAAATAAAACAGGTAACAAACAGACAATAAACGAGTACGTGATAGGAAAAAATGGTTTGGAAATGTCACAAGAATACCTGAGGATTCCTACGTAAAGTAACCCTACTGTGGATATCATCAGAGAAAACAAGTTCGGGCCAAAACTGTGGAGGAAAGGTATAGAAACCACACAGGGTTACTGGAACGCTGTAGAGTAACGATAATATGACGATTAACAAGGAGTTCTTTTCACAATCTCGCTCGTAAACGTTCGTGGTTTTCGTTAATAACAACACAGGGTTTCGGTCTAGCACATGTCGCTTTATTTCTATTAAAACCAAACGTTTTAAGGATAGAATGCCACACCGGAATATGGGCAAAAAGTTTGGTTTTAGGAGAAATAAAACGACACATGTAAAATAGAAAAACAGCGTTGTTATTCGGGTGTTTTTTTTTTTTGAGAAAGTTAGTTTTAAATTCTTATATTGTTACTGAAATGTGTTAGAGGTCAGGTATATGAGGAGTACACACAATTATGACTTACTGAAAAACACGGTAAAAATTGGTAGCGATAACAAGGAGAGTCAGGATATGTAGACAAGTTGATGTACGTTCAGATTATGAAATATGGTTTCAAATTAAAAAAAAAAAAAAAAAAAATAGAAGTGTAGAAAGTAGAGGTGGCTGAAAAAAAATTGAAGGTAATGACTACCGGATAAAAACGCAGATAGCAGATAGGTTTAGCAGTGGCTGCTAATGAAGCAGCTTGAAGTTGGCCCCAGGTGACGACAGTCTGTGAAGATAATGCCCAGCTGAAGCGCAGTTCTCGCCCCACTCAGAGAACGGGTCACAGATAACAGCCTACACTACCTAGCTCCTGAAGTACTACAAAAAGTGGAACAAAAAGGAGGCACTATTATTATTATTATTATGGGAGAATAAAGGCGGTCTACTGGTCGACTGAGGAGATCGTTACCTTCAGGAGGAGGTATATTTCCCTTATGCGGACTGTTACCAGGAGGAGAAAAGAATGCTCACAGAGCAGAACAAGAAACAACAGAATACAGAGCAGCAACACAAGATCTCGAAAAGGCTATTACCAGCAGCAAACATCGAAAGTGGGAGGTGACCCCTAGGGGCTGGGTTACACAGTCGTTATGCGCAAGTTTGGGGCACAGTCGCTCAGCCCCATCATGGATGCATCACGTATGGGTACCATAGCGGATACACTCTTTCCGATCCACCCATTAAAGGCTCATGAGCTGCGTCTCGTTGCAGCAGATGAAGTGCCGCTATTTAATGAGGAAGAACTAAAGGAGGCAGCAGGCTTGATGAAGAGTAGCAAATCCCCCGGATCGGACAGCGTTACTTCAGAAGTGCTGAAGGCGATTGCTCGTTCCTTCCCACGGATATTCCTTAACATGTATAACAACTGCCTAATAGAGGGAATCTTTCCCAAACTGTAGACAGTGCAGAGGCTGGTGTTTATCAACAAAGGTAAGGGTGACCCGGGCACCCCATCAGCTTACAGGTCTTGGTGCATGCTGGATACAGCTAGAAAGTGTCTGGAAAGTTTGCTGAAGCCACGTCTGTTAGCGACCATTCAAAGCGTAGGAGACAAGTACACAGTACGTACAAGCACATTTATGAAAAATAGTAAAAAAAGAGGAGCAGAAAAGGAATCAAATATACAAATTTAAAAACAGAAGACGAAAAAAGTACGAGTTGATAGGAAGGAGTCATACGTGCGAAGGGAAAGCGAGAATGTCGACAGGGAATGGAGCAGTATATAGTATAAACGATTGAAGCCTCAGAGACAGTGTTGAGTAAAAACAAAAATGCAAAACAAATTAATGGAAAACGGTGATAAAGAGAAAGGGAGAAGCATACTGAAAGTAAGAATATTTGTTACTTTTCAACAAGCAAATTTTACTTTTCTCGATTGTGTTTATCATAAATTTTTAAATACTTGTGAAGCAATTACAGTAGAGAATTTTTTTGAGTAAACGGCACTGTAGCGGGCGTCAACTGTCAAGAGTGATGCATGTTGTAGCCAAACGGCCGCCGTTAGACAATGACTTAAGAAAGACAATGCCTCAGCACACAGCAGATGTTGGACGTGAGTGAACGACATAAGCGCAAAAGGCTACAATAACAAAGAAACAAAAGACTATGTCTTTTCGTCTCAATTACCGACAAAGCGTGTACTAAGGGGACGCCAACATTTTCGACATACACGTGTGAGTTAGCGGCTGCACATGGACATAACATTTTCCACAAAGGCAGTCTACGAGCGGATGCAATTAAGAACAAAAGAACATGCATAGCCGCACAGCGGGTAACTTGCTTACTAGCACGACATAAGGAGCATCTTGGAGGGCTGCAGAGCAGATGTTGGTTCCTGGAAGATGACCACCATCAGCGTGTGAACGTAACAAGGGAAGTTGAGGACAATACGGCGATTCGACACACCCGAGGTATGGTACACACATGTGCTGAACAGAAATCGCTTGGAAAGGACAGTAGGGAACGTAAGACAATCGCGTAACAGACAACCGTGTAATTAGGTCCGTCGTCATACGTGGAGGTGGTGTGGACAGCCAGACTTTTAGAGAGGGGTCTAGACTGACCTATCAGGAACAAGGAATTCGGCAAAGGCGGATGTTAAGAAGACGTCAACATGGAGACGAGGGTGAAGAGCTAATGGGAAGTAGACTAGAGACCCCAGCCAGAGTACCTAGGAGGAGTCTTCGCAGAATCGGAAGCGAGAAGCCAATCATGACAGTGATAGTAGTAAGGGTATGCTATCCGTGGAGGGAGTCGTGTTGCTGAAGAAATAAAATTAGGTGTTCGCAGAGAAGGAGAGTTCAGTCTATTTTAAATCTCAGTTCAGTCGATTTTCAATTTTCAAACAGTCAATTTGAGTTCAGTCTATTTTAAATCTCAGTTCAGTCTATTTTAAATCTCAGTTCAGTCGATTTTCAATTTTCAAACAGTCAAATTGAGTTCAGTCTCAGTTCGGTCTTATTTTAATTTTCGTCAGTCTATTTTATTTCAGTTTCAATCAGACAGAGTCTTTCAGAGGGACTGTAGTAAAGTGTATTCATACAAGCAGATAGATCGTTCGGGAGTGTGTGTCAGAAACTATGTAAAACTGTAGAACTAACCCGTGCGTTAATAGAATTCATTAGATCGTGGAAGTTAAATACTAAGACAATGTCGAGTTAAGTACAATCAGACTTTGTGATTATAAATATCCAGTTTTAAGAATCGAATGCGTGTGATAAAGTATTGACAATATATCACATTACCGTGACGTAAGTGACATGGGACAATATAGTGAGATTGTGCCACGAACTAACTCACTGAAATGCAAATAAAACCATTTATATTTGCATAGTGAATACATTATAAATGGTACAATCGCTCTAGTTGAACGCGGCATAAACTATTACACATGTACACCGAGAGTGACAGAGAACCCGCACGCGAAAGTGTTTTTAGACATGAAGTAATATTCAAATGACCCCTATTAGTCATTTTCCTTAATGCGAGTATCCGAACTAAATGTGGAACAAATAGTGTCGTTGACGGAGTGTCAAGTGAAGTGGAGTTGGTGTATCACAATTCAATGACGCGGAGTAGATTAATCGTCTTATCTACGGCCTGGACCTCGTCGCAGAATGAGGAACTACGCAGTTAGTCACCGCAAATCGGATACGAACACCAAGTAAATTATTATTATTCATGTACCATTAGATTAGGTTGCCACTGTCCTGCCACTCAAAAAGAACTCGCCACTGAGTTGATAATACATTTATTTAATTGCTCTAAGTAACGCAAATTGAGATATATGAATCCATAGAGTAGGATATATTGAAATTTATAAAGTCATTAATTAACCTATATTGATTTGTAGATGTTCATAGATGTTAGAGGCAATATAACAGCATTGTGTATTTTAACGTGTAGTATAGAAACGCTAACTTTGTTTCAGAATATTAAATGACATTGAATATATATAATAAATTTGTATTGTTCACAAAAGTTCATAGTGTCTGAGTCACATAATTGTTATTGACCCAAAACACCTGTTTACATATGGTGCTCCAGAACGCGGGACGTATTAAAGTTCAGTGATATCAGAGTGTATCATCATATATGGTATGCCCGTCCTGGAGCAGTAAGCAAGATCTGTAGTAAAACCTACAGTTATCGAAAACTCCTTAGAATGGAATACAATTAATTATCATACCTTACATGATGAAGTTCCTATGAGCAGATATATTTAGCATCAATAATAAACAATTTATTCAAACTGATAAAGAATTGTCAATCATAGTAATCAAGGTAATTTAGTTATTTGAACAATTAACATTTACAATCATAAATTCACAGAAAATATAAAGTCGTATATGACCACCCAAACTTGGGGTTGCGACCTAATTAAAAAATAATTAATTAATTTATGCATATAATATATTAACGTTGTATATGGCTCCCAAAGAACGTGGGGCATAACAAACTCCATATACAACAAATTTAACGTTGTATACTTT
Organism: Magicicada septendecula; assembly: GCA_034769895.1. Taxonomy (NCBI): domain Eukaryota; kingdom Metazoa; phylum Arthropoda; class Insecta; order Hemiptera; family Cicadidae; genus Magicicada; species Magicicada septendecula. Next base: position 330,892,841 of record CM068376.1, read on the forward strand.
TACATTATCGTTATTAATTGCATTGTCATTCTCAGTAATTATTATAGCTAGGATTGACTATTAAGTTTTAGTTTAGGAAAATAATATTTCATCTTCATTAAGAGCGAAATATTTTATGTTAAGTATATGCGTAAACCAAAAGATGAATTTGGGATTGTCACATTAATTACATTAAAAAATATTTCAAAACATCGACTAATGAAGGAATAGACGTTAGATAGGTCGGTAAAACTCTTATTTAATTTAAAGAATTTAACTATAATTATGTCCGAAAGGAATTGGTTAGGTCATTTTTTAAGAAGAGACTGCTTGCTTACAACTGCCATGGAGGATGTCGTAGAAGGAGAAAAAAGAAGATGGCGTAGAAGAATGAAGTTAATAGATATCATTAAAATAAGAGGGTGTTACGAAGAAACGAAAATACTGGCATGCTATAGGATAGCTTGGAAAGCTTTTACCATTTGAAGACCTGCCTTAGGGCAGAACACCAATGATGGCCGGTACATCTAAAATCTGTCAAATTATTTTTGTAAACCGTACAGTATTTTATCATCAAAATCAAAGCTTCTTAAAATGTCAAGACTGAATAAACAGCTGTTTTGATAATTGTTCTTTAGCTCCAGAATTTAGGAAACTCTTGAAATCGTTTATGTAACTAAGGTCCTGTATGATGCGAGCGCACAACAAATGCAACCAAATTATGGTTAATAATTTAATTCACTTCGAAATTTTATCATTCACTGGTTAGCGCGTCGCCTAATGGCTCAACAGCCAAGGGTGGGCGTTGGCTAGTAAGTTGTACTTCGAAATTTTATCCAGTCATAATCAGAGATAAATACGTAGCCCTAAATTTACATTTAGATACAAGATTTTGATCTTAAGATTTTTGGAAAAACTATTGGAAACACTGTTCGATAAACTTAATAACGTTGCTACTGTACTTCCAATTGATTCAGAATGTAAAACACTGGTGTATTCAAATTTACGAGTGGGATCAAATATGCAACTGGAACACAAATTTAGTCTTGTATCGGTATTGAATCTTCATAACTTATATTGTAGCTCATTGAGGGAAAATATATTTCGCATCTGGAACATGCTCTACTTTATGGTGGTAGCACACGTCACATGCATTTGTGAACATTTTTTACAAAACGAGACAAACGAAAAATAAAATAAGAACCAACACTTTCACCAAACGTTTTGAAAATTCTATTCGACTCGAAAGACGTCGGTTATTCTGATACAGGAATATTGGTTTCACAATAATTACTAATTAGTTTTTATCCGTCTGTGCTCATGCAAAGAAAGGTATATATTTTGAACTATTTGTTTCCTCTCATGCTCGGAGATACTGAACGGTTGGACCCAGGGGCGGACTGGCATCCATCGGGGCCCTCGGCTGGAAGGAGTTAAGGGGTCCCCTGCAGCTACACACACAAACGCGCACGCGCGCATTTGTGTGCGTATACTATTTTTAAATTATTTATTTAGTCTTCTTAGATACATGGTATGTACAGTATTTACGTAAGCGAACGTTTTAATACAAAACATACGGGACAGTTTATTTGATTATTTAGACTTTAACATAACCAGCTTTAAAAATATAATTACCTATGTCAATTATATATATATATATATATATTACATTTAATATTTATACATAAATTTACCTCAAGATGTTATTTTTCTATTTGGAACATGTTTCGGGTACTATCTTGTTCCCATCCTCAGCCTTCCGGTTTTTTTGTCTGGTGAAGTACATATGTGTTGTTGGTTGATAATTGTGGCTTCCTGTTGGCTGAGGATGGGAACAAGATAGTACCCGAAACATGTTCCAAATAGAAAAATAACATCTTGAGGTAAATTTATGTATAAATATTAAATGTATTATATACATCAAGAAACGGACTGTAGCAGAAAGTGATTGAAATATATATATATATATATATATTGCTACAGTACGTATGTGTATGGTACTGTGCATTGTACAATTAGTTAAGATAATTTATGTAAATTAAAATAAATAATCAATATTGTCAGTAGTATAATAATTTATTCAGATAGAAAGCTGTGAAGGAGAACAACGAATTTGCCTGATTGAACAGGAAAGTCTCGCCACACACAGCTGCGTCTGTGTACACGTGTATCTTACGTGTGTGAGTGCGGCCAGTTAATTCCTGCAAAGCGTCACCCCTAAATAAACGTTAATCATTAAATAAATTATTTAAATTGTGATAAGTGTGTGTAAAATATCACCAAACAAAATACGCCACAGTGTGAATAATATATTGACGCACGAGTATACAAAAGATTGTGCGAAAACAATATAAAGTGCAAATACAGTGCAAATAAATGTAAATAAAACCTATAATAATTAAGATAGAGAAAAGCGGTTAACACACAGTTGTACATATAAAAATTACCAGATGAATATCGGGTAATTTGCAAAAGACTTCGCATGTTGCGAAGACCAGTGAAATAAGTGTGTAAATAATCGTGTTTATAAAGGGACGCAACGACAAACTGATTCATGCAGAGAATTGTCGAGACATGATTTTTGCGCCCAAGAGTATAAATATGCGAGACACACCAGCCTTTTTCTCTTTCTCGTTCAACCACAGCGGCAGCCGGAGGCTATGCCCGACAACTTCATCATTTTCGTGAGATCACCGCTGCAGCCAGAGGCTATTACTGGAGACGAGGGAGCATCCAACTACATGGTATAGATTCCAGCCGTACGGTACGAGTCATCGGACTACCGAGAGGATCCGGAGGATGGGGAGCGGACTCCAGGACTACACCGACTACGGAGGATCAACCAGGATCAAGGACTCAGGACTAGAAGAGGATACGCTGAGAAATTACCACCACGATTAAGGTGAAATAAATCCATGTACTCATCAAAAACAAAAGACTCAATTAAAGACAATAAAACAATGTAAAAGAAAGACATTATAATTTCAAAAAGTGAAATTAATAATTTTTAAATGTAACTGTTTAGTGTATAGTAATCTATAGTAATATTTGAATTTATGAAAGTATATTTTTGAAATGATAATTTAACGAAGATATTTAAATTAATTTTGAAAGTAAATAGTAATTTTTAAATTAATGATATGTCATAAATAAGAGATCCATATGCAATAATACTAATTTAAAAAGAAAAATTAGAGAATTTAATAAGAATTAATGAAATTGAGTAAGTCGAGAGCAATATTATATCATAATCAATGTTATTTACAGTTATAAGTTTGTATTTTATGTTTCTATGCTTAATATGAGATATTACTTGTATTTTATTAACAAGTATGTGTACTATAAATACACACATGCAAATACTAATGAAGTTTTTAACTCGCATATTTTTGAAATCTTTAATTAATAAATGTTTGAAAGATTCTAAACAATTCAAATTGTTATTATAATTACGATTAAACCCGTTGTAAATTTATAACGCAATTATCGTTGCAAATAAATTGTGCTACCAAACGCGTGGCTCGTCAACGGTATAGACAAATCGTTATTATATATATATATATATATATATATATATATATATATATATATATATTGCGACAACACAAATTACTAAACTATTGGCGCATAGGATATGATAGTATGTGTAATTCAAATTACAAGTCTATATTGGAGGGTTTAAGATTATTTATTGTACAAACACAAGTTATAGTTTATATGGTATATTTGTAATGTACAGAATGTAATGTTTGATATAGAGTCTTTCTTTTAAAATGTTAAATAATGTTCATACGCAAGACGTGATACGTTACATAAGAAGACTCCCCGATGATGTTGTTGAATAGAAGGGCCGGTCTTTGCGGTGTAGTTGGTTCGTCAGGTGTGGCTTACAAATGACAGACGTTTTCCCAGAAACGTTTACAGCTGGGCTGGCGTCCTGTAACAGCTTGGCTGATGTCCTGTAATAGCTGGGCTGGTCCTATAACAGCTGGGCTGATGTCCTATAACAGCTGGGCTGATGTCCTGTAACAGCTGGGCTGATGTCCTGCAATTCCCACGATGAATCCGACACTTCGCACACACAACGGTACTACGGATTTTATCACTCGCAAAACTTATATAGAGTTTAAGACCAAGTAATATCTCAGGTGACAGTGAGTTTAATCAATAACGGTATATTGAGCTTATACCTCTCCGGCTTCTTCAAGTGTTCTCGCGAATATCAAGGTCTACCGCGATCAGCAGACCACCCTATGAGGAAATCTTGCACTAGCACGGAAACGTCTTGATGGAACTATTGCGTAACAATTTATACTACTGTCACTGCGGAAAATCTCGCACAGTGGAACAGTTACACTCACTTCTTACACACGTAATACTACAATATTAATATCGTGCGTAAAGATATAAATCAATTGTTATGCGTCACACGCGTTACTATCCCGAAAAGTCTTAACAGATCCTTGCAAGCGGTAGAGTCTTGTACAAGGAATTGTATGTACCGTTCACGGTAGCAGCAGTGAAGAACTGCTTGTAAATTTTCGCACAATGCGTTAAAACACTGATGTGTGCAAATGTACCACACACACAGTTCTGAGTCTTCCCGTTTCACTAACGACGAATAGTTTTTACAACACCTTGCAAGCGGTAGAATTCTTGTACAAGGAGTGCACGTTCCGTTCGCGGTAGATGGCGTAGAAGAACTCCGTAATTATACGCGTAATGCGTTTAAACACACCTGTGTGCAGATGTACTACATACACAGTTCTGAGCCTTCTCGTTTCACTATCGACGAATAGGCTTTACAGCACCTTGCAAGCGGTAGAATTCTTGTACAAGGAGTGCACGACCCGTTCGCGGTAGATGGCGTAGAAGAACTGCCTGTGTAACGACAGGCATAAGAAAATTTCCAACCACCAGTCAGCATTCTATTGGTGGATGGAAGTCACATGGTTAGTAAAAGTGACAATGCACTTTTCATGCATTAGAGTGCATTTACCTTGTAACAGCATGCATAGCGGTAATCAGACTACTCGTATCTCATGCATGCTGCCTACATATTAATAATATACATGAACGTAAACAATAGTCCGACAGGTATAGGGATTGTAGTGATACACACGTCTCAGTTCAGCTAATGTCAAAACAACGATAATACTTCACGCACCGCACGGGAAACGTTACCCACTCACGCACGCGCGCACATTTCCACTAACACAGTACATGAATCACCATAAATAATAATGCACAGTTTTTCTAAACTAAACCCTTAACCTTACAAAATACAATTGATAACAACCAAACTTAACCATCTACCAATATAATATGAATGTCCATTGTCTGTGTAATATATGACTTGCCCCGCCTATCATGATCCTGTGATTCGTTGCAGGATTAACTCCCTCCCGCATAAAAAAAAAAATTTTTTTTTCTTTAGTTAACTAACAAAAATAAAATTTTTTTTTTTTTATATAACCAAAACAACTACCTAATCCTGAAATAATAATAATACCCTCAAACTAAAATCAAATAAACATCCTCAATTAATACTAACATTTCCAGCTGTCACTTTGACAGACGCATCAAATCAAAAGACACGTGGTAACCTTCGAACCACAACAAACACACATGTTCTTGACACACAGATAACGACAACTAATGCAGGATCATAGCGTACACAGACAACATTCCTTATCAAAACTAGATTATTGTTCATTCACAGAGCCAACTTACATACAACATTTAGACCTGAACTTGACATATTTAAAATCACTACACATTCTTACCCCTATATCCTGACAGTTATTTCTAAGTTTACGGATCCTTTGTATAATACTTCCTCAATGAGGACGCATGGAATTTACCAATCGCACGGTTGGTATTTGGGTTGGTTAAGATAAAAGTATTTTTCCCAACTTGTTCCGACAGGGTATACGGACCATTATACAGCCTAAAAAACTTCGCAGCTGTGTTGTCCTCCCTTCTTCCAACATTTAATGCTCGTAAAAGCACACTCTCTCCAGTCTTGAACTTGACTAGTTTATGTTCCGCATTAAATTTTTACGTGCGCTCCTCGGCGCACCTTTTAATGCGTCTTCTAGCTTCGATTTTCTTTACCTCAACTGGTATAGGCATATTATGCGTCGCTATCCTTTCAATGTGTTTACCCCAGACCCGGCCTGGCATTTCTCCGGTTTGGAGTTCATTCGGCGTATACCCAGTAGTAGAATTATAATTTCCATTTATGGCATACTCAAAAAATTCTAGGAATTCCGGCCACTTACTCTGGTTAGTATTACAGTACGTACGGAACAACCGTCCCAACTCCTTGTTGACCCGCTCGGCCAAGTTACCTTGCGGTCTCCGGATCGCAGTCAAGACCGTCTGGACCCCGTGTTTCTCAAGCTCGGAGTGCCACTTGGTGTTCGTAAATTGCTTACCTTGATCTGAGAGTATCTTCCTTACGGGACCATTTTTCGGCATGTATTTATTTAGCATAATGTTTATGACAGCCGACGTAGTAGGTCTACCAATAGCATATAGGCTAACATGTTTGGTAAAGGCATCGGTAACAACCACCAGGTTCTTCATTCCACGTGCCGCCCGAGGAAGTGGACCCAAAAAATCAATGCATAAAAGGTCATTTTTATTACGGACGACAATGTTACCCATTTCAACCTGTGTATGTTGGTTCGGATATTTCGCTGTTTGGCAGATGTGGCAAGAGCGGAGTATGGCCTTTATTTTCCTGGTCATATTTAGCCACACAAAATCCTCCCGCATTGCCAGGTAACATTTATAAGGCCCCGCATGAGCCAGACTCTCATGACACATCCAGGTGAGGTCTTCCACCATGGCGTCCGGTACCATAATCTTCCATCCGCCATTGATAATCTTATACACTACGTCTTTATATATTCTGTACTTAGGGTTTTCTTGTATCCGGATAGCGTCACATATCCGCTTCAACTTTGTGTCACGCTGCTGTTCCATACCAATATTTCTTAGCTTATTTTTGAGACTCTCTTCTAATTTATATTTGACAGCTAGAATTTGAACCTCCTGGTTATTAGACGCATGACGTTCTTCCACCATTGGAGGGTATCGGCTTAACGTGTCAGCTGCTTGGTTGTCGCTAATATGCTTTTCTGCCGCTTCTACCATTTGTTTGCTTTGTTTGGATTGCTCCTGTATGGCCACGTATGATTTCTCGTTTTCCTCATGGAATGATTTGTTTTGTTTCCCGGCTTCTATTTTACCAGATTTAATTTCTTCTTTACTGGCTTTCTGCTCTTCTTTAATTGCTTTCATTTCTTCTAATAAGGTCGCTAAAGCATTCTTGATTTCTGCAGTATCCGCCATAGTGATTAAATTTTAATTTAAAATTTAGTAAATTTAAATTTATTGATATATACGCAAAGCAAGTTATTATTATCACAACAAGATTAGAACATATGGTAACCAGTTTATACGCACACAGAAAAAGCAGTTCAAAATATCAACATGTAAATACCTTATCTAACATACAACAACTAATAATCTACCTCCAATATACTGATAAAATCTGTTCATATATGATATACAAGAGAATATGCACAATTGAAAAATTATATCCTCAGCTTTTCACATGAACAATACACACAAAATTATTACGTTAATTATATTTATACGTCGGATTTTTCCAACAAATTTTATATTCATAGACAAATATATAATAGCGTAAAATTACCGCTATTTACGAGCCCCACGTTGGGCGCCAAAATATCTCTATGCGACAACACAAATTACTAAACTATTGGCGCATAGGATATGATAGTATGTGTAATTCAAATTACAAGTCTATATTGGAGGGTTTAAGATTATTTATTGTACAAACACAAGTTATAGTTTATATGGTATATTTGAAATGTACAGAATGTAATGTTTGATATAGAGTCTTTCTTTTAAAATGTTAAATAATGTTCATACGCAAGACGTGATACGTTACATAAGAAGACTCCCCGATGATGTTGTTGAATAGAAGGGCCGGTCTTTGCGGTGTAGTTGGTTCGTCAGGTGTGGCTTACAAATGACAGACGTTTTCCCAGAAACGTTTACAGCTGGGCTGGCGTCCTGTAACAGCTTGGCTGATGTCCTGTAATAGCTGGGCTGGTCCTATAACAGCTGGGCTGATGTCCTATAACAGCTGGGCTGATGTCCTGTAACAGCTGGGCTGATGTCCTGTAACAGCTGGGCTGATGTCCTGTAACAGCTGGGCTGATGTCCTGTAACAGCTGGGCTGATGTCCTGCAATTCCCACGATGAATCCGACACTTCGCACACACAACGGTACTACGGATTTTATCACTCGCAAAACTTATATAGAGTTTAAGACCAAGTAATATCTCAGGTGACAGTGAGTTTAATCAATAACGGTATATTGAGCTTATACCTCTCCGGCTTCTTCAAGTGTTCTCGCGAATATCAAGGTCTACCGCGATCAGCAGACCACCCTATGAGGAAATCTTGCACTAGCACGGAAACGTCTTGATGGAACTATTGCGTAACAATTTATACTACTGTCACTGCGGAAAATCTCGCACAGTGGAACAGTTACACTCACTTCTTACACACGTAATACTACAATATTAATATCGTGCGTAAAGATATAAATCAATTGTTATGCGTCACACGCGTTACTATCCCGAAAAGTCTTAACAGATCCTTGCAAGCGGTAGAGTCTTGTACAAGGAATTGTATGTACCGTTCACGGTAGCAGCAGTGAAGAACTGCTTGTAAATTTTCGCACAATGCGTTAAAACACTGATGTGTGCAAATGTACCACACACACAGTTCTGAGTCTTCCCGTTTCACTAACGACGAATAGTTTTTACAACACCTTGCAAGCGGTAGAATTCTTGTACAAGGAGTGCACGTTCCGTTCGCGGTAGATGGCGTAGAAGAACTCCGTAATTATACGCGTAATGCGTTTAAACACACCTGTGTGCAGATGTACTACATACACAGTTCTGAGCCTTCTCGTTTCACTATCGACGAATAGGCTTTACAGCACCTTGCAAGCGGTAGAATTCTTGTACAAGGAGTGCACGACCCGTTCGCGGTAGATGGCGTAGAAGAACTGCCTGTGTAACGACAGGCATAAGAAAATTTCCAACCACCAGTCAGCATTCTATTGGTGGATGGAAGTCACATGGTTAGTAAAAGTGACAATGCACTTTTCATGCATTAGAGTGCATTTACCTTGTAACAGCATGCATAGCGGTAATCAGACTACTCGTATCTCATGCATGCTGCCTACATATTAATAATATACATGAACGTAAACAATAGTCCGACAGGTATAGGGATTGTAGTGATACACACGTCTCAGTTCAGCTAATGTCAAAACAACGATAATACTTCACGCACCGCACGGGAAACGTTACCCACTCACGCACGCGCGCACATTTCCACTAACACAGTACATGAATCACCATAAATAATAATGCACAGTTTTTCTAAACTAAACCCTTAACCTTACAAAATACAATTGATAACAACCAAACTTAACCATCTACCAATATAATATGAATGTCCATTGTCTGTGTAATATATGACTTGCCCCGCCTATCATGATCCTGTGATTCGTTGCAATATATATATATTGCAACGATACGTTTAGCATAAGTCTATGTATCAACCCCTGACTGAGGTATGATAACATACGAACGCACGTATGAGGTATAACAAATGTAAATAATAAAAATAATGTAATAATTAAGCGTTAGATATAAGAGATAATAAAAGAAATAAACGTAATATTTAATTTTAAAGAAATAAATATTTGTAAGTGAGCCTGCATATGGAATTAAAAGCTTAGTTGGTTTTTAATCGTAGCGAAGGGGAGAAACCAACACGCGCCGACTGGCAAGGGTGACGTCATAACGACAGGCCGCCGCGTGTGTATCAGTCTGCGTGTGTGTGGTAGTGTACGTGTGTAAATGAAAGATAGGTTGAATTATGCATATGATTGTGGAAAATTTTACACAGTTTTTTAAGTACTCAACGAAAACCGGAAGTCACACGAATCAGCGACATATGTAAAAACATAGCTGGCGCCTGGCGCCACAATTGAAGATTAAGTGGTCAATGATCGTGGGAACCGTTCAGCCACCGTGTGAAATTTTGCCATAACTGCCATAATTTACACATCTTAATATTCATAATTTGCATAAATAAAGTTTAATAATATACCTAACGATGTGTGAAATAATATTTATAAAAACGTGTGCGCTTCATAGAAAGACGCGTAGGTTTTAATTAGCCATTAAATCGACGCGCGGACCTGTTCAATTTTGTCCAAACAGTTTCCAACAGGAATGGAACGACGGCAGCAGTATGAAACCCCAGCGAGCGACACGCACTTTCTCAGAGCAGTAACAGACATTACGTAAAATCCACGCATCTCGCAACCGCGAATTTTACAAAGTCAAGTAATGTTTTTAAACTGTATTACATAACTTGAAGTGCGATGTAACCGGCAGTACGTCGGTGAGAGTAATAGTGAAACACGATTTATTTTAAAAGACTGTAATATCGTAATCTACAAGACGTTGTAACGTCGATGAACTTCAAGAAGTACACATAGAACTTCGAGACATCCACGAGGGACAAGACAAGAAGAGGAGAGGAACCAGAGCAAAATACGAGAGGACGCAGGGGCAGCCACATGCAGCTACATCCAGCCGTACATCATCACGACGAGAGGTCCACGTCAGAACTCCAGCATCCAGTAGATGGTGAGAGTAATTTCAACGACGCAGAGACAGAGAAGGTGATACCGAAGAGGATCAACAAACTCGAGAGTCCAGATGACGGTAACGACATAGTTAAATGGTTGCAGAATTATGCAGGTGAAGTCAGACATTTATTTAATATTATAAATGACCCTGAGGTCTATCGAAAGAAGCTCTAGATTCCATATACAAGTTTAAAAAAACATTATTATATTTTTAATTTTCATAATGAATAATCTATAAATGTTCAAAGAACAATTGATAACAGATAATATAAATTTAGTAATCTCATAAATAAATGGTCAGTATAGAAACCATAATTTATTATATTTTTATATTTTATTAGATAATTAAATTCAATTATGAGAATTGCTTAAATTGAAGATTGTTAATTAATTGAGACATTAGTAATATAATTAATTCAAGTAATAAATTGGTCTCTATTACTATTTTTAATATATGTTTAATTAAATACATTTTTTATTAAGTGGTATATAATAAAAACCACGCTTGCTGAGACAAGATGAATAGTCAATTTCAGACGTATTAATCACGTATTATAATAATATATGTGTTATGTATTATATGTCTGTGTAAATATTTCAGGTCATATATATCTTATGTTTATGTATAATATGTTTTAGAATATAAGATTTTAAACAAGTTATAATTGCATTATATTCGTATCGAATATAAGGGTTCAAATAGTAATTAACCCACACAAAACAATTAATAATATGATAATTTGAATTTCTTAAATAATAAAATGAATATGATTTTATTAACACAGTCGTACTAATTTCACAACCAGTACTAAATCCTCTGTACTCTTTACTTGTATTAAAATTGTATAACGATATTCACGTGCTTATCCACGCTCAATCAACGACCAAAGCCTGCGACCCAGCCGGGGTACATCAAGGTAAATACTGCAGAAGAAGAGTATAGCTTCGAGATGTAGGTAAGTGCGCACAAATGAGTAAGAACATATGTGCAAAAGTAAGTGTCAAGATATATCGTCGTATAAATAATTGGCGCTCCAAGATCGTGGGGCTCGGCAAACACAAATAAAGTTATATATGTTAATTATTGTTGTTTCATAATTAATGGCGTTTCAAATGTGTTGCTAGATATATGTTAATTATCATTACAAGTAAATGGCGCCCAGAATATAAATAAAGTCTAATAAATAATTAGCACAAATATTGTATAAAGAATTAATAGTCAATTCATGTAATAAATAATGTTACAAATTGTTAAATTAAGTACAGAGAGAAAAAGAGTTGTGAAATTAATACTGATAAATAAAAGAAATTTTAAATAAAGAAATATAGAGTCACGGTGGACCAATAATTAAAAATATAATTAATATAACGAATCGGTTAGGACACCGTAGTCTACAATGGCGAAGCCACCAACAATGGACTTCGAAACAATTTTTAAACGACTTCAAGAGGAGTTGAAAACGAATAATACAGAACTAAGTGAAATATTAGAAAGTAAATTAGAAAGTAGCAATGCAGAAATAAAAACTCAATTAGAAGTTAATAATGAAAAATTAGGAAGAGTAGAAGATAGTAATACAAGATTAGAAACTCAAATAGAAGATAGTCGTAATAGATTAGAAATCACTATTGAAGAAGTGAAAACTCAGTTAGAAAGTAATATAGATAGTAATAATACGAGGTTAGAAGAGAAGATAGAACTCGTCAGTAACACTTTGAAAACAGAGCTTACTGCACGCGTTGAAGCAGTCGAACAGCGAGTTCAACAGTCACTTAATGAACAAGCTGTAAAGATCGATAGCAAATTCAAAGAACAGCGTGAATATACAACACGTGAAACAAAAGAACACATTCGACAACTGGCTGAACAGTGGAATGAAAAATTTTAAATTATGAAGCAGGAGCAAGATCTCAGACACAAAGACTTAAATGAGCGCATCCTGGACAACACAAATAGAACAAAGGAAACTCACTGTGAGGACCGAGACAGTAGAAATAGCTGTGGAGGAGGTCACTAGAAAAACTACGCACCACTCCATGGAAATTAACAATATGAAAGATGGACTACAAGAGGAGGTAGAAAAAATACGAGCGGAAGTCAAGAGACGACCAAGTGCTATAATGATGTGTGCTGCAAAAGTAGAAGATCGAGAGAAGATCAGTTTAAAGGTAATAAATGGGAGAACCCCATAGAATTTTTACAAAAGTGTGAACGAGAAATGGCAACAATAGGAAGCAACCTAAGCGACAGAGACCGTATAGATTTTGTAAGTCGGCATTTCCAGGAAACAGCATCCAAATGATATACGATTGTTCGGGACCAAACAGAAACTTATGAACAGTTCAACGCATCCTTCGAAAATCGGTACTGGAATATACATACCCAGAGAGAGGTACGAGACCAGCTGGAGTATGGGCGGTATTACGTCAACAGCAAACGATCCATGGAAGACTACATCATACAACTCGTCGAACGGTGTAAGCATCTTAGACCAATTTTCACGGAGCACGAATTAGTATTAAAACTAAGTTATCATTTTGACAGACACGTTAGACTTGCCGTATATACCCAAGGAGTTAAAACCATTGAGGAACTTCTTATCCTTGTAACGCAATCGTCACAATTTGTTAATAAAGAATAAGAAAGGAGAGACAACTGGCCGCAGCAGCAGCAGTATTCTACACAAAATCCAATACATCACAAATCGCCGCAGTTCGAGAAGAAAGAAGATAAGTGGAAAAAATATAAACAACCCTTTGAAAAAGTAACCCGACTCCAAATAAAGGAGCGTACGCACATCCAGGTACGTCGAAAAAATACGTAAAACCGTACAATGCAAATCTACATAACATTAATACAAATAATAATCATAATAATACTAAAAATAATTATGAAAATAAAATTGTGCAACAGCCGACACGCCCGTCAACATCCAAAGAGGAAGGGGGTGATCGTGGAACGGCAATCGACAAGAAAGGTGTATGACTGCAGAAGGGTAACCAAACGCCAGCTCGGACAGGTTTCAAAAACGACCTGCACACACATGATTCGCGTGACACACACCAGGAAATAACGGTATCTAACACCTATTGTCCTATGTTAGGGGGGACAATAAACAATTTAAATATGAAAATTCTTGTTGACATTGGAAGTGAGGTATCCGTAATCAGCCGGACCTGCATCAACAGGAACAGGAACCATTTCAAACATGCACCAGTGTTACAGATAAACAATTATTACATAACAACGGCGACAAAAATTAATCAGATTGCCACACAACAAATATATGTTAATTTTAAGTGTAATGAACTTGAATGCGATATTCCTATGATAGTAGTAGATAAGCTTACATATGATTTTATCATAGGTATCGACGTATTAAATAAATTAGGAGCAGTTATTAATTTAGAAACAATTCAATGACATGCAAAGTTGAGGGAGGACTCTACGTAATTAAATTTGAAGAAAGTCAGAACAACTTGGAAGAAGAACAGGAACCAATCGTCATTTCCAGACCAACTGTAAAACACGCTGCAAGTGACATCAGTACGCAAGAGGACAATCAACACGAAGGAATAGAGTTAATAGAATACTTGATACAGGAATATCAAGATATATTTAGCGAATTGCCTACAATTACGAATACTTATGAACACAAAATTCAGGTCACCGATCCTACTAAGTTCGTACGCAGGACACATCCGATCCCCATGAAATATGCGGAACCAGTCGACGAGGAAATCAGAAGAATGTTGGATAACGGCGTAATAGAGCGGTCCAACAGCAGCTTCATCAATCCTCTCGTTGTCGTCAAAAATCAGACGAACGAAATAAGACTGTGTTTAGACATGCGGAATTTAAATAGTGTCGTCGAAAAGGATTTTGATTGTGCACCGAATATTGAAGAATTATTTAACAAATGTCAAGGAGCAAAATATCTAACCAAGTTAGACTTGACTTCGTCGTTTTGGCAAATTCCCATTCGTAAACAAGATCGCAAATACACCGCATTCCTGTACAAGAACAAAAGCTACCAACATCGAATAGTACCCTTTGGATTGAGTACAAGCCTCGCAGCAATTGTAAAATGTTTGGAAAATGCACTAGGACCAGAGGTGGAACCATACACCATGATCTTCGTGGACGACATCCTTGTAATCTCAACAACGTTGGAAGAACACCTTCAGCATCTGAACACTATATTTCAAAAGTTCAGAGACGCTAATCTCTCTCTGAAGTTAGAGAAGTGCGAATTTATTAAAACTTCAATAAAATTCTCAGATCACATAATATCTGACAAGGGAATACAAACAGACCCTTGCAAGCTAAAAAGTATAACGGAGTTCCCAAGACCCAAGAACATAAAAGGGTTAAGAGCATTCCTAGGAGTCACGGGATACTACCGACGTTTTTCATCATTATATGCGGAGAAAATCCAACCACTTCTAGAACTCACTAGAAAAGAAAGTAAATGGAAATGGGAGTTACATCATGAAAAAGCGTTCCGTGAAGTAAAACATTTATTTCTACATAACATTATGCTGCATCACCCACAACGGGAAGAACGATTTATAATCTACGCAGATGCCAGTGACTATGCAGTAGGGAGTGTCCTGTATCAAGAGGATAAACACGGAGAGCTACGAGTCATCGCATACGCCAATCGAGTCTTCAAAGGAGCAGAAAAACACTACTGTACGTCAGAAAAGGAAATCTTAGCGATAGTATACGCCTTGAAGCAGTTTCGTTATTATGTGTATGAAACACACTTTGAGATACACACGGATCATCAAGCGCTTTCATTTTTATTAAGTTGTAAAGCAACAAATGCACGACTAATGAGATGGATACTGGCCATACAAGAGTATTCATTCACAATAAAATATTGTAAAGGCTCGGATAATATAATTGCCGACACACTAAGGCGTTATCCACCACAAGAGACACAAGAAACTCATGAAGCTAAGTGGAACGATGTTCGAGTATTAAACATAACATATCAGACAGATGATAGAGTTAAATATTTGTTATACAATATAGCAAATGAACAAAATAAAGATCTTCAAATAAGTCACATGAAGTTATCACCACTATCTAGTAGATATACAATAAAAAATAGTATATTGTACAAACTCGTCAATTATGATTGGAAAATAGTCCTATCACCAGAGATGCTAAAAACACTAATTATACCATGTCATCAAAGTTTAGCACATGTGTCTGCTTTAAAATGTCATTTAGCTTGAAAGGAAGACTTCATTTTGAATAATATGTTTAGAAGAATAAAAGCAATCTTAAAAGGATGCTACGAATGTCAAACAGCACGACATCCGAATCTTCACACCTACGTAGATATGCAAAATATCAAGACACAGGAAAAGGAAGAATTAGTAGCAGTGGACTTCCGGGGCCCATTTCCGAGAGCTATTCACGGGGGTACAAAACACATACTTGTATGTATAGATGTGTTCACCAAGGCAGTTCGACTCTACGCTATTCGAAGACCCACCACTAAAAGTGTACTGAATGTCATACTACACAAATACGTACCGAAGTATGGTCAAATCAAAAAGATATTGAGTGACCAAGGTGAACAATTTCAAAATAAAGCATGGGCAGAAACGCTAACTCAGCACGGCATACAACCAGTGTTAACGTCAATACGACACCCACAATGAAACCTTGCTGAAAGGGTAAATAAAGAGTTAGGAAAACATTTACGCATCTACTGTAATGAACAACATAACCGATGGGCAGACTTCATATCCTTTATTGAACAAGCTATAAATGCTACATACAGTGAAGCTACGGGATATACACCAGTGGAACTGGAAACGAATAAAAAACCTAATAGATTCTGGTCGAAAAACATTGATAAACCTCCAAACCAAAACCTGCAAATTCCATTGATTCACAAGTACGACAATGCGAAGAAGAGGATGGAAAAACTTGGAGAGAAGAAGATCGAGAGGTTCAACAGAACGCAAAACTCATCACATTCCAGGAAGGAGAGAGAGTGCTACTAAAAAGCAATCCAGTGGGAAAACGAATCGACAATACAGCAAAGAAACTATTCAGACTGTACGAGGGACCCTACTTATTACAAAGGAGGAAAGGACGACACACCTTTATCGTCTACGATACGACAAGAAGAAAAACTATTGGAAAGTACCATGCAACAGCATTACGTAAATTCTATGGCTAAATAAAACCAAAGTCAACTTATAAATCCATGGGAGGGACGTAATCCATCCAGGGAAAGAGTGAAAAAATTTAAAGAACCCTTATAACCACTAAGTGTGAGTTGTAATAAAAAAAATAATTTCTGAGCAAAGAAATAAAATTTGAATAAAATTCAAATTTTATTTTACCCAGCAGGGGAATTTATGCAACGATACGTTTAGCATAAGTCTATGTATCAACCCCTGACTGAGGTATGATAACATACGAACGCACGTATGAGGTTAAAAAATGTAAATAATAAAAATAATGTAATAATTAAGCGTTAGGTATAAGAGATAATAAAAGAAATAAACGTAATATTTAATTTTAAAGAAATAAATATTTGTAAGTGAGCCTGCATATGGAATTAAAAGCTTAGTTGGTTTTTAATCGTAGCGAAGGGGAGAAACCAACACGCGCCGACTGGCAAGGGTGACGTCATAACGACAGGCCGCCGCGTGTGTATCAGTCTGCGTGTGTGTGGTAGTGTACGTGTGTAAATGAAAGATAGGTTGAATTATGCATATGATTGTGGAAAATTTTACACAGTTTTTTAAGTACTCAACGAAAACCGGAAGTCACACGAATCAGCGACATATGTAAAAACATAGCTGGCGCCTGGCGCCACAATTGAAGATTAAGTGGTCAATGATCGTGGGAACCGTTCAGCCACCGTGTGAAATTTTGCCATAACTGCCATAATTTACACACCTTAATATTCATAATTTGCATAAATAAAGTTTAATAATATACCTAACGATGTGTGAAATAATATTTATAAAAAAGTGTGCGCTTCATAGAAAGACGCGTAGGTTGTAATTAGCCATTAAATCGACGCGCGGACCTGTTCAATTTTGTCCAAACAGTTTCCAACAGGAATGGAGCGACGGCAGCAGTATAAAACCCCAGCGAGCGACACGCACTTTCTCAGAGCAGTAACAGACATTACGTAAAATCCACGCATCTCGCAACCGCGAATTTTACAAAGTCAAGTAATGTTTTTAAACTGTTTTACATAACTTGAAGTGCGATGTAACCGGCAGTACGTCGGTGAGAGTAATAGTGAAACACTATTTTTAAATAGTGATTTATTTTAAAAGACTGTAATATCGTAATCTACAAGACGTTGTAACGTCGATGAACTTCAAGAAGTACACATAGAACTTCGAGACATCCACGAGGGACAAGACAAGAAGAGGAGAGGAACCAGAGCAAAATACGAGAGGACGCAGGGGCAGCCACATGCAGCTACATCCAGCCGTACATCATCACGACGAGAGGTCCACGTCAGAACTCAGCATCCAGTAGATGGTGAGAGTAATTTCAACGACGCAGAGACAGAGAAGGTGATACCGAAGAGGATCAACAAACTCGAGAGTCCAGATGACGGTAACGACATAGTTAAATGGTTGCAGAATTATGCAGGTGAAGTCAGACATTTATTTAATATTATAAATGACCCTGAGGTCTATCGAAAGAAGCTCTAGATTCCATATACAAGTTTACAAAAACATTATTATATTTTTAATTTTCATAGTGAATAATGTATAAATGTTCAAAGAACAATTGATAACAGAGAATATAAATTTAGTAATCTCATAAATAAATGGTCAGTATAGAAACCATAATTTATTATATTTTTATATTTCATTAGATAATTAAATTCAATTATGAGAATTACTTAAATTGAAGATTATTAATTAATTCAGACATTAGTAATATAATTAATTCAAGTAATAAAATGGTCTCTATTACTATTTTTAATAAATGTTTAATTAAATACATTTTTTATTAAGTGGTATATAATAAAAACCACACTTGCTGAGAAAAGATGAATAGTCAATTTCAGACGTGTTAATCACGTATTATAATAATATATGTGTTATGTATTATATGTCTGTGTAAATATTTCAGGTCATATATGTTTAATATGTCATATGTTTATGTATAATATGTCTTAGAATATACGAGATAAGATTTTAAACACGTTATAATTGCATTATATTCGTATCGAATATAAGGGTTCAAATAGTAATTAACCCACACAAAACAATTAATAATATGATAATTTGAATTTCTTAAATAATAAACAAAATGAATATGATTTTATTAACATAGTCGTACTAATTTCACAACCAGTACTAAATCCTCTGTACTCTTTACTTGTATTAAAATTGTATAACGATATTCACGTGCTTATCCACACTCAATCAACGACCAAAGCCTGCGACCCAGCCGGGGAACATCAAGGTAAATACTGCAGAAGAAGAGTATAGCTTCGAGATGTGGGTAAGTGCGCACAAATGAGTAAGAGCATATGTGCAAAAGTAAGTGTCAAGATATATCGTCGTAATATATATATATATATATATATATATATATATATATATATATATATTATATATTGCAACAGTACAACCATTAACGGTACTGTGCATTGCCAAAATAAATGAAATAAATAATAAAAATAAATAAATATGAATTAATAAACATGATTCAGATTGCATAAGCTGGATCGTAGTTAAAAATAGGGAGCGCAGAATTCATGCATGGACATGCATTTTCGACACACCTGTCGCTAGTGGTGTGTACACGCGTATTTTGTTTGTGTGTGTGAAGCTTGTCCGTTCCTGAAATGTAACCAACCTTTTCAAGTAGAACAGTTGTATGTTTTATTTTAATTATAAGAAAACTATGTACGATAGGGTAAAACAAAAGACACCAAAGTGTATAGAAATTAAAGGTGAATAAAGTGTTAAAAGACCGTACCAATGTGACGAAAGGTGCAATTACTATACGTAAAAAATGAATAGCTCTTTTTGTGATTAACATAAAAAAGTGTAATTTACATAGAGTAAACATATAAAAATTAGTGATCGATTGAGCATCGAGTGATGTGAAACAAACTTCGTAATTCGCGAATATAGGCGAAAATTGTGAATTGAACCAGAGTGGGAGAAGTGACGCTTCGACAGAATCTGACAGGTTAAATATTGTTCATACATGAGTTTTTGCACGACCTGACTATAAATACCCGGTCGCGCTAATAAAGTTTCTTCTTCTCGATTCAACCGTTGCCACAGGAGGCTATGTCAGTCGACGACGCTAATTCACATCTATAGTTAGAGTCACAGGACAAACTAGATGTCCAACCAGAGCAGCAGAGTACACACGATGAGGTCTATGGACACACCGGCAGCATATGATGTGAGGCGAGACGATAAACAATACATGCAGTGGAACACGACCAGAGGACCAGAAGGACACGGAGGACACGACCAGAGGACCAAAGGAGAACGGAGAACGTACGGATGATTAACCACGTCAAACGAGGTGATAAAAAACCATTGTAATTATAGACATTGAAAGACACTAATTAAAGTTGGAATGAAAGAATTCAACCAGTATTAAAATAAATAAATTGTACATAAATGTAAAAGCAGAATAAAAGTTAGAATAATATTTCTTGTATTAAAGTTAGTAATTGAGAGTAACGTAAATGATAAGAGAAATATTTAATTTTTGAATTAACGTAATTAGTAAAGTCTTGTTGATAAAGGAAAATGCATATGCAGTAGAAAGTTAAAACAAATTAATATAAAAGAAATTTGAATACAAGTAAACTCATTATTGAAGCAAATTAATCAGCAATTGCAAAAAGATGAACACACAATGAGTAAGCCGAGAGCAAAATAAATATTTAATTAATTAAAATTAGATAATAAGATTTATGTATAACTTGTGTATGTAATTTGTTAGCAATAAGTTGTGTACGAAAGATTCGTACAAACGATATAATAATGAGTCAATATTTAATATGCGAAATGAAAGATTTTGTTTCAGAAATAAATAATGGAACAATTTTAAACTTAAATAACGTATCATCTTCTTATTACGATTATACCCATGAATTCAATACATTATATAAATGCAAATTGTGTTGTTATATAATTTTTTCTCCCAAAAGCGTGGGGCTACACAATTTAAATTACATTTAAATTGTTAATTTGTACCGTTATACAATTTTGTCGCCCAAAAGCGTGTGGCATGATCCCGACCATTTGACTATTTATATTTTTTTTTGTAGCTAAGTGGTTGCTCTAAAAGTAAATGTGTGTTAAATGAAAAATATATTATATGTGGTAATAATTATTTATATTAAACATTAATTGTATGTTATGTTAATTGTTGTGTATTAAGAAAAAACTGGCGCTCAACGAAATAATATCATTGTAAAGGTGTAATTGTAATATTAATAATAATAATATTTTAAATAAATAAAAGTAGTAATTCGGTTCCATAATAATAATATTCTAAAACATAATAAATAATAAATAAATATAAATAATTCGACATGGCAGCACCAGGAAGCTTAGATATGGAAGCGCTTCAAACTATGATGCGTGCCTGGGTAGATGAATTAAGCACAAAACAGACAGAAAATTTAAATGAACAGACAGAAAAATTTAAATGATAAAATAAATAAGCAAACAGAAAATCTGACAGCAAAATTAAATGAGCTAAGACGAGACCATTTCCAGCTTAAGGACGAATTAAATAAAAACATAAATAAGCAAACCGAAGAGTTAAAAGAAAATTTAAATAATACAATAAGCAAAGTGAAACAAAGTATAGCTGATAGTAATAAACCGTTAGTAGAAAGAATTGACGACACTAATACGCGTATAACCAAAGTAGAAACTACAATTGAAACAATGTTATGTGAACAAACCATAATCATTGAAAGTAAGAGAGAACAGACGTTCCTAATTAAGGATGATAATTCTAGTGAGATAATTAACAGTAGGGAAGAATATAAAGTAGAATATAAACAATCATACTTTAGTGATAGGAATATCCAATTGCTGTGCAAACTCACAGTAAAGAAATTAAAACAGTAACACGTTGGAAAACAACATTTGCGGCGAGAATACGCACAGTAAGTATCGAGCGAACATTAATTATAATGACAATAATCACAATTATAATTATAAAAACTACGGTGATTATTATTATAAGCCACGAACAAAAAAACGATCAGCTGTTTATGTAGGCCTCAAGCAAACTATTGCTACGGAATGCGACCGTTACGAGAGAACGAGGGGAGATTCCGTTTGGACAAGAGGGAGAATAAAGTTTTACCCTATAAACAGGTGAGTTATGCAGTCACGTCAGGTGATCGCACAGTCGCAGCGTTACAATGGAATGTCAACACGAGGGTGAGAACAATGATAAACAGGAACAATGTATTTCCTGTCTACGACGAACTATTGTGTAGTCTAAACTAGGGTGAATTAAACCGCACTCAACGCCCTCGTGTAAATAATTATGTTGAAAATATTACTGTATTAATTATTAATAAGATAAGGAATTAAATAATAAGGAATAGTATGTTAAGAATAAGAGGTAAATAGAAAAAAATTGCCATCTCCACGGAGATATAATATAAAGAAGGCTTATATGATAACATGAGATTTGAGCAAAAGTGCGTAAGAAAAAGATCTACGAAAGAGTATAATTAAGAGCAATTACCAGCAATAGGAAGTATACCATTATTCTCTTCAGACTGGTAAACCAAGATTGGAAGGTAGTAGTATCAAATGAAGTGTTGGGTGTTGGATAATTAATAAAAACCCATACATGAAAGCGTAGAATATGCATCAGCTTTGAAAATGTTATTTATGTCTGTGAGACGATTTCAACTACTGTATTAATAATATGTTTAAGAGAGTTAAAAAAGAGAAATAAATGTTATGATTGTCAGACGGCTGATCAAGTGAAAACTTCATACCTTAGTGAAAATGCAAGGACACAGAAGAGAGCAAGTGGAAGTCGAAGGGCAGAGACTACTTGGGACTCAGTACTACGATTAAAACATCGAGCGAGTTAAGCACATATTAATCTGGATATAGATGTGTTTCTAAGGCAGTTCATCTGTATCCGATGATGCGACCCACTACAAAGCTAAAAAAAATATTCTGTTAAGGAAGTGTATTTCAGCACATGTTAAGAATGAAGAAAATTATGAGCGATCAGAAAGGAAATGTAAGAGTGAAGATTGGAATAAAACGTTAAGAGAAGATGGAATTCAACCCATACTCACAGATAAATGACGATGCAAGAAGGAGAGAAGTTGGTAAGTAATCATGCAAGCTCTTTGAGAAAATTCCACTCATGAATAACTGGGTCACTAGAACAATTGAAGTAGCAACAACTGACGCGGATATACTACAACATCAACTCTACTCGCATAGAGGGGGGAAATATTTGCTCAAAACCTCCAAATAAGGTTAAAATTGAAAAATCGCATACTCAATATTAGTCGCACATAAAATAAATAAATGTGTTGATAAATAAAAACAATACCATATTATTGTCTAATAAAAAGGCAGAAAAAATATATTTTAATTTGGTATTAAAATTATTTTTCTTCACCAAGCAGGGAAATAATGCAACAGTACAACCATTAACGGTACTGTGCATTGCCAAAATAAATGAAATAAATAATAAAAATAAATAAATATGAATTAATAAACATGATTCAGATTGCATAAGCTGGATCGTAGTTAAAAATAGGGAGCGCAGAATTCATGCATGGACATGCATTTTCGACACACCTGTCGCTAGTGGTGTGTACACGCGTATTTTGTTTGTGTGTGTGAAGCCTGTCCGTTCCTGAAATGTAACCAACCCTTTTCAAGTAGAATAGTTGAATGTTTTATTTTAATTATAAGAAAACTATGTACGATAGGGTAAAACAAAAGACACCAAAGTGTATAGAAATTAAAGGTGAATAAAGTGTTAAAAGACCGTACCAATGTGACGAAAGGTGCAATTACTATACGTAAAAAATGAATAGCTCTTTTTGTGATTAACATAAAAAAGTGTAATTTACATAGAGTAAACATATAAAAATTAGTGATCGATTGAGCATCGAGTGATGTGAAACAAACTTCGTAATTCGCGAATATAGGCGAAAATTGTGAATTGAACCAGAGTGGGAGAAGTGACGCTTCGACAGAATCTGACAGGTTAAATATTGTTCATACATGAGTTTTTGCACGACCTGACTATAAATACCCGGTCGCGCTAATAAAGTTTCTTCTTCTCGATTCAACCGTTGCCACAGGAGGCTATGTCAGTCGACGACGCTAATTCACATCTATAGTTAGAGTCACAGGACAAACTAGATGTCCAACCAGAGCAGCAGAGTACACACGATGAGGTCTATGGACACACCGGCAGCATATGATGTGAGGCGAGACGATAAACAATACATGCAGTGGAACACGACCAGAGGACCAGAAGGACACGGAGGACACGACCAGAGGACCAAAGGAGAACGGAGAACGTACGGATGATTAACCACGTCAAACGAGGTGATAAAAAACCATTGTAATTATAGACATTGAAAGACACTAATTAAAGTTGGAATGAAAGAATTCAACCAGTATTAAAATAAATAAACTGTACATAAATGTAAAAGCAGAATAAAAGTTAGAATAATATTTCTTGTATTAAAGTTAGTAATTGAGAGTAACGTAAATGATAAGAGAAATATTTAATTTTTGAATTAACGTAATTAGTAAAGTCTTGTTGATAAAGGAAAATGCATATGCAGTAGAAAGTTAAAACAAATTAATATAAAAGAAATTTGAATACAAGTAAACTCATTATTGAAGCAAATTAATCAGCAATTGCAAAAAGATGAACACACAATGAGTAAGCCGAGAGCAAAATAAATATTTAATTAATTAAAATTAGATAATAAGATTTATGTATAACTTGTGTATGTAATTTGTTAGCAATAAGTTGTGTACGAAAGATTCGTACAAACGATATAATAATGAGTCAATATTTAAGATGCGAAATGAAAGATTTTGTTTCAGAAATAAATAATGGAACAATTTTAAACTTAAATAAAGTATCACACATATATATATATATATATTACATTTAATATTTATAATTAAATTTACCTCAAGATGTTATTTTTTTTCCTTTTTTGGAACATGTTTCGGGTACTATCTTGTACCCATCCTCAGCGTTCAAGATAGAAGCACTACAAGACAGTACCCGAAACATGTTCCAAAAAAGGAAAAAAAATAACATCTTGAGATAAATTTAATTATAAATATTAAATGTATTATATGCATCAAGAAACGGACTGTAGCAGAAAGTGATTGAATATATATATATATATATATATATATATATATATAATACTTTTAATATTTTTAACGAATTTACCTCAAGATATTTTTTTCCTTATTAGGAACATGTTTCGGGTACCATCTTGTACCCATCCTCAGCCTTCCGGTTTTTGTGTCTGGTGAAGTACATATGTGTTGGTTGATTGTTATTATTGTGGCTTCCTGTTGGCTTCTGGTACTTCAAATTGGTTTTATTGTGTGTGATTGTGGTGTATGTGTTAGTTTTTTGTGTATTTTCGATGTTGAGTGCTTTGAATATTGTGTCATGTTTTGTATTGATTTGTATTTGTTCAGGTATTAGTTTGTTTTGTGTTTTATGTTTGTATATTTGTAAATTTTCCCAAATGTTCATTATGGTGCCTTTGTGTGGTATATGTTTTATTAGTATCACATTGGTTATGTCTGGGAATTCATGTCCTGTGTTTATTGCATGTGTGGCTAAATTGGATTTATATATTTCTGGTTTTTTGTATGCGTTTAGGTGTTCAAAATAACGTTTTTTCAGTTGTTTTTTTGTTTGTCCTATGTAACATTTATTGCAATCTTGGCAACAAAGATTTACAGACACAGAAAAACATATTACGGAAACAACATTCTAAACGAACAAACACAATTTAAGTCACATATAAGCCTACCCTTTGAACACATTGCACGTCGCATACACAACAACTCACCATCAACGAGTTCAAACGATGGCGCTAACTCCAATAACGGAACTAACAGCGCTCCTAGCGACTCCCTCTGACGAAGTTCATAACGAGCGGAAGCTGGCTAAGACAAAGATAAATCTTGTTGAAAGCTTTATATCTAAAATATTAGTGTTCCGTGTAAAAAAATGTATACGTATCACTACTAGGTATTTTAAATAACATTTTGGAAAATTTTAGAGATATTTCAGTTCAGGGAACATTTTTATTCTACGCGCGTTTTCTTTCATATCAACATTCGATCCCTTGTTTTCTTTTATTCTTTTCAGAAACAAATTAATTTTGTTTATCAAATGTAATTTATTATAAAACACTGCCAAATGGTTTACTGAGACTTAATAATTGTTGTTTTTAATCGTTCAGAAAACTAAAATGAGGTTACGTCATTTTAGTGAAAATAAATAGAAAAATCTATTGCGTTCAAGGTATAGGCGATTCCTATAACTGGTGCAGTAAAACATCTTGTTCTGTCTCACTCCACCACCAAGTATTTGCGTAAGTGTATGAGTGTTAAGTACATTAGGAGTGTGTGTGTGTGTGTGTGTGTGTGTGTTTTACAAAATTATGATTCTTGTGTTTCGGCTTATTTATTTGATATTCACGTGACTATTTCATTCAGGGTGTACTTTGACTCGAAGACTTGCGTGGTCGAAACTTAATAATAACAACAATTTTTCGGCTGACAATCATATGATACCAAACGGTTAGGAATACCAAACGATTCATCCGTTCTGCGGTGTGACATCGTCAGTAGTAAAATTGAGAATGAACAACAGTGTATGAGAAAGAAAATAAAATACAGCTATACAGTATTATATAAATGTTAAAAATATTAATAATATAAGTAATAGAAAATAAAAGTAGAATAATGATAATAAAAATAAAAATAATAATAGTATTGCTAATAATAACAGTTTTTCCTAGAATAACAAAAGAAAAATAATAACAAATAATAACAAATTTAAAAAAATAAGCAAATCATTATATTTATTTTCTAATAAGGAAAAGGAAAATCAACACACAAATAATGAGGGGCGTCAAATTGTTGTTCCTTTGTAGCTTTACCACTGAGGATGCCACATCGCCGAATGAGTGAAAGGTTTGGTATCAATAAAACATGGTTGTCATTCAGGGACTCGTTTCCACCCATAGCCTGTGTGCCCTTGTGAAAATGGCAATAAGTAAATAAATACCTAATAATAAATATTCACAGCACAAAGTTGTGAGTGGCCTGTTACAGTACCCTCGGTAATGTATGATGCACGTTGCAACGACACGCTTATGTGCGCACTATCAAGTGAAAGGATACGCAGATAACATTCTCTTTGCCTCCTTCAAGGAACTGAAAACGTGTTCATTAAACAGAATATTTAAGCATTAAATAAGTTCCTCTCTTTCTTCGAATACGCCTATTTTAATCCAGCTAAATTGCGAACCTTCTTTCTTCACCAATCTGTCGCATTTAAGCAGCAAGACCAATGTTCGCTTTTATCATTATCTACGGGTGTTTTTTTGTGTCATCCACATTTATTACGCTATAAATCACAGCATTCAAACTCAACCAAGGAATCAACAATGCTAGAGCAGTACTACGTTGCTGCAAATACATACACGCGAATAAATCATAGCGCATGACAAAGCCACAATATACCATACGGTCAAATCAATGATCACATAACAAGTAGTGAAAACAAAATATTTACAAGAGATGGAACAACTAATAAGGGTGTTAAAGACTACATTACTAAGCCTGAAAGGACAACTGGACGTTTGACTCCCTTCATTTGGCACAGGAAATACCTGGGACAGGATGTCAAAATTAGAGTACATAACCAGTAATAAGAGCAATACTATCGTGCGTTCCACAGAACGGCGACGAGAGTTATCGTACGAGAGTCAGTGAAGTAAGTAATAACAGAGAATCATAAATTAAGGTATTAAGCAAGTAGGCCTACACAGCAGATTTGAAAAGCAATGGGGATGTCAGTCTGGAAGGAATGCGCGTATTGAGTAGAACAGAAAAGTGAAAATCTGCAGAAAAAGAACGCAGGAGACAAAAGAGAAACGGTTTAGTGGACAGGTGACACGCTTATATTCAGGGAATAAGCAAAAGATGTAGAAGAAGATATAAACGCGATGTTCAACATTCGCGTCAAAGTGCATAGGCTAATTTGTAACACAGTTTTGTTATTGTGGAACAATACCGGAAATAAAACGTATTAATCCTTAACGATAATGACGCTTACAATTCGGAATTAAATACCAGATGCACGGCCTCATTTCATGAAGAACTAAGGTTCCGATTTGTTAAATTTATCGTAAATAACGAGTCTACAAACGATGAACATGTTCTGCATCTCATAGGTTTTCTGTATAGATTGTCTCGCTGTGAAAAACAAACGAAGGCAAGTAATTACTCTTTAACGGCGATCATATAGTGTTACACCGTTAAAATTGACTTCTACATTTCCTTACAATACGAGAAATGTTTAGAATAATGTTTTAACAGTTGTTTGATTTCTTAATGTTTTTCGTTTCACTTAACGGCTAATTATTTTTTCGTGTTCAATTTCTGTCATACGGAAATATATTCAGTTTTAATTTAGTAATGATAATTTTTATCGATAATAAGCGTGGGAAAGGTAAAATAACCAAATAGGTCGTATAGCTTGTGACTCAAAGCTGACTTGTGAAACACTGTGCACGCCGCCGAATCACTCTGAACTTTCACTTACCGATTTCCTTATAACTACACACGACGGAGAAAAGATTACAAAGTTCCTATCTGTACACTGCTTGAGTCTACGAGGTTTGATCAAAAAGTTCATGCAGTTTTGTTTATTTTAAAAATTATGCCTTCATTCATCGATACTTATACTGTCCCCTTTAAAGTAGTCTCAGTCGAATATAACACGATTAAGCCAGCCGTTTTACAGTCTTGAAAATATTTCAAGCATGCACTTTTTGGTACAGCGATTTCAAGCTCGCTTAGCTATTTTCGTTTTACGTCTTCAACGGTCGCGAAACGTTGTCCTTTCGTGGAAATTATCACTATTGGGAGAAGGAAAGATCGCGTTGGGACACATCTGGTGAATACGGCAGTTACCGTGTCATCATTATAACGTTTTTTTTTGCCTTGCCTTCCTTATTCTTAGAAGCAATGACGTGCGTTCAGGCGCATTATCGGTCTGCAATTTTCATAAATTACTCTTCCGTTAATCTGGCCGTTTTCTACGAATAGCTTCATACAAATAGCGTAAACTGTCCGAATAGTATCTTTATTTACCACTGTGCCTAACGATGAAATTTCGTGGAACACAAAAACATAATCTTTATCTGACAACCGCGATCTTCAGATCATTTACAGCAGTCTTTGAAGCTTGTAAACCGCTTGTTCACACACAGCAGTCCCGCCAGAAGCCTTCTGAACACGTTTACAAGGACAGAGCAGTTTATCTCACAGTTTACACAAAATTTAATCCATGTTCTTCAATCTTGCATCATAGAAGGACAAAAAAATCGCCTAATACACCTAAGGACGAGTTACTCAATTAGTTGTGAAATCTAAACTATTCATCAAATAGGGCTAAAATTGTAGACGATTGTCACTTACATGTGTACCAACATCACATAAAAACAGTTTTCAGTTTTTTAATCGGACACTTGTAGCAGTGGAAAATGCAAAATTGCACGAACTTTTTGATCAAACCTCGTACAAGACGCGACCGTCCGGAGGATGGGTATTTGATTGTATTTAGTAAGGGTTTGCTTCGTTGTAATAAGCGTATTATTCTTAACAGTGGGAGAAGGAAAGTTTCAAAACAGTAGACGTTTCGTAAAACCAGGCATGCGGTTTTCAAATCACTTGCCGTGTGAAACAATATTTGCCAGTCATGTTAATTTACATACCAAAACAATCTGTAGGAAGTCCATAACAGCGGCGTGCGGAGTATTCTACAATAACCCTATACAACACACAATTTGATATATCTGCCTGTTCGATCTTTATTATTAATATAAATAATCCCCGATACGCTAGAAACTAAACATATTTTAAATGAAAGAAATTTAAGGTGACAAAACAATAATTATTGGCCATAATTACTCCTCAATGTTCATTTAACCGTCATATGTATTTAAAGACGCGCATTTCTTGTCTGAATTTAGTTGGAACACTTTCACCCGTTACGAATATCAAGTGAAATATATTATTTACATTCTGGAGGTATCTTAATCCATATGGATGAAGACTTCATTCAGGTACAATAAAAATTAACAGTGCCACACATACCGGTACTTATTCACACAATCACGGTTTTAATACTCAACGTGTAATCGTTTGCTACAGAATCCACACCGATGTCATTATGCTACATTGATAGTAATATAAAAATAAAAACTGCAATAAACTTGAACGCGCACGCACGAAAACGATTTCTTAATAAAAATTTACATTAATAAAATTTGGTCTAAAAACGTTATTTCTTGAATGTATGTCTCGTACAAGACACGAGTTTAAATCTGTAATTAAACACTAGGTCTACTATTATGGGTAATATAT
Source organism: Magicicada septendecula (assembly GCA_034769895.1). Taxonomy (NCBI): domain Eukaryota; kingdom Metazoa; phylum Arthropoda; class Insecta; order Hemiptera; family Cicadidae; genus Magicicada; species Magicicada septendecula. The sequence goes on from CM068376.1 coordinate 330,923,304, forward strand.
GTAACAATAATTATGAAACACGAAATTTAAATACCGTATAAGCAATGTTTTAACTGTTTTCCATAAGGTAAACGGTCAAAACTAATATCAAAATAAGAATTCCAATGAACTTGAATTTGTACGTACAAAACGGCTTATTAATAAAATTTACGTTAGTAAAATCATATCTTAAAAAGTTATTTCTTGAATCGACAAGACATGCCTCTTCCAGTACCGAATTAAAGCCTTCAGAATGTATATTTTAAGGTTAATTAAAAATGTAAACAAAAGGGCTTTGTTTGAACTCAACATTTTTACCCTACTTTCAACGTATAAATTCTAATTAAAACAATTTGTAAAACTTAATTTCCATTCATATTAACTAAATAATTCCCACTATATCTATAACACTAAGCTTAATTTTCCAAAAATTTTACATTAACCTTTGCGACAAGGATTAAGTTTAAAAGTACAAGAATGTTCAAATCTACGTGAGGGTGGTAAGTAGGTATAAAGGATCTAGAGTTTTTTTACAAGAAGAGCGTTTTTATTCTGTAAATAAGCTTCTTGGCTATCGTTTTAATATTAAGTGCGAATCCGTATAAACTGTAGTCAGTAGATAGTCTGTTCTATAAACTGTTGGCGATGTAGTCAGTAGATAGTCTATTCTATAAACTGTTGGCGATGTAGTCAGTAGATAGTCTATTCTATAAAAATGGACACCCTTAGTAAATACCTACAAATACGAATAAACGAGTTTGAAAATTAAGTCTCGTAAATTTTTTGTTAGCTTACGATTGCCTAAATAAGAGAGCAACGCTTACCCCATAGCAATACTCGTGCCGGCGAGTCAGAGAGCACCAATAATACTAAATACTACCACAGTTGAACCGCGGAGTGTGAAAGATTTGGTGGGAGTGACCTTAGGAAACATCAGCGGCGCTCTCTCACAAATATTTACATCATTATATATGCCATTCGGGTAAACTCTGTACACTATTATACGAGCAACAGTTTTCCCTCTAAAAACGAAGCATAAAAATGGAATATTTTCCGTTATAGGATAATATTGCTTTGGCCACATTCCGTGACGTTGCAAGCGACAGAAACGTGTCTGTAACTGAAATAATGCTACGTGTACAAGAAAAAAATTCACTTACGTTTTAATTAATATACTTACCTGATATTTTTCTAATTACGGGTCCGAATCGCGATCGTGCCTTACCCAAAACCCACTGTTGCGATAACTACCAATTTGATAATTACGACCAGAGAACTGTCGGCTCGGCCGCCCCATTACCAAAGATAATTTATTTTAGTGACTCCATCGGATAAACGGTACGATACTTCATCATAAAGTTCGTACAATCTTTGTTTATTAAAAAATCATGTTTTATTATTGTATATTTATATTGTGGCGGCTCAGTAGACCAGTGGGTATGGCACCTGGCTACTAACCTAGAGGTCCCGGGTTCGATTCCCGGGCCCGCACCATAAAATCAAGGTGCGTTTTTCAGCCCCCAGGTCGACTCAGCCTGTTGAAAATGAGTACCTGGGATAACATCCTGGGGATAATAATGGGCGGCTGAAGCGTAGTCCTGGCCACACTGCCTTCCTTGTATGCCGTACGGCTCACACAAGGCAGCCTACCCTGCCTTCTCCTACACTACTTCAGGTGGTACACACGGGAGCTATTATTATTATTATTATTATTTATATTGTCCCTTTCAACGCCCATCAGATAAAACAGGTTTATGCCAACGTTTTTTCAGTCTTCAAAACATTTCTGGAAAGCACTACGTGGTGTAGGTTTGAGGCCGTGTTTTGTGTCTTCATCCTTGTCGGGGAACTTTGTCCTTCATGATTGCTTTTAACGTTGGGAAGAGGAAAAGTCGTGCAGGGCCATATCTGATGAAGATGGCAATTCTGGCACTCTGGTGTTACTTTTGGTTATCAAATCTTTGAACAACAGTGACGTAAGTGCTTGTGATGCGATTATCTCCGTTCTATTTCGACAGTTGAATCTGGCACTAAGTGGCTTCCTTAACATACTTGCACATTAATGGCAAGCTCTTACTCACAGAACTCTGTTGTTGTCAGTTCCGTTTACCAATAACAAATTAAAAACCTGTCTTATCGAATGCCAACTTAAAGCGGTTAGAAAATTAGCTAGCCTATAGTTTATATTCAGCCTTATATTCCTTTTTAGTTCAAGTCCCAGGGTTGCTGGAACGGAATTTTCCTGTCGGGACCGTTTGTACATATTCGCGTGTTATGTATAATTATTCTTTTTTACTTTAAAAGTGCTTACTGCGTCCCGATCACTTTTAACTGACTGCACTAACCAAAGGAAATTCATTTCAACCGGTTGAATTGGCATAGAGACTACTCCAGCCGGCTAAAGGCAATCGCCGGAACGTCTCGCACAAATTATTTGTCTGCAATTTTAATAGGAAGGTCCGTCTACATTCAAGTTGTACACGTGTTTACTGATAAAGTCATAGAGGAATGTTTTAGAGGTGATTTTTTTAAACGGAAAATATAAAAATTTTACGAACCTACTAAGATCGTTCCAATTTGAAAAAATTTGTTTAAGGCGATCACTATCTTTTACTTGCCCTGTACTCTTACATAAACAGACTTTCTATTTTTTAGTACCCTCTCAGTTATGGCTACTACGTGTCAAAACGTTTTAAAGTCGAATAGAGGATTTTTGCAGAATTGGACTAAAATAAATAAAATTCATCTCACAGGCTCACACGTCCTCTGGGTACTGTGCTTCAACTTGCCTTGGGTGAGGTCGCTTCTCTGTTGGTTTGCCTTGACCAACTTCAGTTTTCCGACTCCGACGATATTCGAGTATCCGAGGGATACGGGTCTCTGTTTTTCACCATTATCTTCTTCCTTCACTATCTTTATCCCGTCTAAAATTACAGACGACGGACAACGGTAAAAGAAGCAGAAGAGATATCCAGTGTATCCACTGATACGAAAATAGGAAGCACATAATCAAAGTGAAGAAATGAAAAGGAAGACTGCTGTTTAGAGTAGTGAGAGACAGGCGGGAAGCCAGAAACCTCACCTTCGCGGACAACTTTAGTCGCTAAACTGTCCAGTGAGTAAAAACTCTATTCGTATCGTGTTTTCAAAGAATGCGTATTTGGAATTAGGTGCGTTCTTCTTCACACCTGGGTAACCTGGGACAGGATTCGATTGTTTCCTCCTGCAGAACTTGTTATTTTTTCATAAATAGTTTGACGCAACTTCACACTAGAGGAGAGTTGTTGCGAAAGCATCGACTTTGCGCAGATCGAAGAAGGTAAAGAGTGTAGTTTTCGGAAGTTTGTTGATCCTTTCGATTACTTATTCTTCTACAAAATACACTCTTTGGCCATTCTCAAGGTGGACAGCAATGTGCATGACAGGAGGAAAACGTTCGTGGATAGAGAAGCATAGAATGTGCCAGGCTGTCTCAAATCTACTGATATAGCGCCCTGTCTCGTACCTTGTCACCTCGTCTAGCTCTTTCTCAATAGTGAACGCTGGTTGGTCGGACCCTTTGTTGACATACTTGCAAATATATTTTATTGATTTAACGGAGTTACAGAACTCAACGTTAACATAGGCCGGCGAGACAGAACATGATTGTAAGGCACCACCCAGCGATTGTCAAATTCAACCCCGTTGATGTTGACAGTGAACCCGCCGTCAGCAGGGGACCGCCTGAGTACTGAGGGTAGCCATCCTCCCCAGTCTGCGTCTCGCTGATGAGATGCGAGGGTATCAATAGCTGCAGGATCCATTCACCACACAGGGCGAGCTCTTATTGAGAGATCCACACAGACCGTGTATCGTGGTCGACTTGACAGTCTCATGGAAGCCCAGGTCGAGTTCGGGGTTAAGGATTTCGGCACTGATTACTTAGTCAATTGAATCTGGTTTCATCTTGTCTCCAACCGCACAAGAGACATCGTTTCTGCCGTTCCACAGAGTACATGGGTCAGCTGGTGAGGCCAAAAATACACGCGTTTGTAACGAGTTTCAGCTTTATCTTGTCTCCAACCGCACAAGAGACATCGCGTTTGTAACGAGTTTCACCTTTATCTTGTCTCCAACCGCATAAGAACGTGGGGGAGACAACGTTTCTGCCGTTCCACAGAGTACATTCGTCAGCTGGTGAGGCCAAAAATACACGCGTTTGTAACGAGTTTCACCATCCGTTTCGCCTTTAAATGGAAAACTCGCGCTACTGTAACATGTCTGTGCTGAGCTCTTTGGCTTTGTTTCAAGAGTTCCGTGGTTTCTTGCCATTTCGGGTTACATATAAATGTAACAAAAAGATCACGCCGGCCGAAATAGCGCACCTAGGTTAGTTAATGCACATAGCGCATAATCTGGGGTCCCCCAGTGAAACTTGACGGCGACACTCTTTTCCAGTTCCGACAACTCACCGTCAGCTCGCCTCACGGCGTCTTTCACCTGTAGCCTACATAATCACCACTTCTAAATTTTTTCTGGTTGTTACGAATCCATTTGAACCTTTCAGTCTCTAATTTTACATACATGTCAACAAGACATTGATTGAGAAGGTTCCTGAATAGCAGTAAGTAGCAGTCCTCCCCATCACACTCTACAGCCTGTAGCTGTAAAAGTCTGTAGGGGACACAGTTTTCTTAGTGTGAGGCGCCTTGGTCTTTGGGGTCGCGCTGAGGGATATTGATGTAGTAGCCAACCTCTCCACTGCAGAAAATGAGAGGGTACTGGAGGGTATCGTAGGCACGGTACGTATCACTGTCTCTGCTATGAAGTACGATGTCCCTCGTCACAAAAGCCTGACCCACAATCAGTATTGCCACCTCTTTCGTGATGGGGGCATTGAAGCGGCCTCTGTGCTCTCCCGAACGTTTTCTCTCAGCGTTTATCACCACTTTAATGTCTTTTTGGCTTCGGGAATTGACTCAATAGCAGAAATAAAGTCTCTAATATACTTTTTGTGTTCGTGCAGCAGCGTCTGGAGTTGACCCAACAGTTCTGGCTTTACACCAGGGAAGTAGCCACAGCAGATGTCTCTCTCTCTTTGTCATCACCAACAAAAAATATCTGAAGGAGTAAAGGCTGCTGTTGAGGCGCCGGCACGAAGCTACCCATCCTATTATAGACCTGACCCTGAACCTTGAATGTTGGCATGAAATGCCTCCTTCACCTCCTTGGCTCCAAAAGAAGTCCGTCACACATTGTGCTTCCGGATGGCAGAGAGGAAGTGTTCGGACTCTGGGTTCTGGCGGCTGAGAATACTGTTGGAGTTCAGGTAGCTGGACATTACTGTTACTGCCTGGACTTTACCTAGCACATGCCGGGACTCTCCTCATTCCACTTCTTGGCAAGGCACCAGGTACAAACCGACCGAGTTCTAATATCAACTGTTTTGCTCCTAGCATAGTCAATTTATGGGTTATGCTTGTAACCTGATAAATTCTGAACTTTCCAAGTCACTAGTTTTATCTGTAGTTTCTCTTTATTGTAATTAGTATTTGTATTTGTATTGTATTAGTAGTTTGTTGTGATTAACTTTTGGGTTGTTTTTTGCATATTTTTAACTGCCCTCTTAATTACCTCAGGATGGTTTTTTCTGTGTTTCTCAGTGCTTCCCTATTTACATCAGGGTTGCTATTTTGCTGCAGTTTCACTCACTTGCTTTTTCCGAATGGAGTCAGTAAATCTTTTCCTGCGTTTTTTCATCTCTTTCCTTCGGAGCCCAACCTAACGTGTTTTATAAAAATTCTTCAATTTCTAATTAAAAATTTTATTTTAAAATATATTTAAATTTTAAATATATTTTAAATTTTATTTTTAAAATCCGGGAAAATTAAGAAAAACTACGAAATACGAACAGTGTTAGAAGGTGTGCAGTTCTGTGATTAGCATGTGCACGTAACATCGGAAAATTGCGAGGTTTTACTGCTATGCATAAACGTTTATTTTAAATACCAAGCCTCGAGTATATCGTGACCCAGGTAGTCTTGAATCTTGTAGGCCTAAAGTAACCAACATGAAGAGGATATCGTACTTTCCCTGCCTGTGGGTGACCGGGAATATCACTCTGATTCCGAAACCTGAGAAGCGCGAACCCATCCTGACAGCTAATGTGTCATCTTGCTCTTGCCAGAAACCTTCAGGATATTCGAAGGACTCCTGCTGGACCACATCCGGTTCCTGATACACGACATCATCTGCAAGGAGCCGTTCAGGTTTCAGCAGCGTACTCGATTACTCTCCAGCTAACTATCGTCATCCACTAGCAGACGCCATCAATAGGCATTAGTCCACGCTGCCCTATTGGACATGAGCAAACTTTGGATAAAGTCTGGCATGATGGTATGCTCTACAGGCACGCAGAAATACCGGCGTCCATTATGCATCTCTTCGGTCGTACTTAATAGACCGAAACTTCAGGTTGAGCGTCGATAGAGCCTCCTTTCGACTTTGTCCTGTCGCCTCTGGCGTTCCTCAAGGATCTGTCCTCGATCCCGTTCTGTGCCTCGTGTACACGAATAATTTGCCACTGTATCCTGGAATTACGCTGTTCCTTCCACTAACGAAGAAGTGTTCCATTATAGCTACCTGTTCCTGTAGATTGGTTAGGAAATGGCGTATAGCGTCCAACGCAGACAAATCCAAGGCGATCTGCTTTACGCATAAAGTTTAATTCCGCTGCCCCATGCTTTCATGTAAGACCCACTTGGCTGTCCGCACTAAGATACTGTACTTTGTTCTTACGGACATCAACCAGCTTAGGCTTGCAGCGCTCTAAAACCGTACGCTCCGGTTCCTCTCGGGTACCCCGTAGTAGTCAGAAATGATGTTCTATATCGGAGCCTCTTTGTTCTCTCCTGGAGGATTTTATTTGAACCCTGACAACTAATTAGTTCTCAGCATGAACATCAGCTAAACAATACGGACACCGCACTGCCTCGGGAGGTATTTATAGGCCATTATTTAAATTAATCTTTAAAATGATTAATTGGAGAATTTTAAAATTCATTAAAATGAATCGACCACCACTTTCCTAATCCCCCATGATCCGTTGCCTGTCACCAGGCAGACAACATCGAATGGCGGCGGCTTCCCCACACTTGGTTAGCACAATGTCTGCATGCAAATTAATCAACAGACAGAACAGGAACAACATGAGTCGCCTCGACTGCACTGTCATCCAGGCATGGAAAACTGCGAGATGTGAAAATGTCTCCTTGCGGCAGCCTTGCAGCAGCGCATCGATCCATCTCAACGTGCCTTACGGTGGCCGGCTTAACGTCCAAGCCAGTGTAGCTCTAAGCTCCAACGGATAAATCTTAAGGGAGCAACGGAGCTGAACCCAAACGTGGAGCCAGGCAGAGCAATCCAAACACGAAAATTCTTACTTGCACGCCACGCCCTATTGTACAAAGGGGGCCCGCATCCTAACACTCAGGGCCGAATCAAGAAAGGTAGAGGCCCCAGGCGAATGTAAAAATAATAATAATAATAATAACAATAATAATAAACTCACCTATTTGATGTTAAAGCAGGGACGATAACACGAACGAAGTTTACACATAATTACACAGTTATTAACACTCCACTCTTCCCTTATTAATTATTATTAGTCTTTACTTCTTTAGAGAAGAACTTTTCTGCACTTGCACGTGCAGATTTTTGTATTCACAAGGCAGTCGTTTAATGTTTTTAAAACATCGGGGTCTAGGTGACTTCCCCAACATTAACAGTGGTAATTTTTCAGATCCATCGGCATTTGCAGCAACAAGCACAGTTACCCTTTCTTTGCTTAATTTGCCACCGTGACATTTCTCCCCTTTGAACACATATGACTTGTCAGGCATTAGCTTAAAGAATAAGCTACAGTAATCCGCGTTAAACACATCGCGCGGCGCATAATTATTAATGAGCCTAGGTAGCACTTCACTTTGCCAGTCATTTACATCACTGTCACTAACTGACTCTGATTCACCACTGATTTGCCGATACACTATGCCATGCCTTTGCTTGAATCTATCAAGCCAACCATTCGAAGCAGAAAAGTCTGTGTTCAATTTGCCTGCTATTTCTCGTGCTTTCTCTTGTATGATTGGGCCACTTAATGGAATTGAAGCATCACGGGATTGGTGAATCCATTCAATAACAATTTCCTCGACGTCTTCATATTTCCCGGATCTCACTTTCTTACGTTTGCAACCACCCTTCGCTGCATTGGTAATAGCATTCCTATTTTTTATTATTGTTCTTAAGCTGGATGAAGGGATTCCCACGGATTCAGAAAAATGATTCAGCGTAGAATTTTCGTCGTACTTACTGAGGATTTGTAATTTTTCATTTATAGAAATAGATTTCCGCTTTGCCATTTTTGCACTAATCACAACTGCACTGCCAAGAATTCAAAGAACGACTAATAAGAAAGGACAGCAATGTACTGTATTGACAGGGAGACTTTTGAGTGTTAAATTCCTTTCATGCAAAGGAAAGTACCGTTAGGTACAATTCCTGACACTGCTGGCCGGAGGGTTTCTTCAGGTAGAGGGTGGAATTCCTTTTGTCTACTTGGGGTGTAATGACCTTCAGTACAGTCAGAGCAACAATTTCTTCACCACGCTTTTAAAACATCTCAAATACAGCACTGTTTCACAATTTATACAGAATTTTTCCTCATTTTCGACCGGGAAAAAAAGCGCTAGCGGGACTTGGAAGCGTTATAAGAGGTTAAAAGTTAAGGGATATGTATATGAAACGTCCAGGGACCGTATAAAAAGAGCGTAATGGACGGGATAGTGTTATAAGCGGGAGCGTAAATACGAGGTTTTACTGTATTTCATTTAATGGGCACAAACAACGTTTGGTTCAAGCCCGAATACTTTCAAACTCTAGACTGCTGGCCGTTGCATGCCTTCATTGTTCTAAAAAAAAACCTTCAAACGTGACATTGCAAGATTCTGCAGAGCATCATATCTGAGACAGCAAGACACTGCAAGTCGTCATCATTTGTCGCACAGCAGCGAAATTCTAGAAACTCAAAATTAAACGGAGACCTACAGCTTCTAGCGTCACCCGACCAGCAGAAACAAGTGTTGCGCCACCATCTAGGGCCTGCCGAACAGGATCATCGAGGAAGTAACAGGATCGGAGCCATCTTGAACACGCCAGGATTCACAATCCACGTGACTATGAACTTGCATTTCTCATAATTTTTCAATTATAATTTTTATGTACAGCAAAGTCAGTAATATTTTAGCACAGATTTAATAACAGTTAACATAAAATCATTAATAATTTTTACATAAACAAAATTAGTGTCAAGTGGCCATAAACTTGTATTTTTTACCTAAATTTTCATTTACGCAGCTTTACTATAATACATTCAGAAACTTAAGTGATGTGATAAGACTATATGTATATTGTCACTTTGAATGATTCATATTTTCAATAACTTCCATAACTATTTTTTAAAGACATTACTTACCTATTATAGTAAGTAATAGATTAAGTTGCATACCGATCACTGACTCCCGCATCATATCAGGATTTAGTAAATTATTCAGATTACAACAATTGTTCACCTGCTCTATATTTAGCTATCGTTTTCAAATCACATTTTGCATTTCGGTCATGGCTGATGTGAAGGTGTTAATTAAAAAACGGGGCACAATTAAGGCTTCTATATCCCATGTAAATACCTTCGCTGACAATTTCGATCCGGACATAAGCGATCACCATGCCTTAAAAATTAAACTCCGCCATTTGATGGAATTGTCCGCGAAGTATGATGAAATTCAGACAAATTGAGGCTGATCTGTGTAATATTGAGTGCAAGCTACACCATTTATTAGAGCAAGTAGAGGAGGTGAACAAAAAATCATTGATTCAAACTGAGGTCACACCAATTAAAACATCCCCTATACAGTTAGAGCCAATTAAATTGCCCTGCTTCTCAGGCAGCGTTATTGATTGGCAGCATTACTATATGTTTGTGGAACTAGTACACGTCAGAAACGACCTGACGGACATTCAGAAATTACACTACTTACACTCGTCATTAAGGGACGAAGCGTTAAATGTAATAAAATCTCTCCCAATCACCCATGACAATTATGCGGTAGCCATTGATCTGTTGAAGGCCAGGTATGACAGCAAATTAATTGTCTCAGCCTATCATATAGGGAATGTCTTGGGCCTGAAGTCCATTCAACAAGAGTCCATGGTTGGCATCTCCAAATTTATTGACGAAATCACCGAGAATATAAATGCTTTAAATTCATTGAATCTTCCGGTAAACACCTTTGAAATCATTTTCGTTCAATATTTAATGCAAAAACTCGATAGCCAGACGTGCTGACTGTGGAAGGAGGGCCTATCCGATGAGCGATTTCCTAATTTCAATAATTTTATTACATTTTTAAATAGCAGAAGGCAGTTAATGCAAAACGTCGGTGCCGCGACTAGTTCAATAAGCAGAATACAAGTTAGCGATAAGACTCCCTATCGCAAAGCTATTAAACCGGTTGATCTTACTAGGTCAACATTCCATTCTCATATCAGCAACAACATCTGTCAGCTGTGTCGAGGTAGACACCGCCTTTCTGAATGCCCACAATTCGTGGCTATATCTCCCCTTGAACAAAAAAATATTGTAATTAAACATAAACTCTGCTTAAATTGCAAACGTCCAGGCCATGATCTCGCACACTGTCCTTCCAAATTTGCTTGTAGGACATGTGCTAAACGCCACCACACAATGATCCACATGTCAGGCAATAACCCCTCGGGTAGAGGCAACAATCAATTTTCACTGAAACTGCAAATGAACAAATCTATTTTATTATCCACCGCTGTCTGCATGACAACTAACCATGCCGGCAGGAAGCACCCAGTAAGGATTTTATTGGACTTAGGATCGCAAGCTAACTTCTGCACCATGAGTTTCGCGTATCGCATGGGTCTAAAACTAACTAAATCTCAATTACCCATCACCGGTATAAACAATTCATTATGTCAAGCTGACTTCAGTACTCGGGTAAGGTTGCATTCTCGTTATAAGAATTTTAGTTTAAACATGCATTGCGCTGTGCTTCCCAGCATTACGAATAATCTTCCTGCGGAATCGTTTGATATCTCATCCCTACATTTGCCAAAGGGCATATTCCTAGCTGACCCGCAACTGAACTTTTCTTCGCAAATCGACGTATTGCTTGGTGCCCAGTATTATTTACAATTAATTGAACCTGTCAAATTCATCCGTAGCCCACACTTTCCCATAATACAGGAGACAAAACTGGGATTTATTCTCGCGGGTAACTTGCCCTTTAATGTCGACATGACAAAACCTGTCTCATCATTCATAGCATGTGAAGATAATAATGCCATTTCCTCGCAACTAAAGGACTTTTGGAAGTTAGAGGACGTTGCTGTTCGTGCTCCCTCGGTTGAGGACTCTGAATGCGAAAGTCATTTTGTCGCCAACCGTGTTGCGGAAATACAGCGTCTCACTGCAAAGGGTACCTGGCATCATGTCTCGTCACACGACAACCCTGCCGACATTCTATCACGTGGTTGTCTCCCTCGGGTTTTACACGGTCACCCACAATGGTGGTATGGTCCATCCTGGTTGTCCCATGAGTCATCATTATGGCCCACCAGTGCCTTCGATGCCCATTCACCCTGCACTCATCTCGATCTTGAGCAGGAACAACGTAAGCAGGTCCAAACCTCATTGATTGTCGCTTCATCTATGTCTAGTTATTTTGAAAACTACTCTTCGCTTTCAGAACTCCTTCGTGTATTGTCGTATTGCCGTCGATTCATTCGGAACTCTAGGCTCCCCACAGCTGATAGAGACACTTCCTTTTTAACTTCCCATGAGTTACATGGTACACTTTTGGTTTTTATTCGCCAGTCCCAGCGATCGCACTTTAGCGTCGAAATCAAGGAACTCGAGGCACAACGCTGTATCCCTAATAATAGTAAAATTCTTTCACTTAACCCCTTTCTGGACAATGCGGGGATATTACGCATGGGCGGATGTCTTCAGTACTCCCAGCTTACCTATGACAGCAAACACCAAATCATACTCCACCCGCATTCTCATCTCAGCAAATTGATCATAGAAGGCGAGCGTCTTCGTCTACTACACGCTGGGGTACAACTGACTCAGTACTCTCTATGGCAGAAATAATGGATAATTAATGATAAATCTTATATACATTCAGTAATACACAAATGTATCACTTGTTTTCGATTCCATGCTAGGGGCGCAAGCCAATTATTAGGACAATTACCCCCTTCCCGGGTTACGCCTGCTACACCATTTTCTCAATCTGCAGTCGACTATGCCGGTCCCGTACTTATACGTCATGGCGGGCAGCGTTCCAAATCGACGTCAAAGGCTTATATTGCTCTATTTATATGCATGGCCACTAAAGCCATTCACCTTGAACTAGTCTCAGATCTTACCACAGACGCTTTCATAGCAGCCTTAAAACGGTTCATGGCTCGTAGAGGTATCCCCAATCAGATATTCTCCGACAATGGTACAAATTTTCGTCATGCTAGTAGTACACTTCACGAATTATACAAACTTCTTGAATCTAATGGATTTGAACAGACCACCCAGGATTTTACCAGTGTCCAAGGCATCAGATGGTCCTTTATTCCCCCCCTCAGCACCTCATTTCGGTGGCCTGTGGGAAAGTGGAGTCAACAGCGTCAAGTTTCATTTGCGGCGCGTTGTCGGCAGAACCATTCTTACGTTTGAGGAGTATTACACTATCCTAACTCAGAGTCCTGCCTTAACTCACGCCCCTTGTTCACCATATCAAATGACTCTAGGGACCCCGAACCTTTAACTCCAGCGCACTTCCAGGTTGGTTCTCCGCTCACTGCACTTCCGGAACCTGACTACTCCAAGGTAAATATTGGTCGTCTGGGCAGATGGCAGCTGCTCCAAAGATTCACCCAGTCTATATGGAACAGGTGGTCGAAAGATTATTTGCACCAGTTGCAACAACGCAACAAATGGTGCATCCCATCAAAAAATTTGACTCCCAGACAACTCGTCCTTATTCTAGAAGACAATTCCCCCCCCCCACTGCAGTGGAAACACGGGGTAGTCACTAATGTCTATTCGGGTCAGGATTCAATAGTGCGCGTCGCAGATGTTCGCACCGCAAATGGTATCCTACATCGGCCCATTTATAAATTATGTCCACTTCCAGTGGCCTCAGACTAATTGCATGAGAGTTCGTGCGACATGCACCATTGTATCGAACCTTTATCATACTTTCTATTTGTTGTTTTTATTATATTATTATTAAGCTTTTTATTATTGTATTGCCATATTGAATCAGTTTTTGAGGATGTTTTCTTTATATAGATTAAGTGTTACTATTTACGTTTGTTAAAATTTAAATATATGTATTTACTGGACTTATGTTCATGCTTCAAGAAAAATCATGTTTAGTTATACAGGGTCCGGCAGAGAAACCTGACGATTTTTGAAGTAGTTCTGTGGAGTGTAGCATGGAGCGCTGCAATCGAGCTTGCGCTCATGTGTTCGACAGCTCAAAGCATTTCAGTCGCCATGGAGCGTTGGTCAGCACAACATCGTGCGTTCGTAGTGGAAACGTTTTTTAAAAACAATGAGTCAGTTACTGTTACGCAGCGCGCTTTTCGCCGCCATTTCAGCATTCATCGAAATGACAGTGTTCCAAGCCGCAATACCATACTGTTGTGGGTGCCGAATTTTCGGGAAACGTCCTCTGCCTTAAAGAAGATACCACCAAGGAAACAGCGTACTGTTCGAACCCCGGAGAATGTTGAACGCGTGCGTCATGCCATTCGTAGGAGTCCTCGGCGATCGGCATTAAAACACGCAAGTGCCCTACAGATTTCTGACCGCTCCGTACGCAACTACGGGGCAACTGCTCACACTGCAAGGGCAATCGTGGATTTGAAGCGGAATATTCGGACAGAAGTGGCGGCAATCTCTTCGGAAGTTCTGCGGCGCGTAATGTACGGTTTACCGTTACGGCTCGAAGAGTGTGTTGAACATAAGGGACACCATCTAATGAATGTGATTTTCAAAAAGTAACTGGTGTACGTAAAATGCTTTGAGGTGTACTTTAATTCTGTAATAAAATATTGTTCACAAACCATTTATTCTGGTCATAATTTCACTTAGAAAACCATCAGGTCTCTCTGCCGGACCCTGTATAAGAACTTTGTTTTTATCATGAGTTTTTATTTTGTACATTCTTTAGCACAGAAATTGTATTGTTTTGCTTTTGAGTTTTTCTGATAGCTTAATTAATTTTGTTATTTATAGATTTTTATGTCAGGGTCAATTTAATGTATAAGGCTTTCAAGTATTGTGTGTTGCCTTTGTATATAACATTTGATAATAACTATTATGCTTTATTATGGTATTATTCTATGGTTATATATTTTTGAATTTTTTGGGGATTATTATTCTAATATTATGCATGTAAGATATTATGTCTTTATCATTATATTATCATATTGTTATATATTTTTGAATTCTTTTTTTGAGATCATTATCCTATTGTTATGTACTGCCAACTATGATGTCTGTCTGATTATTGTATTATTATGTATCATTATCATGTTATTATGTGTTATGGAATTTTATTATCATTATTCCAGTACTATGTAACGTAAATCATTATGTATCCTTACATGAATCTGATATGTCAATCATATTGTTACGTACTATTGAATTTCTTTTGGTGTCATTGCTCTATTGTTATGCATGTCAATTATTATGTCTTTGCTATTGTATTATCATTTGTTATGTATCATTGATTTTGGTGTCATGTAATGTCAATTATTATGTACTAGTCACACATTGACTTAAGTTGCAAAATCGCCCGATTTTGTCCAGGCAGTATGGTCAAACTTTGTACTTGTCTGAACTTTGTACTGTAATATCCGCATTGCAGTTGTGTGCAGTGATGTCATTTTCTCTCCCCGCTATCTGCTGCCGGCTTGACTCAAGCTAGCAGCAGTAAAAGTTTAGTTAGTTACTTGCAAGACTCCGCACGGGCAACTAGCCTCAGTTCGCCAGCTGCGGCTACATTATTTTCATTATTCTAAATTTTAGCATGATCATCATGCGATAGTTACTTAGGCGATCTAAGCCTTTTACGCACGATTATGTCTTTCAGTATTTAATTCTACCTCTATTATCAGGCATTTATGCCGCGCTAATCTGCACGCGCCAGCAACTATCTTCTGAATAATTTTCAATAAACAATTAGCTCAAGAACATATACAGTCCACTTCATTATTTCACTTATTACCAGCTACCTCAACAACTAGCGTTCTAAGACTAACTTAAGATTGCTTCGAGAGCATCTAAGACGCAACATTTTGCTCCACCACGGCCGGATCCGAATCGTGATTCAGACTAAGATTTCAGATATACAGTAGAACCCCGTTAATGCGCTCGTCAAGGGACTGTGGTTTAAACGCTTAATAAGCGGGACAGCGTTATGGATGGGAAATGATTTGTGAGATGGGAAAACAATTTGGACACCACTTCATAGCAAACAATTACAGTACTGTGTTTTATTATTACTATATTATTATTACTGTATTACAGTATTATTATTATTACAGAACTGTATTTATAATTACAGTATTGTTCATTAGTTACAATGCAAAATGCAAATTCTAGCTCATTTCCTATTAAAAAAGTCTTTGATTGACGTTTGTTGAGTGTGTGTACTACTATTATGAAAGATTACATTTTCTATGCGGTTAAAGTAGCTATTCACGTCACTTAATATGCCGCCAGGAGTAACAGTGATATTGTATTTTCAGAGCAGATTTATTGCTCCGAGAGCTTCATTTCGTGTAGGGCCATTTTCCTCCGCAGATTCAATTTCCTCATCACCGTCTTCATCTTGGATGGTAGCGGCAGCATGATCCGCAATCATGTTGTCGACATCACGGATTTTTGATGTCACTAGACCATTGTCAACTGATACAAAATCTTCCATCTCCTAACTTCTCCCGTACAGCAGCCCAATCCTCGTCATTATCAATTGTGACAGGG
This sequence comes from Magicicada septendecula, assembly GCA_034769895.1. NCBI lineage: Eukaryota > Metazoa > Arthropoda > Insecta > Hemiptera > Cicadidae > Magicicada > Magicicada septendecula. The sequence continues at coordinate 330,939,403 of CM068376.1, forward strand.
GCATTTGTTTCACCGGGTGTTACAGCATGTCTCTAAGAAATTAAAAAAAGAAAATTAACCCCGTCAAAACAAAAAAAGTTTTATACAGAAGCTCAATAATAGCCTAATCTAACAACATTTAGAATCTTACCTTAAAAAAACCTGCTTTATTGAAGCAATTGGCGATGGTCTGCGCATCGATCCCTTCGCATGCAGCAGAGATGAAATTCATTGCGTCCAATAAGGTGATGCGGTTTTCGGCTCCACTGTCGATGCACTGCAGATATCGTAGAACAACACGCTTTCGATAAAAATGCTTGAGCACTTTTATGATCCCCTGGTCCATTGATTGGAGTTTACTGGTTGTGTTGGGAGGCAGGAATGCTAGTTCATTTTTCAGATTCACATTTTTCGGGTGAGCTGGACAGTTATCGACAAAAAGCAGGATTTTGCGATTGGTTTTTACCATTTTTTGGTCTAAGTCTTTGAGCCAAGTGACAAACAAGTCACCAGTCATCCAGGCACGTGCTTGATTTTTGTATTCACAAGGCAGTCGTTTAATATTTTTAAAACATCGGGGTCTAGGTGACTTCCCCAACATTAACAGTGGTAATTTTTCAGATCCATCGGCATTTGCAGCAACAAGCACAGTTACCCTTTCTTTGCTTAATTTGCCACCGTGACATTTCTCCCCTTTGAACACATATGACTTGTCAGGCATTAGCTTAAAGAATAAGCTACAGTAATCCGCGTTAAACACATCGCGCGGCGCATAATTATTAATGAGCCTAGGTAGCACTTCACTTTGCCAGTCATTTACATCACTGTCACTAACTGACTCTGATTCACCACTGATTTGCCGATACACTATGCCATGCCTTTGCTTGAATCTATCAAGCCAACCATTCGAAGCAGAAAAGTCTGTGTTCAATTTGCCTGCTATTTCTCGTGCTTTCTCTTGTATGATTGGGCCACTTAATGGAATTGAAGCATCACGGGATTGGTGAATCCATTCAATAACAATTTCCTCGACGTCTTCATATTTCCCGGATCTCACTTTCTTACGTTTGCAACCACCCTTCGCTGCATTGGTAATAGCATTCCTATTTTTTATTATTGTTCTTAAGCTGGATGAAGGGATTCCCACGGATTCAGAAAAATGATTCAGCGTAGAATTTTCGTCGTACTTACTGAGGATTTGTAATTTTTCATTTATAGAAATAGATTTCCGCTTTGCCATTTTTGCACTAATCACAACTGCACTGCCAAGAATTCAAAGAACGACTAATAAGAAAGGACAGCAATGTACTGTATTGACAGGGAGACTTTTGAGTGTTAAATTCCTTTCATGCAAAGGAAAGTACCGTTAGGTACAATTCCTGACACTGCTGGCCGGAGGGTTTCTTCAGGTAGAGGGTGGAATTCCTTTTGTCTACTTGGGGTGTAATGACCTTCAGTACAGTCAGAGCAACAATTTCTTCACCACGCTTTTAAAACATCTCAAATACAGTACTGTTTCACAATTTATACAGAATTTTTCCTCATTTTCGACCGGGAAAAAAAGCGCTAGCGGGACTTGGAAGCGTTATAAGAGGTTAAAAGTTAAGGGGTATGTATATGAAACGTCCAGGGACCGTATAAAAAGAGCGTAATGGACGGGATAGTGTTATAAGCGGGAGCGTAAATACGAGGTTTTACTGTATTTCATTTAATGGGCACAAACAACGTTTGGTTCAAGCCCGAATACTTTCAAACTCTAGACTGCTGGCCGTTGCATGCCTTCATTGTTCTAAAAAAAAACCTTCAAACGTGACATTGCAAGATTCTGCAGAGCATCATATCTGAGACAGCAAGACACTGCAAGTCGTCATCATTTGTCGCACAGCAGCGAAATTCTAGAAACTCAAAATTAAACGGAGACCTACAGCTTCTAGCGTCACCCGACCAGCAGAAACAAGTGTTGCGCCACCATCTAGGGCCTGCCGAACAGGATCATCGAGGAAGTAACAGGATCGGAGCCATCTTGAACACGCCAGGATTCACAATCCACGTGACTATGAACTTGCATTTCTCATAATTTTTCAATTATAATTTTTATGTACAGCAAAGTCAGTAATATTTTAGCACAGATTTAATAACAGTTAACATAAAATCATTAATAATTTTTACATAAACAAAATTAGTGTCAAGTGGCCATAAACTTGTATTTTTTACCTAAATTTTCATTTACGCAGCTTTACTATAATACATTCAGAAACTTAAGTGATGTGATAAGACTATATGTATATTGTCACTTTGAATGATTCATATTTTCAATAACTTCCATAACTATTTTTTAAAGACATTACTTACCTATTATAGTAAGTAATAGATTAAGTTGCATACCGATCACTGACTCCCGCATCATATCAGGATTTAGTAAATTATTCAGATTACAACAATTGTTCACCTGCTCTATATTTAGCTATCGTTTTCAAATCACATTTTGCATTTCGGTCATGGCTGATGTGAAGGTGTTAATTAAAAAACGGGGCACAATTAAGGCTTCTATATCCCATGTAAATACCTTCGCTGACAATTTCGATCCGGACATAAGCGATCACCATGCCTTAAAAATTAAACTCCGCCATTTGATGGAATTGTCCGCGAAGTATGATGAAATTCAGACAAATTGAGGCTGATCTGTGTAATATTGAGTGCAAGCTACACCATTTATTAGAGCAAGTAGAGGAGGTGAACAAAAAATCATTGATTCAAACTGAGGTCACACCAATTAAAACATCCCCTATACAGTTAGAGCCAATTAAATTGCCCTGCTTCTCAGGCAGCGTTATTGATTGGCAGCATTACTATATGTTTGTGGAACTAGTACACGTCAGAAACGACCTGACGGACATTCAGAAATTACACTACTTACACTCGTCATTAAGGGACGAAGCGTTAAATGTAATAAAATCTCTCCCAATCACCCATGACAATTATGCGGTAGCCATTGATCTGTTGAAGGCCAGGTATGACAGCAAATTAATTGTCTCAGCCTATCATATAGGGAATGTCTTGGGCCTGAAGTCCATTCAACAAGAGTCCATGGTTGGCATCTCCAAATTTATTGACGAAATCACCGCGAATATAAATGCTTTAAATTCATTGAATCTTCCGGTAAACACCTTTGAAATCATTTTCGTTCAATATTTAATGCAAAAACTCGATAGCCAGACGTGCTGACTGTGGAAGGAGGGCCTATCCGATGAGCGATTTCCTAATTTCAATAATTTTATTACATTTTTAAATAGCAGAAGGCAGTTAATGCAAAACGTCGGTGCCGCGACTAGTTCAATAAGCAGAATACAAGTTAGCGATAAGACTCCCTATCGCAAAGCTATTAAACCGGTTGATCTTACTAGGTCAACATTCCATTCTCATATCAGCAACAACATCTGTCAGCTGTGTCGAGGTAGACACCGCCTTTCTGAATGCCCACAATTCGTGGCTATATCTCCCCTTGAACAAAAAAATATTGTAATTAAACATAAACTCTGCTTAAATTGCAAACGTCCAGGCCATGATCTCGCACACTGTCCTTCCAAATTTGCTTGTAGGACATGTGCTAAACGCCACCACACAATGATCCACATGTCAGGCAATAACCCCTCGGGTAGAGGCAACAATCAATTTTCACTGAAACTGCAAATGAACAAATCTATTTTATTATCCACCGCTGTCTGCATGACAACTAACCATGCCGGCAGGAAGCACCCAGTAAGGATTTTATTGGACTTAGGATCGCAAGCTAACTTCTGCACCATGAGTTTCGCGTATCGCATGGGTCTAAAACTAACTAAATCTCAATTACCCATCACCGGTATAAACGATTCATTATGTCAAGCTGACTTCAGTACTCGGGTAAGGTTGCATTCTCGTTATAAGAATTTTAGTTTAAACATGCATTGCGCTGTGCTTCCCAGCATTACGAATAATCTTCCTGCGGAATCGTTTGATATCTCATCCCTACATTTGCCAAAGGGCATATTCCTAGCTGACCCGCAACTGAACTTTTCTTCGCAAATCGACGTATTGCTTGGTGCCCAGTATTATTTACAATTAATTGAACCTGTCAAATTCATCCGTAGCCCACACTTTCCCATAATACAGGAGACAAAACTGGGATTTATTCTCGCGGGTAACTTGCCCTTTAATGTCGACATGACAAAACCTGTCTCATCATTCATAGCATGTGAAGATAATAATGCCATTTCCTCGCAACTAAAGGACTTTTGGAAGTTAGAGGACGTTGCTGTTCGTGCTCCCTCGGTTGAGGACTCTGAATGCGAAAGTCATTTTGTCGCCAACCGTGTTGCGGAAATACAGCGTCTCACTGCAAAGGGTACCTGGCATCATGTCTCGTCACACGACAACCCTGCCGACATTCTATCACGTGGTTGTCTCCCTCGGGTTTTACACGGTCACCCACAATGGTGGTATGGTCCATCCTGGTTGTCCCATGAGTCATCATTATGGCCCACCAGTGCCTTCGATGCCCATTCACCCTGCACTCATCCCGATCTTGAGCAGGAACAACGTAAGCAGGTCCAAACCTCATTGATTGTCGCTTCATCTATGTCTAGTTATTTTGAAAACTACTCTTCGCTTTCAGAACTCCTTCGTGTATTGTCGTATTGCCGTCGATTCATTCGGAACTCTAGGCTCCCCACAGCTGATAGAGACACTTCCTTTTTAACTTCCCATGAGTTACATGGTACACTTTTGGTTTTTATTCGCCAGTCCCAGCGATCGCACTTTAGCGTCGAAATCAAGGAACTCGAGGCACAACGCTGTATCCCTAATAATAGTAAAATTCTTTCACTTAACCCCTTTCTGGACAATGCGGGGATATTACGCATGGGCGGATGTCTTCAGTACTCCCAGCTTACCTATGACAGCAAACACCAAATCATACTCCACCCGCATTCTCATCTCAGCAAATTGATCATAGAAGGCGAGCGTCTTCGTCTACTACACGCTGGGGTACAACTGACTCAGTACTCTCTATGGCAGAAATAATGGATAATTAATGATAAATCTTATATACATTCAGTAATACACAAATGTATCACTTGTTTTCGATTCCATGCTAGGGGCGCAAGCCAATTATTAGGACAATTACCCCCTTCCCGGGTTACGCCTGCTACACCATTTTCTCAATCTGCAGTCGACTATGCCGGTTCCGTACTTATACGTCATGGCGGGCAGCGTTCCAAATCGACGTCAAAGGCTTATATTGCTCTATTTATATGCATGGCCACTAAAGCCATTCACCTTGAACTAGTCTCAGATCTTACCACAGACGCTTTCATAGCAGCCTTAAAACGGTTCATGGCTCGTAGAGGTATCCCCAATCAGATATTCTCCGACAATGGTACAAATTTTCGTCATGCTAGTAGTACACTTCACGAATTATACAAACTTCTTGAATCTAATGGATTTGAACAGACCACCCAGGATTTTACCAGTGTCCAAGGCATCAGATGGTCCTTTATTCCCCCCCTCAGCACCTCATTTCGGTGGCCTGTGGGAAAGTGGAGTCAAGAGCGTCAAGTTTCATTTGCGGCGCGTTGTCGGCAGAACCATTCTTACGTTTGAGGAGTATTACACTATCCTAACTCAGAGTCCTGCCTTAACTCACGCCCCTTGTTCACCATATCAAATGACTCTAGGGACCCCGAACCTTTAACTCCAGCGCACTTCCTGGTTGGTTCTCCGCTCACTGCACTTCCGGAACCTGACTACTCCAAGGTAAATATTGGTCGTCTGGGCAGATGGCAGCTGCTCCAAAGATTCACCCAGTCTATATGGAACAGGTGGTCGAAAGATTATTTGCACCAGTTGCAACAACGCAACAAATGGTGCATCCCATCAAAAATTTTGACTCCCAGACAACTCGTCCTTATTCTAGAAGACAATTCCCCCCCCCCCACTGCAGTGGAAACACGGGGTAGTCACTAATGTCTATTCGGGTCAGGATCAATAGTGCGCGTCGCAGATGTTCGCACCGCAAATGGTATCCTACATCGGCCCATTTATAAATTATGTCCACTTCCAGTGGCCTCAGACTAATTGCATGAGAGTTCGTGCGACATGCATCATTGTATCGAACCTTTATCATACTTTCTATTTGTTGTTTTTATTATATTATTATTAAGCTTTTTATTATTGTATTGCCATATTGAATCAGTTTTTGAGGATGTTTTCTTTATATAGATTAAGTGTTACTATTTACGTTTGTTAAAATTTAAATATATGTATTTACTGGACTTATGTTCATGCTTCAAGAAAAATCATGTTTAGTTATACAGGGTCCGGCAGAGAAACCTGACGATTTTTGAAGTAGTTCTGTGGAGTGTAGCATGGAGCGCTGCAATCGAGCTTGCGCTCATGTGTTCGACAGCTCAAAGCATTTCAGTCGCCATGGAGCGTTGGTCAGCACAACATCGTGCGTTCGTAGTGGAAACGTTTTTTAAAAACAATGAGTCAGTTACTGTTACGCAGCGCGCTTTTCGCCGCCATTTCAGCATTCATCGAAATGACAGTGTTCCAAGCCGCAATACCATACTGTTGTGGGTGCCGAATCTTCGGGAAACGTCCTTTGCCTTAAAGAAGATACCACCAAGGAAACAGCGTACTGTTCGAACCCCGGAGAATGTTGAACGCGTGCGTCATGCCATTCGTAGGAGTCCTCGGCGATCGGCATTAAAACACGCAAGTGCCCTACAGATTTCTGACCGCTCCGTACGCAACTACGGGGCAACTGCTCACACTGCAAGGGCAATCGTGGATTTGAAGCGGAATATTCGGACAGAAGTGGCGGCAATCTCTTCGGAAGTTCTGCGGCGCGTAATGTACGGTTTACCGTTACGGCTCGAAGAGTGTGTTGAACATAAGGGACACCATCTAATGAATGTGATTTTCAAAAAGTAACTGGTGTACGTAAAATGCTTTGAGGTGTACTTTAATTCTGTAATAAAATATTGTTCACAAACCATTTATTCTGGTCATAATTTCACTTAGAAAACCATCAGGTCTCTCTGCCCGACCCTGTATAAGAACTTTGTTTTTATCATGAGTTTTTATTTTGTACATTCTTTAGCACAGAAATTGTATTGTTTTGCTTTTGAGTTTTTCTGATAGCTTAATTAATTTTGTTATTTATAGATTTTTATGTCAGGGTCAATTTAATGTATAAGGCTTTCAAGTATTGTGTGTTGCCTTTGTATATAACATTTGATAATAACTATTATGCTTTATTATGGTATTATTCTATGGTTATATATTTTTGAATTTTTTGGGGATTATTATTCTAATATTATGCATGTAAGATATTATGTCTTTATCATTATATTATCATATTGTTATATATTTTTGAATTCTTTTTTTGAGATCATTATCCTATTGTTATGTACTGCCAACTATGATGTCTGTCTGATTATTGTATTATTATGTATCATTATCATGTTATTATGTGTTATGGAATTTTATTATCATTATTCCAGTACTATGTAACGTAAATCATTATGTATTATGTATCCTTACATGAATCTGATATGTCAATCATATTGTTACGTACTATTGAATTTCTTTTGGTGTCATTGCTCTATTGTTATGCATGTCAATTATTATGTCTTTGCTATTGTATTATCATTTGTTATGTATCATTGATTTTGGTGTCATGTAATGTCAATTATTATGTACTAGTCACACATTGACTTAAGTTGCAAAATCGCCCGATTTTGTCCAGGCAGTATGGTCAAACTTTGTACTTGTCTGAACTTTGTACTGTAATATCCGCATTGCAGTTGTGTGCAGTGATGTCATTTTCTCTCCCCGCTATCTGCTGCCGGCTTGACTCAAGCTAGTAGCAGTAAAAGTTTAGTTAGTTACTTGCAAGACTCCGCACGGGCAACTAGCCTCAGTTCGCCAGCTGCGGCTACATTATTTTCATTATTCTAAATTTTAGCATGATCATCATGCGATAGTTACTTAGGTGATCTAAGCCTTTTACGCACGATTATGTCTTTCAGTATTTAATTCTACCTCTATTATCAGGCATTTATGCCGCGCTAATCTGCACGCGCCAGCAACTATCTTCTGAATAATTTTCAATAAACAATTAGCTCAAGAACATATACAGTCCACTTCATTATTTCACTTATTACCAGCTACCTCAACAACTAGCGTTCTAAGACTAACTTAAGATTGCTTCGAGAGCATCTAAGACGCAACAAAGTTACTAGAATTAGCAAACAAAAATTGCCCCACTTCAAAAATCTGGGTGATTTCGAGATGACAACTCTGTTAAAAAAGTTTATTGAAGCAAGTTGCTGTGGCTTTTTTGAACAACACATACAATGCGTTATTCAAATGCTCCCGATTTTTCATGCCAGTGGACACAACTTGTATGCAAAAGCTGCACACATATATGTCCAAGAAATGACAAATCTTGACCCCAAAGAACATGCAAATTTAATTAAAGAAGGTTGTTGGACCTTTAAAAGAAGTAATAAATACTTCTGCAGTATACCTAGTGATCAGGCCATCGAATGTGGCCTCATGAAATTGTTTAAAGACCCTAAACAGGGTATGACTCATGGTAGAGGCACTGATGATGCAAATATCGGTAAATGGATTTTGTCTCTGCCTACACTGGTTGATATTTTAATATCTTTTGAAGAATTTTGTCAATTATCATCCAAAGTTCTGATCAACATGATTCTGACAAGCACAACGATGGAGGCTACCGCCGAATTCAAAGGGATATCAAAGACTTTAAAACGATTAAGTCTTGGTTAGAAGACTTTCAATGATTCTAAAGATTTAATGTCGTTGAGCACGGGGCTTATATGTGATGACCGTATCAATGCTCACAAAGCATTTGAAGTGGGCACAGAGGGTGTCAGAATGATGATTGGAAAAAATTTCATAGAGGTAGTTATCAAAAGAAAACTGAGGGTATTGCCACTTAGTACAATGTATACTAATCCCCTCAAAGATAAAAAAGCAGTCCCAATAGACCCGACACTACTTTTTCAAAGAATTGCGTTAGTCAAAAGGATTGACTACCAACTTGAACAATTTTTCAAATTCGAATTATTCCCTTATCCCTTAACTCTCTTCGATGACAATGGAATGCGAAAAACTCTAAAGTCTGCCTTATATGATCTTTTCACTCCTCTTAATTGTGCACCCTCTTACAGAAATCCATTTTACATAATAGATGGAGGATATTTGCTGCATAAAGTAGTTTGGGACAAGGAATTCACATACGAAGAGATTTTTCAAACTTACATCAATCACATCAGAAAGCACTATGGTGATTCAAATTGTTACATAGACTTCGACGGTTATCGAATTCGACAATCTCTTTATGGATGTAATCCAGAAAAGTTCGCGTCTGTAACCGGAATTGAGATTCAAAATCTTCCAAAATTCTACTTTGAATAACGCCTGTAAATTATCGTCACTACCACCCACCGAAGAAGCTGGAGATAATCACTCTTTGAGAGTTTATTTACAGATTCAAAGATGGCTGAAGAATAAAGACTCAGATCCCCTACATTATGGCTGGCACAAACCATTAATGGTTTGATGCCTATAACAGCCAAAAATCTTGTTCCCACTGAACTCCTTCAAGACATCTTGTGTGGTTGCAAAAAAGGCTGCAAAACAAAAGCATGCTCTTGCAAAAAATTAGGCTTTAAATTCTCGATGTTTTGTAAATATTGTATGGGTAAGAATTGCAACAATTCTGAAGCGTTTGTGCTGATCGATGATGAGAATGACTTAGAACATGATGAAAATCAATCTGACGCCCGAGACTCTTGTTCAGAGTCTGGCAGCGACATTCAGGAAATAGATTTGGATTCAGGGACCGATGGCTGTGAGTACTTGGTTAGTGAAAGCAGTGATGATGATTCTGATGACGTAAGTAATGGTACCATTCATTCTCCCAGTAAGAAAAGAAGAATCGACTGATTGAAATATTTATAACTGATAATTTGTATTATTTTTTAAGTCAATTTATTTTTTAAATCAATGTATTTTTTAAAACTATAAATACTTTTATATTCATAGATGTGAATGAACGTTTATTTTATTCTAGCTCTTAAATAGGTTTTAATTTTAATTGATAATGTTATTTTACAGTGTGATTTTAATAATCATGTAGTATTTATAAATCTGAAATAAAAAAAATAAAAAACTAATTATATCTCTAATTACCCTTATTTAAGAAACCCATATAAAAAAAGGTTGCTATTCGATTCTCAAGAGACACATCGATAGACAAATTGAAGGCCTTGGGCGGTAATGATTATTTGAAATAATAATAATAATAATAATACTCTTCAATAGACAAAATTTTAATTTTTTTAATAGAGCACTGTTGTCTTCAAGAAGAAAAAACTTCATTTATCGCACATCATTTCAAACCACCAATAATGACCTTTTTTTCACACTATACCTCAACTGGAGCCTAATTCAGAACTTACACTTCTACTTCCACATCTACTTCTACCCATACGATTTCAGAATTTTTGCAAACTTCTTTTGTTTCTATGTAGTTTTGTCCAAAAAATAACCAAAACAGATTATATTAAAAACGAAAAGAAAAACACTTTCTCCACAAAATTCTAAAGTTGTGGAAGTATAAATAGATGTGGAAGTAGAAGTGCAAGTTCTGAATTAGGCTCCTGTAGGTAGTTTAAAAAAAATATAAATATCACAATTAACAAAAACGCTTCATCACACCACTATATTTACAATTAGTGTGCAAATGTGCAGTACGTAGTGCTGCCGCTTGGCGGCGCAAATCTATGCTCGATTCAGCCTGTGCGGCCATTCGCTGTTTAAAAGCGCACATGCGTGCACAATAAAAGAGTTAAAAATTATTATTTGGGAAGCTATGAAAGAACAAACTTTTTCACTATCTGGTAGAGCATGAAAATACGAGTATTTAAAAAAAAACTTTGTCCTGTGATGTCAGGGTGATGACTGGACCAAATTTTGAAAAATTTCCATTTTTAACTTGAAAAATTTATTGTGGCTTAATGACAAAATATTTTGGGATATAAATTAATATGGAAATTCGTCTATTGGAATACTATATTCTACAATTTTCTTATGAAGAAAAAAATCATTATTTCACTCATTATTAACGCAAATCTGAAAATGCACATTTTTGCAAGTTACAATTTTTTTATAGGTTATGTTGCCTTTAAAAAAACGCACGACTAACACAGATCGATAGGAAATTTTCCGGGGAACAAGCTGGTATTTTTATTTTTCTGATTTGGTGAAGTTATCATCAGAAAAATCAAGGAAAACTTCAGTGACTCGTGCTCCGCTATTTGCCAGAAGTGAAAAGTTGGGGAAAATGGGCGGTCCGCAATGGGCAGTCTGGAACTTATATAAACTTTTAGGTAAACACTAAAACTATCGTTTAAAAAAAGAAGCATGTAACGGTTTTTTAGTTGGTAGGTTGAGTCTATATCAGTTTTTACTTTTTTTTCCTCAAAAGATGCTGTTTCTGGAAATTTGTTATTTTTAAATTAATCTTACTCGACTAATACAACAGAAAATTAATTTTCATTAGAACAGAATTTTGAATTCTTTCCAGACCTCTCAGTACTTTGTTATATAAAAGTTTATGTATAATGAAGGTTGACTGAATTAGACAAAATTTAAGTTTGGTGGTATACAGGATATACATAATTTTGTCATTCCTTACTCTTTACTTTTATAATATTTTTCTATTGTGTTCCAAAATACAATATTTAAAACGTTAATACATTTTAGTTTTAAATAATCTTTTATCTTAACAAATTTGTATTAAGCAGTACAGCAATACATTCACTAGGAAGTAATATTGATAATGACGTCCCACCGTTACCAGTTGTTTATAATAGTTTAAAATTAGACGCTTAAAACATTTTTGTACCTTTTTATATGAGCCTATATTCAACTGAGCCCAATGCCGTTGCGGATAGGATTTCATGAGCAAATCATATCGCACTAAGTGAAGGGGCTGACTCTACCATAGAAAAGAACACTGCTGAATCTTATTGTTTCGAAGTATATCACTTATCACTTGGACATAAATTATTCTAATCTAACAGACAGTATCATCAGAAGTAAAAAAATGATTATGATTTATGCGGAGTGCACTGGTTTTCCAAAATCTTGGATAAACTTTTAGGTGAACACTAAACCTATCGTTAAAAAAAAAAATCAGCTCAAAAGTGGTTTCTGGAAATTTGCCTTTTTTGCCATTTTTTTCAATAGTCTTACTCGGCTATATTTAATGTCATGAAGATGGAACACACTATGAGCTTACACCATGAAGTGACAAGGTCAATACCGACTGTATGAAGATCATATTTTATTGTCATATTTTATTGCAGTTCACTTCCACCATATATCCTCAGGAGCTCTACAGAGGCTGTCCATTTTTTTCAGTAGTCTTACTCAGCTATATTTATTTCATGAAGATGGAACACACTATCAGCTTACACCATGAAGTGACAAGCTCAATAATGACTGTATGAAGGTCATATTTTATTGTAGTTCACTTCCACCATATATCCTCAGGAGCTCTACTGAGGCTGTCCATTTTTTCAATAGTCTTACTCGGCTATATTTAATTTCATGAAGATGGAACACACTATCAGCTTACACCATGAAATGACACGCTCAATAACGACTGTATGAAGATCATGTATTATTGCATTTCACTTCCACCATATATCCTCAGGAGCTCTACTGAGGCTGTCATTAACTCCTGTAACAGATATAAACAGACATTAAAAGTAAGACTACATAACGAAGACACATATTCACCTTTCAGTGTGATAAGAGAATGTTTAGATTATTCCTTTTAGGAGAATGATGTTATCATATGGCAAAGGTATTAATATCTAATGACTAAGTCTAAATTTGTGTTAGTTAATAGTGAACACTTTCAGCATTTAAACAGTTAGGCACCACTAAAATGCTCTTGACTGGTTAACAGTCTTTATAGTGACCACCACAGGGTAAAACAATCGCTTTGCTAATTCTTCTAGAAAATAGGTATTTTATACTTTCAATAGTAAACCTTCCTAATCACTGTAATGTGTTTTATTATATACACATTACACAATAATTGCACAGTATTCATGTTAAGATGTAGTTTCACCATAAAATAACTTTGAATTTTGTGTTTCTGCAGCTGTAATATCTAACTTGTATACATGTTGTAACTTTGCAGAGAACACCAGTTGTTGTTCAACAGCCATTGCAAATGTTAGAGCAACATGTGTCTTTCACAGTCATCAAACTGGCACCATTGGGAACAACCAGAAATAACAAAGAGCCAGGTCTGGTGAATAAGGAGCCTGGCCAACTTGAGGAATTTGACAATTTACCAAGAAATCATGGATCAGACATGACGAAAGGGTAGGGGCATTATCGTGTGCTAGAGGCAACTAGCACTTGTGCGAATCCCACATATCTTGTATCTTGTGCCAAACTATGTCACGAATACACTGCAGGACTTCAAGATATATTTAAGCATATTTGTGTGCTCAAATCCACAGTAGTTAAAAAACAATCAATTTCACTTGTTTTGCTCTTTGGTCCTGGGGATGATAGTGATTTCCCCCATGCCAATTGAATCATGGATTCTGGGATGTAACCACATATCCCAGACTTTTCGCCACCTGACAAGGTCTTAAGGAAGTCAGGATCATTCCTGGCACACTCCAACAAGTCCTGTGCAACATCAATACAGATCTCTTTCTATTCAAGAGAAGGCAGTTTTGTCACAAATTTCATGGCCACTATGTACATGCCCAAACCGTCCATTAAAATCATGTGTATATATGCCTAGCTAAATTCTTATATCTTTTGGAATTTTTCAAATGGGCAGCTGACAGTCCCCATTATCAAACAGTGCATGTTGTTAATGGCACTTGGATTTCAGCTTGCTAATGGCCTACTGGTATGCTTGGAAAGTTTGGTAATTTTTAAAACAGCTATACCACTCTTTAATTTGTGCTTAAACTTGCTAATTGATTTGCTATGGATATTCCTCCAAGCTTGTGGCAGAAATTGATGCAGTAATGCTGTCCAACATGTACGTCCTTATGCACAAAATAAGCACCTGTTATACAAATGATGCTCTCTACAGTGTTACATGTTAGATACACTGTTGCACTTTACCAAGTTGTAGTTTCCAGATTCAAACACTTCTCCACAAAAAAGTAACCAGATACTTTATGAACAGACTTTGTATAGACTGACACACATATCTAACATATATGTGTTAATTTGCATATACAGTAATCATGATATATTTAAAAACCAACATATAATAATAATAATAATAATAGTAATATAAAAACAAGTTTCTTACCAAATATTGGTCATTCCCTGTAACAGATTTTATAATTTCTTGCAAGCTACATTTCAGTTCATTCGACGACTTTACAATCTCCGTAGCCATTTCATTGTTATCCACCAGTGACTGTAAGGCAATAACTAAAGATTCCAGAACTAGTTCCTTGCTGCTTTGTACATGGACTTGTTCAATTTGTGATACCAAATGGTGAACGTAGTTCTCTCTTACAAAGGTCACTATAACCAAATACAATTAGTAGTTCCATGATGCCCATAGAAAACCTAATATTTGTAAGATACTTTACAGTATAAATGTCTGGCATGTCCACACAAACACGCACACACGGATCACACACAATTTCAAAATAAATAAAATTGTGGATGTTTATCGATTGTCTGTCATTGTTTAGCTATACAAGAAAGTAAACCATAGCTTAGAAGTATTGATAGGATTGTTAGCATCACAATAATCTAAACTGCACATAATCCTAGTGAAACTACAAATTGAATGGAGGGGCCCTACAATATCTTTCCCAAGATACATTGAGTCTGTATAAATGGGACTGTGGACTTCGTTCATTTCGTATATAACGTACTTTACACAAAAGTAAGATTAAACTTCTATAAAAGATGGCTGTGATAGATTCTAGCCATTTGAATTTGAATTTAACTGATGAACTTTTGCTATCACAGAAAGATATAAATGCAATGGTTGGCCATCAAACAATTGACAACCATCTCCAGGCTAATTATAAACTAATACATGTAAAGAAATAAATAATACTCTATCAACCAGTGATAAACAAAATAATAAGCAGAATGATCACTGTTGCACACCACTATATAAAAACTGAATTCCAATCTGACGATGAGCTGTGAAGCTTGAAAGCGCTAATCGGGATAATTTTTATATAGTGGGGTGCAACAGTGATCATTCTGCATGTGATTTCAACCACTAACACAACTTTCTTCATTAAACAAAATAATAATAACAAAACTTTATATAATATATAATCCAAAGATAAAATGATGCAAATGAGTACTTACTTTAAACACAAGTACAATGCGCATGAGCATCTGCACACTAACAAGGTCAACAAAACACTGTGATGACCAACAAAAGCACTGATACTGGAACAAAAACTACTGCTAGATCACACTATTGGAGCTCCTACATGGTGACTTGGGTGATTACGTGGTGATCTGAATGTGCAAGAAGTACGACTGTCAACTGTAGAAAAATCTGTCTCCAATATAGAGGAGTCAATATCGATAAAAATATCCACGCAGCACACACACATATATACTACTGGATTGCGCGCTCTAATGCAGGCAGGGCGGAAAACTCGGTCCGGATGTGACACGTTCCCCCCACCACTCTGTGGTGTACTTCCAGTGGAGTCTCGTCTACTTACATGCTATTTCCATTTCCGTCTTTTCGCTGACGCGTGATTGTTGGAAGGTTGTAGACGTCTATAAAGTACAACTTATAATTTGAAGTTAACAAGATGCCAATATATTGTGTAGCGTACAACTGTAAGAACTATATTGTTAAAAACTGCGGCCTGTCATTTCACATGTAAGTAAAACTTTTATCAACAACATTATGGCTTACAAAACAAAGGTATTTTAATCACTGTACTTTAAATAGTATTGATTTATTTATCGATCTTATACTAGTAGTCTGCTGCTCTGACTATATTAGTTTTTTCTGAAATTATCAAAATTAAAATAGTAATTTATTTTTGACCTTTTCACATTGAGGCTCTTTTATTGTGTTGAAAATTGAAAAGAAAAATTAGCGTATGTCTAATATTGTAAAGTTATTTCCAATTTTAATAAAAAAAAAGATATTGTTGAAAGTTAAGCATTTATGTAAAAAAAATTAATTTTTTGTAATTTAAAGCAGGTTTCCAAAAACTCCATAATTTCGAAGCATGTGAACAATTGTAACAAAGAGAAAAGGCTTTACACCGTCGGCACAGTCCAGACTTTGTAGTAAGCATTTTGAAGATAGTGCGTTTGAAGTCGGAGGTATATTAAATTAAAAGACAATTAAAAAAGGATGCAGTCCCTACTTTATTTGACTTCCCACCTCAATTGCACACAACGCAACGTAAACGTAGAAGGTTTATCAAGAAATCTGAGGTACATCTTTCTGTTTATATAAATATATTTAAGCCAATTAAGTTCATAACTAAACTTTTTATTTTTTAAAAAAGTGCTGATATGGAAAATGTTTAATCTTTGTAGTCAGTTTTGGTTACTTATTTGTAAACGGTCGAAATTAATAGAAAAAGAGAGTGTAGTGATAAAGTATCTTGTTTTGTGAGCCTTTCGGTTTTTTAACTGTTTTATCAATCTTAAGAAATATATGAAGTAAAAATTGAATTCTATAAATTTAAAATATAAAAATTTCTTTAAAAATTTAAGTGTACTCAATTCCAACCCAAATACTGAAGCCGGGTAATTTCTGTTTAAAAGTGTAC
The DNA here is from genome assembly GCA_034769895.1 of Magicicada septendecula. Taxonomy (NCBI): domain Eukaryota; kingdom Metazoa; phylum Arthropoda; class Insecta; order Hemiptera; family Cicadidae; genus Magicicada; species Magicicada septendecula. The sequence continues at coordinate 330,956,298 of CM068376.1, forward strand.
ATTCTGTTATAGAATACTGAAAAAAAATGAAGTTCAAAAGAAATCAACCCCATCTGTCAGAGCTGATGGCAATCTTGAGGCATCATCAACTTCGAATATACATACAGTCCATCATATTCAACAGCAACAAAGAATTGTAAGACAATTTATTAATTTTCTACATCTAAGATATATATTATAATCTAGTCTATTAATGTACTGTATAAAACCAGTATGTAACGTAACATATATTGGTTACAGGCACCACAACCATCAACTAAATATCCTACGTAGAAAAGTTAAAATTTTGCAACAACATATAAGAAGAAGAGACAAGAACATCAAGAATATGAGTGACATAATAACGATCCTAAAGGAAAAGATGAATGCGCCTGACAGACTGTTTGAACTCTTAGAAAATAATTTTTCAGGTTTTCCTTTATATTTAATACTAAGCAATCTAAAAAATAAGTTTAAGAGTATGTATGGACCAAATGAAAGATTTTGCCCTTCCATTATACTTTTATTCACCTAAAGCATATAATTTTTTGAGGAATAATCAGCTGTCTTTGCCAAACCCATCCACATTAAGAAAATGGGTTGGCAAATTCAACTGCTCACCTGGCTTTATAGAAGCGTTTTCTTACTTAAAAAATAATGTTAGCTTTAAAAGTTATTTGCAACATGTTAACCTAGCATTTGATGCCATGAGCATTAGAAAAAAACTAATATATGATCCTAAAGAAGGTAAGCATATAAGATATCTAGATGTAGGGTGTGGTATAAAAATAGATGACCATGAGGCATTTGCAACCGAGGCTTTAGTTTTTCAAGTTGTTTCTTTGAAAGGTAATTTTAAGTGTGCAGTGGGATATTTTCTTATTAATTCAATAAGTTATAATGTACTCTCGTAGCTAATTAAAATGGCAATTATAAAGTTAGCGTCAGTGTACACAATGTAACATTTTATGGCATGACCACAAATATTGCAGCAATGGAAAAACGTGTCTGTAAATTTCCTGAAAAACCTTCTCTTTACTATTCAAGATATTGATCATAACGTTTGTGCCATGTTAGACGCTTGCCATATGTTGAAGCTATGCAGAAACACACTTGCTGATAAAAAGATAACTGAATCGGGTAATGGGAAAAAAATTAAGTTTAAATGCATAGAACATCTGTCATCTGTACAAACTGAAGAGCATTTAAATTTTGCAAATAAACTTTCATACACACACGTTTTCTACAAAAATAAAATAATAAATGTAAAGATAGGTGCACAAACATTAAGTAGTAGTGTTGCTGACGCTTTAAAATTTTTACTTGATAGTAAACATCCTGATTTCGAGGTCTGTGACAAGACAATTAACTTCATTTGAATAATTGATAGGCTGTTTGACTATTTTAATACAAGGGATCCCTTTGATAAACACTTTAAATAATCTATAAAAAATAGTAATGCTGACTACAGTAAAATAGTGCTATCAACCAGCTATGATTATTTAAGTAAATTAATAATTGAGGGTGTAGATTTTTAAAACATGCCAGAAGACTTTTGTGTTCGGATTTCTTACTAACATTAACTCAATTGGCATTTTGAGTACAAAATCACTAAATGAGTTAGTTAGAGTTAAATACATTTTAAGTTAAAAATTTTCTCAAGACCACCTTGAATTGCTTTTCTAATGCATTTGATCAAGGGGCGGTCATAATAATAACCCTAATGTCAATCAGTTTCGTCTTGCATTAACGAAATTAATGTTTAGGAATAGTATTCAGGCTTTAAAGGCAAGTAATAGTTTAGAGTTTGATATAAATCATCAAAATTGTATTCTTAGTTTTTAGGATCAGGTATCGGGTGATGGTTGATAATGATGAAGAGGAAAAATTTTTATTTCACGTAGAATATGATATAGTAAAACAGTATGAACTGTCTTATTACAAAAACAATATACTTTATTACATAAGTGGTTTTATTGTTAAACAGGTCAATAAGATGATGAAATGTATAGAGTGTAATGATTTGTTACAAGGTAAAATTTAACTTCCCTGTAGTTGATTTAGTTTGTTTTTATCAAAGGGCAAATTGATAAGAGCATCTTATGAAGTATTTAATCTAGTAAAATTTTTGTATAATTTATTTCTAGCATCAAGGGATAAACAAAATTTTACCTCTAATCACTGCATTTCATTAGCTTATAGACATTTTAAAAGGAGTTTGTTTAAGGGGCATATTTCTAATTTTGGTTTTACACATGACAGCCATGACCTAAAATTAATAGGTAGTGTGTTTTTTTTTTAAATAGTTTGCAATGCATTTGCAAAAGAAAAAACTGCATTGTTGAATAAATCTAAGTTGAATAATCAAAATTATTTTGTTTAATAATATTTAATATACGAGGGTAAGTCGAAAAGTAAGTTACACCCTAGCCGCGTTCCTGTACTAAAACAGATAAAAAAATTTCCTTTGGTGGTAACACTGTCCATATTGTTGTCTCCCCACTCACCAAGCGGCAGCGCTGTAGCTGGTTTAGTATGCGAGCAGTCACCGTGTGAGTATGGCGCGTCGTATAGAGGTGTCGTCCAACGTTGAAGTGCGCTCCGTCGTCCGATTTTTGTGGGCAAAACATTATAATCGGAGTGAAATTCATCGGCAAATTGTCGAGGTTTATGGTGAGAATGCGATGTCTCGGCCCATGATCGCGAAATGGTGCCAGATGTTCGAAGATGGAAGAACGAACGTGACCAACGGTCCGCGCGTCGGGCGGCCTTCAACTGTGAACACTAGCGACAACGTGAATGAAATCATTCTTGCCAACCACTGCGTTAAAATTAAAGAGATTGCACGTGAACTGAACATCGCCTACGGTAGTGCATCTGTGCTTATTCACGATCAGCTGGGTTATCGTAAGGTGTGCGCGCACAGGGTGCCGTGCGTGTTAAGTGACATGTACAAAAATCAACGTTTTGAGTCTGCACTGTCGTTTCTCCAGCGTTATTCGACGGATGGTCCACAGTTTTTGAGCAGAATCATCACAGGAGATGAGAGATGGGTGCACCATTACACTCCCGAGACAAAACGGACATCAAACGAATGGAGACACAAGAATTCGCCACAGCCAAAAAAGCCAAAACAATTCCAGCGGTTCGAAAGGTTATGATAACGGTCTTTTTCGATTCCGAAAGCATTGTGTACAGTGAGTTTACGCCCCGATGAACAACAATCAATGCCGCATCGTACTGTGATACGTTAAAAAAGTTACCAAAAGCGATTAAAGATCGAAGGCCTGGAAGATTGAGTGATGGAGTTGTTTTTCTTCAAGACAACGCTACCCCCCATACAGCTGGTGTGACGCAAGAGTTGCTGCGAAAATTCATGTGGGAAGTGTGGCGCCATCCCCCTTACAGCCCCGACCTGGCACCCTGAGACTATCACCTTTTTGGTCCTCTTAAACAAGACCTGGGGGGCCAGCGTTTCGCTACAGACGATGAAGTGCAAGAAGCAGTCTCAAAGTGGTTAAAACAAATTGGACGAAATTTTTACGAACGTGGAATCGAGAAACTGGTCACACGATATGAAAAGTGTTTGGAAAAACTTGGCGGCTATGTCGAAAAATAGATAAATGTTCCTACTTATTTGTTCAATAAAAAATTTTTTTTAATATATGTATTTTTTTATAGATGGGGGGTGTAACTTACTTTTCGATTTGCCCTCGTACATATTAATATGCATAAAAAATTGTACCCTTATACCTAAAAAATCCAAAATTAATACTTATATTAAAATTATAAAGAAAAAAATATAAAATAATAGAATATATATAATGTTTTAAAACATATATAAGTTTAAACATTTGTAAAATTGCAATAATAAATTATGTGCCATTTTAAACACAATGTGTACATTTCTCCTTTGTTTATAGAATACCTACTGTCCTTTGTTTATTAAAAATTACTTCGGTTGTGTCAGTTTTGAAGCGAATAAACAGCTAAGCATGTTTTGTTATCAAGTTTCAATGCAGCGCAGCTGGTGGAGACCCACAGAGTGGTGGGGAGACCTAAACAGCTGCAGACCACAGCATTGTGACAGTACAGAATGGGGTAAAACCAATTTTAATAATTATTCGATACTGTGCAATAACACAAGTTATGTAAAAGCGAATGAAATCTAACTTTTGGAGTGGTAGCTGGAAACACGTGTTGTTGAATCAACAGCTATTTTTAGCCGTACCAATCGATGAACCGACGAAAACAGAACTCGCCATAGCCATATACCGGCACAGATTTTTAATTTTTGAAGGACGTCACAAATACGTCATGGACTGATCCCTTGTTTTGTAACATTGGAATGTAGTTCAGTAGTCGAACAGTCACAAAATTTTGCCAGCGTGGAACGTCTAGCATGGAGGGGGTCCCACGTGACCAGCAAAGATATTACCCACACGTTGCTTGCCATTCGCCCTGTTCGATCATCATTCTTAGACCAGGCTGGGTGCATTTAATCTAAGTCCGCGGACAAAACCTATTTTGGCCTCTAAAATGTAATTAAACTAAAGCAAATTCAGTATCAATAAGTGTCGACAGTGAGTGACAAATAAATTAGCCACTTAAAACAGTTTCGGACAGTTTTAGCGAGTGTAGGAGGAAAGTGCGTACGAGGAAGGATGTGCCACGAGGAGTAACGAAAATCAGCTAAGTACAGTGCAATTAGATCAGCCACATAACCACTGATGCGCATATTAGTACAAAATTTTTTTTCAAAAATGAGATCTCGAATATAAAAAAGGGGGGAGGAATGAGTGAGAGAGAGAGAGAGAGAGAGAGAGAGAGAGAGAGAGAGAGAGAGAGAGAGAGAGAGAGAGAGAGAGAGAGAGAGAGAGAGAGAGAGTAGAATACTGGTTAGTCTATAATCATAGTTTTAAATTGTTACAGTAGGAATTAAGTTTGTGTAGTAAAATCATTTGTTTTATCACCCATATTTGGGGTAATATTGGCCGTTATAACAAAGAAATGAAAATAAAAAAAGCATGTCTATTTCAAAATGACCACGTGTTTAGAGTAAGTTATTTCGCAGCGACCTTGGTCTGTTTTCGTAGTCAAATTTATCGTCTAACGAATGCTGGAACAGGTTTCAACAGTTTGAAGCATCACAGGATTTTTGAACAAGATTTGCAATGCAGATATTTACTGATGGTGTCAGACAGTGAACTACAAGTGTTATGAATGGCAAGACACCAGAATAGTGTGGACGCCCTGGTATATGCACTACGACAACCAAGTCAGTGTCTGGTTGGGCCAATCATAAAGTGTGCATAGTAAAAGACGGCTACAACACTGACAATGAAGAGGAAGAATAGGGAACAAAGACCCAACAATCAGCACAACAGTACAAGGGAAGAAAGGATGGAAGATCGAAGTGTTATGAATGTGGAACTTGGACATCTGCAAAGAGACTGTCAGTCCAGAGTGAATTCAAGCAAACAGCAGGAAATTGAGCAGTAGTCAGTACAATGGGGAATGTCCTGACTAACTGGAGGAATGAAGCTCCTATACAACATGCAATTTCTACACGTCAGAAAAACATCAGGAGCTTGATAGTTAAGGATTCGTTCACAGAAGGCTGACCTCAATTATAGCTGACATGGGTGCTACAGTTTCCATTGTGCGCTCTGATCCAGTGAAAAATCTCAAATCAATTTAGTGCACCTGCACCTTATGAACAGCTACTGGAAGGCCTGTAAAAGTGTTTGGGAAAGCGGAGATAACCTACACATCTGTCGTCTTGATTTTGATAATCAGGTGTATGATGCAGAAAATGTGGATGAAGCAATTCTTGGTGCGGACATTGTGAATATGTATGGGTTTGTAGTCAATTTGAAAAACAATGTCTTGAGAATCAGACAAGTAGAAGTAATGCTTTCTATAACAAACACATAAGAAAATCAATGGAGATGATAAATCAAGTGGCCATAACTATCATAGGCAAACTGGATGCTACTGCAACCTTTGCAGAAAGAGCTAGAACCAAGGACGTAGACCCTCAAGAATACTTAAATTCCTTCTATCTCAGTAACTCAGGGGAGTGCCAGGTTTGCCAGAACCAAAAAGACAGCACTATGGAACACATCTTATTAAAATGTTCCTCTGACAACCGTAACAAAATAGGGAATAAAAATTCTAATCAGTATAAATGGGGAGACCTGAGTGTGATTCTGAAAAGTAAATCATTGTGGGGAGTAGCAGTGGTGACATACACCTGACATTGAACCATCAGCATTACTCAAAGCTGAATGCCTGTCTTAAAAAATAAGAATTCTCAGTTATTTGAAATTTTGTCTGAGGAAGCTGTCATTATTCCTTCAACTCACATATTTTTTCCAAAAGACTAGGCATGCAAACTTTGGTATTTACAGCATGTGTACCTACATGACTACTTGAATCCAGGTGCGGCTGGCTACTCAATATGTGTGCTGCACTGTGCTAAAATATTTCAGAAAATGCAGTTATAATTTTTGTTTGGTTCTGATAACTAATACATTTTTTATGTTGTTGTTTCTTCATGGGTCTCATTCACTGTCAGAGGAAGGCGATTCCCTGCACACACAAATCATGGGTTGAAGAGTGCAACCCACTCACAGGTTGCCTGGCCGGTTTCCAGAGATGGTGGCAGTATCTTTCTCCACCCTCCTACACTTTCTCTTTGCTCAAAGCAAAGAGAAAGTGTTGTTGTCAATTTCTGTTCAATGTTGTTGTCAATGTCACACCTAAACTGAAGGTTCAACTTGTTTCTGTGGTTACACTAGGAGTTCAGATGTTTTTTCTCTTTATTGATTATACTCAAATCTAAACTTTAATATAGAAGTGTATTAACCTTTTAAATGAAGTCTGTGGTTTCTTTGTTGAGGCAACCATTTGCTAGTCCGTCTTTTGAAGAAGTTTGAATTAAAACTGGGAACGGCTACTTCTGATCTGACACTACTGTTCAGGCAGCCAAGGGGACAGAAAAGCCACTGATTTTTACATAAGTCGGTTTGACTGTGACATCTACAAAAGATACCCATGGACGTTCAGCTGCAGAAATGTTCTTTTCTGCTTGCATTGCCTTTATTTGGTACTCAAGAATTCCTGGTCAGCATATGGCATAAACAATCCTGGTAATCTTAATTCAAACAAGTGTTTAGCATGTAAGAAACAAATGGGCAATGTTCTTTATCTCAGTAGTCTTGGTGCAGTGCACGTCAGAGCTCAAATAGGGATAGCAAATCTCATACACACAGAAGAGACAAAATTAAAAAAACATTTTAAACTTTATCCAAAATTTTATATTGCATAAATTTTGCAGTGTATTTGGTTAAACATTACATGGTCATGTTGAAAGAGAAAATTCCTCGAAGGCACTATCATTTCAAGAATTGTTGAACTTAATCCCTAATTACGATCATAGGCTTCATGGCCAGAATCTGATTAAGATTATAATCTGATAATTATCAGGGTTGTTAGGCTGTGGTCCAAGTCTGTGGAGTTATTATTATTAAAGCTGGAATTCATAATAATAATGACGATCCATAAATTCTAAAAAACACAACAGATTTAACAGAATCAGTACTTTTGGCCATGCTCACGTGTTCTTCAAGGAACTGAGGTTCACACAACTAGGGCATCTGGACATAGTGCTGCAGGCTAATGGCTACTCTGCTGCAGATGTGGGAACACAGACCTGGCCAGGTGAAAGCATATGAAGAGCAGCAGGTGGATGGCACTGTGTTATTATGGATCAAGAAGTATACTTCACAAGTGTACCAAATTATATGAATCTGATAAACTCTTTTAGTAAAATAAAACCAACACCTGTCATACTATAAAAAAACAGAATTACCTAAATGTTCTCAATATCATGTATGAGGGGCCAGTCAAATATTAACAGGAATTTTTTTTCAAACTAATTAATTCAGTTTGTACAAAGTACATTTATATCACTATTCTACATAGTTTCCACTTATGTTGCACACTTCTTCCAGCAGACTGGCAGCTTTTGATCCCATTTTTGTAAAACATCTTGGGAGAGTGTCAGAAACCCATTGCGCACAATTTCTTCCATCTCATTATTATCGGAAAAATGTTGTCCCTCCCCCCAATTCTTCCTTTAGTGGTCCAAACAAATGGTAGTTTCTCAATGACAAATCACGACTATAAGGAGGATTTGCTCCAGAAATGGCCCAGTGGATATGCAGCAACTTCTCATGAGTTATAGCAGCAAAGACGGCGCAGCATTATCGTGCTGAAGCAACACACTGGGTGTCTTTTGGACCTCTTTTGGCCAATAAGCTGCTTTCACTTTCACTTCGTAGTAGAACACTGACAAGATCTTTGCCTGCTGACAATCTTGTTTTTTTGTTTATGGATACAGTTCCATGTTTTGAATGCCATTTCAGACTTGACTGCTTCATTTCAGGGGTGTAGAATACACCCATGTCTCACCACAGGTAAGAATAAGCTTCAAAACTGCATCATCCTCTGCTTCATTCCAAGTCAAAAGTCATAATCATAATCATCTATTGCAAGGATTAGACTGCACAAGCTGTTTCAGAAATCTCATTTGTATGGCCTGTATATGCTGGTAACACTTCATAGTTAAACCAAGTCAAAAGTCTCAAGACAAATTTCAGCTTGCTCAGTTTTTGATCAACATTACAAATACAGGGAACCGAATGTGCAAAAATTGTTTGATACTGTAACTCATTCTGAATAATGTATTGTACAATGCCATAGCTTGTGTGGGCTTTTTTTTCTAACTTCTTCCAGTGTTACTCTACGGTCACCTTCAATAATTCATAAATTTTGGGGGGCAATTTGCTGGTTTTTGGCTGATGTGGATACGTCACAGTTTGTACATCATTTTGGCCACTAGTAAAGGATTTACACCACACAAAACATTGTGTTTTTGAGTACGTCTCATTGCCAAACTGTGCATATATTCTCTGAAAGAATTTACTGTTTAATGTTTTCATTTGTTAAAAAGTTAATAATAATACACTGGCAACAGCATTAAGTAATGGTTGTAGAAACTAACTGAGTTATAGTGTGGGGATGCCAATTGCAGTCTAAGACATGGCCACTGCCTCCCTACATAGTTTCATCACCGTATGCTCACACGTTCCACTATTATAAAAAAAATTCAAGTTTATATTTGACTAACTCTTTGTAACAGTACAGAATTGAGTGTTGAAGAATTTTAATAAATGTCAATTCAAAGCAGTCAGTGGACAACCTTTGGGGAACCCCTGCATACAATGTTATGGCACACCAATCTGTTTATGTCTAGACATTTCGTCTAGACGGATGTAATCGCTTGCAACTCAGGCTACCTGTGAATTACAGTAAAACACGTAATTGCCACAAGCCAGTTTCATCAGGAGGCAACAGCTGCAGGAGTCGTTGACCCAGTTTAAACCAGCCAATAAGAGGAGGCGCTATACAACACACATACACTGGCGGGCAGCCTGACCAATGCCCAACATCTACAGAGTTGGAGAGCAGTCATCAAACAGTTCAAATCAACTCATCATAGTGAATAAACGTTATAACAGTGGCCCCAGAAATTTTGGTAGGTCGAAGCGGTAATGGTAGCCTAGACCTACCGAAACGTATTGAAACATCAACGAAGAATACGATAAAGAAACTGTAAGCGTGATATAAGATGAATTTTTAAATTACAGTAACTAGAACAGGGTAAGTGTGTTTTAAGTGAAAGTGCATGGGAAGATGGCAGAACAAGTGGAATAGCGAGAAAAGTTAAGTACAGTGAATGCATTGGCCAGCAAGTTTTTGAATTTTTAAACAGTAAAGAGTGAGAGAGTGTATGTGAGGGAAAAGGGGAGCAATCATTCCAAGTATTGGTTTCTAGCTAAAAAGTAGTTGTTAAAAGAATTTTGGTTAAATAAGTTTATGTTTCTAATTGTTAAGAAAGAGTAAAAGAGAAAGAAGGGAATATTGCATTGTGAATAAAATAAGATTTGGTTTAATATAAAAAATGTGTTAGAGTAAGTTATTATGTCATAACCATTTCCTATTCTGTGCTGAAAACCTCGTCTAACGTTCCGGGGAATTTTCTGAGGTTAAGGGGAAGTCAGATAGCGGGATTATTAAAGTTTTTATAAGGGAAAGAGTGTAAAGGTTTCGATATTGAACCATAAGATATCGTGGCGGCCCTGAAGTTTCTTTTTGGTGTTTAAAAGGTAAGTAACAGGATTATGACGGTAAGTAATATTCTGGCAGCAGTGAGTTTTTTTTGTTATTGTATTATGATTTTATATAGGTAAAAGGTTAATACTGTTACAAGTGGCGCCCCTGCCAGGATATTCGTATAAATATTATACGAATTAGACCTGTTTTGAGGCACAGAAAATAGGTTGTGGTAATGGCGTATTTGTAAAATTTTGAATTATCGTGTAGACTTACGTACATGTGATTAGGTTATGTTTGTATAGCGTTATTGTGTGGTTACTTTTATGTTTATATGTTGATTACGATTTTATGTGTAGGGTATTTTGATTTATCGAGTAATAGATGGGTTGTAGTGGGTATTTGAAGTTGAGGTGAATAATTATTGAGTAAAATAGAGGGTAGTATATAAAAATTTCGTGAACATGGCTGAGATACAGGAGGCCAACATAGGTACATTAAAGGAAGATATGATGAATCGTTTGCTAATGATGTTTAATAGGATGCAGAAATGTCTTGATGAAAGGGAGAAACTGATGGATAAGGGTTTTAATGAACTAAGAAACGATATCAAGGGATTAAATAATAAAATGAAAAAACGAGATGAGAAGTGGAAAAGAGATAGATGCAAATTAAAAGAAAATAAAGAAAGTGACTTAAACCAGGTAAGTAGTTCTGATAGTGGAGGTAGTAATGACAATACTTTTACAAACAACAGTGTTAGTTTAAGTGCAGTGGAGATAAAAAACGAGGTAGGTGAGGTGAATACAAGTGATAATCAGAAAGAGGTTAGTTTAAGTGCAAACAAGGTGATAATTGACAAGGTAAGTGGAAATAATAGTGACAACTATAATTATAAGGGGGAAATAATTACGAATCATAATGGGGTTAGTTTAAATGCAAAACAGGTAGCAGTAAACAAGGTGAGTAATAATGTTAGTTATGATGATGTCAACAAGAGTGAAATAACATGGCATAAAAATAATGGTGATACAGTGATAAATAGTGGTAGTGAGATTCAGAGTAGAAAGTTAGTTGGCGCTAGTAATGGAGTAGTGATAAGTACTGATGAGTTGGAGAGTAAGAATGGAGAGATAGTTTAAATGTAGAGGGTGAACAGAGGGCAAAATTTTCCTGTGATGTTGGTGAAGCAGAGACTTCACAATTGTTTTTGGAGGACGAGAGTTCCTCGATAGTTCTGGTAAAAAAAGATAAAAGATCTTCAAAATGTCCCTTGGTTTTTAGTGTATCTGGTAAGGCCAGATGGTGTTTAAATAATTTTGTGGTATTGCCCTCTGAGTTGAGTGAGAATGTGAAATCGGGTTGGGAAAGTGATTATAAAGAGAGAAATAGAATGATAGAGGTGTTTAATGTAAAGAAAGGTTATCGAGAAGTTGTAGAGAGAATTATTAACAATAATAGAAACTTACCTTGTGCAGGAGTAAACAATGATTATATCAATGTTGATGATGATAAACACTTACCTGTTGGGAGAATTAATGTCCTTGTAGTAGCAGATAATTGTGATAATGATGTAACTCACCTGGGGGTAACAATAAATACTAATGGGGACTGGACTAAAAATAATAATGTAGACTTGGCTTATGATAAAATAATAATGGGGGGTAACCCTGGGAATTATTATGATGGTAGAACGGATAAAAAAGATTTAAATGGTTACTGCATAAATGATAGCCATATAATGTATGTAAATACGAATGAAAAATGTTATGTGAAAATAAGATTAATTTTTGATGATGGGGGTTAGATAAACAGTGAGTGAACATTTAATTATTTGAGTTAATGGTAATTACTTGGCTTATTTAGGTAATGAAGTGTGGTAACTAATAACTGGATATGATGAAAATTTGTAAATAAATCTGTATTGGTGTTAAACGTATTGTGGTAAGGTTATGTTGATATTCGGGTAGTGCATCAGCTGATATGCTGTTGACATGGACATTGTATTTTATGTGACTAATGTTTACAGTCATCCTGGAGTTGACAACAACAGTAATGTTTTATTTTGATGAATAATTGCTATAAATAAATTTTGTTCTGAAATAGAATAAATGCAAGAGGTGATTAAATGGAGTTAACCTTTTGTGAATAATATAATGAAGTAACTTAGTGTTTTGATTGTAATGTAGTTAAATGTGGGAGGACTTTATTAATGTAGAATCATTTTGAATACCGTAATCAAAGTAACTTCAACTATTTTCAATAATGCAATTGAAGTTAAATTCATTTTGATTGGAAATTGGATTGGAATTGTAAAATAAATGGTAACTGATTAAAATGTAATGACTAAGGTATTTATTTAAATGGAAAATTGAGATTAAAATTGTAATATAATTACTTAAAACTTCCGGGCTGAAAGGCCGTGGTCGAATGCTTGATGTAGTGTAGTTAGACGTTTCCGCCACACCACCGGTGGCCATCTTCAGTAGCAAAAATGTTCGTAATAGGTGGTATGCCGAACAAAGTCGCCCAGTGAACTGGGAACAAGCAACAGTGAGAGAAGGCTACGCTGTTTCTATTTATAACTTTTTGGCCGCTTAAGGTGTATAATGCGAACAAATCAGAAGCCAGTTCATCATTCTCCACTCTGATTGGCCATGGAAAATAGACCATGCCAGACACTATTTAAAGAGATGCTTTCCTCTCGGCGGTTCATAGCGACGGACGCATTCTTATGAATATGGATGGACTCCAGATGCAGGCGAGTGAAGTAACCCCGGACAGAAGACAACACCTGGGCTTCATCAAACATTACCCGGTGATCGTCGTGGGAAAGAGCGTGTTCAGCAACTGCAGACTTCTCCGGCTGGCCCAGGCGGCAGTATCTCCAATGTTCTGAGAGGCGCGTTTGGACACTACGCTTCGTGGTGCCAATGTATACCTGGCCACACGTACAAGGGATACTGTACACCCTGCACGACGAGAGCGGATCCCTGGCGTCTTTTACCGGTCGCAGGAACTAATGGATCTTTTTGGTTGGCTTAAAGATCGTCCTGACACCCCGTTTACTCAGCAACTTCCCGATGCGGTCAGTCATGCCACGGATGTAGGGCAAGACAGCGGAGCCAACAACCTCGGGCAACACCGACTCGTCCGGCCCACCAGATCTTCTCGCCCGGGCAGCTCTCCTCACCTCCGCAGCAGAGTAGCCGTTGGACTGCAGTGCTTCTTCAAGATGCCAAAACTCATCTTCGAGATACCGGGGCTCACAGATCATCTTTGCCCGGTCAACCAGTCTTCAGCACCGCCCTGGGCCAGCCGGAGAAGTCCGCAGTTGCTGAACACGCTCTTTCCCACGATGATCACCGGGTAATGTTTGATAAAGCCCGGGTGTTGTCTTCTGTCCGGGGTTACTTCACTCGCCTGCATCTGGAGTCCATCCATATTTATAAGAATGCGTCCGTCGCTATGTACAGCCGATGAGAAAGCATCTCTTTAAATAGTGTCTGGCATGGTCTATTTTCCACGGCCAATCAGAGTGGAGAATGATGAACTGGCTTCTGATTTGTTCGCGTTATACACCTTAAGCGGCCAGAAAGTTATCCTTCTCTCACTGTTGCTGGGTGACTTTGTTCGACATACCACCTATTACGAACATTTTTGCTACTGAAGATGGCCACCGGTGGTGTGGCGGAAACGTCTAGCTACACTACATCAAGCATTCGACCACGGCCTTTCAGCCCGGAAGTTTTAAGTAATTATAGTGACACCGGCCGTGAAAGCCTACGTACTAAAATTAAAATTGTAATGTTTATAACTTTTATTTAAATCTAAAGGAGAAATATTGGTGTTACCTGTAATATGTATTATACAGTAAGATTATGATTTATTTGTATTTTATGTAATAAATTCGTAATTTTTGTGGGTAATAGTGTTTTGTGAATACTATACAATTTGTATGGGATTTATATGTATTAGGGTTGCCATCATAAAGAGAGCCAAATGTATGAAAAAAAAAATATCAAGTTTTAAGAATATTTATATTGGAATAAATGCACAATAGTACACAGAACATTACAAAATGCAGAGCAGAGCTGAAATACTACAATACAATTTTTGAAGATTTTTTTTATCCTGAAGTACTACATAGGAAAATGTCCAATTGGTCACACCTCTAAACACAGAGGAAAACCTCATAAAACAATGCTAGAATGATGTACTTATATGAATTAAATTAAAATTCATTGTAATTAACTGACCTCTGGTGAAATTGCTATATATTTGTTTTTATTTTTATTATGACGGTAAGTAATATTCTGGCAGCAGTGAGTTTTTTTTTTTGTTATTGTATTATTATTTTATATAGGTAAAAGGTTAATACCGTTACATCTTATATTTTATATACAATATTCATACACACATGTTTAAATATTATAAGGTATATCCAGAAAGTAAGTTCAGTTTTTAAAATAGTACTGTGGTATCCATGCACGACGAGTTAGTTGGTTCATTGGCAAGACAATAACTCCTTTTGTAAACAACTGTGCACTGAGTTAAGCTTTGTTCGGTGGGTTTATAATATCGAATAAAACTGAGATGACTGTAGTATGTAAAAGCATATTGTGATTAATTTCTTGAATGCAGAAAGTATTAAACCGGCTGAAATTCACTGTCAAATTTGTAACACTTATGAAGAAGCAATGAGTGATTTAATGGTACAGAGATGGGTACATCTTTTTAATGAAGGACGCAAAAATATTCACAATGATGAATGGAGTGGGTGATCATCTTCAGTGAATGATGATATGATGCTGGCTGTTAAACAGAAGACTACAGAGAATAGACGATTTACTATGATGTTGCTCTCTCAGCATTACCCATAAATTTCATTCTTTCTTCATGAAATTGTGTGTGAAAAACTAAACTACCAGAAACTGTGTGCTTACTGGGTTCCAAAGTTGCTTACAGAACAACATAAAATGAAACGGCGGGACAGTGCCCTTGCTTTTCTGACAGCAAGGGTATGACTTCCTGTGCCATATAGTCATGGGTGTCAAACTCAACCTATGAATCAAAATAACAATCCATGGTCTGGAGACACAGTTCATTGCCCCAAAAAAAAAAAATTCAAGTAGTTTTCCTCTTGGAAAATCATATGCAGTCTTTTGGAACAGAAAAGGGGTTTTGGTTATGGACCTTGTGGCTCAACAATCAACTTGAATGTCTACTGCAAAACACTTATGATTCAGAACACTGTGTCAAGCGATTCAGAATACACAATGTGGAATGCTTACCTGGGTTATTGTTGTTGCGTCTTAGAAGCTCTCGATGAATCTTGAGTTGTTCTTAGAAACGCTATTTGGAGTTAGCTGGTGAGAGATGAAATAATTGAGTGGACTGTATAATGTTTCTAGAAATAATTGTTTATTGAGAGTTAAAGAGACATAATTGATTGCTGGCGCGTGTAGGTTTTTAACGCGGCATAAGTACCGGAGAATTAAGATAGAAATAAAATATTGGCGTACATGACAATGTATGAGCCGAACTTGTCTAAGTAAATTGTAGCATGGTGAGCATGCTATTAGTATTAAATATTGAAAAACTTTAAGTAGCCGCGGCTGGCGATTGAGACGAGTGACCTGCTCGGAGTCTTGTGTAGAACTGATTTAATTTTGACTGCAGTCAGCCTGTCTCAAGACCGGCTGCAGATAGCAATGAAAAACATGACGTCACCTACAGGCGCCGCAATGGAGTATTTTATAATACAAAGTTCACATAGGTTCAAAGTTTATATAGATACAAAGTTTGTACACTTGTGTTGGTCAACTCATGACACTGCGCAACCATACACTTCCACTGCAACATAACACCTCCTCACAGCCTTTAACTGGGAACAATTTGATCATCCACCATACAGCCTAGACCTTGCACCATGCAAACATCATCTTTACAGGCATCTGAAATCCTTCCTTGGTGTTTAGTGGTTCCATAAAGATGACAATGTCAAACAAGTTGTTAAAACATGGTTGAAATCACAGGTGGGAAATTTCTATGGCAAAAGTATACAACACCTGGTGCCCCGCTATGTAGCGGGACAAAGATAGGATAAGTGTTTCTACAATGACGGAAACTACGTAGAAAATTAATTTAAGATGTGTACTTCAAATAGCAATAAAAATGTTTTATAAACACATTCTTTGTTTGTTTGTTTTTAATAATCTACCAGAACTCATTTTCTGACCATCCTTTGTATATTAACATAAAGCAGAAAGTTCATTGTACGAATCATAAAACATTACATTCAAAAACTATCTCCATGTCACCTATTTCAAATTTGAAGGGTGTACTTGTGAAACAAGTACATTTAACTGCAAAAGACTTGTAGATGTTTTCAGAATATTTATGTTATGGGGACACATATCACATTTACTGCACTGATACCTGCACCAGTTCTTTTTATTTTTTCCACAGCAACTAAATTATAATTATAAATACATTTAATTGCAAACTTGTTACTTTACAAAATTAATAGGATAGTAAATGTAACTAAGTTGACTTGAACAATTTATAATTCATATCATCTCATACAATTACTGATCTTTTTTGTTTTTCTTTTTAACATAATTTAAAACTATTTATAAAGCATATTGTTTATTCCATTACTTCTTTATTTGTTGTATTGCTGCAATTACAGCTACCACAAAATAATTTAGAGTAATTTAATACATAAATTTGTGACGGTACAAAAAGGGGTAGGTTTTGTTTTTTATATTGAATATTCTTTATTAATCTGTAGCAAACCATTTTGGGTAACATTTGTTATTAAACACCCTATGGTTGAAACCGTACGAGGCAGAGGCAGGTACGGGTGAACAACAGAATGTGTAAGAGCGCATTGTGCCGCCTTTTGCGACATGTGCTCAGAGGACAAGAAAGGGCATGAGAAAATATGTAGTCTCCGGCCCAAAATTCATAACAGAAGTAAGGCGAATTATTTCCGCTAGCCGCATTTGAACCAATCATAGAACGAGTTAACGCCATGCGGCCAACGCCTAATGCCTGGCATGTAGGCAACCATGCACACGAGGTTTGCTCAGTTCGTCACCATTAGTCAAACAGTACAGCCGTAAATGCAAACGCAGCCTCGGAATTTCGGTAGACCGACGTGAATATAGTAGCCAAGGTCTACCGAAATATGTAGAAGTGCCGGATAAGAACATAAGGAAGAAAAGTTTCAGTGAAATCTAAATAATATGTAAACATGAAGAATTAGAACAGTGTTTGATGATGAAGTGAGAGTGAAGTGAGAAAGATGGCGGAATAGCACGTGCAGGTACAATATACAATCAGCTGCTTAAAAACTAACATTAATAAATATCAAAAGAGCTGAGAAAACGGGGGATATTAACAAGTGTAAAGAGTGAGGGAGTGTGTGTGTGGGGAACAAGGGAAAAATAAAATATAAAAGTACTGGTTGGTCAAGAAAGAATATTCTATAGGGAATTTGTATAAGTAATTTCATGTTTCAATTATTAAAGTAACAGATAAAAAGAGAATAAACACTGAATTTAAATAAAATGAGATTTGTTTAGAAGAAAAATATGTGTTAGAATAGTAATTTCGCCTGTAACCATTTCCTATACTTTGTGCTGAAAATCTCGTCTAAGGAATCGGGGATATTCTGAATTAAGGGGGGTCAGATAGCAAAATTGTTCCAGTGTTTTAATTAAGGTAAAGTGTATATAGGTTTCCATATCTATCCTTTTAAAGATATTGGTGGCGGCCCTGAAGTTTTTTGGTGTTTAAAAGGTACGTTTGCGAAGAAGAGAGATCGCATAAGATAGGTAAGATTCTGGCAGATTATATTTATTAAAATTGTTTGTTTATTTACAAATTTTATGGCAGATAAATATGAAATAAAAACGTATTTTTAAAAATATCAGTAGCTGAAAATGGATGTCGGAGGAGATGTTGGCAAGGACAATCAAGATGACAGTCCATACTAAACCTCACTACTGGCTATTTAAATTACACAAATAGTATAACCTATGTAGTTAAATAAGATACATGTCATTTCTTCTTCCTTCCTTATTAAGGAAGTGAAAGTTTGTAATTTCCACTTCCTCAGAATCATCCCTAAATGGCCAACTAATTTCTAACATTATTCTGAGCTTGATATAACCCACATTGGATACTCCCGTGTCCCCCCCCCAAAAAAAAAACCAATGAATACTACTAGGCCTTATGCAACATCCAACTTACTCAGAAATCAATATGCAAACTATAAACTGCAAAAAAATTCCATGGAACATACCACAATACACTATTACTACCAGAGGAAAAGTGGCATAGCCTACACAATGGACAATAGTGGATTCAGGACAATAGTTTGATGATGGAGTGGAAATCCAAACCAGAAACAGTTCACTCCTTCCATTACTGATGGACTGATAACAACAAGGACAGAATCCTATGGCATTTCACACACACACACACACACACACACACACACACACACACACAATTAGGAATGTAATTTGTTACATATTACAACGTAACAAATTATACAATGTAATTTAAATTTGTGGAGCCCCACGATCTTGGAGCGCCAAAATTTATACAACGGTACCTTTGTGCTGTGTTTACATTCATACAACGTTACTGATACCGTGTATGTATAAATTGGAGTTCAGGTGTAAATCATAATAAGAGTAGTCCTTTTATGAATCGTAATATGTTTTCATTTCTTTATTCAAACAAACAAATTAAAAAAACTAATAATATAATAATAATATTTACTCCGCCATAAAATATTCATTATCTATTGTTTCAATGTTTCTTTGTTGCCGTACACTCATCATAAAATAGATTTTATATCTTATGTCTTATATTAGCAATTCTATGTAAAACATTTCTTCATTATACTATAAATTCTTGACTACTCAGTCTGAATGTGTGCTTTATAAATTTGTTCTTATTTACATTATTATTCTATACTAGGCATACATCTTACGGCTTTATAATCATTTTAACGAAACTAATTGAATCGTTAGTCTTCTTCTATATTTCCAATTACTTTACTTTATATGCTTTCAATGATAAATTTAAATTATTAAATCAATTGTTAATTCTCCAAGCAAGGATTTAAATTATCTTTAAATTAACTGGTCATCATTAAAGAAAATTCTTACTGCAGTTAAATTACATTCTCTTATCTCTATCTACATAATTTTTCTTTAATTTAAAATTTTTATTGTCTTTCAATGTCTTTATTCTTTTATAATTATAAATTGGTTTTTCGTCACCTCAATTCTGCATATTGTTCCATGTCCTCTAGTGATCGGTCGGTCCTCTCCTACTGAATGTCCTCTTGTGTTTTCCGGTTCCACTGGTCGTCCTCCAGTCACTCGTCCTTCATGGTCCCATTGGCTGGCTGTAGAATGGAATGACGTGTTGCTCTGGATCGGCTGCAGTTGTTATATAAACCGCCTCTATTGCTCTGCGTATCGTTCCTCTGCTTGATGTTCTCTAGCCATCTGTCTAGGGTATTGATGTTTGTAGTTGTAGACGTCCGATAATTGTAGTTACTGTTCTTTTTTTATTATATTACTTGAACTAACATATTGTCCGTTATACTTTACAGTTTATAAACAAAAGATCTTGTCGATATTGGACATAGCGTCTAACTATGTCTGAAGTAATTAAAATTTCGTGTCTCTGACGGACATAGCATACCGCTGCAATTGAAAACTGATTGAAGAGTATTAAAAATTCTCGTCGCTGACAGACATAGCGTACCGCCACGACTGAAGACTGATTGAAGAGTAAATTTGGCTCTCCTGGGCTCGTATTTATATTCACCAAAAAAACCACACCTGTCGTCACAGAATTCTGCAGGTCAGAAGCTGTCTACGGCGTCTGTTCCCCACTCTCGTCCAATTTCACATATTCGCACATTTTTGCCAATTGCAATGTCTAATGCGGATTTCAAGGTGATCTAACATTGTCTAATTTAATTACACATATTATACGTAATTATCATAATGATCGCATCATTAGTGTAATTACTATGCTCTAAAAATCGCACAGAATTCGCACTGAACGTCATAATTATATAGAATTCGCACTGCACATGTGTCTGACTTTTATGCATTTTTAGAAGTGTTTACACTCTTTCTAATATTTACGGTTTTCTTATAATTAAATAAAACTTTAATTTAGCATCTATTTGGGGTGAGATTGCAAACTTTCAGGCTTGAACAGGCTTCACGCACACACACTATTTACTTGTGTACATGCTCTCAGCGGCAATCGCGTGATGTTCCTGTTGATTCCTGTTTATAATTCAGCTTCCAATTTCACACCTGCTTGTCTATTTCATATTACTAAAATTAATTTAAATATTTATTTTATTTAATACATGCACATTACAGCATATGCTTGTATTGTCGCAATATATTACCTTGAATTGATTTATCATCTTGGCTGCTCAGTGCTCTGATTAAGTATGCAGCTTTTATTACTAACTTCTCTACATCCATTTCCAATACTTTTTTTAAAAGCTCGTAGCCTCTGTAAGTACTGAACGTATAAATACTTTCTGGGCAGTTCTTGAGTGTACCTAATAAAAAAAATAACAAATAATTTGTGAAACTAAACTTTACTAACAACATTGACATTATAAATGCATTCACATCCATGCACTAATTATAATACAAAGGGCAATTTGAAAAGTTCATGGCCTACCATATAAACGTGTGGGTAATGTTTCTGGTTTTTACAACACTGTGGCACCACATCTGCCCCACAAACAACTGTGAAGCATCAAGTTATTCTGCATTATTGTTGCTGAGAAACAGCTGTGTAAACAAAGTCATCTCAACATTATCTCAGTGCAATATTGAAAATCAGGAAAAACTGATCATTGTACACTGATCAAATTGTTTGTTAATAAAGGTTTAACGCTGACAGAAATTTTTAATGAGATGAAGAATGTGTTGGGTGATGCTGTACTTTCATTTACTACAGTGAAAAAAATGGGCTTCTGAATTTAGCTGTGCAAGTTTGGAAGATAACCCAAAGAGTGGGCATCCAAAAAGTGCCACTATACCAGAAATCGTCCATAAAGTGCACTGTATTGGATGATCGCCACTTGAAGGTGTCTGAAATTTCTAAGAATATGGGCATCTCAGATGAAAGGGTATATCACATTCTTACTGAGGAATTAGGTATTAAAAACTGTCTGCAAGATGGGTGCGACCAAACACGCATGCGAATGCAAGCTTCACATGAATGTTTGGACCATTTAAAAAAAAAATCTGAAAGATTTTATTTGTAGATTTGTAGCAATTGATGAAACTTGGGTCCATCAATTCACTCCAGAAATAAAACAACAGTCAAAACAACACATAGTGTTTCTTCACCTCCAAAAAAGGGAAAATCAATTTTGTCTGCTGGAAAGTATATGGATTCAATTTTCTGAGATGCTAAGGGAATATTGTTAATATATTCCTTAAAAAGGATCAAACGATAAATGGAGAGTATTATGCTAACCTTTTGGACTAATGAAATGAAAAAATTCGAGAAAAAAGACCGGGTTTAGGAAAGGTCATTTTCTATCAGGATACTGCACAACTTCACACAAGCATTGTGTCTATGGCAAAGCTGAAGTACGATCTGTTACATCATTCACCTTATTCACCTGATTTAGAGCCATTTGATCTTCATCTATTCCCAAACCTCAAAAAATTTCTGGGGAGGGAGGTTGAGTGATTATCCTCAGATGATGGATGAAAGCGGCAGTAAATGGTTGTTTTGAGGACCTAGAAGAACTGGACTTCCACAGAGAGGTAAAAGCACTGGAGCATTTCTGGACAAAGTGAATAAACTACATGGAGACTATGTTGAAAAATAAAAACAATTCCATAAAGAAAAGGCAAGTCTTTCATTATCAGGCCGTGAACTTTTCAAATTACTCTCATATAATTAGATTTGCAATTAAACTAATTCTAACTGCAAGAAACCAGTTATTGGCTTTGTATTAAAATAGAAAGATACTGAATATCTAATAAACTTTTGTTTACAGTATATCTACAAATGAGCTCTACTATATATAATAAGGATTATGCAAAACTCAGAAGTTTTGGTTTATTAAGGATACAATTGGAGGTGTGGAGGTACATCACCTGAGAAGATGCAACATACTTAGTTAAACTGTAATAGTAACAAAAAAATGTCTCTAGAATGAAAAATCATAAAAGTACATTTTCTTTGCTATGTCCTTATATAAATACTAAATGTGCTATACGGCTCCAATGTGAAAGGGAAAGTCAAACTCCAATCTGAATTATCAGTTATCATATTCAGAAATGTCAAAACACACGATAGCTTAAATGTTCTCACCTATCAATGTGGAACACTCGTTGCAAAGACTTCACAAGTAAAATTATAATTCAGTCTATTTTCAGCCAATATGCTGATCTTATTCTGACAAGAAAAACTCATGTGAGGTATTGACGCCATTCCATAAATGACATATTCATTTTAATAAACTAGAAACCGTGTGTTATGGTTAATAAAATGAAATATCTTTGCTTTCACCTACAAATGTTTTTACTATTGAGATCATTATTATATAAGTTGCAAGCCATCTACATATCAACATGTAATAGTACAATTAATTACAACATAATAATTAAATAAAAGACACCTCTTATCTTCTCGGATTCCAGGGTTCTACACATGAAATCACAGCCTATAAACGTGATTTAGGGTTATATGTCATAATATTTACTCTCATTCACTGTTAACTATTTCAATTTCATTTATTATTCTTTTTATTATTCTCTTTTTTATGAATCAATTAAAAAACATGCCTTCTCCTTCTCTATTCTCTAACATTTCAATTAAACAAAATTAAATACTGAAGTAACGACCCCATCTGACCAAAACAACAAACTTCTATCTCTTACTTCTTATAATTAAATTATATTATTTATTAAATTAATTGTTAGTTTATATTTTACTGTTACTTCTCTGTTGGCGTCCCTGCAGACCCACGTTTTGCACTGATTATATTTTTTTTAGTCACTTGTTATAGTCCGAAAACGTTTGCACTGATTAAAATTTTGATTACTGGTGGTTGTTTGCTATATCACTGTCGTTTCACTACTGTATCATCTGGTTTAAACACATTTTTAATAATTTTGTTGTATTTCGGCTCGTGAGCCTGGTTACGCTGAACCGGTCGGTTCGGAAGTTATATGACGACAGATGCCGAATTCGACGTTTTCTAAGATGGCCAAAACGTTCTGCCCGTGGCAACTTGCGTTTTCATTGGACGAGCACCTCTCGAGGAGTCTACGTCATATAGTACCGGGTGCGAAGGAATTTTTGAGACGTGACATTTTCGTGTGAGTGTTGGCCGAACCGTGCGCTCGCACGTGGGAATGCGCACCCTTTCTGATAACATATATTCCTGTACCATTTTGTACCTCACATGGAGCTATAGTCGGTGTCCCATTATTATACTCTGATTAAACCGAAACTGGAAAACTTTATATTATAGCCCCTTAATTCTGTCCCGTTACAATACCCCCCCCCAATGAGAGGTTTTCTGCCGAAACAGAAAAACTCTCATTGCTAAACCCTAAGAGGACCAGCGAGGATATGGCGCCAACAACCCCCCATAATTCCTTAATAAATCATGGGTAATCTACCCCCCTGGTTCGGCGACTACGGCTGCACCTGAATGACATTACTGGACTTCTCAGTTCGAGATCCCAACACCGTAAAATCAGACAGGCACTCACCACAGTAACACCCAACCTAGTAACATTCCAGATAAAATCAACAACTGGCCTTATACCAAAGCAGATCCTCAACCAATATATCTCCCCTTATACATACTGGATTGCCTTTAGCAAAGTACTGGGTGCGTACATATGTGCCCTACTACCTTAAAATTAGTACTCATTAACTCAACTAAACAACTAACCTCAAAACAAGTATAATCATTTTAAATTAGCATGAACATTTCATCTCTATATATAAATACAGTTCCCTTACTTTACTCAGCTTTTATTGGTTTGTTTGACATTATCATTTCAAAACGAAATAAATTATTTAAATTTCATTCATGTAGTGAAATAAATCTAAGTTCATTACCAAAGATTCACATGTAAGTTAATTTACATCATCTCTTTTACTTAATCATTTTAATTACAACTTTTAAAATTCAAAAATCTTTTATATGAATTTAATTTCCAGAAATATATTTTTTGACACTTAATAAAAGAGACAAAATTATTAAATTAAGTTAATTAATAAAAAGAACCTATGAATTAATTACATGAAACATACTATACATTTAACACCAGTCATCAGCTGTCTCATTATCAGGTGAATGACCTTTCTCTAGGCACATTGAATACAAATGCACAAAATTATCCAATTTAAATCATACAATATCGAATCTAGCATTTAAAATCATTTGTTCTCATAAGTGAATGTTCATCTGAATCATAAACTCATAGTAAACATTACCGAACATGAACTGGGTCATCAATCACCAACTCTCTAGTTAGAGTAAGTAAACTTGATTGTACCGCTGTTACGGTCATTACTCCTCACTGATTTCTCAGCTACCCCTCCTACTTCATCATTTTATTATTTCCCCCCTTTTACCCAGTTACAATTAGGTAAATAACCTCACGGGTAAACCGTGCAAGGCATTTACCTGGTTGCATAAACACTCTATTGTTTATGCCCCTGGCTTGTAACGGCCAGCTCCCTTTCCACACACACTATTATTTCCTGATGGTGGACTGTAGCGTCCACGTGCATCCACAAGAACTGAAGTTTTTACGGTGATGCTGCCTACACCGTTCTTGTTTCAGCGTTATAAAAAATTCGGCATTACTGATGTCCGAAGACACCAGTAATCCTACTAAATATTACTTATAAGCCCTTAACACGGCACTACCACCCCCTGCGATGATAGCCGCTGTTCCATAGTTTGGTGATTCCCCTGATTTACCCCCCCCCCCCCCGGTTGTTTCTAAATTCACCAATTTTGAAAATAATAACAAGTATGGCTAGGATACAATCTGCCTAACCACACGTGCTACCAATAGTCCAAATCCACGGTCAGGGTTCGGTGACTCCGTGACCGCCCGAAAGTGGGGAATCACATATAAAATACTATATATGTTACATATTTAAGATTCCTACCCACTAATATAATAAACATAACACAACATAAACATTCATTACGAACATAAACCTCATTCAATTAAAATAAACATCTCATTTGCATCTGAATAAAATTTACAAATAATTCACTTTTAATTTTAAGTGAACCTTTCATTCCTCAATCTTTGATTATTTATCCTTTATTGTACCATTAAATTCTCCAAAAAATTCAAATTGATTATCAACATTCATTTTACATAACATTTCAAAATAATACCTTACCTAAGTTAACTTCTTTCAAACTCATTTAACGCCATTATAAGGCTCTTTTACTTTACTTCAAAGTCATTATCACATTCATACTTACATATGGTTACTCCCTCCCTCAAATGAACACATCATCACTTGTCATAGACTCAAACTATAAACAATTCTCACCACAAATATAACGTACAAAACCATATGTACCTTCTGAAACATTATAACAACCATATGACTCCACAACTAAACACATTTTTACTTTTACTCATTTGTTATTTATTATAAAGTTCAAATCTCAGAAAAATCATTTAAATTCATTACCAAAGTTCATTTATACATTAATTACTCAATTAATTCATCTCAAATTATTTAATCCAATTAGTTTTTAAAACACAAAGTTACTTTAATCACCTTACTCCAAAACAATTACAATTCATCTGCATTATCACCTTCATAATTATTCTCGTTATTTTAGTTAATAAAATATCATTATTATTACAATCAATTCCTACTGCATACACATTGTTTACATAACATACATAGTACAACCTAACCTACTACACAAACACAATTATCCTCACTATAAATTTATTTACAATTTTTTTGTCATATTACTTTATCATTTACCACACCTCATTACATAAGTTAGCTAAGTCATCACCATAAACTAAAATAATTAAATGTTCATTCACTGTTTCTAACCACGATCATCGAAAATCCATCTTATTTTCACATAATAATTTTCATATTTATTTACTCTCATTACATTATTATTTTTTATATAATGCCCCATTAACTCTGTGTTCTTTATTATACCATAATAATCTATAGGATTATTCCTTACTATTATCTCATAAACCTTGTCAACATTAGTTATTTTGGTCCAGTCCCCCTTAATATTATTCGTTAAACTCAGGTAAGTTATATCATCATATTCGTCTAATATATCCAACACATCACAAGGTAAGTGTTCATCATCTACAGTGGTATTATCAGAATAATCATCAACCTCTACTACAACCGGTAAGTATTTTATATCATCTATTTTCTCAAATTTTAACCTCTCTATCAACTCTCTATAACTTCTACTTATCTCAAATAACTCTATCTCTCTATCAACACACAACTCTTTCTCCAAATATCTCTCATCATAACGCCATCTCACACTTTCTCTCTTAATCCATGCAGAGGGCACTGCTTTGTTACTACACCATCTGGCTCTACCAGAGGCACAAAAAATCAAGGGACAATTATTTGTAGACCATACTTCTCCCAAATACACTCGTGAAGACCTTTCTTCACCCCCCACGGGAAAATTTTACCCTCTGCAACCCCTCTCCCTGTAAACTCTCTCTACTCTCTCTCTCTAACTTATCAACACTCACTAACATTCCATTATTACACTCTACTTCAACTAAAATTTCATCAGCACTCTCAATATTCACAACCTTACTCTCCAACACCAGATTTTTAATTATATCATTTTTCTCACCCCTACTTACTGCATTACATGTTACCTGATCGTCCTTATTTTCGTTTAATTTATCAGTCTTTTCACCACTTTCTACCCCCACTATAATTTCATAATTATCGTCACTATTCAATATTTTATTCTCTAATGCTACCACTTCCACTATTTTACCATTATTATTATTATTTGTCATATCTCTAACACTGTCACTTACCTTCTTATTTATTACCTGATTTAATTTCCTTTCTAACCTTTTATTCATTTCGTTAATCTTCTCCTTGCAATTGTTACTTATTGATTCTATTATCTGCTCTTTCCTACTAACACAACGTATATCAATTTCATTCATTTGCTTATTAAAATTAAAATTTTGCTGTTTTATCTCCTCTCTCATCAACTTTATCTCATTATTTTGTTCATTTGAGAATTTATCGTTCATTTTAGTGCTTACTTCATTAAACTTAGCATCAAAACTACTCTTTATCTCCTTAATTTCACCCTTTTGTTCATCAAATTTAGCATTAAAATTACTGTTGTCTTGATTATTCATCTCTTCTTTCACAGCACTAACACTTAACTAAAAATGAACTTTTTTCATGTGAAAAACTTACTAATTTTATTGGACGCGTTTCGGCTTAGTATCCGCCTTCTTCAGCTTTGGTAACAGACTGCCAGCATTTTGTAACGGTTGTGTGGAAGGTGAAGTGGGGGTGGTGTGTGGAGGAAGGGGATTGGCGCGGGGACTCAACTTACTGTTTGTTTTCTGTATAATTGTGTCAAAAAGTGTATGTGATTTATATTGTAATTGATCGTTGAGTATGTTGTTTGGTTGTGTTGTGTGGTGTTTATATATTTCGTATTGTTCAGTTGTGTTGTGTGGTGTTTATATATTTCGTATTGTTCAGTTGTGTTGAGTTTTTGACCTTTGGGTATGTAATGTAAAATTTCAAGATTAGTGTCTATGTTGGTGTAACTGTGGTTTTCTGTGTGTATGTGTGTGGCAAATGCAGAGTGTATATTGTTGTTGGTTAAAGCTTTTAAGTGTTCAGAATAACGGGATGAAAAAGATCTTCCCGTCTGGCCTATGTAGAAACTATTGCAGTCATTACAATTTAATTTGTAAACACCTGTTTTGTTATATTTGTCTATGTCTGTGTTTGTATTACTGATGTGTTTTTTGATGGTATTGGTTGTTCTGAATGCTATTTTGTATTTGTGTTTTCTGAATGTATTGGCGATTTTGTGTGTGTATGAGTTGTGGTATGTGAGTGTGATGTACTTATTGTGTTGTGTGTTAATGGTATTTAGTGTTTTGTTGTTTTTGTTTTTGATGCGTTTGTGTAGTATGTTTATTAAATTGGGGTTATAACCGTTTTTTATTGCTATGTATTTAATTTGTGTTGAGTTCGTCGGTGTAATCTTGTTTATTTAAGGGTATTTTAGTTAGTCTATGGAGCATATGGTTGAAGGCCGCATGTTTATGTTGTGTTGGGTGGTTTGATGTGTTGTGTATAACCATGTCGGTTGTGGTTGGTTTCCTGTATATTTTGTACATGTGTGTATTGTTAGTTTTGTTAATTGTTAGGTCTAGAAAATTTATACTATTGTTTTGTTCAGTTTCCAGTGTAAATTTTAATTTGTGGTGTATAGTGTTTATGTATTTGTGGAAGTTTTCAACTTGTCTTGTGTTGCCTTTGAATAAAAGTAATATATCATCTACATACCTGTGCCAGTATATAATTTTGTTAGTGTATTTGTTGTTGTTTATTATGTGGTTCTGTTCAATGTTGTGTATATATATTTCTGCTAGTATTCCTGATATGGGGATGTGTGTTAATAATATTTTAATTTTTAACATTAATAAACAACACACAGGCCCCCTCCCACAAAATAGCAAAACAACTAGACAAAATAATCAGAGAAAACATAAAACTCAGCAACAACACCTCTATCAAAAACAACATTGACCTAGTCAGGAAAACTGAACACATACACATCCCACATAACTCAACTCTGGCATCTTTTGATATAACCAATTTATACACTAATGTCCCCATCAAAGAAACCATACAAACACTAGAACAACTACTCAGACAAAACAACACACCTGAAACACACATACAAGAAATCATCACACTTACCAAAATAATAACTGAACAAAATTACTTTACATACAATAACAAAATATACACACAAACAGAAGGACTCCCGATGGGATCCCCCATATCAGGAATACTAGCAGAAATATATATACACAACATTGAACAGAACCACATAATAAACAACAACAAATACACTAACAAAATTATATACTGGCACAGGTATGTAGATGATATATTACTTTTATTCAAAGGCAACACAAGACAAGTTGAAAACTTCCACAAATACATAAACACTATACACCACAAATTAAAATTTACACTGGAAACTGAACAAAACAATAGTATAAATTTTCTAGACCTAACAATTAACAAAACTAACAATACACACACGTACAAAATATACAGGAAACCAACCACAACCGACATGGTTATACACAACACATCAAACCACCCAACACAACATAAACATGCGGCCTTCAACCATATGCTCCATAGACTAACTAAAATACCCTTAAATAAACAAGATTACACCGACGAACTCAACACAATAAAATACATAGCAATAAAAAACGGTTATAACCCCAATTTAATAAACATACTACACAAACGCATCAAAAACAAAAACAACAAAACACTAAATACCATTAACACACAACACAATAAGTACATCACACTCACATACCACAACTCATACACACACAAAATCGCCAATACATTCAGAAAACACAAATACAAAATAGCATTCAGAACAACCAATACCATCAAAAAACACATCAGTAATACAAACACAGACATAGACAAATATAACAAAACAGGTGTTTACAAATTAAATTGTAATGACTGCAATAGTTTCTACATAGGCCAGACGGGAAGATCTTTTTCATCCCGTTATTCTGAACACTTAAAAGCTTTAACCAACAACAATATACACTCTGCATTTGCCACACACATACACACAGAAAACCACAGTTACACCAACATAGACACTAATCTTGAAATTTTACATTACATACCCAAAGGTCAAAAACTCAACACAACTGAACAATACGAAATATATAAACACCACACAACACAACTGAACAATACGAAATATATAAACACCACACAACACAACCAAACAACATACTCAACGATCAATTACAATATAAATCACATACACTTTTTGACACAATTATACAGAAAACAAACAGTAAGTTGAGTCCCCGCGCCAATCCCCTTCCTCCACACACCACCCCCACTTCACCTTCCACACAACCGTTACAAAATGCTGGCAGTCTGTTACCAAAGCTGAAGAAGGCGGATACTAAGCCGAAACGCGTCCAATAAAATTAGTAAGTTTTTCACATGAAAAAAGTTCATTTTTAGTTAAGTATTAAAATTACTATTTATTTTATTGAACTTAACATCAGAATCACTCTTTTGTTCATCAAACTTTACATTAAACTTATTATTTTGTTCTTTCAATTCATTAATTGTTTTAGTAAAAAACTCATCATGTCATTATCAAATTTACTATTACATTTTGTTGAGGTTGGAGTTAACTGAACTCCAGAGTCCTCTGTAGCATTTGTTTCATCTGTAACACTTACTTCAATTGTTTTATCGTCTTGACCCACATTCGGAGTTGAATGAACTCCCAGGCCACTCATGACAGCTGATTCGCTCATTTCAACTTCAATCTCGTTAGTATCCATTTTTTATATTCTTTATGAGATTTTAATCTTACAAAAAAAATTAACCTTACATGTACTCAGTATTCATTAACATTATAAGTATTATTTAATTATAGTATACACATCACATAACCTGCATGTAATTTATATGTACTCCCAAATCACGCTTATATCCACGTGTAGGTGTGGTTTGTATAAAATTGATTTTATAAAAACAGTCCAAGTTCGGGGGCCAATTGTTATAGTACAATTAATTACAACATAATAATTAAATAAAAGACACCTCTTACCTTCTCGGATTCCAGAGTTCCACACACGAACTCGCAGCCTATAAACGTGATTTAGGGTTATATGTCGTAATAATTACTCTCATTTCAATAACTAATATTCATTAACTATTTCAATTTCATTTATTATTCCTTTTATTATTCTCTTTTTTATGAATCAATTAAAAAACATGCCTTCTCCTTCTCTATTCTCTAACATTTCAATTAAACAAAATTAAATACTGAAGTAACGACCCTATCTGACCAAAACAACAAACTTCTATCTCTTACTTCTTATAATTAAATTAAATTATTTATTAAATTTATTAATTAAAGGCAACCCAGCATTTTGCTCACACACACACACACACACACACACACACACACACACACACACACACACACACACATCTTTTAACCCCTTTTATTTAGCGCTCTTATTAGAAATTCAAATGGTCATATTTTGTTAGTTTATATTTTACTGTTACTTCTCTGTCGGCGTCCCTGCAGACCCACGTTTTGCACTGATTATATTTTTTTTAGTCACTTGTTGTAATCCGAAAACGTTTGCACTGATTAAAATTTTGATTACTGGTGGTTGTTTGCTATATCACTGTCGTTTCACTACTGTATCACCTGGTTTAAACACATTTTTAATAATTTTGTTGTATTTCGGCTCGCGAGCCTGGTTACGCTGAACCGGCCGGTTCGGAAGTTATATGACGACAGACACCGAATTCGACGTTTTCCAAGATGGCCAAAACGTTCTGCCCATGGCAACTTGCGTTTTCATTGGACGAGCACCTCTCGAGGAGTCTATGTCATATAGTACCGGGTGCGAAGGAATTTTTGAGACATGACATTTTCATGTGAATGTTTGTAGCGGGTCAATTTTGGGTGTTTTTAATTTTTAACAGTATGGGGCATTTATATCTTTTATTTCTTTCATTTTGGGCGGGCTTGTCAAAAGTTATGAAAATTATTGTGCAACGTTATTTTCCGTGTAACAGAACGATGTTAAGAAACAGTGGTAACAAAGCGATACGCAGTTGTTATTGTGTAACGCGGCGAGCAAAGAATTTACCTCCTTCAAAATTCTCAGAAATCCGTACTTGTGTGGCAACGCACATACGCAACTGTACGAACACGAGCACAAGTGACGCTCTTGACTAAAACTCAAGATGGCCAGAGCGCAAGAGTATTCATCGTCTTCTCAAAGACCATCCAGAAATACTGTTAAAGCCCCGCCTACTATTAATGACATCAGCAGAGCAGAAGCCAATATCGTGCTCTGGTATCCTGAATATAACTCCCATATTCCATGTATAAACGGAATATGCCTCAACAACTGAGCATGAACGACGAAGCAAAGCAGGTGGCCGTGAATACGCTGTTCCGCCCTCTCAGAAAAAGCACATGCCCAGTTCGTCACTGACTGTGTCGGCGCCGACACGCGAGCTAAATACGCTCATATAATTTCATCAGTATTCAATAATGAAAGTGAAGTAGTTATTTTCAAAAAACAGTGACAGGATGGGAGGAGAGTTGTAGAACACTAACATTTAAATTCGGGATTCAGTTTCGTTCGAACAGCAGAATTCTCATCGAGGGGGTATTGTAGCGGGTCAATTTTGGGTGTTTTTAATTTTTAACAGTATGGGGCATTTATATCTTTTATTTCTTTCATTTTGGGCGGGCTTGTCAAAAGTTATGAAAATTATTGTGCAACGTTATTTTCCGTGTAACAGAACGATGTTAAGAAACAGTGGTAACAAAGCGATACGCAGTTGTTATTGTGTAACGCGGCGAGCAAAGAATTTACCTCCTTCAAAATTCTCAGAAATCCGTACTTGTGTGGCAACGCACATACGCAACTGTACGAACACGAGCACAAGTGACGCTCTTGACTAAAACTCAAGATGGCCAGAGCGCAGTTTATTCATCGTCTTCTCAAAGACCATCCGGAAATACTGTTAAAGCCCCGCCTACTATTAATGACATCAGCAGAGCAGAAGCCAATATCGTGCTCTGGTATCCTGAATATAACTCCCATATTCCATGTATAAACGGAATATGCCTCAACAACTGAGCATGAACGACGAAGCAAAGCAGGTGGCCGTGAATACGCTGTTCCGCCCTCTCAGAAAAAGCACATGCCCAGTTCGTCACTGACTGTGTCGGCGCCGACACGCGAGCTAAATACGCTCATATAATTTCATCAGTATTCAATAATGAAAGTGAAGTAGTTATTTTCAAAAAACAGTGACAGGATGGGAGGAGAGTTTTAGAACACTAACATTTAAATTCGGGATTCAGTTTCGTCCTTTTCCGAGACATTTTCGATCTACCGCGTGCTGGCCACGAGGTCACAGAAGAACGCGTTGCCGGTAGTGATCTAAAATCATGTATTCAATCGGGTAATTGGGGTTTTAGAACGGAATGTGAGTGGTGAGTGTGCAATGCTGGGCTGTTTCTGTTTGTATCTGTGTTGGTAATTGTGTTTTGTGTGATATACAAGGTAAGCTATAGTTAGTAAGTTCCGTTATTTACCAGGTGCACGAGTTGCACAATATGTGACTCCATGTAAATCTATTTGTCAAACAATAATTTCAACAATTGGGCATTAAAATTATCAATTCTCTTCATACCAATGTGTTGTGCAAATTATTCACACAACCTTAAGAAATTACGCCTGCATCCTAAAATACGTATGACGCAACCTTGAAGCTGAGTGATGGTAAGTAAGAGTTTCTCAATGTTTGTTTTGTATTATTATTATGTCAATTAATATCGAAGGTAACATGTTGGCCGAACCGTGCGCTCGCACGCGGGAATGCGCACCCTTTCTGATAACATACATTCCTGTACCATTTTGTACCTCACACGGAGCTATAGTCGGTGTCCCATTATTATACTCTGGTTAAACCGAAACTGGAAAACTTTATATTATAGCCCCTTAATTCTGTCCCTTACAAACAAGCAACACAGTCATGCTCCTTTTAGAATAATTTTCAAGCAAAACTAACAGAAAGAAATTATTGTATTATATACCAAAATACCCCTACAACCTTCTAACAGTATCATATTAGAACATGGAGCAATCTGGTTAGCTATAAACAAACAAAAACAACGAAATATAGATGGGAAAACAAATCATATTTTGAGACAGTGGGTTAGAGTTAGGCAACATCTCAAAATAGACATTTGCCACTTCAAGGGTTAACAACACAATTGTAATATAACACATAATCATAATTGTAGATTATGCAGTTATTATATATACAGAAATGACAGACTGTGTGCACAAATAGTGAAACCTATAAACATAAGGATTGGTATTGTTTACAAATCTCATTATCAACTGTAGAAAGTAATATTACATAATTAAACTTCTTTACATGATAATTCCACTGACCATTCTATAGAGAAAGATTGCCATTACCATACTGAAAGATTTCAATATACACATGTAAGAGACTTTCCACTTATTTTTATTCTTCTTTACTGTTTATGAAACAAGTTATGCTAAAATTGTGCGTGCACGAGCGTATGAGTGTGCACGTAGAAACATGAAACATACTTACATGACACTGCATATAATGCTTTTAGCTTCAGATCCTCTGATTTCGCTGAGATTACCAATTCCATTAGTTGAGGCAACAGAGACTGTTCTTTCATAACACACATCTGAGCATATCTATTGTTCTGAACACAATCACCTATAATAGTGGCAGCAAGTATCTGCAAATTTTCTCTTTGTACATTTAAAACCTTGTGCATTGCTCCCATTCCACCATGCTTCACAAAATCTTGAAAATCACAAATTAAAAAAAATTTAAGTTGTATAATATTAAAAAAGATAAATTGCACATTTATTAATTACATACATAAATTAATAATAGGTTAAAAATTATCATAAAACTAGAAATTATATCACAGAGCAAATTAAAAATAATAATTTATAAATATTGTACATTACACAGTTAACAATTAATGTATGTTGTAAGTCAAAACACACATACTCATGATGCATGTCTTTTGAATACTCTGAACATAAGGTAAGAGCATGCATAATCAGTGATGCCCATCATTGGAAGTTACAAACAAAAAAATCCTTTCAAAGCCATTAAGCCATCAATTCAAAATGACTTTAACTTTTAAAATAAATTAAACTATAGATTTAATAATTTTCCTTGTAACTGACAGCATACGATAGTTAATATTGCGTTGTCATGTCTCAAGGTAACTGCAATACACAATAAGATGATCTTTTTAAACAAAAGAAGATACAAAATATAATAATGATGATGTGACAAGATCAGCTGCAAAAGGTTCATGACATGAAGCAAAAAGCTAATGTTCTAGAGTGAAAACGTACTGGATATATTTACGTTGAAAATATATGTGCCAATGAATGAGGGGATTGACAGTGAAGAACAACAAATTAAGAACTTCATATTTTACTGCAGCATATAGCCCGTTAGATATTGTGAGATGAAACTTAAATGGGAAGATAAAGTGGATCAAAATGCTGGATTGGTTTGAAAGTCAAGTGATGTTCATGAGATGTTGGTCTCTTCTAAGTACACAACAAATACCTTATGGACATCACTGGCTTTATGCCTCTGCCTCCTACTTAGAGGAGAAGTGGAATTGTCGAAAATACGTATATACGAGGTTTGTAGTATGGTACAGTCTTCACTATATCACAGCAAAACAAAATAGTACAATCAGAATCTGCAATAATTTCGAACACGATTTTTTTTTGCCATCACCATACTTCCATTTCCTTAAGGAACATTGAAGTAAAAAAAAAGGCAGAAATAATAAATAGCGAGATTTAAATTAAAAGTATTGTTCTGTTTCTTCACTAGCAATACAACTGGTCACCAAATATATAAAATGTCCCTTCTTTAGGTCCTATCAACCCACTGAGATCAGAAGTATCAAGTCTTATCCAGTATGAACCTGATCTGCAACATAACACTATAATTAATATTAACACTAACCATCAGTGGAGAAGTCTACATCCAGACTTTTTCAGTATATTTTAATAACATGAAACTGTTATACCTGGTGTGTGGAAACATAAAAAAAAAAACAGATGTAATGACAGTATTTATATAGCTGTAGGACATATGTAGAGGGTTTTTCACTGTGGTCCAATATTCAAATTTTCAGAAACGCCAGATGTTTTGGCCATCCCAATGGAGGCCATCTTCAGTGATGTGGGAATGAGGTAGTAATACCTGCTAAAGAAAAAAAGAGAGATTAAAGTGGATCCAGAAGCATACTTCTATAAATAACTTCTGTCACAGCTGTTCAAGATGTTACTATGACTCAGGCTATGAAAGCAGTGAGCCAATCACTTGTGCAGAGCTCCTATTGGCTGGATTTTAGCATGTCTGAGTGCTGGCCGCCAGCATTCATTTGGGGCCAGACATTCGTTGTGTATTTTCATCCCCAAGACTCCATGCTTGAAGATACCGATCACCTCCAACTGCAACCAAGGGAATTACTGATGCATTGAGCACACCTGGGTTACCTCGAACAAGACTGTAAGGCCTTCACTGGACAACAAATGCTCTGGTACAGCCAACTTCTCAGACTGACCAAGACTGCAATGTCATCGGTGTTCAGTGATCCAGGTGTTGACACTACACTTCGTAGTGCCGATATACACTTTCCTGCAAGAGCAGCGCACCTGTACACACTGCATGAAGCAAGCGGATTCCAGGCATCTTTCACCAGTCGTAGGTGTTGCTGGATCTTCTGTGTTGGTATGATGACAGCATACATCCCATGCCGTTTAAGCAACTTCCCAATACAGTATGTCACACTCCTGGACATAGGGCAAGAACGATGTGCCAACCATTTGCTGCTCCTCAGGGAACACCGCGGCATCCAATAGTACAATCAACATATGAGCTTGTGAAGCATTTCACTGGTTTGGTTCAACTGTACATTTAGCTGAAGGACACCTCTGTGTGGGATCTGACACACTTTGTTAAGAAGATAAAGACTGTTGAGATTGGACCTAAGGACATCTTGGTCAGTGTTGACGTCTTGTCCCTCTTCAAAATGGATCCTCTGAGGGAGACCTTGGATCACACCAGCTATCTGTTTCCAGCGGACATTACAGCCTTGTTCTGCAATGTACTGAGAACCATGTACTTCAAGTGGAACAGGTTTTCCTATAAGCAGATTAACAGTCGCCATGGGCAGCCCTGAGGAGGGTGGTGGTGGTTAGCTTTTATACCGAGAAATCTGAAGAGATGGCTTCATGTTGCAGTTGTCAGTAAGTCGTGAAAAGGCTGTAATGTCCACTGGAAACAGCTGATATGATCCAAGGTCTCCCACAGAGGATCCATCGTGAAGAGGTACACAATATCAAAACTGACCAAGATGTCGTTAGGTCCAATCACAACACTCTTAATCTTCTCAACGAACTGCATCCAATCTTGCACGAAGTTCCCCATCAACCTGATATACAGTTGAAGCAAACCAGTGAGATGCTTTACCAGTGCAGCAGGTGGTCAGCACATGGTTCTTGCCCTATGTCAGGAGTGACATGCACCGTATTTGGAAGTTACTAGAGCAGCATGGGATATCCAATGTCTTCATAATAACTCAGAAGATCCAGCAACACCTGCAACTAGTGAAAGATGGCAGTGATCTGCTTGCTTCGTGCGGCATGTACAGGGTGCCCTGCTCCTGCAGGAAACTGTATATCGGCACTACAAAGTGTAGTGTCAACACCTGGAACACTAAAGACTGGCAGCATTGTAATCTTGGTCAGTCTGAGAAGTTGGCTGTACCAGAGCACGTGTTGTCCAATGAAAGTCACACAGTCTTGTTTGATGAGGAGACCCAGGTCCTGTCCTCAATGCGTCGGTACTTCCCTCGACTGCAGATGCAGGTGATTGAGATCTTCAAGCATAAAGTCTTGGGAATGAGCGAATGTCTGGCCCTCATTAAATATTGGCAGCTGATGCTTAGACATGCTAAAATCCAGCCAATAGGAGCTCTGCACAACGTGATTGGCTCACAGTTTTCATACCCAAGAATCATGGTAACATCTTAAACAGCGGTGACAGGAGTTATTTATAGAAGTGCTTTTGGTTTCACTTTAAACTCTGTTTTTTCTTTAGCAGCCAATGAAGATGGCCACCATTGGTACAACAGAAATGTCTGGCGTTTATGAAAATTTGAACATTAGACCACAGCTAATAGCCTGGTAAACATTTTGTACAGCTATGATAACTCTGGCCATGAGAATTTGCATGCATAGTTATCCGACTATACAAGCTACAGGTTTACACAAAGTCGTTTTCCAGTCCATCAATCTGAACACTACTTTTATACACTGCCGAACGATATTTGTAGTTTAAACAGTTGTATACTTCTTAACAACATATTTTTCAGGTGTTGTGAGCAAAAACATATTGAAGTGACTGAAATCCATTCAAAGAATTGCATTTGTTCCAAGATAGCATTCTTTAATCCACTGCTCCTCTACTTCCATGGTACATGGTCAGAAACATCTATACAGTGCTGATATTTAATTAATAAAGTTGTGTTAGTGGTTATAATCAGAAACAGAAATTGCCCTGTTGCACTCCACTAACAATGGGGATCAGATCAAAAATATCTGAGGATGATGAGCTGTGAAGCTTGAAAGTGCTAATCAAGAATTTTGTATTTAGTGGTGTGCAACAGCATAATTTCTGAAAGTGCTGTTAATCCATTGGCATATTTTCTCTTCTCTGTTCAGCAAACCAAAGTTACTTATAATAAATAATAAAAATCAAGGCAATACAGGGAGAGTAAATGAAAATTAAATATCTCACCGATTGCAACATCTATATCAGAAACGTATTCTACAATGATGTTTAAAGCATTCTCGTATTTTGGAACGTGTTCTTCGCTCACTACAGGATTTATCTCACTGACAACTTCCAATGCCTTTAGGACCTCTTCTGAAGGATTTACCATCATTGATTCAAGTGCAGCCATTAAAAATTCAGATTTCTGTAACAGAGTATATGTTATAATATAAACGGATACAGGCATGTCTCAAATAACACATTACTGATTTATTTTATTAATATTATTTCATCATTGTTGTTGTTATTACTATCATTATCATCATAAGCTTATAAAAGGTATTTAAAAAAATTTTTTTTTTATTTGTAGCAAATAAGAAATGAAGCCTTCATTACGTGATTGCCATACATCTTGTCTTCATCAATTTACAGCCATTATACAAATGATTTGAAGATTACTGCCATATATATATATATATAACATCTAGCAGATGTGCTAAAGAAGCACCTTGCTTAAACATGTATACTAACAAATATTAGAAGCACGTGCTTCTAACATTCTCAATAAACGTGTCTCAAATATGCTATTAACGTTTTACATTATTATATTCACACCGCGACCACAGTTGGCCTGCAACATGTTGAGTGTAGAGGACATTGTATTTTGTCAAAACAAATGAAAAATAGAAGATATTGGGTTCAGCCATCACTACAAGCTATGATGTGATACAGTAGAAGTGACCTAATTGTTGATTTGAATAGAGATGGCGGTCATCCGTTAAAAGCAGAAATTCGTTGTGATGGCAGTTTAAAAAGAATGGGAAGCTGTGATTCTGAATATGGTTGGACCTAAAATCATAAAGCAGAACATAAACATCCATGCATAATTCATTTTGTTTCTGTCTTTAAAATCAGAACATGTTTGATCCCATAGTGTTTACTTTTCGTGAAATAATTCAATTAACTTTATAATATGATCTTTCCTCCATTCCGTTTTGTTTAAGATATTTTCCATCATGTGAATATACCACAAAAAGAATATCAAACAAATTAAAAAATCAAATAAATAGTACAAAATAAAAAGTAAAATAAATCAGAACATATTAAACAACCAATAGCAAAGAAGGATAACAAGAGGCTATCACAGCCCTACAAAAGTGAATGACAGGGATGTTGTTGGCAACTAGAATGTGCTCTAACATTGCTATTAGCAACATAACATTCTTTGATCTGCAGATAGCATAATTTCTGCTAATAAAATGGAAAATTGCTAATAACATTTCTTGCTATAGCTCGACCACAAACAAAAAATAGCTGGAGAAGGGATTGACACCACAACGCGTCACAACGAAGCGGGAACATTACCCCCTCCATTGTCACAGTCATACTCTTTACTGCACTATTTTACACATAATATTTGTATACCGGGCAACACCTCGTTCCTAGTGTGCAGAAACATAAGTGTACTATTAATTTGTAACAGACTATTAGAAGTAACAAATCATAAAATAATTATGCACGTTTCTATAAAATATATTAACAAATTGTAAAAATCCTTTTTGTATATATAATTTAAAAATAATATTAATAGAACCTAACCCTAAAATTTATGTAAGGCATACTTTAAAAACAATTCATAAAGCAACCGCCTGTGTAAATCTAGGTGCCTACCAGAGTAGTAAAAATTAATGTTCATTATACATTTTAAATGATAAACTAACTTTAATTATTTATAATTATTAATAAGACAAAAAATTGTAAATATTTATGGTATTCATTTTATTTGCCCATTCATCATCTGAATCTTTATTTGTACTTGAATCTGAATTTTTCCCATAGAAATAATTACTTTATCCATTTCTTCGTCTATAACATCGTCCGTAATCCATTACAGTTCTTCAACGTTTTTGTATGGCACAATACTTTTTCCAACTTTTCTACTGTAAAATTTTCAATTATTTTTTGCAACAATTTTGCTTTTCATGTAAAGATAATACACTAAAATTACGTGCAAGTTCTCCTTTAATATCTCTCCAGATGAGGTCTGTAGGATTCAGATCGGGATGGTAATGAGCCAGACAAAGTGGAATACGGCCTTTTGCACAAATTATTTCGTCCAGAATAAATGTACTTTCATAGTTAAATGGTTTTAACCAGCAACTGAAATTCTGTCAATGTAATATCTACTTTAATCATTTAAATACAGTCTAAATCATCATCGTCTATCGTCAAACTCTTTAGCTGCCGAAAAAGCGTTGCTTGACACAAAATCAGCAAAGAGAGAGTGACAATTTTATGCACTGCCGGTACTCATAAATTAAAACTGGAAGTTTTAGAGAAAGCAAAATAGCAGCTATGTTTGATGAAATTTACACAAGTCTTTTGCTGGTTCATTATTATCATCATCAAAAAAGGTGTTTATATGGACAGACACATTTTAAAATCATAATTTTATACACTTGTCATTCGGTTTAGAAAATAAGGCAGTTTTATTAATTGATAACGCCCCTTTCAACCCATTAGAACCAGATCTAATATCAGATAATGGTGAAATAAAAGCTGGTTTTAAATTCCATTGTCATTAGTCTTTGTGAGTCCATGAACCAGGGTGTAACTGCAGCTTTGAAAAATTATTACTGTTTTAATTTAATGGAAAAGCTTGTAGTGTTTTTGTGATTTTATAAGTTCGATTTTTTCTGTACATGTGTTTTTAGAATATTCTTTTCTTGCATACGGAATATTTTTCTTGCATTATGTTTATTTTCACAAAATTACACATCACATAAATCGAAATAAAGTATATTTTATCAGTTTATGTCTCTTTTCATTAGCCTATTTAAAATGCCTGTTTGTTCTCATCCACACAAATATTTTTGTTCAAAATCAGTACCCGTTCGTCCAGTACATGTAAATTACACATGCAAGTATGCGGGGGATTTGTGTACACATGATGATCAGTTCCGATCCTACAGTGATCGCAATTATGCTGATCGTTACAATTTCGGGGAGCTACAATGACACAGACTGATCAGTGGATTAACCGTGTTTTCTGACAACCGTGATTTGCACATTCCGAATTAAAATGGATAATCGATGTTTTGCTGTATTTGTAAAGAAATCCTATAAATTAAATAAAATAGCAAATTATTCATGAATATGTATACGCACCTAACTGAATAACACAGCCCCCGCTGTGGCCGCATAAACACAGCCCCCGCTGTGGCCGCATAAACACAGCCAAGTTTGTTAACGGACATGGGGGTGCTCTGCCAAGCCAGCGCATGCGCACTGGAACTATTTTTTGTCTGTGGTACACCTATAGTAACATTTTTCTTTTACTATTCTCTAGCAATGTTATGTAACACTGCTAAAAGCATGTTTGGCTACATAGTGTAAACGCACCTTAACCAAGAACTGTAGGTATAAATAATAATTAGAAAAGTTAATGCAACACCAATGTTTTTCTTCACTAATTAACTATTACATGTGGCATTATGTGACTTTATAGATGTTATTGCAAGTTTTGCAGAAACTGGCTTAATCAAAAAATATGATAGAAAAATCATGCTACAATATGTGGAAAAAAGTTTAATGCACCTGGAGGGAGAACTGATTATTAATTTCTTCGTTTAGCAAAGACTATGAATTAATAAATGACAAAGTTTTTGTGAGATTCGACCATTACTCTTTACAGACCTCATTACTTACACATTATTTCACTAGTACGTGCAAAAGGATTCCCTGGCTTGTCCTTCATCCTCTTACACATAAATATAAGTTGGGGTAATACAAAATACAGTACAATATTGTATTAAAGAATTAAAGAAAACTAAAAACTTGTTTTCGTGATTTTCACTCGTCATGATGAGTGAAAATCAGGAAAACCAAGTTTTTAGTTTTCTTTAATTCTTTAATATAATGGATTTTCATCAAGTAAAGGCCTCCAGTATCAATTACAATATTGTATATTAATTTATACTTCAATAGACATATTAACAAACTACTTAAGTGATTATGTAGCATGTGGGGGAAAACAGTGCATTCAACTTATTCCTCAAATTACAAAAAAAAGAACCTTGCGCCCACCGAACCACTACAGGTAACACATTCATATAATATGCTGATTTTATGAACAAGATCAATGCTTTCAGTTGTAACATCAGGAAAGACTATAACATGTACATGTTCTACATGCGGGACCAAAAATGCTAATTTTAGGCCATTACATGTATACACACTTCAGCAAAACTGTAGACTGTAATCAAAATAACTTTTATTTAAACATTTTTAAAGTACAGCTCATCATTATTATTGTACGAAGTAAAAACTATAAACCACAATGTAAAAAAACACTCATGCAAATTTGAAGTTTATAGGCCTTCCCAAAATTTTACATGTGCATGTAACTTTTGTACATGTGATACAATAGTATACAAAATTTCTAAGTAAGTGTAAAGGATACATGTATTAAGAATTGAAAATCCTTAAAAAAAAGCATTGTAAATCTGAACACCAGCAGGGAATGAAAATATGAAAACATTTCACTGCTATAAAAAATAAATAATAATAATAATAATAATACCAACTGTTGGCCCTAAGAATTGATACTTGTAACAGACATCAAGGGGTTAACTAGGCAAAATTTTTCAAACATTTGAGTCAAAGTTTTTACAATTTAGGAGTATTAGTTTGCATAATTACTT
Organism: Magicicada septendecula; assembly: GCA_034769895.1. Lineage (NCBI taxonomy): Eukaryota > Metazoa > Arthropoda > Insecta > Hemiptera > Cicadidae > Magicicada > Magicicada septendecula. The sequence continues at coordinate 330,999,953 of CM068376.1, forward strand.
TTTCTATTGTACAAATGTTTTGCCATTGTTCTCCCTGTCAGTTATCTGATATTTTATATTGATTGTCTATACCCCTTATTCATTAAATAATGTTAACACTCCTCCAGTTATAGATTAGGCACTTTTTTGTGATTAGTTTCATGTTATTTTCATATAAAGATATAACGATCTGAGTGACACTGGGGTGGTATCTAGTTCATAAGCCTTAAATGTGTGGAATGCATTATCATCACACATGAAACCTATCAACAGTGTAGTCCACTCAACCACTACTGAAAACTAAATCTCTTTCACTGATTTAATCACACACACACACACACACACACACACACACAGTAATAAAAGTTACAACACACACACAAGCCCATGACTACCCACTGGTACACAAGTGTGTCCTGGCAGAAAGGACCACTGTAGTAGCCTATTTACATCTCTTACCTCTAAAGTATGAAAACGTGAAAACATGATTAATTGTCTTGATTATTCATCACTTCTTTCACAGCACTAACACTTATCTAAAGGTCGAAAACTCAACACAACTGAACAATACGAAATATATAAACACCACACAACAAAACCAAACAACATACTTAACGATCAATTACAATATAAATCACATATACTTTTTGACACAATTATACAAAAAACAAACATTAAGTTGAATCCCCGCGCCAATCCCCTTCCTCCACGCACCACCCCCACTACACATTCTACACAACAACCGTTACTAAATGATGGCAGTCTGTCTCTAAGCTGAAGAAGGCGAATACGTACGCCGAAACGCGTTCGACGAGAAGAGAATAAACAGTAAGTTCACAAGAAAAAGTTTCATTTTTAGATAACATGATTAATTCTCTATATATGCTAAAAACTCATGAAAACCTGAATTTTGTAATAATGTGTCCTCTTTTCTCAGTAACTGTGAAGTTACTTTAACTTCTCTGATACTGTTGTATCAATCTGAATTTCAAGTGGTCCCACTGGTTGCCTGACCATTTCAGAAAAAAACTTTTTTATCTGTCTATTCCCTTATGTTCTGGTAGTTCAAAACATATTTTCATTTATTTTTATTGTATCAGGTTAAAGAGGCAGCCATTTTTGTTCTATGGTGCACACCATTTTTTCCATTTGCAGACATTTACAATAGCCTATTCAAAATATCTCAGGATTGGGTTGTCCGAGAAATAAACTTCAGTGTTTTCAGTACATTCTAACCTACAATTTGGAGCATTTTTTACTGTACTAGTATGCTAGTTATAACACACACAAAAAATTTCGAAAAGTTTTATTTTATAATTTGCAGTAAGGAATGTCGCTGAAAGCAATAACGAAGGGTGTATGTGTGGAAAACATATTTTGTAAGGGACAAAAGGGGAACGAGCAGGCAAGCTGTAGTGACGGACACGTCATAAATTTCGTAGACAGCTGCGACGCGTACCCTGTTAACAGAGTTCACTGCTCCGGGTACGTAGAACACCAGTTTTTTGTGAAAACACATTGATTCCATAGAAGACTACATACAATGTGTAAAGAGCCATTAAAGGAGAAAAGGCTTCACAATGGTCAAGCATACATGCGTACGCCAGCTGTCAGGAGAAAGCGACGAAGGGTGGATTGATTTGAAGGACTCCAGCGGTCGATGACAGGGTTTTGACCTTACTTGGAAACGAAAGCGCAGAGAGTACGTCCAAACTCAAGGATGGGGTGTTGCCTGGCAATTAAAAGAAAAAACCAACTTTCAAAGAAGGGTAGGCGAGGCCCTTGAACAACAATAGATAATAACGGCAGAGCGACGAAGTCAAGAAACAATGAAAATGGAAGAGAAACTCAGAGTTGTCACTGAAGATTTTAGAAAAAACGACAGATAAAATTTATTGCTGCGTTGTCTGGAAATGACAACGACCTCAAAATATGAAGCAAGGGAAGAATCTGGTGGGGAACCAGAAGCCCTATCAGAGAACGCCTTTGAAAAGATGGGTAGTATTTGGACTTGGAGGGAAAAACATGAAACCAATAAGGAAACGGCGTCGTTGGAATCAGAAGTCTGGTGGGAGATTTGTTAAGGAAAATATAGGAAGGAGACAGGAACGCGCTCAAGGAGTTCTAACTAAAATACGGACGCGAGAGGAGTTCTAACGAAATTTCGGACGAGAGTGGAGTGAAGTCGGTGACGAGAGAAATTAGCATTTTAACGAACTTAGAATAATTTGATACACAGTGTGAGAAGGTAGTTTTCGAACTTATAACAAATTAATACAGTCATTACAAGCAAACGAACTATGAAGTAGAGTCACACTATTAGCCTACCAGTGAACATTAACTGAAACAAATAGTTATCAGACAATAATGTAATTTGAGTGTATAAAAACACTTTATAACAATAACTTTTAAGAACGATTAACAACACAAATTACATTCATGAACACTTAATAACCAGACATACCGCAACAAACGTGCGTAATAATAATTCAGATTTGAAATAATTTACGATGTCGGTGTACAACGCTAACTTTTATTCATAAATTATAATCCGAATGCGTGGAGTTGGTGAGTGAAGTGTCTGTGAGTGACATCGTGGAATTCATCCAGTGCCATCTATCATCTGGAGGAGTTATCTGCACGATTCTAGAACGATCGACATGGGGGAATCATCACCGCAACCACCGAGTGATTGGATATTCGAATAACAAGTATAGTAAAACATGTCTTAATTAATTTCGATCCACTGTCTGTCATCTCAAAGAATCCACACACAATAAAATTCAATAAAGTAATCGTAAAGGAATTAAAGAAATCGATTCTAAAGTTTGTGTAGAAGTAAAATTATCATTGTTTATCAGTTTGGAGTAATGTTTATTTCCAAGTTCTAAATGAATCCGTAATTACAAAATATAGTAACAGCTTAAGAGATATTCATATTAAGAATTCATAAGATGAGGCTAAACATTATAATTTACTTAATGTACTAAACGCAATTGATGAATGATCATTAATATGCAACTATTAGATTGAGAGTTTGGATAACAAATTTTATTACTGTATTATTTTGATATGTACAATTTAATGAGTATTCAATTTTATTACTGTATTATTTTGATAGGTACAATTTAATGAGTATTCAATTTTATTAATGTATTATTGTTTGATATTTACGATTTAGCCATGAGTATTAAATTTTGGTAATGTGTTAATTTTATATATTTACAAGTACTAATGAGTACATAGAATTTTGTGCTACTTTAATATTTACAAGTAATAGCAAACTAATGTGAATAAATTTAAGAGTTATCAGTAGCAATGAGCATTTATTATTTTTTAACCCTGAGATAAAGAGAATAAACAAAATTTATTGTTAAATTGGCGTCCATCGCTGGGCGTAAACGGGTACAACTCGTTATATTGTTAAATTGACGCACACAACGTCGGGCATATTTATTGTTAAATTGGCGCCGCACCGCACGGCTTGATAAAATAGTAAGCTAGGGCAGTGACAGACAGTGGCTAGCAATAAGTTTAAAATAAGTACATGTAAGTAGCTTAAGCTATATTATTGTTGTCGTATATCGGTCTCTAAGTCTCTGAATGATAACCCGAAGTCAAGCTAAAATGGCATCTAGTGGAGAGAATTCAAATGAGTTTGATGTCAATAACCAGATGGGCTATGAGCAGCCTGAGGACGGAAACGCAATGAATGAAGAAAGCTCCACAACCGGTGCAGGAACTAGGGCCGGGGGACCGCAATCACAGTCGCAGTCATCTGAAGCAAATTTTCAAATGTTAATGGCATTGATGAAACAACAATTTGAAGAATCGAAAAAACAATTTGAAGAAACAAGAAAGCAAATAGATGAAAGAATTGAAGAATCGGAGAAGAAGAACGAAGAAATGCACAAGAGAACGGAAGAAAGAATCGCCGAGAAATTAGACGAAAAAATAGAGCTAATGAGAAGAGATTTACGAGGACAAAACCACCAGGTGGGTACTGATTTACAAAAACAATCAGAAAAATTGGAAGAAAACAAATTAGATGGAAATACTATGGATCAAATTGACACCGAGTATCAATCTTCAACAACTAAAGCATTGTCTGAACATCATATCTCAAGATCAAAAGAAAGATCTACAATTATTAATGGTAGATATGAAGGTGATAAAGACACTTGTACTGTGTTTGTTAGCAACTTACCAAACACAACTACAAAAAAGAAAATAATCAAATATTTCAGAAAGTTTGGTACGGTTGTAAATACGAGATTGCGATATGCTGCAGTATCTGATCCACGATTTCCCAAAAGACGTACTATCATTAAGAAAGAGTTTCATAAAGACAGAACAAATATCCATGCATATGTACGTTTTACTGATGAAAATAGTGCATATCGTGCGTTGGAAGCAAATGGTAATGTGTATGAGGGTTACCACCTGAGAATTGAGTCAGCTAACACGAAGGCTGAAGAAAAGCAGAGAACTAAAAAGAAAAAATTGAGTACTACAGTTAATATTACCAGTACTGATAGAAAAATTAGAAGGAGGACTGGGGAAGTACGTAAAAATTTTGAAACCAAACCTGAGATTAAGAAAATGAAAAACCGTTCTGATGGGTATCAAGGGCGAACTGCGTTAGCACGAAAGAAGAAAAGGATGAAATTTGCTGGACTATTCAAGAATATTGTGAAGATTGGTATGAGAACGAAAGGAAGATTTCAAGCGATCGAGATGAGATGTCTTAGAAGTCTTGAAAACAAAACATCATTATGTGAGTACGCGGACAGGAAAACGAAAATAATTAAAACGCCACAAACTGTTAAAGAACGTATTTGTCAGAGGGTTGAAAAGAAGAAACGACAAAAAAAACTCAGCGCGTACATAAATAATGGTAATATGACCGGGGAAGGTTGTCAAAAAGGATGGGACGATCCACTTTCAACACACCGTCATAAAAGAGAGAGACAGAGAGAGAGAGGTGTCATAAATTCTTTAGATGTCAACGGCCCACTGCAGGGTAAGTGTGAAACGAAACTCACGAATTCAATACCCTTACTAATTACCAACAAAATGTGTTGTAACGGAACTCACTTAACAAAACGTACAACTATGCCTCCACAAATAGAAAATTAAAAGTAATTAAATGTAACGGATTAAAGAAAACAATCTTAAGAATGTCCGAAAATTTAATAATTAAGTTAGATAATATTGGGTAAAATACCTTAGATAAGAACTGGTTGTGTAAGATTACATTAACCGAAGAAAATAAATAGATATGAATATAATATGAATAAAATTAAATAAATGGTAAATAAAAAACATTGCCGTGAAAGTACGGAATATTAATGAAGAAAATTAATAGCGAATTAAATAGTAAGATGAGTTATACGAAGGAGCAGAAGGAAATTGATCATTTAGGAATGAAGGTCACGAATGGATAAACAAATGAGAGTTATGCATACCCAGGAAATAAGTGATATGGATTGAAACAAAAGCACCACCAGGGCATGACAACATGATGAACCCGAGAAAAAAAAAATGGAATTTCCTCGACCAAAAGGCACCAGAAGGCTGAAGTAGCTGTGATTAAGGAATGCTTGGAATGGGATTATTAAGAATATACCCAAAGCACCGATATCCAATCTCTGGGAACTGCAAGTAAAGGGGTACGGGGTTATATAATAATGTCCAGATGCCTGGTAGGTAGATCGTTTGCAATTGCGTTGTTTAAAATAGAAATATCATTCAGCGTCTTAGGAGGGCCTAGCAAAAATGTAAAAGAATTATTATAATTTGCTAGAACAATTAATGAAATGTCTTAGTAGTAACACGAGATAAAAGAAAATAGAAATAAGAAAGCAAGTGTATAAAATGAATTATATTTTAATGATTAGTTGTCATAGTCAATAAATGTCGTGTTAATGATTATGAAATAAAAATTAATGATAATAGATGTCAATAAGAGTGAAGAAGATAGAAGGGTAAATGTTTAAATGATATATATGTGAAGACAATTAATAGAATTGTGAGAGAAATATTTAAGTTGTAGGTATTTAAGATCATGTTTAAGTAAGGACAACTTACAAGCTTAGTATAAAATTGTATAATATAATTGTGTTCCAAAATGTTAGTAAATAGAAAAGAAAAAAAGTTATTTTTAGTGAAAATGCTAGCGAGATATCAGAAAGTATGGAATAACCAGAGACAGTAATAATAAAATAGGTTAGAAAACTATAGTGAATTAGGATATAGAAATACATATTATTATTATTAATACCAATGTGCTGTTTATAATTTAGTGATGATAGAAAGTATGATGGTCACTAAGAATTCTATATATATGTGGTAAGTTTTTTTTTAAAGCCAATTAATTTGGAGATATTGATGCAAATTTTAGTAAGTTGTGACATAAAAATTAGATGTATTAAAGGATACAAAGAAAATTAATCCTAAAGGCAAGAAATATTAATACCAGTATCGAATAATTTGTGTAATTGAATTTTGTAGATATTGAAATATTATATGAAGAATAGTTAAGGAGAATTACAAATTTAGTTTAAGATTTTGACTAAATATAAATTTGTAAATATAATAACATGTTAATTAAAGTGAAAGAAAAACGGATTCACTTAGAATGTTGAAAGTGAAAGTACTTTAGGGGGCTGGGGTGTGTTTACCATTATGTAACGAACCTTTTCTGTTACGCTGAGAATATAGGTCAACGAGTAAAAGTAAACAACACTATACTAGGTCCAATGAAGAACGAGCCACTACAAGGCAACACAAAGTACACCTATTGGAAAGCAGATTTTGGCATTTAAACCTTACTGAAAGGGCGCAAAAATTTTGGATCAATTTTGGATGTACAGAGTCCATCCAAACTGACAAAATTTGGGGACAATATAACACACACAAAAAAATTTCGAAAAGTTTTATTTTATAATTTGCAGTAAGGAATGTCGCTGAAAGCAATAACGAAGGGTGTATGTGTGGAAAACATATTTTGTAAGGGACAAAAGGGGAACGAGCAGGCAAGCTGTAGTGACGGACACGTCATAAATTTCGTAGACAGCTGCGACGCGTACCCTGTTAACAGAGTTCACTGCTCCGGGTACGTAGAACACCAGTTTTTTGTGAAAACACATTGATTCCATAGAAGACTACATACAATGTGTAAAGAGCCATTAAAGGAGAAAAGGCTTCACAATGGTCAAGCATACATGCGTACGCCAGCTGTCAGGAGAAAGCGACGAAGGGTGGATTGATTTGAAGGACTCCAGCGGTCGATGACAGGGTTTTGACCTTACTTGGAAACGAAAGCGCAGAGAGTACGTCCAAACTCAAGGATGGGGTGTTGCCTGGCAATTAAAAGAAAAAACCAACTTTCAAAGAAGGGTAGGCGAGGCCCTTGAACAACAATAGATAATAACGGCAGAGCGACGAAGTCAAGAAACAATGAAAATGGAAGAGAAACTCAGAGTTGTCACTGAAGATTTTAGAAAAAACGACAGATAAAATTTATTGCTGCGTTGTCTGGAAATGACAACGACCTCAAAATATGAAGCAAGGGAAGAATCTGGTGGGGAACCAGAAGCCCTATCAGAGAACGCCTTTGAAAAGATGGGTAGTATTTGGACTTGGAGGGAAAAACATGAAACCAATAAGGAAACGGCGTTGTTGGAATCAGAAGTCTGGTGGGAGATTTGTTAAGGAAAATATAGGAAGGAGACAGGAACGCGCTCAAGGAGTTCTAACTAAAATACGGACGCGAGAGGAGTTCTAACGAAATTTCGGACGAGAGTGGAGTGAAGTCGGTGACGAGAGAAATTAGCATTTTAACGAACTTAGAATAATTTGATACACAGTGTGAGAAGGTAGTTTTCGAACTTATAACAAATTAATACAGTCATTACAAGCAAACGAACTATGAAGTAGAGTCACACTATTAGCCTACCAGTGAACATTAACTGAAACAAATAGTTATCAGACAATAATGTAATTTCAGTGTATAAAAACACTTTATAACAATAACTTTTAAGAACGATTAACAACACAAATTACATTCATGAACACTTAATAACCAGACATACCGCAACAAAGGTGCGTAATAATAATTCAGATTTGAAATAATTTACGATGTCGGTGTACAACGCTAACTTTTATTCATAAATTATAATCCGAATGCGTGGAGTTGGTGAGTGAAGTGTCTGTGAGTGACATCGTGGAATTCATCCAGTGCCATCTATCATCTGGAGGAGTTATCTGCACGATTCTAGAACGATCGACATGGGGGAATCATCACCGCAACCACCGAGTGATTGGATATTCGAATAACAAGTATAGTAAAACATGTCTTAATTAATTTCGATCCACTGTCTGTCATCTCAAAGAATCCACACACAATAAAATTCAATAAAGTAATCGTAAAGGAATTAAAGAAATCGATTCTAAAGTTTGTGTAGAAGTAAAATTATCATTGTTTATCAGTTTGGAGTAATGTTTATTTCCAAGTTCTAAATGAATCCGTAATTACAAAATATAGTAACAGCTTAAGAGATATTCATATTAAGAATTCATAAGATGAGGCTAAACATTATAATTTACTTAATGTACTAAACGCAATTGATGAATGATCATTAATATGCAACTATTAGATTGAGAGTTTGGATAACAAATTTTATTACTGTATTATTTTGATATGTACAATTTAATGAGTATTCAATTTTATTACTGTATTATTTTGATAGGTACAATTTAATGAGTATTCAATTTTATTAATGTATTATTGTTTGATATTTACGATTTAGCCATGAGTATTAAATTTTGGTAATGTGTTAATTTTATATATTTACAAGTACTAATGAGTACATAGAATTTTGTGCTACTTTAATATTTACAAGTAATAGCAAACTAATGTGAATAAATTTAAGAGTTATCAGTAGCAATGAGCATTTATTATTTTTTAACCCTGAGATAAAGAGAATAAACAAAATTTATTGTTAAATTGGCGTCCATCGCTGGGCGTAAACGGGTACAACTCGTTATATTGTTAAATTGACGCACACAACGTCGGGCATATTTATTGTTAAATAGTATGTTTCTGTACAGGTGATCTTTGTATCCAAATTAGTCACACAAGAATGAATAAAATTTAATTTTCATATTGTAATTTCTCAAGGAAGGAAAAGAATCTCAGCCTTAATTTTTTGTATACTTATTTGTATATGATTATAGTTAATTTATAGAAAGTTGCAATGGTAAGTATAGTATCATTTAAAAATTAGTCTCTTAAAAATTGAAATTTTTCATATTATTCAAATTTCAAGGTTTGATATATCTGTCAGGGGACCAGAGGAAATCTGAAAACTGTACACATAAAAGGTCTCTATGGTAGTAAACTTTAGTATAAATTCCAACTCTGAAAACCAACTTGGAGAAAAGAAATAAAGTTAGAAAATCAAGTAAAAATAGTTGTTTTCTACACAGAGGATCAGTGAGAAGAACCAGTAGTTTAATAATTTAGGCTTGTTAAACTAAGATAACTGTATTTCTTTAAAATGTACATTAAGTTCTGAATTTTATGCATTCCAGGTACAAAGACCACCTGTACAGAAACATACTAGATCAGTAAACAGGGATCCAAATTGTAGTTTATAATGCACTGAAAACAATTAAGTTTATTTGAAAAGCCTAGTCAACCCAATCCTGAGAAATTTAGATTATCGTAAATGCCTCCAAATCGAAAAAATGGTGTGCGCTACAGAACAAAAATGTCCGATATATGTAAACCTTATATAGTAGAAATAAAAGAAAATATGTTTTGGACTACCAATACATAAGGAAATGGATACACAAAAAATAATTTTTTTCTGAAATGGTCAGACAACCAATTAATTTTTTTCTTGACCACTTGGAATGGACAGACTCTGTTGTAATATACTGTTCTATTATACTTCTGTGTTACATCAACATGTGGAAAAGTTTTTAATTGGCAGAAATACAAGTCAAACAAAATAATAGCCTATATTTCCCCAGAAACGTGCATACACAGCTGTTTTATGTGTGATTACAAGTATGGTAATTGGGTAGTTTGTGGAAATGCCACAGTCCACAGTGAACAAATGTATGACAGTATTGGTTTGACATCACTAATAAGGCACATGAAGAATATAAGCAGGCTATTCACAGCAGTTTGTAGAGAACTGGCACAACACAGTATAGTGGGTAGGCCTACAAAAAAATGTACATGTTAATCTACAAATGTGAAATACGTGCTCAGAAAAGCACAGAAAGGTCTTATTACTGAATTGATTTCAATGATGAGCCACATTTTCCTGAATTTAAGCAAGTACAAACACCATGTACATGAGGGTGTCTGTGACGATTTAAATGGTAAATAAAAAAAAAATTTAATAATAAAAATTAAAAAAAAAACGGAAAGCAAGTAAGTACTTTAAATCACACGATTAAACCAAATACCCCTGAACTAACTCATAATAGTAATGAAAATTAAGTTAAGAAAATCTAACTAAATAAGTAATTAAAATCTGAATGTAAAAGTTAAGATTAATACAGTTAACCCTTTAGTAAATTTATCATGCGTTGACCTGTCTATTCCGGACACAACGTGCATACCGAACCGGCAGTAAATTAGAAATATCTGTAAATCGTAATGTAAATAATTAATAATTTAAAGTTACAAGTAGTAGTAGTAATAATAATCCCTGTAAACAAGATAAGTTTAGATAGTTTATTTTGTCATACTATAAGAATGTATTATTAATAAAGAGTTGGAACTATATTATGGCGGAGTACTCACTCCGCGTCGTTGCAATCTACCGATTGTAACAATGCAAGAGTAACGATGCGGCTTTCAGACTGTAAACACCTCCAAGCGAGGGTTCTTCATAAAATGTTTTGTTATTCTTTTTGATTTTTAATTGAGTGTTAGCTTCCACTAAAAGCGTGGAGAGCTAGTTATATATTGAAGATGTAGTGAGGAATTTGTTAGAGTGTGATAGTGTAAAAAGAACTCGTATATAAGGTGATGTCTCAAGTTAATTAAAAAACGAACTCTCGAAAATAGTTCGAGTAATGTAATTCAGACATTAATGTAAAAAGAAGATGCAAACTCCAGTACTACGCTGCCAGTAAATATGTGACGTGCACAACTGCAGATAGGGACGACTACCACCTAAACAACACTTACCATAACCGCCGAGGATCAGCACGACTTCATGCAGCATAACATCCATCTCCTCGTTAATGCACCCAGAGGACTTTCACCGGAAACACTACCCAGATGACTACCCCGACTAACAGAGTACCGAAGATTCACGCCCCAGGACACGGACAGCAAAAGCGTATCTAAGAGGTGACTCGGTAGCTCGTCTACCAAGAATTATGTACATTTAAAATATAAGTTGTCATACATGCCAAAGACTTTTCAAAAGACAATAATCATCTCTAAGCATTAAGTTTTAGAAAGATGTAACCAGTAATTTCTAAAATCATACATTGTAACATTACTCTTGAGATATAAGTTTTAATCCCTTAACTAAATAATACCATTATTCAAATGGTGTTCATGTAACAATGCAACCTTCTTGATAAGTAAAGTAAATACCAGACGTCTTTAGTAGATTTAAAGAGACTCGGATCCGAGGTAAAATACATGATCTGTTTGATCGTTTGTTTGACAGAAAACCCCTTTAAAATATTTCAGTAAGAGAAAATTTTTATGTAATGGGATCTATATATATATATATATATATATATATATATCATTTGTTAATAAAGAGATGTCATCTTGTTACATATTGAAGTGAGTGCATAAATCAGTTAAATTACCTTCCCTTGTGTCCAATAATTAGAGTAATTATTAATGTTCTAAGTGTTGTGTTGATTTTCAGTTTGTTACAACGTAGGCAGCCTGTATAATTGGCAAGCGTCAATTATCACGGGTTCCCTGGATTTATAACGTAGCCCGGAACGTTATAATGTTGCGCCACTCTGCTTTGTACAAAAGAGTTGATCGTGTACAGAGTGTCACATATAGAATTGCGGCACTCTGCTTTCGTGTGAAATAATTGTTATGTAGTAAAAGAAAAATAGATAACTCTCTGCTGATCTATGCACTCAGTTAATGTATTTCATGTCACCCCAAAAAGGGTAAGTTGCATGAAAGAAAAATAGCGACAGTATTAATTTACCATTGTGAATTTATTTTGTGTAAGATTACGCACGAACTTGTGTATAATTTATTTAACGTACACGAAAATAATACAAACTATCATTGTATTACATCAATGCAAGTACATACATGAATTTTAGTGCTTGTCAAACTGTTCAGTCTTTAACAGGTTTATATTGCGACAATTCAAGACCTGTAGTTTCCTGAACATGCCTGCATAGAATGTAAGTTGTATGTCTGTTGTCACAATGAAACATATAAACTATTGACTAAATTAGACCAGGTTAATTACGTGTAAATAAATTCGTAAGTTTAATTTTGTTACTAGAGAGAGAAGTAAAAAAATAAAAATAAAAAAAAGGTCGATAGAATTACAGAAATTAAAATTAGAACGTAAGACAATGAATAACTAAACTCAGCTTATTACGGGCTGTAACTTGTGTAAAACGTGTATCATTGCCTCGCACTCACCCCCGTGTTGGAGCCAGTTGAAACCAGTCGATAAGATAGCCGTCAGCTATTGTTGTATAGAACAATTACATCCCTCACCCCAAGTGCATTTCTCACGTTCCCACGCATACAACAAGTATGCCATTGTTTACAAAGAAAACTAGTCTGACCTACATTCCAGCGAACAGCTGATTGTTGACAATACACTGACGTCTGTGTAGAATTTTTGTCTTTCTCTGAGAAGAGAGGTAATTCTCTTACGAACAATGCAAATGCTTTAACCATGAATTAAATTGTCTATGTAATAATTGTATAGTGTAGTAAAATAAGTTTTACGGTGTTAGGTAAAGTATTAAACCCCTTACCCCGAAACAAAACTTTTAAATCAAAGTAAATAAACGTGCCCTAAATAAAAAAAAAATATAAATAATAAGCCCTTTAAATAAAAGGTTTAATAATATCTTAAATTATACTAACGTGTTATAAAAGTGTATTAGTGAAATAAGTAAAAAGAGGCAATAATAAAAGTATATTTGAATAGTGTAAACACCCGGTTGTAGCCTGCTTGAAAATAATTCCCCAGCGTGCCAGTATAAGACAAACTCGTTCGTGCAGGAAATAATCGTGTTAAGAATTGTAGGAAGCGACCCCGATTGTTATGAAATCCTAAAGTGGTAAACAATAGCCGCGACCATGTGTATAATACAATGCACCTGTGTAAAGTGTGTCCCCTCTTGCATAGTTTGTAACTGCTGATTGTTAAAAGTAAATAAAGATACCTCTGCGTGAAATTCTGCTTATCTCAGTAGAATAAGCAATTAGAGTTAAGCAAGGATCTAAGGTCGAGTATGGGATCGACTTTAGATTACCTTAGTAGTATTAAGAGATAGAGATGAGAAACGTAACAAAATCACAACGGCGCCGTACTGAAAGGGTTCTTTACAAAGGTTAAAGAAAGTGCAGAAAGCTAACTAATATAGTTAGAGTATGCAAATGTAATCAGTCGGGCCACGATATTGTGAAGTTGCGGGAAATTAGTAGTAGAAATAAAATTAAGGTAGCCTTTAAGAAACGAGATAAAGGGAAGTTCACGGAAGAAAAGAAAATGAGTACTAAGTATATTTCATGCGGTAATCCCCAAGCATACTCCCAGTACCCCACTTCGAATTTTCCTTATTAAAATTCCCCATGTCGATTTTAAGCGGCAGAGTATGTGACGATTTAAATAGTACACAAAAAAATTTAATAATAAAAATTTAAAAAAACGGAAAGCAAGTAAGTACTTTAAATCACACGATTAAACCAAATACCCCTGAACTAACTCATAATAGTAATGAAAATTAAATTAAGAAAATCTAACTAAATAAGTAACTAAAATCTGAATGTAAAAGTTAAGAATAATACAGTTAACCCTTTAGTAAATTTATCATGCGTTGACCTGTCTATTCCGGACACAACGTGCATACCGAACCGGCAGTAAATTAGAAATATCTGTAAATCGTAATGTAAATAATTAATAATTTAAAGTTACAAGTAGTAGTAATAATAATCCCTGTAAACAAGATAAGTCTAGATAGTTTATTTTGTCATACTATAAGAATGTATTATTAATAAAGAGTTGGAACTATATTATGGCGGAGTACTCACTCCGTGTCGTTGCAATCTACCGATTGTAACAATGCAAGAGTAACGATGCGGCTTTCAGACTGTAAACACCTCCAAGCGAGGGCTCTTCATAAAATGTTTTGTTATTCTTTTTGATTTTTAATTGAGTGTTAGCTTCCACTAAAAGCGTGGAGAGCTAGTTATATATTGAAGATGTAGTGAGGAATTTGTTAGAAAGTGTGATAATGTAAAAAGAACTCGTATATAAGGTGATGTCTCAAGTTAATTAAAAAACGAACTCTCGAAAATAGTTCGAGTAATGTAATTCAGACATTAATGTAAAAAGAAGATGCAAACTCCAGTACTACGCTGCCAGTAAATATGTGACGTGCACAACTGCAGATAGGGATGACTACCACCTAAACAACACTTACCATAACTGCTGAGGATCAGCACGACTTCATGCAGCATAACATCCATCTCCTCGTTAATGCACCCAGAGGACTTTCACCGGAAACACTACCCAGATGACTACCCCGACTAACAGAGTACCGAAGATTCACGCCCCAGGACACGGACAGCAAAAGCGTATCTAAGAGGTGACTCGGTAGCTCGTCTACCAAGAATTATGTACATTTAAAATATAAGTTGTCATACATGCCAAAGACTTTTCAAAAGACAATAATCATCTCTAAGCATTAAGTTTTAGAAAGATGTAACCAGTAATTTCTAAAATCATACATTGTAACATTACTCTTGAGATATAAGTTTTAATCCCTTAACTAAGTAATACCATTATTCAAATGGTGTTCATGTAACAATGCAACCTTCTTGATAAGTAAAGTAAATACCAGACGTCTTTAGTAGATTTAAAGAGACTCGGATCCGAGGTAAAATACATGATCTGTTTGACAGAAAACCCCTTTAAAATATTTCAGTAAGAGAAAATTTTTATGTAATGGGATCTATATATATATATCATTTGTTAATAAAGAGATGTCATCTTGTTACATATTGAAGTGAGTGCATAAATCAGTTAAATTACCTTCCCTTGTGTCCAATAATTAGAGTAATTATTAATGTTCTAAGTGTTGTGTTGATTTTCAGTTTGTTACAATGTAGGCAGCCTGTATAATTGGCTAGCGTCAATTATCACGGGTTCCCTGGATTTATAACGTAGCCCGGAACGTTATATGTCTACGAACGTGAAATACGTATTTACAGAAAAAGATAAATACAATATACAGTAGAGTCTCGCTTATACGACATAAACGGGCCGGCAGAACGTCGGATAAGCGAAAATGTCGGATAATAGGGAGGTGGTAAGAAAAAGCCTATTAAACGTCAAACTATGTTATAATTTCAAACTATGTTATAATTTTACACATTACGAACCTAATAATCATGTTTTACAACAAAACAACAGGAAAAATGAACTGAAAAAATGAATTTATAGTTACAGAATTGTCTGAAGTTAAATACACTTAAAAAGTTCAGTCCTGTGATGATTTAAAGAAATTTTTGATCGTAGTCTGCTTTACTGACGAGTGCCATTTCTTCGTTGCCAAGTCTTGCCATCTTTGCAGCATCATTATATCAATTCCTGTAGCTTCTTCTTGTTGCTCAATGTATTTAATTGCAGTTTCTAGAGCCTTAACTCCGTCATTATGTGAAATTGTGAGTCTCAACAGTTGGTGCTTGAAAGAGCAACAATTTCTCCATCAGTTACATACTGATCATCATCCTTCATCCAACTTTCGATTTCTTGCAAAGATGCATCCTCACATCCAGGGATACGTTGCACTAAAGGTAGAATGGTTTCTTCAGTTTCATCTGTGCTTTCCGTTTCCATACTTTCATCATCGCCTAGCAGCTTCTTCCATGATTTGGCAATTGTTGGAGCCCTTACGTCAGCCCAGGCCCTTGCAACCCAATAAGCAACATCCTTTACATTGATGCGTTTCAATTTTTCAATCATGTCTTGTCCTTCTTCAATTTCTTCTATCACTGTGGACAGTAGCTTCCTGCGATAGTTCCTTTTTATCGTTTTCAAAACGCCCTGATCCATAAGTTGGCATATGGCGGTTACATTGGGGGGCAGAAACATTGCCTTAATGTCACCATCTTGAAGCTCCTCTGCATCAGGGTGCGTTGGAGCATTATCTACCAACAAAACTGCTTTTCTGGGTAAATTATTTTCTTTCAAAAACTTCTCTGTTGAAGGAATGAATTCCTTAAAAAACCAGTCTTTGAAAATTTCACTGCTCATCCATGCGCTTTTCTGACTGTAGTATTTTACAGGAAGAGCGTTTTTTGAAACTGTTTTAAAGGGTCTAGGATTTTTGGACTTTCCAATCATTGCAAGGTCCATTTTGAGGTTTGCTGTAGCATTGCTGCATGCTAAAATTGTCATCCTTTCAGTTCTACGCTTGTAGCCAGGGGCTGCTGCTTCAGTTCTGGCTGCAAGACTCTTACTAGGTAACATTTTGTAATTAAGGCCTGACTCATCACAGTTAAATATCTGATCACCCGTTAGGCTTTAAGTTTCAATAAATTCCAGAAATCTTTTCTTGAATGCTTCCATTTCTTCAAAATTCGATGATAGTTTTTCACCACAAACACTTAACTGACGGATACCGTAGCGTTTCTTTCATCGGTCGAGCCAACCGACACTTGCTCTGAAATCTGGGTCCCCTTCATTGAATTCATTACGAAAATGCAACGCCTTTTGTTGTAAAATAGGCCCTGAAATAGGCACACCTTTGTCCTGGAACTGTGTAAACCAAACATACAAAGCTTCAGTAACTTTTTCATATCACATTTTTTCATAGTTTTTCTTTCTTTTAATGCACCCTCCGTAACTCTTGATGCACACCATTTTTCTATTTCTAATCGTTTTTTTTCCAGTCTGTTACCCGTCCAACGCCAAAGTCGTCAGCTACCTTCTGCATTGTCTCTCCCTTGTCCAGTCTCTTGATTGCCTCAAGTTTTTGTTCCATAGATACAACTTTCTTTCTTTTCGTCGCCATACTTGCATAAATTTCAACTTTTAAACAACACAACGTTTGTCAAATTAACACACACAGACACATACGCATGTAACAGACGATAAACCGATCCGCATACAATGATAAACTGCACTGCACTGAGTAGTGAGTTGTGACAGTGAGTGAGTGAGGGTGGGGCGAATGACAGACACATGAGTCATAGTGTAGACTGTACAGTCGGGGTAATAAATTAGCTGCGGTAGAGTCGGGAGCAACAAAAAATAGACTACGCTCACGCTCGCAACTTGCAGTTCTTGTTGCCAATTAATGCGTTTTTTTGTGGTTTTTTTTGCAGTGGGACGTCGGATAATAAGGAATGTCGGATAAGCGAAGGTCGGATAAACGAGACTCTACTGTACATTCTTCCATGACCAACACAATTACAACAGCAACTCTTACTGATTGTGGCCACTGCAGCAACAACTTGTGTCAACAGACCAGACCTTGAGAATTAACTCTACTCAGCACTACCATAATCTGCACGGACACTATGAATGCCTACAGATTCGTTGTGGACCTAATAGAGAATATCCTGAGGGGTGGTCAAGAAAAGATAAAGCTTTGCATGGCTAAAATGACAGGATCTGCCATTCAATCATGCAAGTGGCATTGGCCAAAGAAGAAGTCAACAGGTCTGGTCAAGAGAAAACCTTCCTATTGCAAGCGGAAATAAAAGATGAATGAACAGAGGAAGTTCGAATGTGCAACACGACAAAAGAAGTGAATGGAAAACCAACTGTCGGCGTTGAGAAGACTCTTGCTTGTTCTTGAGTTAATGGAAGTGCCCACGGGAAACATTGCTGAAGATGAAGTTATGCAAGAGGTTGTTGATGAGAAACCAATCAGACCTGGACCAGCTAATGGCGTATAGCCCATCAGTACGTGATGCAATGGGAGTGATTCCAGCAAAACTAGTGGATGAGCGGAAGACTCATATTCTTGGGAACTCGATGTTCAGATCACACGAGACTGAATTCAAATTGCCAGACAAGTATCTTTCCCAAGTAGACCAGCTATGTAGATCGCCTGGCCAAGTATTACTTCAGAGATGGTTTGCCAGTTCGGGACGAACAGGCTTAAGGAAGGGCCAGTGTTACGCCATTACAGAACCCAGTGTTTCTTGGCTATCTCAGCAGAGCCCAGCTATAATGTTTGTGTGTGTACGTGACACTTAACATGTGTTAACAAATGAGGCTATTCCATACCAGTCGGCACTCTATGTTCAAGGCCGCAATCAAATTACGCTCTAGTGTCTTTGAGTAGTGTTGACGCATATTATGGATTATTCTGGAACACTTGTGCTATCTATTTAAACATCGACAGCTGCCGCTTAGAGTCAGTTTACGTCTGCGATTGCTCAGTGAGTTTATGTCAGGCGATTTACACAGTCTCTCAAGTGGTGTATTAGTGAAAAGTGATTATAGTGTGGAATTCTTTATAGTTGATATTATTATTTACGTGGACAGATTAACTTGAATTATTGTACGAGTATAAGCTTGTTGAATAACTTGTTAATTACAAACTGTTAATTGTGATAATTAAAGCTGGTTTTTAGTGACTTCATTGGTGTCTTGTATTTTGTTTTCCACTGTACCATATGACGATTAAGGAGACCGTCGTAACAGTAGGTGATAAGTGCAACAAAACCATTAACAGTGGACACTTTGTACAAGATTAGTGTAATTTGTACTTAACTGGTAAACAGACATTACTTCAGAGATGGTTTGCCAGTCGTAACAATACAAACACAACACAATGACACTGAAATATACAAAACAAATACCAGTGTATTGTAAAAAATAAACACAAATCACTAATGCATATACCATTAACAACAGCAGAACACAAGAAACAATGAGATAGAAAACATGCCTTTTTCATTAACACTCATAAATGAAAAAACTCATTCTAGTTTCAAGTAATCAGTTTTAACACGCAATATAAAAAAAAGGTTAAAACTTTAATGTGGCCTGACACTTGTAAGGTACCTGTCCTTGCACATGAAAATATGAGAAATGTTTAAATTTTAAGGTGGAATGGAAATAACAGCAAAATCACCTAATCTAAATCTGCAAACTAATTATATACCAAACACATGCCAAAATTCATATAATAAGTGTATTATATGAATATATATATGTGTCCTAAAATTCTTGTGATATCACACTTTACAACAGATAATAGTACCACAATGTCTGGTCACAGTACAAAGTTTGTGCTCCAAAATCATACAAATTTTCATTATCCAAAACCATAGTGAAAAAACTCGGAAAATTTTACTTAGCAATATCAATGAAATTATCGGATTCCTTCAGCATACAAGACAGTTTAATTGCCCAACTGCTGTGGATAGGTTAAGATTGTGCCCAATACAAAAATGTTTATTGGGCTAATTATTTTATTTTGTTTAACCCATAAATACGTTCGACTGCCCGTGTTTAAAATTAGATTTAAAACTTTACTCCCATGTTTATATAACTTTGAAGAGTAATTAAATAAATATCTTTGACAATATCAAAGATGTTAATAGAGTTCATTCACCATTTTTTTAATTAATTATATAAAAATCATTTGATATAGGTAACGCAGAATAAGAAATAACATATCTATGTCTTTAATAAATACCTTTTTCTTTATCCGTGCTGCGACTACATCTTTGATCGCAGCACACGGATAAAGAAAAAGGTATTTATAATTTCAATTTCACTGTGACTGGAGACCAAATACAATGAATATCTATGTCTGAATCAAACTGTAGATGAATTATTATAAATGCTTTATATACTAAATATAATTATTTCACTCCCAACTCGGAACACACAACTTTTTACGGGTAAAAATGTAAACGTTTTACCTTACAACCTGAACCGGTTTTCGCTTTTAAAAAGCTTCCTCAGAGGTTCGCTTTTTAAAAGCGAAAACCGGTTCAGGTTGTAAGGTAAAACGTTTACATTTTTACCCATAAACAGTTTTGTGTTCCGAGTCGGGAGTGAAATAATTATATTTAGTTAAGTAACGGACACGTCATGGACAACGAAATCCAAGGCTTTATAAAGGCCTACATGAATTAATGAGGCTCTGGTATCATAGCGTTAAATGAAACAAATACCTCTGTTATTGCGATTAACTTCCCTTTTAAACTATGCTTATTAGTGGTCAAAAACGTACAATTAATTGCTATACATCAGTGTGCTAAGTAGTACAGTAGGTACTTACCGATAGGTTATGTTACATTGCATAACTTCCTGTAAACGTAGGTTATGTTGTAATTAATGTTACAATCAAGTTTACAAACTGTATGATTGGCAAACAAAAAATTTATTTCTTCGTCATCCTAGATTAAATAACTTTATCATAAAACTCTTCATCAAGTTAAATATTAGCTCAAAATATAGTGGACAACATGACGGTTTTGACTACAGAAGTACACAACAGAACATTATTTGTTTTACCTCTCTGTCGATTGGGCCTGAAACTGCATTTTCACCTCTACCGCCAGGACCTCTTGCTTCAATTGAATATCTCATTAAATCCTGAAGTGTTGTCGGTTGCTTAGGTTGGTGAACTACACCACTATTTGTGAATGTTTGTTCTTGTACTGGGAGTAAGGCCAGTGAGTGCGTTCTACCAATATTATTAATTTGCGAGATTTCGGATACTTCTGTCTTCTCTCCTAAAACTTCAGGTTCCTTTGTTTCACCTATTTTTGACATTTTTTAATATGCGGTAACTGAACTTTGAGTTTATCAACACCACTTTGCAATACACGTTATCGCCCGGGTAACAGACTCGCACAAGTTATCGACGAGTCCATCAGTATCGAGTATCGCCAACATTCATAGTCAGACTTCCACCTCGATTTCAAATACCACTGAGTCATGTTTAAACATAGTTATCTATATCATAGGTTCTATCAAGTCATGTTCTTCCAAAAGATTAATTTTCAGTATCTTGTGTTCACTAACAACTAACAATAATAAACATTTACATTCCGTTGCAGATATACGATCATGTGTGTGTGTGTGTGTGTGTGTGTGTGTGATGTTCAGATATTTATCATGCATAATAGAGCTGTTGCAGTAAAATGTTTGTATAAATAACATTATTTTATTGTCTCCAAAATTTTTCAATTATCTTAAATTATAGAAATCTGGGGTACCCGAAATCTGTATTCTTCTTATTGTTTAGGATTTATATTTTATGCTTAGGTTCTATAATACTTTTAATTGACCGTATCAAAACAGTTCTCTTGAAAACAGAACAAGGGATATGAAATGTTATTACTTTACACAGTATAGTTAGGGTTCGTTCTTGAAACAGAAAGAAGTTATTCAGAGACTCTACCACGCACTCCCAGCCACGACCTGTACAATTGAAGCACACGAATTTCACCAGACGGGCGTCTAAACGCGCGAATTGAAATTGTTCATACAAACAAATGCTTGTATCTCCTAAAAAACTGGTGTCATTTTGATGTATGGTGTTGTCAATTAATCATGTGTGTCTTCAAAATAAAATATATATGCAATTTAGTAGTGTATACTAATCATAAGTAACATTGACCATTATGATAGGACAGTCGCTTAAACGAGCAATTTACAGTCGGGTCCAAACGGGTGAAATTTTGGTAGGTAGGTAGGTAGCTGATTACTCGATGTTGTTTACTCAAATTTTCAGTAAATCTTTCGTGTTTTGAAGTTCATAAAATTTATTTATTCTATCCAGTTTGTATAAATATTGTTTATTACTTTGTATTTTGTTAGTGTATTATAGTGAATATTAATTCTTGGATTTCGTTGTCCATGACGTGTCCGTTACTTAACTAAATATCACTATAATATTGACGACTCGGAACACAAAGTTTTTTATAAGTAAAAACGTAAAGTTTTACCTTACAGCCTAAACCGGCTTTCACCTATAGAAGGCTTCATCAGAGGCTGTCGTTAGTAGCGCTGCTCGTCTTGTTGTTGGCGACGAGAAAGTGTTTCGAAAGATTGAAGCTGTGTGTGTGTGGTGAGATGTGTTCGAATAATGCGTGCGATTTGAATTGTGTCTGTTCGTTTAGGATGTCGTTTTTATTTGTTTTTGTGTGTTTGTATATTTCTAATTGTTCTAGAGTGTCTAGTTTTCGGTCTTTTGTGTGTACGTGTAGTATGTTCATGTTATTGTCGATGTTTTTATATGTGTGGTTTGCTTCAATGAGGTGGTTTGCGAAGGTAGATTCTGTAGTGGTGTGGAGTGCTTTTGTGTGTTCAATGTATCTCTGTTTGAAGCTACGTCCTGTCTGGCCTATGTAGAATTTACTGCAATTTGAACAATTTAGTTTATATACACCGGGTAGATCGAATTTGTTTTGTGCTTTGGGCATGCGTTTTGATAGTGTGTGTTCTGTTTTGTTAGTAGTTTTGTAAGCGATTCTGTATCCTGCTTTTTTGAATTTGTGGGCAATTTTTTCTGTTTGTTTGTTGATGTATGTTAGTGTTATGAATTTGTTGTTTTCTGTCTTTGTCTGTTGTTTGTTTTGTGTTTTGTGTAGGAGTTTACTGACTATTGTTCTGTCATAACCGTTAGATTCTGCTAGATATTTCATCGTGTTTAGTTCGTCTTTGTAGTCTATTTCATCTAAGGGGATGTTGTTAAGTCTAGAACAGAACAACATCACAGAACTAAAACACGACCCCACCGACAGATACCAAAACTCAGTAAAACAAATAGTCAACAAAGCCAAACACATTATGACACATAAACAAAAGCCCTACATGAAACAAATCCGACCATCAGCACCTACACTCCAAGCGCTTCCCAAAATCCATAAAGAAGACATTCCGATCCGCCCCATTATCAACTACCGTAATGCCCCTGCACACAAACTGGCAAAATATCTAGACAAAATTATTAGACAACACACACAAATAGACAAAAACATTGCAGTAAAAAACAACACTGACCTAGTAACAAAAATAAAAGACATACACATCCCCCATAACGCCACATTAGCCTCCTTTGACATTAAAAACCTGTACACAAACATCCCCATCTCTGAAACAATCACCATCCTACAAAACAAACTCGAACAGAACAACACACCAGACGAACTTATCAATGAAATAACAGAAACTCTGAACATTATCACAAAACAAAACTACTTTACTTATAACAATAAATACTACACACAGAACGACGGCCTACCCATGGGCTCCCCCATATCCAGCATTCTAGCAGAAGTCTTCCTCCAACACTTAGAAAAAACAAAAATACTCACAAACAATGACAGACACTCACATAAAATACTATATTGGCACAGATACGTTGATGACATTCTAATACTATACAGGGGAAACAAAAGACAATGTGAACAGTTACTAACGCACATAAACAAAATACATAAAAACATAACCTTCACTGCTGAATACGAACACAACAATACCATAAACTTCTTAGACCTCTCCATCACAAAACTAGAACACAGGCACAAATTCAGTATATACAGAAAAACAACTACAACTGACACACTAATACACAACACCTCCAATCACCCAATACAACACAAACTAGCTGCTTTTAGAACCATGATACATAGACTTAACAACATCCCCTTAGATGAAATAGACTACAAAGACGAACTAAACACGATAAAATATCTAGCAGAATCTAACGGTTATGACAGAACAATAGTCAGTAAACTCCTACACAAAACACAAAACAAACAACAGACAAAGACAGAAAACAACAAATTCATAACACTAACATACATCAACAAACAAACAGAAAAAATTGCCCACAAATTCAAAAAAGCAGGATACAGAATCGCTTACAAAACTACTAACAAAACAGAACACACACTATCAAAACGCATGCCCAAAGCACAAAACAAATTCGATCTACCCGGTGTATATAAACTAAATTGTTCAAATTGCAGTAAATTCTACATAGGCCAGACAGGACGTAGCTTCAAACAGAGATACATTGAACACACAAAAGCACTCCACACCACTACAGAATCTACCTTCGCAAACCACCTCATTGAAGCAAACCACACATATAAAAACATCGACAATAACATGAACATACTACACGTACACACAAAAGACCGAAAACTAGACACTCTAGAACAATTAGAAATATACAAACACACAAAAACAAATAAAAACGACATCCTAAACGAACAGACACAATTCAAATCGCACGCATTATTCGAACACATCTCACCACACACACACAGCTTCAATCTTTCGAAACACTTTCTCGTCGCCAACAACAAGACGAGCAGTGCTACTAACGACAGCCTCTGATGAAGCCTTCTATAGGTGAAAGCCGGTTTAGGCTGTAAGGTAAAACTTTACGTTTTTACTTATAAAAAACTTTGTGTTCCGAGTCGTCAATATTATAGTGATATTTAGTGAATATTAATGTTTATAATGTGGATGTTTATAGTGTGTATACATAACATAGAAAGGTAAGTTAGGCCTACTAAATATTTTTCTCATTATTATAATTATGCATATTGACTATTGTATATTCCTAAGCATTTCTAGAATAAAAATATGTCCTAGTAAATAAACAGAAGGAAACCAATGAGTTTCCAGTTATTACATTAGCCTACAGTTTTTATATTATTATATATTTCTAAGAAATGCTTCCGTTACTGTCGTCTTATATTAGATGATCATCACTCTACACTATAGGTTTTAGTAAAATTTCGCGTATATAGTGTATGTTATAAAAACGAGCGTGTAGTGTATATTGTTTTTGTGTTCGTGCGTGTACATAATATAATGTGTATTTATATAATAATTTTAATGTGCGAGATGCAGGTGAACTAATAGTGAATGCTCAATATTCTCTTTTTAATCGAGTATTTTAAAAATTATTGATCTAAACATGCAATTAATCATTTTTAAAGTGTGCTCTGATAAAGTAATGATTAAAAAAGTGCGCATCGATAAAATAATTGTAAAAAAGAATTAAACGTGAAATTAATACTTTTTTAAAAGTGCGTTTCGATTTAAATTTAAAAAGAATTAAACGTAGATTTAATACTTTTCAAAAGTATTAAATAGAAGGTTAAATCTTTTTTGCGTAATAAAGCGCTCTTTTGGGTTGAGAGCTCATTTTGGAAATTGTATCATTGTTTAACTATAAATAAGAATTAACTCTGTTTTTTTTTTAACTGAAAATTATTATGTTAGGCCTAATTATTTTTTGTACTGCCAACTATGAAAGTCCTTAACCTATTCAGTGAGGATTGTGACATTTTTTTTCTTTTCCAGTTATTAAAATAAAATGAAGATCTTACACTTTTGACTGAATTTTGGTTTAACAATATATCCCAAGATTTCAAATAAGAAAAATGTCCTCAAAGCAATCAGGGGCTCAAAGGCGGAAAATGGGAAGGGAAGCTGAAGCAGCTCATGAAGTACTGCTTAGTAAAGTTCCTAAATTAACAAGTTTTTTTTATGCCCACCTCGTCTTCATCTGTAGCTCTGCCAAATGACGAACTGCATTGTAATTCAACTAATAATGTAGAATCTCACCATTCCAAAAATTTCAGTACAAACAAACAAGATGCTAAAGATAATCCACTGACAGCTAAACATGAAACTACCCATACTTTTGAGGTATACGATGTTCTCACTGATTGTGAATCCGAATCTATTACTAGTAGTTCTGAACGTCAATTATCCAATGACCCATCAACTTGGCCTGAGCACCTATCAGTGAAAGAAAGAGACATTATTGCAATGATGGAGCCAATACCTTTTTTGGCAAATGATAAAGAGTACCCACGGATTGACAAACGCCATTTTTCCAATGAATTTCAATACAGAATTGCAGAAAATGGTGAAAGAATTAAACGTAGGTGGCTTGTGTACTCTCGAACGGCAGACACAGCTTTTTGCTTGCCTTGTCGTTTATTTGAACCTTCCATTCAATCTTTTTTTGGAAAGAAAGAGGGATTTAACAAATGGAGAAAATTTTGTGAACGAGCAAAATCGCACGAGACATCACCTGGACATTTTCTTAACACTCAAAAGTGGATTGATGCTGAGAAAAGGTTGAAGGGAGATAAAGCTATTGATCAACAGCTAATAGACCAAATAAATGTTGAAACAGAAAGATGGAAAAGTATTTTAAAACCAGTTATATCAGTAATAATGTTTCTGGCCGAAAATAATATAGCTTTTAGAGGATCTTCAACAAAGCTTTTCACAAAGAATGATGGCAATTTTCTTGGCCTCATCCAGTTGCTGGGGCAGTTTGACCCGACAATGAAAGAACACTTACGACAGATCGAAGCTAAAGAACAGCGGGTCCAAATGTTAAGCGTTAAAAACCAAAATGAAATTATTAACCTACTTGCTCAGCATGTCAAGGAAGACATCATCAAAAAAATACATTCTGCAAAATACTTTTCTGTGATCATGGATTGTACGCCAGATGTCAGTCACAAGGAACAAACATCACTAACAATTCATTTATGTTCATGAAGAAAATGAAACTAATGGTGAAATAGTCATCAAAGAAAGCTTCATAGGTTATACTGTTGCTGAAGAGTCGACAGGTGAAGCTCTCTCAAATCTTTTGAATCAAGAAATTGAATCTTGTGGACTTGATCTCAAAAACGGTTACGTCTCAAAACTCATGAGCTAAAATTCGTAGAAAATAGTATCAAAACTCACGACTACAAACTAGTAGCTAAATCAACATTTTAATGAGTCTCAAAATGCACGACTCCGGAGACCAGGTACCTGCGATGACCGCCCGCAGGAGGGATCAGCTCCATGGTGACTCACGCTGCCCTTCAACCCCTGTTTGTCCACCCACTTTTAGAATGGGATTTCCCATGTATTGTTAACAGGAATTATCACCCTACCACAGACCAAATTCTCCAAGTATAGCACTGATCTTTAGTCAGTTATTCTGCTTGGTGTCATCGAGCAGTGCACAACATGGAATTCATTACTTCGCAAAAGGGTAAACTAAATGTAGTGTATAACGGTTATAGGTTTTATAAGCAGTGAGAAAACAAGTCGGGCGAAACAGTATGGTTTTGTCATAAAAGACTGTCATCCGCGTGCGCTGGTAAAGTTACAATTTCAAGTGACAATAGCGTTTTAAGTGAAACAACCCACCAGTGTGTACCTGATGAAGCAAGCCTCTATGTGTACAAAGCAGTCAGCCAGGCCAAGAAACGAGTTCGTGAAGAATATGGAACATCAGTTACACAGGTAAGTTAAACATTTATTTTTATTAGGGTCCGCAGGCAAAACCAAAGACCTTTTAAATCACGTGCGTGTCTGTCCGTGCATTTTAGCTAACAGCCTGTCATCAGTGTTGTTTCAATAGAAACTGTTTATACATCACATTTGTACATTTGTTCCGAATCAGTGAGTATTTAAGGCATGGTGGTACTATTGGTTATTACTATAAGTTAGGTACGAGATGGTAACGATAATCTTGTTTGTTTCAGGTCTCTACTGAAGAATTTGAATCCTTGCAGCAAAGAGGATATGAATTGATCACTGGGGTACCTCAGTTTTCCAATGTAAGAGCAACGCTCTACAGACACCGAAATAAAGCCCAGGGAGTCCAAAAAGAACCAACACATAGAAACGATATTAATTTAGACGAAGACACTCTACGCATGACCGATGGCAGTACCTTTCTTCTTGGAGATAACAGCGATGGAGAAAGAATATTAGTATTTTCAAGCGCAAAAGGAAGAGAATGTCTCAAAGCGCATAGGACATTTCTAATGGATGGTACTTTCAAAAGTTCCAGCAGCCAATTTTCACAGCTATATACGATACGTGCTGACCTTGGAAGCACCAGTGAGGAAACAAATATAACACCTGTGATATTTGCCCTTCTCCCTAATAAGGCAACAGAAACGTACACTAGATTACTTAATATCATAAAAAATGAGATCCCAGAATGGAACCCAAATGAAATAAACATCGACTTTGAGGCAGCCGCTATCAAAGCAATAAAAGAAGTATTTCTTTCTGTCAAAGTGCAAGGATGCTTCTTCCATTTATGTCAAAGTCTCTGGCAAAAGGTTCAGGAAGTCGGCCTCACTGAAGCCTACAAAACGAATCAGGAAATCCAACAAACAATTACAATGTGTGCAGCACTTGCCTTTCTGCCGCCTGAGGACGTAGACGAGGGGTGGATCTACATTCATAGTAACGCCCCCGAAGACCAAACGTTGACGGTGTTTTTTGACTATTTTGTAGATCAGTGGCTACAGAATCCACAAGTGCCCCTGAAACTGTGGAACTGCTACAACAGAAGACACAGAACAAACAATTCTGTGGAAGGGTGGAATCACCAAATCAACTATGTTCTGGGAAGACCTCACCCTCGAATAAAAGACTTAATAAAACGACTTAAACAAGAACCTGAGAAATCAGATAAGAAGATTATGAGGATGAAATTGAACCTAGAGGGTTTAAAAAGAAGAAAAAAATACTCCCAACTTGATAACAGGATCGAACGAAACACAAAAAAATATGAGGAAACAAGAGGTATAGGTGAATTTCTGAGAGTCACTTCCTTCATCCTTAAGATGAGCTAAACAGAAAACAGATCTTTCCTTGTTAAATTAATCATGTAAATATGTAGATTTAGGTTATATCATAGGTATATCAAAGCAATGGAAGTAGTAAAAAAAGACAAATTGAACCAAATTAAGCAAATTAAACCAATTGACAGAAATATATAAATAGTAAAAAAGTATATAAAAATATAAAACAAATACAAAAATAAAAAATATTAAAAAAGACAAAGCCTTACAGCGGCTTATGTAACTAGGCCGAGTGCAGTTATCCGCGCGGGTCCATGGCGTCCGTGGGTTTCTCAACCCCCTGTCGCGTATGCTCTGTGCGAGGCTACACGACAGGCCCACCTCTTGATGAGAGAGGTGCCAATTACAAGAGGGCACGCAGTTCCGGCTGGCGCTAACAATGGACCTTTTCGCACAATTCCGATTAAATTTTCAAATATCTACAGTCATTATGTGGGTAGGGTGGGCATTTATCCATTCAAAGGAGAACTGGCCCGGCTCGTGTGTTTTGAGACTGGCCCAGGTAAAGAAACCTACTCTTACTAATCCTCTTCTTGGAATTCGTGAATTTTGATACTCGTGAGTTTTAAGACGCGTGAGTTCTGAGACGACACGTCAAAAACTGCCGAGGACAAGGGTACGATAATGGGGCCAACATGGCTGGAATACAAAAAGGTGTTCAAGCTAGGATATTGTCAAACTACCCGTTAGCCTTCTATACGCCTTGCGGCTGTCATAGTCTCAACTTAGTTGTCTCTGATGGAGCAAAGACATCGGTAAAATCTACACTATTATTCGGTGTTTTGCAACGAATATACACAATATTTGCAGGATCCCCAAAGCGTTGGTGTATAGTAAGCGAGCATGTTCAAGGCTTCACGCTGAAGCAAGTATGTGAAACCAGATGGGAAGCACGGATTAATTCTGTCTCTGCCGTTCTTTACCAGTATGGCAGTGTTATAAATCACTAGAACAGCTAAGTGAAGACTCAAATGACGCTACAATATCATCAGAAGGAAAGTCTTTGCAGATTCACATGGAAGACTTTTCTTTTCTGGTGTGCTTAGTCATATGGCACGATTTACTGTTTCAAATAAACATCTGAGCAAAACACTCCAGAACAAAAGTGCTGACATTGCTTTGGCCACAAACCAGTTAAAAGCTTGCACGGATTTTGTAAAGCAGTTCCGAGAAAGTGGATTGAATGATTCTATAGCAAAAGCAAAAGAAATAGCCAAATACCTTGACATTGATTCTACATTTCAGACAAAACGACCAAGGATGAAGAAAAACATGTTTTCTTATGAAAGTAAAGATGAATACAACCCAACCCCTGAGGATATGTTTAAAAGAGATGTTTCTTTGCCACTGGTAGACACAATGCTGACGTCTTTAAAAGATAGGATGGATAAGTTTTCTATCCACAAATCAAAATGGAGATTTTTATTTGATTTGAAATATCTGTCAGAAAAGAAAGAACTTGAAGAACTTTGCATCAGCTTGCAAGATCACCTTACTGTAAATAACGTTTCTGACATAAATGGCAAGGACCTTTACAATGAACTTTCACATGTAAACGCTCTGACAAATGAAACCCCAAATGAAAAGCAAATATCTCCTCTGGAAGCCTTAAGAATTATAAAGAAAACTGATCGAAGAGACCTATTCACTAACCTGTGGATTTCCCTCCGTATTCTCCTCACTATTCCAGTTTCAGTGGCAACCTGTGAGCGTAGCTTCAGCAAATTAAAACTAATAAAAACTTACTTGCGTTCATCAATGATGCAAGAAAGATTATCCTTGCTCGCAATACTTGCCATCGAGAATGAAGTCACCAAACAACTCAACATGGATGACATTATTGCCAATTTTGCAAGTTACTATTACAAGTTACAAGTAACTATTGCCATATTTAGTTATAAATATTAAATGTATTATATACATCAAGAAACGGACTGTAGCAGAAAGTGATTGAATATATATATTGTACTGCTGTTAAAATGCAACACAGTACATAAGAGGAAAATAATAAATTTTAAAAGAAAAAATATATAAATTTATTAGAATTGTAACATATGTTTTAAAATGTAAACAAAAACATTGTATTGACTCACCCATCAACATAGAGGTAGATGCCTATATGAG
This sequence comes from Magicicada septendecula, assembly GCA_034769895.1. Taxonomy (NCBI): domain Eukaryota; kingdom Metazoa; phylum Arthropoda; class Insecta; order Hemiptera; family Cicadidae; genus Magicicada; species Magicicada septendecula. The sequence continues at coordinate 331,030,944 of CM068376.1, forward strand.
ATAAAACAGTATAAAGATATATGTTATGAAAAGAATATATGAAATTTGAAATGAATATTATAATAAGAGGAAATAGTAAGAAAATTATCATATTATAAATACAAACTAGAATTAAGAATATTAGAAATAAAATAAATATGTTTAATAAGAAGTAGAAAGGTTATATAAGTTTTTAAGAGGTATATGATAAAAAGATGTAACGATGGTAGGGAATTATCAATGTGGCAAATATGTAAATTGTTAGAGATTGTTTTAGTGAGTGATGAAGAAAAAATGTATTAGTCTAATTTAATACCAAATACTATAAAGATGAAAGAGAGGAATTATGTAAAATGAGTCTAAATTTATATCTAAGGAAAGTAACATGAGTAGTCTAATTTAATATTGAATACTATAAAGATGAAACAGAGGAATTATGTAAATAGAGTCTAATTTTTAATTCAATCAGAGTCACATTAAGAATATTAAATTATAATAACTGTTGTACATCATAAAAGTAATGTAACTTGGAAAAGAAAATAAAGCAAAGGATTTTGAATAGTGATTCCAGAGTTTGATTATAATATCGAATAAATAAATAATAATACAAAAATATAACAATATCCTGAATAGAACGACGACAGAAGAGGAAAATCTTGGACTGGAGAAGAGTTTCAGTGGCCCTAACGAATAATTAAGTGTTCAAAGGAGACATCAGTGTTGCAGTAATCTTGGAGAGCGGTATCCAGCGGTAAGAGCAATAAGAGATTCGTGTGAAGAAACAGATTGCCAAGCTGAATATTGCTGTTGAAGAAAGGTAAACAACAACCAGAAGTGAACCCGTGGCAGCTGGAAGAATTCAGAGACGGTTAAGTTACACTAATACGTTAGTTATTTTTTACATGGTTAATTACCAAAGTACTACCCATTAACTGAATCTGGGTTGGTTTAAAGAAAAGAAATTAATAGATATAATCGTAAATACGATAAAATAACTTAATAATCATTAACCCTGAGAAAAAGAGTTTCTTTACATGTACTGGTAAATAAAAAAATATAATAACAGTAGGTACAGATCTTTATTACAATACCTGTAATAAAAATAATAAACCAGTATAAAAAAAAATATATATATATATATATAAAATAATTTAAAATTTGTGTGTTTATATTACCTCAAGATGTTATATTTTTCCTATTCGGAACATGTTTCGAGAGCTCCCGTGCTCTCATCTTCAGCCTTCGCGACCTTGTGTCTGGTGAAGTATTTGTGTGTTGGCTGGATACTATTAAGGTTTCTTGTTGGTCTCTGGTCTTTTAAAGTTGTATTATTGTGTGTGATTGTGGTATATGTATTTGTATTTTGTGTATTTTCGCTGCAATTTTTTAAGATAAGGAAAACGTAAGTTGATTATTACTTTTAGTAGTCTAAATGATAAATTAATTGTTGACATGCAGGATTATTTTTCTTTTTAATTTATTTTAAATTAAGTGCAGAAAATTATTTACTTAAATTTTCTATACTTTTTCAGATTTTTCTAATTTCAAAATAAAATAGGCTATGTTTCAAACAAGAGGGCACAAAATATTAAATGCTGTTGGGATTCGTATTGGTGGTGAGTAACTGAACAAATATTTTCAAGTTGAGTTTTTCTTGTTAACCTTAGTGATAGCTAAAACTCAGGTTTAGGAGAGCTGAAACTTGTATTTCTTCAAAAATCACTAAAATTAGCTTGTGGCTATTAAGAATCAGAGTTCAGTGAGTAGAAAAATTATCATGAACTAGAAAATTATTTTCATTTTTTGGTGGAAAGTCCAAAATGTTTGTAATTTTTTGGCTTCATAACCTCAATTTTATAGAAAACCCTATTATGGTGTGACGCTTCAATTTGTTATGCGTGAAAATTAATTACAGATCCATAACAGCATTAACTGGTCAACTGATCTGTACTTCTTTGTAACTTATGTGTTGAAATTAAAAATAAAACAAACCCCCACTCCTACTTTCAAATAGTTTACACAGTAATGATTATAAAAATTATCTTTTCTTCTACACTTTGTCTAGTACAATACTTAAAAAATGACAGTGCAGCTAATTGTCCCAATTTGTGTTTTGCTTGAAGAAATTTTAATTAATTTTTCTGTTTTCTTGTTTTTGAAATTAATTTTGTGTGTAATCTACTATTCATTATATTTTTTATTAATTTTTAATGTTTTAAAAGACAAGAAGTTAATTTTTTTGTATTATTGAAAATTATATTTACTTTCTAATTAGTCATGGGGTTTTCTCTTTTTTTGTGAGATTTCCTTTTACAGTTATTGCTATGCTTAATTTAATTACTGTTATTTGTTAAAATAATAATAATTTATTTTTGTTAGAATACAATTTTTCATGTCTCAAAATGTATTTTTATTTTTTTATCCTGTTAATATAACCTTAATTGGAATGATTATTACAAGTGTTTCAAATTCAATAATAATATCTAAAAAGTCCAAAAGACTCCTGCATTTAAAAAATAGGGAATTGTTATTTTTAATGAATTAATGAATCCTTATAGATTCTTCTAATAAAAACCTGTACAGTGTGCCAAAGTCTGTGTGATTTATATTTAGTGATAACTTTTTTACTTGGTATAGCCTTATTGGCTATTGGATTTGATTCCAAGATTGTGTGACTTTTGTTATGAGTGATTCTCTTTGTCCCATAAGTTTCCTCTTAAAATTTGTATTACTCTATTATACAATCATGTAAAATAGACTATATAACACATAGAGTCTGTTCAAAAGAAGCTCAGAAAAATAGGAAAACGCAAGTTTAATAACTGAATTGAATCGTTTTATTTTATTCACAGGGTTTAACTTGTGATAGAAACAGATAAGCTTATTAAATCAACTGAAATGTGACAAACAAGAATTGGCCAAAGATTACATTGGTGAGAATGTATTATGTTTCCACGAAATCTAGGTAGGTACATGTTTCTAATTTGATCAATCGTATGCAAAATTTTATTTAACTAAGAAATAGGATACACCTCCACCCACCTTTTTGTCAATAATCTAATCAGCTGTTATTTTTTTTTTTTATTATTAAAGACCCTCTTAAGTTGAAAGTTTCTGTAAAAAGATCCGATTTTCAGCTTTGACAGGAAAAGAGAAAATATCACACAATGTGGAATCAACTGTTTTGTTATATTAGTTATTGTAATGAATGAGACAGTGATTCGTTGTAAAAAGTAACAACTTTTTACTCTTCCATATTTTTTCCACTTGAATGAAGTAACGATTCAGTTCTATTCAAATTCTGTTTGCAGGAACCATTAATATTAGACTATAAAATTAGATAAAAAAATACAATAGAAGTTTCACCTGTAATAAACATTTCTGTAATAGAGACAAAGCAGAAACTTGAAGGTACAAAAGACCTAAATTATTGTTTGATGCTGTACAGTGGCATAGACTCAGCAACAAGAGCTCAGAGTGGAGTGGCAGTTATGACTGGTAAGAGATAGGGAAATAAAATACAACACTATATTTATTTCAATCGTAGAATAATAATAGAGAGATTTAAGACAGACAGAGGGTATCTTGTTGTGGTAGGTGTATATGTACCAGAAGAAGGAAGAAAGGATAATACGCCAATATTTTATAAGGAACTGCAGAAGCAAATTAATAAAGTCAATCCCAACAATTACCTTGTAATAAATGGAGATTTAAACCCCAGAATAGGAGATTCGCCAATTCAATTCAAGGAGTTGTAGGCACATTTGGAGAGCAGATTTTAAACTCTAATGGACATGAGCTGAGGTGCTTTGTTTCCTATAATGAATTAAAAATAACAAACAGCTTTTTAGAAAAAAGGACATACATAAATATACATGGTGTGCGAGAGGGCAAAGATGAATAACAGATTATATTATGGTCAATACGAAACTGAACACACACGTACAAGTGTACAAGACGTTAGAGGTTTTAGAGGTAGTGACATAGGTTCTGACCATTTTTTAGTAATTAGGAAAACACACCAAGACTCCTGGGATGTACTGATATCTAACATAGAAGCAGACGTTCATGGAAGACAAGAAGTAACATATTAACTTCTGAAACAGCTTAACAAAACTGAGAAAGATAATGCACAATTACACATGACAGATGAGTAGGTAAATAATACAGGAGGACAAGATATAACTATCACTCTTCCGGTTGTTAATAGCAATATATACCTTGGGGATAACATAACATTAGAAGAATTAACAGATGCTCTAGACCAAATGAAGAATAGGACCATGGAATTAACACAAAATTCTTAAAAGGTGGTGGACTGCTATTAAAACTACAACTTTACCATTTGATTAATGCATGCTGGAAAACAAACACAATTCCAGATTTTAGGATAACAGCAGAGGTAATATCGCTGTTTAAAAAGGAACAGAAATGACTGTGTGGAAATTATCAAGGAATAAGCCTTTTGAATACGGCCTACATATTATATACAAGGATAATTAATAACAGACTATAGAATACTGCAAACGCTCTCCTTCTTGATGAACAATCTAGATTTAGAAAAGGAAGATGCTGTATTGACAATGTCACAATTATACGCCAATTGATCGAAAAAAGAAGATTTAATCTAGAGCCACATATTGCCTTCATAGACTATGAAAAAGCATTTGATCATGTGAATAGAGACATATTGTGGAAAATATTAGAGCAAAGAGGATACCCACATCATATAATAGAAGTAATAAGAACCCTATATGAAAGAACGGACATTACTATAAACACTGAGAAGGAGAAAACATTCTGTTACTCTTAACAAAAGCATTAGACAAGGGTGCAGTTGTGCAGTTTCTTTGTCACTTACGTTATTTAACATATGCCTATATATTGAAGATGTAAGACAATGGAAACAACGAACTGGTCCTGGAATCTACTTACTTCCGGAAAATTTCACCATTAATATTATGCTGTTTGCTGACAATCAAGTCATCCTACAAGAAAACGAAAATGGATTCAAAAAGCAGTGTATCAACTCAGTAAAATTTGCCATGAATATAATTTAAAAGTTTCCACAACAAAGACTAAAATAATGGCATTTAAACAGAATTATCACTGTTGTACACAGTACAACAATTTCCGATATGACGATGAGCTGAGAAGATTGAAAACGCTAACTGGACAAATTTTTCTATAGTGGTGTGCAACAGTGATAATTCTGTTTAAAAATATTTCAGTTTGTTTAGATTAGCATTAAGAGGAAATGAAAATTTAATTAAAGGCAAGTTTAAAATTAATTTAAGCCAACAAAATTCTCATTTTGGATTGAGTTTTGTTAAGATATGATCAATCAATGCCAAAATTGAACAAGCTGAGTATATGCTCGGCACAAATGCTGGATGATGATGTATTATTTGAAACTAGAAGAGTAAAAAGCTTTCAAAACAAACTAACTAAACTAAAACCTTTGTTTGACATAGATACACATTTCTATAATTTATGCTATGTATAACCATTTAGAGATATATAACATTCAACAGCCTGTTAAACCATTATTATCTGAAACAGACAAATATTGTATTAAAAAAATAACAAGAAGGATATCAAGCAGCCTTTGTTTCGTTCATAGGGATTAAAAAAAATTGCTTTATTTAAAGCTGATACATGTTATCTAACACATAATTCACAATTAAGACTCATTTACGTAAGCCATTAGAGTTTTGTCATTATTTGGTTTCAAAAGATGAAAACATGATATTTCAAATTAACATGTTATAGAGTATATAGTAAAATAATTAGAATGGGGTCAAATTTTTTTGGTGAAAAGTATAATGCCAAACCGTAATTGAAATGACAAATATAAAACTTGAATGTCAATTAATTAATAAAAAAGAACTGAAATTTCAATAGGCTCGAACATGTCACATTTATTAAAACATCATATGTACTGACAGGGTGGCACATATGTGTATATGTATATGTCGTATATGTGTATATGTTTGTACTGGCATATTTTGAAAAGTTATGTTACATACATATTGAAGTTATCACACATATGGAATATGATGATGTTGTTCAACGAAAAGGTGTAAAAGTAAGTGGGTAATTTAATAAAATTATAAATACAGGAAAGCAGCTCTTAAAGTTTGTAACATTAACTACTATCAATTAACAAGCAACTCTCTCAAAATTATGCTCTATTTTGTTTCAATCTTGAGTAGTCATAATACTCATCTTGATACTATTATAGACTAACTAAAAGGTGGGAACACAGGCCTTATTTTAAGTACAGATGAGAAGAATATAAACTATTAAATGATTATTGGCTATTGTTATGAAACTGAAATAAAAGTAAAATCTAAGCAATTTATAAGAGATTTTCATTTAATGATGAGCTTAGATGTATTGTTTCAACAGGAAAATTAGGTACCGAACCAGATAAAGAAAAGCTACAGCATTTCAGTAATTCCATGAACAGTAGGTATTAAGTAAAAAAGTAAATAGAAAAAAACGGAGGCGGAAAAGTGGTGTTTAAAATATTAACTGAGAAGGGTATATTTCCTATTAAATTACTGATAATATTTGAAAATTAAATTATAACATGGGATTAAATAAAGACAAGAAATTTTTATAGTTGTCTGAATTATGGAGATAATGAAGAAAATGTTTTTAAAGGCATATTTGATTTCTTGGAAATTTTTTACATGAAGAGAGAGATTAGATAATTGCTCCAATATACATAATAGTCAACATTTTTTGTTATCTTGTGCAGGCTTATTTTAATTATTTATTTAAATTATAAATTAGTACCTACTCAGTATTTATGTACTGACATGATATGATGAGCGTAAGAGGCAATGCTAAAATAACATTTATCTAAAAGTTCATTATTATCTTTATTATGATAAAGAGTTTGTTTTCAAACAAGTAAAACACAAGTATTATCAAAATCTAATACATTTTAAAAGTTTATTGTTTCTCATAATTTAAGAGTGAAATTGGATTACGCAGTTTATATAAGATTTCCAATTTCAGATATTTCAGAATAATTAAAGTGGGATATTGATTACAATAGATTTCAGAAATGCCAATCAGGCTTAAATTTGTTGCATATGAAGTTTGACAGTTATGTAGTTGAAAAGATAAAAGTTCTTATAGGATGATTAATGAAAATTTAGATCAGTGTGATGCAAGTGACAATGCCTGAATAATGTAATTAAATTAATAAAAACACAATAGCAACACACACACACGCACGTGCTCACACATGTATGAGTGAATTAAATGGAAATTAACTAGAAAAATATTGTGGCCTTATTTTACATAGATTGATTTATGTCAGGTTTTCTTATTTAGTGTGTACCTAAGTCACCATGTAAAAATTGCAAGTCTATCAGTAGTTCTTGTAGCTTTTCCAGCAAAGAGATGTTTGATTTCAACTGTGTTGTTGTGTATCACACTTCCGTCAATTTCATGACATCCGTCTATATCCAGCAATAGTAATTTCTATATCTATTATATATATGGACAAGGAAATGGATCATCTGCCAATATAACACAGGGTCATAACTTATCACTTCCAGGAAGAAGTTCAGGGGGTGGTAATTGTAGATTGTCTGTCACTAGTATTTTGTAAAACGACATTTGTCAGAACACTCCTTCCTCTGAAATTCTTCCTTGACAACCAATATTAGCGTACAGAAAACAATATTTGGCATCTGCAATAGCCATAAAAAAATGATAAAATTTCCCTTTTAGTTGAAATACATGCTGCCACTGTTTTTAGGGTTTTGAATCACGACGTGTTTTCCATCACAAACCCCGATGCATGAGGTAAAACAATTGATTAATGTGATATACTCTCTACATTTGGTTAAAATAAGGAAATTTTTAATTAAATTTACTGTTTAATACTATTGCTCTTTTGCGAAGAAATTACGGACAGTTAAGTAGTCCTGACATATAAGAGTGTATTTAACATAACAAGAGTGTATTTAGCACTTTAATAAACATATAAGAGTGCATTTACTACAGATAAAAAATAAAACTAATTATATTAAGCATGAAATATTTTTTATCCCTTATTTTTGACGGGACTTTTTCACAGGTAGTCCGCAAGATTGTCGAAATATTTTGGTGCTTCGCCAGAGAGAGTGAAGTCTGTGAAACACTAAGTACTGCTGTTTCACTGCTTTACAAAACGGTCGGCCATACTTTCGAGTGCGGACAACACTTGTAGCGACTATCTGAACCTTATCAGGCTACCAAAACTATTATTAGAAATTTTCTAAAATTATGTCAGTTTAAAATTGATCAGAATTGTAACGAATATGGGGCAAAATATTATCGCTTGATTTTACTTCAAAATATTATTCAGAATTAATTCCTTAAATTCGTATAGTAACCATCAATCAATGAATTTTTCCGGTAAAGGCGTTGTGAGGATCGTTTAAAAAATATAACACAAATTTTAACTTATTTGTGTCGACGTTTCGACAAAGTTTATTTTCATCATCAGGACCTGTGTACGAATACAAAAGAAATGTCAAACACAACAGAACAATTATTTGAGTGAACGTGTTTGTGTATATGAGTGTGTGCCCGCGCGCGTGTGCGTGCTTATGTGTATATCCTTGTACATGTGAAGGAGTTGAGATAGTTTGTTTTACATCATTAAATGTTTTCTTTAAAGACAACGAGAAAATTATAATATCACAGAACTTAATTTATACAATATTACAATTTAAATAACTTATAATGTAATGGTATTTGTAATTAATTATAAAAGCAGTAATCAACAATTAAATATTAGAATTGGTACAGAAAACGTTTATACATAGGTATCTGTCAACATATAGCATAGTAAAATATATTATAGCTAAATACAGATTATAGGGATATTCAATTATGTAATTATTAAAAGTTATTTTTATCATGTTTAATAATGATTTTTAATTTTTTAGATAAACATGAAAAAATTAATTTTAATAATTACATAATTGAACATCCCTATAATCTGTATTTAGGTATAATATATTTTACTATGCTATATGTTGACAGGTATATGTATAAGCGTTTTCTGTACCAGTTCTAATATTTCATTGTTGATTACTGCTTTTATAATTAATAACAAATACCATTACATTATGAGTAATTTAAATTGTAATACTGTATAAATTAAGTTCTATGATATTATAATTTTCTCGTTGTCTTTAAAGAAAACATTTGATGATGTAAAACAAACTATCTCAACTCCTTCCCACATACAAGGATACACACATACGCATGCACACGCGCGCGGGCACGCACACGCACGCGCACACACACACACACACACACACACACACACACACACACACACACACACACACACACACACACACACACACACACACGTTCACTCAAATAATTGTTCAGTTGTGTTTGACATTTCTTTTGTATTCGTACATAGGTCCTGATGATGACAATAAACATTGTCGAAACGTCGACACAAATAAATTAAAATTTGTGTTACATTTCTTGGCAGTTTCTCACAAACACTTCACCGGAAAAAAGATTTTCAGAATAATGTTTAATATTATCAATCTATGTGAGGGGTCCGTGACATCAAATAGTCTCGAACTGTAACCCATCTTGTAAACCCTGAAGTACGCTCACCGCTTATAATAACAGCAAACAGTAACCGCTCTTCCAAGCCATGCAACAGAAAGGTAAAATTCTCCTTCCTCTTGTAGCGATAAGTATGTGATAACTGAAAAATATAGGCCTACGACCTGTTAGCAAATTGTAGCACATCCTAAACATGCAGGTAAGAGGTAAAAGAAAGGCACCTTTTTCCCCCTTCTGTCCTCTTCACTGAAGAAGCTTTGGATTTAGACATTATACTGTATAACCTGTGCACTTCATTTAATTTATATATAATATATGTATCGTATATAATACATACAGTACATTACATAATATAGGCCTACTGTTGATAGGCTTGACTCCTTCGATTGACTCCAAGTGTACATACTTTGCAGATATTACGTAGTGTCCCGAGTGCAGCAGACAGTCTTCGCTTGAGTTAGCGACAAAACAAAGATCATCTGCTACATGGAAGGACAGGACGTGAACTAATATTCCTGGTACTCGGACGGAGACATCTGGTGTAAATAGCTGTTACGTTCTCGCCAGTTTGGTTGTGATGAAATATATTAGACATCACCCACTTCGAGGCACGTTAACTCACACAGCGTCCTCAGACAGTGCCAAACGCGGTACTGAGTCTGAGGAACCTCTAATACTTCCTGTTCGCCTCACGATTTAGTGACTATGCCACACTGCTGCTCCGTACTGCAATCGAGGCAGTACTAGATAGCATCTTTTCCATGTCCAGGAATGTATTAATCCTTAGAATACGGTTAAAGGTTTCACGATTACTTTTTAATTCGGAAATGAAAATTTAATCTTCAAAAATGAAATTTATGGTATTTTTGGTATTGTAAATTGCATTAACTTGATGATGGGACTTTAAGTCTCGGAACGCTCTATAATAATAATAATAATGGCTCCCGTGGATACCACCGAAGTAGCTTTGGAGAAGGCAGGGTAGGCTGCCTTATGTGAGCCATTCGGCATACAAGGAAGGCAGTGTACGCTTCCCAGCACTACGCTTCAGCCGCCCGTTATTATCCCCAGGATGTTATCCCAGGTACTCATTTTCAAAGGCTGAGTCGACCTGGGGGCTGAAAAACGCACCTTGATTTTATAATGGGGGGCCGGGAATCGAACCCGGGACCTCTAGATTACCCAACGGAACGCTCTACTTTTCCCAGAAGAAGCAGTTGCAGGGATGATCATCGGTAGCCGCATTGACAAGATAATAAACATTTGTTCGATTGTTCATGCGTTTTAGACACCATAAATATATCTGATTTTCAAAACATGCGTATACTTGAACAAACAAGGTGATGAAAAAACATTCTGATTCGAAAATTATTCTTTCATTTTAGAAAAGTACTTGAAATATATAGAATTTTAAGATCAATTTTTAATCACTTATTTGTGCATATAGTCAATTACAGTGTATGAGGTTGGTTTAAGTGCTGTTAGCATGATTGAAAAACCCAACCGTTGCCGTGAAGTGAGTGCACCCGACTTAAGTCGAAGACAAATCCGCCTGCAGTAACTGCCACGAAAACCGAAGACGCTTAAAGCAGTCTTACTTTTTTATGAAATCCCACATATTTATTTGCTTAGCAACATTGAAATTTCCACAGAGTAAAGGAATACTTACGAGAAGCATGCAATCATTTGTTAAAAGCGATTTAATAACACAAATAAATTAAATCATTATAACACAAATTTGTTAGAATGCTCAGTAGGCCATAAGTCGCTTGAGAAGTTTCTATTTTATTTAATTAATTGATTTTTTTTAATTCTAGAGATGAAAGGTTTTTTCGAGGTTAGGTCACTGATAACTCATACTAAACATTTATGTCGAGAAACAGACTTATCACTGTTGCACACCACTATAGAAAAATTATTCCGATTAGAGCTTCCAAGCTTCTCAGCTAATCGTCAGATCGTTTGAAAGCGCTAATCGGAATAATTTTTCTATAGTGGTGTGCAACAGTGATAATTCTGTTTGTGATTATAACCACTAACACAACTTTCTTAATTAAATTTATGTCGAGGTTTCGAGAAAATTAGTTTTAATCATCAGGAACCATATTGAGTAATACAGAAACAATTAATACACATTTAATGAGTGTTAATATGTATGGAATATTACAGCTTAATAATATAAAAATAGTAATATAGTGTATTATTATTATTATCACCATTATTGTTATTATTGACATAATAACAGAAAACAGGTAACGTGGACCCTTTGAAGTTTTAAAACAGATGAACGTCCACAGGACGAAGTACAAATGGCACCACTTTGAAGTATTGCGAAAGCTGAGTCCCGAGGTGGATCCATGCCGTGGACAACAGGGTTTGTGGTTTTGGTGGGTGCGAGTCCCACACACCGTAGGAGTGCGGACCCTTCTGCGGCGAACATTAGTTTTCCAATCTACCTTATTAAAAAATTATTGTTTTATTATTATTGTAAAACACACACACGCGCGCGCGCATATTGCACGTGTAGGCCTTTAATTATTTGTCTACTGACCGTATACAGGCCTTATTAGGACATTTTTTTTTTGAAACGTCAACACAAATCTTATAGAATTGTCTCCAGTTAGTGACCGAATCTCAGAAACCTACCGTTATTTATTTGTTCGGGGTCACTGTTAAAATAAGGACAAGTTCTTGTCATAAGCGAGTTTGCCCACGATGTTTTTTACTATTTCAGCGATTCACTGACCCCTGCTGCGTATTAGTATGTTTCTGTGCACTAAGGTGCACACTCCGTTTTAACTGAAAAGAAACCCAGAAGTCGAGGAGCACAGAAAGGAGTGACAATTAAACCGACACATTTTGTTAACGACATTCCTTTACTTTGAGCTCTGAAAGTTCCATACAATTTCATAATATAAAAAACCTTCTAATGACAATATAGAAAACATATAAATTAACAACTAATAACATACACATAACGGGCATAGACAGAAACACACACACATACACAAACACACACACGTAAGCATACACATACATACAAACATAAACATACACGTTAAATTAACATACAAATAATGAAAAGAATTATTCAGATATGAGTACGTTAATTTTCATTCTCTCTAAAAATTACAAAAAAAAAGAACAGATGTAGGCCTATTATGTTTTGTTGTCGATTAATGAAGGTTTCCGATATCCTTGACGACAACAGAACAATCGAGGACCAACTGAATGCGCTGACGGGCGACGTCAATGGACTGGCGTGGCGAGTTATCAGTTTACACGTACGTGACCTATTCGCGGTCAGAGACCTGTCATTCTATATACACCAACAAACGACCTTTTCGTTTCAGGTTCACCGGAACTTGTCCTAATACAAAGTTTCTGGTAAACCCGAAACATAGAGGGCATTGGATGTGATGCTTCAGCTGTTCGTGTCGTAACGACTTCCCAGAATAGTGGTGGCGTTGTCTTCTCTATACCCCAATCAGAACTCTGGAATACAAGAAATATCTAGAATAGTAATAAATGCGAGCACGCGCTCACACACACACACACACACACACACACACACACACACACACACACACACACACACACACACACACACACACACACACACACACACACACACACACACACACACACACACACACACACACACACACACACACACACACACACACACACACACACACACACACACACACACAGAGTCTTTGTACAGTTTCTTCCTTCACGTATTAAGAGTATTTAATTTTCAGGACTAGTAAAGTGTGTATTCTCACTTAACTTTAAGAATGTGTTAGGAATTATACTTAAACTGGCAACCCATATGTTATCTATACCTATAATATTCTTATTTTTTATATCACTTGTAAGATGTAGCATAGGTTTCATTAACATTAATTACCATTTATTTGTATTTAATTCCCTTTAATGATCGAAATTTCTTCTACTTCTATTACATTAGATTTATTGTTTCTTTTGACATATTGAAACTTAGTAGTTATTTTTCCGTTATTAGAGTGTTCATTTTTTTGTGTTCATGTATTGTAGCATTGCCTACAACCATACTTACCCCGAATAAGTGAAGTCCTACTGAGTGACGTAGAGGAATGTCGAGATATCGGTTTACACAAACCTAAGCTACCCGTGGCCAGAGAGTTGCCATTCTATAAACACCACGAAACGCCCTCTTCGCTACAGGCCACCGGGACTAGTTCTTATACAAAGTATCCGGTAACCCGTAGCGTAGAGGGCATTGGGTGCGATATTTCAGTTGTCCATGTCGTAACGACTTTCCTGAATGGTGACGTGCGTCGCATTCTCGTATGCCCCAATTATAACTGTGGAATACAAGAAATATATTATACAAGCTACATGGACTTTGACGAAAAACTTATATACTTATATCAATAACCCATGTGTTATCTCTACCAAGTGTAAGATTTTATTTTTAGGTATTGGTTGTAAGATGTAGCATACATTTACATTAATAAATGTAACAATCATTTATTAATAAATGTAATAGATGTATGTATTAATGCATACATTAATATAAAATGTAAATACTTTATATTTAATTCCACTTAATTATATCTTAATTTAATAATGGTTCGATTTAACAGTCAAAATTTCTTCCATTATTATTACTTTTTATGAAATATTGAACACTTGGTAGCTCTTTTTGCGTTATCAGAGTGCAATAATTTAGAGTGTACACTTTTCTTTTTTGTTTTGTGAAAGTATATGAAAATATTATGTTCTTAAGTATTTAGTACCGAATAAATCATATTTATAAATCTATACTCCATAGTAGGTCTGCTTTTAGTTTATTTGGCACGCCAGACAGAGATGGTACTACACCTGCCCAAACATCTGTGTTAACTGGACCCTGTCATCAAAAACGAGGATGTCCAACTTTCCTCTCCCTCCGTTGCCAAACAGCGTCCCTTAAAATTCCCACCCATGCTGCATCAACATGCTATTTTCTTCTCTGCGTTTTTAATGCATACTTGTGTGAATTACCTTTTCGTTCTCTATGAAAATAAAAAAATACAGATATATTGTGTTTTATTGTCGATTAATCAAGGTTTCCGATATCCCTCACGGTAAAAACCACACTTACCGCAAAGTGAGGTTCTACTGAGTGCGCTAACGGGCGACTTCAGTGGACTGTCGAGGTATCAGTTTACACAAATCTCAGCTATTCGTGGTCAGAGCACTCCCGTTCTATAGACGCCACGAAACGCCCTCTTCGCTACAGGTCGACCTGAACTAATAAGCGCCGACGGCACTCAGTGCGATAGTTCAGCTGTTCATATCGTAGAAAATTCCCAGAGTAGTGAAGTGCCTCGCCTTCTCGTATGGCCCAGTTATAACTGCGGAATACAAGAAATATATTATACAGGCTATAGATGTAGATGTAGCATATTTTTTAACATTAATTATAATTACTTTGTATTAGACAGATTATAAATACTTTATATTTTCCGTTATTAAAGGGAAATGATTTAGAGTGTTCATTTATTTTTTTCATGTGTTGTGGCATTGCCTACAATCACACTTACCCCGAATAAGTGAGGTCTTGCTGAGTGAGCTAATTGGTGACGTCAACGGACTGTTGAGATATCAGTTACACAAACCTCTGCTATTCGTGGTGAGAGAGTTGTCTTACAGAGTCCATCAATCGCCCTCTTCGCTACAGGTCCACCTGAACTTGTCCTAATTCAAAGTATCTGGTTAACCCGTAGCGCAGAGGGCACGCGAAGCTGTCCATGTCGTAAAGACTTTCCAGAATAGGGAAATGCGCCGCTTTCTCGTACATTGCCTACACCCATACTTACTCAGAATAAGTGAGGTCCTACTGAGTGCACTAGTGAGCAACGTCATTGGACTGCCTAGATATCAATTTACAGAAACCTCAGAGCTTCTATCTACAGACACTACCAAACGCCGTCTTCGCTACAGGCCACCCAGGACTTTTCCTTATACAAAGTTTCTGGTTAACGAGTAGCGTAGAAGGCATTGGTTGTGATACTTCGGCTGCCCGTGTCGTAACGACTTCCCAGAATAGTGACGTCCGGTGTTTCTCACATGGCCCAATCATAACTCTGGAATACAAGAAATATCTACAATAGTAATAAGCACACACACACACACACACACACATTTAGCTTTTGTACAGTTCCTTACTTCACTTATTAAGGTTATAAAATATGAGGTCGGTGAATGTAAGGTCGGTTGTAAGATGTAGCATAAATTTAATTTAACATTAATTATAAATATATTTTATTTAATTCCCTTTCATTATAATAATTAAATTTAATAAAATTTTTCTCATTTTTATTACTTTTATTTTTTTTAAATATTCAACACTTGGTAGCTCTTTTTGCGTCATTATAGAGTGATTAAGAGTGTGCACTTTTTCTATTCGTGTGAAAGTTTAACAACATATTATTTTCTTAAGTATCTACTATCGGAGTGAATACAGTTATAAAACTACCACATAATAATTTTTTTCCTTCATGTCGCACGCCAGACAGAGATGGCCTTTGGCCTGCCCAAACTTTTGTACTCACGGGCCCTGTCGTCAACAACGAGGATGTTTAACTTTCCTCCCCCTCTCTTGTCAAACTGCGTCCCTTAAAATTTCCACCCGTGCTTCATCAACACGCCGTATATGGCTTGCCATTTAATTCTGTGCATTTGTATTGCAGACATGTGTACGTTTCGTTCTCTGTTAAAAGATTACAGATTTAGAATGTTTTATTGTCGATTAATTCCGATATCCCTGACAATGAAAACTACACTTACCTCGAATAAGTGAGGTCCTACTGAATGCGCTAACGGACGACTTCAATGGACTGTCGAGACACAAACCTCAGTTATTCGTGGTCAGACGGCTCCCGTTGTATAGACACCACGAAACGCCCTCTTCGCTACAGGTCAACATGAACTTGTCTTAATACAAAGTATCAGGTTAACCCGTAGCGCAGAGGGCATTGGGTGCGATATTTCAGCTGTCCGTATCGTAGAAACTTCCCAGAATAGTGACTTGCGTCGCATTCATGTATGCCCCAATCATAACTGTGGAATACAAGAAATATATTATACAAGTTACATGGAATTTGAGGAAAAACACGAAACGCCCTCTTCGCTACAGGCCACCGGGACTGGTTCTTATACAAAGTATCCGGTAACCCGTAGCGCGGAGGGCATAGGGTGCGATATTTCAGTTGTCCATGTCGTAACGACTTTCCTGAATGGTGACGTGCGTCGCATTCTCGTATGACCCAATTATAACTGTGGAATACAAGAAATATATTATACAAGCTACATGGACTTTGACGAAAAACTTATATACTTATATCAATAACCCATGTGTTGTCTCTACCAAGTGTAAGATTTTACGTGTTATACGTGCGTCGCCTTACTACCAAGTGTATTATACGTGCGTCGCTTTCTCGTATGCCCCAATTATAACTGTGGAATACAAGAAATATATTATACAAGCTACATGGAGTTTGAGGAAAAACTTATATACTTATATCGATAACCCATATATTATCTTTACCTAATGTAAGGATTTCTTTTTAGGTGTCAGTTGTAAGATTTTGCACAAATTTTCATTAACATTAATTTAAATACATTATATTTGATTCCCTTTAACGAACTAAATTTTCCTATTTCTATTACGTTTATATTTTGTTTTTTTTTTCATATTAAAATTTGGTAGTTATTTTTCCGTTATAAGGGGATAGTAATTTAGAGTGTTCATTTTTTGTTTTCATGTGTTGTAGCATTCCCTACAACCACACTTACCGAGAATAAGTGAGGTCCTGCTGAGGGCTCGAACTGGTGACGTCAATAGACTGTCGAGATATCAGTTACACAAAGCTCAACTATTCGTGGTGAGAGAGCTGTAACACAAACTCCATTAAACGCCGTCTGCTCTACAGGTCCACCTGAACTTGTCTTAATACAAAGTATCCGGTTAACCCGTAGCGCTGAGGGCACTGGGTGCGATACTTCAGCCATCGCCTTCTCTTGCATTTCCTACAACCACAGCTACCCAGATTAAGTGAGGTGCTTCTTAGTGTGCTAGCGGGCGGCGTCAATGGACTGTTGAGACACAAACACAAGCTATTCGTGGCCAGAGATCTTCCGTTCTATATACACGACGAAACGCCCTCTTCTCTTCGCTACAGGTCAACATGAACTTGTCTTAATACAAAGTGTCCGGTTAACTCGTAGCACAGAGAGCACTGGGTGCGATACTTCAGCTGTCCGTGTCGTAAAGGCTCCCAGAGTAGTGAAGTGCGTCGCCTTCTCGTACATTTCCTAGAACCACAGCTACCCAGATTAAGTGAGGTGCTTCTGAGCGCGCTAGCGGGTGGCGTCAATGGACTGTTGAAACACAAACAACACAAGCTATTCGTGGCCAGAGAGCTCCCGTTCTATTGACACCACGAAACGCCCTCTTCGCTATAAGTCCACCTGAACTTGTCCTAATACAAAGTATCTGGTTAACCCGTAGCGCAGAGGGGATTGGGCAATACAGCTGTCCGTGTCGTAACGACTTCCCAGAATGTTGACGCACGTTGCCTTCTTATATGCCCCATTTATAACTGTGGAACACAAGAAATATATTATACAAGCTACATTGACTTTGAGGAAAACCTTATATACTTCTATCAGTAAGCCATACATTTTCTTTACATAATGTAAGATTTCTTTTAGGTATCGGTTGTAAGATGTAGCATAAATTTTCATTAACATTAATTATAAATACTTTGTATTAGACAGATTATAAGTACTGTCGAGGTATGAGTTTACACAAACCTCAGTTATCCGTGGCCAGAGAGCTCATATTCTATAAACACCACAAAACGCCCTCTTCGCTACAAGCAACCGGTACTACTTCTTATACAAAGCATCTGGTTAACCCGTAGCGAAGAGGGCATTGGGTGCGACACTTCAACTGTCCATGTCGTATCGACTTCCCAGAGTAGTGAAGTGCGCCGTCTACTCGTATGCCTCCAATTATAACTTTGGAAAAAATAAATATAACATAGAAGCTACATGGTCTTTGTGGAAAAACGTATATAGGCCTGCTTATATCAAGAATCCATATATTATCTAGGCCTATACCTAATGTAAGAATTTCTTTTTAGGTATAGTAGTAAGATGTAGCAAAAATTTTCGTTGACATTAAATATAAATACTATATATTAGAAAGATTATAAATACTTTACATTTAATTCCCTTTAATGAACGAAATTTTCCTACTACTATTACGTTTATATTTTGCTTTATTACATATTGACACTTGGTAGCTAGTTTTCCGTTATTAAAGGATAGTAATTTAGAGTGTACATTTTTTGTATTCATGTGTTGTAGCATTCCCTACAACCACACTTACCAAGAATAAGTGAGGTCGTGCTGAGTGAGCTAATTGGTGACGTCAATGGACTGTCGAGATATCAGTTTACACAAACCTCAACTATTCGTGGTGAGAGAGCTGTAATACAGACTCCATCAAACGCCGTCTGCGCTACAGATCCACCTGAACTTGCCTTAATACAAAGTATCCTGTTAACCCGTAGCGCAGAGGGCACTGTGTGCGATACTTCAGCTGTTCATGTCGTAACGACTTCCCAGAATAGCGAAGTGCGTCGCCTTCTCGTACATTTCCTAGAACCACAGCTACCCAGATTAAGTGAGGTCCTTCTAAGTGCGCTAGCGGATGGCGTCAATGGACTGTTGAGACACAAGACAAGTTATTCGTGGCCAGAGCGCTCCCGTTCCATAGACACCACGAAACGCCCTATTCGTTTCAGGTCAACATGAACTTGTCTTAATCCAAAGTATCTTATTAACCCGTAGTGCAGAGGGCATTGGGTGCAATACTTCAGCTGTTCTTGTCGTAACAACTTCCCAGAATGGTAATTTGGGTTGCCTTCTCGTATGCCCCATTTATAACTGTGGAGTACAAGAAATATATACAAGCTATATGGACTATGAGGAAAAACTTATATACTTATATCAGTAACGCATATATTATCTATACCTAATGTAAGATTTCTTTTTAGGTTTCGGTTGTTAGATGAAGCATATATTTTCATTAACATTAATTACAAATACTTTTTACTAGACAGATTATAGGCTAAATACTTTATATTTTCCGTTATTGAAGGAAAATAATTTAGAGCGTCCAATTTTTGTTCTTATGTGCTGTAGTATTCCGTACAACCACACTTACCCAGAATAAGTGATGTCCTGCTGAGTGAGCTAACTGGTGCCGTCAATGACTGTCGAGATATCAGTTTATACAAACCTCAGCTATTCGTAGTGAGAGAGCTCTCGTACAGACTCCACCAAACGCCGTCTTCGCTACAGGTCTACCTGAACTTGTCTTAATTTAAAGTATCTGGTTAACCCGTAGCGCAGAGGGCACTGGGTGCGATACTTCAGCTGTTCATGTCGTAGCGACTTCCCAGAATAGCTTCTCGTACATTTCCTAGAACCACAGCTACCCAGATTAAGTGAGTTGCTTCTGAGTGCGCTAGCGGTTGGCGTCAATGGACTGTTGAGACACAAACACAAGCTATTCGTGGCCAGAGAGCTCCCGTTCTATTGACACCACGAAACGCCCTCTTCGCTACAGGTCCACCTGAATTTGTCTTAATACAAAATATCTGGTTAACCCGTAGCGCAGAGGGCACTGGGTGCGATACTTCAGCTCTCCGTGTCAGCTTTCTCATATGCCTCATTTATAATTGTGGAACACAAGAAATATATTATAAGTTACTAGCGAGTACCCGGCATGCGTTGCAATGCCACTCAAAGAAAGAAAGTGTTTGTATATATATAATATATAAAGACTTCGTTCGCGTGGTCTTCAATTTAATGCGATAATATATTTAGAACAGAATCTATTCCATTGGGTTGCCATAGTAACCAGATCTAATAAGTTAGTTTTTTAAGACTCCAAAGGACCCCCCAGAGGATCGTATCGAAAAAAACACCTGTCCTATGTTGGTTCTCCCGTTGCGTAAAATATTTGTGCCAAGTTTGGTTGAAATCGGTCCAGTGGTTTAGGAGGAGATGTGGAAGACCCCAAAGAACCCCCAAAAGAACCCCATCGAAAAAACACCTATCCTATGTTGGTTCTCCCTTTGCGTAAAATATTTGTGCCAAGTTTGGTTGAAATCGGTCCAGTGGTTTAGGAGGAGATGTGGAAGACCCCAAAGGACCCCCCGAAGTATCATATCGAAAAAACACATATCCTATGTTGGTTCTCCCGTTGCGTAAAATATTTGTGCCAAGTTTGGTTGAAATCGGTCCAGTGGTATAGGAGAAGATGTGGAAGACCCCAAAGGACCCCCCAAAGGACCCCCAAACGACCCCATCGAAAAAACACCTGTCCTATGTTGGTTCTCCCTTTGCGTAAAATATTTGTGCCAGGTTTGGTTGAAATCGGTCCAGTGGTTTAGGAGAAGATGTGGAAGACCCCAAAGGACCCCCCAAAGGACCCCGTCGGAAAAAACACCTATCCTATGTTGGTTCTCCCGTTGCGTAAAATATTTGTGCCAGGTTTGGTTGAAATCGGTCCAGTGGTTTAGGAGAAGATGTGGAAGACCCCAAATGACCCCCCAAAGGACCCCGTCGGAAAAAACACCTATCCTATGTTGGTTCTCCCGTTGCGTAAAATATTTGTGCCAAGTTTGGTTGAAATCGGTCAGGTGGTTTAGGAGAAGATGTGGAAGACCCCAAAGGACCCCCCAAAGGACCCCATCGAAAAAACACCTATCCTATGTTGGTTCTCCCGTTGCGTAAAATATTTGTGCCAAGTTTGGTTGAAATCGGTCCAGTGGTTTAGGAGGAGATGTGGAAGACCCCAAAGGACCCCCCGAAGTATCATATCGAAAAAACATATCCTATGTTGGTTCTCCCGTTGCGTAAAATATTTGTGCCAAGTTTGGTTGAAATCGGTCCAGTGGTTTAGGAGAAGATGTGGAAGACCCCAAAGGACCCCCCCAAAGGACCCCCAAACGACCCCATCGAAAAAACACCTGTCCTATGTTGGTTCTCCCTTTGCGTAAAATATTTGTGCCAGGTTTGGTTGAAATCGGTCCAGTGGTTTAGGAGAAGATGTGGAAGACCCCAAAGGACCCCCCAAAGGACCCCGTCGGAAAAAACACCTATCCTATGTTGGTTCTCCCGTTGCGTAAAATATTTGTGCCAAGTTTGGTTGAAATCGGTCCAGTGGTTTAGGAGAAGATGTGGAAGACCCCAAAGGACCCCCCAAAGGACCCCATAGAAAAAACACCTATCCTATGTTGGTTCTCCCGTTGCGTAAAATATTTGTGCCAAGTTTGGTTGAAATCGGTCCAGTGGTTTAGGAGGAGATGTGGAAGACCCCAAAGGACCCCCCGAAGTATCATATCGAAAAAACACGTATCCTATGTTGGTTCTCCCGTTGCGTAAAATATTTGTGCCAAGTTTGGTTGAAATCGGTCCAGTGGTTTAGGAGGAGATGTGGAAGACCCCAAAGAACCCCCAAAAGAACCCCATTGAAAAAACACCTATCCTATGTTGGTTCTCCCTTTGCGTAAAATATTTGTGCCACGTTTGGTTGAAATCGGTCCAGTGGTTTAGGAGGAGATGTGAAAGACCCCAAAGGACCCCCCGAAGGATCATATCGAAAAAACACATATCCTATGTTGGTTCTCCCGTTGCGTAAAATATTTGTGCCAAGTTTGGTTGAAATCGGTCCAGTGGTTTAGGAGGAGATGTGGAAGACCCCAAAGGACCCCCCAATGGACCCCGTCGAAAAAAACACCTATCCTATGTTGGTTCTCCCGTTGCGTAAAATATTTGTGCCCAGTTTGGTTGAAAT
The DNA here is from genome assembly GCA_034769895.1 of Magicicada septendecula. Lineage (NCBI taxonomy): Eukaryota > Metazoa > Arthropoda > Insecta > Hemiptera > Cicadidae > Magicicada > Magicicada septendecula. Next base: position 331,053,433 of record CM068376.1, read on the forward strand.
CGGTCCAGTGGTTTAGGAGAAGATGTGGAAGACCCCAAAGGACCCCCCAAAGGACTCCGTCGGAAAAAACACCTATCCTATGTTGGTTGTCCCGTTGCGTAAAATATTTGTGCCAAGTTTGGTTGAAATCGGTCCAGTGGTTTAGGAGAAGATGTGGAAGACCCCAAAGGACCCCCCAAAGGACCCCATCGAAAAAACACCTATCCTATGTTGGTTCTCCCGTTGCGTAAAATATTTGTGCCAAGTTTGGTTGAAATCGGTCCAGTGGTTTAGGAGGAGATGTGGAAGACCCCAAGGACCCCCTAATGGACCCCGTCGAAAAAAACACCTATCCTATGTTGGTTCTCCCGTTGCGTAAAATATTTGTGCCACGTTTGGTTGAAATCGGTCCAGTGGTTTAGGAGGAGATGTGGAAGACCCCAAAGGACCCCCCAATGGACCCCGTCGAAAAAAACACCTATCCTATGTTGGTTCTCCCGTTGCGTAAAATATTTGTGCCCAGTTTGGTTGAAATCGGTCCAGTGGTTTAGGAGAAGATGTGGAAGACCCCAAAGGACCCCCCAAAGGACCCCGTCGGAAAAAACACCTATCCTATGTTGGTTCTCCCGTTGCGTAAAATATTTGTGCCAAGTTTGGTTGAAATCGGTCCAGTGGTTTAGGAGAAGATGTGGAAGACCCCAAAGGACCCCCAAAGGACCCCATCGAAAAAACACCTATCCTATGTTGGTTCTCCCGTTGCGTAAAATATTTGTGCCAAGTTTGGTTGAAATCGGTCCAGTGGTTTAGGAGGAGATGTGGAAGACCCCAAAGGACCCCCCGAAGTATCATATCGAAAAAACACATATCCTATGTTGGTTCTCCCGTTGCGTAAAATATTTGTGCCAAGTTTGGTTGAAATCGGTCCAGTGGTTTAGGAGGAGATGTGGAAGACCCCAAAGAACCCCCAAAAGAACCCCATTGAAAAAACACCTATCCTATGTTGGTTCTCCCTTTGCGTAAAATATTTGTGCCACGTTTGGTTGAAATCGGTCCAGTGGTTTAGGAGGAGATGTGAAAGACCCCAAAGGACCCCCCGAAGGATCATATCGAAAAAACACATATCCTATGTTGGTTCTCCCGTTGCGTAAAATATTTGTGCCAAGTTTGGTTGAAATCGGTCCAGTGGTTTAGGAGGAGATGTGGAAGACCCCAAAGGACCCCCCCAATGGACCCCGTCGAAAAAAACACCTATCCTATGTTGGTTCTCCCGTTGCGTAAAATATTTGTGCCCAGTTTGGTTGAAATCGGTCCAGTGGTTTAGGAGGAGATGTGGAAGACCCCAAAGGACCCCCCCAAAGGACCCCATCGAAAAAACACCTACCCTATGTTGGTTCTCCCGTTGCATAAAATATTTGTGCCAAGTTTGGTTGAAATCGGTCCAGTGGTTTAGGAGGAGATGTGGAAGACCCCAAGAACCCCCCATAGGACCCCATCGAAAAAAATTCATAAACCTTCGCGGGCGTGCGCACAACTCACCGAAGTTTCATCGCAATCGGATGAATGGTATAGGAACGCATACGGGACAAAGAAAGAAAGAAAGAAACAAACATTCATTTTTATAGATATAGATACATGGACACTGAGGAAAAACGTATAGTTATATCAGCAATCCGTATGTTAGCTACCTAATGTAAGATATTCTTTATAGGTATCGGTTGTAAGATGTAGCATAAATTTATATTAATATTAATTATATCCTTAAATTCGTAGTGACCGTCAATCAATGCATTTTTCAGTGAAGGGTTAGTGAGGATTGGTAAAAAATAACACAAATTTTACCTTATTTGTGTCGACGTTTCGACAATGTTTATTGTCATCATCAGACAATGTTTATTGTATCTGATGATGACAATAAACATTCTCGAAACGTCGACACATATAAGTTAAAATTTGTGTTATTTTTGACCGATCCTCACTAACCCTTCACTGAAAAATATTAATTATAAATACTAGATAGTTAATTCCTTTTAATAATAATTATATTTAATTAAAAATCGAATTTTTTTAAAATTATTATTACGTTTTTTGGATATTGAACATTTGGTAGCTAATTTTGCATTATTAGAGTGGCATAATTTAGAGTAGACCTATACAATTTTTTCATCTGTTCTGAAAGTGTATGAAAACATTAAGTTTTTAAGTATCTAGTACCGGTTGAGTATAGTTATAAATCTTTACTCCATGATAGGGCTACTTTTAGTACATTTGAAAATCCAGACAGAGGTGATCTTTGGCCTGCATAAAACATCTGAGCCCACTGGACCCTGTCATCAGCAACGATGATTTCCAATCTTCATTTCTCTCTCTTACCAAACAGGGTCCTTTAAAATTCCCACCCTTGCTGCATCAATACGCCGTAAACGGCACGCCATTTGTTTCTCTGAAGTGTGCAGCCTCCGGGAAATCTTCGTAGGCCTCCTGCTCATATAAAAGTTATTTAACACCAACTTCTATTGCTTTTTTTATAGAGACGATAATTCTTCTGAGGGGTTTTTTCAAAACAAACGAGTTGTTCCTAAATCATTTTCTGCAAGTCCATGTATATGTATATAATCTCTCTCTCTCTCTCTCTCTCTCTCTTCACACGCGCGCGCGCGTATAAGCGCGAAAACACACCACAAGAAATCTGGGATTTTCGGAGTTACCTCAGACCTATTTTTCCGACCACTTTTTGTGCTCTCCAAGAGATATCTCTGGCAAGCACTACATCGACGATATCCGGCGAAGATAGCCATCAGAGATGTTCATCGCACAGAGAACGCTAAGACATTTAGAGAGAAGGCTCTAAGACAGACAGGGAATAAACTTAAGGAAACGGTCGGGTTATCCCGAATTATTTTGTGATAAAATCAATGTTACTGTCATACATAACTGCACATTACAAAAATACTGTGTTACATTATGACATAGGAAATTAATATAAAGCGACTAAATAATATGTTATCAGGTTAATATTATATACCTGTAACCTACCTTTAACGTTCTACGAGAGCAAACTTAAGAAGTAGACAACCACGAGTAAACTCAAAGATGTCGACAATAATCGTATTTAAAAAAATACACACACATTAGGGTCACACATCTGAACACTATACAATAATTCATTACAAAAATTATTTTATAATTATTTTTAAAGAGTAGAAAAGTATTTTGCTAATGTGATTAGAGGGCGCTTTTTATATCAGCTGTCCGCACATAAACAGTCTTGCGGCTTTGTCTGGCCAAGCACAAATGTAGCCGTAATGGCGGTAATATAGGCGTCTAGTTGTAATTAACATAAATTCCCACGCGCAGCGAATCTGTTAGCGAAATATATTAAATACTTCAGGGGGGGGGTATTTAAAGGAGCGGAGGAACAGGACCGGCTCCCACCCAGAGGGTCAAAAAAGTTGACAAATGTTGTTAGCCTCTTATTTTTTAGGTTGTTTTATTATTTTTCAGCTTTATACGCTAATACAGTAGTAATTTTTTAAAAATATACAAACATATTTATTACACAGCATTAGTTTAATAGTTTGAAATCTAGGAAAATCACTTAATTCAATAAGTATGTTATAAACAATGTTCTAATAGCGTGTATGTTTATTGTGTTATTACGTTATTACCGTTTACTTTAATGAGACTGAGTTCAGCCACTTTAGAGATGGTAATGTTGATTAGTCTTAACTTGTTTTTTCTTTTGTTGAAGCCGACTCGACCCCTGACCCCCCTTTCCCGAAGGCCAAATTCTAGATACGCCACTGTTTGTATGTAATTCGTACAGGGCGCCCTAGTAACCAATTCTTTACCTATAGAAGCGCACCACGTCGACGCTAATGAATAGGAATTGAGTCATAATTAGCAGTTACGTGTTGACGGACGAGGGTACTAAGTTACATAGAGTTCTCTGGTTCGACTTCACAGGCTCTCGCGCGCCTTTTTAATTGAGACGAGTGAGCTTAGCCGAATTTCGCAATATAAAAACTCCAGTTTCGAAACCGTGTGGGCATCCTAGCGACCGTCCTCAATCCTGAGTGGTGTGTGTGCTTGTGTGTCATTCCCTCTTCATTTACTATTCCAAATACTTGCTTCATTCCCGTACGTACGTTCATCTACAGGTCATTCCACATGCTTACACCTAACACTTACTAAACGTAAACGGTCTAAGGCTATCTTATCTCCCAGGTATAACTCACGTAAAACCCTAAAACCTCCACCGCTTCTTCCAAACCTCCACGACCTCCATAACATTTATGTACTACTCACGGATTTCACATCCAACCGCTACTGCGTATTGTTATGTTTATGTGCACCAAGGTGCAAACAAACCCTGAAGTCGAGAAGCACAGAAACAAAAGACAAAACAAACACATCTTGTCTTCGACATTCGTTTAATTTGAGCTCTGAAAATCACATAGGCGTACAGGGTCATAGCAAAAATCTTTTAGTAATAATATAGAAATATATAGGCCTACTACACATTAACTTAACATAGGGTAGAGTGGATCAAGAGTGCGCACTTAAATTTTAAATTTATCTCAAACTGCACTCATTGCAGTGACACTCATTGTATTTTGACAGAAATATCGTGAATCCCTTGTGTTTCGATTAAGATCCCCTTTTTATAATTTCAACTACTACAACACATGTAAAAAATATATATTTCCGAAACGTGTCAAATGCGAACCTTTGCCTCCACAGGTGGGGCAAGAGTTTGCAATTAAATTAGTTTTAATAAATTAATTTTATTTAACTTTAAACAACTTTATTAACAAATTATAATTAAAAAGTTGAAAGAATATAGTCAAAATGACACAATGTTGCAATGACTTATTACAGTGGAAAAGATGTAAGAAACTAACAATGTTCAGTTCAAATAGTAGTGGGATACGATTTATGATGCGAACTTTCGCCCCATCAGTGTGTGAGAACTTTTGCCCCACAAGCCAATTTTTTGCTATTTGATCAGTGCTGTTATCTGTTAGTATAGTTGAATATTATAACTTCTAGTTTTAAAAAGATGAATTTGTACTCTTTAAAATGACCTATGATTTAATGAGTTTACTCATTAATTTGTAGGCATTATAAAGTCTCCCGAATATGAATATCAAAATATTGCATACAAACTATTGAATTCAGTATTGACTGCACTGTAAGTGAACGAAACGTCATAGAACAACGAAAATTCGCTGACAAGACACTATCCGAATCAACTACAGGTAAATATTTAGTACTGTCAACATTTAGACTTCCAGTACTGAAATTTCCGCAATGCAAACTTTTACCCTCCCCACAATCTTGTCCCAACTACCATACTAATAATGAATATATAATTCAGACATGTGTGTCTATAAAAATAAAAAATATTAACATATGTATTGTGTTTTGTTGTCGATTGATGAAGGTTTCCGATATCCTTGACGACAACAGTCACGCTTACTCCGAATGATCGAGGTCCTACTGAGTGCGCTAACTGGTGACGTCGTCACTGGACTTTCAAGATACCAGTTTATACATGAGTTGTCAGTTCACGGTGAGCGAGCTGCCATACAGACTCTACCAAACGCCCTCTTCGCTACAGGTCGGCCAGAACTTATCTGGCAAACCCGAAGCATAAAGGGCATTGGGTGCGATACTTCAGGTTTTCATGTAGTAACGACTTTCCAGAACAGTGACGTGCGTCGTCTTCTCATATGCCACAATATAGTATAATATATAACAAATATAATATAATATAATATAATATAATATAATATAATAGTATAACAAATATAGTATAATATAGCCTATAATTTGACTAACAGGGAAAAAAATAGGAACAACTCGATAGATTTAAAGAAAACCGTGAGAAGCATTATCGGCCCTACAAAAAATGCTATGGATGGTGGTGACATCTAAATAATAAAAAATTATATCAGCTATACCAAGATCGGCCGATGGCGGCAAAAATAAAAATACAGAGGAGAAAGCAGCATACCATATACGGCGAATTGATGTAGCACGGATGTGGATTTTAAGGGACACTGTTTGGCATGAGAGGGGTAGGAAAGTTGGACATCGTGGTTATTTATGGCAGGGTCCTGTGTGTGTGGGCGCGCGTGGTTGTGACTCTTTATATGTGTATGCACGGATACTGACTTTAAATTGTCAAATTAATGCAATCAATAAAATAAAATAAATTAAACAAAGAGCAAAACATATAATGTTAACGTTTAACACCAAACATAAAAAGTAAGTCTGCTTTAGTCTCGTGTTAAGAATTTTTTCTATTACACTCGGAATCAATAATTAAGTATACCGAACACATTGAGAAACTTCTATAAATAGGCGTATATTAGTAGTAGTTGGTTTCAGGAGAGGTAATCTTTTCTTATTTGTTACGGGATTACGGAACGAAACGTCGGCAATATGAAAATCACATAGGCCTACACAAGTGTACCCGAAAACCTGCTACAACAGATCGACAGATATTCACCGTGGATAACTTCGCACGGGGAGATATATATAGCTATATATATATATGTATAGGCCTAAATATAAAAAAATGTAATACATCATCAATTTATAAATATAGTAGGTCTATACTATATAAACAGTAACACTGGAAAAGAGGAGAAAGAAACAACAGGTGTAATAGAAGTTGACTGAGGAATTTTATAAACCATTAACAGGACAAGAATCATATACCTGTTCCACGTATTGGAAAAGTAGGCCTACTCGCCAACATAGAGATATAGGCCTAAGCAATAGAAAAATAGTAAACACACGACCGTTGCATAATTTAGCGAACGGACTTGGGTAATACGTAGTACAAGCTTAAATACTGACTGGGGTATCAATACGAAATAACTAAAGATGTAATAGAGGGAATATCGACTAGAGTCCAAATTAAGAATTATTAAAAAGGAGATAGGAGTCATAACCGGAAAGGGAGAACTACGATACTTCTGCTTCTTGTAACGAGAGAACAATCGAAAAGAAAACAGTTGGCATCTCAAGAACGGTCTGCTACGATGACAAAGTTGAAAAAATTAAGAGAAAAAAATTGGCGGGACTAGGGTTCCAAAGGTTGAATATATAACTGGAGATATATTGCAGCATTTCAGTAGGTTTTTTATGAAATAGAGGTCTTTGGTATCTGACTGTACTTATGACAAATATTATGTGCGCGCGTGCGGGACGCGTGTGTGTGCCCGCGCCCTCATAGTAAAGATATTTGATTTAGATTTTGAAAATTTTAAATATCGACTATATGAAAAATCTATAAGACTTATATACACAATTCCACTAAGGTTTCGATACAGTTAACCTTAGAAACAGGCATATATTAAAAATATAAATACTTATAACCATATAATAATAATCCTTAAATTGGTAGTGACCGTCAATCAATGAATTTTTCAGTGAAGGGTTAGTGAGGATCGGTCACAACAGTTGTACAACGTCACACAGTTAGTAAACACACAACAGTTGTACAGCGTCAGCAACACTTGTCCTGATGATGACAATAAACATTGTCGAAACGTCGAAAAAAATAAGTTAAAAATTTTTGTTATTTTTGACCGATCCTCACTAATCCTTCAATGAAAAATAATAATAATAACAAATTTTAGAATCTGAGAAAAAGTTTAAAAATGTAAAAATCCAAAAACCTTTTAAAATGATTCTCACATAGGGTCGCTACCTGAAGAATTATCAAGTCAAAGTTAAAGATAAATGTCGACTGTGGAACACAGCTATTCTCTGTTCCACTGCGTGAACGTGCGATCTACAGTAGTAGATCAAACTGTGAACAAAAAACTGTTTTAACTGAGGCGGAATAAAGAAACTGTTAAGTGTCTGAAATCAAAAAATTAATAAGTCAACCAGACACGCGCCGCGTCGTAATCCCTATCTCGTCCTATCATCTAGTCATTAGGCAGTAGAGAAATGGAGGAGGAAATGGAATAGTGAAGAAAAGAATTGATAAATAGAAGGTATAGAAGAATTATGAGCGAGGAACAAGATGCGGAGTGCTAACAAGTTAACAGCTACAAAGTGCGCGGAAGATAGTTTTAGGCCTACTATTTAAATTAAAATAAAATAATTACTCTCATGTATAGCATTAGATGTGGGGTTTACAAAATTTTGTTTCTTACAATATTTTAGCTTTATAACTTACATAAAAATTTATATTAGGTTTAGTGATTTAGCAGAATATAATTCGGAGATTAATATAAATCGTCTCGGAAATCAGAAAGTTATTTTGTCCCCCAAACCGCTACGATCGTCACATCAAATATTATAATTTCAGCCCCAAACCATGAATTGACAGCAGAAACGTTAAAATTAAAAATTCAACAAATTATTGAAGTAAAATCTGTAAAAACCTTTTACTACCATTGGACAGCAAACCGAGGAGAACCAGCTAACACAGCTCACCACCAAACAACAGTCTAGTTACATTTAAAGACCATACGATTAAAGCCTGCCACATTAGAAGCGTAAAATGTGATTAATAGTGTGTGTGTGTGTGTGTGTGTGTGTGTGTGTGTGTGTGTGTGTGTGTGTGTGTGTGGTAATAACAATAATGACTAGTATGCTCCCTAAGCTGCAGAACTCGCTCATTATTTTGACGAAGTACATTTATTTTACATAAATTTCGATATTAGATTATTTTTCAATTAGAAAAATTACAAAACTCCGATTTCACTACTATTTCTTTAGTGATATAATATTAATTCTAAAGCACACAATCGCACAATAAACACTAAAGATTCGAAACATTTGGATTTGAGTAACAATGCCTTTCAGTCTGACAAAATTTAGACTTGCTGAATTTTCACAATTTTTTGAAATTCCTGATCTCGTTTTTGGATCCTGGGGTCTAAATAAGTTATTTTAAAATTTCCAGAACGTAACACTCAGATGTTTTTTTAAATTCTCTTTAATTTGATACCCCACATGAATTTTTGCTAGGCCTATATTATCAAACTTTTCATCCAATTTTTGAGGGCTGACGTCCACAAATTTTGAAATTTTATCAAATGAAAACTATTCAGATTGTGGTTTAAATTCACTTGAATACCCGACACAAATTCCTATGATTTCATTAAAATTTTGAAATCCACAGTTTTCCCTCCCACCCTCTCTATTTTGTAGGGATCAGTTTCAAAAACAAGAGGGTTTTGTTGTTTGTGGGGTTAAAGTATGAACACGCATGCCAAGTTTAACGAAACTCGGTTGATGCGTTCAAAAGTTATTGTGAGCAGACACCAAACAGACAAATACCAACGAGTCTAGTAAAAACTGAGTATTTGCTTCGCTCGTTCAAAACCAATGTGTACTTCTTATAACATAATACATGTAAAAAATTATTTGCAATAAAATTTGTGGGGGTACGTCTCTGTCATGCGCACGTCACATGAGTTTGTCTCTGCTGACATATCTAGCAGCAAAATAGTTAAACTATAATAGCATTTATTGACTAAACTATACTAACAAGAGTATATTGCACTTACTTGATTTTTTCTAGTCACTAGGAAACATTCATTGGTTCCGTGGCGCACTCCAACGAAAACCCACTGTTACGGTTACACAAGATAATCGTGATCTTCCTTTTCGCGAACAAGATTTCATCAAATTCCGCCTGTTTTCCTGTTTCCTCGACGATAACAATTTCAGTCGATGTCGGTTGTTTAAGATGAATTCAAGCTCGTAAATTCGTTTTACTACAAGTAAACAAACCATACTGCTATCAGGAAGGGGTAACTATGAATCAGTAAACGAATTCTCGACACGCCTGCTAATTTTTTTAAGACAAGTACGTTTCTTACAACGCTATACAGCACCATCGCTGTAGCCGTTTTTACATTTACTCGTTCTCTCTCTATTCTATAAAACTTATTCATTTCAATTCCGTATTTGAACACAACTCGACAGTCTGCGCACACATCTACTTACAGTAATTTAACGGCGTGCCTTTGTCGTAATCAAAGTTGTATGCCTACTAAAGGTGTATTTAATGTAAGTTATTTATGCACGTATAATACTAGGAAAGTCTGTATAATACAATACATCTGTGCGTAGGCCTATAGAATCTGTAGTTTAGAAGTGAGCGAGGTAGCGCCCGTATAACAAACAAGTACCAAAATGTTTTCTGATAAAAAAAAAAAATAAATCTAAAAACGTCCCGGATGTTATCTTACACAATTTTCGTCGGAATACCTTACAGATGTCATCTTCGCGATTTAGATATTTGCAAAACGATGTACAGATCACAGAGTATGAACCGGTACTGATTAAAGGACGCGTTATTAAAATGCTATGCTGTTAAAATGTCTTTCTTTTTCCCCCACCAAATCTCGACAAAAACAGTTAATTCGAATTCTTATCGAATCCAATTATTCATTCTGCTCTCTTCATTTGACTCCTCTTAATTACGTCCTTCGTCGAGAAACTATCATATTTAGCGCCTTCGTAACAATTTATGAGCCTTTTGTACTATTTTTTATCCGCTAATGATTTTTCCATTTAACCATCGATTTGACGGACAAGAATAATTATCGAGTTCAGCCGGCCATCGTTATGACGATCATCGAGTTCACGTATGACATATGACATACGACTTACTGATGTAAGTTGCTGATATTTATATGCCAGATAAGAGTTTGCAATCGTTATTATTTGCTTATCTTGTACTGTACAGTACGTTTCTTTCTCCTCGAGAACATTCTCCTCGATATTATTCTTTAGTGACGCAAGAACAGAACTCTTGGTTTCGCAAAAGGGCAATAGTGTCACAAACTGTTGTTGGGTTTTGCAATAGATGTGAAACATTGCAGCGGTAAAAGAAACGTTGTTTCTGCTGTGATATCTTAAAGTTTTGTGATATCAGCATTGCTGTGATATCAGAATTTTCAGCAACGGGAGTAGCTAAAACATTAGGCAGAGAGTTTGAAACTAGTGGCGCCGGGCGGCCCATTAATAGTAGTAGGCCTAGTAATAATAATAACAACAACAACAATAATAATAATAATTATTATTATATTAATTAGTAAGCGCCCTGAGCTGCAAAACGCAAGTATTTAACGAGTATTTTGAACGAGATACATTCACTATTAGGTAAATTTTTAAATTAGATAATTTTCAATTATTAGAAAAATTATGCAAACACCGATTATTCTACTCTAGTATTTGTAAGTAAAAAAATAATAATAATAAAGCAAACAATCAAATCCAATTATTCATTCTGCTCCCTTCATTTGACTCCTCTTAATTACGTCCTTCGTCGAGAAACTATCATATTTAGCGCCTTCGTAACAATTTATGAGCCTTTTTCGACATCTCATTTCCCAACGGCAGAGAAGAACCTAGTGGAGTAAACCACGAAAAAGAATCATTTCGGACTAACAATCCAATCTTATCTCGGAATTTAATTCCTACTTTTGCACGCAGGTTTAAAGTGAACTGAATACAGGAAGAAGAGACATAGTGAAAAGATGAAAGACTATTGGAGAAAAGAAAAAACAAGGAATAAAGAACTGAAATTGGCATGTGGCCCTCAGATGGCCGATACAAATAGAAAAAAAGCAACAATCATACATTGAACACACAAACACATTTCAAACTAAGGCATCGGTTTTTTTAGTGTAATTTAAACTATAATGCCTAAATGACAAAATAATTCAGACCTGGCTTTTAAGTTTGTGTAGGCCCTATGTTTCCATATAGGCTTATATGGAATATTTTCACCAGCTTCTAACAATATGGCAAGTTTCTTGCACACATAGATTCAGTGGGCGTACGTAGAATTTGGTCTGGGGGGAGGGTCCGGAGTTGGGTCGGCTTATACAAAAGAATAGATATGTTAATCAACATTACTAACTTTAAAGTGGCCGAAACAGTCCCATTAAAGTAGGCCTACATGGTAATAACACAATAAAAATATGGATTATTGAAACATTGTTTACAAGATACTTATTGACTGAATTGATTTTCCTATATTTCATGTTTCAAACGTGTACGCTAATGCTGTGTATGAAGTTATAATTTCATCTATTGTTAACTACCGTACTTATACAATTATAGGCCTATCTTATTGTAATCTTATTCTATTATCTTATTATAATTGTTTATTGCAATCTTATTCTAATTATAAGCATAGAAACAACTGTATGTAATTGTACTATATATTGTTATAAATCATACAAAATGGAATCATATTTTTTAACAAAAATGTAAACCTTGTAATACAGTATATTGAGCGTGTGCTGCTTCACGACATGCGTATCAGCTGTGAGCGCCGCGATTGGTCCGCCAACCGAGTTTGTAACATTGTATTTACACCGCTGTAATTGGCAGACAATTGGCATACATTGTGTATATCTCCATTGCCACAAAATGTCGGTGTACATTCCGCATTTTTGCCTTTCCAGACATTCTTTACCATATAGTGATGTTTTTCCGGAAATTAAAACAACTATTCCTCCACCGAGCACATAGTTGTTCAAAACCAAATAGGCTACAAATACATGAAAATTCATACAAATACGTACAAATGAGAACATTCTGTGTATAAGAACGTTGATAATATACTATAATGTTTTCCACTGCATTTCATTAATAATATTTCAAATCATAGTTAATATTGTAGGAAGTAGAAAAACGTACTAGGATAAAAAAATACAACGTATAAAAGTAAATGTTTTCAATAATCGGTTCACACACACACACACACACACACACACACACACACACACACACACACACACACACACACACACACACACACACACACACACACACACACACACACACACACACACACACACACACACACACACACACACACACACACACACACACACACACACACACACACACACACACACACACACACACACACACACACACACACACACACACACACACACACACACACACACACACACACACACACACACACACACACACACATTTTCGATGGGCTGATAACTAAAAAAACATTACCGCTTACAATAATACAAAATATAGAATTACACAATTGAAACCAACTGATATATGTAAAAACAATGAACAATATTAGGATATAGGTATAGGCCTACATTTTATAATATATATAAAACACTTGTTGCTACATATGCCTGTAAAACACTATAGGACTAAAAACTAAAAACTTGTAAACCGAAAACAGAAAACTGAAGTGAGTAGAAAATACGTGTGAGCACGTGAAGGCAACTCTACCGTACAACAAAATCGTTGCCTGTGACCACTGTGTTCATGGCAACGTCACGGCACCGTCCTTTGCAGTGCTACCGTGCCGCGTACAACAAAATCGTTGCCTGTGACCACTGTGTTCATGGCAACGTCACGGCACCGTCCTTTGCAGTGCTACCGTGCCGCGTACAACAAAATCGTTGCCTGTGACCACTGTGTTCATGGCAACGTCACGGCACCGTCCTTTGCAGTGCTACCGTGCCGCGTACAACAAAATCGTTGCCTGTGACCACTGTGTTCATGGCAACGTCACGGCACCGTCCTTTGCAGTGCTACCGTGCCGCGTACAACAAAATCGTTGCCTGTGACCACTGTGTTCATGGCAACGTCACGGCACCGTCCTTTGCAGTGCTACCGTGCCGCGTACAACAAAATCGTTGCCTGTGACCACTGTGTTCATGGCAACGTCACGGCACCGTCCTTTGCAGTGCTACCGTGCCGCGTACAACAAAATCGTTGCCTGTGACCACTGTGTTCATGGCAACGTCACGGCACCGTCCTTTGCAGTGCTACCGTGCCGCGTACAACAAAATCGTTGCCTGTGACCACTGTGTTCATGGCAACGTCACGGCACCGTCCTTTGCAGTGCTACCGTGCCGCATACAACAAAATCGTTGCCTGTGACCACTGTGTTCATGGCAACGTCACGGCACCGTCCTTTGCAGTGCTACCGTGCCGCGTACAACAAAATCGTTGCCTGTGACCACTGTGTTCATGGCAACGTCACGGCACCGTCCTTTGCAGTGCTACCGTGCCGCGTACAACAAAATCGTTGCCTGTGACCACTGTGTTCATGGCAACGTCACGGCACCGTCCTTTGCAGTGCTACCGTGCCGCGTACAACAAAATCGTTGCCTGTGACCACTGTGTTCATGGCAACGTCACGGCACCGTCCTTTGCAGTGCTACCGTGCCGCGTACAACAAAATCGTTGCCTGTGACCACTGTGTTCATGGCAACGTCACGGCACCGTCCTTTGCAGTGCTACCGTGCCGCGTACAACAAAATCGTTGCCTGTGACCACTGTGTTCATGGCAACGTCACGGCACCGTCCTTTGCAGTGCTACCGTGCCGCGTACAACAAAATCGTTGCCTGTGACCACTGTGTTCATGGCAACGTCACGGCACCGTCCTTTGCAGTGCTACCGTGCCGTGTACAACAAAATCGTTGCCTGTGACCACTGTGTTCATGGCAACGTCACGGCACCGTCCTTTGCAGTGCTACCGTGCCGCGTACAACAAAATCGTTGCCTGTGACCACTGTGTTCATGGCAACGTCACGGCACCGTCCTTTGCAGTGCTACCGTGCCGTGTCCGTCCCTTTTCGTTCCACTGTGTACAAAATACAGTAAGTTTATTCCGTACGGGCGAAAGCGTTGTGCGTGAAAGCAGCTTAATAGTGGTTCAAAGTTGAGTCGGTAGGAACGTAATTTGGAGGACTTACACTCCGGCATACCACCTTCTGCAAAACATTCTTGAAGGTAAAATGTTGTGGAAGAGACTGGGGGTGGGCGAATTTGTTGTGCTGGAAAGTAGGCTATGACTAATAATGGAATGTGGAGTTAAAGGGGGTTGCGAGAGCAGGAGCATGTATCCGAAGACTATAGGCCTATATCTTTAGGGATAAGTAAGTAGGCCTATCGTGTTTCAGATACAATAAAAACTGCTCAATGACTTACGTGCCACCTCTTTGGGCTATGGTTAATGGAGGTAAGTAGGCCGAATCTGAGTTGAACGAAACTAAATTAGAGTAGCCTATCTACAGATTTTGATAACAACAAAACACATTTTTTCATCATCATCATCAATCTCAAGGATTGGGCTCATTCTGAACCTGTTCCGGGACCCAATTCGCTATCGGCTGTCCTATATCTCTCTTCCCCGCAGGTCTATAATCCATTGCTAGCACTGGAATCCTGTCACCCCTCCCCCCATTCTTTCCACCTCGAATGTTCACACCACCTTCTTTTGTTGCTCCTTACCTGTTCCAACAATGCGTCGACCCCCAATTCCGATACATTTTTTAAAATTATTAATTTCACAACTTGATAACATCAGCATTTCAGTTTACAGTATTGAAAGTGGTATTTTAATTTTCAACACCCAAAATCAAATGTAGTTCTTATGGCATATCCTTTCAATGTTTTCAGTTTTTATTACGAAGACTAGATTTAATAGTCTTCCTTGTAGACCTATTATATCTTATTTTAAACCATATTTTTTAACTTGGAAAAAGATTTCTTACCGTGTAAATATGCATAAAGTCAGGCTGCGATTGTCGAGTTATTTCTGTTGGATCCAAATTCTGAATGTGAAACATGTCAGTTAACCTATATAACTAAGGGCCAGTGCCGTGCGTTCCTAGTATTACATTTTAGGCCTCCCCAGACTGTACTGACTGTACTTTGTGTTCTTATCTAGAGGGCAACTGTTGTTAATTCTTAGCACTTTCGAACCCATCTGACGATGAACATTTGCTAACTATTTTTATCATTCCCATCCACCAATAAATAAATCTTTTCCCTTTTCTTTTAATATAGCCTAACAAGAAAAAGAAGAAGAAGAAGAACAACAACTACTACTACTACTACCACCACTATTACTACTACTACTACTACTACTGCTGCTGCTACTACCACTATTTTGCCTACTACTACTACTACTACTGCTGCTGCTGCTGCTGCTGCCACTACTACTACCACTATTAGGACTACTACTACTACTACTGCTACTGCTACCACTAGCCTACTACTACTACTGCTGTTGCTACCACTACTGCTACCACTGTTAGTACTACTACTACTACTACTACTGCTACTGCTACCACTACTACTACTAAGTTTACTACTGCTGCTGCAGCTGCTACTGCTACTGCTACTGCTACTTCTTACTACTACTGCTACTGTGACTTCTTCTTCTTATTATATTATTATTATTATTAGTAGTAGTAGTAGTAGTAGTAGTAGTAGTAGTAGTAGTAGTCGTAGTATTAGTAGTAGTAGTAGTAGTCGTAGTATTAGTAGTAGTAGTAGATTGCCTTCTGTTACTACTTAGTGTTTTCAATATTTTGTATTGTTGTAACAGACAGGCTTACTTAATTTTGGTATGAAGTTCTTGCGGCGCAGTGGTCAACATACAGGCTTCCAAAGTAGAACGTCATGTGTTTGAATCCATGTCAGGTTACAACGATTTTCACGACGTCCAATCAGACTGTGTGGTCTCCGAATCTTAATGGTCACGTGGCCTGACCGCTCGGCGGTGTGGGTATAATAGTAGACTTAAATAATGTGGCCTCATTTCTGAAAATGTAACTTTACATTTATTGCAATGTACAAATATATATATATATATATATATATATATATAATCCTGTTTCTTAGCAACCTTTTCCGGAAATCATACATTGGTATAACTATTCGTTTGTTTGGAAAATTGAAATAATGTGCCCTTTGTTTCACAGCTGTAACTATCACCGGGCATTGGTGGAAACTAATGATTCTGTCAAAACAACTGCAATATTCGGTGCATTCGTAGCCTATGTATTCTTTTATAGGGTATCAGACACTTGATGCCAGCTGTTAGGCTAATCGTAATCGCAATACCCTCTGACTAAGTAGTATTACTATAAATATGCCTACATTTGTGCCTCAGTTCGTTAACTAAAAAATCCCTCATTAGTAACTGTCTTGAAGAAGATTCAATGGCAGTAGGAACCGTCCGGTAATGGATTTGTCAGAGGTGGGGAAATATAGAGAACACGGTCAAATATAGGCTACTTCGGAGTCAATGTTGTATTCCCGGGCTGTTTGGGCGTGGTCCATTGTTTTCAACAAACAGACGTTTCGGCAGTGCCATCGACTGTGTAAATTCGAGCTGTGTACTCTGTATTGACCGTGGTTAAGTCAGCCTTATGCCTTAAGTCGATGGCACTGTCGAAACGTCTGTTTTTGTTGAAAACAATGGACCACGGCCAAACAGCCCGATAATGAATTTTAACAACAACATGGTCAAAATCTATAAAAATGTAGTGTTGCCTATACGTAAATGTGGAGGGAGTTACAATTCCTCAAAGAGTGCTATCTAAGACACTGAAGGGAAGCATAGATACCCCGTGGTATGTAATCAACCATTACATTGACTCCAACACCTCATATAGGCCTATTAGGGTTAGACCTAAGTTTCTTGTCAGCCAAACCGAGAACATTTACATTGAAAACAGAGGCTACACCCATAGGAAAGTGGACATCCTAATTTTTACTGCATATTAGTGTTTTTTGAAATGTAAATTTCCTTTCCGTCTATATCAATTTCTAAGGATGCACGATGATTGGGATTTTTAGAGGAAAGCTGGTAAATACATAGAAAAATAAAATCTGTAGGCTACTCTTATTTAGTATAGGCCTAGTAGGTCATGTATGCTTGATAACTTTAGTAGTAAAATTGTAATAACTGAATGAAAGTAGTTAATCATCTACTTTTATTTAATTACTCTTATTTAAATATTGTTAATTATTTATTTATTTTTATTGGTTCATAAAATGAAAATTTAAAAATATATATAGTAAACTAATCTTTAATTATATTTTTTTACGATTAGAAAAAATTCATTTACCCATGAAATGTAATAAATCTCAAATGGATAACTCACTAAAACCCCTCCACCGTTGAACTCGCACTAGCCTGGGACCATTTATCACACTAATTCAGACTAGGCCATTTTCCTGTGCCAAATGGGTTCACATAACATGGTTCTACTTTATAGACATTCTGAGTTCGGAGGATGCCCTCTGCGTAATGTGCCACATGATTCCAGACGTCCTCCCCTCTTAGTATGGCTCCGACGATGTTATCTGGAGCTATCTTTCCTATATCCGCAACCAGAGACGCTCGTCTCATGGCTCACCTATGACAATTGGAGAAGGTGTGGTCCGAGTTATCCTCAAGTCAAGGTTTTACCCATAGGATCGGAAGTATCCATGACCGCTCAAATGCGCATCGGGTAGAAACCGACCTCCATGTGCTTTCTATCAATCACGTGTTCGATCAGCGTTGCAGTCCAGCGCCTTCTCGTCTCCTCGTCCTTAAGCTCTTTGCAACCTTTCAAATGTGCGGAGCCCTTCTTGGTGTTTCGCCATCTCCTTGCCGACCTCGGCTTTCTTAAGGTGCACAGCTCTCCGCTCCTTGGCAAGAAGATCGATGGGCATTGCCCCAGGGATCACCATAACAGCTGGTTCAGTAACGATGCGGTAAGCAGTGGCTACCCTCAACCTTTAATAATGATGATGTTAACAATACCTAATATTAATAATAGTGCCTCCCGAGAAATCCAACTCTACGCCCGAACCTACATCTTGGCCTCATGTTAGGTGGGCAACAGCTGTCACTCTTAGCTGCCTAACATGGTACTGGCATTCGCTAGGCTGTGTGTACCACTTGAAAACACGATGGGACCGATCGTGCCAATGGGTGGATCTCTGTCCTCCTTAGAAGCAGCAAGTCTACTGATTACTGTCTGATAAGATTGTTTTGCGTCTAAGTGTGCACGAATTTCCACTATCATTGAGTAACTCGAATGTAGATGAGAACAGAATATATAGTCGAGCGACACTCCTGGTCGACGCCGTTGGGCTAAATTTCTTAGTTGCTAAGCCCTCAAAACGTAAAGAAAAAATACTCTTATTTGGTCATTTCGATTTTAAGTAAATCCTATCACTGTTTTGCGTCCAAATGTGTACGAATTTCCAATTTCATTGAGTTACTAGAATGTAGGTGAGAACCGGTCATATATTTGAGGAAACTCCTGGTCGACGTCGTTGAGCTAAAGAACTTAATTGTAAAATCCTCAAAACATAAGAAAAAAGTACCTTTAGTTGGTCATTTCGATATAAATATTATTTAATTTCTATGACTTTTGTCACATAGAGCACTTCGCTTTCAACTTTTTTTGGGAGGGGGTTGAGGCTTGTGACGTAAGACAAGTCTCGGGATAATCTTGGGCAGAGCCCCCTTTAGCCTTATGGTAAAGATAAGAGGAGACGCACACCAGTGCGTGCCGGAGGCGGAGATAGTGGAGGCACACAGAAGAAAGAGTAGTGTGTGTCAATGTAGTGTGAACAGCCAAATGGGTGTAGGATGATAAACTCCCTGATGGGAGTGGCAAAATAAAAACCTATAAATGAACAGCCATCACGGGGTCGAGTAGCGCAAGGACAATAAAGAAGGACGGGAGAGTCAATGCGGAGTCAAGGTATACATGAGGGACACAAAGAAGAGGGCATAATATAGGGTGTGAAGAGAGGACAATTTATGGAGTTAGGAGATCGAGATTGTCACAAGTATGTGTCCGAGATTGGAGTATGTGTTATGTGTGTATTTAGATAATTCTCTGTCTGCGAGGGCTCACCGGCAATAGTCAGAAGACGGTCTGTGGGTGTTCCTGGTAGTCCTGTTAATAGAGGTTGCTATGGTTTGGATGGAGGCACGTTGCTTGGCGGTTTGGGAATATTTCCAATTTAATTTATAAAGGAAAGAGTCCAGGGTGGGGAAGAGTTTATTGAGGGCATACAGAGCGGTGTTACCGGTTTAGTGAAGGGCTCGCCGTTCTGTAAGACGGGCAGGATCAGCGGTTAGCAGGATCGGGTGAGCGTAGGTCATGATGTGATGAAGACAAGCGGTAAAAATAATCATAAAAATAATCACCTTATTCTTCAGTTTGTTTTAATTTATAGGTCTACGTTGAACTGGATACTGTTTGTTCATTAGAACTTTGAAATAATAAAGTTATGATAGTCGACACACTTCAGTCAGGGGTTAGGCCTAAATATAATATTTAAATGATCTCTGAATCATGTAATCTACCTGTTCAAACGACCAAATAGTTTGATATTATTCATAATCAAGCAAACTTTCTGGATGTTTTCGTAGATGTTTTTGGGAGGCACGTCGAGAACGCAACGAATTTGCACGTGTTTTGTATGACGTAGGTCTGCAGCTGTTTTTCTACTTTGTAAATTTATAAACTCGACTCAGGCCAAAACACCGGACTGTCCGGAGGTAAGACTGGACGTATGAGACCCTACGTACGTGAGTAATGTCCAAGGACGTGCGACAAATGCTGGGTTACTCCACTGACACAGTAACACAGATCACACGATAACCAGAATCGTCAGGTTTCAACGCAGTTGTGGCCTTTAGACATTAATTGTAATATTGTAATTTAGTGTAAACTGCCTTCCCAAATTCTTCTTATGATAGTTCCTATCCGTTCTGATGTTGGATATCATACAGGCTATTTTAACTTTCTGCACCGCTGTACGGAATAAGTCAGTTATATTCATGCTAAACCAGGTGCTTAAATTTCTCAGCCATGATATTCTTGTCGCCCAGCTCATCTCTTCCAAGTACTTTTCCCTGTAGTATGGACTCCAATAAGTAAACTATCTATTAATTTCTCATGAGATGTCCCAGATACTGAAGCTTTCTTATCTTCACTGTGTTAATAACTTCCCTATCTTTCTTCATCTTTCTAAGAACTTCAACATTAGTTATATGTGCTGTCCATGCAATGCTCAGTATTCTACGGTAAAGCCACATTTTGAAAGATTCCAATTTCTTAATTGTGGCTTCAGTCAAAGTCCAAGATTCTACACCATAGAAGAGAACCGAGAATACGTAGCAGCGTAGAAGATTCATCATTGTGTTTATTGTTAACTCGTGACTTTTGAATAAACTGCTCATTCTAGTGTACACTGCTCTTGCCTTTTCAATTCTGCTCTTTATTTCTTGAGAGTGGCCCCATTGTTCATTGACTATAGTATCTAGATATGTAAATTGGCTCACACGTTCAACTGGCCTTTAGTTTATATGAAGGGTGCAGTATGTGAACTTGTTCTTAGATAAAATCATTAGCTTCGTTTTATAAGCACTGATGACTAGACCATATCGACTGCATTTCTACCCAATTTAATGAAGGAATATTGAGAGGTAGTTGGCTTATTCCCATTTACTTCTGTTTGGACTTTCGATCAACTCGATGAAAATTCTCTGCATTGTGAATGTGCAATGAATAAAAAAAATAACCAAGCTGATTGTATATAAGCCGGCAGTTACTTCTTACCAATTGGCTTAGAATATACACCCAAGAATAGAACGGATGCCCTGATTTAAATTAAACGTTCGTTTTTCTTTATTGTTAAAGACGTGACTGTTAGTGTGTCTGTAATATAAATCGCTACAATACTTCAGGGTCGTAAATACACAGCAGTAAGAGTCAGTGGCAGTGAGGAATTTGGTTTATTGTAGGTGCAGTGGCGTCGCCTTCCCCAGCCGTGACATTTCTGTGAGAGCTCAAGTCATAAAACGCAAAACAAAAACTGGAAATATCGTAAGCGAAACCGTCAAACACCGCTGTGAGGGGCACGTGTTCCCGAGTGGAGCACTAAAACTGGAAATATCGTAAGCGAAACCGTCAAACGCCGCTGTGAGGGGCACGTGTTCCCGAGTGGAGCACTAAAACTGGAAATATCGTAAGCGAAACCGTCAAACACCGCTGTGAGGGGCACGTGTTCCCGAGTGGAGCACTAAAACTCACATTGTTGGTCGTTTGGGAGCATCCACACGGGCGCGCTGTGGCTAATATGCAACACCGTTATATAAGGAAGGCAGGTGCCCGGCCTGTGCCGGTTGCGAACTGACGGCCACCTCTTCCTTATCGGGTCCTGCAAGCAGTGGCGTGTCTAGAATTTGTCCTTGGAGTGAGGGTCCGGGGTCCGGTCGGGTCGAGTAGGTTTCATAGGCCTACAAGATATAAAACATGTTAAGACTAATCAACATTAGGCCTACTATCTTTAAACTGGCTGAAAGAACGTAGATAACATCATGAAATCAATCCTATTAAAATAAACGGTAATAACACTGTGCCGGGATTTGAATTTTCCCGGCATGATTCAAACGTAAAAGGCTGCCAATGTGTGGCAGTGGGGCAGCCCAGCTAGCTTGATCAGTGATGCTGTGGCGCGCTACGGAGATGTAATTCAGCAACCCGCATCAGCTGTTTCGGTAAAGCTTCACAATCCGTAACAAGTTTCTTTTTTCCGTGGCATGGTCGGTTAGAAGCCTACAAGCTGCCTCATTTCGTCTTCAGCCTTCCGACTGGGCGTTTCGTAGTCTGACGGCGTGGCAAACTACTTGTTCAACTTACTATGAGTTCGTAAATTTATAAAGTGCTTCAGGTGAGAATCATTACATTATTCGCTGTTAAATTAATAAGGGGTTATGTGTGTTAATTTAATAATGAGAATTCGTGTTAATTTGTGTATGTGTGTGACTCACACGTTACTTCCGGTATCTGGAAGGATGTGGCGAATCTGCACTTAACTGCTGGAGAAATTTAAAAATAAATGTGCAGGTAGAAGTAAAAGTAAATGTAAAAGTAATTTAATGTAAATGTTTTGAATTTTGTAAATGTTAATGAAAATGTAAATGTGAATTTTCAAGCTTCCTTATTACACAGAACAGTATTGCTAATAACAGAGTAGTAGTGTGGATAAAATTGTGACAGTGTGTGTGTGGTGTCTGTGTTCCGAGGCGAGAGACCGTTGGGGTAGCTGTATTTTTTGACGGCCTACTACAAATAAAAAAAATGTTACAGGGTCCCCGCACAGCCGGGAGAGAGAGAAAATCTGGAGATGGTGACACCAACATCCGTCACCATCGGCAGAGCTGTGCACTAGAACGCTCCCCAACGCCGTAAGATCCATAAATACTCCAGAACACCAAAAGGACAGCTGCCCAGAAGGAGGCTAGCAGGAGGTTCGGAACTCACCAGCACCATTACCACACTCATGATCACAGGCTCTAACTGGTATCATCAATTCTTTAAAAGTACTGGTGGAAAGATTCCATTTACTAAACCTCGACAACAACACTCCACCGGTTTTCAAAGCATAAAAAAATAGCATACATATAAACAGTATTTTCATATTTATAATTATTAAAATTTTGTTAGAACAAGTTCTAAGTTATGGATGTATATTTGTGCTTTATATTATTAACTGTGTTAAAAGGATCCACTTGTTATACTGTTTGATTAATTTTTATTGTTAATATTATTGGTAATTGTGATTAATACAAATTGAATATATATATTTGTTGATAGAATGAAAACTAAGAACTGCTATGAAATATACAAGAATTCAATCGTTTGAACACTGTAGCAAATATGTTATGATGATGAAATGAGGAAACACTAATAAAAAGTTGTTACGGTTGAAATGAGTGTTTTATTGCAAGTCCTATCGCTCTGGGCTCCAGCACATTTTCGCTTCATCTAGGCTAAGCGTCTAGTTTTTAAATTTTATGTAACGGCTATGTAACTTTTCTATTAATAACCCGAAAGCAGCTTCCCTTTTTGACCAATCATGGTTATTCTTGCCTTTAACTTGTCACAAGTAAGGAGAATCTCTATATAAATGTATCAATTCTTCTAATAAGTATTTTCTACGGGAAGCCATGACTTATCAAGAAAAACAAAAAAGTACACGTTTGCCAAGGATTAACCTATACGACTGAACGGGCTCAAGCCCGGACGGGCTGGTACACAGGCCTGTTGCAGGGGACGCTCCGAAGGCAAGACGAATGAATTTTCATATTTACTCCGGCGGCCTCTTGAGACCGCCGTTACGGGTCTGCCTTGAGGCCATTCTAACCACACACCCTCCTGCATCAAGGAGCGCAGGCCTCTCCCTCTCCGCCTTGCCGCAGCGTGTCTTTAGACGAGCTTGTTATTCGAATCTTTCCTTAGTCTTGGTTTGACAATCTTGTGACCCAGTAGCGTTAAAGTCGTGAATGGACGTCATTACTTCGAAGAAAGGAAATCTACTTCTTCACGAGAGCTATCAATACAGGGTTAAACGTTCAACTGAGTATATTACGTTTTGGGTGTGTACGAAGAAATACATCAGCGTGTCGTGGGTGCATCGCAGGATTATCTTTTTGTACGCCAAATTTGACAGAAACAGTAGTATCAAATGTATTAAAAAACCGCAAAAAATTAACCTTCCTAACCTGCAAAGACATTTTTCTGTCACAGAAAACGCAAAAAAGTGTGCAAAGCATAGTCCTACACTTTGAAAGGTATAGCAGCTATTAGAACCAGTGCATCCCACAAATATCCCTTAATTTTCATGATTATTCGTAATTGTTCTTTGATTTTAAAGTTACTGTTCAACCACTCCTCAACATAGCTCCGGCTTTCACCGACAGATTTTGGAATAGTACATGTGACAATGAAACGTCCCCCTGACTTTTTACAACGGCACAACAAAAGGGAATAGTGGATTAGCAAGATGGGGAGGTGGAGTAAATATTCTACAAGATGGTGTTAGTATAGGCTTCAAGAACATTGAGATTCATGAAAACTAAAGTCGTTATAGTAATCCCGAAAAGAAGAAAGGGAATATCAGAAAAATGACGCCTTTCCTAGAACCTGAAGCGATAAATCATTTCGAAGATATGCTGCTGGACACACCGTTGAATGGACCAAATAAAGATGAAAATTAAAATGAATACCTAACTATGTGAGCCATATAAACTTCTAAAGTGGTGTAGCTAGTGCTTTTTGTATTCTAATGTCTGTTTTTTAAATAGTTAGCCTTTGAATTGATATCCAAGCAATAATATCGAAAAAAAGGCCTGCAAGGAATTTACGCTATTGCCTTGGTGACATAAACAAAATTTTACAATTGTAATAAAGTTTAACATTTTCTTTTTTGCTACTAAAACAAAGATTTACTACGAATTTACATTTTAACATACTATTTTACTGTTCAAACTATCACGTATTATTATTTCAAATTGTAAGTAACATCTGTTTCCACGGAAACATATTGTTTCTTTCTCCTGTAAAATCTCTTTTCTAGCATTTTAAAAAATCACGCCTCAAAAAATTACCTTTTTCAAATTCACGTCTCACATATATACACTCTACCTTATATTCTATTTGCCGTGATTTTTCTGTACAGTAGGAATTTAAAAAACATGCACTACATTGCTAGTACCCTAATACAACTCGAATATTAAAGCCCAGTGTAAAGCGAATATTAAAACCCGATCTAATCAAAAGTGAAATTTTTTACTGCCAGCATGCGAGCTGCAAGGCTGTTATTTTGACGTAACACTTCGTAACATTCGCGTATTCCCGTACTACAACCTTTCTAGTATTTGTGTTCTCCTGATACAAATCTATAGTTTGCGATCTTTGCCAATAAAACAGGAAAACTATCTTCGTATACAAGAAAACATAATATAAACTACATGAAACTGCCGTGTACGTCCTACATAAGCGTTACCTTTCTGTAAAATGCCAAACTTCATGAGCAGTTGATGCGTGAGGTAAGTTTGGAAAACAACGGCCCCAACAAGGGGCCACAGTTTCTTCACTTACTTATTTTTATTACTTACTTTAATACTTAATTTACTAAACTTTTTTTCATAAGCGTTACATTAAAAATTACATTTTATGAAAAGAGTTATCTGATATATTTACATGCAATCAAGTGTTCGTGGCTTCACGACTCAAAACTTTATTTTAACAGTGACTACATAAGCGTTGTAATCAGTAGAGCGAGAATAGTTTAATTGGTTTTGCCTAACAATGGTTTAAATTACCAAAAGCACTAGTCGGATTACAACGCTTATGTAGTGAATAGTGAAGCAACTATACAGTCATTACAAAGTTTATATAGTGGTTTGTAAATTGGAAACGATAAAGTTATCTGATCAAACCCACAGTACTGTTGCGACGTATGACTGACTCCCCGCGTTAGGTAGACTCGAATTCCACTGAAGATAGCAGCCAGTGGTAGTGTTGAAACGTTTGGTTTGTAAACCCTGGACCACGGCCAAACAGCCCGGTACATACTTCAAATATAACTGGCACCGGCCGTGAAAGCATTAGAACAATATTGTCTGATAGTTTCTTTACATGACCATAGGCTGAGACGAGATTTTTATGGGGTGCATTTTAAACTCCCCAATATTTCCACTTAGTTAAAAACCCGTAATAATGTGTCCTTCGAAATATGCCTATATAGCCTATTGTTTATACTAAGCAGTAATATCTATTATTTTGTGTCTGCAGAAATCTTTTTAGGAAATGGATGACCATACGATTTCTTGGGTCCGGTTTTTGGCAGTTCTTTCAACATCCTGGCAGTAGTAAGGCCGATTACTGGTGTCTTTTTCTGGTTTAGTTTATTGATTTAATTGATTATTTCTTTTGCAGTAAATAACTTGAAGCAACGATCTTGAATGTGTATGGAAAAGCCTTGTTCCATTCCAGGCCGTGAACATTTTGTTGTACGGTCGAGTGTGGAGTAAAGACTTCTGAAAAATATTCGGCAGATAGGTTGGCTTTGTCCTTATCGCTTTCGGAACATGTTCCTGGAGGAGATGAGTGGTTGCCAACGATCTGGGTTTCTTGCTGTGTTTTATGGGCTTCCAGATGGAGTTGTCCATCTAGTCAGTTTACTAACATATTGTTGAAAAGAGTTGTTCTAATTTCTCGGATTTTTAACTTGTTGCAAAGTTGATTGTACTTTGTTCTGCTGTCTGGTATATGCGTTCGTTGCCAGATTGACCTAGTTTTTCTTTCTCTGCTATTAGCTTCTTGATTTCGTCTGGGATGTTGTTAGTTGGCTGATGAGGGACAATATATGGGGTGGCTAGTTTGGCTGCATTCTGTAACAGGCTAATTAGATTGTTAGTTTCCGTTTCTGTGCCTTCAGGTTTTTGTACAGATAAATTTGTACTGTCCTGTATTATCTGGCAGTACGTGTCCCAGTTTGTTGTGTAGTTGTGTAATATAGTAATTTTTGCTGGTTATAACAGTTGTGCTATTATAGGACTATGATCTAATGACAAATTTTAACTTGAAGAAACATCTATGTATCTAGAAAAAAATCCCGTTGGTGACAAAAGTCTAACAAATCCGGCACTTTATTTCCGTCGGTTGGCCAGTAAGTAGGTGCGCCCGTGGAGAAGAAGGAGTAGTAGTTCATTTCTCTAGTGGTTGTGAGGCGGGAGTCCCATAAGGTATGTTTGCTGTTGAAGTATCCGCCTTTGGTCCCAAGTTTTGGTAGAATGAAAAAAATTGTTCTCTTTTTCAGTTGTGTCTGGGTGGACAGTAGACAGCTGTAACAGTAAACTCGTACGGAAATGTTTTAACTTATTGATGCGGCTTGTATGTGACTTTCGTCATATTTTAATAACTCTAAGTGCTCGGTATTTTCTTTTATAAGTACCTCAGAGCCTCTGTGAGCTGTGCCGTCGTGGTTGTTTATATAGTATAGTTTGTATTTTGAAATGTTAAAATAGTTTCTGTTGGTAAAATGCGTTTTGCTGATAAGAAGTATGTCAATTAAATTTAGATGCATAAGCAACTATAATTCTTCACTATGGTTAGGAAGATCATTGGCTTTCCACTGAGCAATCCTTAGAAACTTGACCATCTTCAATTGAGTTTATTGAGTAACATTCTATGCATGTTAAGTGCCATGCGGTTTCGCTGTAATTCTTGAGTAAACGGGTTTCTGAAATGCCATCTAAAAATGCCATTAATGTTGTGGCTGTGTCGTCGACCTGATGTGTGTTTTGCCTCGTTGCATCGACATAACGTTTGTGTTGAGGAAAAACATTGGGTTGTATATTGTGTGTATATGTAGTTGTGGTTATTGGTGGTATCGTTGAGCGTTGCTGGTTGTAGTTATTTTTGTTAATTCCTTGCATGAGATTTCTGTAATGCATAACTGGCCTTCGGAAAACACCCTTAAGTTTTTTGCAGTCTACTGTGTTGTGCGGCCCTGCACATTACACACATACGAACGGTTTAGTACAGTAGGATTTGACTTGGTCGTACTGTTGGCATCGTTTGCACTGAATTATATTGATTATAATTGAGCGCGGGGGTTCAATTTGTATAACTTTGTTTTGTAAACCTGTTATTTTAAACACGTCTCTGTTATTGTGACATGCGATAATTATATTTTTGACTTTTTGTCCGAGGTTGAATAAATCCTTTTTCATGTCTGATATATTTTTTGAGTGATTTAAATATTTGATAACTATTCTGAATGTTCTTCGTATTGTTTAAATTAGCAGCCATCCTTACTATTTCTTTTATGAATTTGCTAACTGCTATAATTTTTTATTGTTCGACTAAGCTTTTCGTCATTACTGACATCTTCAGGTCTTAAACAACATCTTCAGGTCGTTGTTTAAGACCTGAAGATGTCAGTAATGACGAAAAGCTTAGTCGAATAATAAAAAATTATAGCAGTTAGCAAATTCATAAAAGAAATAGTATTCTGAATGTGCTCGTTCTTCTTTTAATTGGTACGCGTGGTGGAATATACCCTTTTATTTGAGGTTTCTGACTAGTTTACGGTAGGACTCGGGTGAATGGCAGTTTACTTTGACAACATTATTAGCCAAAGATTTCGTGTAGTATTGTTCGTCTTCTAGCATGTTCCTAATTCGCTATATTTTGTAACGCCAGGTGTGAAAATGGGCGGACGCTTTGGTGTTTTTGTCATTGCCACTGGGTATTTGTAAGGCGAAACTACTTAAGTTACGTTGGTTAACTGAGCAAACCGATTGTTTATTTCTGTTTTGTACTCATGGGTCGTTTGTTTCATATCTCGGCCTTTGGTATTCGTGACTTTTATAACCTACAAGTCTTTGTTTTGACTTGGTTGAGTTACATCGATCTCGTCGCAGGTGGATGACATTGTCTGGAATTGAAATTCGCTGGGTTCGTCGGTTGAATGGTTAATATTCTATATTTGAATTTGTTGGAACATTTGTAGAAATAGTTTGTGCGACCCTGACGGATTGGCATAAGTAGATGAGGTGGATGTGACAAGACTTGGTTGTGTGTTATCGGTTGAAACTGCATATGGGATAGTTGAATCTGCTGATCGTTATATTGTTGACCATGGATTGTATTATTTTGTCCAGGGCATGTTTCAAACGGAAGCATTACTTTCTTAGTGAGTGGTTGTGTATGCAGCACATACACAGACACACTTCTTTACACACGATCGCATGTACATGCAACGGGACAAAGTATGTTTAATATCTCAGAAGCAGATGAAAGTGTGTTTAAGGCTTAGAGAGATGGACTGAATTTTTAAGTTATTATTTACAATAATAATAAACAATCAACACAACGACTTTGTTATCAATAGTTACAAGGCGAACCAATGTGTAGGAATCTATGTCAGCAATGTCAATGTAGGCCTACCACGAAATATAAATCTCGCAGTGCCATCTTGCGACACAGCAGCTTGATATAAAAATACCTTCAAAAATACATAGAATGAGTGATATAATATGTAAATTTTTAATTTATAATTGTACATAAACATAGTTTACTTATGTTTTACATATACTGTATTAATTTATATATTGTACGGCGAACTGTCCAAAATGTCAAGTTTAAGTGGATATTTCTTTCGATTCTTATTATTTTGTGTTGTTATTGTAATACTTGTTTAATCTAATGTTTTGGGATTCTATTTAATATTCTATCTGTGAATGTTTTTTTGAAATTGCGGAGATCTTATGTATTTTATTTTTAGTAGAAATTATGTTAAAATTTCGTATCACCTGAAGAATAATAGTGCTGTTTTTTAAAATTAGTAAATATCCTCAAATCGATAATTCAAAATATATAAAGTACAAAGTTGTGTGTTTTTAATTCACGAACCTTATATTTTGTAGATTGAAATAATGTTCTTTAACTAAAAGTTCAGTTATTTATTGAAGTTAATTTATGTAATCGGTTTAATTTTATTAATTATGTTTAAAAAAATTGTCTTATCAACCAGAGGTCCGAACCCGTGTCAATTACTGTGTGCATTACGTGAAACAGACCTACGGCTATAAACAATGAACTGCAATCAGCGACATAGCCGTCTTCGATAGTTGAAATAAGCATCTGATTACAGCAATACTCCTTTGTTACAAACAATTATAATATTTTTATAAGATTTTTCTTTTTGCACTACTCTTTAAATCGTCCAAAGGCAAGAAAAATGAATGTATAAAATTAGGGCTTATATAGATTTTAAACATTAACAACTATAATAAAAAAGTAGTATTTTGTAAATTTAATTTACAGAATAAAACAATTGTTTGTTTCCCACATCTTATTATTATTTCGGAGAGACTGTAATTTAACTAGAAATGGCCCATAATTTTTTTATTTATGAAAATAATGATTCTTTTGAGTCAACATCATTGTGGTTAATTCATTTCTGTAGCTAGAAACTTTTTTGTATTGTAGTAATTATTTTGTAATTAGAAAAGTTGGCCACCTTAACCAGTTATTACATGCAGTTAAGTTTCACAGCTACAAGGAGTGGACACATACAAAATTGAATATTTAATAATCCATAAAGATTAATTTTATAAAAAAGTATTTTATCACAAGAAAGAAATATCAGAAAAACCATTTGGAACCAACACAGTTACCAGTTAGAAATATGTTGAATCCTGCTTTATATAAATTGCCTAAACTTATAAAACAAATTAAAACTTACAAAAAGTACAAGAAATAATGAACTATTACAGTTTACATTCAACAAATTGTTTTAATCCTTTCGTATGAGAGTGAAAGTTTTTAAAACAATAAAGCAGAAAACATTTCTCACTTTCAGCCTGCACAACGAGTGATAAGAATTGTAGCTGCGATATCTGATTTACGACTCCTTTTGTTTCTAGTCGTTTTTTGATTAATTTCTGCTTATTGTTCGCAATTACGCTGCTGCAACCACTTTCGTCTTCAAGGTCACAATGCAGATAAGCGTCGGTCTTTCGATAAATGACGAAACTGTACTGGCTTCTAGTTTGTTCAGTTTCATTATGTTTCTAACCTTTCGAGTCAATTATGGAGTACGAAAACAGTGAACTTGCTGATTTTGGAAATTATAGGGCTACTTCATTTCTAAGAAGATACTAGGGTCCTTTATCCTCCGTCTAAATGAGCCCTACACCTCAATCTGTTTTCCATTTCTTCGTTTACTGAGAAGTCGTTGTTTATATAATCTGCTCGATCTTGTGCGTCATTTATTTGATATTGTTACGACAATCTCACGGATCGTCGTATTGTGCAGTGGAAACAAAATACAGACAACAAAGAAGACACAAATTACCAGCTTTGATTAGTCACAAATAACAATGTGAAATCAACAAAGCACTCTCATAAATAATTGAAGTTAAATTTGTTCACACGCAATAATAATGTCGAACGCAATATAAACCACGAACTAACCTGCTCAAAGACTCGAATGGACTACTGGTTGGGGACAGCAATAAAATAAAAGGTTTATGGAAGGATTATTTTGAGAACTTCGTGTGTAGGGCTATTGATGTAAGGGAACTACAGCACAAAGAAGGAGAAATACCAAGAAATGAAGAACAACAAAAGATTATTTTCCACCTACAGTGGCGCAAGTCCTAGAAGTTATAAGTGTACTGAAAAATATCAAGGCACCATACCAGTACTGAAAAATATCAAGGCACCATACCAGTACTGAAAAATATCAAGGCACCATACCAGTACTGAAAAATATCAAGGCACCATACCAGTACTGAAAAATAGATAACATACCAGGAGAACTACTAAAAGCGGGAGATAACAAGTTGCTTGAAGTGCAGCACAGCCTGATTGCAGATATATGGAAAGAGGAGAAAACAGCGAGAGATTGGAATAAATCTGTCCGATATACAGTAAGGGGCACTAAACTGGTGTATCGAGGCATATCACTCGTCGTACAAAGTAGTAACGACGATACTCCAAGAAAGGTTAATAGGAACAACTATTGGAGAATACCAGTCAGTTTTAGAACAGGAAGATCAACAACGGACCAACTATAAATGATCAAACAAGTCCTGAATAAGTGGTGGGAGTTTGATAGAGTTTTGTATCAGTTGTACGTGGATTTCCGTCAGGTATATGACAATACATTGAGAGACAAATTATACGATATAATACTAGGATTTGAAATACCAAGAAAACTGCTCAATCTAATAAAAATGAGCCTGACAAGAAACACTCGCATAGGTGAAAATACAAAATGACTCACCGAACCATTTGAGCTCACCTAGGGTCTAAAACGGGGCCATCTCTTCTCTTTAACCTCTCTCTAGAATGCGTCATAAGAAAATGAGTGTAGATCGCTCAGGAGTACTTTATTATAAGTCAGTACAAATAGCAGCATATGCTGACGATATAGCCACTATAACCGTACCAAGTGCGGCTGTAAGGAACACATACTTAAACCTGAAAATAAGTATAAAAGATGTAGGACTATCAATAAATATAGATAAAAGCAAAATGATATTCAGACAAGGTCTACCCGACCCAGACACAATTTGATTGTAGGAGAAGACTATAGAAGCAGTCAGAGGTTCCACATACCTACGAGCGACGATAGTTGAAGATTCTGATGAAGAAGCAGAGATAAGGAGAGGGATAACTTTAGCTAACAAGGCCTACTTTGCGCTTATCATCACCTCTAAGTCAAGAGTTATTCACAGGCAGAAAAAAATGCGCATATACAAAACTGTCATACAACCCATCCTGTGCTATAGCAGTGAAACCTGGACATAAACACAAAGAGCAATTGAACGCCTGAAGATATTTGAAAGGAAGCTCCTGAGACGGATTCTGGGCCCCACATATACGAGGGACATTCAATAATTAAAGAGACAAACTGATCTAGAGAAAAAATGGTGTATTTTTACAAAATGACAATTTTCCTATTTTTCAACATAATCCCCCCCAACACTAATGCACTTGTCCCAACGATGAATCAGCTTTTTTATGCCTGCAGCAAAGAATTCTTTATCTTGACGTTTGAACCAGTCTCCCACAAATTTTTTGACTTCTTCGTTGTTGTTGAATTTCTTACCACGTAGCGATTCCTTGAGTGGGCCAAACAGGTGGAAATCTGATGGTGCCAAGTCTGGGCTATACGGGGTGTGTGGTAGTGTCTCCCAGCCAATAGCGTTGCTTCAGCTCTGTGCACACTCTGAGTCTGTTGTCCTTGTGTTGTTGCGTTAACTCTTTTGGAACCCATCTTGCACTTGTTTTGCGGTACCTAAGCTTGTCACTGATAATGCTATAAACTGTACCAACACTTACTTGCAAATTTTCAGCCATTTGTTCAACTGTAACACGACGGTCTTCACGAATCATATTGTCTATTCGAGATTCAAGCGCAGGAGTTGAAACTTCCTTTGGACGTCCAGATCGTTGTTCGTCTGTCACTGAGGTTCGACCGTTTTTGAACTGATCCACCCACTTATAAAAATTTCCGCGATTCATGCAACTTTCACCATACTGTTTAGTCATTCTAGAATAGATATTAGAGGGGTTTTCACTTTCAGAAAGTAAAAATCGAATCACTAAACGTTGTTCAACTAATGTGGAAACTTCTAGCGGACTTGCCATTGTTAAATGAGATTTTGAGGTTATAAGCAAAACAATTTTCATAAAACAGCTGCTCAGAGATCAACCCAGGGATGCCAACATGACGTCCTCAAAGTACCTAATTTTTCCTGCCAACTGTTTTTTCTCTAGATCAATTTGTCTCTTTAATTATTGAATGTCCCTCGTAGAAGTACAGAAATAATGAGATATATTGTCACTTCAACGAACCAACAGTATAAGTGAACGTAAAACTGATGAGGCTACAACTGG
The DNA here is from genome assembly GCA_034769895.1 of Magicicada septendecula. Taxonomy (NCBI): domain Eukaryota; kingdom Metazoa; phylum Arthropoda; class Insecta; order Hemiptera; family Cicadidae; genus Magicicada; species Magicicada septendecula. Next base: position 331,087,471 of record CM068376.1, read on the forward strand.
CTGGCCATGACGTAAGAATGGATGACAAACGAACACTTATGAGTCCTTATGGGGAGTATGGATGGCAAAAGACCAAAAGGCCGGCCAAAGAAAAGATGAGAAGATGCTTCTGCTTTGGATGCAAGAGAGATATTGGGAGTGCAAGGATGGAAGTCATTTGCCACTGATAGAGAGAGGCGGAGGGTCAGGACAGAGGAGGCCAAGGCTCGACTTCGGCCTGTAGCCCCATAGGAAGAGGAGAAGGAGAAATGGATTACTGTACTTAATGGCTTTAGTTGTGTATGTGTAACAAGTGCGACCAGTGATTTAGTCGGAAGAACACTTTCGTTAAAAAATAACTTTTTGGTATCAGATGCATCATCAATATCTACAAAATTTGTAACTGATGCGTTGAATATTCTGAATCTTGTATGGAAACCATACGAGAAAATGGAGAGAGGCCAACAACTACCGCATATTATCACCTTCTGAAAAACGTAATCAGTCTTCAGAAGAATAATATAATTAATAGCTTACCAAACAGTAATTTTTAATTGATTGATGTTTCCCGCAATATGAAAAAAATATCTTGTTATCTTTATATATTTTGTATAATTTTTAATCTGTAATATTTCAGTAAACCGTACAAAATAATTTGAAATAAAAACATAGTTAATTTGAAATACTGAATAAATTCATAACAATTGTTTGAAAAGAATTAAGAAATATCTTAAGCAAAATAAGTCTTTGTAGCCGATTTTCTTTAGTACTTGAGCCAAGTGTTCTAGATTGTGGCCACAGCCTCCTCGTCCCTTACGCTCGGCCATGTTGTGTCACAGGAAATGAAGTCACGGTACGTATGCGTCACTTTACGTCATGATTTAATGTGAATGGTGTCACAGGAAGTGATTAATGTATACTATCGATCTTGTACAGCTTCCTCCTTCAGATACCAGCGTTTCCTTTACTCCTTCATTCGCAGATCACTTCAGTGGAAGTCTTCCCATACTGCAGTCCCCCGGCCGTCTACCGCTACCACCCCTCCTCTCGGATGCCACCATGGATAATGCTAGTTGACGACTCTTCCTTCGACAGTAACCTCAACACCATTCAATCGGAATATGTCAAATCCGATCGGTGTTCTATTCATTTAGAGCAATTCGCTGTTTTATATCAATTATTGTGGTAAACACAGGAAAACTGGAAGCCATTATAATTTTAAAGCTTTTTGGCCACCCCATTGAGACCACCTGAGATAATAATATAATTTTTCGTCTGAATGATCAGGTTAAAATGTTCTCTTAAAAAATGTACCACGTGACTCAGTATTTGGTATGATGTGGACAACGTAATAATGGTAAGCTTGTTCATGGAGCATTCTGTACTTGTGTGAGTAAACGTGTATTTCTCTGCTGTTCCCCATTGAAGTAATCTTGTTTCACTATTGTAAGTCAAACCCTTCTCCCACTAGGGATGTGGGAAGTCTGCTATCCGAAACGTTAGGGAACCATAAAGTTTTCACAAATAGTAGAAACGAAAGGCCAGGCCAGTCGTATCCAAGCGGCTGAAATGAGATTTCTCAGGCGCGTGGCAGGGTTCCTCTCCGTGATCATAGAAGAAACACATATATACGGCAGTAACTGAATATTATGAGTATACTCGACAGGATCGCCCAGTATCGGCTGAATTGGTGGGAACATCTTTGCCGAATGGATGACTGCCGCATTCCCAAACAACTATGGAACTATAAACCGAAGGGACGGAGAGGTGTGAGACATTCCACAGCTCTAGACTTTGCCTATTTGAGACCGGAACAAAACGTCCTTGGTTTAATCCTTGCAGATGATGATGACAAATAGTAGACCAATTTTGTTACTTTGTATCGCTTTCATAACAAGCCTATTTCGTGACGTATTAAAAATAAACAATCTTCGAACTATAGACAAATTTAACATTCTAGAAATTATTAAATTCTTTTGAGGGGGTACGTTCTTCTTTCCGGCGCCACCCTTTTGGATACACCACTGCAGTCGAGCATATTTATAAAAAACACATATTTTTTTCTTGATTGTCTGACTTCTTAACTGAAGACTCCTTCTAAACACACCTTTCGTATTAGTGTAACCATAAGAAGCAGGCTCTAAAGCTTCTTAAGCATAGTTGTTAACATAAAAATAATTGAGAAAATATTATCAGTGAAATGTAATGATTGTTACAGAGTTATTCTAAGAAATCATCCTTCACCTTCGAATGTCGTTTAGCACGTGGAAGGTAAGGTAATGGGGTAAGACCGACTTCACGTATGGAAAGAATCATAGGTCGTGGATACAATTGGAAATTAAGAAATTATTAAGATCGAGAGTGACCCGATTGAAATAAAATTTAAAGGGTATTTAGAAATATTAAAAGAAAAAGAAAAGTTCAAAATATTTTAATGACTGCGAAAGAAATGTTTCGAAAGCGAAAACACATTTTATCATATGATAAGAAAGGCAGCAATAATAAGCACGATTTGTTATCCCAGAAGGGGTTAGAATATAAGAGCAGGGGAATGGGAAAGTATGTTATTGGGAGAACCTATGTTTACTCCTCCCCATTTTATAGACAGTGGGTTGTTCCTGCATGCTTATTTATGAGGGTGTACATTAGTATTATGGGGAAGGGGAGGGTTGTCGCCAAAGCAGTAACATTTTTATAAGCAGGCGTTTATTTAGCGTAATTCATTCATAGTATGTTTTCAACATGCAATTATTTTGTTTAATATTTCCTGTATCCAACGTAAATTAAGTTCATCATAGATCGTTTGGACAGATTTTCAAGTATTTTAATTTACTGTTGTTGTCTGAAATACTGATCGTAGGTTTTTATCTTACGAATTGAATTTTTTTTAGTTATAATGGTTTATTCGCAAACAATATTTTAATTGCTTTTTCACTTTTGGAGATATGCTTAATTAATTTAACATTACTTAAAACACAAAATGTATATAAAGTATTATTGCGTGTGTGTGTGTGTGTGTGTGCGCGCGCGCGCATTTACTATTGACATAAGCAGACTAAGAGAAAGGTCTTTCCTACCGTCTTAAGTGTTTGACGAAGTCATTCTCATAAACAGTTATTCTTCTTAAAAATTTAAAACGCAAGTAATATAAAACTTCGTAGTCAAACTAAGAAATGAACTGCGATATCAATTGTGTATTTATTTATTTTTGATCCTAGGTATTGTGACTTAAATTACTATATACGTATATATTATATAAATGTATATAATTTTATATAAATTAAATTAAATTATAACGTTCCGAATTATAAAGTTCTAAAACAGGCCCTTTGTTAACAGAAAAGTAATCAGCGTAATAGATTTCTTGAATGATATCAAACAATGTGTTTCTTAATCAAACTCTACTTAGTAAATAACAAGTAAATCATTTAGCGAAAACAATTTTCTGACAAGAAATATTTGCAGTCGCCTAAATTTAAACGAATACAGTAAAAAATGAAGGTGTACATTTTGTAACGTTGTAGGCAATCTGTAACGCCAAGTACACGGATATTAACCAAATGCCCAGAACACATTGTGGTGTGACAAGCTTTATGATTCACGCTGTAATGGTACGATATTTTATCCCACAGTTTGGTTGTCGATTAGTCAGATTATAGAATACTGTCTGATAAATGAAGAGATTATCTTTTGAAGAGCTTGTTAATGAACAGCAAAGTCGTTTTGTCATCAACAATAACGCGTCATCGAGGTTTTAGAGACCGAGCCAAAGCAGAACACTCTGAGTACGCATAGTACCATACGGAGAACAGCGAACTGAACAGGCGTTCTAAAGAAATAAGGAAAAAAGGGACGTCATAATAAAATTCCTGTAAGTTTAGTGTTAACATTCGGTGCTGTATCAGAAGATGCCGCATGTGTGAATGTGCTTTCCGTTAAAAAGTGTGCTTAAGCGTGTGTGTGTAAGCGCACGTTTATATTCTGATTCATATTGATTTGTTCATATTATTTAGATTTCGATTTGTAAATGATTGAAATGCATTTAGTATACACTGCCAATTTTGATAAATAGAAGTCGTATCCGTTATGCAGCTATATAGCAAAACGTGTGATAAATAAATAGTAAAGCGAACAGCGGAGTATGAAGAATCTTAATTCGCAGGGTTCAACAAACATTGTAAGGGATAATGATATTATGGTCATCGATCTATTGACATTTCTACAGATACTAAGAATTATATTATACTAAGAATTAATAAAAATTCTAAGAATTAATAAAAATTCTAAGAATTAATAAAAATTAGTATATTGTACTAAGAATACTAAGAATTATACTAATAGAAGGACAGTGTGAGAACACAGTAATATGAGTTTTTCGCTAAATAAAAAATACTTTAAGAGAGAGTTTAAAACCTCCAAACCATCGTGTGTCTACGCTGATGTAATTGAAACACAATGATTATAAGAAATTTTACAGTATACAATCTACAGATATTACGATACTGACAATGTAAGAAGCTCCGACAGATTGCACCACTTGTTGGTTTACATAATTAGACGACAGTACGTAGGCCCACTTGGTTCCGGATGGCCAAAACTAACGTTATCGTCCTCTACTGCTCCAGTGGAACCTTCGGCCCCTGAAACAGAACCCGTTCCTACGGATGAGGAACCCGTTGTAGAGAGGTCGGCTTCCCCCCTCCTCTGATCACTATAATAAGACCCGTAAACAGAAGAAGCAAAATCAGAAGAAATTTAGTCCTGCTCCGGCGGCTTTCTCGAAAAATAAGAAGCGTAAAAGTGCTCTCAGCTTTCTGACGATGAAGCTATTCGGCAAGCCAGACACAACCGTAGTCCCTCCTCGGGCCGAGCGCCCCGTCTGAAAATCTGACCGCCGCGCGCAGCCTAACCACAGCTTTGCTGATGTCGCCCGGAGCAACCAAGTCACGGCGTCTGCTTCTTCATCGCCGTCAACATCTAAATCTACCTTAGCTGAAGTTACTTCCTTTCTCGAGAAATGTGGGTCCGTTAAGTTGCCTGCATTGGCAGTTCCATTAAAGATCGCCTTTGTACGGCGACCCCGACTGAGAAATCCCTCCTCCTTGCAGAAGCTGCATCCGCCATAGGGTTTCTCTAAAGTTGCACACCTGAAGAACAACTTCCCTGCAACGAGATCGCGTCACATTGGCTCTGGACTGGGGTAGTTGTTTGACTACTACAGCCTGTAGGGCGCTTTTGGACCTGGAGGATTGACTGACCTTTTACCCCCTGGGATCCAGGCGCACAATTAACGCTCTGGACATCGCCGATGTCAAGGGTGTTGTTTCCCCGATCTAGGTAGCCGTGTTGACGGAGCTGTCTTCCGACCATTGTCTCACACAGGTGCACGTGGTCACTCGACATACGATTGGGAGGGAAGCTCAGCGGGTAGCCGGGAGGAATCGGTACGAGCTTGATTTGTGTCGAAGTCTTCCCGAATCCGTTCCGCTGGACTTCGATAAAGCCGTAGTCTCTTCCTACGAGCTGTGCTCGCGGGTGAAGCCCACTCTCACGCCCGACTATCGCCGGATCGCTGAGGCAGTCCGTCTTCTCGCTCAAGAAGAACCCGATTTTGCAGACAGTGGCAACAAAAGCGAGATCCGTCCGATAAGCCAGTTGTAAGTAGGCGGCAGGCAAGTTACGTCGTGACCTGCAGGCATTCTGTCGAAGCTGCTGGGATTTTGCGGTAGACAATATAGCTGAAACTCAACCAGAGGAAAGTTACGTCTAAAGGATACCTTCTGCGTTGACGAGAAGAGCACTCCAGCCAACACTGGAGCTAAGGAACAACCCCTTGCCAAGCCGGAGGAGAAATCACAGTTTCTGACCGATAGTTTGGAGCGACAGTTCGACTCGGACTCCGACGAGGAGATAGAAGACAAGATTGAGGATTACCTTGGCCACCCGATCAGAGCCGAACCCAAACGTATTTCAGAGGCAGACGTATCGGAACGGCTATTAGCAATTCGACCCCGGAGAGCTGGATTGGACAGAGTTACGAACACCGCCCTACAGAGACTACCGGATAGGAGAGTTCGCTTCCTGGTCGACCTGTTCAATGGCTGCATTCGGCTCGCCTGCTTTCCTGTGAAATGGCGCCGGGCAAGACCCCCAAGCTCGCCGACAACCTTCGGCCTATCAGTTTGCTGTCAGCCAAATCAAAAGTTTTAAAACGTTCGTTACAGCGGCAAGTATTTTGTCACATAAAATGATTCGATTCAACACATCAACTGATGCGTTTAGTGGAGGCGATACGAAGCCGGCTGCTCATGGGAACAGACTATTGCAGTCCTTTTTGATGTCGAGAAAGCTTTGTATCGTATATGGCACCTGTTCTTTTGTACGAACTGAAGGAAATTCTGCTTCCGGATTGCTGTGTTTATGTGATCGCTAGCTTTTTTGGGAACAGAACCTGTCGCGTAAGAGTGGATAGCGCTGTTTCTTCGGAAAGACCAATTACCGCTGGAGTACATCAGAGCTGCGTCTTAGGTCCCCTACTGTTGTCTGCATATGTCAAGGACGTGCTCCTTGATCCCGGTTGGCCACGTTGCGACAGCACGGCAGCGTATGCTGTCGATCATAATGTTGAAATGACCGTTATCTGGCTCCAGGACCAGCTGGACGCATACGTTGAGTGAGCGGAGAAATGGAGGGTCTCCATTAACGCTGCCAAGCGCACAGTTGTAGTTTTTTACAGACGCAGGAGGACACAGGCCACACACAGGCGACTCCCATGTTCTCCTGGTGTGAAGTATCTAGGATTTCGTGTCGAACACGTTACGAGGCGGACACATTCCGAGCAAGTAGCCCGTTAAACTGCCCATTGCTAATATCGACTAACACCCTTCACACCTTCACTATCCCGCCCCCTAAACAAACTCGTCGTTACCACTTTTGCGCACCGATCACAGTATCAGAGTGGGGCTAATTGCCAAAGACCCATAGGCGAAATCTACAGTCTGTCCTAGTCCGAGGATTGCGCTGGGCTTGCAAAGCTCATTACCTGACATCCAACCTGATTATCCTCCCCTACCCTATCCGTTGCCTGTCCGTTCCCTGAACGCCTCTATACGGATACTTTCCGGAAGTTATATCGCACCTTTCCAGGGCAAAACCTTTATTAGCGCCCTCCGACAACATACATCTGTGCCAGGTGAACTTGGACCCTGCCTCGGGAAACACTGACCCTGAATTAGATTATACCTAATTGAAACCCAACACCTAGGAACCCCATATTCGTTGTCTTCGCTGCGGGAGCTTCATCGGGACGACGGGTTTTACCCTGAATCGTCGTCGTCGATTATAGGGTTACGAAATTTTCAAAACGTTAATTAGAGAAAAATGCCAAAGAGTAAGGATATTTCACATCACGTGTGTCACATAATTGTCTACTGTTTTCAGCTACAAAAATTATGCCCGATGTTTGGTAGGTCTATTGTCTACAGCAGCTCTGAGAGGGCGTTGCAGAAAGACGCGGATTTCAGTACGCATGTTGTCTTGCCACGGGGATGTTTATGTATTTTTCTTGAATTATGATTCACATAACCAAGCGGTATTCTTTGCTGGGAATATTTTAAATTACTCTCAATCTTGAATAGTACAATGCGGGTAGTTTACTTGGTAATACAAGATAATTTCTATCAAATCTATCAGTCATACAAAACTTAACTGAATATTGAAAATAACAACTAGGCCTACATTAGGCTTTGCACTAGAGCAAAATTTCTTCGCATACTCCTGAGCGCGACGCGCGTTTTTGTATGTCTTTAAGTAAAACTGCTAAGTTTATTATGTTACCTTCAAGGTCTCGTTATAAATGTCTTACTCAACAACCTCTGTAAATTTTCACTGTAATGACGTCAAACTGTTAACAGCTTTTTAACATATGGCCACCACAGATACAGTGACATACGGATTAAGTTCTCAAAATTTACAACATTAAATGAAACGACGTAGAAACAGAAGTAGGGGTAGGGAAGTAGGAGATTAGGTTCTAACACACGGACGTTTTAATGACACACAGAATGTGTGCATTTAAAATAATTAATGCATTGTGATTAAGATAGCATACAGTATACTAGAGTCGAACGAAGCATATTGTTCCAGTCGCATTTGGAAACAAAAACGGAATCACTATCCGTCACCACATACGGCTGCCTTAAAGAAGGAATCGAGGGTCGTTCCTTAAAGGAATCGAGGGTCGTTCCTTAAAGAAGGAACGTTTTATTGCGTTCTTTTTTCACAGTAAGTACAGTATGTACAAAAACAATCGACACATTCTTAATGTTTATTGACGTGTTAAACCGTTGGCGACGAAATTGCAGAACCACTGCAACTTTTAAACGGCTTTTGGTGCGCTGTGCCGGACTAGGCCGCGGGCTCAGAGGGGGCCGCAAGCTACAGATATTTTTTTTTAACAGAAAAAAATGTATAAAAGTAGGAGGCACTTTGATTTATTTAAGTATGATTTTTTGAAATTAAATGATCAATTTTTGTTATTAATACAAATGGAAGACAGTTATTATTTAAATATTGCGTCCTTATGTTTAACACGTTGGCATCCTTGAAAACTAATCTGCGCATGTGAATTTTGAAAGTCCGCTTATTCCCCACAATTTTAGGTCATCTTTTTATTTTTTTTTGAACGTAAAGTAGGTTTTTAGTTTTGTGTTGTGGGCAGCGTGTTGTTTCGTTGATATTTATTAGTATGAAAACTTTACGAACATAGAATTCAATCCGTACATTAAACGTATTCATCTTGAACATGAACATAAACATTCGCATGGCTAGTGGAACCTACAAACAATTTTTTATGTTGAATTTCTGAATAAGCTTAGTTAAGTTACTCTACTTAAAAAGTAAATAAATTTGCTCAATTCTTTTGCATGGTTCTGAGCCGCCTCATACACCTTTTTTTTTTTGAAAAAGGGGAAGGCGACCCGTAATTTTTAGGACTAGGCAGATGGCCTAGATGAAGCACAAAATGCACCGAGCCCATTGTGACAGGACTTGCAAATAAAAGTCAGGATTAACATAACAACATTTATTTTGCCAAGATCTTATAGCACAGTGTACAATAGTTATACATACACTTATTTGAGGACAGTAATGTTCTGTAGTTCAACTTAAACCTACATGAGGCCCTCAGCAATTCATCACAATTCATCATCATAAATCAAATTACAATATTATTACAGCCAACCAAATTATTCACTCTTAAGTGAAGCAACGAGATCCCAGCAATGATTAACCATTCTGTTTGTTGCTTTACGGGAACTCAAAAAACTGAAAAAGTTTAATTAATACGGCACATAACCAGCACCCATACCAAGCCAATCCCTGGTTAAAAAAACCCTTTTTGGTGACTTTAAATCTTCAATAATTAGCGTTGCCTTTAAATTATAGCAACCACTCCAGGTAATGATTAATCATCACTAAATCAAATTGGCATAATGGCTACTGACAAATAATAATAAGCTCACAATGACCCAACGGGTATGCTAACAATTAGTGCTTGTAAAATTCTTATATACCTTTTCAATATTAATCACTATTATATACAAATCTACTATAATCTTTATGAAATTCGCAAACAATCAGAACAGCTCGAGTTTAGCCCAGGCTGCAAGCATGCACATCCCGATTGGACTGAGAAATAGAAAACTCTTAAACGAAACTAAATAAAATATGAAAAAAGAAAGGCAGCAAGGTAACACGCGAATTTACAATTGTAAATGACTTCCAGTTAGATATGGCCGACAGCGTGAGCTGACCTGGCGTGATAATTCATGAACCTGCACAAACAGTTAATCGGACGAAATGAAAGAATTTAAATAAATAGAAAACGGAATGAAACAATCGCTCTGTACATGCCTGCTAGTCCGGCATACAATTATTGACTTATTAATAATTTACAAATTCGTACCATTGAATTATAAACGTGCACATAATGAACAGACATGTTCAGTTTTGATCATCTACAGTTTAACTGCAATTTGACTCAAAAAAAAAACGGAATGTAACTGTTCTATACTTTTATATTTCACTGCAATAATGTGGCAAAATGTGTCGCGAGGTCGACTTTACATAATTTGAACTGTTTCACCTGGTGTAAGGCTGTTACCACGTGCTGAGGTAGATGGTCCGCTAATGCCTCGATGTGTAGCGAGTTGCTGGTTCAGGATCCGGGAGTTTCATCCTTTATCTATTGCGGGTCCCATCCCTAACGTCCGGCGGCGAAACAGGGGAGCTAGGCCGCAATGCTCTGGCTGATGGCGACAGATGTAGTCATCGCCATCATTCTGTCCCAAGTCCCTGGCTGGTTCGGGAACCCAGAGGTCCTTAATAAAATTACTCGCCCATGGCAGAAAGTAGAAGAACAGACAGAATTCTTATTTCGTCGCCGGCGTTCAGATTATAACGGGTTGAGATATCAAAAGCAACTGAACTTTTTCCACGTGAAAGCCCACGTTCGGGGAGATGCAGTTACGGCAATTACTCAACAGAGCGCATGACAATGCACTACTCACGGCTCGCTGCAATCGCCAACGCCACGCGACAGAACTATGTCCCGGGGAAAAATAGACGAAAAAAATAATTAAAACTCGCCGCGATGGTTTTTACTAGTCGCGGCACAGTTCTTAATATTTTGAAATTTTTTTCTAAATGAAAGCACGCTTTTTTTATAGTAGCCTACTGGTTTTAAATTTGATAGTATTAATCTGACATAAAATTACTTCTGCAGTACATATATTACTTCAAGTCACAACTGGGGGGGGGGGGGGGCTCAGAAAACTTGGCCTAGGGCCTCAAAAATCTTAAATCCGGCACTGCTGGTGCGTACACGAGGTAATACCGAAACGACGTTAATCGGGAAATGCAATGCAAAGCGAGGACTCACTGTATAACGCTTCCGGGCCTCATGTTTTCAGTGTTGTACTCAGTGACGTAGCCAAGAGGAGTCATTGGAGGTTACAGTCCTCCTTGGGTAGATCGCCTCTGCAGGCAAACAGTACTACATATAACGTACGCTTTAGGCTATAATAAGCGAATGAAGAATCCCCCCACTCCCACCGACTGTAGACAGCCATCTGCTACGCTATTGTTGTATTAAGTTTCAAGTCTTCAAAACCCGCCTCAAGTATTGTATTGTCTTCGAAGTCTCTAGAGAACTTTACACTTAAACCACATCATACTCTTATGTTTTTTAAAAACTTTCATACAACGAAGACTTCCAAACAATGTGTCTACCCATAATATTTGTCACTTCCGCGGCTTCTCCCGCTTTATTGTTTTCTTTTAATTGACTTTTTTTTAAAGACAATTCTTAAAAATCATCATTCGTCAAATTATCTTTGTTTTCAAGGTCTCCCGCATCGAAACGCAACCTGCTGCGTTTTAGTTACCGTACGTTTTTAACACGCACGAGGGTGGTCACACGGACTGTTCAAAGATGCCGCTAAATAGCATTTGTTTGTTTACTTGTTACTATAGTAATTCATTCTGGTCTCCATGGTGTTGTTGACATCTTTATACGCGTCACACATCGACTGTGAATATACCGCATAATTAAAAGGGCCTAAATCATACGAACGGGGCGGCATATCAAATTCCAAGCTAAACAGTGTTTTTCGCCTTGTGTCAAAGGTTACCTGTGCAAAATTTGGTTGGAATAGGTGTAACGGTGTGGATTTGTACTCAATACAAAAAACAAATCCTCAGACTTTGAGTTTTATAGGCCTATATAGGTCTATAGATAAATTAGTAATAGTATTTAATGTATTTCATTACTTATTTATTGCATTATCAGAAATACGTGTAAACATTAATTTTATAATCGTTTAAGACAATTACAAAATATATAGATGTATCTGCATTTTCAAATTATGTCAACATAAGTACCCGTTAACTCAAAAACGTTAGGTTCTTTATTTTAAGTGTTACTGTGTGATAAGCATTATACGAGTATATACACATTAAACGTTGTTTTCCTCAACCATACCTTTTATTTATTTTAGCAGTAAACTAAAACCAAAAACCGTTGTCACCTAACCTCACAAATGAAAACAGCACGTATTTTCGCTTTGCATTAAGAAATTGGACAATTTACAATTATAGTGCAGGAAAACTGTCGGCGTAAGCCTGAATTGAACAAAAAAATCTAAGTAGTCTCGATTTTTGAGGAGTAGTTGTTTATAATATATACAAAAATTTTTTGTCTAATCACCTGCCAGCGGCGCCCGGGAATAATTGTTATAAACAAAATTAAAAAAAATTCAGTTTTTCGCTCATATCTCCGTTAATTTTGCCCGTAGCTTAATTTTACAAGAGTTAAATTTTAAAGCTAAGGAAATTCTACACGAATTTCATTTTAAAAATATTTTTGTATGAGCAAAAATAAGCACACTATAAAAAATTGTAAGTAAGAGGGGACCGCGCACCTGCCGTTCTCCACCATTCTATTATATATAATAATAGAACGTTTCCCCACCATTCTATTATATATACTTGCATAATCTCAAAATATTCATATTAAAAAGAGAAATGTATATAGAAGTTATAGATAGCCATCGTCGAATTGAAATTACTAAAAGTTGCTGAACAACGCTTGAGCGTGAGACGCGTTGCATCTTCCGTCTCTCTCTTACCTATAGCGCAAACGGACGAAATTAAACTATTATTTACGGCTGAAATATTAATTTTACGAAAAAATTACTAGAGTACTTTTTTGTAGATCTCCATTAGAATAACATTTTTTTATTACAAATTTTTTTGATTGGATCAGTGATTGGATACCAATTTAATGGTATAAAATTTAATGATTATGCATGCCTTATTTATTAATTTTATTTAATAATTTGCAACAGATCAAATTTTATTATACTAATAAGGATATAGTGAGTCTGTAAAAATCACATACAAGTCTATTATGGAGGAGATGAAAAATTATTTATTATATACATAAATATAGTTTTTAAAGATGTATATTGTTTTTTAAATTGTCGTGTATTGATAATAGAATTAATTGTTTGTATTGTTCGGTAATATAAATCGATTTTACTTGGTTTCTGCAACGTCCTCCTCTCGTCTCGTCGCTCCCGTCCTGGCGTCCTCTTCTTCTCGTCGTCCTCTTCTACAGCGTCACTCCTTCCTGGTGTCCTCTTCGTCCTGGCGTCCTCTTCGTCTTGTCTTGTAAGGCGGCTCCAGCGGCGATATTTCACTGAGTCTCGTTGTTATGTTTGACTGCTAACATTAATTAGTTTCTTCATAAATTGTTCACTCACAATGCTTATAAAATCCACTCATACAGTTTATTATTAATTTATACTTTATATTTTCTTAATCTCAGGATTATTATGAGTATTAATTAATGCGGTGCGTTTAATGTACACCTTCCACGATATCTTGAAGTGTTTTTAAATTCCCTAAGCGGATATCTTAACTTACACGGAAACACCACTATATTATAATTCAAATTTTATCTAAATATTTTACCCACTCGGTTCTTAACGCAAAACTTCGTTAAGAATTACCAAGGTTTATTTTATATATGATATTTCTACGTTCGTAAGAGAACAACTCTCTTCACCGGGCACAACTTCCCCTTGCAACTTCTACAGACAGACTGTGTCCATCCTAGCTCTACAACGTATGAATCTCACTGAATTTAGTGTATTCTGATAGGCTAAGCCCAAGTCACATGATTGATGGAACAAACAGATATACGAATTTCATGAAAAACTTTGTATAATTTAGCAAATTCCTGCATGGAAATTATCTACAAATTTTATTACCCTATCATTGATAAGAGTTACAATTGAGTTTTTCTTTACTTAAAAAACCATATTTATAAAATAGTTATGAACCTCAGAGTATACACAAATTGAAGCTATTTACCTAAACAATTCCTTATCAAAGTTTCATGTCAATCGGTTAACTACCACTGAAGCTATAGCGATCACAGATTATCACACCCGCACACGCGCACAAATTCACACAAAAAATACATGACAATATAGAACACCTTTTTATGAAGAGTTTGGTATACCCTACATGCTTATCCATTTCTAAATACAAAACTTACGACTAAAAGACAAAATATTACATAAAATAAATTTAAACAAGAAAATGCTTGTCATCCATGTGCTCTGATATACGCAACATAGCTTATCATCCTGAGTTCTGTTGCAGGATTAACCCCCTCACGTGTAAAAAAAAATTGTTTATATGGAATACAAAAATTTTTTTCTTCCTAACCTAAATTGACATAACTTCCTCCCAATAATCATAATCATCCAAATAATAACATAATAAGTTCAAAAATCAAATAACTCAATAGCTTCTATCTCACATTTCCTCAACTGTCACTTTGACAGCCCTATTGTAAACAAACACGCACATGGCTAGATATCAACAACCTTCCCGCACACAGATAGGCGTATCCTACTTCTGACGTCATTTGTCTAAGTCTATGTATGTATTAGTTTATGTATACTACAGTTCAACCATACATTTTTCCCACATGATTACAATTATTCTTACTTTACACATATTTTTAATACAATTTCCTACCAGTCATTCCACCTATATCCTGGCATTCTAATTTTAATTATCTTTAGCGTAATACTTTCTTAAGGATGATGCATGGAACTTCCCTATCAGCCTGTTTGTATCTGGGTTAGTGACTATGTATGTATTTTTACCCACTTGTTCCGATAAAATATATGGACCGTTGTATAATCTAAAGAATTTTGCTGCCGTATTATCTTCCCTGTGGCCAACATTTAAAGCACGCAAGAGTACCTTATCTCCAGTTTTGAACGTTACCAGTTTGTGATCCGCATTAAATTTCTCCGTCCGTTCTTCGGCACACTTTTTAATGCGTCTCCTTGCCTCTATCTTTTTAACCAAATTTGGAATAAGCAAATTCTGCGTTGCAATCCTCCTGATGCACCCATCCCAGACACGCTTTGGCATTTCCCCAGTTTGTAGTTCGTTAGGTGTAAATCCTGTCGTGTCATTGTAATTCCCGTTGATGGACGCCTCGAAAAACTCGAGATAATCCGGCCACCTACTCTGGTTGGTATTACAATAAGTGCGAAACAGACACCCTAACTCCCTGTTGACCCTTTCGGCGAGGTTACCTTGCGGTCTCCGGATTGCTGCCAACACTGCCTGTATATTGTGCTTCTCTAATTCGGACTGCCATTTCTTGTTGGTGAATTGCTTACCCTGGTCAGATAGAATTTTCTTCACCGGACCATATTTCGGAATGTATTTATTTAATACTGCCATCGTGGTAGGTCGTCCAATTGCATATAAACTTACATTCTTAGGAAATGCATCAGTGCAAACAACCAGGTACTTCATACCCCTTGCAGCACGTGGTAGCGGACCTAAAAAATCGATACACAGTAGATCATTCTTATTCTTGGTAATGATATTACCCATCTCCACATAGGTGTGTTGATTTGGGTATTTAGCTGTTTGGCATATGTGACATGTTCGCAAAATAGACTTAACTTTCCTTGCCATGTTCAACCGTACGAAGTCTTATCTCATCGCCAAATAACACTTATAAGCTCCAGCATGAGCAAAAGACTTTCATGACAAGCCCACGTTAAATCTTCTACGAGATCATCAGGAACCATAATCTTCCATTGTCGGTCGATTACTTTATACAGTACATCCCTGTCGATTTAAAATTATTATTGCAAACACCTAAAAACGGTGGTTATTTGAACGTCACAACATGCTCGACAACACCTGTAAGTTGCACAAAAATAAAATATTTTTTTATAACTTTTCCAGGCATCGATTTTTTGGCAAATTTTGGAGTCGCGCGGCTATCGGCTGAAGTAGCAACTAATTATTATTAATTATCCCAATTTAACCGTAAATTTTCATACCTATTATAATTAAATCTTAAAGGGCAAGGTTTAAGCTTTCGAAATAGCCCAAAAAGAAGTGTCCTGATTATTGCACTTATCGCATAATTATATTTTGAAATTAAGTTATTTTTTTAGTTACGATTTTTCCAAAAAAGTGGATTTTAAAAATGGCGAATCTTAAAAGCTAAATTTTTGTAATTTTTTTTATCCCTTGTAGTAATCAACCAAAGGGTCTAGAAAATGAATTTATACGGGAAAGTTCATTATAAAATTAATTGTTTATTTAATTGCATATTCTTTAAAAAAAAGCATTTTGTAATTTCATCTTTTGTACAATATACACATAATGAAATCCTAAACCTTTTTTCATAATAGTCGCATGTAAAAAACTAACATTTTTCGATAGGCACTTTGTTTTGATAAAATAGTTCAATTTAAACAAGAGTTATAACGTTTAATGAAGCGCGCGCGTGCTTCCGCTCGCTAGCCTCTTCCCCCACCACGACAGAATTATACGTTAAAAACGTCCCGCGCTTGTTTTTGCTCGCACAAAAATATTTTTAAGATGAAATTTGTGTAGATTTTCTTCAGCTTTAAAATTTAACTCTTGTAAAATTAAGCTACGGGCGAAATTAACGGAGATATGAGTGAAAAACTGTATTTAAAAAAAATTTGTTTATAACAATTTTTCCCGGGCGCCGCTGGCAGGTGATTAGACAAAAAATGTTTGTATACATTATAAACAACTACTCCTCAAAAATCGACTACTTAGATTTTTTTTGTTCAATGCAGGCTTACGCCGACAGTTTTCGTGCACTATTAGTAGGCATACACTTCTTCTTTTCCACATCGTAATATATCAATAAAATCACATTAAAAACATCGAAAATATACTGCAGAACCGATAAAGGAACAGTTCCGATGCCGCTAAATAGCATTCGTTTATTTACTTGTTACTATTGTGCCGGGATTTGAATTTTCCCGGCATGATTCAAACGTAAAAGCCGCCACTGTGTGGCCGTGGGGAGACAAAGCTGACTTCATCAGCATGCCGCGACCTTGAACGACGACGCGATATAGTTAGCCAGCCGACTGAATAGCTGATTCCTTGCTGGCCGAAGTTAGGTTAAACAATCTGTAACAAGTCTCTTTTCTGTACCTTGGTGAGCTAGAAACACAAGCAGTTCGTCCTCATTTCATCTCCATCCTTTCGACTGGGCGTTTCGAGGTCTGGCGGCGTTGAAAACAATTTGTTCAACTACTATGAGTGCGTAAATCTATAAAGTGCCTCATGTGAGAATCATTACCTTATTCGCTGTTAATTTAATAAGGCGTCAAGTGTGTTAATTTGTGTTAAATTATTCTAATTTAATAATGAGAATGCGTGCTAATTTGTGTATGTGTGTGACTCACACGTTACTTCCAGTATCTGGGAGCACGTGGCGATTTCCACTTAACTGCTTGAGAGATTTAAAAAGTAAATGTGAAATGTAAAAGAAGTAAAAGTGAAAGTGAAACTAATTTTAAAAGTAATTTAATGTAAATGTTTTGAATGTAGTACATGTTAATAAAAATGTAGATGTATATATTCAAGCTCGCTTATTGCACAGAACAGTATTGCTAATAACAGAATAGTAGGGTGGATAAAATTGTGACAGTGTGTGTGTGGTGTCTATGTTCCGAGGCGAGTGAGAATTGGGGTAGTTGTATTTCCTGACGGCCCACTACAAATAAAAAATGTTACAGGGTCCTCGCACAGCCGAGAGAAGGGGAGATGCAGAGATTATGACAACAACATCTGTCCCCATCGGCAGAGCTGTAGGCTACACTAGAACGCTCCCCATCGCCGTCAGACTTAGAGATGCTCCACAACACCAAAAAGACAGCTGCCTAGAAGGAGACAAACAGGAGTTCGGAATTCACCAGCACCATTACCACACTCTTCTTCACAGGCTTTAACGGGTATCACCAATTCTTCAAAAGTACAGGTGGGAGGATTCCATTTATTAAACCTCGACAACAACACTCCACCGGTTTTCAAATCATAGAAGAAAGCATACATATAAACAGTATTTTCATATTTAGAATGATTAAAATTTTGTTAGAACAAGTCCTGTGGATATATATATATATATATATATATATATATATTTGTTATTTATATTATTAACTGTGCTAAAAAGGATCCACTTGTTATACTGCTTGATTCATTTTTATTGTTACTAGTATTGGCAATTGTGATTAATACGGATTGGATATATATATATATATATACATATTGATATAAAAATCTTACACATAAACCGTATTTTCATATTTGTAATGTTTAAATTTTGTTAGAACTGTGTATTAAAATTATAGTCTTAACTGTGTTAAAAAGCATCCACTTGTTATACTGCTTGATTAATTTTTATAATTAATAGTATTGGTAATTGTGATTAAGACAGATTGAATATATATATATATATATATATATATTATAACGGT
Source organism: Magicicada septendecula (assembly GCA_034769895.1). Taxonomy (NCBI): domain Eukaryota; kingdom Metazoa; phylum Arthropoda; class Insecta; order Hemiptera; family Cicadidae; genus Magicicada; species Magicicada septendecula. The sequence continues at coordinate 331,105,866 of CM068376.1, forward strand.
ACAAATACAATTGTTTAATATAATTTAATTTTGTGGAGCCCCACGTTCTTTGGGACGCCAAAATTATACAACGGTACACGTTGCTGTATTTAATGTAATTTAATTGGTGCTGTGTTTATACTCATATAACATTTATATATAACATTACTAACAACGTGTATGTATAATTGGGGTTCAGGTGTAATTATAATAAGAGTAGTCCTTTTAGGAATCGTAATATGTTTTCTTTATTAATTCAAACAAACATAATAAAAATAATAATATAAAATAATGATTAATTCGCCATACGATATTCATTATCTATGGTTTCAAAATTTCTTTGCTTGCCGTATTCTCATCACAAAAATAGATTTTATAGCTTAGATATTATATTATCAATTCTAAGTAAAACATTTCTTCGCTCGACTACTCAGTCTGAATGTGTGCTTTTTAAATTTGTTAATACATTCTTATTCTATACTTGACATACCCTTTACGGCTTTATAATCATTTTAACACAACTAATTGATTATTTCCAATTACTTTACTTTATGTGCTTTCAATACAAAGATTTAATTATTTGTTAATTATCCAAGCAAGGATTTAAACTATTCTTACATTGCCTGTTCATTTATTAAAGAAAAATAATTAAAGAATATTCTGATTACACGTAAATTACATTCTCTTATCTCTATCTACATAGTTATTCTTTAATTTTAAAAATTTTTTTTATTAAAGTATTTCAATGTCTTTATTCTTTGATAATTACAGATTGGTTTTTCGTCACCTTAAATTCTGCAGATTGTCCCATGTCCTCCAGTGATCCGTCGGTTCGCTCCTCCTGGATGTCCTCTTGTCCTTCCTGGTCTCACTGCTCGTTCTCCCGTCTCTCGTCCGTCATGGTACATCGGCTGCTGTAGATTGTAATGACGTTTTGCTCTGGATCGGTTGCTGTTGTGATAGAACCGTCTCTAGTGCTCTGTGTCTCGTTCCTCTGCTACAAGTTCTCTCGCCATCGACAGAGTTGATGTTCTTAGTTGTAGACTGCTCGTAGACGTCCGACGATTTTATTGTTACGGTACTTTTTATTTATTGTTTTCATTACTACTTGAAATCAAAACATTTCCCGTAATACTTTATAGTTACGATATAAAAGTCTTGTTAATGTTAGACATAGCGTCTAACTTTGTCCAAAGTAATTAAAAATTCGCGTCTCAGACGGACATAGCATACCGCCACGACTGAACACTGTTAGAAGAGAGAGTTTGGCTCTCCTGGGCTCGTATTTATATCCACCAAGAAAACCACACCTGTTGGCTCAGGATAAGCATGTCACAAACTGTCCATGGCGTGAGTGCCCCCACTCTCGTCTCATTTCACATATTCGCAATTTTGCCAATCACACTGTTTAATGCGAATTTCAAGGTGATCTAATATTGTCTAATTTAATTACACATATGATATGTAATTATCATAATGATCGCATCATTAGTGTAATTATTATGCTTTCAAAATCGCACAGAATTCGCACTGATTGTCCGAATTACGTAGAATTCGCACTGCACATGTGTCTGATTTTTACGCATTTTTAGAAGTTTTTACATTCTTTCTAACATTTATGGTTTGCTTAAAATTAAATATACTCTTAATTTAGCATTTACTTGGGGTGAGGTTGCAAACTTTCAGGCTCAAACAGGCTTCACGCACACACTCTATTTACTTGTGTACACGCTTACAGCGGTAGTCGCGTGATATTTCTTGTTGATTCCTGTTTGAAAGCCAGCTTCCAATTTCACACCTGCTCGTCTACTACATATTATTAAAATTAAATAAAATATTTATTTTATTTCATATATGCGCATTACAGCATATCCTTGTATTGTCGCAATATATATTTTTTGATAAAATGAAAACTAAGAACTGCTATGAATTACACAAGAATTCAATCGTTTGAACACTGTTATTATTGTTATACTCAATACTTGGTTATTGCCTGTAGCCTGAAACTTATTACTTACTTATTATATTTATTGCTCATATTCAACCGTTTGAGTAAAATATGTTTTGATCATGAAATGAGGAAGCACTAATAAAAGGTTGTTACGGTTTAAATGAGTGTTTTATTGCAAGTCCTGTCATTCTGGACTCCAGCACATTTTCGATCCAACTAGGCCAAGCGTCTAGTTTTAAATTTTAAGTAACGGCCATAACCTAAGAGGCCGTTACACGATGGTAATTAATTCTTGTCTCCATGGTATTGTTGACATCTTTATACGAGTCAACAAAAGGGCATAATTAAAATAGCCTAAATCGTGCGAACAGGGCAAATTATAAAATTCCAAGTTCGACAGTGTTTTGGCCTTGTATCAAAGGTTACCTGTGTACAATTTGGTGGCAATCGGTGTAACGGTGTGGATTTCTAATCAGTATAAATAAATCCTCAGACTTTGAGTTTTATACATATAGATGTGTATTTCTTGTATGTTTATAGGCCTACTAACTTCTTAGGTATATTTTTAACAATGCTTCAGTAATTCGAATATTAAAAACCTTGTAAATTCCATATAACTGTTATTATTACTTTATATATAAATGTGCGTAGAAACTAGAAAACCTGCGTGCTTTATAACAACGCAAAGATCCACAGTCTTGTGGTCTACTAACAATCCGTAAACTCGGTGAGATATCGTAAACGGTTTCCACCAACATATCACAAAGTACACAAATTCATTTGAAGATCGAAGGAAAGGAATCTTTTGTGCAAAAGCCGAAAAAGGCAATATAAAATGTTCGGAAATTGTGATAGTAAAATGACTGTTACAATATTAGATTTTCCGGTAAGTATGTTTCCTCTGATCCAATAATTGCATACGACTTCATACAGTGCCATCGATTCGACGCAGCCTGAATTGTATTGCTGATAGCTTTCAGTAGTTCCAAACTCCAGAGATACATCAGCATAACATTTATATTTAAATTCATAATCGCCAGAGAAAGCTATAGTTTTCTAATTCAAGTTAAGATTTACGGTCACAATACATTATGTATGTAGATCGACATACCTGTCTGTGTATGTCTGTCTGTCTATCTATCTCTCTCTCTCTCCCTCTCTCTTTCTACATGGTTACCCGCCCCCAAAAAAGAGTAATATTACATCGCAGGAAGGATACCTCAGTATATGCACACACGACCCCCACGCAGACACACACAGTAATCGAATAGTCTTGCAATTACAAAGTCGTATGCAATTATTGGATCAGAGGAAACTTACTTACCGGAAAATCTAATACAGTATTGTAACAGTCATTTTACTATCACAATTTCCGAACATTTTATATTGCCTTTTTCGGCTTTTGCACAAAAGATTCCTTTCCTTCGATCTTCAAATGAATTTGTGTACTTTGTGATATGTTGGTGGGAACCGTTTACGATATCTCACCGAGTTTACGGATTGTTAGTAGATCACAAGACTGTGGATCTCTGCGTTGTTATAAAGTCTTGTTATAAAGTCGAATAGTCGTGTGTGTGTGTGTGTGTGTGTGTGTGCGCGCGCGCGCGCGTAAGGGAGAGCAGGGTAAAGTGGCAACTGGCTATTACTTTACTAGATAGGCCTACTGCCGTGGTCTGGTGGCAACAAACATTTCAAGAATTGGCAGGTCCATAAAATGTCTACTTTGTACCCACAGAAAGTGTGTAGATTATGCTTTAAAAACAAGTATAGTAAACTATTGTAGTTATTACAATAGTAAATTTGTAAAAAACTAGTTTTTTACAAAAACTAGTAAACTTGCTTAGTTTTGACTGTACAGTAGACTCGATTTTGTGTAATGGCACACAAGAGGGTAAAGTGGCCACACTCGTATGACGTTTATAGCCTACTACATTTTAAATTAGCAGAAACAATATTTCTAAACTAGTTTTATTGACTAGCAAATAAAACAGTTTATAAATGTTGATTCACTTAAAATTTACAGTAAATATTAAACTTCGACTTCCCAAAAACTGCGATACCTGCGCGCAAGCGTGTGTACAGTGAAACTTCATTAATTGTAGCTAAACAATGGTCAAAATTAGAAAAAATCCTAATTGTAAGAATATTTTTGGTAACTGGGCAAACAACACACGAACGAAAGTGTTTTTATTATTGTATAATAAATAATGAACAACTCTACCACTGTAGTGTGCCTACGACCGCCATAATCTGCGGCCATTGGATGTTCAACACGTTTTACGTGCGGCTATCAAAAAGTTTCTCCGAAACAATCCTGGGAGAGTTTTAACCCAATTCCAAGTAAGCAAACGCCTTGGCGAGCAGCCTTACCAGCTACAGCAGACAATGGATTTACGAAATGCGGGATTGTTCCGTTGGACTCGGATGTCTTCACCGGCGCAGAATTTGCTGCTGCTGAAACCACTGAAATTCCAACTGTCACCAATAACACTGAAGCTGGTTGTAAAGGTTACGCAACACCTGGGAATGAATATTGCGCAGTTGGCGATGATGAAGATGACGCAGGGGCTGGAGATGAAGATGACACAGCGCCTGATGTTGAAAATGATAGAGCGACTGCGAACGAAGATGATGCTGCAACTGGTATTCAAGATGATGCAGCGTCTGATGGTTATGAAAATGCTACATTGACTGATGACAAAGACTGCTGTAGTGTAGCTGATGGTAAAAGTAATCTGGACTTTGGTCGTAGCACTAAACCCGCTGATCCTCTTCCAACCATTCAAGTATCTCATCTTCAACCTAGCACATCATTTTCTGTAAGTCCAAAACAAATGATCTCTTTGCCAAAAATTAAATAGGCGTATTAATGAAACAAGCGGCACTTATAACATCCAGCCCTTACAAGGTAGAACTTTTGAAAGAGAAAGCGAAAAAACAAAAGGAGGCAGAAAACAAAAGAAAAAGAAAATAGAAGCTCAAGGAAGCCAAAGCAAGAAATTGACAAGAATAAAACCTAAAGCCAAAAAGGGAAAATTTTGTATCTCTAACAAAGAAACTCCTGCCAGTTCTAAGCGGAAGCTTTTTGACGAGGACTCTGAGAAAGATGAATGACACAAAGTGCTTTTATTGTAGTAGACCGTATTCAAAATCAAAGTCGAACGAAGAATTGAGAAAATGGCCAGGATGTCTTAAGTGGACACACGAAGAATGTGTTGGCTGCCACGAAGAAGATGATGAGTTTTTAACACTGTGGTCAATAATTTGTTTTTTTTTTTTGTAATTTCTTGTGAAAAACTGGACACAACTTTTATGTATTTGCTATTATTTTCTGAGATATAGTGAAAATACAAGTTAAAATTTGGTGATATATGTAACACACTTGTGAAAAGTAAATCCACAGGATATTATTTCAATTTGTCTTTGTATTTTGTTGACCCTTTTACCCGCGTTGGGAAAGTTGCCAGACGCTGGCTACTTTACTCGACTAGACAGGATAAAGTGGCCATTATGAATGACGTTTTGTAAACATTTATTACAAAATATTAAGTTGAGCTAGTACAAAAATAATACTTTTACACGTTTTAGATTTGAATATAGTTTAATTTAAAATATTTAAATAATTTTCCGTATTACACACTAACATTAAAAAATAATTCTTGCTTAGGGTGGCCACTTTACCCTGCTCTCTCATGTATGTATGTACGTACGTATGTGTGTGTGTGTGTGTGTGTGTGTGTGTGGATATGTTCTTCTTTGCCACCATTCAACCCACCAATCATAATAAGTATGCCACCACATCACTTTTATATGTATAATAAAATAAAATTTTGTAATAGAAGTAGCCTACATAAAATTTGACATAAAATTATAAACTAATCTCCGACAGTGAAGAATCTACCTGCAAAACATGTGTAAGGCAGAACAATCTAATATAAACTTGAAGAAGGACTCTATTATTATCAATTTTATTACCGGTGATGATGATGATGATGACGACGACGACGACGATGATGATAACGATAATTATTATTAGGCTATATACATAACAACAATTTGCAAATGGTTAACATTACTTAACAAAACTCACCTCCCCACATAAGGAGAATTTATACTGCTCGGTTTGAGAAGCGGTCCGGTTTTAAGTATACTTACTTATGCTGTTCAAGAAAGTGATGTTGATGTTCAAGAAAGGCATAACTTTTATGATTACATATGAATGGATATGCAGAGTATTTGAAACTGTAGGATTTCGCGTGTTCATTTACGTAAACATACATTGTGTAGTTTGTAGAAACATTTCGGTTCTGAGGTAGTTTCGGCGTCGTGCTGGGTTCTTAGTGTTCCGAAGTTCTCGATGCTCTTGTGAACGTCCTCTTCTTCCGTGTGATCTGCAGTTTCCGTAAATCCTTCCGTTGTATGGAGGTGCGGCATAGTTGCAACAGTAAGTGGTACTGATTTCCAAGAATTATTAATTTATTTACTTAACCGGATCTTTTAGTATCTTTTTAAAACTCATTACCACTTTATACGATTCCTACTTTTTGGAGAGAAGCTAGGTCTAACCTTGACGGGGGGAGGACAAGCGTTTCCTTATAGAATGTTCTGGTGTGTCCTACAGACCTACATGTACTACATGTCACCTACAGTTCCATTGTGTGTAATTGTAAATTACATTTCTCATTTAATAATAATAATTATTTATGACAATCCCATCACATTATTATTATGTGTAATTATTCTTTTTACTCCCCTCTACTAATATTCCCTCCCCCACAGAAATACATGCTCTAAGAGACCACTGTTGACCTATACTTTATAAGTTCCCGTAGAATACTTTTTTTAATTTATCGTAATTCCTAGAATATAATAATTTGTATATAATCGACTGTATGTGTTTATTAACGCACACTTAAATTGACATGTTATATGTCGTTGAAGCCCTTTACCTGTGCAATTTGGTTATTCAATAACATGAAACGAAAACGTAAGTGTCCCGTCACTGCGCAAACTTCTGCTTCAAAATTGCACCCATTTCCTCATACAGGTACAATCAGGCCCCTCTAACCAGCATTTCTTCTATTGTTCTAATGCATATGTTAAATGACAGCTCTAAATGAGAATATTTAATAATAAATATAAATATTTCAAGGATAAGAATGTATATTCAAAAATAAAAAATAAAAGTTTCAGTATTTATAAAAGCTGAATGTGTGTGTGTGGGTTACGAATAATGTAATTAAGTAGTTAACTGATCAAATTTGTTCTTTGGTTATTTTTTAAACCATATAAAATGGAGGAAAACGTGTTCGTAACACCAATAAGGATTCGTACGTATTGGAGAAATGAAAAGTTCATTATTAAAGTTTTTAATACGTTTCTGTGAAAACCTACATGGTAAAAGAAATTAATAGCCGCTTCTAATTGAATGAGAAGTGTAAATGTACGAATGACAAACTCGTGCAAATATTTTACAATAAGCATTTATTGATTACAGAGTACACTGCAGTGCGGTAATTCACAATCACAGATAATATGTGTTATAATTTGAAATAGCAGTGCAGTAGTGTAAGAATACAAATTCCAGAACGTCTTAAGAGATTAAATTGTTGAGTAACAATTCAGTAACATTAAATATAATATTCTTGTGATGCTACATTTGATATTATATAATATTTCATATTTTATATATAACACGTATTATAGTATTGCATATTACATATATTGTATTAAATACTCTATTATATATGTAATATAATATTATATATACGTATAATATTTAAATTATGAAATATAGTTTTATATAAAATATTTATATAATATTTATTATATGGATTGCTTATATATATAATATAAATCCATCATTTTCTATATAAGTAACTCGATGTTTCTTGCAGTAATTATATAATTTGTGATGTTTTCAATTTGTTTCTTCTGCAAGTAGATAATATTGTATATTCTTTTTAACACCTGACGCACGTTTCACTGAAAAATATCAGTATCAACAGAGGTTTCTAAGTGAATTAATAACAATCGAAATAATTCTATTAATATCAATATTAATCTATTAATACATTTGATATTATATAATATTTCATATTTTATATATAACACGTATTATAGTATTGCATATTACATATATTGTATTAAATACTCTATTATATATTAATAGAATTATTTCGATTGTTATTAATTCACTTAGAAACCTCTGATGATACTGATATTTTTCAGTGAAACGTGCGTCAGGTGTTAAAAAGAATATACAATATTATCTACTTGCAGAAGAAACAAATTGAAAACATCACAAATTATATAATATAAATATAATAAATATGTTATAATATCTTATAAGATTGAAAAAATTGAAAAAAAATTACTAATTTACATCATTTTAAAATTTCGTCAAGACATGTCTTACCGTTACAACATCTTTACTGACACTACTGTTCCGCCATCTCTGTGGTCCAAGTCCTTAGGGGTTTACAGCTGTACGTGTTGACGAGGAGGCACAGTTACCTCGTAAACGTTCTCAGAAGTTGACTGTCCATATCCCTCGCTCATATGCTGACCGTTGTCCACAGCAGCGGAACCGGCTTGCGCGCGTCCGGGAAACAGTCTCTGGCTGTTCAAGCTTCTAATATCCGGGATCGAAAGCTCGAAAACGGGATCTCCACGTCTCTGTTCCTCTTCGCCTGACTCGTACTGTCCGACGATGTCGTAGAATGCACTGTACCTATGCTTGTCGTCCTTCAGTCTTAACTGACTCATAAGAGCCAGATCAGAGTCGGATAGATAGACCGGAGTCGCAGACGGTGTTCTGTCGCCATCAGTGTAGCTTTCGTAGTCCGGTTCTACCACGATATCGTCGTACGCTTCCAAGTTCGCTTCGATGTCCGTCTTGTGTCGCAAATTGCAACGCCCTTTTTTTGGGGACGACAGCTCAGCCTTGAGCAGCGTCGTACTGTCCGGCGATACGTCTAGAGCTACGAACAGAATAAGCGGCGGATCTCGTTTGATGCGTCTGAAGTATTTCGCTATCTTCTTGTCGCCGACAATATTGTCGAACGCGTCCGTGGTGTGATCGTAGTACAACTTGCGCAGCGTTCCTGTCAATTCCGTCATCAGTTTCACTTGTTCTAGACGTTTCAGCTCGTCGTCGTAGTCTTCCGAGAGCACCGTTTTTAAGAACAGATAATCGGGGAGCAGTGTAACTCTGTTGCGATGCACGCCGATGAAGAATCTCATCTCGACCATTATGTTTTCGCTCTGCTGTAGATAACTTCTTATCAGTTCTGTCGCGTCGTGAGCCTGGAAATAGCGTTCGACGTGAATGAAAAACGTCTTGTCCCGCAAAACTGTTGTGTTTTTATATATAGTGAACGAACAGTTTAGCTTTATTCTTTGATGTGCTACCCCCGACACTGTTGTAGCGCAAACGAAGAGTAAGACAATGAGTGCCGAAGTCGGCTCCATAGCTGTGAACTATTACCGTTGTAGGCCTACTCGCACTGGATAAACCTTCGCGCTCAGTGATATCAACGATTCTGGTGTGAAGCTTGAGACCAGCCTCTACTTATAGACCGATGTGTTTGACGTAACAGGCTACCTTTTGCCGATAAATTTTCGGCGAACAGTAATAATTTAAAAACGTTACGACGGCATGTAACAAACACTATTGTCCGATATTTTCCACAGAACAAAAGAAGTATTGACGTCAAATCCAACTAAACTGCCATTCAATTGATATCGTTTCTGTATACAATGGTTTAGTCACCTGTTAATCGGTTCCTTTTGTTGTGCGATAGGGTTTCTATCGTTTCCTTCAATCTAAGAAATTTCAACACTACAGAAAAGAACAATGATATGTTACTCAGTACTCTTACCAGGCATTACAAATTAATATTCGTTTCTAAAAGATACACAGGTGTTCTTTATAATTCTTGAGTTGTTCATATTTAACATACAGACAATCGCTAAAATTAGTTTGCGTTTACGTAGGCCTACTAACGAGATACAGATTAAGCAAAACATTTAAGTCAGCGGTACAGCCAGGATTTCCGGGAGAGTTACCTTCCAATCAATAAAACTACACACATTTAAAGAAAAACTACCCTTTATTCGCTATTGCGTTTTAATCAAGCCAGTAAATGTCAAAACACAAGTGCCACCTTATTGGTCATCGAAAATTGAACAGTCACGAAATAATGAAGACGGCATTTTACATTACTGTTCAATAAATAGTAGTGTACAGTTCACTGGTAGCCAACATGATGTGGAAGCGTTTGTAATCCGATGCTGAATTACTAAACACAGATGATAATGACACTGTCGAGAAACCGAATCCAACAACAAGCATATCCGTATAATATTCCAATACTAAGCAAATGAATAAGCCCCCTGCTATTCAACCTGGTGTTGGATGATGTCAAAAAATGTAAAGAAAATATGAGTAAATATACAATAGGATACTGGAATATTAAGATAATAACAGTAACAGAATTATGCTACGCAGACGATTTAATAAATATAGGAGAAACAGAAAAACAGTTACAGAATACCATAAAGGTATTTAATGAAGACTTAGAAAGGAAAACATGAAGATTAATATACAGAAGACTAAAACTATGGTAATAGGAAATTCAGAAGGGAAACACAGTATAGAACTTGATGGAAAATATTTAGAACAAGTAAAAAGTTATAAATATCTGGGAGTAGTGATTAACAGCAAAGGGAATTTAGAGGAAGGAATAAATGAAAGAGTAGCGAAAACAGGAAAATTATTCAATAGTATTAAATCAAGTTTCCTGGGTAAAAAATAAATACCCACTAGGATAAAAACAGAAACAGTCAGAAAAGTCATGAAGCCAGTAAGTTATTAACTTACGGAAGCGAAACATGGACAACAATTGAGAGAATAAAAAGCAAGCTAACTAGTATTGAAATGAGGTTTCTTCGAAAAATAGAAGGGAAGACAAAAAAAGATAGAATTCGAAATGAAATATTTAGGAAAAAGGTTATACATTGTTCCTGTAGCAATAACAGTAGAACAAGCACAACTTAGATGGCTGGGACATGTAGTGAGGATGGGGGAGGAAAGACTGGTAAAGCAAGTGTTTGAATCCAGAGAAACAGGTAAAAGAAAGAGAGGACGACCGAGAAAGCTCTGGAAGGATGAAGCCCGCACAGCTGCGGAAAGGAGAGGAGTAAAATGGGAGAAAATAATGGAGCTCGCAGGAGATAGAAAGAAATGGAGGGATATGTGGAAAAAGATGACCTCAGAGGACTCAACTCGAACAAAGCTTTACACCGAAAGGTAGAAAAGCTGAGGATTAAGTAAGCAAATGAATATTTCTAAGAGTCTCACGGCTGGCATCATAATTGTTGATCCGGACTATTGGGCACTGGTCTGCTATAGTTATCATTCTGAAAGATGTTGTACTCAGACGTGTCGGTCTCACCTCTGGAGACATCTTCGGAGAAAAACGGTTTTTAATACAACTGACACGGTGTTCGTCAGTAAGCACAGTACTGTGGCAAAGAAAGGCTGTGTTTCAAAGTACAGTACTGTGACAATTACTGTGTGCATTCTTACTGTGGTTACCGTGTCAGTTGTATTAAAAACCGGCTTTTCTCTGAAGATGTCTCCAGAGGTGAGACCGACACGTCTGAGTACATCTTTCAGAATGATAACTATACTGGGCAGGATATTAATTTCAACAATTAAGACGCCTCAGATATATTCATTTGCTTAGTATTGTATTAGGCCTATTATACGGATACGCTTATTGTTGGGCACGGTTTCTCGATCGTGACATTATAATCTGTATTTAGTAATTTAGCATAGGATTTTTTAATTTTGTACTTTAGTGTATACTGTTTCAAACACAACACAACAATAGAAACCTTAAATTTTTGTGCCTGATACTTCGTACCGAATGTCGCGTCGTTTACAAACGCTTCCACATCATGTAGGCTACCAGTGAACTGATTTGTGATTCCATTTGCTGCAAGTTTTTAAAACGTGCATACAAAGAGCTAACATTAAACAGTGCTACAGATTAGAGAAGAAAGGTTGTGCCGGTTTTCTGCGACGCTTTATTTTATTAAACTGTAATGTAAAACCCCAGTTTTGTTAGTTTTATTAGCAGCCATCTTAACACCAACTTTGTCACTACTTATTGCCGTACTGCTAAATACTTCGTTCTTGACGAGGCCTTTCGGTGTCTCCACCATCTTCAGATCTTAAAGATCCTTTAAGACTTTAACGATCTTTAAGACCTCTTTAAGCAGTATGGCAATAAGTAGTGACAAAGTTGGTGTAATGTAAAATGCCATCTTCATTATTTCGTGATTGTTAAATTTTCGATGACCAATAAGGTAGCCCTTGTGTTTTGAGATTTACTGGCTTGATTATAACGGAATAGCGAATAAAGGGTGGGTTTTCTTTACATTTGTGTAGTTCTAAAGACCACAATTGAGCAATATACAATTAAGCAAATGACCGCTTAATACATACATTTTGTAAGCTGCTACTTACTATTCATATTGTAATCCGAGTTGGATACACAGCCACTGAATACACTGTCCAAGGCTACAAGTTTACAACCATTTCCTCCTCACTAAAAGCACCCTACCCCATTAGTAGAATACAAATTTAGACAAGGCTTCAACTACCAGACTTGAAATGTTCACACGATGCCATTTCGTATTTACAGGACGACTCCAGCGTACCGGAAATATTGATGCTAGTATTGCTATAGGAAACTAGTGATTTAATTCGGTTTTTTACGACCGCATTTTTACCAACAATTTTTAAAAAATGTTTTGACATTTCCTATTTCTTTAATTTTTTTTTTTGTTTAACTCCCAGTACCCAGAGATGCGCCACTGGTTAATTGCTTGAGTTCTTAAGCTTTCACGCCGGCTTCAACATTGTTGAAATTATTATGATCAGCCGGGCTGTTAAGGCCGTGGTCTACAGTTGCCTTTATTGATAAACGTTTCGGCCCCAACATCGGAGCCCATCATCCGTGTCTAGATGGCACGCTGCCCGCCAATTCCCCTCAGAGATAAGGTAGAGACTGTGGTCTTTAGACTCTATACCTCATCTCTGAGGTGAATATTGGCGGACAGCGTGCCAATCTAGACACTGATGGGACCGAAACATTTATCAATAAAGGCAGCTGTAGACCACGGCCTAACAGCCCGGCTGATAATAATACTTTCAACGATCCTTGAGTTATATTATCAGAATCAGAATCAGAGTTGGCTCATGCGCTGCAATAGAGAACAATTAAACCAGAACGTAAGTAGGAAAGCCCAGAGTAGTGTCTCTTCTAGGTTTAGTCTGTACTGCATTCTCTGTCGTACTGGCATATGAAGTTATCAGTTTGAAAATTAATTTTTTTAATGAATTATATTTTGTAAAGTATTAGCAAAATAATACGTTTCTTTTCCAAGTAAATTTTATATTATTGTATGAACTTTTACTTTTCCAAAGACGATCCGAATAGTCGGAGAATTAATTAAATAAATATTAACGAATAATCGATTTGTGTTTCAATCTAATCAGCTGTTTTGACATTGATAATCTTTTATTATTTATTTATTTAAATAACAAACGAAAATTATTTACATATTTAAATTAATTTAAAATTTTAAATAATTTATTTTTTTTATTTAAATTTTTCCTTAATTAACAATTAATATTATTGTATTTGTGTGTATAGTATTAATAAATAGTATTTGTATTTTATTTGCATGTACTGATATTTTCCCATATATTCATATTGTGACTTTGTATACTTTCGCGTCTTTTGTGACTTAGATAAATATTTCGAATTTCTGTAAAATTATGTTTATTATTTAGGCAACGTTTGGTTAATTTGCAATTGTAAGATAAAACGTCTGATTAAATAAACAAACATAACAGCAATCGAAATATTGGAGATATTGCCTATCTCTATGAATATAGAATATAAAATATAGCGAAAACAAGTTAGACGTAAGATATACGGGGTTTGATCAGAAACTTCACCAGTATTCACCACATGTGTCCGAACGGGATCATTCCTCCTCCCCTTAGTGATAATTTCCACGAAAGGACAACGATTCATGACTGTTGAAGACGTAAAACGAAAATCGCTAAGTTAGCTCAAGGCTGTTCCAAAAAGTGCATGCTTGAAGTATTTTGAAGACTGCAAAACGCCTGGCTTAATCGTGTTACAATCGACTGTGACTGCTTTGAAGGGGATAGTATGAGTGTTGATGAATGAAGGCATAATTTAATCTAATGAAGGCAAAATAAACAAGAACTGCATAAACTTTTTGATCAGACCTCGTATGTAATATACTAGACCTATACGTAAAAGAGGAACTCACTCATACAAGTAAAAAAATGAATTAAACACTTATACAGTTTTGCACTTAGTAAAGCAATGAGTATGGTACGGCACTTGATACTAACCTAGTGGACACGTCTTCAATTCCCAAGCGCGTCATAAAATCAAGGTGCGTTTTTCGGCCCTCAGGTTGATTCAGCTTCTGCAAATGAGTACCTGGGCTAACATTCCGCGGGTAATGATGAGCGACTGAAGGGTAGTACTGACCACACCCCTTTCCTTGTATTCCGAACTGTTGTTTAGATAACCTACCCTGTCTGTCTAAGAAATCACTTTATACTTCAGAGGTGCAAAACTAAGCAGTTTTGTGTGTGTGCTTCGTCAAAGTTTATCTATTTTTCTATTTGCTAACACCCGCACGATAAAAGGGCCGTGAATTAGTACATAGCTCTTATGGATGGTAGAGGCAGTTACTGAAGAGACTCGGACAAGAAAATTTGGACATGTCTGGAATTTACGTAGTTAATAAAATTAATCTACTCGGCGGAATGAATAACGCAGGTTTAAGTACGACGAGTTCGAGTATTTCACTTTTAACTACATTGCGAATTGTCTTGCGTTAATAATGTAGTGGAGGCTTTGAGCATAACGTTTGGCAACGTCAGCAAACCAATTTTTGATCTACATGAACCTGCGTGACCATCTGTAAATGTAAGCTTTGCACGCGTTGTGTAGCTAGGCACACTTAAACCAATACTTATGGGTAAAATCCGCTAAGTCCACGAAGGACGCTGTGGAAAAAGAGTAAGATATTTGTCACTAAAAGTGGAGAAATAAATACCAAAAGCTTTATTAGTAAATAATAATCTCTACTTCACGCTACACTGATCCAAATTTGTCCGTCATTCACGACAAGAAACACCTCTGAACTCCCTCTTTTGTTTACTAGAGTAATCACGGTTCGTGTCCGAGAAGACAAATGAATAATATAAGTGAATCCTTAGAAGGGACTTGTAAAGACAGACACAGGATACCATACTCTTCAAATGCCTTCTGGCCTTGGAGGCAAAGCTGTTGAACATGATAAGGGAAAAGCAGTTTCGAGTCCATAAGAGCCCCCATATTGGACACTGAATCTTTACTCTGAGATCTCACGCCATCGATATTATAAGCAAAATTTCTTCCGTAATTTGCTTAAGCAACAGTTGAATAAGCAACTCTTGTTTCCTTATAGTTAAGAAGCATACAATTTCTCCGTGCTCACTCTACAGCCTCATTTAGCTGAAGAGCTGGATGATCCTCCCAGCGATGAATAGGAAGGACGATCTATATATGTCAGCCGCAAATATGGCAACCTCACAATTTAGGAAGACGTTAACGTTTATAAAGATCGGAAAAAACAGAAGTCCTAAAGTGGAAGCCTGTGGAACTCCTGCTGCAGCTACAAAACTCTTGGAGACGACCCCTACCAGAAAGCCACGCTCATGAAGGTAGGAAGCAATTCAAAGGGGACAGAGACCGAACGTTTGGTAAATTTTCAGAAAGATAGGATGACCTTCATAAAGTCTAAGTACATGACGTCAGCCTGGCCACGACTCTCGACTGCTGGACACAATAGACGCCAGTCTGGTAAGTGTACAGTCCCCATTTCTAAAGCCATGTTAGTCTCCTCTGTAAGCATTATGTATGCATTTAGATATATACATAATCTATTCAATAATTTCTGGAATAACAGCACAGCAGAAATTGGTCTAAAATTAAATAGTATACTAGTGTCTTTCTTTGGAGTAGCTGTCATTGTAGTTACTTTCTATAGCCGTGGAAATTCGCCGGACATTAAGCTCAAGTTGAACAGCGAGGCTAGAACGGGCGCTACAATTGCGATCAACTTGATGATAAAAGATGAAATCCTATCAGAGCCAGTTGTTGTCCTCATCCTCAGACCTTTCTCCGCATTAACCGAGATGGAAGTGTTATTTACGTTTAACTTGCAACAATCAATAGAGAAAAGACCTGAATCGTTATCATCGTGATCAAACGTCTGATCAACAGACAAGAAGTATTATCCGAACCTGTCACGTAGATCCGGTGGATCAGACAGCACAGAACTATCAACAACAGCTAGTGTGAGCTTCGAGTTTATTAACATATTTTTTGAAATTGGGAGTTTCCAAACATAAATTCCCCCTCACCTTTACTGGTATGGTTCTGCTTCTAACGATCCAGTTCTTTCTGAGCTCTCTTCTGAGATGGGGGGGGAACCTAGAGAATCATTGTGTCGTACCGTATCTCTTAAACCATTTATGTGGATTTTTTCCTTTTCAGTAGGAAAATAAAAATAATGATAATAATGACATGCTGATATATAAAGTTAAAAGTACAATAAAAACTAAGATGAATGTCAAGAAAAGATAACGGGTATTAATATACATGGGCCAGTCCTGCATCGGAATCATACGGTAGTCACAAACTGACTTGGAAATACAAAATTGGATTCGTACTACCCTGAATTAAATCGTCCATATAAAGATAATATAATGTTACTTTTAATGTGATAAATAGGTCAGTATGCATAATTACCGATTATTTTACAAAATAACCAATATTAGTGGTAACTGTATTAAAATACATGCATGCAATGAATTATTTTAACCGATTATTTTACATAACAACCAAACTTTTATGGCCAAAGTGATATGTTAAAATATTCATGAAATAATATTTTTTAATGAGTGCTTATGAAATAAAGTACGCAATATTTTACCAGTCAAACAATGTTTTATTATTACGATTTAAAGCGGACTACCTTCAACTTGTTACTTCAGGACAAATTGTAATAAAATTTAGAATTACAGCGTATTCATTACGTTTTGCAGCCACATTTTGTCGAAAGACATTTTCCCTTGAAGCTGAACCCCTTAAAGCCTTAACCGCTTGCGATGAACGATTTTCTGGCACACTTGTGAAGGGGCAATAACATCGGGAAATTCCTGTTGTACAAAAATAAAAGTCACTCGACAAATGGTAAACTGGCTTTTCGTATATTTTTTAGTCAGTCGTATTCTTTGGTGCCAATCTCATACATCTCGCAATAGCGTTTCGAATCTCAGAATCCTGCGGTCATTCTCACAAGCTGAGAGTGGCTTTTGAAACACCTTCTCTCAACATTGTTAGGTCTGTTTGAACGTTAAGGAAACTTCGAGTCTTACAATTGTAAACTGCGTCTAAAATTACAACCCTCGAGGTCTTCGAGGTAGAACTCCATGAAATTTTACCGGATAACGTTCACTCACCGTGCAAGGGTTTTATAGAAGTATATTGAAAAATTAGTAAACCTCGGTGATAAACATCTGTAGATGGCAATAAATTAGGACAGGAACAATAGGCCGACTAATAGTTGGATGCTTATCTTAACGAACTTATCTTATCTATGAGGATTCAGAATGGCCTAATTTACCAGCGAAGACAATGCACCTACCACCAGACGTCCAGTATAGCTTCATTAAGGATAAAAAAATCCTTAGGCTATACTTACCAATCTCAAGCAATGTTGGAGGAGTACAGTATTACACTATACAGTGATGTTTGGTGTTAGCCAATACATACGGATAAAACGAAACTAGTAAATAAACGAGATATAGCATCGTGAGAGATATAGCTATTTGGTATATAGCTATATGTAACTAGGTACAGTAAACGAGATAGAGCATGATTTTTGCATGATCTGAAAAATAGGAAGGACTGGCTCGTTGACATTGATTACCTACCGGATTATATATATATATATATATATATATATATATATATATATAAAACTCAAAGTCTGAGGGTTTGTTTTTATTGAATACAAATCCACACCATTGCACCGATTCCGACCAAATTTTGCACAGGTAACCTTTGACACAAGGCAAAAAAAAAACTGTCTAACTTGAGTTTTGATATTCCGTTCCGTTCGCACGTTTAGGCCAATTTAATTATTTAATTATGTGTCATGCGGGTTGCCTACAAGTGCCGCCTTACTCCTTCCTTGCTTCGGAATATCTATCTCTGTCTCTTTCTTCCTCTTTCCCCACCACCATCATATGTCGAGCGCACTTGCCCTCTACCTCCACCCGCTACAACTACGTCCGTTCGTGTAGGCCTTTCACGAGCATTCGGGACGCTTCCCTCAAAGAACATTCTGCATCTTCCTAACGTCTGTACGCATCACTCTCCCCACTCCTTCACCGGGAGCAATCGCCCGCGTTGATCAGTTTTTACTTCGACTTTGAAGACAAGCAAACAGTACACGAGAGTTACACGTTCACAGAGTGTTTACCATTTATATTTCTCTGTTGAGTTGTTAATTCATCGTCGTATCAGTTACATTTATTCGATCGAGTTATTCTGCATTCCGTTATGTGTTTTCCTTAACAACACTCCTTTTAAATTTCACCTTCAAATAACTTCTACAACTCCCTTTGTTTTCCTAATTCTTTACGTCCTTTTAAATCAACCCTCCTTTGAAGTACGACTACTTTATACCTTACTTTGCGGAATGCCTCCGGAAAAACGATAAAGCATTGGGCAGGTCCATCGAAATGCTAAGCGAGCAAGATTATTGGTTGCAGCTGAGACACCCGAGGAACGTGAGTCCCGGCTTGAACATCAACGAAGAAGAAGAAGAGATTAGGGCTGCGGAGACATCTGTGGAGCACAGGGAGCGTGTAGACTAACAACGAAGAAGGCAGGGAGAGATTAGGGCCGTGAAAACACGTGAGGACCATGGGGAGCGCGCAGATCGACAACGTCTGAGACAGGCTGATATAAGAGACGCGAAAACATCTGAAGACCATGGGGAGAGCGTCGAGCGGAAACTAGTGAGGCAGGCTGAATTAATGGATGTGGAATTATCAGAGCGATGTGAATATCGGCTCGAAAATGACAGCATACGGCACGCTCAAGTCAGACAAGTGACCAGACGAGGTAACTTGATTTTAGAGGCTTTTCAGTATGATCCAAATTATGACTATTCGTTACATCCAAAAGTTACAATTAGCAAAATGGACGTGATTTGTGAATTCTGTCAAGCCAAAAAATTAAAACTGAATCGCCTGGAATGTGCTGCTCTAATGAAAAAGTAATTTTACCACCACTTAATCAGCCACCGGAAGCACTTCGTTCCACAAAGAACGACTTCTAAAGTCAATTCTAAAGTAATTCTAAATTCAAGCATTTTGTCCAAATTATTCGGAGATACAATTCATGCTTTCAGATGACATTTTTTGGTACGACAGCAACAATAAAAGAAACTGATGGTTTTACGCCAACTTTTAAAGTGTAAGGACAAATATATCACAAATTCGGGTCGTTGCTTCCTGTCCCAAATGAAAATCCGAAGTTTTTACAATACTATTTCATGGGAGACGATCAAACCCAGGCCGATCAACGCTGTGAAGGCATCCTCGATATGAGAAAGCATATAGTTTTAAATTTCCAAAGGCTGTTGCACCAACATAATAATTTAGTAAAAGTGTTCAAAACAGCTTTGGAGATAATGCCGACTGATGAGTACAAAATTGTTATACGAGCTGACAGAACTCCATGTAGACATAGACAATAAAATTTTAATAAAATACGTATTAAAAATTAATTATTTGCGTGCAAAGCCGCGGGTAACAGCTAGTAATTATAATAAAGGCGAGATAGCGAAGATAATGTAACGAAATGTACTCCATTTGCCGGTGAATAGGCTACAAGTAAACTCAGAGATTACAAACTATTGATGTAATAGAGATGATAATTACTGCAACACATATTGGCAACTAATCTTCTCATCTCAGCTCCAACTAAATGCAAAAGGTGTAACAGTTACAGTTGAAAACCAGTCATCCTGGAAACGTATTGGAGAGGCTGTACCCATTTATTATGCCAGCAGGAGAGCTGTGCTAAATTATTTTATACAGACCCTCTAACTTGGAGCTTCTACGTGTACTCTTCTTTCTTGTCTTAAAGAAGCCTATTCAACCTCTTTTCACATAATAAATGAGAGAGTAAATCAGTGTATAAAGAAAAAAAAATTACTCTGACTGGTGAAGAGAAACTGAGAGAGAGGGGGAGACAGAGAGAGAGCGCGCGAGAGAGAGATAGAGAGAGATAGACAGCCAGTCAGTCAGACAGAGAAATGGAGAAAGAGAGTGAGAGAGAGAGGGAGAGAGGGAGGGAGAGAGAGAGTGATGAGTTGAGGGAGGCCCTGTTTGCATTAGAAACATGCACTACATATAGCTGGGCAAAAAACTGAAGCTTCAGTTCAAAACCAGTTGGTCTTCTCTGCTCTTGTGTCAATTTATAAAATACACTACCTACTAAAAACACACATTAAATGAAACCAAATTAAACTTATCCAGACATAATAAACAAATATGTCATACTGTACTTGATGTAAAATCATGAACTTTGAGAGCCATTTATTTACGTGGGTTATCATGATTTCAGTTAACGTCTTGTTTATCAGCTGTGCACAGGTGTTCTGATTTTTTCTTTAAGTTACTTATTAGTAACTATGAGTTATTATTTGTATGACATTCACTAGTGTTGGCTGTTCTCAAGTTCAACAGTGTTTTCCCTAAGATTGATTTTCACTTCTCGCACGTGAAATAATTTTTTTTTTTTTGTCATTCTGCTATACATGATGAAGTGTCGTAGTAGATCTTCAGTGCCTATCTTCGGATCTTCAGATCTTCGTATATCATCAATGTGTACACAATCCTGCACTGTACACCCTTACACCGATCATCCGAAGCATTTTCATTTCTTATACTGCTTACTGTCTCAGCACACAACCATACAATAATGTGGGCGCATTCGCAATAATCTTTTTGCAACCTCAGTTCGGGCATTGGTTGGTGACCATACTGTAAAGTCTTCAAGTCTTCGTCTGAATAAGAACATCGTATCCTTTCAAACCTGTTATTGAACGCAAGCATCTTTTCCTTGTCCTTTTGGTAGGCTTACATTAGGTAAAATATTTACTTTCTGAAAATTGCTAACGTGTGAACGGACGTGTCTTTGTGAACTTTCATTTCCATTTCGAACGTGATTAATTTCTCAAATTAATGGCAGGCACTCTATTCTTATAACCAATTGAGTGATTCCGTTATCGCTAATTACCGCTTACCAATAAGTAGTTGGGACTTCTGCTACTCCATGTTCAGATATACTGGTTATCTTTGTCTTTTTCTATACGATGAACTGGATCAATCAAATATTTTATTGCGCAACACTAAACTCAATTTTCAGCGAGGAACGTGAACCACCTAGAAGTTACTTGGTCTTTAGAATTTTGATTTAGTAATTTGTCTATTTTAGGATATTCTGACATGGAATAGCCAAACGTCGAGTCCGCGGCGTTGCGATTTCGAAGTTCCAAGATTATAATTGTTTCAAATGACAGAGAGATTATTATGAATTCCTATTCACTGCATAGAATGCTTTCACTTAAAATCTTAAACCTTGTAGGCCTACTTACAACATAATCAAATTATAAATTAGACCTATAGCTGTTGGTTTTATGAGATATAATATTAAGATTTCAGTTTGGTTTGATGTTTCAGTCTGAAACCCACCATCAATCACACGTTACCCATTTATTGAATTCAAACGTCTAGTAGGGAGCAGTTCTGATTCACTTACTCACTTCAGTTGTGATTTTATTGCTGTTGCTAGTAGTTTCCAGTAGTTAAATTTAAACAGTTTTCTAAAAACTACTTATTTGAAGTGCGTCATTTATGTTAAAGTGTTTCAATTTACAAGGTTTCAGTTATGCCTGATGATAGACGTGGCCGTGGAAAGGGAGTTGTACCTCATGTACATCTTGCAGAAATATTCACCCCATCGGAATACTTGTCGTGGGGGTCCGTTTGCGAAATCTAGGAAAGAGGGACAACAGTGGACCATCTCTTTCATCATCGAACGTGATTTAGTGGAGGTCTGTAGCATTAAACCTAGGAAAGAACATTATTTTAAAAAATCTGTAACTAAAAAAGAAGAACATTTATGATAAAGAATGTTATAAATTAGTAACTATGAACAATTAAAAAAGAACGAAAAATTGAAAAACGGTTGACAAAACATGACACCTTTCAGACTGACGCAGTTCGCCGGCATATTTGTGATCACTCCCGTCGAAAAAATATCCAACACTGAGAAAATTTCTGGATTCGCTGAAGGAAGCTGATGCGTTTATGAAAATAGATCGTCTCTTCTGGATGTTTAAAAATGGATTGCTTTTACATGCAAAAAGACAATTGGACGTAAACTGTTGCTCGAGACAGAAGATACAGATACAGATATAGGTACAGTTTATTCTTGCCGCTGTAGGTTTTTAAGACAAATACGGGACGAAAATGTTGACAAGGTCTGGCTCAATGAAACCTGGGTTAATACCAACCACACTACGGTAAAAGGATGGAAAGATGATATGAAATAAGGGACTACAGCAATACCAAAGGAAAAGAAGTGAGAATTATCTTTCTTTGTGGAACACCCAAAGGTTTTATACTCGATTGACTTATTTTATTTACTTCCAAACAGACAAATGAATTACACGATGAAATGAATCATCAGTTCTTATGAAAATGGTTTGAAGAATCGTTGCTTAGAATCATCATGGGTTTCTCCCATACGTCGTATCACTGGATAAAATATCGGGGATATAGTTCAGTGGATTCGAAAGCATAATACTTCAACTGAAGCTAATGGGGCTTATTTCTATACACAAGCCACAGTTTTCACTGTACAAATGTCTAACGAGTATGTACATAAATACATTACATGACTTGCTCTTCACTGTCAGTTTAATTGTACTGACTTTATGCAGACACAAGTTAAGTGACTTATTGGGAAGCCTAATCAATTTCAATAGATCATTTAAGAAGAAGGCTTGTTATTGTCCACAGTGACAGAACAACACAGAGAGGCATGCGGAGTTAAAACGATTAAATGTAGCGTTTCCATTATCTTCAAAATTTGAAAAAGCTTAAAATTTGTAAACATTTTAATAATATTGGTTTTGTCAATTATGGAATTTATACATAGGCCTATACATGTCAAGTATGTCAGATCAGTAATATTCTTCCAAATTACACAAATATATTATTGTTCTTTTCTTAAACAGATTATATCTAAGAGAATGTATAAATAAACATAATGGTATTTAATTCCAAAGTATTAAGTAACTATGATTTCTCTGAATTATAAGCATAAGTAGAAAATATCCTTTTAATTTAAGGATATCTGTAAAAGTTATTAACATAGGAATATAAAGAAGAAACTCAATAATAGAATTAACAATAACAATAATAAAGTAACCAGTAAATATAGTTTTTGATTTATAATTAGTTGAATGCTATATAGTTATTTCTTTAAGTTATATTACCACAGCGACTGTATCAGCGTGCGGTGCACAGAAAATAAAGCGTGACAAGACTGCAGTTACCGGAATATTTCTCATAAAGGAGATTCAGTTGACAGCAAAAATATAGGTACGGACTATTAAATTTATAAGAACATTATAAATAGTGTTTAACTTAATGGATTACTATGTGATCGAAATTGTTATTACTGTTTTATTTATTACATAGTCTATATTTATTATTACGTAACTTGTTGTTATATTTATTGTTATATAGGCTATTGTTTGTCGTTGCATATGTTATTACTTGTTATATTTATATTTATGTTATATATCTATAATGATGTGTATTTATAATGTTTGTTTTGTGTGGGGCAATATTTCTCAATTTATTTGCATTATTTAAACAAATATTTTATTTGTTAAATATATTTATCTCATTTATTTGCATTATTTGGTATTTAAACAAATATTTAATGTAGTTTTTAAATCGTACCAATTCCTGTGTATTTTGTTGCAATGTTTGTTATCTTCACTAAGCACCTTCTAGTTTAACATATGTTACTGCATTTGTATGAGAATTTCTGTACGATTTACAAATTCATTTTTATAATTTTGTGGTCGCTAATGACCGATGCTGTTGCAGTGGGCTTATAAATAAATAAATATATAAAAAAAAATAAAAAGCGTCACAATAAGACGTTATCATCTCGAAATAAGAAGTCCTAAAATATAAATCACAAATCAGAATAAAATTTGGCCGTTTTTCTACAACTTTCCCGCTAGACGTTTTTAAAACTGCCCAAAAAATAAAAAAAACGTCCAAGCTCATTACTTTTTTTATGCTTGGTTTTTGTACCATCGGAAATATTTCCGCGTTTTGCAGGAACGAAAACCATTAATTAACTTGAATTAGCCTAGTATTTATTCTGTTTTTATCCTAGAACGTTGTTCATAAAAATCATATAAATTTTTATATGCATTATGTCTCTCATAATGAGGAGATTTGTTTTGGATTTCTTATATTCTGCAACAGCAGCCAATTACATGTTTCGCTAAGGACGCAACACTGTCTCCATTCACCAACCCCTTCCCAATTAGAATAAAAAAATACGTTCCTGCAATCCGTTTCGACTTGCAGCAAAGTTATGTTTCAAATAATAGTGGCGCGAAGACTTTGAAGTAAAATTTAATATTCAAAATGGGAAACAGATCTAAGTCTTTCGAAACATGACACTAAAATTTATTTTCAATTTTTGTATAAAATGTAAAATTCTTCTTATCGTGTAGACTGATTAAAAGTTTAATATATTTGTGTTTCTGCTTATTAATTAACGCTAATTTAACCTAGTGTATTTTCACAGTGAAATTTGTCTTAATGACACGTCGTCGTTGAGACCGCTTTTTTAATACTATGATAATACAATACGAAGCTAAGAAACTCAACTTGGAAAAACCACTAACACAGATTGTTAACTAACTTATATAAAATATTGTAACAAGTATTTGTATCGTCTAACTGTCGCACCAAGATATCATTATGTCTGTTTTTGTTTCAGCAGCAATCACGTCCGCTTAATGGCCTCTCCTGTCGGTCACCATCAAGCCTGGCTGGCAGCATTCAAACCGTACGTTTCGGTTCCTTTCGGGGACCCGTGATATGTTTTACATTGGGCCTCAGTGTTCCTTCACTGGAGGATTTCATCTGAGTCCTGGCAACTAATTTGTTTGCAAAGCTCGGGAAATCATCTTTCCCGCACACGTGGTATTTAAACAGTACGCAACCAGGAACCGCTTTCCCCTTGTTCGCGACAAACGCCCTTGGGAGCCGCTTGACAATCCATAAATGGGGCAGTCTTCATATGAACCCTGAATTAATCGACAATCATCTTGCTACTCTCTCGTGGTCCGTTGGCTAGCACAAGCCACAAGACAACATCCCATAGCGGTGTTTACCACCGTCTGCATCAAGACTCGACAAGAAAGAGAAGAGAGGCAGCTCAACCAGATTGTGAGGTTTTAAGTGTTTCCTTGCAGCAGTCGGCGCGCTACGCGTTATCGTGCCACCCACGCCAGTAGGGGCTTTAAGTGCCTGCCGATGAATTCTTAAGGGAAATACGAAACACTATCCAGCAGAATGCACCTTGTCAAGCAGTTTCTTCTGCGCTGTCGTCTAAGCACGGCAACGGTGTAGGTCAACAAGTGCCTCTTTGCAGAATCCATCCGTCTGGGCGTGGCAGCGTGTCGACCCGGCCGTGCGTAACGTCCACCCCAGCGCAGATCTACGCTTTTGCGGGCAAATTCTTAAGGCAGCAACAGAGTCGCACTCCAAATATGGATTCAGATCGGAGCAATCCAAACAAGCAATCCAAACAAAATAACAACCGTTTGTTGCTTATTACAATTGATTGAAGAACTCGCGGTTATCAAAATTTTTTTAATAGCCTTGTGATAAGGAAAAGGTGAAGTTGTTCTATGGTGAGTCAGAGGATGCGGAGATGAGAATGAAATTAAACTTGAAAATATGAACGACGTTGAACTACCTGAATTATTTGTATTACAGAATCATAACTCTTCTAAGTTGCATCTGATTATAACGTGCAATTATGCTAATCTATGCAAATCCAATTAATCAATTATCCAATTAGATTAAATGTGTCAAAATTGCTTTGTTTACGTAAATGTATTAATTACTCTGATATAATTAACTGTATTCATTAATGATTAGCATAATCACTGAGACTCTTTAGTGTTGTTTAAACGATATTAGAAAATTTATCACAAATAATTTAATTAACGTTATTGTTTCGTTACTGAGGTAGTGACAATAAAGAACGCATGAATACTTAACAAATAAATACTTATTTATTAAACATCATTCAAATAAACTTTTGAGACATAAATATAAATCATGACCTGTAAATACAGTTAAGAAAACATACATGAATATAAATCACAATATATATATATATATCCGTTTAGTCGCTTGCTGTAAAACAAGAACATACAATGCAATAGACATACATAAACATAGACATCAAATATTATTTACCCTACACTAATTGCGTTAATTTTGCCTCAGATGAATAGCTTTTATGCTTAATGTTATCATAGTAATTGATCTAAATTCTCAAAGTGTGGTTTCTTTGAAAAGAGACAGAGCAGTAGTTTTTACTATAATATTAATAATATGAGGATTTACTTGAGATAGTGAGTATCCATAGTTCCATCGGTGAGAATCCCTGTTCACTGATGATCCATGTAAGTAGAAATTCCGTAGATTTTGTGTTGTCATCACTTTGCACTCGCGGGTAAGGTTCACTCCCGTTGGTGTTATTGTTAATAATGAAAGTTTATAGAGTCTTGTGTTGCATACGTGTATTCATTATTAGTAGTTGTATACAGATAATTGTCTGTCGTTGAACTGCTTCGTGTTTTATATATGTTTAATTTAGTTGTATCATGACCGTGTGCGATATTAAGCACGAGTGTTATGATCGCTAATTCACTTATTGTTTCTGAGTTCGCACGACTGAGATAGCGATACCTTAATCATATTGTGTTCCGATATCGACCACTGTGTTCGTAATTGTCGCGCCAAAGTTCTAATATCGAGTCGTTCGCTCACTTATTAATGTTTAATTTGCATGTCGGAATGCTTTTAAAGTTTAAAGTATCAAATTCTGATTCTAGCGATACTTATATCACTTCACACTTCGCGTTACTGCGGTAGACTTCCGTAACTTAGTGAAATTACGATTAACTGTTTGAAAAACTGCATGACTGTCTGAGAACTATTGAGTAACCGCGAAAACTGCGTAACTGACTGACTTTCGAATAACTGAGTAATACCGAGAGACTGATAGACTGGGTAATTCTTAACAACTGACTAATTCTTAACAACTGAGAAACTGAGCAACTGATAGACTGCGTAATTACTGAGTAACTGAGAGCACGGGTACCTCGTAAACAGTTTTTATTAAGCGTCATCTACCAGAATGTAATTTTCTGTCGAACACGCCTCTGGTCATCCTCGATAGGTCTAATATTTCCTTCCACTCTGGACATCTGTGTTTCTCGGCACCCTGATTCGCTGTTCTGGTTGTCACCATGACGACAATCCTCTCCACCTGCTGCTTTGGAAGATGCTAGACTCTGGTTGGTTATCGAACCTCCCCTAACGTACACGGCGAAAGGGCTTCACACTACTTCTTAGAATGTAGAGCAATTGCTCGCCTGTCCGTCAAACCTTTGTTCTTGCGACTCTCCCAAGGTCTGCTGTTGTTCCTTTACTAACAGTACGTATCACCTCGTTCATTGTTTGACTTCCCTTCGACTTTTTTCTGTCATTTAACAGCTTCTTGCTCGACGTCACCCCAAGATGCCTCCACGGTCCGTCGTCATAAATATCGGTTGTCATCCTAACGTTGCCTCATGCTGTGTGACACTCTTGACTGTATTCTTTTGGTGTACGTTGTTTTGTCTTCATACTGGGTAAAACCTTTCTAATTCTTTTGTGAATGAGTATCCTTTTCTTAAAGCTCGCACGCTCCGAATTTAACCCTACAGCATGCACTCGCTTCAATTTCCACGTATCCGTGCCACTAGGCTCTGGTTTTGTTCAGTTTGTTGTGGTGTTGTAAATCTGAGCTGAGCTTGGTCTGTCACCGTCGATCCTATTTCCCTTTTGTTGTGTTATGTTAGGCGTTCTCTTATTGTCTTGTAGTTGGCGTCGGGTTGACGTGTTGTTAAATGGTTCTTATTTATTGCTCTGGCTTGGGTTGGTGACTTGACCTGTGCTAACGTACTTCTCGATCATAAAATTATGAAATTAAAAATTTTTGATCGCTACATGATTATCACAATATAACAGAAATATAGTTAATTTCGTCTACACGTTACACTTATTTGAGTACCATGCATATTTCTCAGATGAAAGCTGCTCCACCAGAGATGGTAGAAGATTTACGAAGTGATGGGTATGCAGCTTGTACATGAAGAAAAATATGTAAATTTTTGCTCCTCGATAGGCTGTTCTGGCTGTTGAGTTACACGCGTATCTATCTCTTAATTACAAGTTTCATATCTCCCCTTTTTCCGGACAACAGATTCATGATAACATGTTTATCTGTGTTGATAGAATACATATACTGATATGATCACATGTTAATTGTCCTACTTTTTGTGTATTCTCGTATGCATAGTCATTAGTCTGTACATTCCTCGTATGTTCACCCTCCCCAACTCTTAGTCACTTCACTGTCGCTATATTTTTCTTCACCCATTTCTATGTATCCTACCCCCATCAACCACTCCTTCCTATCCTGCGTCTTCTCCCTCCATACTGTATCTACCGTAATCCTTAAGTCGTTTGTCACTTGTTCCTCCCATTTCGTTCCCAGAACTGCCTGTTCTTTACTCCTTTATTATTGGTTTAGCCTACGCATATTAGTTCTACAAACAAATTTATTTTCGTATTAGGCCTATCAAACAAATAGCAACATACAATGGATACAAAATAAAAGCTACCAATAATTAGAAAATAAAATAAAACATAAATTCACTAAACAAACACCATACAAACGTTCATGTAAAAATCCTTCTACTAATGATAATATAAAATATATCAACTTTACTTATCACGGAAACATAACTCGTAAATTAAGAAAACTGTTTAAATATACAAACTTAAAAATATCTTATAACACAGATAATATTGTTTGTAACAAAATGAAACCTAAAACTATATTCAACATTCATAATAAAAATGGAGTTTACAAATAGAATGTCCAGATTGCAATAAATTTTATGTAGGCCAGACGAAGAAAAACTGTCCGAGAGATAAATTCAACATCGCAATGTGTTTTTAAAACCTAATATTTACAAATCTAATTTAGCCACACACTGTTTAAACGATAAACATAAATTTAAAGGCATTCAAAATGTCAAATTAATTTAAAACGTACAAAAAGATAACAAAATGAATACCTGGGAAAATCTTATTAGGCCTATAAACAAACACAATAATAATAATCTACTAATTAAAGAACATATTCAAATAATAACAAAACAAGACGATTTATTTATAATCATACATTTATTAGAATAACATTAAATGTATAATAAATAGCTTACACATAAACATTACAAAAATCGAAAATAGAATCGAAGTAAAATCGATTATCCGTTAACCATATTCTAAGCGAAACATTCAATTACAATGCAAACAAACCTCTGAAGATATAGAATAATTTCTGTGAAAGTGCTTCAGGTGAAAATAATCCTACTTGCAGTGTATTTATTTGAAGATATTACATGTGAGACGTGCAGGGAACTCAACGAGTTACAAAGGAATAATGGACGTATTAGTTCTGTATTCAGTACACTGTTAGAAGTAGGATCACTGAACATAAGAGAATGATATAAGTACACTACATATCAATACACTGCAAACAAGTAAAAACAAAGTTACCCAGAACTTTGTCCCATTCTATAGGCCTATATGGTTAATCAGTACTCCTTACTCCACAGCGAAAAACTTTTCCACTTCATATATAACACTCTGTTTTACTGTATATTCTACGCCACTGTAGGGCCTACTCTCAAATAATTCTTGCTACAGTCCTTTTCTTGAATACGTACATTATAATATTTAATATTGTTTTTCGTTGAAGACTTTTTTCCTTACTTGGTTCATGTTTCGGGCATGGGCATACTATTTGATGCCTTTAGGGTCTATACCGGGTATCATACTATATTGAAAAATACGAAAATTCAAAAATACATTGACTTAAATTAAAAAAAAAAAACATGCCTATGTGTACAGTCGCAGTTTGGCTAACAAACTTTAACAGAACAAAGACTTAACAAAATCGCTTGTTCTTTGTTTGTTGACGTAATGGGTGAGTTGTTTATGCTTTAGTCACGTTGGCTGTGGCTTACTCAATTGTATCCATTGTTCAAATGAAAAATTTATTTTCTGACTACATACAGAACTACGGAGTATAGTCGTATTATTATGTATTCGTTTAGGTACAAAACATTTTTCCTTTTAAAGCAAAGCAATATTACATAAATATAAATAAATAAATAAATAAAAATAAATATAATATTTTTTTTTTTAATACGCGGTTACTTTTTTCCAATTAACTGTCGGGTCTTTTTCTATGTAACCTCGCATTCGTAACTTCGGCAATTTGTGCATCTTTCATTGTACTATCTATACTCTATACACTGTCTACAGTCGGAAGATTATCATCTATTCTAAGTGACTTACCTCTAATCTAATCGTAATCTAATACATAAACGTCTGTTGGTGATACACATTATACAATTAGTTTAATATTACCACCTACACTTACACCGTAATATAATTAATACACATTATTCAGTAACTATTTACATAAATATATGTCCAAATTTATTGAAACAAATCATTATCTTTGTGGCGATACCTCCATATGAATTCACAGAGGTAGTAATCAAGCTGATTCCGGCTAGTTCCCCATCCACGCTTGTTGTGAAGTTCAACGGCTGCCCATAAGGATTCGATCGTCTGCGTGTGTGCCCCACTTACAGGATCCACAAAATTCTGACTGTGATTAACTGTGAAATGGAGGAAATTCGTTCCTGGCAAGTTTGGTATTCCAAACTTTGGCAAGATTGTTGTGCCAGGCCTCATACAGGCTCTCATCGTGTCAA
Organism: Magicicada septendecula; assembly: GCA_034769895.1. Classification (NCBI taxonomy): domain Eukaryota; kingdom Metazoa; phylum Arthropoda; class Insecta; order Hemiptera; family Cicadidae; genus Magicicada; species Magicicada septendecula. The sequence continues at coordinate 331,137,229 of CM068376.1, forward strand.
GCAGGGTTTCAGCGGTTCTGTGTGGTACAGCATAAAGAAAACATTCTTTATATTCGCGGCAGATACCGCCAAACACCCACCGTTGTGGATATACACGACCAATTTCGACGTTCCTGCGGGAGAAGCACGATTCATCTACTTCAACAGTTTTTCCCGGCCCTGCTATTACTACGGGGTTACGAATCAGAGAGCTGGCGCAAACTTCATGCATGTAATTCTTCCAGCCCGTAACAGTACCGCTAGTCATACAGAATCTGCTGACTGTAAAATTTGACTTATTCGTCTGTTATGTTTTTATGAGAACTGCTTAATGTGAGGTATAGTGACAATAACTCACCGCGAGAGTGCCAGTTGTTCAGTTGTTATGTAGTCAGTTTCATGAAAGACGAGCACTGATGAATGGTAGCGGGGTTCTATCGAAAAATACCCTAACTGTCTTCTGCAGTTCGGATAATCGGTGTCCTACTGTAGCTTGTTGATAATCGGCGTGTCTATACGCTTGTTATCAAGTCTCCGAACAAATATCTCTCCCTTGAAGTTGATTCCTATAAAAATCCACGTTTCGGTCTTCAACAATTAAGATGACAGCTGCTCCAGCCAGACACTATCAGGATCTACGCACCATGCCTCCAGCTCATCGTGGCGTATGCACACCCTATCCTGCTACCTGCCGACCACAACCCCCAGAGCCCCTACAGAATAATAGAACGGCGAGCTCTCAGAATAATATACCGCCCCCCACCCGCGAAACTCGCACCAGCAATTGCCTCCTTACTACACAAAGCAAACCGAAATAAGCAAAGAACGCCAGTAGGACTACCCGATGCCATATAATGTTGGCCATCCAGTATACAGCTGTCTCCATAAACTATCCCACCAGAAACCGCCTGCTGGCACTTGTAACAACGTACCACCTAGAAACAACAGATAAACAACACATCTACTAACGTATACTAATCCCCTAATACGAAACCCACTTTCTTACAACAAGGCCCCCCCTTAAATGAGTACTCCGTCGTACCCTTGACGCCACTGTGACGCTCTCCTTCTACAGAGCTGCTCAACCAGACCGTTCCACAATGCTACAACGATAACCGTAATTGGCTGTCGTTCCACACAAACAGTCACCATGTTCCACACAAACAGTCACCTTCTCAGCTGCCCCGGCCTGCATTGGTTTTCGTCTTCCTAAAACCAAATCGAAAATGGCTGAAGCCGGCTTGTCCCCATAACAGCTCCAGACTTGTCTAAATGTACAAGCTTACATAGACATCAAACAGGATTTATTATAGTACAAATGTACTATATATATATATATATATATATATATATATATAATACGGAGCAGATTTCTTTTGTATACGGAGCCGATTGCACCGTAGCTTTTTCAGTTGTCAACCAGATATGAATTTGGGGAGAATTTAATTTAGGTTTACGGGTTTGTGATATTTGTCACACCAGTTACATTAAAATGATAGATGTTTCATATTCGCATATGTCATATTTAAATAATCCCTGTACAGACGTCTATCGACGTCGAAAGTGTTGCGCCCCAATTTTGACTTTTGTACCAAGACAGGCGTTGGAAACGCAAGTAGCAGCCTGGAGCAATAGAATTTGTAGCCCCGCCGTATTATACAAAGAATAATCACAGGTTTCATCCCTCACGCATTCTCTACAGATTGGGTCCGCCCCTCAGAGTCTCATGGGGCCCCTAGAAATACACGAATCAATAAGTGAGATATAATGTGACATTTTAAAACTGTAACTCTGACTATAGAATACAGGTCCTCTTCCTTCTCTGCCGCGACCCTCCTTGCACTCCACACAGGGACGCTCAATGTACGCCCGATCCAACAACCAAGCAACACGTTCAGCCCTACTATCTGAGCAACTTATCAATATGGAAAGTGGTCGAAAAGGTAAAAGGCTACGACTCGTAAAATCTCCTATTAAGAAATCTTTTAATGACTGGACAGCTTAGACAGGAGGCAGCAGACATTTTCACAAGTATTTACGCACATTCAGTTCCAAATGCTCTCGGAGAGTTTCTTAAACTCCCCAGTACGTGCGTCCCTTTGAATCAAGTTTTTTATAAACAAATAGAGACAGGATGAAATTAAAAAATCCTAACGGAAAAAGCACCGGGAAAAACTGAAGAACGGTGAAGTTCAATCTTTAGAACGGCAACTCAGTTCCTAAGAATACTTTTGAACGCAATCATGAGAATAAATTACTGGTCTCTGCAATTAGAATTTAGAAAAATAATAATATTGCTTTCAAAATCGGGACAACCCGGAATCACTCAACAATCAAATTATGTCCTGGAATTTTGACAATAAATAATGAAGTATTTAATTCAAAACAATACTGGTAAGCGTTGTTTCTCGACATGGACTAGGCAATCGATAAGGTTTGACACCAGAGACTTCTTCATAAACTCAATTGGCTAATCACAAATGTATACCACCTCATTTTCAAGTCCTAGCTTACAGAAAGATATTTCGTGAAGTGCAGAAACAAATACTCCTTCATCTAATTCTTTCTTTGGTCCTTACAGTATACGATATACACTCCAGACGATACAGGGGTATTGCGTAGACATACAGATCCACGGAGGGCGGCTACACAACTAAAAGCTTACATGGACATCCTAGAGGATTTATTGAATAAACTGGGAATAAAAGTAACCTATACAGAGCCAAAAGATGTCATTTTAGGCTCACAATAAGACGCTTGAATATTCCTGAATGTCTTTCAATTCAGTTAAATAATGTAGACATCCCTAGACCAATAGAAGCTGGATACTTACGACTCAGTTTCAATAACAAGATTAACTGGAAAAACATAACCGGAAAGAGAAAAGAAATTCATCTAAACATTAAACATTTATAATGTTCTGTTCGATTTTCTTCATATTTGTTTCCAGAACGAGACTACCCCAAAAACTAAGAACTGATTTCGCATACTTTCAACCATAGTTTCCCTACATTTCAAGAAGCAATGTTTCTACTGCTATATTTTTAGTAACTACACAAGGTGAGAAATTATAACCATTTCCAGTAACGTTTAATACAATATGATTGTACAGAAAATAGAATCTTGTTTAAGAGCTATTGGACAATTAAATGTGCTCTCGAATTCACCTTCACTTTTCTCTAATTACAGGGTTTTAACTTTCGATTCATTTTCTTAAACGCACTGTATGGGATGGCTTTTTCAATGTTTTCCATACAGCAGATGAGGACTCTGCACCGGTGTTTAGAATGCGAGTTTCTGTTTAAGCCCGCATTATCACACGTTACTACAAAGCGAGTTATGTACAACGCGTCCAACGAGTTATAAATACGATAATAGTGATCTTTGTCCCACCGTGTAAGTCCATATGCAGTAATAATATTACCAACTTTCTTTTTCCGTTGGTCTCTCTCTCTCTCTCTTTCTCTCCCTCTCTCGCACACACCCAAAACACACACACACACAGAGTTTCGTTATAATCTATCGTGTAATAAACGTAGACTATTAAGGCACATAAAATCTTTTATTTGCATATAAAGTATATATGATCTGATAACTGCCTCAAATAATCAAATACTACATTACTCAAAGATTCGTAAACGTATGTTGTGCATAAGTATGAAAGAGAGAGAGAGAGAGAGAGAGAGAGAGAGAGAGAGAGAGAGAGAGAGAGAGAGAGAGATTCCTCGCATTGTGCACTGTTAATCAATTCAAACTCCTTCTCATTCACACGAGCGCGCATACACTCATAAAATAAATTCAGTGTGCTTATGTTTAGAGATTTAAAAACCTTTTGTTTTCCAATATCGCATTTGTACTTAAGTTTTCGTAAATTACATTCAATTAATTTAAAAAAAAAATTATCTATTATGAGTAGGATTTAATACGCTTTTAAGTAAACAAACTGGTCAAAAAATTTCAGTCGTATAGAAAGTGTAATAAAATGGGAGTTATTTGAATTTATTTAGTTTACATGAATGTATTTAGTGAATTTATAGGCCTATGTTAGAGAAATCTGGTAACGTTCAAATATACAATAGGCTACTACTAGTTCCTGCAGTATGAGGAATTTTGACAGCAGTGACCACTAGTGTTTCATTTATACCTGACACGGCTACATTTAATGTAACGAATACAGAATAGAAACAAAACGTTTTCCTGGCCCGAGCATAAATGTATGGTTTTTATGGTACTGAGTAAGTCGCTAGTTTTCGAAATTTAAATTTATATAAGTTTATAAATTCCGTTAACGCGATGTGGGCAAAATTTCGATCATGGCGGTGTATTCAGCAAGGTAGGACGGCCAATCACGAATTACCTGTACAGGAGGGGAAAACTGTACCGTTTTGTTCACCTGATTACAATAGACAGCATAAACGACGCGTTACCGGTCATCCAATCAAGTGCAGTTGTAGAAACAGGTTTGTTTGGTCCACTATAGCAGCCTCTCACCTCTCTCAGAGCTCATCTCTCAGCACTATGTTTATCATCCGGCAGCCATTGGGCTCGACCCAGATGCTGCAATCGTGCCGCGGGTGCAAAGACACCCCTCTACAACAACGCAACGCAACGCAACGCAAGAGCTCATATCTCGGATAAAGTCGACCCATACAGACAGTCTCAGTGCGTGAATGGCTCATCTCGGCTTCTAACGCTACTGTGCACACTGATACCGTTGTATATAGGCCTACTTTGCCTCTGACAGTATTGTGATGAATGGTAGGCTTACCTCTGGTCCGCTCACGTCCAACGACATCTAGTCTTTACTTAGAGTAAGTACGAGGTGCAGATAACGTTACAGAAATCCAGTTAACGCAGCAAAGGAAAAGTTGTCCAGGGGACGAACAGCTTAGAGAAGCGACTCAGTAAGGCAGAGTTTTCATTTACCTGAGGTGTGATGTAGACTATTAAAATGGAAATTACAAGAATTTTCTTCGGAGCAGAGTTACTTCTACCTCAGTAAAATTTTCCGCATTCCAATTAAACTTTCCGTAGGCTATGGATATTACGGCAGGCGTATTGACATTCGCGGGTACAATGTTATGCAGAAACCAGTGGCGTATCTAGAATATGGCTGCGAGGGTTGTTTGGAGTCACTAAAGGATAAACAATTTTAATGCTACACTAATGCATTAATAGTAGGCCTACGTCGTAAATACACGTCATATAATCGGTTAGATCTCTTCATTAACAGATTTCAGTGATGTATCTAGAATTTGGCTGTTTGGTGTGCGGGGTTGTGTCGGCTTTATACAAAAGAACAAATAAGTTAAGACTAATCAACATTACTGTCTTTAAAAAGTAAAAACGCGTGAGAACATCCTGAAATCAGTCCCATTAAAGTAAACGGCAATAACACAATAACAATATGCGTTATTGAAACATAACTTAGTTATAAGATACATACTGACTGAATTAATTTTGCTATATTTCATATTTAACGTATAAACGTACACCCTAATATTGTGTAATAAAATAGTTTATATATTTAAAAAGACTTACAACTATATTAGCGTACACAAATAAAAAAACAAAATAAAACATAAAAATTAAGAGCTTAACAAAATTCGTCAACCCTTTAGACTAGTGGTTACTAAAGTAGGGTCCGCGGACCCCTGGGAGTCCACAACAATGTTTCAGGGGGTACGCAGTCACTTTTAAGAAAAAATAGAATATACCGTAATTTTCTCAGATTTTTATGCTCTAAAATGTAAACTTTAGAATCTTAAAACATTTAGTAGAAGATTCCTACTTTGTTTTTGTTCAGACTAATTGTAATTGTAAAAGTAATTTCAAACTAATGGATTTAATAATGTTTTTAAATCATGTCGTATAGCAGATCTGTTTGTCAGTCGAACTGACTAGAGCGCCGCATCAACGCAGAACTGATCGCGCTGTTTTAGTCCACGTATAACCACTGTATCTAACCAAAATTTTTTTCCGTGAAGCTGGTTTTACGTCTAAGTAGCTGGATTTTGACACGTGTGGCTGGAAAGATAGAGCCAAGGTTGACAAAGTTAAGAAATAAACTTGATGTTGAGAGTGACTTAATATTGAAAGTATCAGTCATTAAACCTAATGTTGCAGAGTTAATTGTTTAACAGCTGCTTCACTGTGTTTTATATAATTAATATTATAATTTTGCAAGTTAAGAAAATTTTGATTTTAATACATTTTAATTAAAATATAAGAGTGTATCACATTTACTGTTTATTTTATTTCATAACTAAGACGGGGTCCGTGAAATTTTTAATTATTTGGGGGGTCCGTGGACTGAAAAGTTTGGGAACCACTACTTTAAACCCTTTGGGGGGGAGGTCCGGTCCCGTTGGTTCCCCCCCCCGTAAATACGCCCCTGGCAGAAACTGGTTTCACTAAAAATGATATAGTATCTTGTGTAGTACAGCATTTATCAAAAACATAATAGACATATGTTGTATAACCTACTGATAAAAAATTATTTAGGATACACATTGTTCAGGGATTTGTGTAAAGTTGTCACTGTATTTTCTTCCGGTGTATATACACTTTTTGGATTCGTTTTTTGAAACAAACGACACTAAGTTTGAAAAGGAAATGAGTTTTCGTGTTTTTCGCACATTTAATGGGAAGCTTAACAATTAACTTTGAAAAAGTAAAGTGTACAAGTTTTGCCAAAGAATATCATCAAGTTACAGGACGTTTTAAAACTATTTCAATTAATGCTTAATACCGTGCGAACGAAAGACCTACTATGAAATTTTCATAGCGGAAAGTGGCATACCTGGTGAAGGTCTCGATCGGGCACCTTCAAAAATATACTTATACGAGCTTTCCAGCTCAGATCTCCCCCCTCCCTGGGCACGTAAACCTTATTTTAGCCCGGTATTGCATAGAATAAACTGTTAACTTACAATGTGATTCGTATTAATAACGTGTATTATGAGAAAATTTGTTCGACTTAGTAAAGAACTTAGAAATTCATATATTGCTTAAGCAAACACGAATATAAGTTAAATATGGAAATATTAAATTGCAAAAGAGTAAAACGTGTAGCGAATTCGTAATGTAGGATGTTTGTTGCATACAGTCTTCGTATGGTTATTTTAAAGATAATAGGCCTGCATTTGTAGTAGTTTGTATGTGCTAGTTTCAGCGTACATTTTTTAAACATACCACGTATTATGTAGGGCTATTAGGAATTAGTTTTACTCATAGTTTGTGTGTACACAGATTAATGAATACAATAAATAAACATATTACAACGCAAATTGGAGTATTAAAATTCACAAGGTTTTCTTTATCGCTTCATTTAACAACGTTGTTAAACTCCAGCGTATACTGGGTTTATAATGAGCTCTTTTGATGTAGACGGAGGAGAGATAATTATTAAAAAGCTTTTCGTGTGTGTGCGCGCCCGCCGGCGAGTGTGTGTGTGTCAAAGTTATTGGGACTCGGAATTGGTTAAAACATACGTTGTCCAATTACTTTCAAATAAACTGTCAAAATAATTATAAACACATGAGGCGGACAAAGCTTATGCAACACAAATTATGATTTCGACGCCGCCTGCTACACGTGCGCGTGTGCCTGTGTCCGTGTTTAAAGTAGTTTCATCTGAGTTGACAAAGATTGCTCCGTCAGTTGTATTCCAGTTGACGTCTTCTCATGTCTGAGGCAAGAAAGGCATACACTAATACAAGGTCAAACTGGAAACGGGTGTTCAGGACCCCCCCCCCACACATGCGGATAAGTTACAACAGCACTTGAAAAATTAAACTACAATAAATACCTTGGATCAGACACCTGCAGGCATAGTTTCCAATTTGAAGGCGAAGAATTGGTACGTTACCTATAGAGGGTTACTGAAAATGTCTGGTCGTGGGATAAAATTCCGGTAGAGCGAAAGTCTGGTATTATGTTCCTAATCTACAAAAAAAGGAGATTCGATGAACTGTGAAAAATTCCATGGAATTACTCCGATAAAGACATCGTAAGAGTATTATGGAATAGTAAGCTGTCTATGTACGGAATGCCTAGTTCCTTATGTAAAGTGCAGAACCGACTTTAGCCAAAGTGGTTCAGTCTGAAAAGCCCATCTCTATGCAAATATTTCACTATGGACAAAACCAATTAATTTGGGATGGAGACCCACCACTTCTTCAAAGACGTTAAGGTTGCTGATGATAACATTAACAGAAACCAGTTCCATATAGCAATGAAACAACTATGTATACCGAATAACTAATAAAACTGGTAAAAATTACGATCACAGAAATATACAATTCATTGAACATTAGAAATGTGCTTCGTACTCTGGCGTGGCTTCTACTTAATTTTGCGCTGGGAAAATTGACTAGAGAATCAGGAGTCAATACAATTTTCTAATAAATCAGTAGCAGGTCTAGATGTTATGGGAAGAAGTACGGGCTTCATGTGAACCAGTCTAAAAGCAAATAGCCCTACATGGAGCAGGAAGGGACTGTCCGCTGTCAACATCGACAGAAATTACTTTGACAGGGTTGAAAATCTTAATTGGGATCCTTACTAACATAATTATTTGTCGGAGGAAATTAGAACAAGATAGTAGTAGTAGTAGTAGTAGTAGTAGTAGTAGTAGTAGTAGTACTTCAGCTTTTAATGTTATAGAAAATGGTTCTGTAGATGTTAAAAGAATTCGTAATACAAGAAGTACTACCATGAACTCTTCTTGTAGGTTCATTGATTTCAAACTAAGAATTCCCACTGAACTTAAATATATTTGTCATTCCTTAGTTTATTTGTTAATATGTGCAAACTCATATCGCCAACTACCATAAGATTATATGATTTACCAGTTTGAATACGAAAACGTTAAATATCTGAAACGAATCGTTCAATGGAACTAAAGTTAAAATTAAAAATCCAACTCAGGTTAATTACTGAGTCACCAACCTGGAATGTTATCTAGAGACAGAGAGCTGACCAGAAGTCAGATAACAGATCAACGTTACGGATAAGTAGTCTCGTGTGTAGAATGCAACAAGCTTCGCTCTACGAATTTAATGACAGTGACCGAACAATTTGTAACATTAAAATTATTGAATTTGTCAATAATCCATTTGGCAGACAATGCAGTGCAGTATGTTAGAATGCTACTTTCCCCCACAATAAATCAAAATTACAATGTAGGTTACACATGTTTCGATGAACAGTAATAAACTGGTTTTCCTAATTCAATTTGTTTTAAATACTGTTACTATATTACAAACTAAAGTCACTATTACTGTCAGTTCTTACGATTCTCAATTAATAAATATTCTCATTTGTGAAAATTGACTCGTGTTATCTGCAGTAATTATTAAAACTGTTCTACACCGTTTTACAAAATTAAATAAATAAATTTTATTTTCTCACTGGCCTTTGCTCATTAGAAATCTACCACCTCTCATGCACAGATGTTTATCAATATTTTAATCTCACGAGCAGGATTCATGAGCCGTGGTTTTCCAAGACTCTGATTCTCATTCAGATGGTTCGATTGAATGCCAACCAATATCGCTTTTGTTAAAATTCCTTTTAACCCTTCTTTTTTTTCCAGCTGAGCATTCACATCCAGTCTTCGAACACATTTTAGAATAATTCCGGGTGGTTCCATTACTCCCAACGTTGCACCAACCGTTACATGACATTGGACGTTACATGAGAGGCATAAGCCATGATGTCGCTTATAGGATAATAAGAGCTTATTTGCCTTCTTAACCAAGTCCGCCACATTTTCATTCTGTTGTTTAGGAATACAATCCACTTTAACGGTGTTCTTACGACTATACTCTTCCGCTTCATCTGCTCGTTTTTTAAGACCGAGTCTTTTGTGCCCAGTGCCGGATTTAAGATTTTTGAGGCCCTAGGCCATGTTTTCTGAGCCCCCCCCCCCAGCTGTGACTTTGAAGTAATATATGTACTGCAGAAGTAATTGGATGTCAGATTAATACTATCAAATATAAAACCAGTAGGGTACTATAAAAAAGCGTGCTTTCATATAGTACTCAAAATATAGTATTCTTTCATATAGTAGGCTCAAAATAAAAACATAACCTCAAATCGCAAACCGTTCAGTCACAACGCAGATTAACAATGATAACAACAAGGGTGGTACCACGGTCGTTTAAATTCGCGGGGGCAATATCGCGGACGTTCAAAATTCGCATACGCAGATTAGTTTTCAAGGATGCCAACGCCGCCTTAAAAATAAGCGCGCAATATTTAAATAAGAACTGTCTTCCATTTGTATTATTAACAAAAATTGATCATTTAATTTCAAAAAATCATACTTAAATAAATCAAAGTGCCTTCTACTTTGATAAAAATACTTCTGTTAAAAAAAAATGTGTAGCTTGCGGCCCCCTCGGAGCCCGCGACCTAGTGGTAAATCCGGCACTGCTTGTGGCATAATATAGTATATTCTAAAGATGAGAACATCGAGGAAGGAAGTTCTGCTGCGAATCGATGTGGGAAATCAACAGCAAGAATACGCGGACCAATTCAGGTACTTAGGAAGTATGTACTCCTAGTGCTCCAAGGAAATCATATAACGGATTGGCATGGGGAGACTGCAGTCACTACTAATCAACAATTTGAGCTTGGATTTACTTTAGAATCTGATGGTGTGCTACTTTTGGAGCACTGCTCTAATGGATCGGAAACGTGGACACTGAGCATATGGAGAAGGAGTTCCTTGAAAGCTTTGAAACGTATAGCTGTAGATGAGTGGATAGTAAAGAGGTCAAATGAAGAGATCCTAAAAAGATTGGTAGGGAAGAGATAATACTTAAACACAGTTTGTCATGGGAAAGCTAACTGTATCGGACGCATCCTAAGAAAAAAGTATCTGCTGCATGGCGTTATCTAAGGAAAGTTAGTAGTTAGGGAAAGTTATTCCATGGATTGGAAGAATTCAGCTGTTGGACGAATGGAGAAAATGAGATAGTGGGAACTGAAGGAGGAAGCCAAGGTTGAAAGCGAAAGCAAGAGAACCTGCCTTAATAATAATGATACGAGCCGCCTTCAAAGTCTCTATGTCTAGGCCTACTCGCTAATAATTATTTTTGTTACTGTCAGATTGAGGTCACGAGTATATCAGAAATATATTTATTACGTTAGTTAAGAGAGGTAATGAGGCTAGTACGAGGCTCGTATAATTGTTGTTTTAAGGAAATACCTTTTTCAAATTAAAATTGGGTTCAAAAAATAATTTTGTTAAAAAATGTGGAGATTTGCTTTTATTTACCTGAGCAGGCATTTCAATAATTAGGATGGGATAGATAGAAGATTACGCTGAATTAATGCGAGATTCTGAAAGAATATTAAAAAGTATTACCGTAATGAGTATTGGTTTAATAAATATAAACGTTAAAGTGAATATTAAGGAAGAAGTACGACGGTATCTTAGGTAGAGATTTCATGTTAAGCATAAAGCAAATATAGTCTAAAGGAAAAGGTATTATGCAAGTAGGTACACTAAATGGACTGTGGTTCCTTATATAAACAAAATTGGATTTGCCTCGAAAATTAGATCTATGTACAGTGTAGGTGGAGTGCGAATTAGATACAGGAATAGAATTAGGAAGTAGTGCAGCAACTGTCTAGTACCAGTTAGTAATAGAAACGGTAATAAAGTGGATACGGTATAATCCCAGAACTGGAGCCACATAAAATAGACAAATACAGACGTACAAATGACGGGAGTTATTAAGCAGCTAAGACTAGAACATTTGAATAAACAAGACATGAAGGCATTGATATGAGTACATGTAAAGTACAATGATTTATTTTATTTACCAGTAGACAAGTGGCCAGCTACTGACACACTTGAACGTACTATTCCTTTGAAACTACATACAGCTCCAGTGATTATAACAGTATCGTATTCCTGAACAGAATAAGAAAAAAATTTAAAAAAATATAGTTTCTGAGTTTGAGCAAAAATAATAGAACCAAGTTAGAGTCCGTGGAATGGACTGCTTTTAGAAATGGACCAAAGAAAATGGAGGCGCAGTGTGGAAATAAATGGCGTATATGTAAACTGAATACCGTTAATATAGAAAATTCCTACATGCTGGGAATAAGTAAATATTTTATACACTAGACTTATCGAGCGGTTTTCATCAAATTTATGTGAACAAAAATGACAAAGAAAAAACAACTTTTAGTACAGCGTATGGTTATTAGGAGTTTCCTACAATATAATTTAGTAATTAATACTATTTTAGCGAGTATACAAGACAAAACTCGACACTTGATTTATTTTGTAAATTAATTATTTTCTTTATTTTTTCACATATAGTTAAAAAATATTAGTGATTAGCTAACATACATTCCTTAGCTATCCTTCATAACAAGGAAAAGCCTGGAAAATCCTCTTGTATCAGAATACCTCTCTCTTCTTTGGCCTTCATTTGACTTTTAGTTGACTTAATGCTTGTCAGTTTGACGCTTCTCTGAACTTAAAACATGAGTTATGTGTTTGTGTTAAAATGTATTCTTTGCTAACACCAGTTGCTGTGTTCTGAGTACTGTAAGCTACCAGTGTGAAGAATTGAAATTGAAGTGTGCTTTGTGTTTAGATCTCAAATAAAGTAAATGACGAGAGCCAAAAGTTAGACAAATCAAATCATTTCACGCACAACGCTTAGATGACAGCTTGGTTGTTGGTTACTTCGAGTTTCAACTTCTGGTTAGCAGAACAGGGAATTGATTAATGTCATCTGCATGAATTGTCTTGTAAGGTTGAGTGAACGTTTTGTGTAACTGCTTTGGTGTTTTGTATCATGATTTTTGTAGGTTTTATTTATGTACACTCTTTGTAATACAGATAACCCTATAAATTATTTTTCATAGTTTATGTGAATTATTCTTTAGTTACTTATCGACGATTTTGTACGATGAAATATATCCTCAACTTTTGTTGTAAACGGACGAATACAGAGTTCTGGATTATTTATTGGTTCTCAATTTTGTCTTGATTCTTTTATAAATAATTGTATCAAATTGTACTTACTAGATAATACTAGATCTGAAAATCTATAAACATACTCTATACAGTAAACTACTTTAATAGGTTTTTCTAATTTGCCAAAAGTAGGGTTTGTTCTGTGTGTTCCTAAGTCTCAAACTGAAATGGACTTTGTTGTCAGAAAACTAAAGAGTTTTACTTTGTTTTTTGTTTACTTTTATTTTAAGGATATAGTGGCTTTTTTGCGCTGATATGGCAAAAAGAATGGCCAAACATTTTATTTAAAAAGAGTATATGCACCTTTCATTTTCTCGTCCGTGACTTACAGCACACTGATGTAAATAAGAATAGTATAAGAAAATATATATAAATATAATTATATATTAACGAAAGAATATAATAACTATAAAATAATAAGATTCTAGTACCACTAAGAAAAAATAAACTGAATGACTGGAAACCTCTTTGTGGGGAGGGCAGAATATATGATTCACGAATACATGGAATTAAAGATTTATTATGGTAATGCCATAAGACAGTACTGTCATAATGTTCGGTAAATGAAGAAACAGCGGAATGAAGTATCTATTTGTAAAAAAATGCATATAACAAAAATCCGTGTTACCAGCTGTGTCCCACTGGTGCCGACTCCTGTTTTGGTAACAGTCAAGCTAAAGACAAAACATTTTCTTCCATATGAATTAAGTTTGTGTTACTCAAAGCATAGTTATCCAAACACTGTCTACCTGTTGTAGGGCAATACAACTGTCTAGCGTGCCTCAGTCAGTAACACCGTGCACCTTCTAAATGCATGTAGGTAAATGCAGGCTGATTTCTCCCTGGCATCACGACCACTGTTTAGGGGAAGGTAATCAGACGTTGTTACTTTCTAGTCTCTGGTGCAATTTAATTCTATCATCTAGTTAGGTTATTTGGTCGGTAGAATGAATGGAAATTATGTTTGTAGGTTTGCAACATATAAATACTAACCAATTCCATTGTATAAGCTACTTTGTTGTCAAAAACACTGGACAATCCACAAACAATTTTAAATTCCACGGAACACTAGAGAAACTGCAGTTTTAATATGTGACCAATTAATTGTTTCAACATCATTTAATGTACGTATTTTAATAAAGCGAAAAGAAAGACTAGACATTATTTGAACTAAGAGTGTATCATCTACTTTGATGTACAGTGAGTTGAGACAGAAATGTGTGTGTGTGTGTGTGTGTGTGTGTGTGTGCACGGTCAATTGTGTGTGAGAATGGTACCTGCACTGACAGGAAATTTGACACCTACAACAACTTTATGCTTGTCGGGAAATTTGTTTCGTAAAAAATGTTGGGGATAATATCGTATTGTCTTTATTTGCTACTGCACCTAGTGATGAAATTTCGTGTAACATAAAAACATAATCTTCATCTGATAACCACGATCTTCAACTCACTTATGGCAGTCTTTGAAGCTTGTAAACCGCTTGGTCACGCACAGCAGTCTCGCCAGAAGCCTTCTGAACATGTTTACCGTTCAGTCAGTATATTCAATAACTCTGTAAATGTGTTATCTGATGTGAATCCCATATCGTGTGTAGTTTGCATTTTTGTTAGTTTCATGTGCGTATGTATAAACTTTTATATTTTTGTTTGATACTGATAAGTATTCAAATTAACAATGGTTTTTACGTGGCATAGGTCATTTGAATGAAAAAGAGATGAGAGATTTACGAAATTTTTAAAAAGTAGACTGACCTTACGACAACGTTTGTTTCTTAAATTAAATTACTATTATTAACATTTTTATTGATATTAGGCCTACTTATTGTTGCAGTTGTTGCTGCTGCTATTTTTTATGTTTATTCCATATTACTCGACTACGAAATTTGTTCTTTGTTTGTAATCTAATGACTTGTATGAATGACACTAAATACGGAGTACACATCAGCTGCCGCTGACACTTTACTTAACCTTATAGAAAGTAGAAGATATTATCAAGTAATTTGAAGTCATAAAATTAAATGTTTTAATTGCCAATTTGCAATTCAGCAGTTCTAAGATTTTAAAATAATTCCTCTGTTATTATCATTTCATGATTTGTCGAGCTTTATCAATTAAATTTCAAATTTTTAACAAAGCTGTACTGTAGTATCTCTCCAACGCTGTTTAACACATATTTGGACGCTGTCACTCGTAGGCAGCAGAGCATTTATCCATCAGGTATTTCTGTAGGACGAAGCGAATTTGTTAATACGCTGCTGTTTGCTGACGACCTGGTGCTTATAGATACCACCAAAAATGGTTTCAAAAGAGCGCCACATAATTTACAACGGTGTTCGAATTCACTATGACTTTATAACCTCATCTCTTGAGTTATAACCTAGGGAACCAGTAATAATTGGATGTGCCAATTATACCGGCTGCCTTCGTTGTGAAGCACTGAAAATAATCACAACAAATAAACAATTTATATAGCAGGATATTAGGAAGGGGAGACTGTTGATTTATGCACTCATTTTACTCGGTACTTAGATGACATCTCTTTATTACATTTGGTGATTATGTTCTCTATTGAAAGTTCTCAACAATATAGTTTACTATATGATTAAATATATAAATTACTACTTTACAAAGGGGCCTCAAAATATGATGTACATCTTATAGATTAATTCCACGGATCCGGGATTAAATATATTAAATGAATTATGGTCACCTTGCCATGTACAATATTGAAACTCTAACCATTTGAAGAATGGTTTTTTGTTTTTTACTAATCTTCTAAAACAACAAAACTTTTAGTTTAAACTTTACCTTTTTGCTATAACTAGCGTTATTAGATTTTATACTACATGTTACCTAAAATGTCAGGTTTCTAAAGTCTTTAATGTTATTACATTTAAACATAAGTTTTCAAGTCTTTAATATGATAATTTAAATTGTCTTTTTGGGTTTATAATTTTGTAACTCTTAACCATGGAAGACAAGCCTCCATGTCACCTGTGTGTTTCCTGAAGTTGCTGCAGAATTCGTCCTTCGGTCCTCCTGATGTTTCTTGAAGTTCAGTCGTTACCTTATCATACTGTGATGGTGAAGTTCTAGAAGTATGTGAAATCATTCCTGGTGTGGTACATTCATCTCCGGCGACTGTAGTTATTCTTAGTAATTCTTGTAGTTAGAATACATAGATAGAAAGTTTGTTTCACTGTTATACACTTCACATGATGATAGATTAGTTGACTATCACCTTCTAGGTTGTAATACTGTATTATTTACATAGTCCGTTAGTTTATAATATAGAGAGATGTCATCACCACACAAATTACTTATTTAAATAGTCATTGTATCAACCCTTTCACATTTCTATATATACACGTAGCGAAACAACGCTTTACGCTGCTTACGGCGTGAGCGCTCCATTACAAGTGGTAGAAAATAGTTAAGGGGAGCGTAGTAATCTCAAGACAATTACTAGGCAACATAAAAGTAGTTCCGTTTTTTTAATTTTAATTAAAGGACTACGGTTGATTAAATAATTAAATAGTGATATTCTTAGTTGCAGAAGTTATCAAAGTACGTAACAATGGTCTTAATTAATTATTTAAATAATAACAAATTTACAATAATACTTAGTTTATTTAGGGGTCAGAAAACAAGTTAATTCTGGTCAGTTCTTGTTTATGCAGGAATGAATTAATAAGCTTTACCCTTTCTGTACAATTCCATTCCCTTTTAATTTTATTATTAGACTTATATTAAGTATTATTATTATTAAATGATTGCCATAAGATTTAGTTTACAATGTGAGATTTTATTAAGAATTTAAAATTTCTCCGCCTATATATTATCAACTTAATTAATTAACATATTTTTATTAATGAAATCGTCACAACTTAAGAATTTCCACAAGCAAAACGAAGGCCATGGCTTTCCTGAGAACCAATCCTGTAAGAGCCTACATTAACAACCAGCTAATTGAACACGTTTCTCACTTTAGCTGCCTACGGTATAATATATCATAAGAGAACAATAGAGACATAGACAGTAAACTACATACGTTTCAAATGATGTGCGGCATCATAAGAAGAACGCTAAAAACAAGACGCGGAAAGATATTCAGCTCACCTTTCTACAAGGTACTGGCTGTCCCTGTGCTTCTTTATGGAAGTGAGTCGTGGATAACGAGAAAAAGAGATAAAAGCCGCATACAAGCAGCGGAGATGTAATTTCTAAGATCGGCCAAAGGTTGTTCTAACCAAGATCGATTTAGAAATGACGAGATTAGAAAAGAGTTGGAAATATACAATTAAAATAAGTGAGAAAATAGAATTGTTGCTTAGAAGAAATTGGAAGGACCAACTGGAGCATATGGATGATCGAAGACTACCAAAAGCGGGAAGTAGATCCCAACCAGCTGGACGAAGAAGCGTAGGGAGACTTAGATGGGAATAAATCCTATGAAGCCGGAACAGGTAACCAAGGCCTAATTCTTGCTGGAGAAGAAGAAGAAGAAGAAGAAGAAGAAGAAGAAGAAGAAGAAGAAGAAGAAGAAGAAATTTCGAATTTTTAACTATTTGCAATGCAGGTATTTAACTTTTATGGTTTTTAGAAATCAAAATAAATGTGAAATATTTGAAGAATCTGTGATGTGTTATCCATGAACCCTAATGCTAACGCTTAAAGACAAATCCACTCTAACCGCTCACACCTGCTTACCAAGATTTACGATATTGAGCAAACCAAATGTTGTATAGATAAATTGCTAAGTTTTTAATTAAGCCGTAATTATGGGATACGATTTCGCTGAGGAAAAGTTACTGACATTAAAGAGTAAAATAATTTCCTCGCTTATCACCTTTTTGATGTCTGTTTCATTTAAAGTCAGTAAAAGCTATTATCTTTCCAACGTCGGTAAGGTAATAAAATAAATAAACGGTTAATAATATAATTAAACAGTTTTAAGAAAATAATAAAAAACATGTTCGTTAATTTGCACTGCTTAATTTCCTTAAAACACTTAATGTAAAAAACGTTTTTATTTTTCAATCCAACAGCTGCCGTGTAGGCCCGTGTATATGAGCGCGCGACACCATGTTCCGACGGGCCGTGGTTATTTTTCATGCAGAATAATAGTAGTGAAACCTCCATTTGAATTACATGGGTAATGCTTAAGCTGCAAAAAAAAAGTCAATGCGGTAAACAAAACAAAACAAAAAATATTCAGTAAATATTTATTCTGTGAAACACAATACTACATTTGCCTAACTTCGCAGTCATCTGCGATCACAACACTTATATTTGCAGTGTATGATCAAAGTAAACATAAAGCTATTTTAATCAATGACGAACGCCACCAATCAAGTTTCGACCTGTTGGATGCAATCGAGAATTTGTAGTAGTTGCAATCGTAGAAAGGTTGTAGCCATTTGGAGTCGTGCTTGTCTTCTCTTCCTTCAGCCTCTTCATCATAAACAGTTATAAAATGTACAGTGCCTTTCGTATGCTCTGGTTTTTCATTCCCGTTACTTTTGATGGGTTGGTTAGTGAAGTTTGTTGCCGCTGTTTCGTGTCGTTTCTGTGAACAATCATATTTTTCAAAATATTTAAAACTTGTACATATTTACTCTCTTCGTCTGTCCGTCTGTCTCTCCCTCTCTCCCCATCCCCTTTCTCTCTCTCTCTCTCTCTCTCTCTCTCTCTCTCTCTCTCTCTCTATATATATATATATATATATATATATATATATATATATATATACTTTGTCTCTGCCTCATTCGGTTTCTCTTACTACGTTAGCTGAGAAATCAGAGATTAAATACTACAAGCGTAGGAATAAATTATAGGGAACAGCTGGAGAAAATTTTGTCGAGAAGATCAAAATAGCCGGGTCGTCACAAACAAGAGTGTATAGCGAAATTCGGCCTAACCAAATTCGGTTTAATCAATCAAACTAATTCAACAGATAAGATCATGTTGGAAAAATAATAGTGGTGTAGTATAATACGAAGGAGATGACACACTCGGAAGAAGAGCACGAAAGTAGTACTTTGATATTGGAGATAATGACGACGATCGTCATGCATATCAAAATGTGCAAAACATCTGTATTGTAGCAGTGTGCAACCATTGATTTCAATGTATACAGAATTTCAGCCCACTTTCTAACAGGCAAAAATAGCTACATTACCAGGCGAAACTACTTTGACCACTTTACTTCGGTTAAACAAGGTTCTACTATAAGCCTACGTGGTTATCACTAGACACTTATACCCTGAAAACATATATTTTTGAATTTGCTAACTTCACTCAGTTCTGTTTGCAAAGTGACTCATGCCTGTTAACCGCTTAGACTTTGGTTACTATTAGACTAAAACATAAACGGTTAAATCAGTACCAACGTAAGCTACACCAAAATCTAGCTGTGCATTTAGTAATATCATTCAAAATTTTTGTAGAATTTTTTACACTTTAATATTGATATTACAAGAAATAGTCATTTTCGGCTTTTCTCAAAGAAACCTCAACTTCTGTCACAAAACCTTTGTCAAATAAAAGCGTGATGGTCGAACTTTATAAAGATTTATAAAGATTATTGTCTTTAGTGGTTTAAGAACGTATTGTTATGTCAATATGTTACCTTCTAGCAAAAACTTGTATATCAGTTTTGTAAAACAACATATTCTGACCATTGATAATTCGAATAAAACAAAATTGCAATCGTTTTCATTGGTGTCATCTCTTATTGACTGTTTTTGGAAACTTACATAAACGCGTGTGTTGGATACTGAAGTTTATTTTGTAGCGAAATGTTGGGTGCTGAGATTTGAACAGTTCGCACGGTCACCTGATCACATTATTAATTCTGACTACAATAAAGTAACAAGAAGCTAATATTAACTTGTTTTAAATGTTACTACGAAACTCTCAAAGGGCGCTAAATTTTAGTGTTACATACATAGAAATTGATCTATTGTTAATTTTTAATGGATGCCTAAACTCGAGTATCAAAACTTTTGCAACGGGCTCTTAAATAATGCTGGAGGTGAAGAAGAAGGCGTTTGCTGTCCAGTCTAACTATAAGCATGAAACGAGCGTATTAGTACTTACCAGCTCCCATATTTTTGCCAACACATCTGCAAACGTTCTGATTATCTTAGGGCTGGGGTTGTCTGTAGACACACCGGAATCACGCTCCGACGTTGGCATTATCTGTTCATTACAAATTAACACAGAAAATGTAATTTGTTTAATATAACATAATGTATAAAAGTTATTTATTTTAATATAAAATTCTATAAACCCTTAATTTAAAATAAGTGTGTTCACACGTACTTCTACCAATAAATATATATTCCACGTAAGGAATTCTGTGTAGTAGAGTGAAGTGAACTTGGCTATATAGAATATACGTAATTCTATGTAGTGTAACAAATTTTTTATTTATACAAGTGTAACTGTATAAGTCGTAAATACCAATTTACTTACATCCTGTATATCAGTACACTTAAATGTTCTATATAAGTATAACAGTATACAACAATTAGTTTGGAAACAACTCGCCATTACTCAGATGTCGTACACTTAAATTAAATTATTTTTGTGTGATTTCAAGTCAATGTATCCTTGAGACTAGTGTGATCGTTTAAAGAACTGACTGAAATCTGTTTCTGCTCCAAAATGTCAAACCTTTGGTGAGATTTTCATTAGAGCTCGAAGATGATTTATTGTAAAATATCTGACACTAACAGATCAGATAATCAATTGATGTGCTGCTATGGTCACTCCCGAAACGATGTGACCGTCATATTAGCCTAAACGATTAACATTTGAAGGCACGTTAAAGGGCGTGTAAGAACAGTTAGAATTAGAAACGACATACCGTAATACGGAAGTGATCCGATAAATTTTTCCAAGTGCCAGAAAGGAAGAATATTATTACAATTTATTAAACATCTAAACAGACTACTATCTACACAGAATTTAAATTACACACCTAAATGGAAAAATGTTGATGAAGAAAAGAACAAAGACGGTTTGAAAATGGAGTCGATACAGGTTCATGTGATGTCGACTATTGTCCGTTGCAAAACTATGTAAAGTTGGTATTAGACTAAAACAAAAACTTATAGACTTGGTTAAGTCAGTACCAACGTAAGCTACACCAAAATCTAGCTGTGTCATCAAACGTTTTTACAGAATGTTTACAAATTTAACACTGATATATCAAAAAATACCAATTTTTGCCTTTCTCAAAGAAACCTCAACTCTGTCACAAAACTTTTGTCAAATAAAAGCGTGATGACCAAACTTTATAAAGCTTTAACCAATTATTGTCTTACGTGCTTTGAATAAGTATTGTAGTGTGCGACAATACAAGCATAGGCTGTAATGCGCATATATAATATAAAATAAATATTTAATTTAATTTTAATAATATATAATAGACCAGCAGGTGTGAAATTGGAAGCTGGCTTGCAAACAGGAGTCAACACGCAGGATCACGCGATTACAGCTGCATGTGTGTATACAAGTAAATAGTGTGTGTGCGTGAAGCCTGTTTGTTCCTGAAAGTTTGCACCTCACCCCAAGTCAATGCTAAATTAAGAATATATTTAATATTAAGCAAACCATAAATGTTAGCAAGAAGGTAAAAACTTCTAAAAATGTGTAAAAATCAGACACAAGTGCAGTGCGAAATTTTACGTAATTCGGACAATCAGTGCGAATCCAATGAGAAATTTTAAAGCATTTAATTACACTAGTGGTGCGAGCATCACGATAATTGCACATTACATAGGTCATTAAATTAGACAATATTTTATCGCCGTGAAATCAGCGTTAAACAGTGCAATTGGCGAAAAAGTGCAATTATGTGAAATAGGACGAGAGTTAGGGCTATAACGCCATGGCTCAACTGTCGACAGGCTAATTCCTGAATCGACAGCTGCAGTTTTCTTGGTGAATATAAATAGAAGCCCAGGAGAGCTAATCTCTCTCTTCTAACAGTGTTCATTCGTGGCGGAACACTGTCCGTTCGCGACACGAAATTTTAATTACTTCGGACAGAGTTAGACGATATGTCTAACACCAATAAGACTTTTTGTTAATCATAACTTGTAAAGTAATACGTTAAATATTTCGATTTAACATAATAATAGAAAACAGTAATTAAAAAGTAACGTAACAAACAAATCGTCAGAGGTCTACAAGTGATCTACATCTAGGAGCACTACTCCAGACCGAGGACAAGAGCACTACATGGCATAATTTCCAGACGTAAATGACGAGTCATCGGACTTCCGAGAGGACCCGGAGGACGAGGAAAGGATCCAGGACTTCCAAGAGGACCCGGAGGATGAGGAGAGGATCCAGGACTTCAAGACTACGCAGGAGTCACAACATCAGGGACTCAGGACCATGACATGGTATGCTGAGGAACCGCTACAATTAAGGTGAAAGAAAGCTATGTATTCCTCATAACAAAAGACTTAATCAAAGATTGATAAACATTGTCAAAAGAAAGACAATAATTTCAAAAGTGTAATTTATAACTTATAGATGTAAATGTCTTGTATAAAAATTATAGCATAATTTTTGCAGTAATAATTTATTGAAAATACGTAAATTTAAATTGTAGAGTAATTATGAAAGGATTGTAGAGAAATTATGAAAGCATAATTTTTGGAGTAATAATTTATAAAAAAATATTTAAATTTAAAATTGTAGAGAAATTATGAAAGCATAAGTTTTGAATTGATAATGATTGAAAATATTTTAATATACATGTGAAAGAATCAATTAGATTTGTTCAAATAATGAACAAATAGTTAACTTAGTTAAATATTTTTATATTGAAAGCACACATTCAGACTGAGTAGTCCAGACAGTATAACATAATGAAGAAATGTTTTTTATTTAAAATTAATAATATTATGTCTATGATATAAGCTTTATGTTGGTGATGAGATTTACAGCAAACTAAGAAACTTTGAAACCATGTCTAATGAATATCGTATGACGAAGTAATCATTATTTGTATAGCATTATTTCTTGACATGTTTGTTTAAATTAATAAATGGGAACATTTTGAATTTCCTAAAAAGGCTACCATTATTATAATTACACTTGAACCCCTAATTACACGTACACGTTGTGAGAAAAGTATTATTTATAGTTATATAATTTTATCGCTCATGAGCGTGCGCCCGACACACATTTTATAACGTTGTATCGTTGTAAGTGTTAATTTTTGTTGTCTTAATGCAAAAGGAATTAATATCAGTTTTGTAAAACATCACATTCTCAGTGTTGATAATTTGGATAAAACAAAATTGCAATCCTTTCAATTGTTGTCCTCCCCTATTCACTGTCTTTGGAAACGTACCTGAACGCGTGTGTTGTATACTGATGTTTATTTGATAGCGAAATGTTGGGCCCTGAGATTTAAAGAGGTCGTACGGTCGGCCGATCACATTACTAATTCTGACTACAATAACGTGACGAAAATCTACTATTAATTTGTGTTAAATATTACTACGAAACGCTCAAAAGGAGCTAAATTTTAGTGTCACTTTCATGGGATTTGATCTATCTGTTAATTTTTGGTGGTGTCTAAACTCGAGTAGACCTATCAAAACTTTTGCAACGGACTCATAAGTAATCCTGCAGGTGAAGAAAAAGACGTTTGCTGTCCAGTATAACTATAAGCACGGAACGAATGTATTAGTACTTACCAGCTCTCCTGTTTTTGCCAGCACATCTCCGAGCGTTGTGTTTACCATAGGGATGAGGTTGTCTGTAGTCATACCGGAATCATGGTTCGATGTTAACTTTATCTGTTCATTAAAAATTAATGTAGAAAATGTTACATATTTTTAATATAAAAAAATGTATACGTGTAGTATATATATATTTATATTCCTACCTGTTTATGTAATTGTTAATTTAATAAAATGTGTTCACATGTATTTATACGAATAATTATGTACTGCACGAAAGGATTTTTATGATGTACAATGAAATGAACATGCAGCTGATGAACTGGCCGGAGTGGTGAAGTGTCATGTGTGGATGACATTTTATTTCATGGGTCAAAGATGAAAACAGATATGACTGAAGCGCTGGATATGCGGAATAACGTAGAACATGCAGCGAAGAATCCAGAATGTGAATTTAAGATTACACAAAACGCTTAATCAATATACTGCACAACTTGGAATTTCAAACCCAACTGTCGCTCAAGTCATGTTCTTCACGAGCTTTGAAACGAAACAATTCAGCTACAAAAGCTTAAATATTACTATACATCATACAAATTTTACATTTAGAAAATTATAAATAGTAACTACTAATATTTTCACTTGGTAAATCCTAGAAACTCAGAAACAGTTATAAAATTTCCAGATTGTTAATATAGTGTTGCTATAGGCTGTATAAACTAGAGTTACAATCCGTCCGCGTTTTCCCCGATCTGTACTTTTTTTATGTAAGAGGGAAACTAGGCCTATTATCCAGGTCTTAGATTGTATGAATCTTAAAAGACGGCTAGTGAATTTTATGATTACATTTTGAATCAGAAAATTGAGAACGATCTCCTTAACACAGGATAAACAATAAAAGTATGGACTGTCACTTTAAAACATAAAAAATTAGTACTGTGTTTTCAGTTATTATTTATTTTTGCGATTACTCTAACTTTTTTATTTAAACTATTTTCTGTTTAATTAAAATATTGTGACAGTTAAGGAAACGATTTTTTAATAAATAAGAGTAGCGTATTGAACAAACTAAATTTTTTCCCAAACTAAGTCATTCTAAATAATAGTTTTTTTAACAACAGAAGAATTTTATTATGAACAACATACTGACATATCAAATTGTTTTGAATTTTTTTTTAATGTACAGGTTACACGTACATGTCCGCGATTGTACTAGTTTTTGAACCCGAATATCTTATGACATCATTTTAGTAAATGGCATACCTAATTGTGATGATGTAAATAAGTGAGTATTTTAAACAGCATTCTAAGTACATCTGAAACTCATGTTGACTTGTTATTTTGCAATTTTCTGTGAATAACTTTCGATATAAATAATTGTTTGTAATTCATGGAATAAAAGGATTTTGTGATTTCTGTGTAATACCAATCGTTTTCGTCTCATATGGTTCATACTATTAACGTTAACACTAGCGAATCATAATCGTTATTCTTTATATATCTCTACAAATTCTGGATAAATAGAATATCCGTAATTCAATTTAGCGTAAAGAATTTTTTACGTATTTAAGTGTATAAGTGGTAAATACTAATTTACTTACATCCTGTATATCAGTATAGTTATATGTTGTATAACATACTTACATTATGAACATAGCTGGTAGATACGACTAAGAAGATCCAAACACCACGAGACACGTACATTCTGCTGATCCTGATCACCGACTGCAACAACACGGTTGTGTTTGACAGTCAATATTAATTTACTTAAATAGCTTAATTTAGATTACACGTTCTGAACTTTTCAGAGATTTTCCAAATAATATCATACGTAAGTTCTTTAAAGACGGGCTTAGTAGATCTGATAACACTTAGGCAATAACCGACGGATGATGACTAATGCCTTCTTTGCACACTGTTATGTTTATAAGGGCAGCTTACACTACCTCTCCTAAGCCATTTTTACGGTAAACAAGATCATCTATTATCGTTTTTACTATTATTATTATTTTTTGTTGTTGTAGTTGTTTTAACAGTTGCACAGAAAGTGCTTAATCCTTACCTCTACGTCGAATTAAAGTTTATTTGCAAGTTTAAAACACACACACACACACACACACACACACACACACACACACACACACACACACACACAAATTTGTGTAACACTGGGGTATTTTGTCCTATTTGCTCCCATCGTCCTCTTTCCTCATAGCCCAAATGCCAAACATCCCGCTTAATTGTCTATTTATGTAGACATTAATTTAGTCTGTGTTAATTTCTTTATACACACGCTCACAGACATACACACGTGCATATGTAATTTGTGTTTAAAACTGATTTTTCATAGAACGCAAATAATTGATTATGAGTATGAAGATTCATTTAAAGTATTGACATAGGCCTATATGCAATGAGAATTTGTGAGAATAAATACTGAATTACGAGGTTAAGCGTTTGTCTTATGTAACACGCAAGTATGTTACGAGCTTCTAAAAAGATTAATGTAAGTTTTCAAATACTAAACGAAAAATGGAAATTAAAATAATAGGTACAGACCACATTAGATAATAACATATGAGCCCATATGAGATAATAACATTTACAATAGAAAAACACTAAGAAACCAGAAGGAGCCTGTCTAACCTGAAGGAGGATTGTTCTTCCTCAGGTTTTAGGAACAATGTTCCCTAACGTTCAATGCATTCAAGATATCAGAAAAATCCAAGTCTCTTTGCTATGTCATGTTCTGATGTAACTGTAGGAAACTGAACAATCGCGGTACACGTTTGTGTCTTAACGCTGGAGAGCTCACTCCACTTAGAAGACGGAATGGTTGCCTTCTATATGAGACAAAAGGTTTTTTACCTTTCTCTAGATATTCCGTAGAAAATATTACAAACGGTTTCAAGTAAATTTGTTCTCTTGAGAAGAATTTCAAGGAGACATGCTTTATTGGCTCGACTATTAAGAAACTCCAGTAAAACCAGCGAGTTTTACTTTGTATGGAGCGAAAAGTTTCACTGTTTCATATTTAATTGCTTTATACGATCTTTAAAAGATGTTCGTAAACCTTCATATTATGTAGTTCAGTTCTGTTATCTTTTACTAGAATATATTAATATTTTTTCCTATTTAATAGTAGCATACTTCCATTTTGAAGAATCTGTCTTCTTTTAAACTGTTGTGCGTCACAAAACCCAAACTGCAGTAAAGGATAACGGAAATGGTGCACGGAAGTAGCGAAAGCCAAACGGCAACTATTCCTTTTATTGTTGAAACTATGAAGTCAAAATGCGAAATATTAATAAATTTCAAAACGTAATTTGGAAATTAATAAATATTTCGTGGATTTATAAAAAAGAAAAAATGGAAAGAATAGAACGTTAAATTAAAAATCAAGACATGGTATCAATATGTAACCTAAATGAAAATATATCTTCGTGTCAAAGAAAGCTAAAGAAAATATTGCTAAACAGCAACAACGTAAATCAGATAAATAAACGAAACTGAGTTTAATTTTACGTTTCAAATAATTTTATGTTTGACTACAAGAATTTTAAACTGTTAAATAATAAACTAACAACAAGGTAATACACTAACAAGTAGGTAAATAACCACTAACATTAAGTAAAAACATTAACTGTAAAGTAAGTGTAGCGAAACGTCTGATAAGTCCCAATTGCATAGCGCGTCGATAAAATCGTTGACTAACAGTAACGCAATACCAAACGTTCCCATGTTGCGTACAAAAAAATGCTTGCGTCGATGAGTGATACAAATTCACACGAACCTTCGTCGTCGACCAACGATGTGCCTAATTCTAGTACACTACAGTATGATGCGACAACATTTGTAAACGATAAACGTTCACAAGAAAACGTGTAAAACAGCACAAAAGTATCACGAGAGTGTAGATTGCAAAAGAGATTAGCGGATGAAGATCAGGCATAATAGAATCTCTCACATGTAACAACCGCTTTGACGTATTAAATTTATAAATAAATCCTTCTAATTCAATATTATTTTTTAACGATACACCTTATACGCTAATTTCGGTTATAAAAATACGTAAACCAAAGGGATTTAAGTCATAATGCTAACAAGCAAAAGCAATTACGCTTCGAACGTGTGGATCGTGTGAAAATACACCACACACTTTTTTATTTTCAAGTAATGTAAGATTCTCGGTGAGGTTATTAACCTGCACTTCATATACATAAAAATATCCACAACACATAGCCCTTTCTCTCCCGTGTTCTTTATATTTTACAACGCACACACGCGCTTGCGCTCGTACAAACAATCCTAACCTTCTGAACAGATTTTACATAAAATTAAGCTACATATAGAGAACGGCTCTTTCTTTACTGCTTTACACTACCATAACAACTAACATTTTAAACCAAATGCTTTGTAAGATTCATAAATGTACGTTACGTCGAAAATTACCAATTAAATTCAAAGTAAAAAACCCTAGACATTAATAAATTTTAATAATTACGCTACAGATATATAGGACTAGTAAAATTAAGTTTGTATTCTGCTCTGGATGCAATAGTTTGGGAATAGCTGTATCGGCAATTCGTCATACAATTTTTAATAGCATTATTAAAAAATCTGGCATGTTGAAAGAGTGGCTTAAGGAATTTTACAGCAAAGAAGATAATGTTGTTAGGTTTTTTTATACATAAATTCTAAGTAATTTGAAATAATTTAAGTAGAGAGATTTTACTTACAATAACCGTTTGTTTAAATCATAATACTTTAAGAAATAAAGATTTTGTTACTAGCAGACTATATACTGTAATTTCACAATCTAATTAAAAATAATCGGAATATTCACTAAATTTATTATTTTATTCATTAAGAATTACAAATAAAATTCAGTTTTATAGTGCGCTGAAAGTTATAATTTTTGGAGTATATCGGCAAAGTAATATAGGATTTTTTAATGATAATTTTCGTATTTATTGATTTTAATATTATTAAGAAATTTGACATCTAAGAAAAGTGGCTTTGAGAATTTTACAGCAAAGAAATTACTTATACGTGGTGTCCACAAGGACTAGGTATACCGCCACATCAAATGTAGCCAAAGAAAATGTAATTAAACAGCAAAAACATAAATAAAGAAAAGTGACAAACATTTTACGTAAGTTTGATCACAAGAATTTCAAACTGTTAAATAACAAAAGAAACCACTGTCTAGGATGTCTAGACATTGAATGCTAATGTCTAGTATTGAATTATAATTTAGAGAAACTAGAAATATTGGTAAGACGAATTATTTGGAAAATATTAGGCCAACGAAAAACGTCAGAAGGTTGGAAATTAAGAAGTAATGATGAAATATATCAGAGTACAGAAAATATAACAGAAACAATAAGAAAAAGAAGACTATTATTTTTTGGACATTTATATAGAATAGACGACAATAGACGACAACTTAAATTTTATAAACTAATTCTTCCAATTCAATTATATTTTTTATCAGGACATATTATACCCACATTTTAATTATAAAAAAAATCTAGGGAATTTAAGGGGAGATCCGCATTTTTTTTGTCAAATGCATTTTAAATGGGCGAACAGGGGTTTAGTTAGGTAGCCTACCATTAATTAATGATCGATTGAAGCTATGTATTTGAAATTTCTACCATACCTTAACACATATGTTTGTAACATGATGTACTAGTTTGAAGCAATTTAAGAAAAACACTAATATAATAATAATAATTACTTTTTTAAATATAAAAAAAAATTTGTTTAGAAAATTAATTTTTTAAAGGAAGAGATTAATTCTAGTACGCTTTGATTGTTACACTGTACTGTTCAACCACAAAAAACTGGAACTCAATAGCACTTGTAGTTTTTGAGAAAAGGGACTTAATTATTATTGTTGAATCCATGGTTACGGAAAAACGCGCGTAAAACTAAACAATGGAATTGGAAAACAACATGTAGTACGTTTTATTTATTTTTTTTTATGTTCACATCAATGTAGATAACCTCACAAAAGTATATATTTTCTTAATCAGGATGAAATGGAGAATTTTGGGGGATAATAAAAAAGTCGATTTTTTGACTGAAAAACTGCTAATCTCTCCTTAAGTCATAATGCTAACAAACAAACAAACTTGCGGGTTCTAGCGCATACTCTTTTACTTTAAAATAAGATAAGCTTCAGAGTCTCAATAAGATTATCAACCTCTATTTCATATACATAAAAATATCCACAACACGTAGCCCATTCGCTCCCGTTCTTTTTATTTTACACGCACACACGCGCGCGCCCGCACGCACGGATTTCACATAAAATTAAGCTACAGCAGAATGTCTGTTTTTTTACTCCTTTACAGTAGCGTAACAAGGGATATTTTAAGCCAAAGTGAAATTTTAAGATTCAGAAATTTATACTTCCTTCCAAAATGACAAACTAAAATCAAAGTGAAAACTCTTACACACGAATAAATTACAACAATTACACATGATAATAAAAGTAAAAAGCAGTTTGTATTCTGCGCTGGGTGTAACAGTTTATAAAGTTAATACAACTTTAAAATACCAGAGACCAACAAACAACCTTAATAGCATCCAGCCAACACACAAATACTTCACCAGACGCAAGATCGCAAAGGCTGAAGATGAGAGCACGGGAGCTCTCGAAACATGTTCCTAATAAGGAAAAAAAGTATATATTGAGGTAAATTTATTTATATAATTTGTGATATTTTCAATTTGTTTCTTCTGCAAGTAGTATAATTTCGTATATTCTTTTTAAAACCTGACTCACGTTTCACTGAAAAATATCAGTATCATCAGAGGTTTCTAAGTAAATTAATAAAAATCGAAATAATTCTATTAATATAAAATTAACGAATAATCGAATTTTTATCGATTTTAATGTAAAATAAAATAACTGATAATTGATTTAGGTCGATTAGTTAACGATTGATTTAATGTTTATTTTCTTCAGCAGCTGTTTTCTCGGTTATATTTGAAATTTTGTTGTTTATATTTTATTCATTTTTATTTTTTAGTAAATTTATCATTTTAAATAGATCGTCTTGTTTTGTTGTTATTTGGGTTTGTTCTTTAATTAATAAATTATTGTTATTGTGTTTGTAAATGTTAAGATTTTCCCAAATATTCATTTTTTGACCTTTTTGTATGTTTTTAATTATAATTATCTTGTTGATACATCCTCTTCGTTCATTTTTTATAATATTATATAAATTGTTTTATTAATTTTATATTTTCAATGTTTGGAAACTGGTGGTTATTATTTAGACAATGTGTGGCTAAATTAGATTTATAAATATTTGGTATATGCATTGGGGTGTTGAACGAATCTATCTCGTAGTTTTTTCTTCGTCTGGCCCACGTAAAATTTATTGCAATCTGGACATTCTATTTTATATATTCCATTTTTATTGTGAGTATTGGATTTAGTTTTAGGTTTTATTTTATTAAAAATTATATTATCTGTATTATAAGATATTTTTAAATTAGTACCGGTATCTTTAAATATTTTATTTTAGTTTTTGAGTTATATTTCCGTAATAAGTGAAGGTTGTATATTTTATATTATTATTAATAGGTGAATTTTTAAATGTAGTGTTCTTAGGAATTTTATTAGTGATTTTATTTTTAATTTTATTTTCTAATTTATTAATAGTTTTTATTTTGTATCCATTTTTAACTGCTATTTGTTGGATAATTTTTCTTTTTTTGTTTCTTTCTTGTGTTATTTAATGGGATCCTAAGCATTCGGTAAATCATGGAATTAAATACTGCCATTTTGTGTTGGGGAGGATGATTAGAAGTATTTGGTATTACTAAGTCAGTTTGAGAAGGTTTCCTGTATATTGAGTATTCAAAATTTGTTTCATTTTTCTTTATTGTTAAGTCTAAATAATTTAATTTATTATTAGATTCTTCTTCTAACGTGAATTTTATTTTGGAATGTAAATTATTTATGGAGTTGAATATTTTATTTATATTTATACCATTGTTTTGGGAAATGTACAGAGTGTCATACACGTATCTAAAATAACATCCTAATGGGTCGTTTAATTTTATTATATTTATTATTTTTTCGTCGAGTTTTTGTAGGAAGATTTCTGTTATGATAGCGGAGGTTGGGGCTCCTATAGCAAGGCCAACTGTTTGATAGTACAATTTGTTGTTGTATTGAAAATAATTTTGATTTAAAATTATTTTTAAAGTATTAGTTAACTGTTTAATGTATGTGTTACTTTCGTTATTTGTTTTCAGATTATTTATTATAATATTTATAGTTTATTCAATGGGAATGTTTGTATATATGTTTGATATGTCGAATGAATATAATTTTGTATTTCTGTTTACTTCTACGTTTATTAGTTGTTCCGTGAGTTCGATACTATTTTTATATTGTGTTTTGCTGGAAGTTCAATTTTATGTTTTAAGATTTGAGTTAGTAATTTTGATATTTTATATTTTGGTGCGGTCCTAGCGTTTATTAAAGGTCTGATAGGTTTATTGATTTTGTGTAATTTTATTAAAGAATTTAATTTTGGTGCACAAGGATTATCCATTTTATATTTAAAGGAGTCTTTAGGATTTATGATTTGGTTACTATTTTTTAGTATATTTGTTATTTGTGTTTGGTATTTATTTGTGGGATCTTTATTTAATGTTATGCAATTATTATTAACTGTAAATTCTTCTGTTTTATCGTCTAAATCTTTCTGAGAAATTATTATTTTACTATACTCTTATCAGCTTTGGTTAAAGTGAGGTTATTAGTCGTTAGTTTCTGTTTTATGTTATTAATGGTGTTATTTTGTTTATTTTTATTTTTAATATGATGATTTTGGTTATTATATTTTTTGATATATTTTATTATTTCCATTGAGGCTTCTGTTCTTATTTTATCTTGTTTTTCTTGTTCTACATTATTAATTGCGTTTTCAATATAATGTAACCGAGAAAACAGCTGCTGAAGAAAATAAACATTAAAACAATCGTTAACTAATCGACCTAAATCGATTATCAGTTATTTTATTTTACATTAAAATCGATACAAATTCGATTATTCGTTAATTTTATATTAATAGAATTATTTCGATTGTTATTCATTTACTTAGAAACCTCTGATGATACTGATATTTTTCAGTGAAACGCTCGTCAGGTTTTAAAAAGAATATACGAAATTATACTACTTGCAGAAGAAACAAATTGAAAAGATCACAAATTATATAATTACTGCAAGAAACATCGAGTAACTTATATAGAAAATGATATATATATATATATATATAAATTATAAACTAATTTAAACAGAGAGTTTTTTCTTGCACGAACTGTTTGTTTAAATTGTAATTGTTTAAGAAATAACTATTTTGTTACTAACAAACTATACACTGTAGTTTAAGAACCTAATTAAAAATAATCGGAATATTTCTAACATACCGTATTTGACAGTGTAGGGTAAGTTAATTGGACCATTAAAGTTTGTAGTAAATATTCGTCTGTAAGTTAAGTATAGGCCCTACCACATAAGTTAAAAAAATTATCTAAGTTAAGTATTTAGCAATTTAGTATTAATGAATATTAGTTTGAACACTTACTTGCAATATGGTGCAAGACGAAACACGATTGCAGTATTACGGCGGGCGTCCCGGTGAAGAATGAAGACGTTCCACTTACCTGTCGAACTATTTAAGTACTCATAAACTGCAGTGAATCACATCCTGAGGTGAATAACGCGTGATGGTGTCCTGATGCGTTTCAGCCGATTATCCTAATCAAAGAAATGCACTTCCTGTCAGTGAATAATACACTAGTGAAGACTCACCAGCAGTATAGTACTCATTAAATGATTCGTTCTTAATATTATTGAAATGTAATGCGCTCATATGTCGTTGTAAATGTAACGATTATATTTTGTAATTGTTAATAAATCTTTAAGAGAACAGAGTTAATTGATTTACTTGCATTTACACATAATTTAAACACGGTTACGTTCAATACAAATGTTATATTTAAAATATTCTTATATTAAAAATATAAAGGATTAATATATTTTACGTTTTCACCTATACCATTTTATCATCTTATTTAAGTATGAAAGAACGGGGGTGCGCGCGCATGTTTGTGCTCGTTTTTGGATGTGTGTGTGTGTGTGTGTGTGTGTGTGTGTGTGTGTGTGTGCGTGTACACCAGAATCTTATTACTAATCCATACAGTAATAAATGTCACGACATTTTAATTTTGTACAAAGGTGCCCCTAATTAAGGCATCCAAAAGTGCCATAGAAACAATTGCAATAAAGGCTATATATGATTATATGGTCTACGAATAGACCCTTCGTGTAGGTCTCTGTCTGTCTGTCTGTCTGTCTGTCTCTCTCGCTGCTTTGGGGAGAGTCTGGGAGTGGGAGGCGCCCTCGATGACAAAAACACTACCCACTCCGCTCTTCGTCTCCTACCCATCTGTGTACACAATTGTGTGTTCGTCGACGTATTCCTCCAAGACTAATCTAAACAGGAGATCCAATTCAGTTGGGTGCATAAATTCTTGCTACTACTGGCGAAATACAGCCGGTAATTTGGTTAACGAAGCAGCCAGGGAAGCATCTCACATGGATGTTGTACCGCCGGGCTATTGTGTAAACGTACAATGACGGTTGTATGTCCGTTTTCCCAACCAACACGTGGTTTGTGTAGTTCCGTAGTGCTAAAATTTTAGCCACATATTTCAGCAACGGTAATTGGCGCCGAAGATACAATGACGATATTCCAGCTTCACAATATAATCTTTGGGTTCGGCTAGATCGGAATGACCCTGTGGCATAGCGAAAACCAGCACTGTGAACAGGATCTACCTTTTTCTAGCACGGCTTTTTGGCTGAAGAGTACACAGCGTATCCATAATCCATTTTCGGTAGCACTAATAGCAATCGTAATACTGGTTTAATGATTTTTAGTTTTGTTTTAAATATTCATTTGAGATCATGTTACTTTTTATTTCTGTATTGGAGTTGGTTTAGCATAATAGTAGATGACTAACTCTCTGGGCTTAGTACGATAAGTAGCTTTATCAGCACTTTATTTTTCTTTTTTTCTTCTTAATACCAGATAACACCTTATGAGTTTCATATCGTTTTAGTGTATTATTACTGTTGGAAGTAGGCATGAAATATTTTTGTGTGTGTTACATATAAGTAAAACGTTTTATCCCTCTATTGTAAAATTAGTCTACACTATGATTACCGGTCGTGAATAGAATTAGTGGAGCTATGAATACTATTAATTTATGGTCACTCTTTCCTTCGTTTAATACATGCCAATTCTCCACTATACATTACTGGTGCACAATGTTACATATATGTTAGTTTCAGCAACCGCCCCCTGCACTACTGAAAATGTGCAAAGTTCCCCAGGTGCATTACGAATCTCCAGCGCATTTGCCATTATAAACGCTTCTTACCCTTGCTCTCAGTGCACCTATCATATCATTATAATCCCATCTATCTTTTCCACTGCCTTATATCTATGCCATCTAGATACTGGAAATATGAACTCATCATGTACACTTCACTATCCCCTACTGTCATCTTTACTCATACATGATGCTCTCCTGACATTTCCCTGACGAACAGCCCTTTTAATTTGCCTTTTACTATGACAACCGCTACTTTTGATCTATCCGGCGCAAAATAAACCCTATATCTGTCGGGGTGCGGTAAGCAACCTCCTTAATTTTATTCACTGTGTGGATATACTCGGTCTCAACAGCTACCTTACCTTCCTCATGTCCCAAATCTGCCACCCATCTTCCTTCAGTTCTACTAACCCCTTTAACACATTTCGTCTCTTCGGAGCGCTCTTTCGATTCATCCACTGGGTATACAAGGACCGTCTTGTCCACAGGTTTTGGTAGGATCTCTCTGTTCCCGATCTTCTGCCTGATTGCCCCGATCACATCAGCGAACGTCTTCTTAGTTGCCAACTCCCGGCATTCCAGCCTTCTCTCCAAAATTTGCCCTTCCAGCTTAGCAACCCGGACTCTGAGCTAAGTATTTTCTTGTTCCAGCCTGGCGAACATTCCTAAAATAAACCTCGCAACAGTTTTATTAAGTCGAATACTGTCATTAAAATGAACTCATTTAAGTCCTGCCTAATTTGTGCCTAAACAGTCTTGGCCTCTTCACCCTTCTCATCTCTACGTCCTTTCGATGATCTCACTGATGGAACTGATCCTATCCGCTCAATTTCTCTTTCCACTTTCATAATTTCGTTTTACAATTCCAAAGGCAGCGATAAAATTAAAAAATTTTATATGTCCCTTCAAAACTTGTAGACGCAACCCCTCAATACAAATTTGTATTTTGGGTTGCCTAACGTGCGCCGTCGTCCGCACAATAGTGCTACTATGCACATACAAAGTCCTTCACAGTCCTACACTATTAATAAAAATTATTACAGATATAAATATCAATGTAAACTATCCTATCTGTGTAAACTAGGACTATCAATATAAAGTCCTAGCTGTAAATTCAATAAGTCCACAAGCATGAATTAATAAGTTCAATAACTAAAAGCCAATGTATTGCAGTAAACGTTTCCACTGTATGCTGAAGATTACACTAAAGTCGTTAAATAATATATTCTAAAATTAAACATGAAACTGTACACGTGCTATAAAGTCATCGTCATCATCATCGTACCGAAACCATCAAGCACGTGATAGGCAGGGTCGTTCTAATTGGGAAAATAATTTGACGTTTGTGAAAAGTACAGTTATGATTCAACTGTTTTCCTTAAATCCGTGCTTTATCGTTTAACAAAAATGTGTTAATACCACATTCGAAATATAAACGTTTTTCAACGACGTTACTTTCTGCAATTCTGAATGGAATTCCAAATTAAGTTTTAAAAAAATTCTAATGTAAAGTTTTTCCTTAGGACTCGGAAAATTAGGTTTCGTGACCTCAAAAATTTAAAAGACCACGACCTGACAAGGTAATCGTTAAACATGTTAAATTTATAAAACAAAGTATTACTTAAATATAGTTATCATCTTCAGGCGAACACTCATCTCTTATCTTCAGGCGATTGCACTACACCCATGGTCCTAATTTACTATGAGTCTTTCCTTCCAGCGACCTGTAATGTCGTCGTCCCACATCTGCTGCCATAAGGACTTAATATGAGCACGGGCCTTGACACCTGCCTCTGCTCAGCCAAGATCTCCACTCTCTCCTTAAATAAATTTGCTTTGCTTCCAAGACGTCTAACAGGATGCCGATGGGCACCGCCATAACTGCTAGCTCCGACACGGTTTTATAAGAGTACAAGATACTCAGTGCTCCTCGTCGCTGGATAGAAGACGTGCGCGTACGGCTCTCCTGCACCCAAAGTAACATCGGCCCAAACATCCACGCCGTGTAACAGGACAGACTGCACCAAGAACATCTGCAGCCTTCCCTTATTAGGCAAAGGCCTGAAAATATTAACCGTCCGTCTACTAAGGGAAGCAGTCACCACAGTCGTCTTACCACACGGCTTTCGGATATGGTCCCAGAATGTGTGCTTACAGTCGACCCTTACCCTGAGGTATTTTCCCGATCTTTGTGTCTTAATTTATTTATTCTCTACCCTATACGGAATGATTGTAGCCATAGGCGTGCGCACGGGAGGGACCAGAGGGACCTTGGTCCCCCATTAGTTTACAAAAAGCAAAATTAGTGAAAATTAAAAGATGAGAAAAGACAGTGATAAATTTATGTATTATAAAAAAATACACTAATATGAAAGTGCATGTAAGAGTGATTTAAGTCTAGTCAGTAACGTAGTGATAACCCCATCTGCCCACTTTTCTCTCACCTTCTTTCTTTTACAACAATGGGACACTTACAAAGACACGTAACGAACAAAACGCGAGCTGCTGTGTGCCGCCTTGGCTGGTTGTTTATAAACACCGCCCATAATTTAATCTTCGCTAACTTTGAAATGAGCATGGCGGCCGACTATCAAGCGGTGTTTATGTTGAACTAAAATGGAAGCGCCTTACTGTCCTGACAGCGCAGGCCGCAGAGATAAGATAAGCCTCTTCGAAAGCACGTTAGAGTCGATTATTTCCAAGTATGTTTTTGTTTAGCAAGAGTTGCCGGCGATTGAAGTAGATTTTCTAGTAGCTTCTTCTCTTCATTGTGAGGTGAGGTGCTGCAGGAATGAAACTTCCTTTCTACCATGTTTCGTGTTAATGTCTTATTACTTATTTATTAGTATATTAGTTATTTTAGTTACTGAAATGGAGGTGGTATGTTGTGTGTAATACCTACAAACGTTGATATAAATGTTTATTGAAATCATCACACTATGAACATATTTTACAATAAATATTATTTAAGGCTTTTTTTTATTCCATTCCCGCTTCCATTCCTGTTGTTGTTTAGGTCAAAAAACTAAGATAACGATATGTTCTTAATTAAACCAGTTTCTTTTTTTAATGTTAATTTTATAGACCGTTTTACTGAGGGTATTCCATATTCCCCCATATAGTGGTCGCCCTGCGCACGCCTACGATTCTAGTATACTTTTCTTAATCAGGATGACGATCTTAGCTGGCGACCGCGACTCGGTGAAATGACCGCGACTCGGCCATTCATTCACTGCATCGTCGTATGACTTGCTTCAGCTTTAGCTGAGCCAGATTTGGATTACGTGCTGTGAACCACCCCACTGTTAGTAGAATCACGAATACAGTGATCGCTCCAGTACATCCCCTCTTACGCTTACCAGAGATTGCCCTCTAATAAAGAGCTCTTAAAGAACAACTTTGGAAAGAGAGATATTGTGTATCTGCACTGAATTTTACTGCTAAAATCTGTGATCCAAACCAAGAACTGAAATTGGCAAACAATGCCACTTTTATATGGCGCCTATGTATCGGGAATCTATAATATTATGTAAGAATGTCAGTGCCTAAAGATGTAGTCGAAATTGCTAAAAGTAAGTAAGGCCTAATAAAAAATAATCACCGATCTCAAAAACATTGTCAGCAACTCAGGCTGTAAAAGCTTTAATTTTGCCAACTATGCGTGGTTGCAAAATCTGAGGAAAACAAAATTATTTATAAATCTTGTAAAATGAGAGAATTAAACAGAGAGAGAGAGAGAGAGAGAGAGAGAGAGAGAGAGAGAGAGAGAGAGAGAGAGAGAGAGAGAGAGAGAGAGAGAGAGAGAGGAGAGAGAGATGAATAGAAGATAGATAAATAGATAGTTAGTTAGATAGATAGATAGACAGACAGATAGATAGAGAGAGAGAGAGAGAGAGAGAGAGAGAGAGTCATGAGGGGGAGAGGGGAGAGAGCCAGGGAGAGAAAATAGTCCTTCATAAATATGAAAATGTGCAAATATTCATATAATCAAAGAGAGCAAAGAGAATATGTAAAAGTCATTGATGTAACTTCCAATTTTGGAACCCTACTATTATATAAATTATGTTGCCTTTGCATAGAGATCCTATTGCCTCTGTATTATGAATAGAAAGTGCACTATTAAAATATCAACAGCCCACTTAATTAAACAGTGTACATAATCTTAAAAACGATGTGGCTATTTATAATTTATTTTTTAATAAATCTTAAAGATATTCAAGCTATAACCAAAGTACCTTAATCAGGTTTTCTTTATCACAAATAATCTTTACTTTTTGTTGTACGGTATGCAATTAGGAGATACTAACCTCGATGTTTCTATTGTATTGCTAATAAGTTGGCAAATCATGTAACGAATATGCAGAAGGAAATATCCAGAGTTTTTTCCTTCATGTAACTAAGTTTAGTGTAAACGAATTGGTTCAATATTATTAGAGCATCATCAAGTGAAAACGTTAAAAATGTATAATAACCTTTAAATTTCTATTATGTTAGTGTAAACAACATGGATACTAGCTTCTTTAAAGTACAAATTACTAAGATGAAGTTGAATATTACAGGTATATTTACCACAAAATAATTAATGCTTCAATCATTTGTATACAGTGATAGGGTATAGCCTACGTCAAATGCGATATGGATAAAATAGACAAAGGAATAAGAAAAGAAAATGGATTTAAAAATACCAGAAGGTAACCTTCAAAAAAATAAAATAAGGAAATATTATTTTATCTGTGCTTACTTACAGTGGCAACTAGTTACTGAGTCAAGGCTCCTTTAACATCCTCCTCCAGTTGTACCGGTCAAGTGCAGCTGCTCTCCAGTTCCGGGTCCCAAGGATATGGCGCGCATCATAATTGATATTAATAGAGTTTTAGTCTGTATTAATAGATCTGTTCTGTGAGTGCCTTTCTGGGTATTTCATTCGCTCCCATTCTGATCACATGTCCAACCCACCCGAGTCTACCCAGTTTTATAACTTTCACAATATCTGGTTCGTTCAGAAGAGTGTTCAGTTCTTGGTTGGTCCTTTTCCTTCATTCACCTCCCACACTTCCCATTTGATTATTATGAGACCCGATCTCCTTGCGGGACCTTCAATAGCAAGAAAGCCTTCAGTGACTGCTCGAAGGGACCTCCCAACTATATCCAGGTCATCGGCGTATTCTAGGATATGCACCAACTTGTTGAATACAGCCGGAGGAATCTATTCCAGCATCTCTAACAGCTTTTTCTAAGGCAAGAATGAAGAGGAGGCAAGCAAGAGCATCGCCTTGGAGGACTCCCTTTCCATAGTCAAACTCTCCTCACCATTGTGGATCCTCACCATGCCCTTCACGAATCTGTTCACAAGGTGTAATTGTCCTCTCTCAAGAGGAAAGTAAAGGATAAAGATATAAGTAAACGTGTATATAGAGTCTGGATATAGATAAAAATTAAAGGGAAAATGCCAAGATATCTTGTTAGTCCTCAGTCCCACATTCTGTGCCCAAATTTTGATAATTGAATTTGATCTCCATTCCTCTGAAGCTTTTTGTTAGCAGACTCAGGCCATCCGTAAAATCTAGCTGGTCTATGCGAGTGCTAAACCCCCAATGTATATCTCTATGCTTGTTTCTCGCCCTTCCAAGCATGCTGTCTGACATCGTCGGGAACAAAATGGGCGACTGAAGCCAACCGTGTTTAACTCATGTGTGTGGGGTTATGCACCAGAACAGTATACCATATACGGACAGAAGATTAACAATATATTCAATAATAATAATCTCAGCAACCATAACTACCTTAAAGAAGAAATAAGTAAAGTCACAACGACGCTAAAAAAAAAAAAATTAGTGGAGAATAAACTTTAAATGTATTAAAACTCGTGTACAGCTTTATGTTAACAAACTTGCAGACCGACGACAAAAAGCAGCAGCACGGAATAATGAATTGGCAATCCATTTTGACAAAATACCCAAAAATGCACTAATTCAAGAATTAGCCGAAAAACTACAGGTAAGTAGTGAAACGAAAAGAAGGAAACAACGAAAGTTTCAGTAACTAAAATGTTCTTCCTTAATATCAAAGACAGATTACAAACAAAACTGAAAATAACTCCCACCTTCACCTCAATTGTGACTGGACATGGAGAAACGAGATCTCACCTGTATCGCTTTAAGACAATAAACGAACCAATGTGCCAGAGCAATGCAGGAGAACAAACAGTGGATCACACCATCTATAAGTGTAAGATGTTAAAAAAACAAAGACAAAATTTAATCAGTAGTGTAAGAAAAATAGGGATTTGGATATCTACAAAAATAGATCTTAGAAAGAAACCTCTAAAATAAATTAAAACTTTGTCAGTGCAATAGAAATCTAATAAGTTCTGTTATTATACATAACGAATTAATACATACAACCACTGTAAGCTATGTTATGTGTTACGTGTTTGTTGTTACTTGATGAAATATATATTAGCACATTGTAATCCAAATGCGGAAAAGCTTAGGATGTAGTATTACACAATTGTAAATGGAGCGTAGTATAAACAATAAAAAAATGCGACCTGATTTCTCGAGAAACTTTAAACACCGACGTACTTATCACGTTCATTAATCAATGTCTACGAATTCGTTTTTGTAAATAGTGGCTGTTTTACGATATTGTGACCGCAAGTGCACTGTATATGTCCTGCCGATGGTCTATGACCGAAATCGATCGTGTTTAAGAATGTGAGTAATTTAAACTTTATTGCAAATCACATGTATGGTACCTTTAGGCTATGAGCAATAAATACACTACAATAGAACATTGAGATTATAGGTACCATTAGTAAACAATAAGTGTGTGTATATTATAAATACATCACATTATCATTAATAAAAAAAAGTGTATCATGATGTTCCGCCTGATGTTCATAGCCCTCGTGTGTTGGGAGACACAAAGGGTGGAAAACAGATACGTGTACTTCTGCTGAATATCGCTTCTGTCAGTCGAATTTTGTGGAAATCCGTATTTCCTCATAGATTTCTATACGCTCTCACTATTGATTGAATCGAAACCTTCCTCAGAATCATTGAAGAGCGTGTAAAATGTGACCTGGTGTTCAGCGGACTGTTCGCTTATGATGCGTAGGACATTAATTTGGTCTGTGGTGAAACGTCTTTCTCAAAACCTTTCTCGTTCTTTCCCAAAATTTTCATCAATAAGTTTGTTTACCAAGCAACCACTAAAATTCTTCAGAATGAAAGAATGGAAGATAGAGTGAAGTGGAGTGAAGTAGGTGTAGCAATCTGTGTGAGTTTTGGTGAACTAACCGTGAGCGCACAGCACGGCACTATAAAATATATGAATACTTAGTTGATTTAATTCGTTATAATTTAACGGCATTTAACTTGGGACTACGTCTGAAAGAATGTTCAAAAACATACTTAATAAAAACGGTAGAAGCAATAAGTTTTATTTGCAACTTCTAGTTAAAACTTCAGTGTACGTCTATTTCTAAAATGTATTATTGACTTTATTTTTCTTATGGTTTTATACTTATATGCACATCAGAAATTACAATACTCCTATCTCCAGAACAAAATGTAGTATCCAAATTCGATATGAACAATGTTTATTTCATATGGTTATGTTGTGCATCTCTGTCTGCAATGTATACGTGCGCGCGCAGACACGTGAATATGTGTACAGTAAGTCTCTTTGTAACAATTTAAAGCCCCGCTTCCAAGCGTCATTATTTCTTTGTAATTACTAATTATTCAGCACTAATTACCGCCACTGTCTGGTATTCTGTAGCCATGCGACAATATAATAGGCAGATTCTATATGTTATATCACACACACACACACACATACACAAATCCCCCCTCGCTCTCTCTCTCTCTCTCTCTCGCGCGCGCGTGTGTTTTATAATATTGCTTCTGTGTCGTTGTAGTATTATTAATTAATTAAGAAAGTTGTGTTAGTGGTTATAATCACAAACAGAATTATTACTGTTTAATTAATCGGAATATTACTGTTTAATTAATTAATCGGAATAATTTTTCTATAGTGGTGTGCAACAGTAATAATTCTTTTATTGTTATATTGGAGCGTTAGTGGTCTCAAATATTTCTACTAGTAATTTTATACAAACCAACAAACCACTATGTTATCTTTGGTATTGACGAGCGCTTTCGGCAGTCAAGCGTTCTTCAGGTCATTTACCAACAGAGAAATATGAAACCGTTCACTTCTTATAGGCTATACCGTTTTACCGGACCTATCTAGCCCCGCCCCCTGACGAAGTAACGTCTTACTTAGCTCCACCCATAGTGGGTTTTCTTACATGTAGAAGAAGGACATAAATTCATAGACCCAGTCGTAAATTATAAGATAATAAAAGTGATGAGTAAAGAAAGAGAAAGGAAATTAAAGGAAGAAGTGGAAATATTAAAAATAAGAAATAAACATGAAAAACGACTAATGAATATAAAAACCACATTTGAAAATGAAGAAATATTTAGCAGCTTATTAGACAACAAAAAAGAGTAAGTTAACGTAAATTGTAACGGCTACAAAATTGGTAATGTAAGAAAACCCACTATGGGTGGAGCTAAATAAGACGTTACTTCGTCAGGGGACGGGGCTAGATAGGTCCGGTAAAACGGTAGGCTATATATAAGAAGTGAACGGTTTCATATTTCTCTGTCGGTAAATGACCTGAAGATGGCTTGACTGCCGAAAGCCCTCGTCAATACCAAAGATAACATAGTGGTTTGTATAAAATTGCTAGTAGGAGTAATAATTCTGTTTGTTTATTATTAATTACCGGTACTTTAACTTTTCGTATGACAGAAATTTGTTGTTTGTTCTATGTATTTCAATTGCATTTGTAAGTTGATATTACTATAATACTTTTACAAACTAGCCGTTTTGTAGGCCGTAAGCTAAATTCATCAATATATTGAATTTTAGTTGGTGTATTTACTTTTTTTTAATTCATTAGTTTGTTCAATAAGAGGCTGTAGGCTACTAACTCCAAATGGAGTTAGACGTTTTAAGCTAAAAAATGGTGGCTTTGATTCGGTGTTTTTTCACCATACATTCTTATAAATCTGCACTGTATCTGTTGGTTATTACTGCTGGTTCCCCTAGCCCCTAGTCGTCTATTTTGTTTGTCGATTTTCATAGTTATCCAGATTTGTTTTCTTTTCTGCTAGCTTCGTGTCTTTTATTTAACAGATTTAAGAATAAATTTTGTTTCAAGTTTTGTGGTTTCGTTAAATTTATTAAATGAGAGATTTTTGAGGTTGAAGTCCTCTTGGTATTTCGAGACCTGTTGCTATGCTTTTGTTACAGTTGTTGTCCTATTGCCGATTGAGAGAGTGAATAAAGTATAGCTACATAAATGTTACGTAATGTGACAAATTATATTGCTTTGTAAACATAACTAAATATTCAATACATATTGCACGTAGTTTCCTGAAAATAGGCCTACATTTAAAACGACAAAAATACCGAGTACGTGCTTATTTGTAGCTGACTAGTAAAACGGATAAACATTTCTGACACACAGTATTTTATTTACGGAAATAAGTACGTTAGACGGAATTATGTCTGATAACTGACCTATTTGCGCACTCTTT
Organism: Magicicada septendecula; assembly: GCA_034769895.1. Classification (NCBI taxonomy): domain Eukaryota; kingdom Metazoa; phylum Arthropoda; class Insecta; order Hemiptera; family Cicadidae; genus Magicicada; species Magicicada septendecula. The sequence continues at coordinate 331,181,981 of CM068376.1, forward strand.
CTACTTGTATGGCTTTCGCACGTTAACATCGATGTATACCTACTATATGGATCGCGTGCTGACAGGCAAAGTGAACGGCAGAAAACTTTCCGAAGCACCTGCAGCTTCCCCCACTATCGGGAGAATAAAGCGTTTGGCGGTAAGTTAACACGTGTACTAAACGAGTCATTCTGTCAGTAATGCACGTGCTTTGACACCTTACAATTATTACATTTGGGACAGTTCTACTGAAAATTTGTACTTATGAACATCTAACAAAAGTAATTTTTTAGATTTTGATTTCACTAACCAAACTTCAATAATGAGTTTTTCAGAAGTAGAGAAAGATTTCAATGAAACGGATATTGAAGAAAAAACTTTAAGGAAATTATGATTTTGATTAAAGACGTTAGGTCATACTATAAGGATAACATTCTGTATTATCTGTGTGGCTTTATTGTAAACAAATTATTTCGAAGTTAAAGTGTGAAGAGTGCATTCATTTACTAATAACAGATGACAATAACTTGAACGTCAAAGTCATTCATTTTACTGATTTTGTGTCAACTGGAAAATTAATTAGAGCGTCATCAGACGTTTTAAAGATTGTAAAATATATGTATAATTTATTGATTATATCTGACAGTACACTTAATACAAAAAAATGATCGTATCAGCTTGCAAAAGCTTTGCCGGCACAGTGTTTAGAAAACATATTTCAAACAATAATTTTCTGAAGACAGCCATGAAGTGAAACTTATCAAATTAATAGGGACATTATTTTATAAAATGTTGTGCTATGATATTGCTAAGGAAAGAACCGCTGCAGCTACCTTCTCTAAGCTTGATGTCCGCCAAAAGTTAAATAAATTTGTATTATTTAGTAATGTTTAATGTAAACAATTTGTATACAGTTAATACGCAGCTAATTAAATAAAAGAAAAAATGTAATGTAAAGTAACATAAAACCATGGCGAGCGTATATGCCAACTTCTTTTACGCAATAAACATTTTAAAGTTTACGGCTCACGTCTTTTATTCTTTGTTTCCCTTATTCTTATCTTTATTCATCTGGCTTCAACATGAAATGTTCATAAATAAGATCGCAACAGAACTTAGCGATAAACTGAAATAATGTGTCAGAATACTGAAATCTTACAATGAAACAAATGTGTTTATTTTGTTAAAGAACTTATTAAAAACCTCCCACTTTCGTGTCATTAATTGTTAAAATGACATAGCTATACCATTTAACGCAAAATATGCTCCGCTAAAACAACAACAGCTATAAGAAAGCAGAAAAGTCAGACTTTGTACAGGTACAGTATATAGCGTACGCAGTGTTCTTGCCCACCACTGGTGCAGCGGTCGGACCGAATTCAGTGAATGCAGCACGTGATCCATAAAGTATACATCGATGCACGTTAATGATAATGTGTTAACAGCCGTTATGAAACTGCTTACACCTGCAGCGGAACATGTTCTCCTGGTAGTAAGTGAAATTAAGTTTATGTTTGTGTAGTTTTTAAGCTTTTATTTGGCACTTTTTTATCTTCAAGAAGTCTTTCACACACAACATTTACTAATCACTGTATACATAGATTTCAGTTTATTATATAATTCATTTATTTGGCAAATGTAGTAAACAAGTATCCTTTACACAATGATATTTGTTCTGGTTCTTTACTTAAACAAATGGAAGTGTCCTTTTACTTAAACGACCGTCCTGAATATTTGGCAAATTAAAATCAAGACTATAAAATACTCTGAGTTTATTAACGACTACAGTGAATGTTCATCACAGCGCGTAAGAAAAAGAAATACAGATTTCCATATAAAGGGGTACGCAGCTGTAAACAGGTAACTCGTTATTGTGAATGAGTATAAACTACAAGAAATTAAACATTGAGGTGAAAAAGTCAGCGGTTTATAGTACTTATCGTCACAGATTACCGTATATGATTTATGGAAGTAATAAAAATTATCTTAATCCGCTTGAAAATTATCCTCCCGTGTGTTCTTGCAATGTAGATTTTATTAATTATATATTTCTTCTTTAAAAAAAATTCTAAAGTTGTTCCTTTTTCAAAGTGTACTACAAATTCGAATGAGTGTACTAGAAGAACACTTATGAAGTGTACTATTTAGTAGAATTAACTATCCTTTACCACCATTTACCCTGTATAAAACGAAACTTGCGCGACACACGAACATCATAAAATTAGTATGCTAGTCTTGCTGGTTATAGTTCTAAATTTTAAGAAAAGTTGAGATTTACATAGAGTCTCGATAGTTCGAGGTAATTGGGACCAAACCAACCTCGAACTACCGAAAACTCGAACTACGCAAAATGCTGGTATTATCTGCCGTTAGCGGATCTACCCCTCCCTGCCGGCGCGCTGAGCACCCCGCGCTGCGATTTCTAATGTGGAGCGTCTCTGCGTAATAATGTAAAGTGTATGCTGGAAATTTATCTAAAAGAAATGTATACAAAATCTGTAAACTGATGTGCTGTGTATGTGGGTTTTGTTTACTGATTTGCGCGAGCTTTCGAGAACACTGGGGAGCGATAGGAAAATGAAAAATCGACCTCGAATCGTCATTAGTTTAATTAGGTTACAGGCATGATGATTAAATATAAATAAAAAAGTTTTTCGTTAACACTCACAAATCTATTTATTAAATGCATACACTAAAATTTAAAATGACATACAGTAACATTAAAAACTGTACTGTATGTGTATTTGAAAAAAAAAATACTTTTCATGTAACTTACATTTTAAAAAATGAATCAAGAGTTTTTTTTTTGTTTTTGAGTTGACGATCTTTTTTTTAATAATTCCCCGCCACTTTCAGAGTACATATTATTTTTCTATCGAGGTACCTCAAACTATCGAGACTCAACTGTATTCAAATTGTTATTTCTTATTTAAGAAAAATTTAGACTTGAGGAACTTAAACGTGCTTTACAGACTGTAGCATATGGGGCATGTGTACATGAATGGCTATTGTGTTGACAAGTTTTAGTAAACGTTTATCTTATGTTAAGTTAAAATTACAGTTTATTAGATGTGATCGACCATCGAAAGAACAAATGTAGACCGTATATAAAACACAATGAAGAAGTGAATATAACAATTATAATATCTTTAGAAACCAATATAAATCGACATAATATGTGTCTTTAACAACGCTGTTAACACTAAGCCTTTATTACTTTTATTAAGTCTACGAACCTAAATTCATGTTTCTTCTTACTAATTCGTCTTGTACTAAGCGATGAACATCTGGACTATTACTCATCTGGCTGTACGAGTCATGCCTCTACAATTCAGAAAATATTAATCAAATTTGCCGTAAAAGTGTTTGGCACTGTATCAAGATTGTCGGGAAGGAAATGCTTGCATATTAATTACCTACAACGACTGATATCGTAATACATGCTAAGTCCTTTCATCCTATATCCCAGAAATTGGCTGCCTTCCATAGTATGATTAGTATAGTATAGACTTTCATCTTTGCCCCTCGGTGATAAAGAATACCATGAGGAATTAGACACCATTAAATACATTGCAATTACTAATGGTTATGATGTCGATATGGTGAACAACATCCTTCGAAAATGTAAGAAAAAGCATAGAAACATTAACGGACATAAAACTCGCGAGAATACAACACGCAAATATATTGCAACACCGTACACACACCTTATGCCTAAGGTTTTTGGGTCAATTTTTAATAAAAACAGCAATATAAAGGTCACTTACAAAACCACTAATAATATTATGAATAATCTTCGTGTCCGCAGAACTACCAGCCTTGAACACAAAACTGGTGTTTACAAATTCATATGTGACGATTGTGACACCTTTTATGTGGGCCAGACAGGTCGTGGTTTTTTAAAAAGATTTACAGAACATAGGCCGCCTACACACCTTCACAGCTTGGACAATATCAAGTCAAAATTTGCAGAACACCTCATTTCCGAGAATCATAATTACACTAATTTTAAAACTAACTTGATACCTATTCACATATGTAAGAAAGGGCGATATATGAACGCCCTTGAAGAGTACGAAATTTATAAAGCGTATAATAATACTGATACCAAGCCGCGTGTTTTAAATGATCAACTGCTTTTCAAGTCGAATGTATTGTACGACACTGCCACGCGTTATTGTCGTGGTGGGAGCCAGACGTAATTCAGTGCGCGGTCAGTCACCGTACGACGTACATCGTTTAACCGTGGCGCTCGTTTTTAAACATTTATATTGGATTTTAATATTTTAATTATTTGACAACTGTATCAACGTTAAATGATACACGAATATTTTAAGTTCTGAGGATGGGACACGTGTCCTGAAACATGTCAACTTTATACAGGCCCCCAACAAACTATAATGAAGATAAACGTTTGACAGTTTTTATCTGTGATGAAATAACTGAAATTATACATAATTATACATATTTCACTACTAAGAGAACACATTTTTTTGCACAACGAAGTGAACGCGATAACATTGAAAGCGTATACTGAAAGGAAACATCAAACATGAAAGAGGAAATGAGTGTATTAATTTTTTTTTTACCGCAGTGTAAACAAGTTTGTTGTCAGTAAGAGTTGCAAGTTACTGATATTGAGTAACGATATCAGGTGACATCCGCCGTTGATCGTTTATCAAAAGGCTATACGTCAAACATACAAGCAAAAGGCTATAAGGCAAACATCACACACACACACACACACACACACACACACACACACACACACACACACACACACACACACACACACACACACACACACACACACACACACACACACACACACACACACACACACACACACACACACACACACACGCACGCACAGAGGTAACTATGCGTAATATAATATTATACATTACATATTCCTTGGCGCGTGCCGGCGTGCATTCGAACGTAGTTTCCTTCATTCCTAGAATTTTAACAATAACGCTCAACTGTCTACTGTCTTATAGTCTTAACGCGTATTGTTTTTCGTTCCTTGGCGCCCCCTTGGACCAGACGCCCTGGGCATTTGCCCAGTCAGCCCATTTAAAGCCCGGGGTCTGACTTTATAGTGAAGACGTTGTTTCAAAAAGCGGTAGACGGTGAGTTGCAATATATTTGATTGAACAACACGTGGCTTGGTACTAAAATTGGGATTTATTCCTTTTAAACACAATTACTGTAGAAGTACGAATAGGAATCCTGAGAGTGTGGGGGAAAATCTATATTTTTTACGAAAAATGAAATAATTTGTTACTGGATGTAAAACTCCCGTTTGTCGGTGAAATTCCTGAAATATGCTGAAAACGAGCACTGAAAAACAATAATAAAAACCGCGCGGTTACTGATCTATTTCAAACGCAGTCCTGTTTTGCTTTGCATGGTGCAAAGTGTCCAGGTATATTTTTTACCTTTCACACAGAACGATTTTTCGAACTATGGCGAAAACGCAATAATAGGACAAAGTGCTACGAATGTGGTAAATGTATTTATAAATTGCAGATAAGGTAGATTCCACGATATCCATCGCACGCCATCTACAGCCTGAATTGTGTTCTTTTATCATAAGAACTGCAACTGGAAGCCTTGCCAAAGTGTTAGAAAAAGTTGATGTACGCTAATCCCTGGTAGTAAGTGAAATTAAGTTTATGTTTGTGTAGTCTTTACGCTTTTATTTGGCAGTTTTTTTATCTTCAAGACGTCTTTCACACACAACATTTACTAATCACTCTATACACAGATTTCAGTTTATTATAATTCATTTGTTCGGCAAATGTAGTAAACACTTTTTAATAAGTCTCGTTGAGTTTAGCCAAGTCCTCGTTCGGACTTTGTCGTTAAGGTGGTACTTGGAACGGATATTGTGAGTACCTAGTTTCCTGTTGTTTATTTAGATGACTTGGCCAAGACAAAATAAAGGTTCTCACAGCTGAAAGAGTAGAAACAGCCACTCAAGCAGGTGACAGTGGCAGAATTAGAACCATAGACGCTTCCTTGGACTCAGGAACGCGCATTTTCCTCTCTGCTACTACCACAGTTGATTTTTCAGTACCTCTTGTGTCGTCACACAAACTGATACTTGTTCCGTTTCCTCATCCGATACAAATGATGTTCTTCCTGTGCATCTGCAGATTTCTTTTTGGCCAGCGTCACCTTAGACCTACATAAAACAACATAAACGGAAACATGATCATGAAAGTCTTAGTCTTCAAATTCTGGTTCCCAGTATATATGTAATTTTCGATAGAGTTGGTATGATACAATAAACATGCTATTTTACATGTGCATGGGATATGAGTGTCACAGGATTTTAAGAATAACACTGGAATATCATTTACATATCTTGAATACTCTATGAGTTTTACAATAAAGGAGTGGGTGACAAAATAAGTAAAGGATTCGTGCATATGAAAAAATCATCACAATTGTATGAATTGTGGGATTAAAGCGTTGATAACAAGCGTTGATAATAAGCGTTAATTTATCAGGAGAACAGAAAATATAGTCGCTCAGAGTTTGGCAAAAACTTTAATTCGACGGCGTTACTGTTTAAAGAAATTTGTTCAGTGGAATCTCAATTAACCGTGCGTTAATTAGAAGCATTAGTCTATCAGGAGAACAGAAAATAACAAAAAGAGGTATAGATGGTGGCAAAATTTTAATACGTATATACAAACGTTTGTATTTGTATACAAATTTTGTAATTGAAACGTTTTTGGTCCGTGTCAGCAGAATTATTAGTATTTGTCTGCATATATCTTCTTTTTCTGATAGTTCCTATTCGTTTCGGATGTTGGATATCATACAGACTATTTTAACTTTCTGTACTGCTGCACGGAATAAGTAGGTTGTATTCATGCCAAACCAGGTCCTTAAATTTCTCAGCCATGATATTCTCGGCCGCCCAACTCCTCTCTTTCCAAGTACTTTTCCCTGTAGTATGGATTGCTGCAATAAGTAAAATATCTGTTCATGTCTCATGAGATGTCCCAGATACTGAAGCTTCTTTATCTTCACAGTGTTAATAACTTCCCTTTCTTTCTTCATCTTTCTAAGAACTTCAACATTAGTTACATATGCTGTCCATAATGCTCAGTATTCTACGGTAAAGCCACATTTCGAAAGATTCAAATTTTTTAGTTGTGGCTTCAGTCAGAGTCCAAGATTCTACACCGTAGAAGAGGCCCGAGAATACGTAGCAGCGTAAAAGTCTCATCTTTGTGTTTATTGTTAAATCGTGACTTTTGAATAAACTGCTCATTATAGTGTACACTGCTCTAGCCTTTTCAATGTTGCTCTTTATTTCTTGAGAGTGGTCCCATTATCATTGACTATAGTACCAAGACATGTAAATTTTCTTACACGTTCAACTGGCATTTGGTTTATATTAAGGGTGCAGTTTGTGAACTTGTTCTTAGATACAATCATTAGCTTCGTTTTATTAACTTTTTTGTCTATACCATATCTACGGCTGCTTTCTGTCACTCTATTCATTAGTTGCTGCAGCCCCTCCCTCTAAGCTATCTGCGAATATCACGGTATCATTCGCATAACGTACGTTATTTATTCTTTTACCTTTCAGAGAGATTCCCCCCATCACATTCATCTAAAGCTTCTCTAAAAATACCTACAGAGTAGATGTTGAATAAAAGCGGAGATAGTATACATCCTTGTCTTACTCCACGCGGAATCTGTATCTCTTCAGTTTTTCTCTTTATCTACTCTAACCACTGTAACCACTGTAGATTGGTTCCAATACAGTGTAGCTATTATCCTTAGGTCTTTTCCATCTAATCCAATATTTTTCAGGATATCCATCATTTCTGATGTTGGACTCGGTCGAAGGCCTTCTTGTAATCAATGAAACATGCAAAAACATCACAGTTTACATTTCTACATCGTCGGAATAGCACCTGAATACTGAATAGAGCCTCTCGTGTACCTACTGCATCTCTGAAACAAACTGTGTGGCTTCTCACAGATTTTGTATATTCTCTTGTGGATGATCTTAAGGAAGAGTTTGAGACGGTGACTCATTAAACTAATAGTTCTACATTCGTCAGATTGTTTTGCTCCTGGTTTTTTGGGTAATGTAATGAATTCAGATTTAAGCCAATCAAGTGGAATTCTTCCTGTGTCATATATAAGGTTGAATACCGCAGTTAGCCATTTTATACCGTCGTCAGCAAGAAGTTTAAGAAACACTATCTGCACATTATCCGAACCGGAGGCTTTACAGTCTTTCGTTGTATTTATTGCTGATTTTACTTGATCCGTGATTATTTATGGTCCGGTGGCATTGTCAAACTGAGGGGGTTCTGGTCTGATATCATAAAATAGTTGTTTTATATAACATGTCCATGTGTTTTTTATTTCTGCTAGTTCGATAATAATTTCACCATCATTGTTAACTAGTTTGTTCACTTTTTTACTGTTTTCCCTAGTTATTTCTTTCACTTTCCTATGTTCATTATATCTATCGTGTTTTTTTGTAGTGCCTCGATCTCTATACATTTCTCTTTTACCTCTTGTTCTTTAGCTTCTCTGATCCTCTTTTTAATGATGTTATTTATCGTTCTATATTCATTCTTTGTTTTTAACTTTTCTCCTTTCTTCCATCAGTTAGAGTATTTCATCCATCATCCAGGATTTCTATTTGGTTTTATCCGGCTTCATCAATTCTTCTTTGACGCTCTCAATATTACTATTAAATTGCCTAAGTAGTTCTTTCTTTATAATCCAATGTATTCGACAGTGATTGACATTTCTCGTTAATAGCACTTTTAACTGGACTTCTTATTTGTGGGTCTTTAGTTTACGGATGTCGTTATGTATAATATTCTTCTTTATTGGTTTTTTCATTCTAACTTTAAATGTTGCAACCAGAGGGTTGTGATCCGACTGAAAATCAGCTCCCGGGTATGTTTTCACCGAAATACAGCTCTTTCGATATCTTCTGTTTACTAAGATATAGGCAATCTGATTTCTGATTATTTTTCCAAACGCATCCCTATGTGATTTCCAGCTGTATAATCTTCTTGGTGAAAGCCTGTACCATGTATTTGTCACCACAAACACCTGTTCCTCAACAAATCTCCAAAGCAACTCACCTCGCTCATTTCTTACTCCTATTCCGTGTGGGCCTCTCAGGTTTCCTGACCTTCCTTCTCCTACTTTTGCATTAAAGTCTCCCATTGTTATTATTATATCTTTTTTTGGGTAACTTCTTTAATGCCTCTATTATCTTAGAGTAGAAATCTATCACTTCATCATCACTGTAGTTCTGCATGTCTAAGTGAAAATATGTAAAATATTTGAAGTAGGGTTATCTCATACAATTCTTTCTTATTCGCGTTTTAAACAAGAATCCAAAATAGAACATTTTTATTCTTTTTCAAGTCAATAGGATAGAGTATATAAAGTGATAAAATATTTTTTTTTTATCATCGAATTAATTAAAGTTACATGAAAGTGAAAATGAAAGAGGTGAAATGTATGTACGCCTACACATAAAAGCAAATATGCGTATCTCAATAAGAACTTAGACAATTATTATCATAAAGAACTCATCGGTTAATCGTTCTTCTTTTCATACACTTGTGAAACCTGTACAGTTAAAATGAGAAATAGACAGTATTTAGCCTAAATACTGTCAATTATTATTTAAAATCGAAAATTGACAATCATTATTGTGAATATTCCAGCTTAAAATAATTTTTATTGTATACCCCTACCATTAAAAAAAGCTGAATTCAAGAAGAGCTGAGAATAATCGAAGCTGAAGAATGTGTTGAAGTCTGTTCACTTACGTGCTTTTAAACCAGGGACTGGTAATCGCGATTATGAACTGCACTGCAACGCCTAATTAAAGTTTCTTTATAGTTAATTAAATTTGTATTCAGGTAACAGAATCATTTTCATTTGTCTTTACAGGTAATCTGTTAGTTATTAACGTAGTTAGAAGAAACCAGTAACAAGGTCTGTGCCGTGTCACAACTAACATGTGGTTGGCTGGAGCGTTCTACTTGCTAAGTGACCTAGTAGGTCTAGAAAAATACAGATCAAAGTTGGCTTGTTTCCTTAAATTATTGCATTCTTGTTAAACAAAAAATGTTTTGGTAACACGTTAAGAATTTTAGAAGCTCTCTGAGGGTTTATCTTTAGGTAGGCTATATAAAATTGTACATGCTAGGTTTGTAAATAAAAATACGATTATTAAATTCTGAAAACATCTTTAAAATTATAACTTGTACTCTGGTTTCAAAATTCATTCTTTCTACTGTCACAAAAATATGATAATGTTACGATGGTCTAACTGATCGTCGTATGGTACAGTGGAAAACAAAATACAAGACACCAATGAAGTCACTAAAAAACAGCTTTAATTATCACAATTAACAGTTTGTAATCTACAGGTTATTCAACAAGTTATACCCGTACAATAATTCAAGTTAAACTGTCCACATAAATAATAATGCCAACCAATAGAGTCCCGCACAATAATCACTTTTTACTAATACACCACTTGAGACGCACTGTGTAATCGCACGAAGTAAACCAAACTGACCGTCGCTGAATGCCTATACTGTATTTATACCCCGCTGATATGCCCATTTTGGATGACGTGTTAAACAAACAGGCGCTCTCGTGAATTCACCAGAAACAGTGTCCTTGAACACTCTGCGCTGACCGATACGGTCTGGTATAGACTGGATAGTTGACGCGTAGTTGTCTTTCATCTCAAAGCACACACACATTACAGCTGGGGTAGCAGTCCGTACTACGTAACACTTTTTCCGCATTACGTAACAATAAGTTTATAACCAATAGAACATCCTAATTATTTCGGGGATTCAGCCGAATCCCATCTCTACACTTATTTTACATTAACGCTATATCTCAGCGTTTCTTCACAAAAATGTAATTTTCAATTTAAAGTTCTCACTTGTTTCTTGTTAGTTGTGTATTACGGGGGAAACGGATACATGTGCGCCTGTTCAGTATCTGCACTTTAGATAGCAAAATCTTTTAACATTCGATAAAACAATGCTGCGGACGTTGATAGCCACTTCAGGGAAGTAGAAACTGGAGACTAAACCCAGGCTGGCAGAGTCATTTTCTGCCGGCATTTTGAACGATCAACAACATAAAGGAGAATGTAGAACAGAGAAAGAATTCCATAAAATGAACTTGCAATTTAACACAAAGAGGTCCGTTCATCTAAATGACTGAATTACGCTCTCTCCACACGGCACTCTCTAGTTGACTCCGATTGATGAAAAGTAGTAGGAGTACAACCTAAACGAGACACCACACGGAAACATACGGGTTACAATTATACAAATACATTGTCGGAAATATACACAAAAACACGAATATGAGAACAAATAGGATAAAACCCACGGGTTTCAAACGTAATTGTTACAGCCTCTAGTAACGTACATCAGTGGAACCACGGCTTTCGCGATTACCGAATAAGAGAGATTGGGAAGGGGTGTTAAAATAGTAAGGAGGATCTCATACGATAGTAGAGGAGAATGTACGATTATAAATAAAGAAATATAAGAAACAGATTATAAACAAGCGAGAAAATCTAAAGAACACGAGAAAGGATAATGAGGGAGTGCATGCCTAATGAGAGGAGCAGACCGAGATGTACCAGAGGGCGAGCTGTGGTGGAGGTGTTGATATTAGAGTGGCCGAAATCAGAGAAGTCTGCAACGTGTTGGAGAATTTTGCAAATACTCACAAAACTTATAATTAAGGAAAACACTAGAAAAGAAAGTAGAATCACAAGTGCTCCAAAATGGGTAGCTGTCAAATAAAAAGTTATAACCTAATAATAATAATAAAAAACGTATCTGTAGAATCAATTGGCGAATAAATACGGCTGTCTAATGTAGAGCACATATTTTCCATGCTGTAACAATTCTTTTCTACGAGAGATAAATCAATGGAACAGACTCTGGCTGAACAAAATGATTTTATCACTAATATATCTTCCCTCTCTCACTCTTCCACCCTTCGCGCTCTCTCTCTCTCTCTCTCTCTCTCTCTCTCTCTCTCTCTCTCTCTCTCTCTCTCTCTCTCTCTCTCTCCCCCTCTCCTTATCTCTCTTCACTCTCTCTCTTACTCTCTCTGTCCCTCTTTCTCTCTCTGTCTGTCTGTCTGTCTGCCTCTCTGTCTGTCTGTCTGTCTGTCTCCCTCTCTCTCTTTCTATCTCTCACTTGTCTTTGACCACAATTGGCACTCTAAACACTCAACCATTTTTATTACACTATCATCCTCATATAAAATAGAGAATTATGCACACGATAACAGAAATGATTTACCAACTTGCATTAAAGGGTTACAGTATACAGACAACTCTATTATATGAAAATGGTTATTACTTAATATTTACATTTTATACAATGTTATTTACCTGGAACTTGGTCTATACAGAGTAAATAACATTGTATAAAATGTAAATGTTAAGTAATAACCATTTTCATATAATAGATCTGTTATCTATAATGTTGTTTTATGTAAGTTTGTAACCCTTTAATGCAAGTTGGTAAATCATTTCTGTTATCGTGTGCATAATTCTCTATTTTATATGAGGATGATAGTGTAATAAAAATGGTGAGTGTTTTAGAGTGCCAATTGTGGTCAAAGACAAGTTAGAGATAGAAAGAGAGAGAGTGAGAGAGAGAGAGAGAGAGAGAGAGAGAGAGAGAGAGAGAGAGAATGAAGAGAGATAAGGAGAGAGAGAGAGAGAGAGAGAGAGAGAGAGAGAGAGAGAGAGAGTGAATAAGGAGAGAGAGAGAGAGAGAGAGAGAGCGAAGAGTGGAAGAGTGAGAGAGGAAAGAAGGGAGACAGCGAGTGATATGTAGTAAGAGAGAGAGCGAGTGGGATTGATAGTGAGTGATAGAGTGATTTCAGGTTAGAGTGAGAGGCTGTCAGAAGGACTGGCAGGGGAAGAATGGGTGTGAGAGAAGGTGTGATTGTGGACACATACATAAAATACATTATTCTATAGTACTCTTGACTATATTTTACAATATGATTACAATTATTATCCAAGTTTACCTGTTAGTAAAATTTACCAGAAACTTTTGTTTGTAACCTTTGTCAACTATCTGATGTAAGTCGTAATGCTCTACAGTTATTGTGTAAATTGTATGTTTCTAAATTATGATGGTTTTGTTAATACCAGTAGGGAGTGAAACATGGTAAAAATAACTATTAATAATTACGTAGTGAACATCCCCTAATCTGTTTCAGTTATAGGTAATATATTACTTTGCTATATGTTGACTGCTGTAGGTATAAACAATTTATGCACCAATCTAATATCCAATTGTTGATTACTGTGTGTTTAATTAATTAAAATATCATTACATTTAGTAATTTAAATTGTAATACTGTATAAATTAAGTTCTCTCATACTATAATTTGCTCGTTTTCTTAAAGATAATTTGAAGATGTAAACAAACTATCATAAGTCTTCACATATAAAATGATACATACATACGCACGCACACACTCACATACACCAACACGTTCACCCAAATATTTAATTGTTTCGTTATGTTCGATATTTCTATTGTATTTCATACACAGGTCCTGAAGATGACAATAAATATTGTCGAAACGTCGACGCAAAATAACTAAAATTTGTATTATTGACCGATACTCACTAACCATCCACTAAACCATTCGTTGATTGACGGTCACTAAAAATTAAGGATTTGATATAGGGTAATTATTTCTACATGCCTTGGAGTGTTCAATACAAGAATTCAAACATCAATGCAGGTACAAGCACGACGCGACGGAAGTTCAATAGCGGTGTCAAAACTTTGAACTCGTATCTACACATGGGCCAGGAAAGATTGCAGTTCTATCCATCGGTAGGAAGCTGGGCGTCGAGCAAGTTATAGATAACTTTGCCGAGATCAAAAAAGACTTTTCAAATATGGCATGAAAAATGTTATATTTACAAAACTCAACTAGAAGTAAATAATATCATTAATTTCTCTTTCAATGTAAATGTTGTTTTTATTTGTTATGTATGTCCACAGTTATGTTGTCCACAGTTATAGATTATTCCACAGTTGGGCGATAGGCTTCGCATATTACCATATTTCATTATCTCGTCGCTAGTTTGGTGCTCAATTTCTGGCTGGGTTGTGGCTAGTAACATCCCAGTAGATTCAGTAGGTATAGGAATAATTCGAAGATTCTATATAAGATGTAAAGACAACAATTTATAGAACTAGAAGTGGGCCCACCTTGAAAATTTGCCAGGGGCCCTGGGCCCGTAGTTACGTCATAGTTTAAAACATAATCAATACAAAAAAGAAAAAATAAACAATAATAAAATAAGAGGACTTATTTAAATTACTATATTTTAATTTGTACAGTTTGTTTATTTATCACAAACTTACTACATTAAGGAAACACAATGTCAGATACCCTGACCGGCAAGGTTTAATACACATGGGACTTCGCAAGTAGATCCGCGCTTTAACCACACCAACAACGACAGATGAAGTTCGAAAAACAATGTATTACAAAATCATATCAACGATATGTATTTCCCCTTCAACTATAACCATATATTCGGTCACAATATTTGATAATACAAATAGGTATCTGTAGGCTACTTAACTAAATTCGTACCAAATACGATAAAAATATTTTCAAAAACAGAATTATCACTGTTGCACACCTCTACAGAAAAATTATTCCGATGAGCTGTAAAGCTTGAATGCGCTAATCGGAAACATTTTTCTTTAGTGGTGTACAACAGTGATAATTCTGTTTGTGATTATAACCACTAACACAACTTTCTTAATTAAAAATATTTTCAGTTCATTTATTTATTGGAAAATTAATGTTATGTATTAGAAGACAAAGTAAGAACATAATCATATTCAAGGTGCGCGCGCGCGCGCGCACACACACACACACACACACACACACACACACACACAATTACTTTTCTGAAATCTACAAATTGTAATGTAAAATAGATATGTAACATGCTTAATACTAATATACCACATAATAAATCAATATAATAATATTAATTAAATTTTTATATTTTGAAGCGATGAAGGAAAAATATAATTTCATTTGGTAAAAAACGTTCACGCTCTAGTGTAAAAAACTAGTACTACATACTACAGTCGAAGGGTTTCTCGTTATAGTGGTTACAGCACTGTTTACGTATTAGTTGCCCATTATGTGTTTTTTCCATTATCTCGCAGCTGCAATTATATATAGTAAGTTGAATGATCACATTTTCTTCTGTAAAGCTTTTCGAACTTTTTATTAAGTTAACGTTATTTGTTTTATCGAATCTGTAAGTTCATTTAACACAATAAATTCAATGTAGCCCACACGTTTGCGAATCTTTAAACATTTAAAGCCATAACTGGCAATTCAGATTAAGCGTTGTTATAAGTTAACCAACTATATTGTTTAGGAAATGATATTATATTGCGTAATTTTAGAGGCCCGTTTATTGTTTGCGGTTTCAAAGTGGAATCCGTCAAAATGTCACGTCAGTTTAAAGAATCGCAGTGTTCTGGTAAATTTGAGGTTATGAAGCGTGTGTTACCGGTGACAATGATTATTAATATTGATAATGATGAAATTATTACTGCTGATGGTAACTTGATTACTATGTTAGAAATTAACAATAGTGATTAATATATCTTTATCTGATTTCCAGTTGTTATCGTCGTCGTGTTGCTTTTTGTCTCGGTGAACCAAAGCTATCAGTCCATTCAGGTAAGGCGTAGTTTACAGTTATTTTGTTAGGGAAACATTTTTTAAAGTTATTTTTGTATAATAACGTGGTTATGTGTCAGATATTTATAATGCAATTTTACGAGTTTTATTTTTATTTATTTATTTTACTACTATCTTTATCAAATTATATTAACGTTTAAAAGTTATAATCTAGTGCAGTGGTTCCCAAACTTTTCAGTCCGCGGACCCCCCCCCAAAAAGTTAAAAATTTCACGGAGCATGTCTGAGTTCTGAAATAAAACAAACAGTAAACATGATACAAACTCTTAGACCTACATTTTTATTAAAATTTATAAAAATCAAAATTCTCTTAACTTGCAAAATTATAATATTAATCGTATCGAATATAGTTTACTGTGAACAATGAAGCTGCTTTTGTACAATTAGCTCTGATAATGTCTGATAATTTCAATATTAAGTCTTTAAGTAGCGGTTCCGTAACCAGCGTCGCGCAGCCAGCGTTGCCAACCTTGGCGCTATCTTTCCAGCCACACGTGTCGAAATCCAGCTACTTAGGCGTAAAACCAGCTACATGGAAAAACGTTTTGGTTAGATACAGTGCTTATACGTAGACTAAAACGGTGCGATCAGTTCTGCTTGATGCGGGCGGCGCTCTTGTCAGTTCGGCTGACAAACAGATCTGCTACACAACGTGATTTAAAGACATTATTGAAGCCGTCAGTTTCAAATTACTTTTATAATTACTATTAGTTTGATAAAAAAATACTGGAATTCCTACAAATTCTAGAGCATAAAAAAATCGGAGAAAATTACGGTATATTCTATTTTTTCTTAAAAGTTCCGCGGACCGCACTTTGGGAACAACTGATCTAGTGCATTACAAGACATGCTTTTCTTACTGTAAAGGGCTTCATTAGACGTCACCACATGCCTGCGTTGTTGTAAAACCAGTAAAAGTTAATTTTGTTGTAGTGCCAATTGTTTTGTTCAATGTTATAATAATAGCTGAGTTTTTGCAAGTGTAATAAACTTGAGTGCCTACGCCTAGTGGTTTGAGAGACTGTTTGATGAACGCGGATATTTTTTAAATTTAATCCTACGTGTTATTGATAACTTAACTCACATAAACATAATAAACAATCAAAAGTTAGCTAAACGTTTGTTTGGCCTACTAGGAAGTACAAAATTAAGCAACTGGTTCACTATACATGTGTTGTTCGAGTGAGGTGTAACCGCGCCACATGGCGTCAATTTTGGAGCTGTCCTTCACCAACGTGATGGTAAAGATTTCCTTGGACCCGTTAATTGAATTTCTGTAGCTTTCCTGTTTATATGATAAACGTTGTGTTCTCAGTTTAAACCAAATAGTTTTCTGTCTATCTGGGGAATGTCTTACAATAACTTTTGAATGTACCTTGGAACGTTTTCTGAAAACTTGGAACGTGTGTCAAAATCGTTACTACACAGGGCACTACTCTTTTTGAAAGGTTGAAATTGTGAAAAGAAAACGCAAAAATCCATGTGAGTGTCATATTAAAGAGAATTTAACCACAATCTGAATATAGTATTCAGATTTGTAAATTTCAAGAATTTTAATTAAGAAAGTTGTGTTAGTGGTTATAATCACAAACAGAATTATCACTGTTGCACACCACTATAGAAAAATTATTCCGATTAGCCCTTTCAAGCTTCACAGCTCATCGTCAGATCGGGAAAAATTCTGACGATGAGCTGTGAATCTTGAAAGCGCGAATCGGAATAATTTTTCTATAGTGGTGTGCAACAGTGATAATTCTGATAATTCTGTATATAAATTTCAAGATTTAGGACACCGCGGCTCAAAAAACGTAGGCTACAAAAATTTTCAGCTAATTGCAAATTGCAACTCCGACTACACTCCGTGTGTACTCCGATTATAGTATTTACACTGACAATTATTTTCAATTTAGAGCACAACACATCTAAAATAGAAGTTAAAATTTCGAGAATTGTATAAGTCTGTGCTGGGCACCAAATTGTATAAGTCTGTGCTGGGCACCAAATTGTGAAGAATGTTATATACAGTAGGAAGTAAGTATCCTTCCATAATTTGACAAAATCAATGTTTCATTGTCCCTCTTAAATTTCGGACCTCCTTCAATACGTTTGTAAGCTATGTTTGCAAAAAACACTTTACATATTATGGACAACTTTATCTCTTATCAGAAGTATTCCGTATAGGTCCAGATGGCTATAAAACATACATAAACTTAAGAGATATGACTAAATTATCTGTCACTTAGGCATTATGTTTATAAATGTAACTAAAATTTAAGTGTTCGAATTTGTAATGTTTATTGTAGCTTACTCATAATAATAACAAAATAATAACGATGACTATCTGCATCACATTTGTTGTTTTACTTAAAACATATTTTTCTGGGTTTTCGTAATTTTTCTTTTACTTTTTTGTTTTATAAGGAAGGCCTGTAGCAGTATATCCGTCACTTCCTCGTGGGGTTTCTCGGTTAACGCGAAGAATCATAAATACGAATGCCGAATCACTTTAATACAGATTTGAAAATATAAAATTTAGCTAATGGTTTTATCTAATTATAAATGTATTTTTTTGAAAACATTGAGCGAGTTCTGCAGCTTAGGAAGCTTCCTGGTAATTATCTCCTTCAAAATTACTGAAATTGGATATTTCACATTGTAAATCACACACACACACACACACACACACACACACACACACACACACACACACACACACACACACACACACACACACACACACACACACACACACACACACACACACACACACACACACACACACACACACACACACACACACACACACACACACACACACACACACACACACACACACACACACACACACACACACACACACACACACACACACACACACACACACACACACACACACACACACACACACACACACACACACACACACACACACACACGCACGCACGCACGCACGCACACACACACACACGCACACACACACACACACAATATGATTTTACACAACAGACAAAATACGAGCTATTCCCAAAAATATTTTCAAGTATGTTGTTTTTGTAACTTTGCAATTCCGACTACAACACGTGAAGGTTGAGTATCATTCTTCCTCACATTAACTAACATATTACTGCCTCGGTTCACACAGTGTTATGATTCTGGTCCAAGCCAACAATCACGAACTGATTATCTAAAATTCCAATGAAACAAGAAAGTTGTTAAACATTTTTACACTCCATTTCTGTACTGTAGGCCTAAGGTACAAATTTGTTAGGACATGTAAACGACAATTGCCTCTTAAACCACTGGAAGAGGCTACATATGGTTATAACGTTTTAAAATCACATCAAACCATATAACAATGAATATGTCAAGCAATACTATAACAAATTGTACTGGTTTTACAATCCCTACAGGTATGTGGCCACTTATATTATCTTGAACCTACATAAAGTTATAAGTTATTGTATAACTCCAATTGTTTGCTTTACTTATGCATGGGGAACAGATTATTGTTGGGACCAGTAGTCTTTTATTGTCCTAGTTTTCCGTTCAGAAATGTAATCTCGTTTTCTTGTTTTCAAGATCATAAGTGGATTCATCTGTAAAAGCCTCTCAAAGTAGACATACGCGGAAAGAGAGGTTGAAGTGGAAGTAGAAGGAAGTAAGCGGTAGAGGAGAATCAGGAAAAAAGAAAAAAACGAAAAACATGTAAAAAATTATAATATAGGCCTATATCTCATATGGTATTGTATACGCGTACGCTGTTTGTACTTCTACAAATTGTTTTTTACTCTGTTGGAAGTTTAAAGTTTATACATTTAAGTGATTAATTAGAAAAATTATATTCTTAATTAGGTCCAGTTGACAATAATGAGCATTAGTGATACGTTGTAGTGTTATTTTTGAAGTTAGTTTGGGTGGAAAGTAAATTTGGCTGAGACCTAGTAGGCCTACTGTCCTGCGCCTTGTTATTACTTTATATTAGCTTTAAGTACCGTACTGTAAATTCTAGACTATCCGCGGGATTGTGTGGCGCGATTGGCGCTGATAACCCAATTACGAGGATAATCCGCGATATGTAGAAAAATGACAGAAACTAATGAAAACTATTTAATTAGCTGTTTATTTAAAATAAATCAATACAGTAAAACCCCATTAAGGCTCTGATCAAGGACCTCGTGGAAAAAAGAGTAGTAAGTGGGAATCGAGTATTAATCTATACTGATAATACATATTTAAACAATCACATTTTCCATGCAGTTTAAATACCAGTTCTCATGAACCGACAATTCGCCAAAGAAGTTGTACTCATAAAATTGTCTTATGTAACCTTATACAAAATTCAAGGCAAATTCACCCACGTTTTTATGCGCAGCAGGGATTACATGCAGGAATGATTTACCGCAAACGTGTGAATTAGAAAAATACGTGTCAGTGAAAACACTGCCGACCTGTCGACAAACATCGCAGTTCAATGTTTAGCCTCAATATCTAATTTTTCACATCAGATCGGAAATGATGAGCCGTGAAGCTTGAAAGCGCTAATAGAAATAATTGTTTCTATATGTTGTGCAACAGTGTTATTTCTGTTTGTGATTATAACCACTAACACAACATTATTAAGTAAATAAAAATTTTTAAGATATAGATAAAACATAAAATGTACGAAAAATTGCTGTTCTTACAGCCTGGTGGAACTCTTATAATGTGTTACATATTACATTTTATTTAAAGAATAAGTTATATGTTTTTATTTTTTATAATTGGAACACTCGTTTTTAAGTTGTCGCTTAAGTTTCCTCACCATTATTTCGTCAGCAAGCAATTAACCACCTATCGATCTATTAATGAAAATTATCTATTGATAATTTGTTCAGGAATGAATTACAAGAAACGTGTGAATTAAAACATGTGACAAAAATACGTGTCAGTGAAGTCACTGCCGAAAGACATCACAGGTGCTCAAATCCCAAATAATTGGCGTCAGAATTTAACCATTCTACGATCTCCCCTTCAACGTTCTCCCCTTCAGAAACTGATTTTGCTAAGCTAGCCAGATCAGAAACAGAAATTCCTTTCTGTTAACAAAAATTACGCCATTATGAAATTTCCTGCTGGACAAAACCGAGCACTGTGAGTAAACAGTGCCTTTTGTGACAAGCCTTTGGGGGTGAGACGTTTTCAGACTTGAGGCACGAAATGTTTTCCAAACCAATCTTGGAAGATGCTTTACCCATCCAGCATTTTCGTTGATTGTAGTAGTGAACAGATTACTATACAACACTAAAACTCTGAGAAACGCCGACTGTTTCTGACGAAAGAGTCAGAGGTTCCCGGAAAGGAACTCAGCTCTACCCACAAATCCTACTCTAACGTTCTCGAAGACGAAAGTCGCGTAGTCCCTGAGTACGTAATGTAGCAGACGAGAGAGGATGAATGGCGAGTTCCCGGCGCCATAAAAACTGGGACACATCGGCTAAGGGAAGGGAAACCTAACAGAAAACTCCCTGGTCCTCCAGGTTGGGGGTTGGGCTGTAGGCCGATAACATACCCCCGGAAAAAGTACCAAACAACGGAAACTTCAAGACGTGGTGGATGAAGATGCGAAAGAAATACTGATAGCGCGTTCCTGGATGAGGATGGCTACCGACGGAAGAGAATGGGGGGGGGGGAATTGAAGGAGGCCAGGGCCCAACAAGGGCTGTAGTGCCATAGGAGAGAGAGTAGTGATCAGCTCTTGTTCCTTTAAAACGTCGCGGTTGTTTTATTGTCCAATTACGGTCGACTCGAGCTTATGAATCCCTGCTACATTACTGTACGACGTGATAGTATTCCTTCCTTGTTAGACTTATGACATGCACCTTGGCGTTTGGAATAAACATGCAACGTACGGGACGACAAATGTTTCCAAAAAACTCCCGATTCATCAGTGTTGTAGGTCTGTCCGGGCGAAATCCCGTTAGACACAATAAACTGTTCACTTTCAACAAAGTTGAAGTCCTTGAATAACTTCGGAAGTCCTTCAGCAGCTTGCTCATTACTACTAAGTTTTTCGCCATAAAGTCCTAGTTCTCTTATATCGTGGTGTTTTTGAACCTTGTCAATCATCTTGAAGGTGCATCGAAAGGCCCTTTCAACCCAAGCACACCAAATAATTGTTTTGCTTTCGCGTCAATAATAGATCCTAAAGTCGGTGTACCGTCATTTCGCACATGGGACACACACTATAACAGATGTGCTGCATCAGGTTCTTCATAGGCAGAACTTTTCATTCTTTTCCTTTTCTTCATTACAGAAAAGTTGTCAGACCTAGATGCAAACGACTCATCTTGTCTTTTTGATTGAAAATTTCCCGAAGCTTAGTTTCTCTTATGCTCTATTCGAGGCTCGTTTGGTTTCTCGATACACCATTTTCAAGGGTTTTAATCATTTATAATTTTTCACGAATTGAAAAAAACCACTATTTCTTTTTTCAGACATTGCGAAAACCAAGCATGACCCAAGACTTGGAAGAAAAAACACACTCGTTAGCACGCTACAGGCACAGAATAACTAGTACAATGCGGTCTCTGTCAGTTGCGACGAAACAACGCTTTTACCTATTCTTACGCGGTCAATTGCGCCCCGCACTTTCACGTACTGAACGAATTTGTCATTTAGAAACGTCGTTTTCCTAAATTTCGATGATATTTTAATTCTGCAACTTTTTGTTTGCGCGAGTAACCCCATTTTTCCAATATTTTTGTTACGTTAGGTTAGGTTAGGTTGCGTTAGGTTAGGTTAGGTTATGTTATGTCAGGTAAGGTTAGGTTAGGTTGTGTTAGGTTAGGTTATGTTAGGCTAGGAATGAATAGAATTATAACGGCAATTTCTATGTTATTATAATAGTAACATGAAAATGCAATCGATCGCAATTTCCTGGGTTCAAAATTCTACGTCGGTCGCAACTGACCGGGTTTTATACGATTGTGTCGCAACTGACCACGGTCCCAAGTTGTGTGTGTGTTTTCACACAAGAGCTTTTTACAGTTTGTTCGTAGCCACACGGCATCAGTGACGTCATGTCTCTGTTCTTTATACCTGAGCAACTACATAGCAAAACTATGGTAAATCAACATCAATTACAGGCAACATTATACCTGAGCAACTACATAGCAAAACTATGGTAAATCAACATCACTGGAATTAAACAGTTTGAATTGGATATTTAGTTAACCATTTACGATAGCATCGTTTATTTATTAAGAATTATTTTTTACTAGATCACTAGAACAGTACCATGGTTTTTGAAACAATATCGAGAACATAACATTACTTTGTATGTTATGGGAGGGGAGCTGCGTGTTTCATCAGGGAATTTCGCAGACAGCCCAGTCGAGGTCATGTAGGCTACAATAGGAACGTTTTAACACATATTTGGACATCTTGTTTGGACATATTTAAACATTTTCCGTCCGCTTGAAATCACTTTAAGGTAAAAATTATTTGACCCGAAAAACGATAGCGTGTGTGTGAGGGGGGGCTCAGGTCATATTAGAACAATAGCGTTTCTACTTTTTTGTATACTTTGCTAAAGTCAATAGCTTCTTAGATAGTTTTGCCCCTTTATCGCAAGGAAGATACCTGATGTAGCATAAATAACATCGACGAAATTTCGTGTCTAGATACTATCTGTGCAGAAAATTAACTTTTTAAATTCCTGCATATTTCTTACTTTTATTTTATGTGGTTTTTTGGCGGCGGATTAGGAAAAACTACGTAGCGACATCTAGTTGGGAAACGATGATTTTGATATTCGTAGATTCACATCGTATGGAAACTATATTATAACTGTAATTATTGTTTGCAGGAATATATGGGAGAAAATGAAGAAGAAGAAGATTTGCACGTTGAGGATGACGAGGAGCCAAGACGTAGGCATCCGAGACTGCGACGCCCCGGCTAAGTCAGTAAACCGAATAACATATTTAACATGTTTATAGAATCAATCAATTTTAATTTTAAAATTCGTTATTTTATACACTCATAATTTTGATATTGCTGTTATTAAATGTTATTGGTCTTTTAACATACCTATTAATAATAATTTTAGTGTCTGTAAGGGTAGAACAGAGGTTGTAACAAATTTTTTAAAGGAAATAAAAATATATATTGCAACAAAACACAGGATGATGATCTATGAATAAGTATATCAGGTCATGGATGACGGACATTAACATGTTTCAAAATGATTTATGCAATTTTTGTCAAATAGCTATAAGTTTTGTATTTAGTGATGGATAAGGACTTATGTTATACCAAATTCTTTGTAAATGTTTGCTCTATAAAGTCATGTACTTTCTGAATATGTACGCGTGTTTGCGTATGGTGAACCTTCGTTGTTATATCTTCCGCGTGAGTTAACCGATCGGCATGAGACTTGGAAAGTGAATTATTTATGAAAATAGCTACATTTTCTATATACTCTGTTGTTCTCAGCTATTTTTTAAATGTGTTTTTTAGTAATTGAAAACTCAACTTTTCACGCTTATCAATTGAAGAATAATAAAATTTTTAGATAAAATCTATGCAGGCTCTCGCAGACTTATACAAAGATTCGCCTGCAACGCGTCTATGTTTTGTCCAATCTACCACGTAGACAGTCGATTGACCAATCAGAAGCCCCTAATTTCAGTCAGATCCGTCGGTGGTCATGGGCACTTCGAAGCAGTTCATCGGAAGCCGTTGCTTAGTGAACGTGTGCTCTTCGTCAAGAGTTTTTCTTGTTCGAACTGGTTGATCTAAAGTAACTCTAAGTCTTGGGACTCTTTTCGAGTTGTTCGACTAGAACCAAGCGAGTGAATTACCTATTATAATATATTAAGTGCTATTACGTGTGAGTGGAAGATTTCCGCTTACGGAGATTTATCTACCGTAGTAAGTCCTTATTAACGCGGGACACATAAAGAATAGCCGGAAGGTGTAAGCATTATACACCGCTTTTAAAATTATCACTCATTATCACCCTAAATATCAAAAAATAATAACAATCAATAATTAATAATAACCAATTCCGAGCGATAAAACTAACGATTCGGAAAGTGACAATTGTGCGTAAAAGCAGTATCAGTGTTATCAGTTGTTCTGTGAACCCCCAGCGGAGAGAGGGAGAGAGAGAGAGAGTGTGAGAGAGGTGGCCGGCGATCATTACAGAGAGAGGAACGTATCAGCGACGCAGCGAGTGACGTCACGCCGAGTGTAAAGGAATTCTACGTTTCAAGTAAAATCCTACCAAAGCTAAACTATATAAACTTTTTCATAATAAATAAAATACTATAGGCCTACATGACATTTGTTTAAATTTAAATATATCATATAAACATTATTTACTTGTGTGTTGAATAAATAATTTTTCTACACCTCCAATATATACTTGTCCATAATTTATACACACATAACTATCCTATGCGAAAATATTTATTTGTATCGTCGCAATATATATGAAGAGCCTTCTCCTCCTCATAAGGCAGCGGCACTTTAGGAGTTGGAGCGGTCCCTTCACTCTAGTCATTATATATTCTTTGTTGGTGAATATTATGGTAAACTTTTCCCTGTTCTATGCTGGGTTTATTAAAGTTCCACCGTCTTTGCTTGACGATCGACGGGTTCCTTTCCGTTTCCCTTTCGTCCATAAGTCTTATTTTCTCGCATTCCTGACAGCCTTTATAAACTGAGTTTCGACTATTCTTGAACGACAATTTTCAATAATTTAAAAATAAAAATTAATCTCCCAACAAGATAAGAAAAATGGTGGTAGGAAAGGAAAATTTTCCAAATTTCCTCCTTCATGGAAATTTCTTACTATTAAGAAAATATAAATTTTAATAAGTACAAATATTAGAATATTTCATAATTTTATCTTAGTCATAATCTTAATATAATCTTCTTGCTATTGTGAACATATACCCTGTTGTTGAATATACACATACGTAAAAATTGGACTGGAAGAATGAAGAGTGTGAACAAAACGAAGTTACTATATGGCTTTAGCTTCTCATAAAACTGTGTTACATGATCTGACTCGAAATGTTAAAGTCACAGAAATTTAGGCAACTTAATTCCCATACAATGCCGTGCATGTAGCCTGCATTTTAGCTTGTGATGACAATCACTATTCTTTCTTTGTGATATTAGACAGTGGTCCGATTTCAATTATATTTTTTGGAAGGGGCACGATTGACTTATTTTGTACAAATTACATTATACAAATATTTTTTTAATATATTTAACGATATTTAACGATAGGCTTATTTTGTACAAATTACATTATACAAATATTTTTTTAATTGGAAATACAAAATTAAAAAGTAGAAGAAAACATTTTCTATTCATTAGCGATAATGTTAAAAAAAGTAAACAGTAATTATTATTATTGGTTATATATTTTAGTTTTATTTACAAAATTAAATACAGAATGAAATAATAATAATTGCTTTACTAATATGTTTTCTGGTGGAATATTCAATTTTTTTATTCGTTTCTTTAGATAGAAACTTCTGCCATCTTTTTTAGAACCAAATCTTTGGTAGTGGACAAGAGATGCTTTATAATGCTTTATAACTGAATCGTGGCTGTCCCACAATTAATGCAGAAACATTTGTAATCTTTTAAAACTTAAGAATAACTAATCCCTTATGCAGGGAGTTCCATCATATATTTAATAAATTTCAATAGCTGTGAGTATATTTCATTAAATGAAATTCTTGCTTGAAGTGACTTCTATGTATTTGTATGTATTAATTCTATGTATTTGAATTGTTCATGTTTTACGTAACACGGTTAATATGATATAAATATGAGAGATCTCATTTATATAATAACAAGTTTTTATCCAAATTGAATGAATTTTTTAAAATAAAAAACGGCGTCATTTCATGGTTAGTTACATTCCTAAGATAATCCATTCTAACTGATGTAGTCACACACGGCAGTAATTTGACCTGTAACTTAGTTTACATTGTATCCCTACAGTTAAAGTGTGTATTCATTTCATATACAAGTTGTCAGTTATTCATAACTACAGTATTTGGGGGAGGGAACAATAACTCATTCTGCAATATGTACATCATAAACTTTCTTGTTTCTCAAATTCAGTGCCCCTGGTTATAGAAAAAATGAAAAAATAAATATTGACGTTATCGTAATTTATAGTTTACATTGAAGTACACAAATATTAATGAATTAATTTGTTAAGCAGTCTCTAGACTAAAGCTGAAATGTACCTGTTGTAAGTTCAAGTTGACATAAACATTACATTACCATATAGGCCTATAGAGATTCAAGGTAAACAGAAGTCACATACAATACACGCATGGCAGAACTAATGCCTACGCGTAATTAAAGCTGATCAACTTAACCTGCAGACTGCTTTAACCAGTAAATGGGCAAAGGACCCACAATACCAAGTAGGGGCTCTACAGTGTACGACATATCCCACTTCTCAACAGTAGTTAGTATTTTATGTGACATTTGTACACAGCCCTCTCTAACAATTCATTAAGAATATTGTTTTTGTTATCTTTATACTGTATTAGTTTAGGCTTGAGATGACGTTTATAGCCTAAAAGCTTTTTTTTAAACACCGAATTAATGAATTCAGAAACGTCTAACGCCCGTTTTACAAATTTGATTATGAATATAAAACATAAACCTTTGTCTAAAACATAAACATAAACAAATACAAACACTCAACAAATACAAATAATTCATTCATTTTCATCCTGTAATTACTTGAAACTTTCATGTCAGTGTTACAAAAGTAGTGTTTTTACTTCCATGTTCCTTAAGGAAATGGAAGTATGTTGATGGCAAAAAATCGTGTTCGAGATTATTGCAGATTCTGATTGTACTACACTCAAAACATGAAAAAAAGTCGTTTTTCGAAATGTGTGTGTGTGTGTGTGTGTGTGTGTGTCTGTCTGTAGATTTTTTTCTATGGCACACGATAACAGCCGCAAATTCAAACAGAATCAAATAATTTTTTGTATACAGCCCTGATTTGTAGAGTACTCGCGATCTATTGTTTTTGGTGAAGATCGGTTGAGGGAAAGGGGTAGTTTACCTGCAACGGTTTTTTTTTTATCAAGGGTAATTTTGTTTGTTTGGCAAACGATAACAGCCGCAAATTCAAACAAAATCAAATAATATTTCGCATACAGCCCTGAAGTGTAGAGTTCTCAAGATCTGTTGATTTTGGTGAAGATCGGTTATGGGGAAGGGGTAGTTTACCAGTAACGTTTTATGTTTTAACAAGGGTATTTTTTATGGCAAACGATAACAGCCGCAAATTCAAACATAATCAAATAATGTTTTGCATACTGCCCTGAATTGTAGAGTTCTCAATATCTTTTGTTTTTGGTGAAGATCGGTTAAGGGAAAGGGGTAGTTTACCTGCAACGTTTTATGTTTTAAAAGGGTATTTTCTATGGCAAACGATAAGAGCCGCAAATTCAAACGGAATCAAATAAGTTTTTGCATACAGCCCTGATTTCTTGAGTACTAAAGACCTATTGTTTTTGGTGAAGATCTTTTAAGGGAAAGGGGTAGTTACCAGCCACGTTTTTTGTTTTATCAAGGGTATTTTGTATGGCAAACGATAACACCCGCAAATTCAAACAAAATCATACAATATTTTGCATACAGCTCTGAATTGTAGAGTTCTCAAGACCTATCGTTTTTGGTGAAGATCGGTTAAGGTAAAGGGGTAGTTTACCTGCAACGTTTTATGTTTTAAAAGGGTATTTTCTATGGCAAACGATAAGAGCCGCAAATTCAAACAGGATCAAATACATTTTTTGCATACTGCCCTGTTTTGTTGAGTACTAAAGACCTATTGTTTTTGGTGAAGATCGGTTAAGGGAAAGGGGTAGTTTACCAGACACATTTTTTGTCTTATTAAGGGTATTTTGTATGGCAAACGATAACAGCCGCAAATTCAAACAGAATCATATAATATTTTACATACAGCCCTAAAATGTAGAGTTCCCAAGACCTGTTGGTTTTGGTGAAGATCGGTTAAGGGAATAGGGTTGTTTACCAGCAACATTTTATGTATTATCAAGGGTAATTTTGTTTTGACGAACGATAACTGCCATACATTAAAACAGAATCAATTACTCTTCTGCATACCTTTTTGAATTATACAGAACTCAAGGTCTGTTGATTTTGTTGAAGATCGGTTAAGGGAAAGGGGTAGTTTACCTGCAACGTTTTATGTTTTAACAAGGGTATTTTTTCTATGACGAACGATAACTGCCGTAAATTCAAAGAGAATCAACTAATGTTTTGTATACAGCCCTGAATTGTAGAGTTCTCAAGACCTATTGTTTTTGGTGAAGATTGGTTAATGGAATAGGGTAGTTTACCAGCAACGTTTTATGTTTTATCAAGGGTGTTTTCTATGGCAAACGATAACAGCCGCAAATTCAAACAGAATCAAATAATTGTTTGCACACATGCCTGAATTGTAGATTACTCAAGATCTATCGTTTTTGGTGAAGATCGGTTAAGGGAAAGGGGTAGTTTACCTGCAACGGTTTTTTATCAAGGGTAATTTTTTTCTATAGTAAACGATAACAGCCGCAAATTCCAACAGAATCAAATGATGTTTTGCATACAGCCCTGTACTGTAGAGTTCTCAATACCTATTGGTGTTGGTGAAGATCGGTTGAGGGAAAGGGGTAGTTTAACAGCAACATTTTATGTTTTAACCAGGGTAATTTTTTATATGACGAACGATAACTGCCGTAAATGCAAACAGAATCAACTAGGTTTTTGCATACCTTTTTGAACTAAAGAGAACTCAAGGTCTGTTGATTTTGTTGAAGGTCGGTTAAGGGAAGGGGTAGTTTATCAGCAACGTTTTATGTTTTAAAAAGGGTAATTTTTTTTATGACGAACGATATCTGCCGAAAATTCAATGAGAATCAAATAATTTTTTGCACTCTTTCCTGAGTTGCAGAGAGCTCAAGGTCTATTGATTTTGGTGAAGATCGGTTAAGGGAAAGGGGTAGTTTACCTGCTATATTTTATGTTGTACCAAGAGAAATGTTTCCATGACGAACGATAACTGCCGCACATTCAAACAGAATCAAATATTTTTTGCATGCTTCCCTGAATTGTAGAGGACGGAAGGTCTATTGATTTTGGAGAAGATCGGTTAAGAGAAAGGGCTAGTTTACCTGAAACATTTTATGATTTAACAAGAGTAAAGTACTTAATTTTTATAAATAAAGTATCCTGATAAGAAGCTCATAGTAATCCACTGTAGAAACGTAGATGAAATATCTATAAATGAAGAGGTTAGGTGAACGGGGTGGGGGTAATTTTCTATTATTAAAAATTATAGTTGAAAGTGGAGGGGAGAATTTTTTATATGTGTACTACGTTATCGGCAACAAAGAAGTAGTTTTTTGTTAAAATTGCTTCCCGGGCTCTTTAGCCGTAGTCCAATGTTTTCTACAAAACCAGACTTTTCGGCAGTGCCATCGACTGCCATCATCGGTGAAAATCGAGTGCGAATACGTGAGGTGGTATACGTTAGTGACCACAGTACTGTGGTTAATGCTGAAGCAATAAGTAGAAAGACGTAGTTTCTATGGAAATATTTCATTTCAAATATGATTTTAAATATAAATCTTAGAACATGGAAGTCATGTATGGTTCTCCATACCGATATTTTAATCTTCGAATACTTATATCTGAATAAAAAAGCTTTGACGTATTTCTTTCACTTTTACGATATGAAAAATCTCATGTAGGCCTGCTTGATTCTATAGATAAGGTTTATTCCTTACAGATACATTATAAAACGTGTGTGTGTGTGTGTGTGTGTGTGTGTGTGTGTGTGTGTGTGTGTGAGGTACATTTCAACTTTTTGAATGTGTTCTCTCAAACTGTCTTTCATGATACAAAAATAAATATCGGTATGGAGAACCATACAGGACTTCCATGTTCTAAGATTTATATTTAAAATTATATTCGAAATGAAATATTTCCATAGAAACTACTTCTTTCTACTTATTGCTTCAGCCTTAAACCACAGTACTGTGGTCACTAACGTATACCACCTCAGGTTTTCGCACTCGATTTTCACGGAGATGGAAGTCGATGGCACTACCGAAAAGTCTGGTTTTGCAGAAAACATTGGACTACGGCTAAACAGCCCGGGAAGGAATTTTAACAAAGAACTACTTCTTTGTTGCCGATAACGTAGTACACATACAAAATTCTCTCCTCCCCCTTCAACTACAATTTTCATTTATAGAAAATTACCACCACCCCGTTCACCTAACCTCTTCATTTATAGATGTTTCATCTACGTTTCTACAGTGGATTATTATGAGCTTCTTATCAAGATACTTTATTTTAAAAAATTGAGTACTTTACTCTTGTTAAAACATACAACGTAGCAGGTAAACTACCCGTTTCTCTAAACCGAACTTCACCAAAATCAATAAACCTTCAGTCCTCTAAAATGCAGGGATGCATGCAAAAAAATATTTGATTCTGTTTCAATTTGCGGCAGTTATCGTTCGTCATGAAAACGCTTCTCTTGTTACAACATAACATGTTTGAGGTAAACTACCCCTTTCCCTTCACCGATCTTCACCAAAATCAACAGGCCTTGAGCTCTCTACAATTTAGGAAGATATGCAACAAAATATTTGATTTTATTTGAATTTACGGCAGTCATCGTTCGTCATAGAAAAAATTACCCTTGTTAAAACATAAAACGATGCAGGTAAACTACCCCTTTCTCTAAACCGATCTTCACCAAAATCAATAGACCTTCAGTCCTCTAAAATTTAGGGCTGTATGCAAAACATTATTTGATTTTGTTTGAATTTGCGGCTGTTATCGTTTGCCATAGAATAAAAATATTACCCTAGATAAAAAAACGTTGCTGGTAAACTACCCCTTTCCCTTAACCGATCTTCACCAAAAACAAAAGGTCTCGAGTACTCTAAAATTCAGGACTGTTTGCAAAAAATTATTTGATTATGTTTGAATTTGCGGCTCTTATCGTTTGCCATACTAAATACCCTTGTTAAAATATAAAACGTTACAGGTAAACTACCCCTTTCCCTTAACCGATCTTCAACAAAATCAACAGACCTTGAGTTCTATATAACTCAAAAAGGTATGCAAAAGAGTAGTTGATTCTGTTTGAAATTACGGCAGTTATCGTTCGTCATAGAAAATATTACCCTTGTTAAAACATAAAGGTTGCTGGTAAACTACCCCATTCCCTTAACCGATCTTCAACAAAATCTACACACCTTGAGATCGGTATAATTAAAAAAGGTATGAAAAAGACTAGTTGATTCTGTTTGAATTTGCGGCTGTTATCGTTTGCCATAGGAAATAAAAATTACCCTTGATAAAAACAAATGTTGCCGGTAAACTACCCCTTTCCCTTAACCGATCTTCACCAAAAACAATAGGTCTTGTGTACTCTACAAATCAATGCTGTACGCAAAAAACTATTTGATTCTGTTTGAATTTGCGACTCTTATCATTTGCCATAGAAAATACCCTTTTAAAACATAAAACGTTGCAGGTAAACTACCCCTTTCCCTTAACCGATCTTCACCAAAAACAATAGGTCCTGATAACTCTACAATTCAGAGTTGTATGCAAAACATTATATGATTCTGTTTGAATTTGCGGCTCTTATCGTTTTCCATAGAAAATCCCCTTTTAAAACATAAAACGTTGCCGGTAAACTACCCCTTTCCTATAACCGATCTTCACCAAAAACAATAGGTCATGAGAACTCTACAATTCAGCGCTGTATGCAAAATATTATTTGATTCTGTTTACATTTGCGGCTTTTATCGTTTGCCATAGAAAATACCCTTGTTAAAATATAAAATGTTGCTGGTAAACTACCCCTTTCCCATAACCGATCTTCACCAAAACCAATAGGTCTTGAGAACTCTATACTTCAGGGCTGTATGCAAAAGAGTAGTTGATTCTGTTTGAATTTGCGGCTGGTATCGTTTGCCATAGAAAAAAATTACCCTTGATTAAAAAAAAACCGTTGCAGGTAAACTACCCCTTTCCCTTAACCGATCTTCACCAAAAACAACAGGTCTTGAGTACTCTACAAATCAGGACTGTATGCAAAAAATTATTTGATTCTGTTTGAATTTGCAGCTGTTATCGCGTGCCATAGAAAAAAATCTATAGATAGACAGACAGACAGACACACACACAGACACTTTTCGAAAAATGACTTTTTTTCATGTTTTGAGTGTAGTACAATCAGAATCTGCAATAATCTCGAACACGATTTTTTTTTGCCATCACCATACTTCCATTCCCTTAAGGAACATGGAAGTAAAATGCCCTTCTTTTTTTGCAGATTCAATGTGGAGCATAGAAATGGGCTTTGGACGAAGACTTGATCATGTGTCACTTGACAGAATGCAAATTGTAGCAGTATTAATGTGTGTGTGTGTGTGTGTGTGTGTGTGTGTGTGTGTGTGTGTGTTGAAATTTGTAAACGCACAAACGTTACGTGTACACATCCATTGAAAAGTTACCTATACGGGAAAGCTAATTTCACTTTGTGACAAATTATCCGTACTTCAATTTTAATATTTTGTAATGATTTCTGTTCGTTTTATTTTTTTCGTGTAAATATATACGCAAGTCTTTAGTTATGCAATGCGACATTATAATCTATTTTGTGGTGTTACGAATTTTAGTGTGTGTGTGTGTTGAAATTTGTAAACGTACCATGTATTTTTTAAATATAATCTTCTGTGTTGAAATTTGTAGACGTACCATGTATTTTTTAAAATAAATCTTCTGTGTTGAAATTTGTAAACGTACCATGTATTTTTTGAAATATAATCTTCTGTATTGAAATTTGTAAACGTACCATGTATTTTTTGAGATATAATCTTCTGTGTTGAAATTTGTAAAGGTGCCATGTATTTTTTTTTAATATAATCTTATACAAAATGAAACATGTGTGTAATTCACGATTTATTCACCTGATTTGCTAAATGAGATGTAAATTATCTATGACGGAGGAAGCCATAATTGGAGAACCCACATACAGGAGCATAAATGCCACAGAATAAGCATTAACAGTAAACAAACACAACCCACAAATTTCTCAGTAGTCAACACTATTCTCTTCATTTGCATGCGGGATGTAGAGAAATTCGCAATGATTCTGCAGATACGTAGACGGAAGACAAAATCGAACTATTTATGTACAGTCATTTTTAACACTAGTTTTATGATTTAAAAAATCTTCTATTTTCCTTTGCTTTTTCTTTTCACATCACTTTCTTGCAGCAATATCTCGCCACCGCTTCATTAGCAGAACGTCAGAGGGCTTTGATTCTTCAGATCTTTCGACAAACCGTAACGCTATCTAAAAATATGAATGAAACTCCGTGAGAAAACCCCGTATTTCATATAGTCTAATTTAATGTCCCAGCCCAAAATAAAATCTCTTACCTCTATGGCATTGAAGATCTCATCAGCGGTGTCATGGCTGCTGCTGTCTGCTGTGTTATCATCTTCGTCGCCTCTTTCTTTCGTGAACCATAAAAGCACAGCCTCATTTACTTTCTCATTTTGTGACACGCCTTCATTGTTTTCTTGTTTGGCATCTTCGAAGCATGCTCTTCAAACTTGTTTTTATCTAGACCCAATCAGAAACAGTAAGAACGCCAACACCGAAATCGGCTGCCTTGTTTCGCAAAATCTCGTCATTTTTCATTCTTTTAATTGCCTCCAATTTTTCTTCAATCGTTATCATAACCCATTTCCGCTTTGTTTACATGACGCACATTTTATTACATGTTTTTTACATTAGTTTTCATGTTTTATATGAAAAACTATTTTTTATCGTAGTAAAGATTACGGCGATACCGACACACTTCATTACCGACAGAATTGGATTTATTGATACATAAAATATACAAAATATATTCTCTCAATATAATGTAGTATAGCACTTAAAATAATTATAAATAGGGCTACATATGGCAGATAAATGCTCTGAAGATGGCGTAGCAACGCAAACCGTGCTGCTCAATTCCGGCGGGGGGGGGGGATGTCATTTGTGTGCTCGCCCGCTAACGTTTTATATAATTCCTACTATTTCTAAATAATTTCAATCATAGTATCATCTATCTGTGTTGACTAGATGAAACTTTCGGTAAGTGTAATGATGCCTTTTCATGACACAAAACATGACTTTTAACTGGTCTTTGTTGCCTCAATATTGTTAATATGACAAGCTGCCCTCTTGGCACCATCCACTTTTGACACAACTTTTATAACGAAGTTAGGAAATCAAAATAACATTAAGAACTGTAACACAAATTTGTATGTATTAAAGAGGCAAGTTTATTGCTTTTGTTGCTTAGATAACGTTAAGTGGAACAAGCTGTTCAGTATTGTACACAAAGCAGGGGTGCCCTATAAAGCACGAAGATTGATCCAGAGTCTTTACAAGCACGGGACAGGCATAGTTCGATGTGGAAATCATCAACAGGAGGCGAACATTGTGAAAGGAATAAGACAGGGGGATGTTCTCTGTCCCCATGTTTGTTTAACTTGCACGTCCAAGAAGCGATCGATAGAGTAAGGGAAGACACCCATCTCGGTGTAAACATAAACGGGGAAAAAGTGGACATGCTTAGGTTCGCAGATGACATAGCAGTGACTGCAGAGAGGAACGAAGATCTACAAAAGGTTCTTCACACAATGGATCAAGTAATGAAGAATGAATTCAATATGAAAATAAATGAACAGAAGACCAAAGTCCTAGTCTGTAGTCGGAAGGAAGAAGATCCAGTGAAAATAACTCTTGGAAATAATGTTCTCCAGGCAGTTAAAGAATATAACCATCTAGGAAGTAAAATCAAAAGTGATGGACATAGCAGTAAGGAAATTATAAGCAGAATTAACCAGGCTAAAATTGCTTTCAACAAACAGAAAAACCTCTTCACTTCAAACACTATCAGCCTAAAAATGAATACGAATCTATTAAAGATATAAGTGTGGAGTGTTGCTTGTATGCGCGAGTGAATCTTGGACAATTGGAGAAAGTGACAAGAAAAGACTTCAAGCATTTGACCTGGTGCTACAGAAAAATATTCAAGATAAGCTGGAGGGAGAAGATAAGGAATGAGGAAATCTTTAGAAAAGCTCAGGAGGAGAGCTTTCTACGAAATTTAAAAGCCAGAAGAGCTAAGTTTATAGGGTATATGCTACGACACAATGAGTTGGTTAAGAGAATAATAGAAGGAACAATTAAAGGGAAGTATCACAGAGGACGACCCATTTTAGACTACATGAAACAGCTTATGGTCGATATGAACTGCACATCATATTGTGAATTGAAAAGAAAAGTAGAGAAGCGTGAAGAGTGGCGAGCTGCTGCCAACCAGCCTTTGGGCTGCTAACCTAGAAGAGAGAAAGAGGCAAGCAGTACAATTTGGTGTCAAAAATTAAAAATCCTCTAAAAATATTTTGTGTATGGTTTTATAGAGAGTGCTCTATTAGTTGAAACACTATAGTTATAATAGTACATTACTGTAACTGACGGATTGCGACTACACTAGGGACAATGGAGTCCTAATGACAGAAATATCCTACTGGTATTTAAAATATAGTTGGCATTTCAATATCTCCTTCCTTTCCTTTCAAAGTTTCTGTGGGCATGATTATTATTATTATAAATAACACTTTTCTTACAAGAATATATTATTATATATTGCAATAGAACATTGCAGTAAAGGAAATTGTAGCAAGGACTACATGCTGATATAGCAGGTTTATGACGTTGTAGACAAGATAAAATTTGATTGTTGTTTGAGTATGTAAATTAGATGTAAGTATTGAAATAAGAATTGGGTAAAAGACTATTGTGTATCAAAATGCCCATAAATGTATTTGTGATCATCTCATGTGCAAGTTACATGTGCGAGTGCGCGAGTGCGCGTGTCATTCGTATTTTATGAATAACTCCATTATAAATGAACGTACCGAACGGAGATTTGGGCAGCGCAAGCATCTTAAATAGGGCTATATTTTCTGGGTGTCAGAGACTTGTTACATAATATATTAATAGGGATTTGGTTAGTAAAAAGCAACTGCTATAAATTCCTTATCTTCTAGAAGTCAGAAAATTTATAGATAAAATCTATACCTGCTTCTGCAGCAATCTGCAAATCTTTTCAAGAAGTTGTCTATCAGTTTTATCCATCAATCACATGATAGGTTTTCGACCAATCAGCGGCCCCAATTTCCATTAAGATTGGGTTTCCGCCGACGAATATCGAGTTAGTTCCATCCTGCAGCTCGAATATTACGGACGTGCTCTCTGTGCGAGTTTTTCGAACAGAAACGTGCTTATGTAAGAGTGATCAAGGACAATATAGCGACGAGATACCCGTTAGCTAATACCTTGAATGGGTACGAACTCAATATTGGTTCAAATAATAAAATATTTAATTTTTTTTAAACAGTGCTAGTCTCGCGTGAGTGAAGATTTCCGCATAGGAAAGGTTTATCCATCCGGGATACTCCTGTGTTATCGCGAGGACACCTCAAGACGCGGGAAGGTGCACGCTTAAAGCACCAAAAATAAATAATATTAAATTACTGCCCAGTTTCTGTGCCCTGAGATAAGAGTAGACTGGTTATCGGTGTGTTGGAGTGCGTGCGTACAAGAGGAGTGCCAGCGAAGCAGGAGTGTGCAGAAAGGAGGAGACGAGAGAGGAGCAGATTGCGGCGAATCACAGGACCAGCAGTGAGACGAATCAACATACTTGGAAACAACGTTCAAGTAACAAACTGACATTTTTTTAAAACAGATCAGTCTGATATTCAGAGAAAATTTTTGAAGTAAAATAAATATTTTTGTGAATTACAAACCATTTAAAAATTTTGTTTTAAAATATACAACCTTGCCCCAGATAACTGACTGTAGTGTTCTATTATTACTATCCCTAATATATGTTTTGTCGCAATATATATTTCTTTGAATATTTTACAGTGTTTCGATAGTTTAATCTATCATCAGAATATCTGATTTTATTATAATTAACAAAAATAAAAATGTGGGAATATATGAGCGTAATGTCTTTTATATATATACACACACACACAGCTATAACAATGCTACAACAATGAGTACAGACAGCAAAGGTTCAGTGTAAAACTATGTGTGCGGAGGAATAAATCGAATATAACAGCATATCATCGTTTAAAAACTGTATTAGGGTTAGTTGATAAAATCACGCACTTAAAGACGATGCATTAGATCAGTTGAGCGGCATGTAACCACGTCCCGACGCTGCCGATGTACACGCCCATGTCTTCATCACGCACATCTGCCTCTACATCTAATTTAAGCCTACTGCTGTCCTTTTTAATCGTAATTTATTTATTTTACCTGCTTAACTGCTTACTTATTTTACACTAACACAGACTACTCAGAGTTTTACTTGAATTACTGTATCTTGTTGCACACTAAAGCAGATTTGAGAGTACACCGATAACTTGAGGAGAAGGTAGGCCTAAGTTCACTGTAACCTCTCGGTGCTTTTAGTATCTATTTTCTTTTTTTTTTTTTTTCTATCTCCTTGCTTGTTAGTTTTGAAAGAGAGGTTACAAGTTATTTAGAACTAGGCAAGAGCCTAGAGAAGCTAAAATTGGGCTGGGTCCAGTATGATGGGACTTGCAAATGAAACACTGATCTTGAGATAACAACAACAATTTATTGTTCTTGGGCAGTACAACATATGAGCCTCTAAAGGTAGGATAAATCAGTCTTTTGATCGTTAAATATAATTTCATTAATATGTGCCTTGCCAAAGTTGAACAAGGAATAATAACTGTTAACAGCACTAAGTATTGCATGAGTATTAATAGCTGAACCATCATTGACTAACAAATCGCGGAATGTTACATAAATGACAAATTATAGTTATAAAATAATACAATTATAAAATGGCACATAGTTTCGGCTTGCAAGTAATCACTTTTTATAACAAGGCATAAATATACAGAAATATACACAGGCATAATCAATATGACAAGTAACAATTATGTAAAACAACACACACATATAATTAACATCAACAAACGTATATTTAAATAACCCATCACATGTTCACCCTGGTTATCAGCGCATATAATAATCGTGTTCAACACCCATAACCCCCTTATTCTGACCAAGTGTCCGGCCCCCCCTTACTGTTTAATTAATAGGTGACTAAAACCCCCTCCCCAAAACTTCAATTAAAATATTCCAGGAGTGGAGCAGACATGCCCCCAAGTTTTAACAAGATAAGTGTTAACTGAATGTTCTCTGTAAGCCATGCGGCCCGCGCACAAATCCCATGCCGATATTTAATTATCAAATTAAATCCCATCAATTACGATAATGAAAAGTAGCATCACAAGGTCAACATGGATGTCCGGTTGCCTAACTGCATTTTATGTTTCTTTTTACCTTCAAAACAGAATATAGAAAAATAGTGGAACTTGACCACCATGAGTATTCATAACTGACATTGATCAATCTTGTGTAGTCTTATGGTTAACTAATTGTTATAGGGAGCAATTACAATTATGGTTACAAAATTTGCTATGGTAAAGTACAATCTGTGACAATGGTAAATTTAAAGTGTGCAAATTAGCTAAACAGTGGAACAGAATTTGTAAAACGGAATCTAAGTCATAAAGGTATTAAGTCAGCTCACAGTGTTCCAAAAACTTAACTACCGGCAGGGTCAGGCATCGGACGAGATCTAGCAAGATCTGACACAGACAGACTTGCAGTGGACGTCTCCAACGGAAGTCGCCCACGGTTTAAAACCACCCCCAGATATGAATGAATAATAAAATACGTGTCCACAAGGAGCAAAATCGTTAACATAACTATCCCAACATGCTTAAAACAGAAATAGAATGAGATTCAACTCTATCTACCGAACTCCCCTCGACCCGGGCGGTGCGTGACCCCGGCCGAGTTTTCACTCTCAGAACGAGATATACATGATAGTAATAGAGGAGGCGTAAGCCTTACAAAATGCAATTAAAACATTCCACCCATTATCCGGAAATAACTGTCCACACTGGAACGTTTCATGAAAGTCTCACAGAGTAATTCGGCCACAAGATTTAGGTTAAAAATGGTTAAATTTCACCTGGTTTTAAGGGTGTATGTTGAGGGCTCAGTAGTGTGTGTCCAGTCCATCCTTCCGGCTGACACAGCTGACGAAGGTTTTAAAATTACATCGTCGGAGGCAGTTGTTCGGCCATCCTTCCAGAGCGGGGCAGATTCCCGGCTACCTCGGAAACCCTGCACAATTATATCTGGGATTACTCATAAGTTCATGAAACACACACTACCACATTTACCCACTGACATAGCATGGACTGTCCGATTTATGAACTCGAAAAATAGCCTAAGTCAAGAATCCCATTGAATGTGGTAAATCACTTCAAAAAAATAACTCCATTGAATATGTTAATATAGAATATTTCTAAATATAGTCACTCCATAATAATGATACTTTTAATTAACCTTTATGCAAAAGTTTTCATGACGCACTTACAGGAATTGGCAACTTTTAACAAGTCCGTGACATATACAGATATCAGAAAATTACTGACTTACGCCCCATCTTAGTTTAGTTAATTCAGTAGAAGCATTACTAGATTAATATAAAACATAATTATATCCCTAACGTTACAATCAATTAAACAGGGTTGAGATAAAGCATACATAAAACTAATTATAACCTGAACTCGCCATGTGCTAAAGGATTCACTGCAATGTATATCTCAACGCATCCACTTTAATATTAAATAAAACCAATTTGTTTTTATAAATAATTAAAATACATATTTTAATGGACTTACCGGAGGTCACGTAGCTTTCTACTTATTCATAGAAGAAGCTGGGAGACGAAAACTGTTCAATCTGCTCTGCCAGCCGGGGACCAGAATGTGAGGCGCTGATAGCTAAAGTCGGACTGAATAAACCGGCTGTTGAAAAAACCGTGCGTAACATCGATAGGGCGCGCGCGAGTCGGGCGGACAAGGGGCAATACAGCATGACAAAGTCCAACTGACCGTACCAAAGGACAACTTCTGTCGCGTCGACAAATACGTAAATACTTTAATTAATCACCATATAGACATCGGAACATCGCCGAGTTTTCCAAAACGCGGCACATCACTTGAAAGGGATCATTCTCTCTTAAGGCGTCTGTACTGGCACTCCTGTTCATCAAACTAGTGGCGTATTTACGGGGGGGGGGGTCAGGGATATCAATCCCCCCCAACAAAAGTTTAATAAAATTCCATAATCATTTAACGTAGGCCTATTTCTAAGCCACTTCTGTGTGTTGAAATAAGGCTTATAAATAATATAATATAAAGAAATATATTTTTATATATTTTATTTAATATTTATAAATTCTTTACCTCAAGATGTTTTATTTCCTTATTTGGTACATGTTTTGGGAAGCGTATTGTTCCCATCCTCAGCCTTCCTGATTTTATATCTTGTGGAGTATTTGTGTTTTGGTTGGTTGTTGTTATGGTTTCCTGTTGATTTTTGGTATTTTATACTGGTGTTATTGTGTGTGATTGTGGTGTATATATTAGTTTTTTGAGTATTTTCGGTGTTGAGTGCTTTGAAAATTGTGTCATGTTTTGTATTGATTTGTATTTGTTCAGGAATTAGTCTGTTCTGTGTTTGTATATTTGTAAATTTATATTTATAATTTATAGTGAAATGTATTATAATTTCCATGATTATATGGAAAGAATCATGAATATCTCACTTGTTCTGAGGGAAACAGATATTCTAACCTTTAAACTACTCTCATCCCACCAGAAACTAGTCTCATCCTCCCCCTCCCTCACTAAAACAGCTGCGGTTGCGCCACTAGATCAAACAATAACATAATACTAAGTAATTGAGAATTAAGGTTCAAACACAGAGACTCTTCTCTTTAGTAAATGTACACACTGAAAATAAATGACCAGTTTTTGACGTTCGTGCGGTGTCTTAAGTGTATTAAGAAAAATGACATGTTTCTCGGAAGAAACAAACTAAGCCAACAAAATAAATGTTGTAAACAACTAATATATATGAAATTCTTACACACATTCACAAAGGTCCCTGTTGTGCGCGTCTAAGTGCAGTTTCCATTGCAACGACTCGAATCCGATGCGGTTAATAGCTAATTTGTGAGTTTTATATAAAATAATGACTTGACATATTAATTAAAACGTCCTTGGTTTGTTGAACTCGGGACAGCTAATTTGGTAAATAAACTACGACAGTGTTCAAACGAAGTAACACAATATTTTGTGTGGATTAGGAAGCTATTACAAATTCTTTGGATCAAAAGTTGTAGGCGGAAAACAAGACTATCGTCAGGAGAAAACAGCTCTCTGATGAAAATCCTTCAGTGACAAAAACGTTGGGGAGATACGAATCGGAGAATAAAATACCAGGGAAACGTTTCGGAATCCAACTATTATCGAAGTTTTTTTGACTACCAACTATCCTAGTTGCGATGAGCATACTGCTATCACACTGAGGCAGAGCATTACTTGCTTGTGCGAAGAGACGTAGCCTAATTTGTTAGTAACCCGTGGGAGCTCGCAATGTTAACAATCGGAATGTTGCTTTGATTTAAAAAAGCGTCAATGATGGATGGATCTGAAAATTTGTTCTACACATGAATAACTCTTCACTGCCTACTTTTAAAGATAACACTGACGGCCGACGCGCTCATTTAGCCATAAA
This sequence comes from Magicicada septendecula, assembly GCA_034769895.1. Classification (NCBI taxonomy): domain Eukaryota; kingdom Metazoa; phylum Arthropoda; class Insecta; order Hemiptera; family Cicadidae; genus Magicicada; species Magicicada septendecula. The sequence continues at coordinate 331,224,642 of CM068376.1, forward strand.
CGTGTAATGACAATAATTTGTAATGCTATTAGAAGACCAAGAAAACTGATCTAGGATCAAGTGTTTGCAGATTTTTTTTTAATCTTACATTATCACGGTTCTTAGTCCAAGAGTAATCTTTTACAATCAATGTGTTAGGCAAACCTCCCGAAAACCAACTCTTATGTGGGCGACCAACATACTTATATCCAGTGGGTATTTCTCATTACCATGTAGCAATTGAATTTAGAGTTTAAATTTTTTTCTCATAAACAGAAAACATTTAAGTAATTTCGGACATAGGCCTACTCATCCCGTAGTCGTATGTGCAAGGTGGAGCCAACCATGGATCCTAAAAATCTCATCTAAGCCGATGTAATCTTAACATCCGTGTTAAGGTATTTCACCTCATTACCTCCTGCAGCCATTCGGAAGTGTCAGGCCAGGGTAGCCGCTTAACGGTTTGCTACGGTTGGGGTCACTGATTCTCCATCGGGGGCTCCATCTCTTGTTGGTAGATAAGTCAAACGATTTACTGAGCCCTCATGGCTCAAAGTGTACCGGTCAATTAAAATACGCTAGGGTGAACCAAACTCAGGGCCGGCCCAAACCTTTAGGTCTGACCGGGCCGAGACACAATTTTGCGCCCCCCCCCCCCAAAAGTTGTGATGCTTATTTTCTTATCTGTACTAATTTAATAACATTATACTTTAAAAGTTTTATCATGACTTTTTAGGTATACTAATGGTGGCGGTTAAGCCCTACACATAAAAAAACTATTCTGTAGGTCTACATGAAATTATTTAAAATATTTAAACTTTATACTATAGGCTATAACTTTTCAAATGTTAACAAATATTTTTTTAATTTTTCTTGAAACCCATTAACTATTACTAAGGCCTGTTTTTTAAATTTAACTTAATAAATCTGTAACTTGACTCACCTATATAAGTGTTTCACATGGACACTCAATGCCAGTGGAAAACATCAAATAAAAAGAATCAATTTCAAACAGTTTCTTATAATTTTAATTCAGTCAGTGTACATTTCTTCTTATTATAAGTATATGTACAGATATTATCAAAACACAAAT